>OX465502.1:10027500-12427500 GCA_950022335.1 Eurois occulta
GATCCAGCAAGTTGTGTGTACATAAGTGTTTGGGTAGGGTACATTTAAATTAAAACTGATTAAATAATAGACTTTTGTATTGTAAACTAATAGATGATCGACTTGCGGCGAATGAGTCGCTTTGTTGTCAGCCCAAACGGCACTAAGCGTCTAAGAGACTACTGATCGTTAACTCAAAATTGTGTATCTTATTCTTTCACTGCGAAAAAAGCAACTGCAGCCCCCATTCCACAATTAATTTCAAACTTCTTAAATTATGCCTTACCCCAATTCCAAAATCAACTTGAAACTTTGCAATAAAGCATTCACGGAATTCGGATACTTCAGCCAATCTTTACCGTAGAAGTTTCTCAACCGGTCTACATCAGAATTAATTGATTAATTCTGATAATCACGTAATTGAATTAGGCAAGTCTAGTCTGTCTTCAAAGTTTTAAAGTGGCTTGTTTATGTATTTCGAGGAACAATTTCGTTAATTCAATTTGTTGAGTAGTTATGGGTTGTGGTGTTATGAAAAGGGATCAATAATCTGGAAGGAATCGATCGTAAAATAATATAGCTCGGCTCGTGTAGTAATTATGGTAAATATCCCGTTTTCAGTGTTAATGATAATATCATAATAGTGATAACCTTTCCTCCTGATTCCCAAATAGCCATCAGATGATGATGATGATTCTTAATCCCAATTAAATACAACACAATTCTTTTGCTACCTGTATTTGTAGATCTTTGACAGCCGTTGCAGGTAGTCAGCCGCTCGAAAGTCTGACAACTATAATTAACACTAGAAACGGGATATTTACCATGTCCACTGTTTGTTTTGAGTTCCCGATATTTCGGCGCTGTTGCTAGCACCCTGATCACGGATAAACTGAAGTTATTTCGGGTGGTCTGACAACTAGTCTTACCAAGGGGTATCGGATTACTCAGTACTATCTGGGTTGTGGAGGTCAGCTAGGCAGTCTTTCCATAAAAAATACTGGTATTCAGCTGCTTCTGGTTAGACTGGAAGCCAACCAACATAGTTGGGACTGCAGATGCAGATAATGAACTCTTTTGCTACCTGCGATCCAGCATTTGCACCCTTGTCCTTTGTGAAGACACAACCAATATTTATTTATGAAAACTTTTTATACGAGTAATAATAACCTTACAAAGGTGTCCTTCATTTCTTGAGCATGTTCTACCAGTATACAGGTGGTGCAGAGACAAAACACAGTAGGTGTAACATAAATTAACACGAAAATATTGGTACATAACTACATGTCCTTGTAAAACGTACCTCGACGTTAACACTCAACATCCGTGCCATAAATCGTTTTAATTAATCACAGGGGTGATATGCACCCCTTTGTGTACATTTTGTTACTTAACATTCTTTGTCACGTGAAGGGTTACACCCCCTGTTTGAGCGTTTGACCGCTAGGGGCGTTACATTAGGATGTTGTTTTGCTTTGATTCCTTTCGTCTCGTCGGTGATCGAAAATTCAAGAATCGCAAACGGTTCAATTTTCAGGTAATCCCAACATAGATATTATGTAGGAAACCTGGATGAGGTTGTTCCAGGAACAACCGTAGAAATTGGTGCAAAGAAAGAGAGGCCTATACCCAGCTGTGGGTGAAGTCAGGTTGTGGATTTTGGTTTCATCTCTCACCTTGGCAGTTCCGCTATCCACCTCCAGGCTCCATCATCAGACCCTTCTTACCAAGCCCAATATATTAGCCTCGTCACCACGAATCATATGAACCCAAACTCAAGGGCTTTAATAGTTGCCACTGAACAGTTCCACAATCGACCTCCTGGCTCCATCATCAAATTAGTTCCAAGATACCAAATTATGGTGGTGTCATTCGAATTACTTATACATACAAAATTCCATTTCGATACGACAATTAGAAGTAGGTTAAAATTGACTTCCAAGATTTAAGTACATTGTTTGTTATATCAACATGTGAAGCTTGCAGTTTTAAAAAAAAAACAGCCAAGACAGATCTACTATGCTCATCAATATTATGTCACAGTCCTATTAATATTAAAAATGCGAAAGTTTGTGAGGATAGATGTTTGTTACTCTTTCACGCAAAAACTACTGACCGTATTTGGATGAAATTGGCACACAGATAGTTTATAACCTGGATTAACACAAAGGACACTTTTTATCCCAGTAGTACGATCCCGTGGTATATTGCCGAATTCCACACAGGCGAAGCCGCGGGCATAAGCTAGTTTCAGATAAATAAGAACATAATACAACAGACAAATGAGACCCAAATCGCTTGTTTCCGTTGAATTGAACTGTGTTCAGCTCGTTAAAGATTTTAAACTGCTAACTTGTAATTGGTTGATTAATTAATGCTGAAATCTAAAGGGTTAAGCTTCGTTTAAAGGATTTGTTCCGTTGGGGAAGCTTTCATTTGTAATGCAGGGGACTTATTGTTGGTAAGATTTGACAACAATTGATTTATAAGGTTATGTTTCCTGATGAATCAATGTAATCTGAATTTTATTTTCTGCACCTTATATATCCCAGCTGTGATTAGTATGTGGCTCACAGAATATCACATTTGTAATGTTACTATTTGATTTTTGTGACTTCTTTGACAATAAATGTTAAATTTTGTACGCTTATCCCTTTTAAGCAAAAACATGTATGCTCTTTTTAGGGTAAAACGGGACCCTATTACTAAGACTCCGCTGTCTGTCTGTCTGTCTGTCGGTCTGTCTGTCTGTCTGTCTGTCTGTCTGTCTCCAGGCTGTATCTCATAAACCGTGATAGCTAGAAAGCTGAAATTTTCACAAATAATGTATTACTATTGCCGCTATAACAACAAATACTAAAAATTAAAAAAAAATAATTAAGGGGGGCTCCCATACAACAGATATGATTTTTTTGCCGTTTTTATAGATAATGGTACGGAAACCTTCGTGCGCGAGTCCGACTCGCACTTGGCCGGTTTTTTTGTATTTTACCATCTTTTATACCAAATAATGGCCATTTGAAGCAAATAAATATTATTCTATTCTATTCTAATAAACTATACTTTATTCCTTACTAGCGACCCGCCCCGGCTTCGCACGGGTGCATGTCTTATACATATAAACCTTCCTCTTGAATCACTCTATCTATTAAAAAAAAACGTATCAAAATCCGTTGCGGAGTTTTAAAGATTTAAGCATACATAGGGATATAGGGACAGAGAAAGCGACTTTGTTTTATACTATGTAGTGATTGTTATATTCCTCGCTAGAGAGCTCCGATAAACGCGTCCGATCGCTGCTAAATTCAAAGTGCTACAGGGAGAATCGCGGCCTCCGACGCGCTATTTATAGGCACGCTGCCGTCCGCCTCGCCGCGCCGGCCGGTGCCGGCGCAAACGCTACGTCCCGCAATTTTTAAATCTGTAATATCTTCGAAAATATTCATTTAAATCATATGCTGTAAAGGGCCATATAGATCTATATTAAATCAACAATGTATTTAAGGTATTTAATTGGATAAGGATTAATGCCGTATTGGTTAAAATCGCTTCGGAAATTAGCCATTATTTGGCGTAAAAAGTAAATGACAAAAACATGTTATTGTGGGATATCCATAAGAGATAGACATATACCATCGCGGAGTTTTCTGTAGACCTTTTTAATGTGTACAATACTTAGTACATTATTTTGATAAATCTCGTAGGGTTCAGCCTGCGTTTGCAATGTAAGCGGATAAAAATGAAATTATTTACGACTTCACAATAGAAATCTTGAAATTATCAGTGGTTCTCTAATACATTAAGCATGTTATTATACATATAAACCTTCCTCTTGAATCACTCTATCTATTAAAAAAAACCGCATCAAAATCCGTTGCGTAGTTTTAAAGATTTAAGCGGTCAAAGGGAAATAGGGACAGAAAAGCGACTTTGTTTTATAATATGTAGTGATAAGTGTAAGGCGTAAAGTCTCGATGTTGTGCTTCTTTTCGCCAATAAACGAGGAAATCATCCAAGGTGTTCCGCTATCTTCTGCTCGTTCTGCCGCGACCCCGTCTTGCTGTCTCAGGGCTTTGTGTTTTTTTTTTTAATATGATCGATAAAAAATTGAGCATGAAAAAATTTAAGGAAGCAATTCCTACATTATGAAAAATAATTGTCACATAATGTCGCATTAATTAAACAAATTCTCCAGTTTTATTTCGAGTTTTAACAACCAATTAGATTAACTTCGCGCAAACATTTAACAAAATAAAAAAAAAAATCAAGTGAGCACAATTTGTTAACCCTTTATTGCGACAAAGCCCCACACTACGACAAAGCTGATGACAAACTAATTTGCATCAACTTTTATTCGTCATGTTAGGTCCAATGCTTTCACATGTTCTATTAGACTGTACACAGCCAATACGGGGTTAACTCGTTCAGAATCTCGTGAAGAAGGTTAATAAAATTGAACTTTAATCGAAACAGACAAAGATTCACGCGTTTTTCCATGGTGGGTTGGCAGAAACTAAAGAACGTCTCGTCTTACATAAAGCAGTATGTTAGCTTCGTCCTAGTTCATACATCTGGTCATTCACGCGCGCCGATAACGAGTAGTTGCTCTTTTTGAAGAACTAATTAAGGAACAGTCAACTGAAACTGGGCCCACGTGGTAGATATATAATATAGGTACTCATAATCGACCTACGAGAGCAACTCGTATATTTCAAGTTTTTGCACACGGAGACCTCACTTATTAGTACTTCGCGTTTTAGGGTTTTGGTAGACCGCAAAAGTAATTATAAGAAATGTGTTTTTTTTGTGAAACTAGGGCCTTTTGACTAACATTGACCCTTTTATTACTAGATTTTTATTCAAACTTGCTCCATAAATTCAACAAATCCGCTACTAACTCACAAAGGCAGTGTGTCACCAACTCGTTAATGAAGTCACCATGCCGGACACAAGTTGACAAAACTCCACTTATATCCAACTCGGCCTGCAGCCCATACCACGCCAACGAATTGGCTTGTAGCACATTAAGAGGGATGCCACACGGGCGTTGCATGAGCGATTTCAACGCACTGTGTGCCACATGAGCAACGCAACGCACGTGCAGTTTCGCAAGGCAATGACGCTGCTACTTCGCTGCATCGTTTTAAAAATCCAGCGCTATTACAAACTAAACTGCGATGCACTGCGTTGCCGCTGCCCCCGCTTCGTTTCCCCGGCCCCTTGTTCGACACGCTAGCGTCTCGTCGCTGCACTACGTTTTAGTGTGGCATGTCGTTCTAATTCATTTGTAAAACGACGCAGCGCCACTGCTCAGACGTCGTCGCTACGTACCGACAACGCATCGTCTGAAGTCTCTCTAAAGCCGCGTGTCACGTAACTTGGTAACAGAGTTTGGAGATGCGGACACCATGTTGACAAAACTTTGTTTACAGTGCCAACTTAGATTTTGATTTCTACAATTGTATGAAATAGGCTTTGGTTTTCGGGGGTAGTTTCGTTTGGCGTTAAGGATGGACATCTACGGACTTTTGATATATTTTTTATGTGTTTTGGCGTTTAGATTTCGGACAAAGAAAAATGGTTTATGAGGTGGACCAATCTTCACTGGGCCCGCGTGGTAGACTTATAGGACTATTAAAAATAAGGGAATGTAGAGTTCTTTACCCCCATAGAAAATGGAGAATCCTCCGACCAGACGGTTGTCGTGTCTCGTGGGTGGGCTACTGCCCGACAGTTGTTGTCGGGTTCTTCTATACAGTCTTGAGTCACGGATTACTTTATTGGCGCTATTCAGATTTTTTTTAGTAATTAATTTATGTCAAAGTTGGCGCTGTAGTACTTTTTGTACTGCCAATGCCGCTACAGACTGAAACCCACGCCCTCTCACAAACAGAAGCCCTCTTGCGCCCCAGTAGTGGAAACATTACCTAGGTATAGGCTCATTTTGCACCGATTGCAGTTCTAGCCCGTCTGCTAAATTAATTTAACCTGGTAATAATATTTGCTCTCTGTTCGTAATCGTCACAGCTTTGAGAGGGATCCGCCAATCAGGTAAAGTATATTCATGACAAATTATACACACGCGAAACGATATTCAATATTAATTCACGTTACGATACGATAAGCTTGTATAAAATCCAAGAATCCAAGGAATCCCTCTCAATTTCCAAAACGTCCGTTTAAAATTACAACACACCAAAAGCTATCCGCTTCTCTAAAACGACAGACAGTACTATCATGTGTATTCTTGCGTAAAATCGCTCGCTAGACATAGATAGACACGCGAAATGGAAAATGTTATAAGGATGGGCGCACACGACAACTTTGGATATAAATCACCCAAAGATCGTGACTAGGGTCTTCCCTAATAGATGGATGATACGGAACAGATTCGTGGGTATTGATTTTGAGTGACAAGATTGCGTGACGTAGATTGGAAACTGATTCGAGACGTTAAAAAACAGGCGAATCGCAATGACGACGGGAGAACAAGTGCCTTTCAGCTTCGTTAGAAGTCTATTTACATTACACCTTTTTTTTGTTTTTTTTTTTTCGGGTGGGAAATCATCAAATGACTCCTCCCGCTCTGGGCGGAGCGGAAGGGAGTGTCAGCCTTTTACTGACTAAAAACCACCCATGTTCCTTCTTTTGCCCTTTATGTTCCAGGGCCGCGGTATCTCTTTCGAACAGTCCCGCAGTCCTGGCAGGCATCGGCCCTTGCGGGCCCCTCCTATTTGCTGACATCTCTTTGAGGCGCGCGTGGAACACGAACGCGCCGTCGACACGGCCTGTCGTCATAAGACGGACGGACGGCGAGCTAACCCATTACTCACCGTCCACAGTCTATTTACATTACACCCTTTATGTCTGTCATAGTTCATTCAAATCCGTTCCGTAATTTGCGTGCAAGAGTAACAAAAATTCACATCCATCGATCTTTACAAACTATCGTATTTATAATTGACTAATTATGTTGTAATGTTGTTAAGCTGAAGTATCTAATAATTTAAACCACCTTTAACTAAAACCATATTGATAGCACAAAGTTAATTAGTTATACAGCCGCGAGGCATCGTAATTTATTATTTAGATAAGGTTTCATATAATTGCATCGACTGCCTTCCTGTTTTCATTAGTTGCAGAATAATTGGGTCGACTGTCGATTCTGCAAACGTTATTTGTGATTCTCTTCTATACCACAGCTTAAAAGATATACTGTACTGAGGCCCGGTGGCTGAATAATAACAACCACACGATATATCATATCGAGTTTAGGTAACGTGCCTCGTTGGGTCTAGTGGTTGCAATCGCGACTGCTGAGCATGAGGTCCCGGGTTCGATTCCTGGGTCAGGCAAATTGTTATTCGGTTTTTCCATCAGGAATTTCTCAATATGAGCCACGGAGTCTGGATTAGTGCCCGGTTGAGTGCAATAGGCTCGCCCCTTATTACATGGGATTTCAGCGAAATGTGGGTGTACTGTTAGGTACACCTCTGCAATATCCTTCGGGAATTACAGGTGTGATGATTAGATTTATGATGATATGATTAAGGTAACACTTGACGAGGTCGGTCAGTGGATGAGAGATCCAACCAGAAAGCACGTTTATCCGTTGGTTGGTCTCAGTTGTTATTTGAATATCTTTAGCAGTCCTAACGGGTATTTAGATGACCGAAAGTCCCAGTAACTGGGTGATGAAAGCCAAAAGGTCGCTCCATGTAAAATTCTGGTTTTCAACAGCATTCGGTTAGATTTGAAGCCAATTACCCAAAAATGGAAAACTTTGGAAAAGGCTTGGTTATGATTATCTTTATTCGGAAAAACAGCCCATTGAAAATAATGAGAAGTTAATTAAAGCTTAACAGCCAATAAAGATGAGTTACACGTAAGCAACAAGCAATAAAAACACACCTTAAAATAGCAGCTAATTAAAAAAACTTCCAATAAAAACCTAATAACTATTAAACAACTAATAGTTATTTCAAATTGAATTCGCACGAATTCCCGCGTTTTTGTAATGGCGTTCGTGCGTTGCGCGCCTTTTTCTTCCGCCATTTTATTGGTCCTTCGAGCCGGATTTATGGTCCGCGATAATTGTATGGCAATAAACACTTGCAATACGAGCTTAATTAGATTTTAGAGGTCCACTTTACAATGTATAAGCCTTCATTTTACGTTGAGGGATATTTATTGTTGTATTTTTTAATTACTGTTTGCTAAGAAGTCGTTGGGAATTTGTTAATTTAATGATTTAGTGTAAAGATGAATAAAGTGTAAAGATGTATACCTACTCCAAAGTCCTACGCAGAGGTGGGCCTATAGTACCCTCACATTTCGCTAGCCTATTGCCATCAACCGGGCATAGATCCTGACTCCGGATTTCAACCGAGAAATTCCCCAAGGGGAAAGAGATAAGTAGACATCTTAAAATCAAATAATGTAATTCATAACGTCCGGCGTATCTTTTGATAATGGCTCCTATATCGTAGCTTGAAATATTTACTAACTACATTATTCATTCCGGAGCCCTAGGAATCCTCGAGCTAAGAAATTCTAGTTATATATGTATGTATATAACTAGAATTTCTTAGCTCGAAATAATACTGCTGTCTACCTACCAAATCTTTAAGTATTTATCACTGAATTGCCACTCAGTCACCAAAAATAACTAGTACTATCTAAAGTAGAAACACTTGTTACAGTAAATACTGTTTCTTTGAATATCTCTTAAGTTAGATTTACAACGTTACAAAGCTTTGAAGGAAACGAAACATTGTAGTTCACCATCTCCCTTCTTCCATCGGGAGTCCAGACGTACTGCGGGTTATCACCCATTCCTTGTCGATGTTCCACACATTCGCACGAAGCGCTTTGCTACATCATTTCACATTGTAGGAAGTAACATTCTGAAATAGTCTCTATTTCCAGAAATAATCTTATTCCTTGTGTCCGAGGTACACTTAATTCATATTTTATTTCCATAGTTTTCGGAAAGCGCGTTAAGCCGTTGGTCCCGGCTGTCATTTGAAGACCTTTGACAGTCGTTACAGGTAGTCAGTGGCCCGAAAGTCTTTTTTTTTTTTTTTTTTTGTTGGGTGGGAAATCATCAAATGACCCCCCCCCGCTCTGGGCAGAGCGGAAGGGAGTGTCAGACTCTTACTGACTAAAAACCACCCATGTTCCTTCATTGGCCCTTTATGTTCCAGGGCCGCGGTATCTCTCTCGAACAGTCCCGCAGCCCTGGCAGGCACCGGCCCTTGCGGGCCCCTCCCGTTGCTGACAACTCTGTGGCCCGAAAGTCTGACAACCAGTCTTAACAACAGGTATCATATTACCCAATTCTAATTGGGTTGTGGAGGTCAGATAGGCAGTCGCTCCATGTAAAATACTGGTATTCAGCTGCATCCGGTTAGACTGGAAGCCGACCCCAACATAGTTCGGAAAAGGCTAGGCAGATGATGATAATCAGTGCCAGTATAAATCGTAAAAAATAAGATTAGACAATGCCCTTGAAACGATGGATGAAATGAAAATGTGAAAGCTAGAATTGAAATGAAACTGAAATAACGTCTGATAAGAATGTGTGGAAAAAGACTACTTAAAATTTGTGCTAACTATTGTAGCCATGGTGGAGCAGTGCAAACGCCCATCAAATTCACTCAATAACAACTCTGTAACCACTGTCTCACAATAAAGATCTGTGACTTTGACTTTGACAAATCTATACCGAACCATCGACAGAAAATGTCTCAAATCTCAAGCACACACAAAAAAACATTAGCAATTGTAAATGAGCTAAGAATTAAAGGTTTTATAACTCCCTGACATCTATGGGGGACCCTATTGTTCTCGCTCCAATCATTACGGGTTCCGAACTCGTAGTCAAATAAAAATGGATATTTGTATTGTAATTTTAAATTGGCACTTTAGATTGAAATCGGGCAATTAGTTTCGAAACGTGCAATACTGAAAATGTAGAAAAGTTTAAAATGTTAGGAGTGGGTACAGGGAAGTGTCAAAGTGTGTTCCTGCTTATCCCGTTAATGGTAAAAAGTTTAAATTTATAAAGGTTTTTTAGATAACTCGCAATCGGCGTGCGGCGTGTGAACGTGGACGAGGCAAAAGCAGGATTACACCAAGCGTGCAAAATTTTAAAGGCAGGGATATATTATATAAGGAGGCATCAACAATGAACAAAGAACGTCTATTTTTTTTATCTATAAATTCTTTTAAGCTATAAAAACTATATTCAAGCCACCATTTTTAAAATTTAGTTTTAAATAATTTTGTATTTCATCTTTTAAAATGCCTCGGTATTTTATTATAAACTAGCGACCCGCCCCGGCTTCGCACGGGTGCATGTATTATACATATAAACCGTCCTCTTCAATCACTCTATCTATTAAAAAAAAATGCATCAAAATCCGTTGCGTAGTTTTAAAGATTTAAGCATACATAGGGATATAGGGACAGAGAAAGCGACTTTGTTTTATACTATGTAGTGATGCGCACACACATTGCTAGGCAGTTATTATTGTATTTAGCTAGCCTAGGTAAATCATTCAACACTAATTTACAGGGATCTCGGTTTTGCGTCGGTGCCCCTCCACCCTGTATAAGGACCGTAGCACATGGCGTTTTTTGGTTTCTATAAACCCATGAGAAAAAGACGATTTTATTTATGGTCTATGTATATTTTTAGTGATACTTAATCTTCAGTTATACTGAGACTGGTTCTGGCAAAATTATTGTATTACGTTTTTAACGAACTTTCGACCAGCATAGGTCACTGATACTATGAAAAAGTGATTTAACTAGTCAGACCAATCCGAAACGAAGGCACTATTTCCAAGAACCATAGCTAAAAGAAAAATACTCCTTGATAAAAGTCGGTGCTAAATTAATATCAAGCCACTTAGCACCAGTGGGGTAATCAGAACTCAAGTCCAGCGTGCACTTAGGAGGCGAATTAATCGGTACCATGCTTCCTTGTCACGTATGAGGTCAAATGGGACAGAACTTAAGGTTCTATTACGTGTTGCTGTTATTGTTTCTATTGCTAATATGATGGAGATAGTGATTCTGCGTGAAATGAGATTTGTTCCTTGAGAAGGACATCTAACAAACAAACAACTACCAACTACAACACACAACAACACAACATTAACAACTACACAACACAATACAACAACAACCACACAACACAACACACACACACACACTACACTCACACACACACTCACACTTCTACAACTATGTTTAACAAATAAATGATTCTGATTCTGATCTTGGTCTTCGATTTGTTGCTGGCTTCTGCAACTTATTCTAAATTTAGTTTTGTAACATACAACTTACTACCTCGTTGGTCTAGTCGTCGCAAACGTAACTGCTGAGCATGAGGTCTTATTATTTATTTTCAATATTCGGATAACAGAAATCCATTGTGTTAGTAACATACCATACATAATAACAGTTTGAGTTTGAGAAGCATTTAGGTTATATTCCCAGGTCTGCCCAGTGTTCTAGGAATTTATCAGTAACAGAACCAAGTTTGTATTTGTGCCCGGTTGACGGCATTAGGCTCGCCCCTATAACTGGAAAAATATGGGCGTAGGTACTGTTCACCTTTCGGGGGAATATAGGGGCGAAATTATGCCTTGTTGCATCATCATCGGCTTACCCTTTTCCAAACTATGTTGGGATCGGCTTCCAGTCTAACCGGTTGGATGCAGCTGAGTACCAGTATTTTACATGGAGGTACTGCCTATCTGTCCTCCACAACCCAGTTGTTAGTTAGTACTGCGTAATCTAACCTAACAAATCCTGTTTAAAATACGTAGTCAAAGTCTCTTTTGGTTGTCCCTCATTGTAATTTATTGTCCACCCCGAAACATAACTTTTTTGCGAGACTTTTCCCTAATTACTGTTGTAAAAAGGGCACTCAGAAGCCAAATACGAAACAGGAAACTTAATGGTAATTCAGAGAAGTATTTATTGTAATTGCCTGCTGTAACAGAAATGATAGCAAATTACAATAATTTGCTCTACCGTTTTTTTTCTTACATCTCTTGTAGGCTACGTTTGACAACTATGTAACCTAAGATATGTGAAAATACGATCATCAATGATGCAAACTTGCCTAGCAGTAACCCTCACCAGATATGTAGGTATATACATCAACAATATCATCATCTGCCTAGCCTTTTCCCAACTATGTTGGAGGTATATACATAGGTAAGTAATCAGCCTACGATGGATAATGGTCAACCCCCTCTCACACGCCAGCAGTGGGCATGTGAGAGGAAGAAGACCATATCCATCACGTGGACCCAGTGCAATTTAGTGAACGTCCCATGTCACGTCACTTGAAATGCTGTATCTCCATGATGTTTTCATTCACTATTCTGATAAAAGTGATGAAAAGAAACACGTACAAAGGTCTTCGGAATTGAAAATCGATTCATTTCATTTCATTCTCCTGCCCTTATGTCAATTTATTTGGGATCTGCGCAGCATGTCTTCCTCTATTACTCGTCATCAAATAAAGTTTATGATGATGAATTACCTGCCTGTGTGGTGTCAATGTGGTGAAGCAGTCGACTGCCTCGGACACCATGGCCTTTCTTGCAGTAAGAGTGCAGGTCGAATTGCGCAGCACGCTAGCATTAATGATCTCATCCGTGCCATCGGGCAATGGGGTCCGAGTGCCCACCTAGTATTTCGGGAAGTCGTCAAGCGGTTGGTCGACTCTTCACGTGACCAGAGGGCGGGCCTATTTTATGGCCAAAGACTCAGCATTGCCATCCAACGTGGCAATGCTTCCAGCCTTCTGGGCACTTTTCCTGTTGACAGCGATGCGGACGAATTTTTGGACGCCCTGTAACCCTTTTCTGCTTGTACATATTTATTACTATTAAAGTTTTGTAGTTTGTAAATAATTTAATTATCTTTGAAATAAGTTCCTGCCTGGTTACAGACCAACAACCTGCAGCCTGGGCCACTACAGCTCACCTATTTTCCCCTAGCTCTCTATATTCCTAATACTATTCGACTTCAAACTTGCTATTCCATCCCCACACGTAATTGTAACCCAAATCTATTGTATCGCCTGAAAAGAAATGCTGGGAAACCCACTCATATATCGACGATTGGTTGCCCGACGTAGATTTATCGATGGATACTTTATTCAGGTTGTTTCGTCGACACCCGACCGCGGTAGACGGATGGGTGACAGAGGAACCTACTTCGGAATTAATTGACCTTGGTGGTTTTTGATGAGTTTGGTGTAATAGGCCTTTGTGTAGAGGTTTCAGAAGGTTTGTTTTAGAAGAACATAACAGGTAGAAGGCGACAAGATAGTCTAGACAAAGAAACATTGTATTGACAAAAATGATAATAACAGACTCATCCAGCGCAGCATGTCTTTTTCTTCTTCTTTACAGTTTTTTTAGTCTCCAACCGTAATCACCATCATCATCTGCCTAGCCTTTTCTCAACTATGTTAGAGTCGGCTTCCAGTCTTACCGGATGCAGCTGAATACCAGTATTTTACATGGAGCGACTGCCTATCGGACTCCACAACCCAGGTAGTACTTGGTAATACGATACCCCTAAGTAAGACTGGTTGTCAGACTTTCGGGTTACTGACTACCTGTAACGACTGTCAAAGATCTACAAATGACAGCCGGGACCAACGGTTTAATGTGCTTTCCGAGGCATGGAGGAAACTCAATATGTAATAAAAGTAATGACAACAATATATGGGTAGAGAAACTTTAAAAATCTCATCCACATTCCATACATTTTGAATTTAGCGAAAATGTGTAAACGTTTGTGAATTTAAATTCAACTATCTAAAGTGGAAATACATGGCAACGAATATTCCAAATACGATTGCGTATTGCATTTAACACTGTTTTAATTCTTTTTACTCTACCCGCTAAACAATAGAAAAGCGATATTTTTTCTACGTTTTTCGGGTAGTTCTGAATTATTCGCTGTTTCACTTTGAATTAAATTGTTTCACAAGTTGGAATATAGTTAAAGGAGGCCTAATTTTAGTTTCTCTCTTGGTCTAACAACGACAAGTATTGCCGCGATGTTTTAGAGCCTCTACGAATCTTGTATTTAACTTTGCAAACAATCTTGTATTTAAAGAAACATTTATTTAAAAATGTCGATATGTTTTTTTTTTAAAGAATAATCTCCTTTGAAAAAACCAAAGTGCAACCATAAGTTTCCCCAAAAGATAGAATAATATCAATTAAGAGGACGCATTGGAAATTTTGGCGCCAATGATCTCAATTTTTCTCAGTAAATACAAAACGGATCAAAATACAAGTTGGTTACCTGAAAGTACATGATAAAAACCTTATTTTGTTAGTTTTCAATACATGATTAGGTAACTTTTTTAACAGAGAAAAATATATCAAACACACCTCTTTTTAAAAAGAGATTCACATTTTATGGGCAAACGGGACCGATTTAAGCCTCTTAACTTTTTTCGTAGATGAGTCTATACATACTCTTTAAAATAGTAGAAGGAATATTTCTCAAATTATCATTTCTAACTAAATAAAATAACAAAACCATTTTGTCGCTTACGTCCTTTAATTATAAGCTAGCGCGCGTATGCAATCCTCGCCCCGCTCTGACGCTCAGTCCCCTCTTGACCATTGTCAGTTTGTTTAACAATTCGTCGCCTTAACCTCATACTTAGGACTAAGGCTTTAAAACAGATTAATGGTAGTTCCAGCCCTGTCTCCAAAAATGTAAACCATGCATTTCATTTATTATTAAAAACCAAATTGACTGCCTCGTTGGTCTAGTGGTCTCAAGCGCAACTGCTGAGGATGAGGTCCTGGGTTCGATTCCCAGGTCGGGTAAAGTGTTATTGGGTTTTTCTATCAGGAATTTCTCAGTAGCAGCCACGGAGTCTCGATTCGTGCCCGGCTGATGGCAATAAGCTCGCCCCTATTACATGGGACTTAAACTTAACTGGCGAAATGTGGGTGTACTGTTAGGTACACCTCTGCCTTATCCTTCGGGGATTACAGGCGTTATGTTATGTAAAAACCAAATTACATGACATTTTCAATCCAATCTTGCCAGACGCTGCAAGTAGGTACATATTTCAAAGCGACAAATTTGAATCTACGTTCATTTCATTGAACGTAGATTCAAAAATAAAATTCCTTTAAACCCATCATCTCCGAACAAACACATCTTCCCACTCCTAAGACCCACTAACTCCAAGCAATATCTCAGGACCATCAAACTCAGCTCGTGACGGACCTGAAAAATGTAGCCAAGTGATGTAGCGGCGCATTAGGTGTCGCAAACTCCTATTTAAATGAGACAAATGACAGCAGTGCTCAACTTATTGAAGGGGTGAGGATATGGTAAGGCTAGAAAAGCGGATTAAGTTTTAGGGTATTTTTGAAGGAAGAGTTTCAAAGATATGGTGTGTGAGTATGTGCGTTTTAGTGATTTATACACCATTATATATAGGTCGTTCTGGAGCCGAATACCATGAACTCGATCATCGAACTCGAAACGATTGGGACTATTTTTTTCAAAAAATAACAATAAAAAAAAATACGAAAGAATGTTTTTTTTTTGTGAAATAATGAGAATCGATCGATGAATGAGTTTTTCAATGGGTATCGTTCGCATGTGTTGCCTATCGTGGATACGTTTTACACACACATATGCATTTGAGTTCTCATTATTTAAAAAAGAGAAACATTAAATTTATTCTTTCGTGTTTTTTTATTGTTATTTTTTGAAAAAAATAGTCCCAATCGTTTCGAGTTCTATGATCGAGTTCATGGTATTCGGCTCCAGAACGACCTAAAAATAATAGTGTATAACCTTTTAAATAACTTTTTATAATGTTTGTATGTTTGTTTAGGTCAAATCTTCCAACTAATTTTAAAACACTTATCCCCAACCGATTCAGAAAAAATTTTGCCTACACGTTTTGTTTGAATTACAATGCATGGTTAGCTAAGTGATCTCATTCTAAATCAAATATGACGGACTCCCAAAGGTGGCGGACTAGTTATTTTTTATGCACCCTCATAGTATGGGTAACAAATTAAAATGGTTTGCTGAGAAGAAAACGAAAAAAAAACTGTAATATAACCTATATTTAAAAGAATGTTTCAAAAAATGTTTTGTATACATTATGCTTGTTTATAATATGAGTTGAAACCTGTACGAATCTAAATTGTTAATTATCTAAATTTTATTTAGTTGTATAGATGTGTTTTGGATTTTTTTTTAATCTGCTACAGATGGACAAGATAATCTTAAAGAGGTTCTATGTGACCATTTAGGCTGCAATTTCACCAGAGACGAGCGAGGATGCGTAGCGAGGGATGTGTGTAAAACTAACCAATAATATCGCTTCATTTACACAGCTTAAGGTATTTTGGTATTCTAGCTATGTGATTGGTCAGTTCCACACACATCCCTCGCTACGAAACCTCGCTCATCTCTGGTGGAAACGCAGCCTAAAGATCGGAACCCTATAAATGGGCAGAAGCAGTATAGCGTCCAAAGATGACTCCAACATAAACAAGCCGAGGTGTCTAAAACTTTTTATACTACTTTTTTTTTATACTAAATGGGCCTATTCTTGACTTCAATCTAGTCCTGAGGACAGAGATGAGGTCGACGATGGAACGAGCTTACCCAGAAGAAGCCTATTAACTCGCGACTTAAATAGATTGGGGTCATATGAACTTGGGAACACCGACGAAGGCAGGGAATTCCACTCCTTGGCTGTGCGCATAATAAACGATGTAGCAAAGCGCTTCGTGCGAATGTGTGGAACATCGACAAGGAATGGGTGATAACCCGCAGTCCGTCTAGACTCCCGATGGAAGAAGGGGGGACTTGTTATGCACAGCGTTCATATTCTCATCATGCCCGCTAATCATTCCCCCCTATGCGCTCACCCTTAAACACCAGGAGCTCGGCTTTGAAAACTTGTTTGTTTCCACTTGAGAAGCGAAAACGTTTGTATTTTTGGCTTGAGCCGCGTTCAAAACAATGTTTTCGCGAATTTCAGGCTGAGCAAGTGAGCCATAATGTATGACTATAACTTCACCAAGTTCTAACGTTATATTTGAGTTAATTTTCGCTTATTCTGAATCATCATTTAACTGCCACGTTGGTGTAGTAATCGCAAGTGCTACTGCTGAGTATTAGCTCCTGGGTTCGATTTCCAGATCGGGCAGTCCTTTTCGGCTTTTCTATTAAAAAAAATTCAGTAGTCTAGATTTTTTCCCGGTTGATGGCATAGGCTCGCCCGCTATTATGAGGGAATTAAACAGAAGTGTGGGTGTACTACTAAATGTAGGCAGAACTCTGTCTAACCCTTCCGGGATTACTAGTGTCATGTTATGTTATGTCATTTCCCTTCCTTCTTTGCCTTTGAGGAGTTAAATTGCTTTTGGCTTAGTAATATTTACTTATGTTCAGTCAAAAGGGTTGTTTATTATTGCAGGAAGTTGGTGGCTGGTTACAAGAATTTATAGTTTAAGTACTGTATAGGTACATTTTTCCGGGGTGAAAAATCACGTTTTTACGGTAGGACTCAATGTAAGGTACTCAAAACATTGTGATGATGGATGCATTGAATAAATAGTACGGGGTCGAGCACGTATTTAAAGTAAAGTTATAATATTAAAAACCGGCTAAGTGCGAATCGGACTCGCGCGTGAGGGGTTCCGAACCATCCATTGGGATTATGTAGGGAAGCCCCCTTTAATATTTTTTTTATTATTGTTATAGTGGCAACAGAAACACACATTCTGTGAAAATTTTAAGTGTCTATCTATTACGGATCATGAGATACAGCCCGCTGACAGACAGACGTACGGGCGAACGGACGGACAGACAGCGGAGGTTTAGTAATAGGGACCCGTTGGTTTCCCTTCGGGTACGGAACCCTAAAAACTGAGTATTTGTAGGGATAAATAGTGCTCGTTCCTGCTATATATGAGAAGACTCATTTGCCCTTCAGTGTGCAAACTAATTTTGATTTATTTACACTATTTTTTCACTACATCAGTTAAAAAAACTCCACAAAATCGATCATTAAAACAGCTCATATTTATTTACGCTTTTCTCTCAATGAACCGTCGTCGGCCCGGTTGTTACGAAACGATAATAAAACAGTTATTATTGGAACGAAACTGGGGCGCGTTACTAGTTCAGAATGACAAATAGACAGACAGGTGGACTGTTTTATAGCGTGTGACATAGCAGCTGAGATAATAATGAGATGGTATTTTTTTATAATGCCGAGAGAAATGAAATGAAGTATTGATGTAAGTATGATATAAATTTGGTGGACATATCTTAACCTAGCTAGGCGTGGTGATGGCAGGTGGAGTAAAGCGGTGACCGAGTGGCGTCCAAGGACTGGAAAGAGAAGTGTTGGTCGTCCGGCGGCGAGATGGGCAGACGACATTGTTGCCATCGCGGGAATATCCTGGATGAGGCTGGCACAAGAACGTGGAGCTTGCCACAAGAAGTGGGGTAAAGACGGTCTATAGATGATGATGATAGGTAAGATTTTTGAAGTTTATCTGCGATATAGCAATGTAGCCTGTAGGTTTCAGATGTCTTAAGTTGGGGGTAGACATTTTCTATTAGACAGGATTCAGCGTTTTCGTGAACATACATTTAATGAACACATTCATTAATAACTACACAGTTTGCTGAGATTATACTGAAATTGTTGAGTAAGGGACAAGAAGAAAAAGAGCTAGAGGTCTATTTATCTAATCTAGGACTGATGAAGATATAGTAAACCATGTCTTTTACAACTCGCTCTGGAAGAATCGACGTAGTTACTATCTTCGCTAAAAACCACAGCGAATTACAAGCGTGCCCTACCTAAGAATATGAAATCCCTAAAATACTCCAACCACCATACACTCACACAGCCGAAACATTTCAACACTGAAATCAAACAACTTAAGGCGGTAAACATATCAGCCGTGACAGACGCGCGTCAGAGTCGCAAGTCTGTTTACATCCTTACGTCGCGGCGTCGTTTCCTTTTCAAAGACACTGTTTAAAGTACTGCGTACACTACGCAGACTTGACGCCGGCTAACAGTAAAATATTGAATTGTGAGCTCTATATCATGATCCTTAGGGTTGTGTTTTCAACATTTACCTGAATATAGTGTACGGCGCGTTGACCACGCAAGGTGCACGCGTCGTTTAGTTATGGCCATTTTGAAAATTCTATCGTAAGAAACATGAAATAGAGTTCGCATTTCAATACTTTGCGAGTAGAATCTGATGGTGATATGACCATCCATTACATACTGAGTTTCCTCCGTGCTTCGGAAAGCACGAAAAGCCGTTGGATCCGGCTAGTAGCCCGAAAGTCTGACATGCAGTCTAACCAAGGGGCATCTTATTACCCTATAATAACTGGGTTGTGGAGGTCAGATAAGCAGTCGCTCCTTGTAAAATCATGGTATTCAGCTACATCCGGTTAGACTGGAAGCCGACCCCAAAATAGTTGAGAAAAGGGCCAGGCAGATGATAACTCTGTGTGAGAGAAACCGGAGTGGAATCGGTGTATTGTGCGAAGACCTTATATCGTTTCCTTTTCAAAGACACTGATCAATGTTCATAATCATTCGTCGGCCTATAGTTGATGTAAATATTTATGTTTCAATGTCTAACTGTTAAGAGCACATCTCTTAACAGTAAGGAAGGGAGTCAAGGCTTTTGGGTTTGTTTTGACATTGAGAGAGAAGGCCGGGTGTTCTGGTTAGCTGACATTGGTCATTGTTTACCTGATCTACATATTTATACAAATAAATAAAATTGAAGTGTTTGTAATTTCAAAATAACAGCTTTTTACTGAATGCATATGAAAATTTATACGGCACCATAACAAAAACACATTTTCCGCACGCAAAATACGCGCATTGGACGTGGAGTTGCGGACACCAGCCCGTTATACAATACAAACACACTTTTTAAAATTTTTGTTTGTCTGTCTGTTTGTTTCGGATAAGTTAAAAGTTACCGACAGGTAGACAGACTGGCCAGAGCCAGATGGAATTACTTTCGAAATAATAATAGTAGTGTGATTAATGAAGATGATGCCATCTAGCCGATTTCGGCCACAGTGACTGCATAGGATGGCTTTCTAAGGTGGTTGTCGAGAGCTTTGGTGTGCTGCTCTATCATGTGCTCTCAAGTGGCTAGCATATCCAACTTTGGCCGAAAAACCCCGAGCACAAAGCGGACATGTTCAGAACACCATTGACGACATTGCAGGGTATAGCTGTAGGTGTTCTAGCTCAAAGGTCATCACGTTTTAAACCTAACTATGATTAGTGATATTAGTATGGATAATGACTACTAATATTGTCCATGCATGTTAGAGATTGAACTTTCACATGAATAATAGACCCTTCACCTAAAACTAAAAAAAAACTCAAAGATCCATTCAAACAATCTCCCACTATGACTAATCGTAAAACAACAGTGATTACGGCATCTAACGGGAATCGAACCTGCAACCGTAACGAACCAGCCAATGAATGTAATCAGTGTTTTCATTCAATCTATCCGTGGGAACGAAAAAATATATGCAGACTTATTTGTTTTACGGTGGTTTTTCTTTCATTACAGCCATTACAGGTATCGAAGTGTGTTTTGAGAGCGATTTCGGTATACATTTGGTGACATTTACCAGTCGAAGTTCCACATCCGGTCCAAAACTAGGCCCAGGTATTTCATGCTTGCCCGTACCGCTATTATATGGCTACCTTCGCCTTTTCAAGCGCCACCCTGAGGCCCAGTGCCTCGATTCGTTCCACAATGAGGGACGCGCCCGCGAAAGCAGAGCTTGCCGCTTCCTCAAAGTTCCCTTCCCAGGCCGTGACGAGGGTGTCATCAGAGTAGCAAAGGACACCCTGCCCGGGGAAGAGCACACTGCGCAAGGCCCAGCCGAGCCTATGTTCCACTGGAGTGGACCCAAAACCGACCCCTGCGGAACACCGCACGCGGTGGCCCTGCGCCAGACCTGGCCGTCGCGCGTCGCGTCCCTCGTACCTGACGAACCGCCCCCACACGTAATCTACTACCAGCTCTCTCAGGTAGACGGGTATCTAATGGTAGCGGATCAAATCAGAATCTACCTACCTTAAATCATCTTAACATTATCGCTAATCACACTAGTCAAAGAGCTAAGCAACGGTATTCATACATCATCTATGTTAGGGATTTGGTTTCCGCACTTAGTCCCTAAAGTGGACCATTGTGCGTGTTCATACATCATCTCTGCTATCTTTTTCTTCTTCATGATACCCGATTTCTATTACTTACCTATACAGAAAATTTTGACCGCAAAACTACCAATCATCTAGCATGTATCTATAACCATCAACAATACAATCAGTCAGTATAACACTTCAGACATTAGTTGAATGTCTCACAATATACTGAATTTACCAAACATAAACTGACAATGATCTACTGTCCACCACATCAGTTGTCAGGCTGCATTGCGGACGCAGGCGGTGCCAAGTATTTACCGCAATCAATTCACTAGCTGATAGCGTGATAGTGGACTAGGTAGAGTGAGGACAGTAGGCATAGAAAGTGGTAGTGATTTGTTCGCTGTGAAAAACCTCATGGAAAGATTTATGTGAATCTTGTTACGAGAAGTTAGTGGGATAAAACACTAAGAGCCATGCCACTGTGTAACTGATCAGTACTTCTAAACTGCAATGTTAAAAGCTGTCAATATGCCGTAGTATTTATGACACTAACAGCTTTTGAACGCCGCTTAGATGTCCTGATCGCGTTCGATTCGCAGTTTTACTGGTGAAATTTGCACTAAGACTTTGAAGCGGTCTCTAACCACGCATAGTTTTAATTAAAGACTGGCAAGAAAGTATGCAATTTTCAAACGCGCTTAAAAATTTAAATCTTCTATGTACAGTATTTGATATGGTTACAGTTGACGCATTTGTTCGTGCAATCAAAAGAGCTAATAAATAATTTGAGATTTGTTACGATTGTGTTTGCATTGCTTTTGGAATCTTTAGATACAGCAAGTTATTGAAATAACATTACATGGTGCCGTACAACCTAATATTCATTCTCAACATTTTAGACTGAATGTGGACGGACGAACACAGTGAAGTAAAATCCACGCAAATAATTTAAATACCACCCCAAACAATAGCCCAGTTAGACTCAACACAAACTTAAGTCTAGACTCGAACTACCCAGACGTATTCACAATCTAAGCAGGGGGAAATATTTCTAACATTTCTCAGTAACTTAGACGATTTCATTTCCATGGGATTTCCTACGAATCTGCATAACTTTGAGCGAGAACGATACGGCGGCAATGGAACTACGACTTTGAATGTAAATTTCACTTGCGTACTCATTCGCGTGGCATACATTACTGGTTTACTTCGCTGCGTGAGTTGAGATGGCGAAGAAAACGCGCAATGCATAATGTTGGATCTAAAGTTACGAGCTATAATCCAGGTGTTTGGTGTTGTAAGTTGTGTGACATACGGTCGTTGAGTTCAAAGAGCGGTGATTTTATTGAATAAAATGTTAGTGACATGTCTTTAATGTGTGAATATATTGTGTGTTGTGAAGTGGACGATAGGAATTCATGATAAACATTTAAACGATGCCTCGACGGTTAAATTTATGTAGCTGTACGACATAGATCAAACCATGTAGACATTTAAGTGTACCTAAATAGGAGTCCCAAAAATGTGAAAAAAATGCCTTGTGAAGTTGGCAAGTACTATGGACAATGGGCATGAGGGATATTAAGGTTTCAGTGTCAATTCACATGGGGTTTCGTATTACACGTAAAATAATCTCTATTTTTTGGTCAAAGAATACAACAGGAAAGGTGAAGGTATGAAAGGGCGGCAAAAAATTCGTCCACATCGCTATCAACAGGAATAGTGTCCAGAAGGCTGGCAGCATTGCCATCCAACATGGCAAACAAACGCTCCTTCACAAGCACAACACCAGAGCGAGTCATTAACAAAGTGGTCCCCCAAGCCAGACATCATAAATATGGTTTCAGATCCGTTTGTGACAATAATCCCCATTTCAAAGGTGTTGCAAAGGACTGGGCAGTTGAGGACTTTACGTACCAAAGGACGAGCTTTGTTTTACTTGGGTCAAAGAATTAGCTTTGAGATATACGTGACTTTGATGCTAGAATGTGATGAATGACAGTCGTGTGATTCGGTTACTGTATTGCATTTTTCCTTCAAGGTAGATTTTGACGCAAAGCAAGAGTGCTTTCTTTTAGTTGTTTGATTGATCAATATATGATATAACGGTTTAATCAGTAGGTATTTAAGTTTACAAATACAGCAATGTTTTATTAACATTTTGTGAAGCTGTTTTCTAAAACTGTCTTGAAAAAAAAACAAGATCCAATTTTGGGCACGCGCCAGAACATCCGTGTACAATTATAGTAACGATTCTTTAAAAGATTGCCGTACCAGCGACAAGAAGAAGCAGTAAGAATATTTCCCATAAAAGGAGCTCAGATTTAACAGTTTTCAGGATTACATTACTCTTTTATTCGCCAATAAGTTCGCAGACATGCTCGCTAACATACTCCTTTCGCTCACCATCCGTCCCGCCCGTAAGTCCCAACGAAAATCGGTGCACCGCCAAAGTCCGGGCATAGTTAGCAACTCGCACATTTAAATAACTTGCAAATTATTCTGCTCGGCCGCGCGGTGAGGGACGCATTGTTTAAAAGCCGTCTCTTCTATTTTACAGTTACCTAGCTTTTGTTACTGGCCGTGTGAAATTTCGTTGGTAGGCTATAGAAGATTTTTTAGTAAGCTGTCACTTTTTGGTTATGAAGCGTGGTTTTGGTAAAATGTGGCTATGTGAAGTGTATTTGGTAGGCTGTGGGTTTACTCTGAATTCCGGTCGTTTTTAATTGAGTGTAGAGGATTTGAAAAGGACTTGACAGCACGGCTTTTGGAATTCTCTCTCGAACCGATGGCTGACCATCGTGACGTCTGATAAGGTAGAATGGCAGAAAAAATATCGGGTTGCGCCGACTTTGAGCAACATGGGACATGTGCAAGAAGATGATTATGATGAGTCCTCATCTCCCTAGCCTTTTCCCAACTCAGTTGGGGTCAGCTTCCAGTCTAACCGGATGCAGCTGATACAAGTATTTTACATAGAGTTACTGCCTATCTGACCTCCACAACCCAGTTAGTACTGGGTAATACTATACCCCTTGGTACGACTGGTTGTCAGACTTTTTAGGGCACTGACTACCTGTAACGACTGTCTAAGATCTACAAATAACAGCCCGGACCAACGGCTTAACGTGCTTTCCGAGGCACAGAGGAAACTTGGTATGTAATGTGTGGTCACCCATCCACAAACCAACCTACGCAGGCACGGCTTAACCTAAACATCGATCTGAGCGGCTGTTATTATTTTGCCACGAGCCCCTTACCTTATGTATAAGTATGATTATGATGAGTAGGTGGTACAATTCCAATTTTGTTATGTTCAAAGCTCTGCTGACCTTTCAGGAATAGGTGCAGACTGGGTGTTATGTTATTTTCAATCATAACCAACTTTAGGCGAGTTAAGAAGATTATTTAACATTGTAACTGAGTCTTTGGGTAGGTTTCCTGCAAAACCTGTTGTTTTTCTGCTGAATTTCAGGTTGTAAAGAATTCAAAGGAATTGATAACTAACTGAACAAAAGAAGGCTTAGGAACATTACGCCAGTACAATAGTCTCATTTCGTAATATCAATGAGAATAATATTCTGTTTCTTGTATATTCATGAACACTACAATACACATAATAACGTTTTAATACGAAACAGTTTCCTCCAAAACAGATATCTCACAAGTAGTTTATGTGAGACAAGTTGAAGATATGTAAATGTTGGTAACATCATAACGCGCATGCTGCTCCATACATTATCAACTAACTGCAGTGTTATGTCGTCCTGGTACTTGCAATGTGTATTGGGTTATTAATAATGAGTAAAATGGATAAATAAATACAAGCAAAGATTTTGGGGAAATGATGCTTCGATTAGCTCTGGATTTTAACTTCCAGGAGAAGAGGTCGGTAATTACATAATACCAACCTACCACCTACCACTACTACTGTTGGGCAAAGGCCTCTTATACAGAGAAGGCATGATCACCACGCTTGCTCAAGACAGAGGCCTAGCACAGGCGCGGTATAAACGTAACGTAGATAGTTTGAAATTAAAAATACTTGTTTCATATTAAATATTATCAGAATTTAAAAAAAAATCATCATGAGAGCGGCGGTAGCCCAGTGGTGGAGGCCCCGACTTACGAACAGTAGGTCGTGGGTTCGAACCCAGGCAGGCGCATTACTTTGTGTAATTTAATTCATCACCACTGCTCCCAAAAACGGTGAAGGAAAACACCGTGAGGAAACCGGCATGTCCTAGAACCAAAAATTGGAAGACATGTGACATCTACCAACCCGCACTGGGCCCGCGTGATGGATTATAGCCCATTCCCTCTCATTGAGAGGAAGCCTTGTGTCCCAGCAGTGGGAACACTATGGGCTGATTATGCTATGCTAAGAGAATCATGCGTCAATTCTGTTGATATTCGTAACGAACATACAACGGAACGTGAGCTCTTAGGTATGCGAATACCACAAATTGTCGCAAATATTTATTGACCCACACAATCTTACCATCACATAGGTAACTCGTACAAAGCTTCACTGAAACCAGGGAAACGTCTGCCAGGATGCCAAAAATAATTTTGTCTGAACATCCATTTCTAAAGACTAATTAGGGTACGTGTCAAAGCGACTTTGGAAGTCGGCATAAAAGCCTTTTTATCGCCCGGAGACTGATTGCGCGGAATTACTGAAGTATTTTTTCCCTTCATTGTCCGAAAGATTGAGTACGCTGCATTAGTTAATGTTTAAGATAAAACGATTGATGCTGCAAAGTTTTGGAGTTGGCAAGTTAGAATTATGATGGTGCAGTTAATTTTGGAGTTTATAGGTTAGAGGAATAAATGAGAGGATTAGCGAAATTGGGTCGAATCCCAATGAAGTGGATGCTTTTATGGGTTTGGTTTGTTCTTGCTTCAGTAGCCAAAGAATGACAGTAACATGAAGGACGACAATATTACACTGGTAGATTCACTGTTTGGCCATTTTTTTCGTCTATTGCAAAGCATCCCTACCTTATTATATAAATGAATGAATGCGTTGACGGCACGGTTGGCGCAGTGGCTGAGCGATTGACTGCTGTGCTTCGTGTTGCGGGTTCGATTCCCGCACGGAACAAATATTTGTATGGCCTACAGATAGTTGTTGTTGATAGTTTAAATGTTTGTAAACGCACCCACGATACAGGAGAAATTCCTAGTGTGTGGAAACGTTTTTTTTTTTTTTAAATATATAATAATTTAAAAAAAACAACTATCGGTAGGTTTTCATAGACATACTGATCATGAGAAATGACTAGATGAGACTCGAACAGACTGGAGCAGCATAGCACCAAATGCCTATCTCACTTTCTAAGTATTGGGTAGAACCAAGTTGCCGATTATCATATTGATCAAACACGATAAGACTTCCCATCAACCCAGAATCGACGTCTTATTAAACGCCCCCC
Source organism: Eurois occulta (assembly GCA_950022335.1). NCBI lineage: Eukaryota > Metazoa > Arthropoda > Insecta > Lepidoptera > Noctuidae > Eurois > Eurois occulta. The sequence continues at coordinate 10,054,186 of OX465502.1, forward strand.
AAACTTAACTTAAAAAGTAATTCACCCCTCTTCACCCCCAAAAAGGTCAACTTAATTCCACCATCATTATCAACGCTTTCACGAAAACCTCTTTGTTTGGCCCCGTTTTCAAAGAATTCCATCAAAAACGGGGAAAAAAAATTGGACACCGGCGATCAAAACTTTTTTGTCCTTTTTACGCCTTCAAAAGACCACCTGAAGACTGTAATTGCAGTACCTACCGTTAATTAATAAAGGTCTTCAAACTTTAAAACTTCAAAGATTTTGTAGGGCTGCCTCTTGTGAGTTTTGGAAGTGGGTCAAAAAGTTGATTCGGTAAGCATTAATAAGGCATGTTTGGAGCGTTATGTCAAAATCTGGAGAAAACTTTCATAACATCATTATCTTATTTTTTTTTTAATATCAATGATAGCCTAGTGGTGTGACCGTCAGACTGCCAAGTCATAGATCTCGACTTCGAACCCAAGACACGCACCTCTGATTTTGTCGATTCATGTGCGTATTGTATAATTATCACTTGCTTCGGTGAAGGAAACAAGCAAGCCTGAGAGATATTTCTTGACGGCATGACAGCAAAGTGGCGGCATAAAAACTCTGGACACCAGGTTAGGCACTAACCACACGATAAAGAAGATCTTAATTTTTTTACGACTTTGTTTACGCAAATTAAGGAAAATAAGAATGAGAACATGCAATACATGATGTTTATTTGTAAATTGGATAATAATGAAGACGTATCGGAGGAAGTATCGTATGAGTTTTCGTCTGAATGTCAGATTACATGAGGAACATAACTCTGAGGTGGTCTCTTGAGGAAAGCACCACAGGTCCGACTGGACCTGTCCAGTTAGAACATGCACTAGCCAGTATCGTGTAGCTCAACTACAGATACCTATTGCGAAGCTTACGATATATGTCTGTCTAGCTGTGGTTTGACTAGTATCGTATAATAGGAGCTGCAGATAATTTGGCTTCACGTCATCTTATCGTAAAGCATAATCTACAATGCTTTGACCAAACATTCCGCACCAGCTCGACATTTGACAGAATCTACATTCGATTTCCCGATAAAGACCAGTGCTAAGACATGACTGTAATACCCGTAAGGTTACGCAGAGGTGTGTCTACATAATACATCGACAATTCGCCAGTTATATTTAAGTTCCATATTATAGAAGTTAAGCCTATTTCTATCAACCGGGCACCTGAAATCCAGATGCCGGGGGACTACCACTGAGAAATGCCAGATGCTGTATGTAGCCAGATGCTGTAATGAGATTTTGCCCGACCTGGGGATTGAACAGAAGCTCATGCTAAGCAATGGTGCTTGCGACTAGACCAACGAGGTAGTCATACCAGTCCTTTTCATTTAAAAACTTTTTCGTGATGGCCCTAATTTGTGCAGAAGACGGAGGGACATCGACGACTGGGCTTACAACACAAGGGTCGCCAAACTCTTTATAAGGGGTGCAAGTCAAAAGTTTTTGAGTAATTACCGCTGATCCCTTTCGGCAGTTTGAATCTTCAATGACAATTGGGTTAGTAATTTTGGAAGAACCTTTTATGGGAGAGTGTTGCGAAGTTGTTCAGATGAAATACATAAAAGCATTTATTATTGTTTACTACCTAACCTAAAAAAAAAAATACCTTTGGTTACTCAAGAATGAGTAGATAAGACCATTTGGTGCCTATAATTCGTACATTACCAAAATCGTATTACAAAAGGTGAAAAACAATTACTGAGAAAACATTGACAACCGCTACTGGCTCAACACGGCGTCCTTTTTTTTTGGGATGGGAAATCATCAAATGACTCCTCCCGCTCTGGGCGGAGCGGAAGGGAGTGTCAGACTTTTACTGACTAAAATCCATCCATGTTCCTTCTGTTGCCCTTTATGTTCCAGGGCCGCGGTATCTCTTTCGAACAGTCCCGCAGCCCCGAACAGTCCCGCAGCCCCAACAGTCCCGCAGCCTGGATTCCAATTTTCCTAAATCGGTCAATGTTATTAGGTTTTTCCATCTGAAATATCAGTTGAAGCCGGTGTTAGGATTTGTGCCCGGTTGTTGGTAATAAGCTCTTCCTTTATTACAAGGCACAAGGTACTTAAACATAACTAGCGATATGTGGGTGTGCTATTTATACGATTCGCCGGCTAAAATAGGCGCGAGTAATGCTTTGTGTTACGTTAAATTTCTAAATTAAAGAATACCTGTTATTCACAGGTGGCCTGGTTAAAACAGAAAATGATGTAGTTGAGTCATAGCATTTCGACCCTAACTTACCCTTAATTTTAATGAAATACTAGCTGCTGCCCGCGACATTCGTTCATGTAAAATTATTATTAAAAACTGCCCTTTTTCAATCGAATTTTGTTACTAATTTCAAGGGTTTTAATTTTTTTGCACGGAACTCTAATTATTTTTCTAAAATAAAAGTAGCCTAAGTCAGACCTTATAACATCAGCTATCTGCTAGTAAAAATCCCGTCAAAATCGATCCAGCCGTTTCGGAGATTAGCCGGAACAAACAGACAGACAAAAAATTAAAAAAAAATGTGTTTTTGTTATAAGTACCGTATATACTTTCATATGCATTCAGTAAAAAGCTGTTAATTTGATATTACAAACTGACACTTAAATTTTATTTATTTGTAAAGATAAACCCCGTCTACTGGAAAAGTAATCACAATAGCTGAACATATACCTATTAGCTTATAGCCATTTACCTAATTGAAACCTAAGTCAAAAATAATCAATATTATCAGTCTAATATTACTAGATAATATTATTATACACTGTACATATTGTGAAGTTTACTTTAGCTAATGGATGGGCTTGACCTGTCATGCGATAGTACATGATCTATTAATTAAATTGTTTGTAATTTCTCAAACTTAGTATATTTTAATTGTTAAATAATTACTTTTGAAATTTATTAGGTACTGTTGGGGGTTTATATCCAGAATTATTTAAGTAAAAGGCTTCCGAAAAGTTAAGAGCTGTATTCCGTGCAAAGACAGGATGAAGAAGTGAAAAAAAACAAAAAGTGTAATATATAGTAGGTACTTATAAAATAATTCTTAACAGCTAAGCGTTCTCGCGGTGAGACGTGTTGGTGCATAATTGCTAATTAAATGTAGGTAGGCGTTTTAGTAAAAACGTTACTATTCTAAACATCCCCCCGGGCGTTGAGAGATCGTCTCTCAACCAGAATCTTTTGTGTGAGATAAAGGTAACGGACAAATCTTGCTGAAAGCTCGACGAACCACTCCACATGTCGTCTTGATGTCAGCGACGCGACTGATGCCGTCTTGTCCAGGGAAAACTGCCATGACTCGGCCCAATCGCCACTTCAAAGGAGGCAGTTTCTCATCCTTTACGATCACCAGAGTGTCCTTTTCTAATGGCTTAGTGCAGGATCGCCATTTCACTCGCTGCTGAAGCTCTGAGACGTATTCTTTGCTCCATCGGGACCAAAAATGCTGACGGAGTTGCTCTATCCTCTGATATCTGGTCAAACAAGTTACGGATCGATCTTCGAGGTTAGGTGCAGGCAGTGCTGTCAGTGGCCGTCCAATAAGGAAGTGTCCAGGCGTAAGCGGCGACAAATCGTTGGGATCCGACGAGAGTGGTGTGAGTGGGCGAGAATTGAGTAAAGCTTCTATTTGAACTAACACAGTGTTCAGCTCCTCAAATGTAAGATTACAATTTCCCAGTACTCTCTTTAAGTGATATTTAGTAGATTTAATACCGGCCTCCCAAAGACCTCCAAAGTGAGGAGCATAAGGAGGGATAAAATGAAAGTTAATATCTTCATTTGCTAAATCACTAGACAACGAATTGCAATTACCCTTTATAAACTTGCCAAGTTCGTGATATGCTCCAACAAACGAGGTCCCATTATCAGAGTAGATGTGTTTAGGTTTTCCTCTTCGCGAAACGAATCTACGGAGAACTAATAAAAAATTGTTGCTTGTTAAATCACCTGCCAACTCAATGTGTATAGCCTTAGTCGTGAAACATACAAAAAGAACAACATATACTTTAGTAAGACGACAACCACGTCCTTGCCTAGTGGCTGACATAATCGGTCCAGCATAATCGACACCTACCGTTTCAAAGGGGTAACCCCCGGGAATCAAACGCTGCTGTGGTAGATTACCTATGAGAGGAGAGACTACCTGTCCTTTCATACGACAACATAAAATACATTTATTATAAATAGATTTAGCTAAACGTCTACCACCAATCGGCCAATAATTTTCTCTAATGGACGCTAGTAACAGTTGCGGCCCAGCGTGCATAAGTTTTTTATGCATAAATTCAAATAACAATTTTGTGACAATATGAGTGGACTGTATTAATAAAGGATGTTTTTTGTCGTAACAAAATTGTGAATTTTCGAGTCGACCTCCGACACGCATTAATTTATGTTCATCTAGAAAAACTTTAAACTTAATCAATGGACTCTTTTTTGGTAATTCCATTTTATTTAATAAGAGTGTATATTCTGGAAATGAGTCCTTTTGCGAGAGCCTAATAATAAAATTTAATGACTGTTTTAATTCATCAGTGTTAAGAAATTGATATTTAGGTGATCCCTTTTTAGTATAACTACTTATAAATCTCAAAACGTATGCCACCGATCGTTTAAGCGTAGTAAAATTTGAAAATCTATTAAATTCTATAACTGGTCGTGAACTTACGGTTTTAACAAATAAAGAAACTTCGGACCGAATTTCAGGAAGTTTTTCTTTTGCTACTGTAGGATTATTAGGCCATTTTGAGATGTCATATCTCAAGAATTCAGGGCCTGACCACCACAAATCTAAAGATTGCAAAAGACTTACATCTATTCCGCGTGATATATGGTCAGCTGGGTTTAAGTTTGTAGGGACGTGCCTCCAGGAGCATGCAGCTGTCTTGTCCAATGTCTCTGCGATACGGTTGCGCACAAACGGCTGTAACTTATTAGGTAACATTTTAAGCCAGCTCAATACAACCGTGGAGTCAGTCCAAAAGGTGACACTTCTTACTTGAGCTCTAAGAGCGTAAACGACCTTTTCGTAAAGACGAACACCAACCAACACCGCGCAGAGCTCAAGTCTTGGTATCGTCGTTGGTTTAATTGGAGCTACACGGCTTTTGGCTGTAAGCAAACGTACTAGGACATCATTATCATGACTTGTACTTCGAACATACAGACATGCACCATACGCAATTTGCGAGGCATCACTGAATATGTGCAGGTCTATATCTTTATATGAATCACAAAGTACAATCCGTGGAACACTTAATGTATTTAACATTGGTAAGTCACGTATAATATTGGACCAAATATTTGATATATCAGATGGCAACTGATCGTCCCATCCCAATTTATGTACCCAAAGCTTTTGCATGATGGTTTTCATTACAATAATGTAAGGAGCTAATAAACCTAATGGATCAAAAATCTGAGAAATTGTAGAAAGTATCCCGCGTTTTGTCATTGCATTAGTAATATTGGGATTAATTGAATAACATAACACGTCGGGCTCAGTATGCTAGCTCAAACCTAAAGTTTTGCAGGGTTCTATTGAACCTATGTTCAAGCTAAATGAAGAATGATCAGTATGATCAGACAGTACTTGTGAATTATTTGATTTCCATTTACGTAACGGCATTCCAGCTGCAGCCAGCTCTGCGGTTACCTTATGACGTATATCAATGACCTCTCTTACTGTATCCCCTCCCGAAAGCAAGTCATCGACATAAAAATCATGTTTTATGATAGCAGCAATTTTGTTGTCGGTGCAATCGAGCCCTACCTGTTTAAGACACCTAGTGGCAAGATACGGTGCGCTAGCGGTACCGTACGTAACCGTATTTAACTGGTAGGCTACCATAGGCTTCGAGGGATCATCTCGCCATAGGATCTGCTGTAGATGCCGGTCATCCGGGTGTACTATTATCTGGCGGTACATCTTCTCCACATCTGCGGAGAGGACAAATTTATATTTCCTAAACCGAAGGAGAATTGACACCAAGTCATCTTGTACGGTAGGTCCTATCATTTGTAAATGATTAAATGATACTCCTGAGGTGGTGGGACTACTAGCATTGAACACTACTCTCAGTTTTGTAGTTAAACTACTTTCACGCACAACGCCGTGGTGAGGTATAAAATAAGAAACCTTCTGTGGATCAGGTAAACATTTAGACATATGTTTTAACTCAAAATATTCTTTCATGAAATCACAATAACTTGCTTTAAATGATGGCTGACCCTTAAACCTGCGCTCTAATGAAAGCAGACAGTGCTTAGCTCTGTGTATAGAGTCACCTAAGTTATGATGTGATTGTTTTAAAGGTATTCTCACACAGAAACGGCCGTCCTTGAGACGCGTTGTGTTTTGAACAAAATGTTCTTCACACATTTTTTCTTCATGAGAACATACTGATGATTGATGGCTAACTTCCTCAAGTTGCCAAAAACGCATTAAAAGGTTTTGAATATCATCAGTACTTGATTTATCCACTAAAACACTAGTTTTGGGATTATTCATCTTTGTGAAATTACAAAGTAGAGGAAGCGAACACGGAACTGGGCCACTTTGTAGCATAGGGCCTGAAGCTATCCAACCAAGTCTAGTTTCATATAGCACCGGTTTGCCAATACCGAGGTTTATCTTTTCTGTACCCAAGAGGTCCCAGAAAACATCTGCACCTATGATTAAGTCCACAGGAGATGGTGCATGAAAGTGAGGATCAGCTAGACATAAATTACTCGGAATATTTAATTCATTCAGATCCAATTGACGACAAGGTACTTCATCAGTAATAGAAGGTAAGATAAAACAGTAAATATTCTTAGAAAAGTTTTCATTTAGTGATTTTATTGGAACGCAACACATTTTACCTATTGGTGACTTTGAATTATTTATGCCCATCAGTGACTCGCTAACTTTGATAGTCGGTAAACGTAATAAATTACAGAATTTTTCTGTTATAAGGCACGACGTACTGCCACTGTCAAGAATGGCACGACCGAGATGTTCGCAGTTATTGCCATCATAAACTTTTAATAATGAAGTGGCTAAAAGAACTTCTCCTTTATTTTGTATATTCGTCGTGACTTGTGCCGATAATGTTACGTTAGTGTTAGACAAGTGTTGAGTAGCTTCACCGCTGTCATCACGGTCACCAATGGTTGTAGATGGGTTAATTGTTGACTTAGCTTTGACATCTGTAACATGAACAAGTGTGTTGTGCTTGCGCTTACACACTTTGCAACCACTTGATTTACAATGATTGGCATAATGGCCAGTGCGGAAACAATTAAAACATATTTTATATTGGGGTAGTAATTCTAACCTCTGTTCATTACTAAGTCCTAAAAATTGTGAACAGTTACTGAGGTTATGTTCACCTCGACATTTCGGGCACGATTTTAAAGAATTAGAACCTGAATTAGGCCGACTAGCTGACGTACTGTTTACAGACACCATGCTTTTATGTTTAGTGTTAGAATTAGAAGAATTATTATTTGAATTATTTTGTGACATTTCAATAGTCTCTAATAAGTCTGAGCGATTTCGTATAAAACCAAGAAGTATGTCCAATGTAATTGACTTTTCTTTATCTAAACCACATTTAAATTCTTCCCATTCGCGAAGAGTTTTAGAATCCAACTTATTTGTAATTATATGAATCAAAAGCGTGTCCACTGTTGGTTCTCCTAATGATTCCAATGAACGCAAGTTCTTGTTTACAGAATCAATAATACGTTTTAAAGTAACAGACGACTCCTTCCCAATTGTCTCGAGATTAAATAATGCTGTTACATGATTTTGTATTAAAAGCCGCTTATTGTCGAAACGTTCACACAATATTTTCCATGCGACAGAATAATTACTGGCAGAAAACTCTATGGACTGAATCACTACAGCAGCTGAACCCTCGAGAGAAGCCCTGAGGTAATGGAATTTGTTGACGTCATCTATTTCATCATTAGAATGTATCAAACTAGAGAACGTGTCGCGGAACTCCAACCATTTTTCATAGGAACCACAGAACTTCGGCAGTTGGATGGTAGGTAATTTAACAAGCCTACGATTACGCGTCCGTGATGAACAGTTATCACTTTCCAAAGGATTATCCTTAATTATTGTTTTCAAATTACGTGTAAGTAACTCTTGAGCCTCTGAAAATATCTTGTAATATTTAGATTCAAACTCGTTTCGCTCCGGTAGTTGACTATTGACGTCATCAACTAAACACTCCAATGTTATTTGAACCTCGTCAAATTGTATAAATAAATTTTCCATCTTACCCAAACGTAGTTGCAATTCGCATACCTGTGATGGATTCAACGAATCTTCCAACTCATTGACATAATTAGAGAACGCTGTCAAACGTCCCTTATAACTTGCCCTTCTTTTAATTAACTCCTTGTCAGTCATTTTGAGACACCGGTATTACACTGAAATTTATACAAAATTTTCAATTTAACAACGTATACCTCACAATAACAATATGACTCGCAGCTGAAATACAACAAGTTAAGGTACAATAATTATTATAGTAATCTACCTAACAGATTGTTTTATACCACCTTACACTAATAAAAAAACTCAGCTGAAGAACTACAATACCTAATGATATATTGATATAATCACTTTACAAACAATACACCTAGTTTCTGCTTAGTTTAAACAATGTAATCAGTTAACTGCAGATAAATCATTTATCTGGTTATAACAATCCAAGTAAAATAAAGTAGGTAGTACTAACCTTAACAATTTTCGGAAACTTACGCGAAATATTACCTTACACAAACCTAATTCAGAGTACTGGGTATTATCAGCAATAATATTATCCACTGAACACTGTATTTATCCACATCCAGCTATCCAATATCTCCAAGTAAAGCAAGATTTCCAAGTCGAAGTTCACGTTGACCTTTGGACTCCGTGTACCGAGCAACTTCAATATTCTTCAATATTGTAATTCCAGTATAAATCCGTATTTTTCTTATTTCCACTGATTATTATTGAATCTTCATTAATATCCGCTCGTTAGGACCATGTTGGGGGTTTATATCCAGAATTATTTAAGTAAAAGGCTTCCGAAAAGTTAAGAGCTGTATTCCGTGCAAAGACAGGATGAAGAAGTGAAAAAAACAAAAAGTGTAATATATAGTAGGTACTTATAAAATAATTCTTAACAGCTAAGCGTTCTCGCGGTGAGACGTGTTGGTGCATAATTGCTAATTAAATGTAGGTAGGCGTTTTAGTAAAAACGTTACTATTCTAAACAGGTACTTTCGTCCTTTTGTCAGGTTAATTTGAACTTTACGATCATTAATAAACAGCTGAATGATAAATTTCATTTTGTCTTTTTAACCTTTCTGTGTCATTGGTAAAACTAAATGTGGCTTACCATTTATGCAGCCAGACTGGCTCGTAAAAACTGCAATACTACGAGTATTATGGTCTAGCTGAAACTATGAATTATACTCTAGACTACTCGAGTGAACACGTAGATTTGTTAACGAGGCTGACGCTTCACAAAAAATAAACTTTACGGTGACAACGTGCTATAAAGGACTGTAAGGATTTACCCGCAGCTCTCGTGGCTAGCAAGAAATCTGCATTATTTTTCTAGATAAAACTATCTCTCCGGATCATAAATCCAAAAATTCAAAATTAATTCATCCGAAAAAATATAAGTGAAATGTTTTTTGATAATCTGTAAGTAGACTATAAAAGCTATGTTTCAGTTCTATTAGTATTACAAATATTAATGTTTTTGATACAATACAAATAAGAAGAAAACATGTCATTTACATTGTAAAAATGTGCGAAACGCAATTCGCTTACGTTTCGATTTATGTTTGTATTTTGAAAAAAAGAATAAATATTCAAATATTGAAAATATGCCCGAATCGTAAAAGATTTTGTTTTTTTTTTTTATGGACAATTCATGTGTCGCAGCCGTCGCAGGCTTCATAACTGGTATAGTTAAAGAAGATCATACAAACATACTTTTGGCAACTAATCTTGAATTATAGCTTTATAGCTTACCAACTACCAATTATTAGGCGCTATTGATCAACTAAGCTGCCTAATAATTGCTAGGGATTACTCTCCGAAGCTTAAACACTTACTCGTAGAAGTGGTGAAGGGCACTCGTTTTGACGTTCCGTAATTCTTGACGTCCAAAATAAGCTGATTGTCAGGCTAATTTGACTAAATGACGTTTTATTTTATGTAGGTTTAAGCTAGAAATTTAAAAACCACTCACCTCCATCCTCAGGAATATTAAGCAGCTTCTTGGCCCCAGGACTTGGGCCTCGGACCGCCGACAGCGCCCTCTGCAGCGTCTCACTAATGGGCTTTCCTCCAGCACACTGCCCGAACACTGTCACTATCACTAAACACCTCACTACACTAGCACTCAACCCCTGCACTCTTCGCCAGCTGGAATCCTGCTTGCCCATCTCGAAGTGGTTTGATGCCATCGATTTAGGTTGGGATTCAGCTGCTACATTTTTTGTGACATCTGGAAAAGGAGAAAATAAAGGAATTATTATAGGTATAGTTCAGATTTGAAATGATTTCAATCAGTGACATGTTGATAATAATATCTAGTAAGTTTAAAAATCTATACTAATAATTAAAGAAGTAAAATTTGTATGTAGGTTTGTATATCTACGGAGCTACTGATCGGATTGTGTTTTTTTTTCACTAACGTGATACTACATAACCCCCGAGTGTCATAGGCTACATTTAAAACGTTTCCGTGGGTTAATGTATAACGGGAGAGAAGCTAAAACCAAAAGACAATATTGAAATACCTATAATAGGTAATGTTCGCACTCAGACAGCCTCACCAAGAGGTGTCAGAAACGTATTAGTATTAGTGAAGTATTGATTGGAGTGTACGTAACGGGGAACTGAAGAACACGGACAAAAATTTTACCCAAAAAAAAAAAAAAATATACCGGCCGAATTGAGAACCTCCTCCTTTTTTTTGAAGTCGGTTAAAAAGTGTTGAGCAAGATGCAAGAGCGAGCGAAGCGAGCTCAGGACTTTGGGCACCCCGACGTTAGGTTACTTTACACCTTGCAGACAGATATAGAATATAGTGACCCGTTTTGTATCCACAAACAGAGATTATGGATCTATCATACTGCACTGAAAATAGTTTTCTATACTAATATAATAATGAGGTAAAATATGTTTATGAGTTTGTATGTAGGGGTAAAGTCCAGAACTAATGATCCAATTCTAAAAATTCTTTCCTTGACAGATAGCTACACTATTCGTGAGTGCTATAGGCTATAAATTATATTTATATCGTGCATATTAGCTGAGCTATTACAATTTTTCCGAACGAAGTCGCGGGCGAAGTGTTAGTATGTCAACAGAACAGAAACAACACCCAAACAACGTATTCGTGGTAAACAAAACGTTTCAACTTTCGCACATTACAAAAGTCACCTTAATCAAAAACACACACCTCCCATAAAATAACAATATCCATTTACACGTAAAAACACGGCCATAATCTGGTAATTTAACTAATTAGACAATCCAATTAATACGAAAATATTTCGCAAACGGCTAAACACGCCTTATTAATGTTAAAATGTTAACAAAATCTGCTTTGATATCATTTTCATCCTTATTTCATTATCGCTTCTGAGTTTTCTGATTTAATTATTTATTTGCGTTTCGGGGGACGAAAAGGATCCAATTTGTCCCGTTGCTATGGGGATGGTGATATGGGTCAACGTTAAGTAGATGATAATGGCGTTAATTTTGCTATTGTTATATTATTACACTTTGTAAGGAGGAGAATTGAAAAGAGCTCACAAACTTGTTCATAGAGACATGTTCGGACGTGTTACCCTAACTTACATGGATGATACTTGCACAACTATTTGCAACATTGAGAACAGCACGGAATTACACTTGTAGTGTCACTTACGGGATCTCATCATCCGCCTGCCTTTTCCGAACTATCTTGGGGTCGGCTCCCAGACTAACCGGATGGAGCTGAATACCAGTATTTTACATGGAGCGACTGTCTATCTGACCTCCACAACCCAGTTGGACCACTGGATAATACGATAACCTTGGTAAGACTGGTTGTCAAACTTTCGGGCCACTGACTACCTGTGACGACTGTCAAAGATCTACAAATGACACCCGGGAGCAACGGCTAAACGTGCTTTCCGAGGCACGGAGGAAACTCGGTATGTAATACGGTCACCCATCCACAGACCAACCTAGGCAAGCACGGCTTAACCTAAAGATCGACCCGAGCGGCTGATATTATTGTTAGCTATTTAAACTCTAAATACTATAAGTTTATGTATTTTTAAGATATTTACAGTATTTTTTTAAATTACACAAATGTATTAGGTAAAATTAGTAAGTTATTTGACTTGTTTAAAATGCTAAAATGGCGCTAACGGATATTGCGATGTCGCTTGACTATTTGTCTGGTAGAGGGGGATTTTAGAAGTTCGAGGCAGCGCCATTTTAGCAAGGCAGTAGTGGTTGAACTGTGGAAGTGTAATGAGCTCTGTAATACGTGTGTAAGTACAGTGATTTGTAATAATATAATTATAAATGTAATGTTGTAGTTCATTATTTTGTGCTTATTTTTGATGGTCTGATACCCAGTAAATAAATCATGCTTATCTGTTCTAATGCAAGGTTTTTATTTCTCTTTTGCTCTGGCTAGTCTTACATTTCAGAAGTGAGATAGATAACTTATGCCCTAACTACTGTAAATTGTTTTTGAACATTTTTTTTCTCTTTCTTATTTAACGTTTTTTTTCTCTTTCTTATTTAGATTAACCTACAAAACGGTTTGAAGTAATCCAAATAAAGGGTTATTTGATCCTGTCTTTGATTTAGCTTGTTTAGTTTGTTCTCCAAAACATAGGTGTAGTTTTAGTGTAGGCATTTTGCAACATTTTTTGTCCGTTGATTTCTTATTTCAGTAAATCATGGATAACGTGCATCAGTTGTCGCCTCTTGGGCAATCTCACGCTGTATCGTGGCATGAGTGCCGCCAACGTCCCGTGGTCGTGGAGAGGCACGCGTTGCGGGTCCACGTCCACGATAGGCGCAGTTGTCGGTCCAGGAGCCGATCACTCAGCCAGCCCCGGAATAAAAGACGCAACTCGAGACCGAATGCAGCCATAGGTCACGTCAAGAACAACGATCAGCAGCCGAACGATGTCAGTTTCTAGAATACTTTGGTATCTCAGTGTACCCGAACGCCCTGGTAAAAGTGCAGTAATAAGGTACAGTTCCTTTTTGTCTTTTCATGAATTTAATCATTAGTAATTTAGATAAATTTAAACTTAACTTTCGCTATTATTGTTTTTGTACCTAATGAAATGGATTGATATTTTATATGAAAATGTTTTTAAACAAGTTGGTGCTTTAATAGTTAGTGAGCTTACTTAAAATTGGTAATTTTATACTGATGGTTCACCTTTATAATTAATACTCGTAAGGTTTTGTTTTAACCAATGAAACACACATACTTTGTTATTTTATTTCACAATTGAAAATCAGTAGTCCAGATAACGGTTTACTCGTTTACAAAATTACTGTTCCAGCTAAACTCTCGCAGTCGCAGCATCAAGCAGCGTAATGTCAGCAGTGTCTGTGGCATCCGTTGTCATGCCCGACGTGGCAACCGGAGCGGTGCGAGCTGCAGCCGGAGTGGTTCGAGGTGCAGCCGGAGCGGTGCGAGGTGCAGCCGGAGCGGTGCGAGGCGCAGCCGGAGCGGTGCGAGGCGCAGCCGGAGCGGTGCGAGGCGCAGCCGGAGCGGTGCGAGGCGCAGCCGGAGCGGTGCGAGGCGCAGCCGGAGCGGTGCGAAGCGTAGCCGGGGCGGTGCGAAGCGCAGCCGGAGCGGTGCGGAGCGCAGCCGGAGCGGTGCGAAGCGTAGCCGGGGCGGTGCGAAGCGCAGCCGGAGCGGTGCGAAGCGCAGCCGGAGCGGTGCGAAGCGCAGCCGGAGCGGTGCGGAGCGCAGCCGGAGCGGTGCGAAGCGCAGCCGGAGCGATGCGAGGCGCAGCCGCAGCGGCACGAGGCGCAGCCACGTTGACGTCGGCCACAGGAATAGCGGAGCTAGGAGCGTCCGCATCAACACGAGGCTTTTTCAGGGTAACACTAATGTTGCCGAACAGGTCAGTGGTAAAATTTTATTGGCACAAATGTTAAAAGAAGTTGTTCAGACCATGGAAACTGATGGAAACAATGAACGTTTCCCTGTTTTAATGTTATACCCGAATTTGATCCATCGAAACGAAATCAAACGATAGAAATATGGATAAACAAAGTAAATGAGTGTGCACAAATTTATAACTGGTCGGACAGGCAAACAAGTCATTACGCACTGCCAAAGCTTGTAGGTTTTGCACAAAAATGGTATCAAGGACTTCCCAGTGTTATGTTTTCCTGGTCTGAATGGCAAGACAAATTACATTCCACTTTTCCAAGTACAGTGTACACTATAGTTATTGTCAGATATGCTTGCTTGTAAAGCGCGTTTTGGAGAGTCATTAGAGGAACATTTTTATGACAAAACAGTGTTACTAAATAGATGTAACATTATCGGCAAGAATTCCATTGACTGTATACTTTTTGGTGTTGAAGATTGTTCCATAAACACAAGTGCGGAAGCAGCCCAGTATTCTGATCTCGATAAATTATTATTGTATTTGAAGGGAGTTTAAATTAACAAGAGAATCGGCAAAACGGTACGGCAGGCAGGCGTAATTGACAATAAACGTAATAAAACCTATAGAACTAAAACCAATATGACAGAATTCACACCTAAATACTACAATTGTGGTGAAGAAGGCCACACGTACTATGAGTGTAAACAAACAATCAAACGGTGTACACCGTGCTTGTAATAAAGTGGGACATTTAAATAACGACTGTCCCGGTAAAAAGGATACAACTCGGCGGATACAAAGCGGTTTTAGGTATATCCGTAGAACATGAAAATGACTGCAAATATTTTAAACTAGCCTTAGTTAATGGTACAGCACTAGATTGCTTTATTGATTTCGGAAGTCAATGCTCCATGCTGAGAGAGTCGGTTGCCCGTAACTTAACAACTATATGGTCGAAGAATGACTTGCCAGTTTTGAGAGGTTTCGCGATTCCATGGTTAGTTGTTCAGGAAAATATGACGTAAACATCGAAATAGATTCCGTGAAGGCAGTACCAATGCTTAGTCTCTGATCACTTATTACAAGTTCCGTTATTGTTGGGTCAAAGTTTACTTAGCAGGAGCACGTTACCTCTGTCATATTTATAGAGCTTAGCTAATAGTATTTTTTGAGCCACATAGTCAAATGCCCTGGTCATATCTATATACATAGCCATCACTGGTTTTCTACTGTCCATGTTATGGTATACTTTTTCAAGGAAGTTGAATACAGCCATATTAATGGTTTTAGTTTTTCTAAAGCCTATTTGTTCCTTACAAAATATATTATTCTTTTACAAATAATTATAAATACTATGATAGAAGACTTTCTCAAAATTTTAGAAAATATTCGTATTAGCGCTACAGGCCTGTAATTAGAAATATCAGTTTTATCTTCCTTTTTATGTACCTACTGGCTTGACTATAGAAACTTTTTAACTTTTCAAAAAAAAAATACCAAATTGAATACTTACTATTTATGTTACTTAATATGGGGGCTTAATGAAAAGAAACTGCTTTTACCACTCTGGTACCAATGTCGTCATAGCCTGTGCTGTTGGTGTTTTTCAGGCGCCATAAACATAGATTAGTCCGAACCAGACGTGCTAAACTTATTATTTGTTGGACGAGTACTACTATTCGATTGAACAGAGTCTATGAAATTAGTTACGCTATCTTTTTGGGGTTTTTAAAACACTTATTATTGTCATTAATAACATTTACATCCGTTTCCGGAAAGTTAGGTTTTATTGAATTAATAACCTTCCAAATAGCCTTAGATTTGTTGGTACTCGTTCCAATAAAGTAACTGTTTTGCTGTTTTGTTTTCTATGTTAATTTAATCACTTTTTGGTATCTTTTCGAGAAATTTTTAATAGCGGTTTTTCAAACATTGTCTCGTGTTAGCCTTTATTTCCACAATAACGATCGCCTAGTTCTGCGTTTTACTCCCCGTGGAATCCACTGTGGTCTAGTTGTTGTAT
The DNA here is from genome assembly GCA_950022335.1 of Eurois occulta. Classification (NCBI taxonomy): domain Eukaryota; kingdom Metazoa; phylum Arthropoda; class Insecta; order Lepidoptera; family Noctuidae; genus Eurois; species Eurois occulta. The sequence continues at coordinate 10,070,399 of OX465502.1, forward strand.
ACAGTTTACGTTTGACTATTGGAAAACATAGATCATAAAAAAAAAAAAAAAGTTTAAACAAATCAAGAATAAATATATAATTATATTAAAACTTGTTTACGACATCCGCTTCGTAAACATCGGAGAAACTAAGACTACACATATACATTTCCTAAAAGATCAATATTTTCTTTGCCGTAATCTCGTTTTATTTTACATAGTAATATTTCAAAGAACACATTCGTTGTATCGGGAACGTCATAAGTTGGGCTATGTGGTTAGATACACCTAGTTCTATAATCTCAAATTTGTACCCTCGCATGTTGTGGAGAATATTATCTAAAAACGTACCACTGCTTAAATGAACCTACGCGGGTTCATTTATTTCTAATTTGAGATTAAACTCCTTTAATAGCTTAAATAGTATCGCATGTTTGGTTTCCTGAAGAACATTTAAAGTCTCCGCAAATTATTATTTTATGTATGCATAAAAAAAAAAAAAAAAAAAAAAAAACTATTCTTACATAAATGTCTAATGAATGAAGCATGCAGCTAAACAGTAATTTGGTATATTCAGTACGTTATACCTAGTCATTCTACTTCATATTGTGTTCTGTAAAGCATAAAACATGAACACATAATTTCCAATTGTTTGATAACGTGCCGAAATAGTCTGTAAACACCCATGATCTCTTTGATTCTAATCCAACAGACGATCTGTCTGCTGATAGATGGATGAAGATTTTAGTGGCATGTCAGAAGTACTGAGAGAGTAATGTGTTATAATTGTCTCTTTTATTTTTATAATTTTAGTTACTGCAATTGGTTTGTAACCGACCGTTGTGATTAAATAAATAAATAAAAGTTATGTTGATTGATTTTTGCATAGTAAATGGTAAACTGATAATATTTGTTGGTTATAGAACGATGGTAACTGAAACTAATTATTGAAAAGATATGTTTATTAACTGATTTGGTTTTACAGGTGATTTATCTGTAGTTGATTATGGCTACGTAACGAAAAATTTTGTGGGGCCTGTTGCCGCTGGTATTCGGGGCAATTGTGGCCTGTTGCCACTGGTATTCAGGACGTATGGGGCCTGTTGCCAGGGGTATTCAGGGCAATTGTAGCCTGTTGCCAGGGGTATTCAGGACAATAATTGGGGCCTGTTGCCACTGGTATTCGGGGTAATTGTGGCCTGTTGCCACTGGTATTCAGGACGTATGGGGCCTGTTGCCAGGGGTATTCAGGGCAATTGTAGCCTGTTGCCAGGGGTATTCAGGACAAAAATTGGGGCCTGTTGCCACTGGTATTCGGGGCAATTGTGGCCTGTTGCCACTGGTATTCAGGACGTAAGGGGCCTGTTGCCAGGGGTATTCAGGGCAATTGTAGCCTGTTGCCAGGGGTATTCAGGACAATAATTGGGGCCTGTTGCCGGGGGTATTCGGGGCAATTGTGGCCTGTTGCCACTGGTATTCAGGACGTATGGGGCCTGTTGCCAGGGGTATTCAGGGCAATTGTAGCCTGTTGCCACTGGTATTCAGGACGTAGTGGGGCCTGTTGCCGGGGGTATTCGGGGCAATTGTGGCCTGTTGCCACTGGTATTAAGGTTACCAGGGGTATTCAGGGCAATTGTAGCCTGTTGCCACTGGTATTCAGGACGTAGTGGGGCCTGTTGCCGGGGGTATTCGGGGCAATTGTGGCCTGTTGCCACTGGTATTCAGGACGTATGGGGCCTGTTGCCAGGGGTATTCAGGGCAATTGTAGCCTGTTGCCACTGGTATTCAGGACATATTGGGGCCTGTTACTAATGGTATTCAGGACATTATTTTATAAAAATGTATTGTATAATATAATGAGATGATATTTTATAAAAAAAAAGAAAATGTGACAAACTTTTCAACATTAATGTAACGTGTACGTACGTATATAGTTAAATGAGGTGAAATGTTAAGTGTATTGCTACATGTAATGTTTAGTGAAAATAAAATGTAAGGTATGTAATGTTAAATGAATTGTAATAAAAGAAATGTTAAGGCAAATAAAGGCTAATGAATGAATGAATAAGTGAATACGTACGTAAGTTGGAATACTAATTTTATGTGTATAATTCAATGTTTAAACCTAAAGTAAAATAAATGATAAACTTTAAATTGTAAATAAACTTTAAACTGTTATAACAACTATTGTATGGTTACTATTTCATTATTGAATAGTAATAGTTGCAGCACTGATGACAATATTTTTGTCACTTGTTTAATTTAGTCTTTTATAATATTTTCTTACCTTTGTATAGATTCTTTTTAACGATTGTTTGTGAATGTGTGAACAGTGTAGGCCTTGTAGATTCCTAGATGTGTGTTAACTTTTGTTAACCTCTTATCTTGTTTTCCGTTTTTCTTGTGTAGTAAGCAACGACTTATTGTCGGGCCTATGCTGTCCCCCCATACTTGAGTACTAATGCTGTAACATGATAATATTGTAAAACTAATCATTTTAAAAGAGTAACCATGGAGTTTCTTGCCGGTTCTTCTCCATAGGAAACGACCAACCCGAACCGTGCACCTTTTTGTCGACGTTTCATAAGTGCCCATGTAGGCCTATGTGAAATAAAAATATTTTGATTTTGAGTATTTGTCTACCGTACGAGGACGTACGAGGTTTTGGATGGCCGAATGTTAGCTATTTAAACTCTAAATACTATAAGTTTATGTATTTTTAAGATATTTACAGTATTTTTTTAAATTACACAAATGTATTAGGTAAAATTAGTAAGTTATTTGACTTGTTTAAAATGCTAAAATGGCGCTAACGGATATTGCGATGTCGCTTGACTATTTGTCTGGTAGAGGGGGATTTTAGAAGTTCGAGGCAGCGCCATTTTAGCAAGGCAGTAGTGGTTGAACTGTGGAAGTGTAATGAGCTCTGTAATACGTGTGTAAGTACAGTGATTTGTAATAATATAATTATAAATGTAATGTTGTAGTTCATTATTTTGTGCTTATTTTTGATGGTCTGATACCCAGTAAATAAATCATGCTTATCTGTTCTAATGCAAGGTTTTTATTTCTCTTTTGCTCTGGCTAGTCTTACATTATTTAACTTACAGATATCTTCAGTGATAATCCATTATTGTAAGCTCCCGATATTTCGAAGCTGTTGCAAGCGCCATGATCGCGGGATGGCTGGAGAATGAGGGTGGGTGGTGAATATATTGATAGATGCAGACAAATCTGTCTACCCTCTTTCTTAGTGTTTTGCTACGCGCATTACTGCAACTCGACACTAAGTCACGTCAAAAGACACTCAGTTTCACTAGGAGCTCACAATCATGGATTATCACGGAGATCCCGTAAGTAACAGTATAAGTGTAGTTATAAACCGTGAATGCTTAAAACAGAGCACGGAATTGTCCTCTCGCTATTTAATCATAGCTAACAGTAACCATGAGTTCATAACCATGAACCATGAGTATATATACAGACAGATGTGCTGGCGGGGTAAGAAGTGTCGGAACAAACACGGCACGGCGCAGTGGCTGAGCGATTGGTTGCTGTGTTGCGTGTCGCAGGTTCTATTCCCGCACGGAACTAATATTTGTCTAGCCTACAGGTAGTTGTTCCGGGTCTGGCTGTTTGTGTAAGTATGTGCGTTTAAATGTTTATAAACGTACCCACGAATACCTACTACAGGAGAAATTCCTAGACTGGACCTATGTTTTTTAGAAAAAAACTACATATTTTGTTCCGCCATTTCTTCTCTTCAGCTGATATACTAGCGAGTAACTTAGATTCTCAGCCTTATTACAATATCTAACTTTTGATGTTGATTTTGCTGATCAATAAAGCTGGCTAAAGATGGGCGTGAACATAAACTTAAGATTAGCCGGCTAAACATAGGTTAGGTTAGGTTAAGTTTAGCCGGACGCAGGTATTCTCGGGGCATGGTTGTTTCGGGAAGTACCTGTGTCGCATAAACAGAGAGCCGGACGCTCGGTGTCATCACTGCGTCCATTGTCTGGAGGACACGGCGCGGCATACGCTGGCAGAGTGTGCCGCATGGGAGGAGCCGCGCCGTGCCCTCGTGACAGTAGTGGGAACCGACCTGTCGCTGCCGGCCGTCGCTCGTGCGATGGTCGGGAGCACAGAGTCGTGGGATGCGGTGATCTCCTTCTGTGAAACGGTCATCTCACAGAAGGAGGCTGCGGAGAGGTTGAGGGAGGTCGAGACCACTCTCCCGATCCGCAGCAGACGTACCGGGCGTCGGCGGAGGGCGGATAACGCCCTCTTCCGGCCCCCCTAAACGGGTCCAGAGGGACGGCGGACTTGGGGACGTCCGCTGCCCCCCCGTATAACTGGACCCGAGGTGGTGGCGCGTAGTGTTCCGCGCGCCCCCCTAATGGCGTACCGGGGGGAGGACACCTCACTCCCCCCGCAGACTTGAGGAGGCCCGCGGAAGCGGGCCGGCACTAGCCGGGGATCGTGGAAGGCGCACTAGTTCCCATGATCCCCGGTGCAAGTGTGGGAAGGGAACACCGGGGTGGTTTTTAGTCGGTTAGAGTCCGACAGACCCCTCCACCCGCCCCAGGGCGGAGGACATCCGTGTGGATTTTCCACCCCGGAAACAAAAAAAAAAAAAAAAAAAAAAGGTTAAGTTTAGCCGGCTAATCTTAAGTTTATGTTCACACCAATCTTTAGCCGTAACATATACCATATACCTGTAAGCTAGTGATTTTGGGCCGACCTTAACTCAATAGTGTCACGTACCTACACACTCACTTAGTAATCTGTAGATTCTGAACCTGCAGTAGTAGTAATACGGGGTATTGCTACTTTAAGATGCAGCTTCTAAAACCGAGAACCGAGTTGCAGAGAAAGTTTTCATTCAAGATTAAATAAAATGACATTACTTAGAAGGTATGTTAGTGGTTGCTTCACGTACAGGTTGTACGACGTACGTTTAACTTTAAACGATTTCAATAAGAGGTCTATCTTGAGTAGCTTTTTCGAGCGGTACGGAGGCTGGGAACCTAAATTTATATTAAGATTACTTTATGTTAGAGGAGAAATAAGTTTTAAGTAGCTCAAGTCTACTGAAATGCATTATAAATAGTACAGGTTGTTTGTAGGCATTTCATTCAAAGCCAGTAAATGTGCTGCCATCATCCAAAATATTGGTACATTGTCAAGGCATATTATTATACAGCCCCCATTATACCTACGCCTTGGTAAGACTGGTTGTCAAACATTCGGGCCACTGACTACCTGTAAAGACTGTCAAAGATCTATAAATGGTAACCGGGACCAACAGCTTACCGTGCTTTCCGAGGCACGGAGGAAGCTCGGTATACAGGGTTATTTGTAAAACTCCAGTAACCTCTTAAGAGGTCATTGTACTCATCATTATGAACAACTTTTACTATGGGACCAAACTTGATATCGCGAAAAAAAAATTAGCTGTTCCATACATTTATGATCGATTAACTAGTCAAAATGTAGGGAGCAGCTGATTTTTTTTTCGCGATTTCTGGTTTGGTCCCATAGTAAAAGTTGTTCATAGTGATGAGTACAATGACCTCTTAAGAGGTTACTGGTGTTTTACAAATAACCCGTATAATGGGTGGTGACCTATCCATGGACCAACCTATTCAAGCGCGGCTTAACGTGAAAATCGACCCAAGCGGCTGTTATTATACAGCCACGAGCTCCTCAGCTCCACTCTGTATGTTAAGTGATTTCACTCTAACTTAACACAGTGAGGCCTTGCGACAGGCCACGAAGGAGATGGCGCGACGAACTGGACAAGTTCCATCAGAACTGGAAGGGTCCTCCTTCCAGTTCTCGCGCGGGTTCGCGAGAAAAGGAAGGAGTGGAGAGAGGCCTTCGCCCAGGAGTGGGACAGAGCAGGCTAGGAAGAAAACAAAAACCTCTAGCTTCTGTTCGCAACTTCGCCCCCTTTGAGGTCGAAAATTATCACACGGGGCGTATCGGCATAAAAATATAAGCTATTGTTCTAACTCAGGTCATAGTGCAAAATTCAATTAAAATCCGTCCCGAAAGGTATCAGACAAATTAACGTAGTTAGTATGTTTTACATAACATAAAATCACGCCTGTAATCGCCGAAGGGTTAAGCAGAGGTGTACCTTATAGTACACCCACATTTCGCCAGTTATGTTTAAGTCCCATGTATAGGGGGCGAGCCCATTGCCATCAACCAGGACAAATATATACTCCGTGACTGCTACTGACAAATTCCTGATGGAAAAACCCAACAACACTTTGACCAACCCGGGAATCGAACCCAGGACCTCATGCTCAGCAGTCGCGCTTCCGACCACTAGACCAAAGAGGCAGTTAGTATGTTTTGATTATCTTAAACTATCAGTTTTAAAACAACCGAGAGGTTGAATGAAGGTCAGGCCTGAAGGTCATTTTAATTCGACAAGATTGGAAGAGAAGCTAAACTAAAAACCATGAATTTAGATGATAGTAATGGAGTATGGGTTTCTCGGTTACCAAGCCAAAAGTTTCAAAAATTTCCCGATTAACAACTTGAATCTGGAAGCAGCAATATAAATGTATATACTTCAACGTATGGATGCACCGACTTCAAAACTTCCGAAGTCGTAACTTTAAAGCCAAGTTCTCACACGTCGGCGCTTTGTTGCGGATCTGTTAGCTTTTTCTGTTTTATAAAAGCTATCTTTTTACCAAAGTTATCTTTTTTATGTTGAAGAGTACTTTGGAGAAGTTGGGAAGTAGAAGGATTGTTCTTGGAATATATGAATTTTATACGATACGGTCTAGTGATTTTATAAGGCTACGAATATGTTGTTTAGATTTCAGTACCTACTTCGAAGTTCCCTTGCTAGGCTGGTCTGTGGATGGGCGACAACCCATTACATACCGAGTTTCCTCCGTGTCTCGGAAAGTACGTTAAGCCGTTGGTCCCGGCTGTCATTTGTAGATATTTGACAGCCGTTACAGGTAGTCAGTGGCCCGACAACCAGTCTTACCACGGTATCGTATTAATCAGTACTAACTGGGTTTTGGAGGTCAGATAGGCAGTCGCTCTACGTAAAATACTGGTATTCAGCTGCATCCGGTTAGACTGGAAGCCGACCCCAAGATAGTTGCGGAAAGGCTAGGCAGATGATGACGATGATGACTTTGAAGTTTCTTGCCAGTTTACACTAAAACTAAACGATATCTAAATGTAAAACGTTAATATTAAGCATTTAATCACAAGCCGATGACTCAAGGTACGACACTGATTCACGGAAACGTAATGCTTCATAGACGATTCTTACTGCTTATTGCTTAGCTATAGCTAGGTCTCAAAGTAGAATGACAGAATCAAACTTGGCTAGAAAGACTACAACAATTAAAAACAAATGGAGATTTCGAAGCTTACGATAACTGCTGAAAGTGAATGGTAAAACGATAGTGGCCGCTCAGCAAACTACTTAGGTTTCGGATAACCTAACTATACGTAGTTTTTGACGGTCCTGAAAACGAGCATTATCTTTGTGATGTAATCTACAATACTGCCTCGTTGGTGTAGTGAGTGGTCACAAGCGCGACTGCTGAGCTGAGGTCCTGGATTCGATTCCCGGGTCTGGTAAAGTGTTATTGGGTTTTTCCATCAGGCATTTCGTAGTAGCAGCCACGGAGTTCAGATTTGTGCCCGGTTGATAGCAAAAAGCCCGCCCCCTATTACATGGGACTTAGACATAACTGGCGAAATGTGGGTGTACAATTCGGTACACCTCTGCCTAACCCTTCGGAGATTACAGGATGTTATTTTATGTAATACTACAATACAATACAATACTACAATAGTTATCAACCAGAATAACTTGGGAACTTCAGTAGATAAGATACACATATTATTAATTGTGTTATTGATGACCAATGTGTGACCGATTTGAAACGTGGACATTATCGAGACACAAATTTAGGCCATTTCACTTTGCGTTTTAATGACGAATCGTTATGCAATGACATGTAGGGCACGTCCATTAAACATCAATAAGACTGTTGTTTTTGTCAGTCGATGAAAGGAAGAGTGTCCACGCCATGTGTGCCTTGAGATAGACGGCGTCGCCGAGAAGATTCTATGTCCTAGTCAAGAGGCAACTGCCTTTAGTACTTTTGTATTTCTACGAAATCGGGCAGGATTGATTAGTTTTTCGTTAGCATATGTGTAGGCCTACAGTTAGCAAACGAGGCAACCTTACTGCAATCAATCGAGCACTTTGGGTTGCTACTGAGAAGTTCCTAAAGGTAAAACCCAAGTAATTTATGCCAACTTGGGGCGAACCTAGGGCCGAACTAGTTTTTTTACACTTTAAACTTTTACGAATGCGTTTGGCCGCAACTCGCTTGATGTGTAGCGATGAGGCAGCCTAGGGTGGAGCACACTTGCATAGAAGCAACCGATTCCCTCCAACATTTTACATCTCAGTAGTCGCTCTTCTTCCTCAGTTGCCTGCCTCATTGGTCTAGTGGTCGGAAGCGTGACTGCTGAGCAAGAGGTTCTGGGAGCAATTCTCGGGTCGGGCAAAATGTTACTGGGTTTTCAGGAATTTCTCAGTAGCTGCCACGGAGTCTGGCTTTGTGCCCGGTGGATGGCAATAGGCTCGTTGTGGGGACATGTGGGTTTACTATTAGGTACACGTCTACCTAACCTTTCGGGGATTACAGGTTTGATGTTGATGATAGTTTCTCAACAGAAGTGGATAGCTACCTCTAAGAATCCAAAACTTTCACAGCGAATGCAGCAGATGTTTCAAAACGTATCTCATTAACATGGCTCGGTTAATCATACATGATGTACTGGTATCATTTACACGCTTACGAAGATTCTTTGTTATGCAAAAGTAGTGAAAACAATGCTAGTTGTTAATGGAGCTTGAAATTAGTTTGTTAATAACGGGTTCTAGTATCGTTATCCATACTCATAGAATGTTTTAAGCTTTAGAGCTCGTGGTTAAGTTATAACAGCCGCTCGGGTCGATTTAGGTTAAGCCTTGCTTGCCTAGGTTGTCTGTGGATGGGTGATCGTATTACATACCTACCGAGTTTCCTCCGTGCCTCGGAAAGCACGTTAAGCCGTTGGTCCCGGCTGTCATTTGTAGATCTTTGACAATCGTTACAGGTAGCCAGTAGCCCGAAAGTCTGACAGCCAGTCTTACCAAGGACATCGTATTACCCCTAACTGGGTTGTGGAGGTCAGACAGACAGTCGCTCCATGTAAAATACTGGTATTCAGCTGCATCCGGTTAGACTGGGAGCCGACCTCAAGATAGTTGGGAAAAGGCTTGACAGATGATTATGACACTGGTTTTAAGCTTTCACGGTTTAAAACTAAATGTATACTGTTACTTACGGGATTATTCATTATTCTAAGCCCCCGATATTTCGACGCTGTTATTATTATTATTTATTATTTATTAATAAAGGTTTACCAACAGCTTGTGTGTACAAAATATCTTGAGTACAGGTTTTACAGTCTTGGACTTACACAGTCGCCAATTACAGGTTAACCAGCATTCACAAAGAAAGTGATAAGTTAATAACACAAAAGAGTTTAAAATTGAAACCGAGTGGCTCTAGAAATGAAATAACTAAACTAAAATAAACAACTACGCAATTAAACTCCCTAAACTTAAGAGCATATTTGGCTTACGAAATATAAAATTCAAGAATAAAACAGCATCGCTATAATTTAACTAACTAATTATATGAGAAGAATAAAAAAGACATAAATAAAGAAGAATTAGTAAAATAAGATAAAAAGTTGTCATTCATTCATACTAACATAAGATAATATTCTGTTATGATTTTCGGGCATTAAGTAATTAGGTTTTAAAGATTTTTATGGAATCATGGTGAATGTCAAGATCAGGTGAGGATTTAATAATAGAATTCATCTCTCTACTGAGTCTGTTAAGTGGCGAGTTTACCCCAATATTTTCTGTTGCAAGCACCATGATCGCGGGATGACATAGTCGGAAATATCGAGAGCTCAGAGTCTTTACATAATATAAAACAAAGTCGCTCCCGCTGTTTGTACGCTTAGATCTTTTAAACTATGCAACGGATTTTAGTTCAGTTTTCAGCAATAGATAGAGTGATTGTTTATACTATGGACACTTTTAACGTGTACATCTTGCTCACATAATGTACCATAGCAACATGAATGAAGTAATCAAGGTTTTGTAAAAATATTCTGATTTAAAAGAGTGTCCATGGAGTATCTTGCCTGTTCTTCTCCATAGAGATCTACGTTAGGGACTGGGACTGTAGCTACATTTCATTGTTGTCTTTGTTTCGACAATTCAAAAGTGCCTGAAACTGGCCTACTTGAATTAAATCCTTTGATTTTGATTCAAGAGGAAGGTTTATATGTAAATTATGGTTGTGACGACACGGTTGGCGCAGTGGTCAAGTGATTGACTGCTGCGCTGCATGTCGCGGGTTCGATTCCCGTACAGGACAAATATTTGTATGACCTACAAGTAGTTGTTCCGGGTCTGGGTGTTTTTCTATCTATAATATGTATGTATTTACAAAAAAAAAATGTATATATGTAGTTTATCAGCCATCTAGCTACCATAATACAAGCATTAAGTTGCTTAGCTTGGGGCTAGATGGTGCTGTGTGAAAAATGTCCAGGGATATTTATTTATTTATTATTTATTTATGGTTTATAATTATGTGTATATTGCACGCGTCCGAAGCCGGGGCGGGTCGCTAGTAATAAGTACACCTGTACAAGTTTATACATAGTCATTATCATAAAATAGTGTGAAAGTAACTCTGTGTGTCTGCTAGTTACCTTTCCATAGCTTAAGGGCTGAATGAATTAGGATGCAATTTTGCAAACAGATAAACCATTAAGTACCTGTATTAGGGCTTAAGATACTTTTAATCCCGTTAGACCGTCTCGGTGGGATAATTTTCGACCTCCAAGCGAGAATAAGCCGGTTAATGAATAAAAGCGTAAAGTACCAGAAATAGAACTAAAAATTATTATATTTTGACGTTATTTACTGTCTTATATAATATTATTATTTAAGATAAGTTTTTATTGTGAAACAACGTGAATTCATCAAAAGTCTAAGTAATTTCTGTACTTATTATACCCGTCAATGTTTATAACAAGTTTGTTATCTTTTCAACTTAACAACATGCGGTAGAACTTAACCTATAAAACTTCCTAAACAAACATTTTACACAGAATATAGACGCCTACATCTTTCTTGAGTAACCTTATTCAAAGAAATTAAGAACTTGTTTAGTTCAAAACATTGTCGAAATTACAATAAAAACTAACACTGCAAAACAAACCCGTTTTCAAACACATTTTTCTAACAAAAGTTACTTTTATATCAATTTGGATGTACACCTATCAAATAAATGAATACGAAAACAATTTTCAATAGTGAAATACCTCAAACACGTGAATACGTTATCCAAAACAGTGCAATCCAAATACTGTACACACAACACTAGTTTCAAACAATCAAACAGAAAACACAAACACTATCACTAAAAATAAAACAAAAAACACTTATTTGCTACGCGTATTATCTACAGATTGTATTAAAAACTATTAATTAAATTAAAAACGCTTGTAAAACGCATCGCGTCGGAGCTTAACTAAACCAAACTAACCTAAAATTCTCTCGTTCGTTCATCGGAACATAAAAATTTGACCGCCAATAACGTTTTCAAAGGAAACTCGGACTTCGAAGCAATTATACAAACGCACAACAAAAACTCAAAGGAATATCAGCCTTATCTTACGAAACACACAGCAGGAATTAGACTGGTTTCAAGTAAAAAGTATGTTTGTGGAAGGAACGACGCGCGCTATCTTTTGTATTCATTTTCTACCTGCGATCGGACCCTTTTTTGTTGCCCATATGTGGGAAGGTTACAAGGATACCTTTAAGCGCCTTATCACCTGTTATTAAAGTCGACAATTGAATGGTTAAAACATAAAAGTATCTTGGTTTGATATTGCAAAGACCGGAGAAGGTCCTTTCTATGCAGTTTTTAGGAAATCAATCAACAAATACAGTTGGGGGCAAAATTCCAATGATTCACTTTATTGATAACTATAAGTCCTGTTATTGAAATAAATACTAAAAAAACTGCAATAAAATTTACATTTATATCGAAACGGAAGAAGGGTCAAGTTTATTTTAAACCGATCGTTTTACGATTAAAGTAAATAAATGATCTGTTTTACGACTGTGGCCGTTTGTGGCCGATCACGGGTCACATATGGCCAATATTGGCACGACTTCAACGTTTACCGCAAACTGCGTAAACGCAACGACTTTGTGTTCAATACATCTGTTAACCAAAGTCCTGTCAATATTGGTCCTTCGATACAAGGATCAAAACGTACTCAAAGTTAACAAGATCTCTTGAAAGAGGCCTCTTTCCTGTTTCTTTGTATCGTTGATGTCTATTGAGAATCGAAAATAGTCTCAACATGGAGTTTTCTCCACATTTGCATGGTATATTTTTATATATTTTGGCAACCCACACGTGGAACTTTATGATCCCATCACCCTTGCCGGGAGACAGGCCTGTGAGAGGGACTGGGTAACCAAATCCGCAACGCAGGCCCAGTGCCGGTTTCCTCATGATACAGTGTCGATGAAATAAAAAACACAAAGTAAATAGTCTCGCCAAAAAGAGGATGCGCCTGGACGCGCACCGCCAGGCTGGTTCGAACTGGCAAAGGTTAATGGTTCCTGGAAAGAATTCGGCAGGTCTTTTACCAGCAGTGAGATAGTATAGTCTAAAAAAAAACCAGCCTGGGTTCGAACCCACCAAATTACGACACTTCAGTCGAGACTATAACCATTGAGCCGCTCTGACAACGTTAAACGTTATCTACTCAGTTTAATTTAAACCCATACCAAAATCAAAACAGATTTAAACCTCACACATCAACAAATTGACACCACATATGTAACCCACAAAATCTAGTTTAAATTCCTAACCCAGTCACCGATAGCCCAGGCTATTACCCTGAATTGAAACTGATTGGTTCACCAAACAATGTATGTGCAAATATACAAATTGCTAGTTCAAAACTAACCGAATTCGAGCAAAAACGATGTCCGTAACTCGCTTAACAATATACGAACAATGTATTACTAAAGTTGACAGGGATGGCAGAAGCTCAACCGGCTAAATAAATGATGATAGAACATGGTTTCCTAGTAGCCAGTGTTATTAGGTTTTTCTATCAGGATTTTTTGAACTCTATAAGATTTAAGAGGTTTCCTATTGTATAAAACTGACGCGGAAATATTGTCACTATTGAAACTTTCAATTACAACCTGCATACCTTGAGAGACACGGAAAAGATGTCCATCTTAAGAAAGGTAATCCAACCAAACCACGTCCCTCTTTATCTCCAAAATCACTCAACCAGCTATTAACCACGAGGCCCCCAGCTAACAGCCACTTTAGCCACCTTCCCACCAAATATAGCTTCCGTGCCACCCCTGAGTTATCGAAACTGGGGTCACCCGACGAACTTTAATAGAGTACCAGTAATCCGTGTTCGAGGGAAACTACATGTCATGATATTGCAATTTTGTACGTGTTGCCAATTTCATAGGTTTAACTGCTACCTGCTAACTATTGTTGGGGACATAATTACGGTTGAAATCACTGGAGGGGCTGGTAGAAGTGCCTAGATTATACGGTACTGTTATATAGTTATAAGTTTCCTTCATAGCCTATAGGAGTCATGAAGACGACTCAGGGTGGATGACAGAAGAAGATGGGTTATGAGGATATTGCGGAGTAACGTGGTAACTAGCATCGCACCTGTAATCCCCGAAGGGTCAGGCAGAGGTGTACCTAACTGCTGTAATACGCAAAGGCACTAGGCGCCAATCCAGAACCCATGGCTGCTACTAAGAAATTGCTGATGGAGAAACACAACAACACTTTTGCCGTCCTGGGAATCAAACCCAGGACCTGCAGCATTAGGGTTTGCGACCTAGTGTCCAACGAGGCAGATAAAACTAAACTTGGTGGATACATAAACTCCCATCTCCCATTCTCAATTCAATCACACTATTAAGTTACCTCAAAAGCAAAATATTTCTGAGATTCGCTTTGTTGCTACCTGTTCTGTACAAGAATAGAATGGTTGTATTTTTTTTCTTCGTTTTTTTAATTACTTAGGAGCAACTGCTGTCCATTGTTTCGGTTGTCGAAGTAATCGGATTAAGATAAGTATTGTTATTTTTACCCTAGGTTTAAATATTGTTTTTGAAACACGTAACTAACACACTTAAGTATAACTACTAATCCTAATAGAGTAACAATCCATACCCCTGGCAGTACGTGCCTGTGCTGTGGGGTTATTTCTGACCTTCATGTGAGCAAAACCTATGCTTAACCCAAGAGCTTTAAGCATTTAGGTACTTTATTCAAAATAAAAACCTAATAATGTTCAACGAAAAATTGGTCCTTTGGTTACTGGAGGATGCCTATTAAAAAAACCAGGAAAACGCCAACAAAGCCGCACTCGAGAACTTTCGAGAGAATCTACCTACACAGCCAACCATTAAAACTTCCCCTAGTAACAATACTCCCTAAATCTAATCAAGCACTTATGATAAGCAAATACAGTAGATTTCCATTATAGAAGCACTTGGGGCCCGATTTGACTGTCAAATTCAGCCGAGCCGCTGGTACATTTGCATTGAAGTGGGCCCCTGTTTGCAAGGTACTCGAAAAAGCAACTTCTTAATCCTCTCTGTGTACTGTAAACATGGATGTGCGTTACACGAAACTGTAAGTTCTGGTCCTTGGAGGCGATTTTCATTTTTACCATTCTAAGCTTATAAGGAATGACGACCTTCGCAGGGTGGCAGGTATTAGCTGGATTAGAGTTACCAAGAATCGAGTTGACTGGCGTACGAATGGGGAGGCCACGTCCATTGCCCAGCAGTGGAATACTGTGGGTTGATAATGAAGCTTATAAGTGAGGCAATGCCGACTCGGGCAGTAAATAATCTTCATTCGTTGAAATCATGAATAGGATATACTTATGTAGTTTTGGTCCATGGGCTAGTTCGGAATGATAACTAACCTATGCATTGACTTGGGTGCACAGCATAATAAAGTTACCCACTTTACATAGTATCCATTATTTTTAACACAAAAGTTTCAGTATGACTACATTTACCTACAATACCCTAGTGGTGACCGCACAACTCCAAAAGAACCTTACTCGCTATTCCCGATTCTGCCGTTCCACTATTTAGGTCATACACGTAGCTACAATTACGCTACGGTGTAACAGGCGCCCCACAGGAAATAGCCAACCTACGTTTAAACGTAACAGAGTGTTACAGTTTTATATGAGTGAACGCGAAACCACTTTAAAACGTTTTCAATATGGCTGTGTGCACTTGACATACAAACAACGTGTGTTAAGGTAAAATCAAAATATTTGTTAGTATATGTGAGTAGTTTTGAGTTTGTTAGTTCTGTTTAGTAAAGGGTTTCGAAGAAGCGAATGAGTGGTTCATTAGTTATTACTATGTCCATGTTTTGCAGTACTAGTTACAGCGATGCACTTGAATGAAGACTCAACAGATTTGAAACCGCAGAGCTATTTACTGGGTTTTCTATAGCTCATGAGTTGTCCAGAAAGATGCCGACGACGAAAGCTCTCAAGCAGAGTGATTTTTTCATCATAATTGCCATGGTTTCCGAAGAAAGACATTTACTTCTGTACATAAGGAAGAGCAGGCTTTTTCGGGGACTGCCATATGTAGTTCTGATGTTCCAAAAGTGCTGAAACTCGAAGTAATTTGAATAAATGACTTTTGATTTTGACATAGGCAGTCTTTCTTTCTGTTTCGTGTGGTTTTTTTTATCTAAATTAAATGGGCCTACTATTGACCTCAATCTAGTCCTGAGGACAGAGATGAGGTCGACTATGGAACAAGCTAACCCAAAAGAAGCCTATTAACTCGCGACTTAAATAGATAGGTAGTGCCTAACCTGGTGTCAGAGTTTAAGTATACGCCGCCCATAGACCTCTGGCTTTACATACCGTCGACAAATATCTCTCTGGCCTGCTGGTTTGGTTTCCTCACGATTTTCATCACCGAAGCAGGTGATAATTATACAATACGCACATGAATCCGAAAAATCAGAGGTCTTGGGTTCGAACTTGAAAACTATGACTTGGCAGTTCGACAGGCATACCACTAGACTATCACTGCTTTTAGGCAGGGTAATTATATAATACTGAAATTCAATCCATCGTCAGATCGTATGACAACCTTACGTAGCATTTATTTGTATCTTATACTATCCCACAGTTAAATAAACAACTTTCGACTCTCAGGACCAATTTTGTTATACCAGCTCACCACTTTCTGATACCCATCTTAAAACCAAGCATAACGAGAGCCCTAAAAACTAACCACCCTATTCCCCAAAATGGCTGACACGAATCCAGGCATAACACAAACATGATACGATAACCCTAAAGCTGATTCTACAAGTAAACTTAACTAGTCGTTAAGCCAGTCTAGTCTGGAAGCGAAGCCACTAATTTTCTAGTATAGATTAGTGTACAAAGCTGCAAAACATGGGCTTAATTTGTCGTCTAAACTTAAGTTTGCAGTACCTAGACGGCAGACAAATTATATACGTTAGAATACTGTGAAGATGGCTAGAAGAGGTAGTTATTTTCTTTTTGATTATTTTGTTAGTATTTGATTAAATTGTTACATAACATCACGCCTGTAATCCCTGAAGGGATAGGCAGAGGTGTACCTAATAGCACACCCACATTACGCCAGTTATGTATTAGATCCCATGTGCCATCAACCGGACACAAATCAAGCACACTTTGTGGCTGCTGCTGAGAAATTCCTGATGGTAAAACTCAATAATACTTTGCTCAACCCGGGAATCGAACCCAGGACCTCACACTCAGCAGTCGCACTAGCAACCA
The DNA here is from genome assembly GCA_950022335.1 of Eurois occulta. Classification (NCBI taxonomy): domain Eukaryota; kingdom Metazoa; phylum Arthropoda; class Insecta; order Lepidoptera; family Noctuidae; genus Eurois; species Eurois occulta. The sequence goes on from OX465502.1 coordinate 10,087,406, forward strand.
CTCGACCAACGAGGCAGTCACTTTATTAAATTGTTACACGGAATTTCTAGACTTTTATGATAACTAGAACACTGGCATCCTCTCTGTGAGTGGGCCATGTGCAGGCTAGTAGGCGTCACATGTTGATTGATTCTAGTTGATGCCGATTTCCTTACGATGTTTTCGTTCACCGTTTTGAGAGTAGTGGTGATGAAATCGTTAACGCAAAGTAAAGAGCCTGTCTGGAATAGAAGTCATAATTTAAGATACACAAATCTGGGCATCTCGCACCAAGTCTTACCTATACCAAATACAGTAGAAATGTTTATTAAAAGTAGTTTCACGATGAACCGACCAAATTCATTATATTGGCTTCCAGTCTAACTGGATGCAGCTGAATATCAGTATTTTACAAGGAGCGACTTCTATCTGACCTCCACAACCCAGTTAGTACTGGGTAATACTATACCCCTTTTTTCTGATGGGAAATCATCAAATGACTCCTCCCGCTCTGGGCGGAGCGGAAGGGAGTGTCAGACTTTTACTGACTAAAAACCACCCATGTTCCTTCTTTTGCCCTTTATGTTCCAGGGCCGCGGTATCTCTTTCGAACAGTCAGCCCTGGCAGGCATCGGCCCTTGCGGGCCCCTCTTGTTTGCTGACATCTCTTTGAGGCGCGCGTGGAACACGAACGCGCCGTCGACACGGCCTGTCGTCACAAGACGGACGGACGGCGAGCTAACCCATTACTCACCGTCCACAGGCCCGCGCCTACGGTGGCCGAGAGCCATGACGGCGTGGCCCCCGACGCCCGGTGCTTCACCCGCGGCGGCTGGGACGTGAGGTTGTCAAACTTTCGGGCCACTACGACTACCTGTAACGACTGCCAAAGATCTACAAATCCCAGCCGGGACCAACAGCTTTACGTGCTTTCCGAGGCACGGAGGAAACTCGGTAAGTAATGGGTGGTCACCCATCCACGGACCAACCTAGCCAAGCGCGGCTTAACCTGAAGATCGACCCGAGCGGCTGTTATAAGTTAGCTACGAGCTTTACATCAAACTACTGTCACGAAAATTTGATACAAAATAACTTTTCAGAAACACCCCAAAATTCATCCAAATTAAATTTCACATTAAACGTGATTTACAGCTTCACCTCTTCACCACAGACCCGTCTTTCTACACATTGGAGTGACTGACACTTCCATTACTGCAGTATCTAGGCTTCTCCACCTACCTTCCACTAATGAGATTGTACTCGCTTAACTGAATATCGGATTTGTCCAGTCGACGCTGGTATACATTGTAGGTGCTTGAAACTTTAAGTCTGGAGAGTGCAATGGATAGCAGTAATCAATAGATGCCAAGATCGTATACACTATTGCAGTCTTTTTCTAGGATTTAGATAAAAGCAACACCGAAAGGTTTCAGCAAGTATGAGTACACCATGGGGAAAATTGCAACTGTACAAGATGGATGCGAGGGTTAACCATGACGGGAAAAATATGATATTTTGTACGAATCAAAAATTAGAAGACAGCAACCATTTGATACAGTAAGCATTAAATATAATACGCCAGTATTTTTAGTGAAGCCACGCTGACTATGCACCGGCACCGATTCCTCTGTTCGTCAAAAGAATTTCTTTCTGGTCTTTTGATACGCGACTGAACTCTGACCACGACCACCATTAAACAACGAGGATTTTCACAGCGACCCTACCACTACCTACACAGAGTCTTACCAAAATTATGAACCAACACCCCTCCCTCCGTGAGCCAGCTTATTAGATCAAAACACCAAAGGGATATCAAGTATCAAAATAACAGAATTCGTCACAATTTCAATTGTCCAGACACAGCTGCGACCCAACAGGCTGATAAATATTCAGAAGACACACCCTGTATCGGATATGGTTCGGACCGAATTTTGATTTGGTGACGGCACCCCCTGTATTATGTATATGAAATGGTATTAACTGAATTTTAGAAAGGCTTCCCGGCTGTATATGGGTACTTAGTTATGGCTTTTTTTGGGGACAGCTGGGTGTTACGTTTTCTGCCATGTTTTAGGCATGAGTATGGTGATATATGGTTGCGAATGCTAATAGGATCTTGTTCGTTTGTGTTCATGTTTTGGAAGCAGCTGAACAAAGCAGAATGCTGAGAAATTAAGCAAGATGTGTAAGAATACAACCTTATTTTTTCAGGCAGTTTGCAAAAGCTGGAATCGCTCGTCGTATAAATCGTGTTGCGCCGACCCCAAATAACATGGGACAAGGGCAGGAAGATGATGATGATGATGATGATGGAAAAGCTGGAATCGACTGTCGTTAGTACATAAAGACTTCTAGAATCTCAACGCAGCAACGTACTTAGACACTCTGTGCATCTCGACACGACGTCAACCTACTCTAAAAAAAGAGGGAATCTGAAAGTCTTTGGAGGAAGGCTGATTTAAACTGTCCAAAATCTAGCTATCTGGATAAAGATACTAACAAAGCACACAACTGTCTAAATATTCTTTAAACAGTCAGTTAATGGTTCGATCTTGGTCAACGACTTTCTTCTGTCCAAAAAGGGCATACGATAGTCCTTGCCCAAGATTTGTGAAGTCATTAACAGCATTTTAAAGTAGCAAACACAAAGGAAGACATTGCTCAAGACTCTAGACATAATTCACCAAGGAAATCCCTGAAGAATAGGACTAATCTGTCAAGCAGTATACAACTCCCTAAACGCACTTAATCTTAAAATTAACTTGCCAGAAGTTAATTTAAAGTGAGCACAACAAAAGTGGCGAGCACACGAAACGCGAGGGTGCTAGTTTCAAGTTGCAAGTTCACCTTAACGGACTTTAACTTAGCGAAGTTCTAACCGCACAACTTAGGTGGAACGGAGGCTTACATGCTGCTGGATGAGGCTTTGCTAATCTTTGGATCTTTCGGTATAAGCCAGACGCTATGACGAAAGGGAAATGCCTATTCCACGCGAAATGATGCCGAGTGTAGAGAGATTTGGAAGTCATCATCAATAGTCGATATCGGTTTGTCAAATGTCAGAGAGACAAAGATAAGAATGAACTCAAACAGGGAAAAAGAGGACTAAAGTTAGAGGAGTGACGCTTAATATTTTTTTGTAGTGAGGGCACAAGAATCAAGGAGATGGCGGGGTAAGTTTGGACTCTTTCGATAAGGATTCATCTATAGTAGCCCTAGAAATGAGAAGTGAAAGGCAGGTTACAAGGAATTTACCCAGCAGTGGGACATTACAGGCTCATAAAAAGTATTTTTGTTTCTCTGGTTTTCTAGATTCCGACACATTTACGTTGAAAACTATTAAACACTTGAATGTAACTGTTAAACAAGGAAAGAGTGTGTTTGGAAGAGATCAGCAGTTCAATACATTTTGAGCCTGTAGGTATTGTCGTTTTGTAGGAAACAGCTGTTTTTTTTTTTAACCGACGAAGTATTTCTATGTGGGGGTTAAGAATGATGTACTAAATACGTGGTAACCGTTCCTTCCACCTTGTACGTTACACAGAAGTGATGTCACATCCAGTACTGGTGCTTAACTCCGCGTCAAAACACACGCTTAGTGTAATTAATCAAATGATTAAAGGTCCTGTGCACACGATCGGTTTTGGGTCAAACAGCAGGAACTGGTTGATCGATTGTTAAAAATGTGCAGGTTAGAATTGGGTCGAGAAAATATGGAGATGGGGCGTTATTACTTTAAGCGTTCAGTCAAACTGGTGCAGAGAAATTGTCTTGTTGACTTGGATAGATAATGTATTGAAGAATGTCCAAGATATCCAACCCTGGTATCTATAGTCAAGTTAAAGTAATTACTCAATACTTATGAAACCATTTTTATGCAATAGACAAGCATTTGACATTTTTAACTTCAAGCAATTACTAAACTACAGAATTAAAATCGGATCTTAAGTTATTATTGGTCCGGTGTCCGCAGCCGGTCCGCAATTTTTGTCCATGCTGGTTTGACTGAACCTTGACAGAGCCATAGATAGGCACAGAACGAAGTCTGAAGAGCGGTCTACTGTACGACTGATTCCTTCAAGTTTAAATGCTTAAAGGATATCAAGATGTTATATAGTAGAACAGTATATCAGAGCACCAGGTATCTGATGAGATGACAAGTAATACAGAAATATGGAAGAAGAAGATATGCTGCGCCGACCCCAAATGAATTGAAGTAAGGTTGGTTTGTGACTGATTCGAAGTAAGGTTTGCTGTAAGAAAAACCAATTTTGGGTTAAGCTCACCGTTGTACATAAGCTATATATTGTAATTTTGTGTGTATATCTTTTAATTTTGTATGCAATAAAGAATAAGAATATAAAAGGAACAAGGGCAAGAGTGGTTGATTACAGTAACTGTAGCTTTTCATAAACAAAAACAAGGATTTGCAAAATGATTTCATGAGTACTGAGTATCTAGTTTAAAAAGAAATGTTGTGTGTGAAAAAGAGTTCAATACCCTTTATGGCATTTGCAAAAAGCCTACAACATAATCTATATCTTTAATAAAAAAACTAACTCTTAATAAGTTATTCACACAAGCATGAATTTAAAAAAAAAACACTTCACAATACTGATTACATTCACATATTTACCATCTTAAATTTTACATTTACTGTATACACATGTCACTAATTAGACAACCTTATTTCATAAGCTATAAGGTCCAATTTTGAATGCCAATTTAATAAAAGAAACCTGCTACATTGAAGAACCTTATTTTTTAAGCAATAAGGTTGAGAACAGAGTGAGATCTTTTGAATAGTTTATTTTTATATTGGTAGCGCCATACGGCGAAGTCAAAAGCGATGATCGATCAAAGTCGCGGGAGTTCGGTTCCCCGCTCGATCAAAATGTTAGTTGGTACAGATATTATTAATTGTTTGTATTTAAGTACGTGTATTATGTATATGTGTAGTTATGTAGTGGTCAGTGTGTTTTTAGAAAGATATTTTAGATAATTCAGTCGCCAGTATTTCATTTTGAAGTAAAGATTATAGTAGGGTAGGCGGCGTTCTGTGGTTTCTGCCATCCCTCATAGTAAAAACTCGTGCGTATTATTATGTATGTATGTTTTTCACTCTACAATGAGCGACTAATATGTATGTACATATAAATTACTAGCGGCTCGTCCCGGCTTTGTACGCGCGTATGTTACTCAGGGTGAATGTAGCTTTCCAATGGTGAAAGAATTTTTGAAATCGGCACAGTAGTTTTTGAGTTTATTCATTACAAACATACACACACACACACAAAAATATAAGTTTTTCCTGTTTATAATATTAGTGTAGAAAGAAAAATAATGCTGCTGGGCTATCTCCAAATACATTGCACGAGGATGACAAAATGATGAGGAAACTTAAAACGATGAATTTACCATAATCGCCATGTTTCTATCCAGAGACCAGAACCAACAGACAAGTCCCATACCAGATCGAACAGTGATCGCACCAAGTCGATATAAATTTAGTGCCCATCGTTTGATTGCATCTGACCATGAACCTAAAAGCAAATTATAAAAAAACAAACAAACAGGTCCTTAGTCATTTTCTCCAGAAATAAATAAGTCTGCCTCGTTTGGTCTAGGGGTCGCAAGCGCGACTGCTTAGCTTGAAGTCCTGGGTTCGCTTCCCAGGTCGGGCAATGTGTTATTGGACTTTTCCATCACGAATTTCGCACTAGCAGCCACGGAATCTGGATTTGTGCCCGATTCATGTTAATAGGCTCGCCCCCTGTTACATGGGACTTAAACATAATTGGTGAAATGTGGGTGTTCCATTAGGTACACCTCTGCCTAACCTTTCGGAATTGGGCGTGATGTTATATTAGAAATAAGTCTATCTTCGATTTAATCAATAACCCGAAAAACTTTTACTACAAAAGTCAAAGTACTAAACTATAAAACAAAATAAACAAACCCCACAAAAAGGCACAATAAAATTAAACCAATAAATTCACAAAACAAAAGCGAAACGACAAACTTAAACAAAAAACTGGACCATTATGAGCGCAAAATTTTTAATTTCTCGGTTATTAGGTTTGTCCAGCTAAGCCGAAAGCCGAAACTGTTCTAGTTGGAACATTGCCAAGTACATTTGGCAGGAGTGGCGTACGCAAATTACTGTTTACATCAAGCTATATGGTAGCTCTGTGATGGTTGATATTGCTATGCGGTGATCAGTTTTAACCGCTTTTTGAGTTACAGTTTAGTTGATGATGCATTTGGGTTAACACCTGGCATAGCTGTTTATATTGGGAAACATTATTATGGCACAATCTATACATAATTATATACAAATACACAAAATTTAAGTGTCTGTTTATAATATCAAAATAACAGCTTTTTACTAAATGCAGTTTTTTAAATTTTTGTCTGTCAGTCTGTTTGTTCTGGCTAATCTCCGAAACGGCTGGAACGATTTTAACTTTTACTAGCAGATAGCTGATGTTATAAGGTCTCACATAGGCTACTTTTATAAAGGATTAGGGTTCCGTAAAAAAACCCCTTGAAATTGGTAACAAAATTCGATTCGAAAAGGGAAGTAACATTTTTTTATAATAAATTAAATATCGTGAGGAAAATGTTGGGTATGTCTGTGGATGGGTATAAAAGTAGAGGAAGACCAAAGAAAAGATGGATGGACTGTGTGAAGAATGAAGCACGAAAAGAGGTGGCTGATGATATGATGAGTAATAGAGAAGTATGGAAGAAGAAGACATGCTGCGCCGACCCCAAATGAATTGGGACAAGGGCAAGATAATGATAAATTTCACGCGAAAGAAAGTCGCGTGCAACAGACAGTCTATACTATTATAATAGATATGAAAGTAACTTTACACGCCTTATTTCGATGAAATTCGCTTAGTTAAACCTGGGTTAGGAGTTAGGAAATTGAATTATTTTATCCATTGGATACCTGTCAGTCAATCGATCAAATCATTATACCTACCGGAATTAACATACTTACATTGATGTACTCAACCTCGTACAAGTTAAGGATCGGTCCAAAAAACTTAACATATACTCGTAATGTGGTGTGTATTGGCTTTGGTATTTTTGTTTTTGAATCGAAAAGCAAATAATCCTGTGATGTAGATAGAAATTATTGTTAAGAACTGTATAAGAATATGTGGGTAGGGGCTAAAGTGAAGCCAAGCGCTCGGGCTCATCGTGTGTCAGTCGGAATATACTTGTAACCGTGATCAGCTGTTTTATTTCCTGGACTCTATATCCCGACTTCCCGGTGTGCTCCAAACGGATGGGATGTCGGGATCAGATTATGTTCATATCGACTTAACAATAGAATCTGATATCGTCAGTGCTAACAATGCCCTTGAAATGGCCTGGCCAAAATAAACTGGCTCCCAATTCTATTAATAAAACCGGCCAAGTGCGAGTCGGACTCGCGCACGAAGGGTTCCGTACCATTATCTATAAAAATGGCAAATAAATCATATCTGTTGTATGGGAGCCCCCCTTAATATTTTTTTTTTTAATTTTTAGTATTTGTTGTTATAGCGGCAATAGTAATACACCATTTGTGAAAATTTCAGCTTTCTAGCTATCACGGTTTATGAGATACAGCCTGGAGACAGACAGACAGACAGACAGACCGACAGACAGACAGACAGACCGACAGACAGACAGACAGACAGCGAAGTCTTAGTAATAGGGTCCCGTTTTACCCTTTGGGTACGGAACCCTAAAAACTGTAGTACTCTACTACAGTTTTTAATAGAATTGGGGGCCAGTTTATTTTTAATATCTACCACTGACGAGGCCGAACATACTGATGTTCGGTCAATGTAGTTATTTGATAGGAAAAAGACTAAGACCTTCGGGCCTTCGAAGTATCCATGAAAACTGTCATAGTTAGTACTCATCAAACAACGAACGGACTAGACAGGACGGCTACACACACAATCGATGGGGAAAATCTCGACACACAATCAAATTACCAAATTCTCAAAAGGAAGTACGAAAGAAGGAAATGCAAGTACCAACATAACAATTAATAATCAATTCCAAGCCTGTATCATCAAACACAACCGGTTCCGGTCCTTCCTGGTACAAGAAACAAATGAAAGAAAAAGACGCCGACAATATGTTACCGAATGCAATACATTGATCACAATGACTCATGATTATCTTTTTTAAAGATCTTTTAAGTCAATGAACCGTGGACGATACATTTGATGAGTATTTAAGACCTTATTTAAATGTTTTTGTTTACCAATATGTATAAGTAACATACATACATAAAGACACGCTTTTTAGGGTTCCGTACCCAAAGGGTAAAACGGGACCCTATTACTAAGACTTCGCTGTCTGTCTGTCTGTCTGTCTCCAGGCTGTATCTCATAAACCGTGATAACTAGAAAGCTGAAATTTTCACAAATGATGTATTACTATTGCCGCTATAACAACAAATACTAAAAATTAAAAAAAAATATTAAGGGGGGCTCCCATACAACAGATATGATTTTTTGCCGTTTTTATAGATAATGGTACGGAACCCTTCGTGCGCGAGTCCGACTCGCACTTGGCCGGTTTTTTTTCGAATAGGATAGGCAGAGATCACAAAACGCCTCCTGCTACGATACTTACAATAATCCTTTCGCCTCGTCCACGTTCATATATCTGGTCATACACGCACGCCGGTTGCTGCAAAGGCTATGGCAGAGCCTAGTCGCGATCCGAACATAATCTTACTTTATTTAAACTATTATGAATGCGTTAGTTTGGATGGATGGATGGATGTTTGGTTACTCAATCACGCCAGAACGGCTGAACGGATCTAGATGTAATTTGCCACAGAGATAGATTACAGTCTGGAATAGCATATAGGCTACTTTTTACTTTGCATATTCCGAACTCCATGTGGGCGAAGCCGCGGGCATGCGCTAGTAAAAGAATATGCTTAATCTTAAGTACTTTTAAATTACTCCCGTTGAATAATATAAATAGTAAACTCTTCTTCACAGTCCGAAGATTATACAAGAAAAGTTTAGTCTTATATCCTTTAAAGTTACCTAGTTTTTAGTCTCCTCTATACAGTAATATTCTGTATTTATATGTATGTATATATAGTATAGGAAAATATTTACAATACTAGTATTTTCTTTTTTTATATGTGTATATATATGTATGTATGTTTATTTTTTATAGATATATTTTTGTTTTAAGTTAAGTTAAATTTCCTTGTTTTGTCTTTTCTACACCCTGTGTCTACATTTCTAATACATCTTTCCTCTCGCAGGTCTGCTGGAAGAAATTTCTTATGAAATAAGCAGTACCTTTGTGCTCTTCTATGTTAATATATTGTCCTGTTAAGTACTGTGTGTACATAAATAAATAAAGTTTTATTTATTTTCGTCGTCTTCCGAATCCCAAACATACAACACAGATGACTCAAGGACACTTGACCGTCCATTGCTCTCTTCACATACAAATGACTTAATAAAGATATTAAATTACCTATCAATAAAGTTTCATACGCCCAATGAGAACTATTATGTGAAGGCCAATCAACTATCTTTATCTGATTTCTTAGAACTGCCATCTTTGGTACTGGCCCTGTGATCCGAAATTACGATACAAATTGGGTGAGTAAAATAATTTCGTTTATACAATACTAGCTTTTGCCCGCGGCTTCGCCCGCGTGAATGTCGAAAAATATCCGACGGGAACAGGTTATGGTAATAAACATAGTTACATCCTACAGCCCCAAGGTATAAAACCTTTAATGCTTTGGCGGTAGAATTACTAAACACAAAATTTGAAGATCCTAACTTCTTAACTGACGGACTTTCACATAAACTTCCATCCTCTATTTTACCCCTTTAGGGGTGGAATTCCCAAAAATCCTTTCTTAGTGGATACTTACTCTTCACAAAGAACACACCCTCAAAGTTTCATGTCTCCAGGACCAGCGGTTTGGGCTGTGTGCTAATATACCACCCAGTCAATCTTTGCCAAAAAATAACAGAAAAAAATCACGAAAGAATAAATTTAATGTTTTTTTTTTTTAAATAATGAGAACTCAAATGCATAATTATGTGTGTGTAAAACGTATCCACGATCGGCAACACATGCGAACGATACCCATTGAAAAATTCATTCATCGATCGATTCTCATTATTTCACAAAAAAAAATCATTAAATTTATTCTTTCGTGTTTTTTTATTGTTACTTTTTGAAAAAAATAGTCCCAATCGTTTCGAGTTCGATGATCGAGTTAATGGTATTCGGTTCCAGAACGACCTAAAAATAATGGTGTATAGAAGATAGTATCTAACTATCGTATCGTAGATAAGTACCTATATTTATGTATATGTTATGGGTAATGATAGAAAAAGTAAACCTAGGTTAACCTGGATTAATTTAACATTATCAGTTTGTTTATTTAATTCATATATTTAAACTATCTGCGCCCCGCGACCTTCGTCTGTTAAAATGTTACTGCTATTTGAATCGGATTTTGTAAACAATTTCAAGGGTTTTAATTTTTTGCACGGAACCCTTTTTCTAAAATAAAAGTAGCCTAAGTTACTCCTTATAACATCAGCTATCTGCCAGTAAAAAAAGATTCGGAGATAAGCAGGAACAGACAGATAAATAAAAATTTAAAATAATGTTTTTTTTTTGTTATAAGTACCGTTTATACTTGCTTAATGTATTATGTGAATTCAGTAAAAATCTGTTATTTTGAAATGACAGAAGTTTATTTTATTTATTTGTATAGATGTGTTTTACTAAGAATTAAGCTATTATATTAGTAAGCTTTCTTTTAATTTTTTTAAATATTTAATTTTTCTTTCATTTTTCACTCTATTAAAACACAAAGCAAATGACCAATTATATCAGTTTAGCTCAGAGCTATCTGCAAATGGCGACATCTCCAAGGCAATGTAACTGCTTTTCTTTCATTACGGCATTCATTTTCTAATACCGCAGGGAATCTGGTTGATAAATAATCTAGCCGCGTCTGAGATAGCAGACGCAATTAGGATTTAAGGAAAGAAGTTTCACTCTGAATGATGCTTGAAAACAAAGGTTCATCAGAAGAAACACGAGCACGTGCACAATTTTCATGCACGTCCTATTATCTTGAACTGGACCGAAATGCCAGATGCCTTATACTTTAATATAAGTAGACTGGTAAACGAGTAGGGCTTCTCCTACTCTTCTCATTTCTTTGATATTCATCAAAGAAACGATGGATGAAGAAGACATGCTGCACTGACCTCAAATAAATTGGGATAAGGTAAGAGAATGATGATGATGACTTCTTAAGATATTACAGAATGCTTCTACTGCTTCCATCGGGAGTCCAGACGTACTGCTGGTTATCACCCATTCCTTGTCGATGTTCCACACATTCGCACGAAGCGCTTTGCTACATCGTTTATTATGCGCACAGCCAAGGAGTGGAATTCCCTGCCTTCGTCGGTATTCCCAAGTTCATAAGACCCCAATCTATTTAAGTCGCGAGTTAATAGGCTTCTTTTGGGTTAGCTCGTTCCATCGTCGACCTCATCTCTGTCTTCAGGACTAGATTGAGGTCAAGAGAGGTTTTAATATTAAATGGGCCTACCCATTTAATATTAAAAATCATATTTTTTCTCCTGCCCTTATCCCAATTTATTTGGGGTCGGCGCAGCATGTCTTCTTCTTCCATACTTCTCTATTACTCGTCATCTCATCAGACACCTCCTTTCTTGCCATATCATCGTTCACTCATTCATTCATATAGTTCTTAAGAACTATCACAATGTATTAGGAGAAAACTTAAAAAGTGCTCGTTAATAGCCTTAGCTTACAAAAAAAACCGGCCAAGTGCGAGTCGGACTCGCGCACGAAGGGTTCCGTACCATTATCTATAAAAACGGCAAAAAAAATCATATCTGTTGTATGGGAGCCCCCCTTAATATTTTTTTTTTTTTAATTTTTAGTATTTGTTGTTATAGCGGCAATAGTAATACCTACATCATTTGTGAAAATTTCAGCTTTCTAGCTATCACGGTTTATGAGATACAGCCTGGAGACAGACAGACAGCGAAGTCTTAGTAATAGGGTCCCGTTTTACCCTTTGGGTACGGAACCCTAAAATTGACGAAGATGCATGATCTGCTTAGCCTTATTTATGATAAACTCGATACTTTTTAGCGTTATGAAATTTGGTAAACGCCTACAAGGTGTAAAAGAACACTTTGCGAAGCTGTAAACCAAGCATTCTGCACATCAAACTAAGTAGTTGCTGAGAAACGAGTTTTTGGTGTGAAAAATCACGTTTACGGTAAGACTCAATGCCTTTCGTCTTCCATAAGGGTATTTTTACACCCATTATATTCAGCATGGCATAATCAGCCTTTAATCTTCCTACTGCTGGGACACACGGCCTCCTCTCTAGAGAGGAAATGCAGGTGGAAATGTGCAGGTTGGTAGATGTCACATGTGTTCTAATTTTTGGTTCTAGGATATGCAGGTTTCCTCACGATGCTTTCCTTCACTGTTTTTGAGAGCAGTGGTGATGAAATAAATTAGACAAAGTAATGTGCCTGCCTGGGTTCGAACTCACGACTTACTGTTCGTAAGTCGGGGCCGCCACCCCTGGGCCACTGCTGCTCTCTCAGCATTAGCTTGTAAAGCCTGCCCACTGACTGATAATATTTCCAGCTATCTTAATAGACTGGTTAGAATTAACCTTCTCCACATCCTTACCACATGACGATAATATCTTAATGGGTTCCCAGGAGTGGCTGTCAACTCCTGGACTCCCGCCAAACTGTGCAGATCACAATTATGGGTATTGTGAACAGAACCCATTGTTCCGCCTTGATGGCCGCTGATACGATGTGTCTTTGTTTTAGTCCTTTGAGTCCATCGTGTAATCACCTGAGATTAAGATTTTGATTAGCAATATTGGGGACAATTGATGTTGATTTAGTTTGATGTAATTGAGGGAAGGTTGGCAATTGGTCTTTAGGATATCTCTCCGTCTCGCGACGCTACCGTTATGTACCTACTTATGGAAATAAAGCCAAGGGAACGTTTTAAATGTAGCATATTATGAAACTCTGGGATAATGTATCTTACCTTTAGCGAAAGAATCTTCGGGAACGGATCAGTAGTTCCGAAGATCACCTCCTATATACAAACCTACAAACAAATTTCACCTCCTTATAACATTAGTATATTTATAACTAGCGACCCGCCCCGGCTTCGCACGGGTGCAATGCTGATACTAAATACACTACAGAAAAACTGTGAACGTTGTATATAAAAACATAGCGGTCCGCAAACGCAAACGCTACGTCCCGCAATTTTTAAATCTGTAATATCTTCGAAAATATTCATTTAAATCATATGCTGTAAAGGGCCATATAGATCTATATTAAATCAACAATGTATTTAAGGTATTTAATTGGATAAGGATTAATGCCGTATTGGTTAAAATCGCTTCGGAAATTAGCCATTATTTGGCGTAAAAAGTAAATGACAAAAACATGTTATTGTGGGATATCCATAAGAGATAGACATATACCATCGCGGAGTTTTCTGTAGACCTTTTTAATGTGTACAATACTTAGTACATTATTTTGATAAATCTCGTAGGGTTCAGCCTGCGTTTGCAATGTAAGCGGAAAAAATAAAATTATTTACGACTTCACAATAGAAATCTTGAAATTATCAGTGGTTCTCTAATATATTAAGCATGTTATTATACATATAAACCTTCCTCTTGAATCACTCTATCTATTAAAAAAAACCGCATCAAAATCCGTTGCGTAGTTTTAAAGATTTAAGCGGTCAAAGGGAAATAGGGACAGAAAAGCGACTTTGTTTTATAATATGTAGTGAAAATCACGTGTCAAGGTGTTTGTGGTCGCCCGTAACGGCTCGACTGATTTTTATGAAATTTTTTTATGTATATTTGGTAGGTATGAGAATAGGTCGTAAAGTATATTTCACACCACTCACGCGGACGAAGGTCGCTGGCACAGTTAGTATTAGTATAGAACATGATGAGGCTGAGAATAATGAGAATTGATTGATTGATTGAGTTTAGCCAGCCAAAGACGACAAAGGGTTGATATGAAATGTTTCCTACATACTACTTGGCAATCATCTTTTACAAATTCATTCACTGGCAGAAAGCTACATTATTCGTGGGAGCTATATCATCATCATCATCATCATCTTCCTGCCCTTGGCCCATGTTATTTGGGGTCGGCGCAACACGTCGTTTTTTTCTTCCATTCCCCTCTGTCAACCGTCACGCTATCATTTACTTCTTTATCTTTCATATCATTCCTCATTCAATCCATTCATCGTTTATTTGGTCTTCCTCTCCCTCGCCATTCATCAACGTTTATATTTATCACTCTTTTAGTCTCATGCGATTCGTCCCTCCACATCACATGTCTATACCAAGACAGTCGATTCCCTTTCAACTTTTCTGTAACTGGCGCAACTTTTAAACTTCCTCTAATATACTCGTTCCTTACCTTATCCATTCTTGTCACACCGCACATCCACCTCAACATTCTCATCTCCGCTACATGCAATCTTTTTTCATTCATCTTTTCATCAGCCGAGCATTCCGATCCATACAGTACGACAGGTCTAATCACGGACTTGTAATATATAGGATTTAAATTATAAATTTATATCACGCATATTAACCGAGCTACCACAGTTTTTGCGGACGAAATAGCGGGCGCAGTGCTAGTTTCATAAAAAAATACAAATCATCTAAAATAGCTGTAAAGATAAACCTACCACCAGTGAGGTCACAAATATGGCTGCTCGATCTGACCCGACCTATTGAGCAGGAGCTTGCTCCACATAGCTTGCTATCGGATTTCATTAGACATCCAATGGAAACTGTGGTGATTGATTATACCGGAGTAGCTTTAGGGGTTAGGTTTCACGGGTTAGCACATTAGGGTTGATTTTCGTTGTGAGATTTGATACGGTAATGTTATTAAGGCTAATTTGAAGCATTAAGGGATTGGCGTAGTCGATCTTGTAACTGTCTCATTACGATAATCTTGAATGTTAGTTACATCTACAAGTCATAATAAGGTCTCATCATCTGCCTAGCCTTTTCCCAACTCTGTTGGAGTCGGCTTCCAGTCTAACCGGATGCAGCTGAATACCAGTATTTTACATAGAGCGACTGCTCTGACCTCCACGACCCAGTGAGAACTGGGTAATACGATACCCCTTGCTAAGACTGTTTGTCAGACTTTTTGGGGCACTGACTACCTGTAACGACTGTCAAAGATCTACAAATGACAGCTGGGACCAACGGCTTAGCGTGGTTTCCGAGGCACGGAGGAAACTCGGTATGTAATGGGTGGACACCCATCCACAGACCAACCTAAGCAAGCACGGCTTAACCTAAAGATCGATCTGAGCGGCTGTTATTATTTTGCCACGAGTCATAATAAGGTCTAATAGTTGTTAATTTCTTAAAAGTCGAAATTATGTTTTTCCTACTCTTCCGCTATTCTTTTCTGATTAATTTCGTTGCGGGATCCATGACAGTTAAATTGTTTCTCTGGGACTTCGCCGAGCTTCATTGTCTCGGCACTTTTCTAGTGGGTGGTACTGTTGATTCTGGCTTTCAGGAGTTGCAGTGGTTTAGGGCTAGGGTGGCCTGGATTGTCCCAAAAAGAAAATGTTTATTTCGTATCTACAAAAGACACATAGTTACATAAAACTGACGCCTTTTTCCCGCAGGGGTATTGGGGCGTAACGCAACTTGCTAGATTCTTACATCCACTTTGGCTTCGTCCACATTCGTGCATCTGGTCATAAACGAACGTCGGTTGCGATTAATACGCACGTTAACACAAATGACCTTTCTGAAGAACATATTGTTATACATATATAAATAAATAAAATTGAAGTTTTTGTTTGTAATTTCAAAATAACAGCTTTTTACTGAATGCTTAGGAAAATATGCGGTACTTATAAGAAAAAAAACATATTTGTTTAATTTTTGTGTGTCTTTCGGTCTCTGTTTGTTCCGGCTAATCTCCGAAGCTTTTACTAGCTTTTAATTTTACTAGATAGCTGATGTTATAAGGAGTAACTTAGGCTATTTTTATTTTAGAAAAAGAATTAGGGTTCCGTGCAAAAAAATCCCCTTGAAAATACCCTTGAAATTGGTAACAAAATCCGATTCAAAAAGGGATGTCATATTTTTAATAATAAATTCACACGAACGAAGGTCGCGCGTAACAGCTATTATCAATAAGGTCGTGAGTGTGGATACACTACAGAATCTGATCGATGCTACTGAAGATGCCAATCACGTCGCGAAATCCTGATACAATTTAAATTACCATCAACATGCAAAAAGAAGTGTGTTAGTGTGTGTGTCGAGTATCTTCAAAATATACTAGTCAATGTATCAATTTTAATCATATAAAACCTTATCATACTGCAACGACCATTCCAAAACTGACGAAAACATACCGTTTTTAAAGCCAGATCGCTTTAATTCCATCCATGTGACGATAAAATCTAAATAGGTCGTACGGCTGCCCCTCTGGCTGGACGGCCGCCAAATGGAAGGCTCCTAATGTAACGGTATAGGGAAGTCTGCGGCTGATACATGGATGGGAATTTGATGGCGATTTATATTTTCTGGAGTATTCTGGAGTAAAAGGAAATGTGGGAGCGTGTGTGTCTGAGAATTTTTTTTGAATTTTTCTCTTAAAATACGGTTAAAAACTAACACTAGGTAAGTAGCCAAGTTTACGCCAAAGGCATCGTAGTGTTTCGCTTGAGCTTAGCGTCAATATTCTGTAGTAATTTTGACACTGACCGACTCTTGAACGGGGATTAGGCGCCTGATCGAGTTCAGTTTCATTGTTGAAACCTGCTTTTAGTTACGTACTGATTTTTTAATTCGTGTGCATATTGTATAATTATCCTTTGGTGAAAGAAAACATCGTGAAAAAACCAGCATGCCTTTTTTTGGGATGGGAAATCATCAAATGACTCCTGCCGCGCTGGGCGGAGCGGAAGGGAGTGTCAGACTTTTACTGACTAAAAACCACCCATGTTCCTTCTTTTGCCCTTTGTGTTCCAGGGCCGGGGTATCTCTTTCGAACAGTCCCGCAGCCAAACCAGCATGCCTGAGAGATATTTCTCGACGGCATGTAGAGTCAGGTCAAACTCAAACTCAAAGCATTTATTTCAAACTAGCTGTTATCGGCGACCCTCGTTCGGGTGAAATTATTTAAAAAAATATTGCTTTCCTTTTTTAATCGAATTTTATTTACAAATTTCAAGGGTTTTATTTTTTTACACAAAAACCTAATTATTTTTCTGAAATTAAAATGGCCTATGATAGACCTGATAATATCAGCTATCTGTATATAAGTCCCGTTAAAATCAGTTCAGCCGTTACGGAGATTAGCCGGACGAAACAGACAGAAAGACAGACAGACAAAAAAACAAAACATTGTATTTGTTATAAGTGCCGTAAATATTTTCATGAGCATTCAGTAAAAAGCTGTTATTTTGATATTACAAACAGACACTTCAATTTTATTTATTTGTATGTATGTATAGATAGACCCGTGTCAGGCACTTGCATAGTCAAAAATAAGCTACCTACAGTCCAGTCACAGGCATAATAATTGTGAATGGACTGTAGTTTAGAGACCCAGGGGCGGCCCAAAAAGTCTGACACCAGGTTAGGCCCTAACCACACCAAAAATAAAAAGTTAAAGTTTTCAAAATCAAAATATTTTTATTTCACATAGGCCTACATGGGCACTTATGAAACGTCGACAAAAAGGTGCACGGTTCGGGTTGGTCGTTTCCTATGGAGAAGAACCGGCAAGAAACTCCATGGTTACTCTTTAGGGTTTAAAGCATAAATATGCAATAATAAACCAAAAACCACATTAAATTAAATATGGAAATCAGCAAATCAAACATGCATAACTGTATACTGAAAACCAGAACCATAAATCAAAACTTCAGGTAATATTCATACAAATATTTTTACACGTGAAAAATAAACATTTAAACATGATATATAACGGCACTCGCTCACAAATTTGTTAAAAACAAACAGACAGACAGACAATTTTTCATTAACCGCATGACGCGTGTTTCAAGCGAGGGAATTTATAAAGGTGAGGACACATTCGTGCTTTTTCTTGTAACAGAACATCGAGCTATATCTGTGGAGAATTGAACATTGAGATTTCAGAATGACCATCGCTAGATAAAATAACTTCATTCTTGTAATCCCCGAAGAGTTAGGCAACGGTGTACCTAATAGTACACCCACATTTCGCCAGTTATATTTAAGTCTTGCCTCCTCTTACATGGGAAGAGGAGCCAAGCCTATTGCCATCAACCGAGCACCAATTCAAACTCTGTGACTGCTACTGAGGAATTCCTGATGGAAAAACCTAGATATTTTGTAACAAATTGACTTAAAAAAACTGTCCTGGGGCAGTCGGATATAAACTAAGAGCGAATTGGTTTAACATTGCATCAAGGAATGAGATGTAAGCAGGGCAAAACGTAATACGTGGGTAAGCTGAACTATAACATGGAAAGGAAGCTTGCAAGTAAATGCTCAAATACGAATCCGCGAGAATGTAGCATGTATTGAGCTTATGCTCTTCTTTAACGTGACGCTGTCAAGACATTTTGAATTTCGAACATTGCCGCTTCTACTGCATCGTCGGTGGCAGGCTGTCACTTCGGCTGCATGTTTTCAGCCTAACCAGGCAGGATAGAAGGCGAAGCATAGTTTGCAACACAGATCCACAACCACACCCCGCTGCTGTTTAATTGAGGTAGCTTAAGCTTACACTTAGTTCTTGTAACATTCGCAAGAACATGACTCTACACGAAAATACTGTAGTGTGTACTCACCTTTACATGCAAGAGAATTTATAAGACAAACGTTTTTCTTCTTATTTCTGTAATTTGTTTGCTAACGAAAGAGATGCGTTATTGTTTTACCTTTTAAATTGAGTGAGGTTTTAAATTATGATGTGTTTTGTAAATTATGTTAATTTGTTGTACGGGATTTTTTTGTTGGTAGTCTTTTGAAGGCAATTTTGTTCGTATGCCTGGAAGTTTAAGTGGAAAACATTTGCTGTATGCGATTAGCTTTTGCACTGTCAATCGCCCACTGGTTTGATTCCCGTGAAAGCACAGACTACGTACGTAGGAAATTTAGGGTGTGACTGTGTGATTCGTGTTTTGAAACACACAAACGATGTAGGCGAAATATTACGAAATAGGTCTTTTCTCAAAGTAGAAACCGATGAGAAAATCGCTTTTGAACTTTGCCAAGCGAATACGTATAGTGCTCGTGACTGTACAAGAAGCTCTAGGTCCTAGCAACATAAACCTAGTCAGTAACAACCACAAATTCCACCTGGAATCCTTGAATCCTGCAGCTGTCGACAGAACTTAGTACCCACTTCATTCCACCACAATGTACCTATACACAAGGCTGGCTACACCTCAACGGGTTGTCAGCCGTTGTCAGACTTTACGGACTGACATCAGGCTTGTCAATTAAACTGACAGCCGACTTACGCACGCGAGCGGATTCAATGCCCGGCCGAGGCAATATGTTAATGTTTTCTTTTTAATTGTAAACGTATTGAAATTGGTTCTTTCTTGTTTCTTTGTAAAGGATTCTTTTTGTGTGAGCTGAGGTTTTTGCTTTTCTTAAGTATTGATATCGCATTAAACAATCCGGTTTATAAGGAGAAATGGGGAGGTAAATTGCCCAGCAGTGAAACACACTGCAGTCTAGCAAAAAAGTTTTGATGAGTGGGAAATCGAACACTTTTTTTAGCTTTCACGGTTTATAACTAAACTTATACTGTCACTTACGGGATATTGTATTGTATAACGGGCTGGTGTCCGCAACTCCACGTCAAATGCGCGTATTTTGCGGATATCTTCCGTGATTGTTCATAATTTTGAGCTCCTGATATTTCGATGCTGTTGCTCTTGCCTTGATCGCGGGTTGACTGGAGAATGCGGGTGGATGGAAAATAAATTGTTAGGAGCAGACAAATCTGTCTACCCTCTTTCTTTGTCTTTTGCTACGCGCACTACTGGAACTCGACACTAAGTCACGGCAAAACACACTCACAGTATCACCAGGTTTTTTGGATTCCTTATCAAAATCATGAATAATCACGGAAGATATCCCGTAAGTGAAAGTAGGTATAACTTTATTGGGAAATCAATTTCATAAAACTTAAGTACATAATTTTTTTTTACGTTTGTGTACATGTGCAATCAATAACGGTTACCTAATTCTAATAAGGAACTTGAAGAAAAAAGGAAAGGTAGGTATTAATTTGTCGAAATAATAATAAAAAACCAGTTAAGTACGAGTCGGACTCGCGCACGAAGGGTTCCGTACCATTATCTATAAAAACGGCAAAAAAATCATGCCTGTTGTATGGGGGCCTCACTTAAATATTTTTTTATTCTGCTTTTTTTTTTGTATTTGTTGTTATATCAGCAACAGAAATACATCATGTGAAAATTTCAACTGTCTAACTATTACGGTTCATGAGATACAGCCTAGTGACAGACGGACAGACAGACAGACAGCGGAGTCTTAGTAATAGGGTCCCGTTTTACCCTTTGGGTATGGAAACCTAAAAAACGTCTTTTTGACAGCTTCCGTATGGTGCAAAGTAAGAGTAATAATTTTGCACGACTTGCTTTAATTATCACTTTATCAGTATAAAAGTACTATCATATAAGTGGTAAAATACAATATTTCCTTTAATGTACTTACACAAACATGAAAATTTATATTACATTAAAAATTTAACACTTCAGAACTCCCTCCGTCTTACGAATTTTCGATCAGGTCACATGTCCTGACGCGAGTTTAACATTTTATACCCATCGCAAAAAAGTGCACACGCCGCTAAAGAAGTTTTCACTTCAAAAAGACCTGGCGTAGACCAAGGAAGAATGGAATAAAAGTTAGGAGGCCTATACTCAGTGGGTGGAACAAGGCTGCTTATGATAATGAAGAAGATCAAACCTATTATCTATCACCCACTTTTCTTATCACCTGTTAACACGCACATAAGCAAACATAAAACACCACCCTTATTACAAAGGGGTGGTTCCACGAGTATCGAGGCTCTAGCAACTCGATAGGATACCATAACGACGAACAAAATTGCGTTCCTGAACAAATTAATGATGACGCATAACAACAGGTGCGGATACACACAAACACAACCTAAAATAAACTTTATCACTTCAAAATAATGTCGTTATTTAATTGATGAAAATTGGCGAAATGGTGGATGGAAGACGGCCAGGACGGCAAGACACCAACACAAGCAAAAATAAACTTTATAGCCTTTATGTAACGTCGTTATTTCATTGGTGAAAACTGCCAAAATGGCGGTCGGTACACCAACAGGCCAAATTGACAGTATTCCAATGTCTGCCTTTTTTGGGAGCGTTTTAATTTACATGATTAAAACTACTGTGTGATTATTTATTGAAAGCAGGTCTTCGAATTTTGGAATGATTAAATGCCGATTAAGAGATCGATTTCAGATTTTTTAAACAAACTTCTATCAGACATCTGGTATTTTAAACTTCAGCACAGATTTATTTTTGACAATTAGAAATTGAATGAACTCTTACCCTAACTCTACCTCTTACCTTAAAAGTTCATCCGATTCAAAATATATAATTAAAAGTCATAATTATTTTAGGATTCTGCCAAAAGTACGTGGCAACATTTTCTTTGCATGTCCATAAAGTCAAAATTAAGTAAAATATGGCTTAAAAAACATCTAGTGAGATCGGTTTTACTTTGACGAACAAATTGAAGGCTTATGTTTTAGAGATACGAATGTTTTTCTTTGTCATTCCCCTTGGGATAGGTTTTAAGACTGGTAACCTAGACAGACTTTTTAAAGTTCATGAATAATTTATTCACATACATAAAAATACGCGTATTCCCCATGGAGGCGGCATCCACAGACAGCCACGTGCGCTCCTTACATAGTCTGTTAATCTGCTTCGACAGCTAAGTAGTTCGTCACAAACGCAGCTCCGGCCACATAGCATAATCAGCGTAAATGTTCCCACTGCTGGGACACACGGCCTCCTCTCTAAGAGAGGGACTGGGCTATAATCCACCACGCGGGCCCAGTGCGGGTTGGTAGATGTCACATGTCTTCGAATTTTTCGTTCTAGTACATGCCGGTTTCCTCAAGATGTTTTCTTTCACCGTTTTGTGAGCAGTGGTGATGAAATAAATTACACAAAGAATGAGCCTGCCTGGGTTCGAGCCCACAACTTACTGTATGTAAGTCGGGGCCGCCACCACTGGCCCACCGCTGGTCTCTCCGGACACATAAATGTACTGATGTATCTGTCAGTGGCCGGGGTGTCCGCTGCCGGTCCGCCATTTGTCCGTACCATACCATAACAGTCGTGTTGCGAAGACCCTTACCATCAAGAAGGGTGATAACTCTGAGGGCCTAAAATTGCCGCTTTAGCAAAGCAAAGTGACAATTTATAATATTAACTGTCTGTGAACATTTTAAGAATTTTAACGTGATTCATATTATTATCTTAATATTTTTCTGCTAAAACCGGCCATTATAAGACTCCCTGATATCTTCAAAGAAGAAACTCGTGTGTCAGTTTCACAAACTTAAGGAAAACTTTAAACAAAAAAACATGTCTTAACCATTTAACCACCTCACAAATGAACTTAAATATCATAATAAGTTATTAACATTAACTACTCATCGACAACTCAATATCTACTTGTTAAGTATGAACTCAATGGACGCGTGGCGCCCTCAGGCGACGAACCGGCGCGATCTGTCATTATCTGGCAAATTGAGAGCCAACACATGTCGGCTACTGTATTTATTTTGTTCCGAGTGATGGCAATACGTAAACAGGTTCATTATTTTTGGAATCAGAGGCCCTAGCACGAGCTATCGAATACGTCGATTTTTTTTATTGAAAATACAATCATCCTATAGCATTTTAGTTAAATTGTATGCAACAAGCCAATTCAGTATCATTTATAAATACGAATACGAAAAAAATCTTAAAATCTATGTTTTTATTCTTATTCTTTATTGCACACAAATTACAATGTATAGCTGATGTACAACGGCGAGCTAAGACTGGTTCTCAGACTTGCGGGCTTCTAAATTCCCGTAACGACTGGCGAAGATCTACGAAATCAATCGAGCACTAACCGAGACTGAAGGCAATTTAGGGTGAATCCATCTAAACCTTTTAATCAAGAATAAAGTACTTTAAGTTCTTCAATCAAAACAGATAAAATATATTTTTGGTAAGAACAGTCCTCAATCTTCATTTATTTTCCAAAAATATACCTCCAAAGATACAATAATATTCGGTCCCGTTGAATCAATCTACCATCTAAAAATATCCCTAATCCCGTCTAAATTCTCCCAACCCAATAAGAGGAGTCCTTGATACATCGCGTAAAACTGAAGCACATACATTCAATATTGTATCCAAATCAGCATATACTCATAAAAGTATACGGCCAGTATTCGCTCAGCATTAAATTAACACGATACAGAGGAGGTTCAGAAGGGCTACTGCTCCAGAAAGCTCTATTCTTCAAAGAATCCGCTGAACTTTGACAACTTTAGGAGCTATTTTCATATAGCTTGCCTCAATTGTACAGAAGATTCAGTTGCATTTACCAAAATCAATGTTCTTTGATTGACAGCCTCATTGGTCAAGCAAGCATTAAAACCCCGGAACTGTGCGCTGGGTCCAGACTCCAGACACAATTCCCGAGTCATTTTCATCACAGATTTCTCAGAGTCTGGATTTGTGTCCGGTTAATCGCAATAGACTCGGTCGTGTTGAGTCAAGAAGGACCGGAGACCACCAAAGCGGAGACGTGCGGAGATTGGCGATGCGAGGAGATGTTTAGGAGCTAGGATGTATCCACCGAAGAGGGAGATGGGTACTTTCTAGACCGGAGCAAAGGTGAGACCGCCGCACGCCGCTCACGTCTCGTCTCCGCTACGCGCTGTTGCCTGCTAGGCTTAAAAAATATGAGACATCTCCTTTCCTCTATGCTCAACCGTTTCCACAAAGCTAAGCCGAGACGTGAAATGTAAATACCGAAATACTATTGGCGGTTTACAAGACATTCACTCCTCTTGTCGGGCTTCCGCTGTAGTAGAGTCCGGGACCATAACTTATCCAGCGAAATGTCGATACGACTTCTTCCTTACCCTACACCCTTTTCTTACTTCCTCGCCCTATCATCCCATTACAAACGTGGTGATAAGTTGTTATTCTTGGATCACAGAAGGAGCTTTTCTGAAGACGACCACAGCCAAACCGTAGTGGCAACTTCAACGCCGTGGTTTGCAATTCTGGTGGCCTTCGTATAAGGTCCCTTTTACTATCTATATATATATTTTTGAACATATTGGATTTTCTGCTCATTTACCTACAGAGTGTCATTACGATCTGTTTGTTGAACGTTATTAGCCATGATACCGGCAGTGACGTCACAGGATGAATATCCGCCATTACTGGTATCGGGTTATATTGGAGTAGTAATTAACAATCAATATGGTGTCATAGTTCGGGGTAATGATTACGTGTGCTGTCTTGATGTAATCTAGTGTATATTCGTATGGTTATGATATAAGCATTGCGAATTCCAAATAATATTGAGGCATTCACGGTATAAGGAGACACTTCAGTAAGGTTTTAGTGTAAACGACAAAAGCTCTGGAACTCGGAATGGAGCCTTCTGGATAAAGACAGGGAGTGACAAAGGAGATGACGTATTCTTTACTGCATTGCTTCCAAATACATTGGGATATGGACAGGAGCACTAGAGGATGATGATTTCTAAATAAGTATGTCATCATCTGCCTAGCCTTTTCCCAACTATGTTGGGGTCAGCTTCCACTCTAACCGGATGCAGCTAAATACCAGTATTTTACATGGAGCGACTGCATATCTGACCTCCACAACACAGTTAGTGCTAGGTAATACTGGTTGTCAACTTTCGGGTCACTGACTACCTGTTACGACTGTCAAAGATCTACAAATGACAGCCGGGACCAACAGCTTCACTTGCTTTCCGAGGCACGGAGTAAACACGGTATGTAATGGGTGGTCACCAATCCACGGACCAACCTAGGTAAGCACGGCTTAACCTAAAGATCGACCCGAGCGGCTGTTCTTATTTAGGCACGAGCTCCTCTTTGTAATAAGTAGGTATCTATACCTAAGTAGTTACGAGACTGTTAAGATAAATAGAAACAGTTAATTTATTTATTTTATTTTAAAGAAGGCTAACAGACTAACAAAAAAAAATTGATATAAAAAGTGTAATATTTTCAAAAGAACACAGAAGTTAGTTTTCATAAATAGGCACTATACCATCCATCCAAAAGTCTTCTGACTGAATCAGTTATTAATTATCATATAATAAAAGCACATCTACAGACACAGTCTATTTATTCTATTCACGGACTCAGGCATACCGAAAACAATCACCGTCCTTACTAAAAATTCACACAATCCAAACCAAAAAAACACTAATACGAACAATTAAACTAAAAAAGTTAATCAAGTGTAAAGTAGAAGTTAGTTTTCATAAATAGGTACTATAATATCCAGCCAAAAGTCTTCTGGCTGTATCAGTTATTAATTATCATATAATAAAAGCACCAATCTACAGACACAGTCTATTCTATTCACGGACCCAGGCATACCGAAAACAATCACCGTCCTTACTAAAAATTCACACAATCCAAACAAAAAAACACTAATACGAACAATTAAACTAAAAAAGTTAATCAAGTGTAAAGTATAAAGGGTCACCGACATCGCTTCGGGCATCGTAAAACGTCCGTTAAGGGTGGACCACACGCGTCCGGACGACCGCAGGCCCCGTGGTGCCTGGCTCGATTTTACGACTAAAATTACGTTCGCGTCCGTTCGCTTAGTGGGATTTCAATTTTTAGGGGCCCGTTGTAAAGGAAATCGTTTGGCAAAACGTTGTGTACCTATCGTGAAAACGTTTGTCAAAAGTGTTTTTGTAAAAAGTTATCTCGTAAATATGTTGGTAGATATACGCTAAAATTATAGTATCATTTATAAAAATATTAAACGACTTTTCAGCCATTTAACGTTCCCATTGCTGTGACTCAAACCTCCTCCTTGTGAGTCGACCACGCGTGACCATGAGGTCGCTAGTCTTCGAATTTTTTTTTGTTCTTTGGCGTTGTTTTCCTCTCGATATTTATTTCACCGTTTTGACAAAGACATTGATTTCATTTTATTTATCATTGTTTTCAACTGCTGGGTAAAGATCTAAAATTAGTCTTTCCCCTTTCGCACGACCTTGTTAATTAATCACTTCATGAAATTTAAATTCATCTTACAAAAACAATTTAAGCCAAAGAGAAAACTATTGAAATAAATAACAACCAACTTATTCGAACCGTCCATTTAAATGTATAAGCAGCTTTTAAGTGTAAGTTTTCAAGCAGAATAAATAAATCGATTGATTATACAGCCATCTTCAATGAATAGGTGTAACATCAATATTTATGAACACACTCCAAAATTAGACAGAACACAAGAAAATCCAATTATGTTAAAACATACGGAACCCACACATTTTACTAAGTAACATTCTTGTCATATTTACATAAAATTAAAATTTAAGCCATGCAGCGAAGAAAAAATCTACTTATAACCAGTTAAGACTACTTATAACCACTTATAACCTCTTAAAACCGGTTTAAGTCTAAAAATAATTAACAATTTTAACGGTCATCGGCGCTCAGGTAATGTTTATTCTATAATTAAATTAAATTTTATTGGTTTCGGTAACTTATTTAAAGGGAACTGATTTGTTTGTTAACATTAAATAAACAATAAAAAACATATTATCAGGCCATCACATTCCCACTGTTGGAAAAGAGCTTTTCGGTTTATCAAATTGCTAATTTGCATTTATATGAGTTTATTCGTAAATATTGGGAAGTCAATACTCGTATAACGTATGCTTCATTAAATAAAAAATGTTGTATAAGGTCTTAAAATATGATACGGTGTCGTATTTTCTATTAAGGCGGTGAGAATGGTGTATTTGGTTAATTCCTATGTCCGTCATTTCTACGATTAAATCAAGAATTTTCATAACGAGAATCGACGTAGCGGTACTGCGGTGGTTTTTTTCTTTACAAGACTTATAACAACACGCCTGCAATCCCAAAGGGTAAGGCAGAGGTCTAGGTACCTAATAGTATACCTACCCAACGTACATCCACATTTCGCCAGCTATGTTAAAGTCCCATGCAATAGGGGGCGAGCGTATTGCTATCAACCGAGCACAGATCCAGACTCCGTGGCTACTAACGAGAAATTCATGATGGAAAAAACCCAATAGCACTTTGCCCGACCTGGGAATCGAACCCAGGACCTCATTCTCAGCAGCCACGTTTGCTATCGTTGCACGTTTTTTTTTTATAATAAATGAGAGATTAAAGACTATATTATGTTACAACGGATCCTACGAAAGTGATCAATTAGGTATTTGACATTATACACATACAATGACGCAAGGAAATTTCTGCCTTTTCGCCCGATCTTTAAAAATAGCACATTAACATTAAACATAAAAGCTAAATGACGCATAAAAATCTAGTAACACTCAACTTCAATAAACATTTCATAAAATAATTTCAACATTTATTTTAAGGACCAAATCCAATATGGCGGTTCAAGACGATTCCAAATATAGAGCACACGGCTTTAGTACTTAATTGACACGCTAAAATAACCCTTTTAACTAAATTACAGGCTCGTCGTTATTTCAAACGCCATAAGTCTTATATTACTATAAATCATTCATCGTGTTTAATAAGGCGAAGCGGGGCGGTCGCGTATTTCTGTAGTATGGTCTCAGAGTGCATTCTCTGTGTCTGAAAGTGTTGGTGCTTGGATATCCCGACGCATAATGATTTATGTGTTCAACTTGTATGGATAATTAATTTGAAGACATAGCGTATTAAATGGCAAAAGGGATATTCTGAGTAAGACCCTTATTAATAGAAAGTTTCACTATTTAATAAATTATATAAATTAAAAATAATAAATTTTGACACGTTACACGATCTTGAGTTTTTTTACAAAATGAGCAACGTATTGAGGAATGATTTAAGAAAACTGATCCACGAAAGTGGTTATATAGAAGAATGAAAGTTTGTATGGACATTATAATTAACACTAGAAACGGGATATTTACCATGTCCACTGTTTGTGTTCACGCCCACCGCCAGCGCCACCTACCGACCAGTGGCAGAGATCGGCGCGTTCCTGATTCGTCCACCTGCCGCCACGCTCTGATTGGCGGATCTCCATTCACTCGTTCATCATAAGTTCATTCTCAACGAGCTATAAAAGCATTGTTTTATATAGAATCAGTCCTTTTTTCCCTTCACCTATCATCGAGTACAGACGCCATGCCGGGCCACGGCGGTGTGACCCAAAACTCTGTACATAGAATAGAATAATTTCAATATAGATGTAAAACCATAACGGGCGCTTCATTTAAATAAAACACGGGAACAGACCTCATCCTAAACATTTTGGTCCTTCGAGCCGGATAATCAACCAAACACCAGCCGGAAGAGGACTCCACATCCACGTTGTCACGACCACGTGGCAAGTTTGCGGAAACTCGGACTGGAGCCGGGCGCTGAAGACAATAGCTGGCAGTGAAGACAGATCGACCGAGTGCAGCGATCATTACAGATCGACCGAGTGCAGCGATCATCACAGTTGGTCCAGTGACCCAGCAACAATATATAGAAGAGGAAAAGGCGTAAGAAACGTAACGGTCAGGTCTCTGTTCCCGTCCCGTCCGTTCCCCGTCCAATTCATTAAATTCATTCGATTTGTGTTAAAGCTGTGCTTCTTTTCAGTTCGCGAGTGCGGCAGCCACGTGGTCCAGGTGATATTTGCATGTGAGTAACCACACCACACCACACCACAAAACACTCATCCATATTCCGTCAAAATGTCGGTCAAAGCAGTAGACGAAGTTCTTTCCGAGTTAAAGAAACGACGGGGTAACATTAAGGGTCGATTAACCCAATTTAAAAATCACGTAGAATCATTCGCGGGCGCTCAATTAACAGCCTTACAATCAGCCGAGCTAACTTTGCGTGTACAAGCCGCCACCGAATTGTTCGATAAATTCGACAATGTCGAAAACGAGATCGAAGTGCTCCTACCTGAATCAGAAATAGACGCGAATCTACAATATATAGACACATTAGAAGCAATATATTTTACGGCAATAGCAAGTGCGAATTGTTTACTTAAAAACGCGGAGACTAAAAGTCGACTTCCGGTTGCATCAGAGCCACGTGTCAACATAAAATTACCAGACATAAAGTTACCTGCCTTTGATGGAGCCTATGATAACTGGCTGGAATTTAAGCATTCGTACTTAACCATGATCCACAATCGTTCCGATCTAGACGAAATTCAAAAATTCCACTATTTGCGGTCAGCCCTGGGTGGCAGCGCGCTACAAGTTATAGCAGCTTTGGAGTTTAGCCCTGTCAACTACGTTCACGCATGGGAATTATTGGAAAGCCGTTATCACAACGAGAGGTTATTAATTAACAATCATTTAAAAGCATTGCATAATATTCCGTCATTAAAACAGGAATCGCCATCGCAAATAAGGAAATTAATTGATACCATTTTACGTAATCTGCGCGCTTTAAGATCACTAAATGAACCCACTGAAAATTGGGACACATTAATAATTTACCAGGTGGTAAATAAGCTGGATTCGTCTACGGAACGCGAATGGGAAAGCCACATCGGAGCCACGTGTTTAGGTTCACGCGAGAAAATAAAACTTAGCGACTTAATATCATTCCTCCGAAGCCGAGCGGACACGTTGGAAATGATCGGCGCGAACCACACTAAAGAGGAAACGCCTCATTATAAGCATCAAAACATAAGCGAGAAACGTAACTCGCACCGCGTACATAGCTACACATCTATTAAACCAACGCGCTATAACCGTGGTCATACAAAGAAACGTAACTCGCATCGCGTACACAGCTATACATCTATTAAACCAACGCACTATAATCACAAACGTAGTAATAGAAGTAACAAATGGGTTTTACCCAAGTGTCTATTATGCAATAGAGAACACTCATTGTACTCATGTTTAGCCTTCCTTAACATGTCCGTGAGAGATAGAATTAAATTAATTAACGATAACAAGATGTGTGCAAATTGCCTGCGAACCGGTCACGCGTTGAATCAATGCAGATTCGGATCGTGTAAACAGTGCTCGAACAAACACAACAGTTTACTACATTTGGACGAAAAGGGTGACGGCGCGTGTGTGCAATCGGTTGAACACGCACACAGTTTAACGACATCAACGTTGCATTCCAGCGACTCAAGCCAAACTTTTGTCTGTGAGTCGACTACCGTCGACTTTAAATTAATAAATACTGTTTTGCTCTCTACGGCGTTAATTGAGGTAGCTGACAATAATAACGTGTATCATACAGCTCGCGCGCTACTAGACAACGGAAGTCAGAACTGCTTCATTACAGAAAAACTAGCAAAAAGAATAAATGCGTTTTATATACAGTCCACTATTCAGATCTCGGGGGTAGGACAATCGGTATCGCAATCACAGCATTCTTGTGACGTCACAATACGATCAAAATTAAGCGATTTTAATACCAAGCTTCGATGTTTGATCTTGCCATGTATAACATCCAGTTTACCTACGATGAATATCGAAGCCGGTAATATACGTATACCTGAGTTCTTACAATTAGCAGATCCGACGTTTAACGTTAGTTCAGATATCGACTTGTTGATTGGCGCGGATAGATTTTGGGATCTTCTAGAAACGGACAAAATACGTCTGGCGAGTGGTCCATTCCTACAAAATTCAAAATTAGGATGGTTATTGTCCGGTCCAGTGTTCGCGAGGAACCCAAAGCCTGCTCACGTTCATTGCCACTTCAGTCAGGAAATAGATAAACAACTCCGGCTGTTTTGGGAACTCGAAAACATTCCTTCATCATCATGCGTACCCCTAACAGATGATGAACGCACATGCGAAGAAGTATTCAATAATACAACAAAACGCGTTGAAAACGGTAGATTCAATAATACAACGAAACGCGTTGAAAACGGTAGATTTAATAATAAAACAAAACGCGTTGAAAACGGTAGATTTTCGGTTCTTATACCGTTGAGAGAAGCACCAGATAAAATGGGTGATTCTTATAAATATATATTAGAGCGTAAACTCAATCGTTCACCAGAGCTTAGACTTTTATATTCTAACTTTATGCGTGAATACAATGATTTAGGTCATATGTCCAAGTTAGAGACTTGTAGTTCAACTGCAAAACTACACGTTATCTTCGATGCTAGTGCCATCACTAGCTCGAATAAATCATTAAATGATATTCAGTATCCGGGACCCGCGTTACAAAACGATATTATCTCGATTTTGTTACGATTCAGACAATATAAATACGTAGCTTGTGCAGACGTGGAGAAAATGTTTCGTCAAGTTCTTCTCCAGCCTGACCAAAGGTCACTGCAATTAATATTGTGGCGGGATAACCCTTCAGATCCGTTATATACATTTCATAAATTAAAAAAAAAAAAAAAAAAAAAAACATGAGATCAAATTCAAACAAACCTGCTTACCCAATATTCGACACTCGGATTCGCAGTTTGTCTAACGTATTTACTGATATCATTACTTTACATTAGTAGTTTAAAAAAAATAATTAAGTTTGTGGGTACTCCTAGAAATCTCAGTTGCGATACTATGTGCCAACTACCTCCGCTACGCGAAAAGAGTACGCGTCATTCAATAGACTTGTGCGAATAGATAGTTACGTACGTACTTAGATTATTATTATATTAGAGTCGGTCGACAAACCGGTTTCTTATCAGTTGACGAGTTGAATTCCGCGAAAAGAATGTTAATTGTGCTCGCACAAAGGAATTCCTTTCCGGATGTTTTAAATAACTTGGTCGCTCAAGTACCTATCAAGCGAAGTTGTAAACAATATAATAGGATTTCAAGTCTAAATGTTTTTATTGACGAACATAAAATAATTCGGGTAGGCGGACGATTATGTAATTCTTCTGATTTTACCTACGATAAGAAACATCCGATCCTACTATGTAGTAAACATCCTTTTACAATTTGTTTGTTTAAACACGAGCATGTACGATTATTACATGCCGGGCCTCAACTTCTGTTAGCTACCATGCGTGAATGTTGGTGGCCATTAAATGCCAGAAATCTCGCTAGAAAAACAGTACACGAATGTGTGACATGCACACGTAATCGTGGTAAAACATTGGCGCCTATTATGGGAAATTTACCGCCTGAGCGCTTAGAACCTGGCTACCCGTTTATGCGAACCGGTGTGGATTATGCGGGGCCAGTTTTCATATTATCCAGAAAAGGCAGAGGTGCTAAACTCACTAAGGCATACATTTGTCTTTTTGTTTGTTTTACGACTAGGGCCATGCATTTGGAACTCGTCACTAGTTTATCCACAAACGACTATATTTTAGCATTAAAACGTTTTATTAGTAGGCGAGGTACGCCTCGCACTATATTTTCTGATAACGGTAGAAATTTCGTGGGCGCGGAAAAGGAGTTTCCTTCATTCTTAGAAAGGGAATCGGAAGCCATCATTAACTACGCTTCCAATAATAGCATTGAATTCCGATTTATTCCTCCTTATTCCCCACATTTTGGCGGTCTATGGGAGAGCGGAGTGAGGTCATGCAGGTATCACCTGAGACGCATAGTAGGTAACGCGCGACTAACTTACGAGGAATTTTCCACAGCTTTGACACAGATCGAAGCTGTCTTAAATTCCCGTCCAATTTCACCTCTTTCCTCAGACCCTTCTGACCTTACTCCCCTCACTCCCTCACACTTCCTCATTGGCCGACCGTTAACGTCGCCACCTTCAAGGAATGTTCCAGACCAGCCATGTTCGAGTCTGACACGCTACGAACGCATCGAACAACTGCGAACTAAATGGAAGACCAGGCAGGATGACATCGCCTTGGGCAGCCTTGTCCTAATCAAGGACGACCAGTTACCACCATTAAGGTGGCGGCTCGGTCGTGTTTTACGTATATTTCCAGGGGGAGACGGCGTAGCTCGAGTAGCTGACATCCACACAGCTGCTGGGACGATCAGACGTGCCTTCTCCAAGATCTGCCCGCTGCCTCCACAACCGGTGAATGACGACGCCTGACTCAGTGCCGGGAACCATTTTTGGAACCGTGTGGTTCCAAGGCGGGCGGTATGTTCACGCCCACCGCCAGCGCCACCTACCGACCAGTGGCAGAGATCGGCGCGTTCCTGATTCGTCCACCTGCCGCCACGCTCTGATTGGCGGATCTCCATTCACTCGTTCATCATAAGTTCATTCTCAACGAGCTATAAAAGCATTGTTTTATATAGAATCAGTCCTTTTTTCCCTTCACCTATCATCGAGTACAGACGCCATGCCGGGCCACGGCGGTGTGACCCAAAACTCTGTACATAGAATAGAATAATTTCAATATAGATGTAAAACCATAACGGGCGCTTCATTTAAATAAAACACGGGAACAGACCTCATCCTAAACAGTTTGTTTTGAGTTCCCGATATTTGTATGGATATATGGACGCATATTACGATATATGCGTCCATATATCCATACAAATATCGGGAACTCAAAACAAACTGCATTAACCCCGTCAACTGATTTGTTGGTACATAATGTCAAAGATCCTCCTGACCGATAAAGACCAAACAAAATCTTTATAAGTTTATAGGAAATATAATGTACCTACATCAACCCAAACCACAGTCCACTTTCTCACCTAACTTAGTTTTGGAGTATGCGCTGATGTGGAGTAGGGTTTTCTACTCCAGCTCAGCGCATACTACAAAACTACGCGACAAATATGACACATGGCTTCTCAACTCACCGTCACGACACACGCTCAGTTTGCTCCAACCGAACCGATACACCGTGTAATAATGATATATTGAAGATAAACGTCTTTCATATACTCGTAGTTAATTTATGAGTCATTGTTAATGTTTGTTAGAAATAACTTGATTAACTTTTCTTAAGTTTCGCAAAGACTACCAGAAATAGAAAGCCCGAATCAAAAAAATCATTTAAAAAACAAAAAAGATAAAAAAGAAAAGAAAGGATTTGTGATTCGGGCTGCCTATTTTTACTTTCCCGAAAACACTAATATGTACTTTAGGATCCTAAATAATCAGGAAATTAACAACATATTTTGTAATATCACAAGATTAGCAAAACGTCTTTTCTAAGAATTGATCGTCACATTTGCTCTATGCGTGTCAATATTTTCAAATTGATAATTTCAAACGCTTAATTTTTTGTACATTTTTTTCTTTAATTCTTTTCTTTTCGAAGTGACAGGTCTGATTGCAAAATATGTCAAAAGTGAAAAATAAATTAATCAGTGAATCGATCCAACGATGTTGTATTTCACCACTCGGTATCCTGTACTCGCCAACCGAATGAACGAAAACGTAATTAAAGGTGCATATTATGAAAAATAATTCCTACGTAAGTTTACAGAATCGCGTAAGCTTCGAATGAAACTTAAATGAACAGTCGCTCTTGTGAAGCGTATAACAATCAGGTATCGTAATTTCAAAAAAAATTATTATGAATTTCATTTTAGCTCGCAACTTTAATCTAGTGAAACCTATGTTTAAAATTGCCTTTGTTAACAGCCAAACGATATCCCAACAAAACTATCTAACACATCAACTATATCGAATGTCCATCGAGTAAATACTAAACATAGGGAGTCAACAGTATTACATGCGATCTTCATCGATTAACCTACATACTACCCCGTAAACATTTGGACGGCCGTTCCTCTGCTTTCCGATGGCGAAAAAAATCGATTACAGTTTCGAATTTAGAATTCAGTTGAGTAACTGTCGTGGTTTAGTAAGATTTTATATTTAGAATAGTGTAGTTAGTGTAGTCGTTAAATGTAGCAGTAAAAAGCTGTTTATTTACTATTAAGCTTCGGTAACGCGTATAGCTTTTAACTATCCAGCTACTAGAACCGCAGTTTTAATGAAAACCGTTACATTAGTATTTCGTAACGCATCGAAAAGCCATGTAACTTTGTTTGAGTAAAGTATTTCATTACCATTGCTCTGAATACGTTGAACTACAACATCGTGAGAAAACCGGTATATCCTAAAACCTAAAATTCGGAAGACATGACTTCCTCCAACCAGCACTGGATCCGCGTGGTGGATTACGGTCTACTCCCTTTCACGGAATTGTGCTCTGTGTTCATCATCATCTGCCTAGCTTTCTACCAACTATGTTGGGGTCGGCTTCCAATCTAACCGGATGCAGCGGAATACCAGTGTTTTACATGGAGCGGCTGCCTATCTGACCTCCACAATCTAATTAGTGCTGGGTAATACGAAACCATTTGCTAAGGCTGGTTGTCAGACTTTCAGGCCACGGACTAACTGTAACGACTGTCCAATATCTACAAATGACAGCCGGGACTTACGGCTTAACGTGCTTTCTGAGGCACGGAGGAAACTCGGTATGATCCACGGGTCAACCTAGGAAAGTCCGGCTTAACCTAAAGATCGACCCGAGTGGCTGTTATTATTTAGCCACGAGCTCCTCAATTGTGCCCTGTGTCCCAGGATTTAAAATATCATAGGCTGATTTATGTATTGTAAGTTTTCTCATCTCTATTGTACCTAATACCCCCAAAACCAAGCTAAATATGATTGCTCTAAGAGTGGTTTTTCGTAAATAGGCAGAGCAACTTTAATGATGACTTTGAAACCTAAAATTTCTATACAACATGCGACTTAACCAATGATCTATTGCTGCTTAAACAAACTTGATTGGTCATCATCATTCCATCATTCTCCTGGCCTTATCCCAATGTATTTGTGGTTGGCACAGCATATCTTCTTCTTCCATACTTCTCTATTACTGGTCATCTCATCAGAGACCTCCTTTCTTGCAATATCATCCTTCACACAGTCCATCCATCGTTTCTTTGATCTTCCTCTACTCTTATGCCCATTTTCCTCATTCCTTCGCATCACATGCCCATACCAAGCCAACCGATTACCACACAACTTTTCAATCGAAAAACCAAAATTTTGATTTCTACTAAAAACTAATAGAAGTTTTAATGACAGAAAACTCTCAGAAAATTCCCAATATTTTTCAATAACCTATTAAATACTCAAGTCTAACCTACATATCGCTAAGCCTGCATTTGATCCTCAGATACACGATTGATTCATCAGCGGCAGCACGCGGGGAACTAATTACTGGAGTCAAACAATACGCCTTGAGTAGTGTCGTGCACACGATTAGTGGTGCACCATGATACGAGAAACGGTTATCGATAAAGCAACCACATTTATCAATATCGTCGAAGAGAAGTTTGATATGACCATTTTGTTGAAGAGTTTCTAATCTCGATGTAATATGGTTTCTCCTCGACCTACTGTGTGCCTACAGGTACAGTCGGGTAAATTAATTATTTTTCTATAGACTTGACAATTTGACGTTTTATAGCCATTTCACAGAACTGTCAAAGAATGACAGCTGTTGACACACTACGTCAATTTACCGTGCCACAGCCGTTTTACGTGTCAAACTGAGAGTTGATTAAATTATACGTTCAATTAAAATTGAAATTCATTTTCCCGTGATTTTACATTTAATATTTCAGTTTTATCACTAAAATAGCAACGTGGAGTAGTTTCTACTGTAAAGGTTTCCATTTTTAAGAAACTGACGACGCACGAAGCTATGAATAAACCTGGCAAGAATGTAGTCATCGCTTTCTTTAGTTTATTATATTTTACTAGTAACAAAGGTTCTTCGGTTTGAGTACTGCCGGGTTAATGACTATAATGTTCATTGTGTAGATTGAAAACAATATAGTTGTAACCTTTAACTATAAAGGAGGAGTCTGTTATCATGTTTTGTGTGGCTGTATGTCAGTATTGTCTTACCTTTTTTTTTTCGATATTTTTACTATATGTCCTTATTTTTATTTTACTTCCAAATAAAATATAAAACATGGCAAACGTAGCTTGGCAAAATCAAGGCTAATACCCTCTTTTTCACATATTCCTCCTAAAGTAAATAGTATTGACAATAGGAAAGGCAAACACGGGATTGTTTTATCAGTCCTGTTTGCACGCGAGCGACTAATTAGCCAAGTTAAACAATAAGGTGCCACGCCGCTAGTGTCGCGAACACGCCGAGCTTGAATAGGGATGGAACGATGTCGGTAAAATATAATGAAGTTACCTAAATATTGTTAGAAGCTGCGGTGTTCTACAATAATTAACTGATTATATGAAATAATTTCATTAGAGGAACAAGCTGTAGTTTGCAAGACGATGTCAATCTCAAAGAGTAAAAGTTGTGTTTATCACAAAGATTTGCTTTTATAGATTAAATAACGTGCCCTGACCACAAACCATCATCATCTGCTTGGTCTTTTTCCAACTGTGTTGAAAATGGCAACCTGTCTAACTGGAACTAACTATGAGTATTTTACATTGACTGCCAGGCTGTCTACACACCACCATTCAATACTAAAGTCATCTCTCAAAATAACTGTAAACATAGAAAGCCAGCATACATTTGTGACCAACAAGGACTTATATATTTTCTGCAAACAAACTGACAGCATATTTTCAGAACAGTTACAACTCTACCTTATCGCTCAAAGAACACCAGCCAAACAGTTACATTCAAGTTAAAAGTAATGTACTAACGTTATAACTCAACTTAAACTTTAATAGAAAACAAGATGAACTTATTTACTTTAAAAACTTTACGTCAAGACACACACACAATACACGCTTTATTATAACTTTATTCAACACACCAACTTTTACTTGAACACAAGACTAAAAACAAAAAGTGAACTAACACAATCTATTAATACAGCATCGAACAAACTAAAATTACTCTTTACTACATCGATAATATAGTTGATAATACAAAATCGACGACGTCGCGAACACGCTTGGTCGTCGCATTTTCTAGTGACGTGCATTTAAATTATCGATTATGTGGAAGGTAGACAAAGCGAGCAGTCTCCAAAGAATCTTGAACGATATCCTCGTGTCATGTAGTGCACACGGGTAGATCCATTTTTTAGGGATGTATTGGTTGTCGATACATTTTTGGACATGTTAAGATTTGGGATTTCCTACAAAATAAAAATGCACTCTCACGTCAAGTATATTGTAACGTTGTCCGTGATTGACCTCTGCTGAAGTTTACTTACTTCCTACAAATACTTTTCAGATCTAGACCTAAACTAGGTGCAAGAGTGTATTTCCGCCAGTTATAGAATATATACACCATTTTTTACCGGCTTCAAAAATGATGCGATTATGTTTTCAGCAAGTATCAGTTTTTATAGTAATTTGAATCAAATTTTAAGTGAATCCAAATTTGTTTTTATTCTGATACACGAAGCACCCACCCAATA
The DNA here is from genome assembly GCA_950022335.1 of Eurois occulta. Classification (NCBI taxonomy): domain Eukaryota; kingdom Metazoa; phylum Arthropoda; class Insecta; order Lepidoptera; family Noctuidae; genus Eurois; species Eurois occulta. Next base: position 10,126,128 of record OX465502.1, read on the forward strand.
GGTATACATAACGGATACCAAAAAAATCTCGAGAAAAAAATCATGTAAGGTTATCACTTAAATATTGATCACTGTTTTAAGCTTTCACGGTTTATCTAAATTTTGGATTAAAAGAATTTCAGTTCTATTACATACATAAACACACGTGTTTTTTCCTTGGGGGTAGGCAGAAACCATAGAACGCTGCCTGCGTTTTATTTTTTGATACAAAATCAATTAAACACTAATCACATCGATACCAAACTTATCCCATCCCTAGCCGTCAGCACAAAACTAAAATAAGAATAACACCGCAGCAACAGGCGGTCAGGGTTTTTTACTTCCTTTTCTCCAGCCCAGCTAAGCACGATCTAGCCTCGGCTTAGGTAATGTGTATTCAAATGGTTTCCAGCTCGAAAACCTTTGTAGTACTAAAATAAATTCACTATCAGTACTTGTTGGAGATAAGTATAAAATTGTGTTTTAGTTTGTTTAGTACGTTTGTGGGTGTATTTTTAGGGTAATGCCGCAAATGAGCTGTAGTTTTGGAGAGAAAATGGTAACTGGGAAATTATTCTTGGTATCGTATATTTAGGTTTTTCAACGGTTTTAATGTAATACTAGGTTATGTCCGCGTGGAGTTCGGTTATTGTCCCAAGGGATAAAAAATATCCTATGTATTAATTCAGGTTATAAACTATCTGTAAAAAAAAACAAATCTGGTCAGTCAATCCAGACATCCATACATCGTCAAAAACTTTCGAATTTATAATATTAGCACCTAGGATTAATTAGGAAACTTTTTTTTTCGGGTGGGAAATCATCAAATGACTCCTCCCGCTCTGGGCGAAGCAGAAGGGAGTGTCAGACTTGTACTGACTAAAACCCATCCATGTTCATTTTGCCCTTTGTGTTCCAGGGCCGCGGTATCTCTTCCGAACAGTCCCGCAGCCATTAATTAGTTACCTGATCTTCCCTCTGCGAAGAATTATGAGGAAAGACTAGTTAATTAGATACAGGACATAATATGTATTTACGTAGACAGATGAGATCTTACATTTGCGATGGGCTGATCAGCTGGCATGTGTTGAATTACCTGGAAACAAAAGAAAATTAATTTAAAATGATTTTGTCTTACTTAATATCGTTAGTTAATAATCTTACTTATTATTCAGATAGTATAGGGGCTAGATGATTTTAATGCTGAACTGTACTAAACGTATAACATGCTAGCTGGGACGGACTGAATGAGAAGGTGGAGAACAGGGTGTTATGGCATAGCTTGGAAGAGGTTGTCCAGCGGACATAGAAGGATCGAGTTGTTGATTGTCGAATTCTTCTTTTTTGCCGTTACGCGGGGTCGGCTTTTTAATTTTGCGGCGATGCGGGTGTTAAACGTTAATATGTATGATGTTGAGGCTTTCATTAAAATATCTGCACCTAATTCGGGAGAAGCGAAACTGATTTATGAAATGGTTGCTGCATCACGTGCTATCTCCCTCGCTTACGCAATAATAGATTTGTATTAATCACTACATAGTATAAAACAATGTCGCTTTCTCTGTCCCTATATCCCATGTATGCTTAAATCTTTAAAACTACGCAACGAATTTTAATGCGGTTTTTTTTAATAGATAGAGTGATTCAAGAGGAAGGTTTATGTGTAGGTATAATACATGCACCCGTGCGAAGCCGGGGCGGGCCGCTAGTAATATTATAATTACGTGTAATAATTATTTAAATTAAGGTATGACGAGGCTGACGTACCTTTGTAAGGTAAAAGCCTCTGAATAAATAAAGATTATTGCAAATAAAACAAAATGCGGCGCCATACACTTCTCTGGTAAGCATCGTCATCACTAAGCTTGACCTTAGTGATGACGATGCTTTTGCATGTCCTTCCGGACATTTCTCATCCAAGTAGTTTGCAGTCTACATCGGGATCTCTTTTAATGGAAAGGAACGGGCTAATCTCTGAATATTTCCTTACAATTACAAAGTCTGAGCAGTACAAACTCACAAAGGACTTCTAGGCTAGGAATGTAGCCTTATTACTTTGTACCCTATTTGTCCCAAATTTAATCAATTAAGATTCGTTTTAATTAAAAATCCGGAGATATACGACTAAACTACGTTGCGAACTTATTTTTAGTGAAATGTTTGGGCTCATTCTAGTTGAATAAATAGTACAAATTAAATGCTAGGCTAGAAAGTTTGTTATTATAATGTAGATTTTCGCGTTAAAATATTAATGGAGAGTTTCTATGTGTACCTATATTTGGAACTAGGGCAGTTCAAAATAAAATAAATTTAAGGATAATAATGGCTTTGATGACGAGAGCAGCGGCGGCCCAGTGGTAACGACCCTGACTTACGAACAGTAAGTCGTGGGTTCGAACCCAGGCAGGCGCATTACTTTGTGTAATTTATGTCATCAGCACTGCTCTCAAAAACGGTGAAGGAAAACATCGTGAGGAATCCGGCAGGTCCTAGAACCAAAAATTCGAAGACATGTGACTTCTACCAACCCGCACTGGGCCCGCGTGGTGGATTATAGCCCATTCCCTCTCATTGAGAGGAGGCCGTGTGTCCCAGCAGTGGGAACATTATAGACTGATTAAATGTATATAGCTTTGATGATGTAGTTATAATGTATGAAAATACAATTTCCTGGTATATTCAGAAGCCAGAAAGTCCGTCAACGTCTTGCATCAACATAGCCAGAGGGCTATGTCGAAAGAGATCTGGGTGTCTGAGCTTCACGCTGTCACTCTTGACAGCGTGAAGCTCAGACACCCAGATCTCTTTCGCTCAGTTCCGAGTTCCAGACTTCCAGTTCAGATCTGTTGAATGTTTGTTATCTAGGTTCCACCAAAATGCTGAAATGTTTTGTATGAAATGTTGCAGAAAGGTAACAAAATCCACAGAAATAGCGCAAAAGACACTATTACCATAGCAAAATGCTCCTTATGTATCCTCTACCCGGCAAACGCTACTACTCCATAGTTCGCATTTTCACTGCGAAACCACACCCGATAAAACCTAACCAACCAAAACAAAAACGTGCACAGCCATTGAATTTTACACTCTATAATTAAATTAATTAACGTCGACTATTCAATGTTTCAGTATTTAATTGTCCATAGCCAACCGCCCACCAGTTACGGCTGATTTCGATTAACTATTCATTCTGCTTACCCTGCTCATATTATTGGCGTTTACCATGATTTTTGGTTCATTTTAATGAGGTAAATCGTTAATTAATTTATGAGGGATTTTTATTTATTATTGATAGTGTTCAGTAGCGAAGGGTCAATTTTGAAAGAGGAAAGCCGGAGTAGATTTCTTTTATGTGATTATATTGTTTGTCTATAGAATACTGACTGTGCCATTTTTCAAAGGGAAGCCGGTAGGAATCGAGTTTTATGGAATCTTCGCCACTGATAGTGTTTTTGTTTGCAACGAGTATAGAATGTAACGAAACAGTTCATTTAATTTTTTCAGGCTGTTATGGTGAACCAAAGACTAACTGTTCATATCTGAAACATGTGAGTCCAAAGCAAACCGTAATTGCTTTTTCAATTTTATTGAACACATAAATAACATCACAAAACATCACGCCTGTAATCACCGAAGGGTTAGGCAGAGGTGTACCCATTAGTATTTAGTTCACCCACATTTCGCCAGTTATGTTTAAATCCCATGTGTTAGGGAAGGGGAGGAGAGGGAGGGGGTTGTGTATTTCAATGAAATGAACCTATTTTCTTGGGCAATCTTCTAAAACCATATGTGACTATTAAAAAACATGAGGAAGACCTACTTAGGTCTCGAATCGCCATCGTTGGACTATCATAGTGTTCAATGCTTGGTCTTGTTTTCGTATGAGTTTTTAGTTCGAGGCTTTTGTCCAGCAATGGGACGAATAAAAGTGTTTGTAATTAGCTCACATTAGATCAACGCACTGACTGCCTAGTTGGTCTAGTGGTCGCAAGCGCGACTGCTGAGCATGAGATCCTGGGTTCAATTCCCTGGTCGGATGATATTGGGTTTTTGTTATACGAAAGTTTGTGAAAATAGATATTTGTTACTCTTTCACGCAAAAACTACAGAACGGATTTGTGAAAAATAGTTTATAGCCTGGATCCGGCTCGAAGGACCAATGTTAAGGTGTGTCCTTACGCATAGGATACTTTTTATCTCAGTATTACGATCCCGTGGAACAATTACCGTGCTCCACGAAGCCGCGGGCATAAGCTAGTGAATGATAAAGTCCCAAGCAAAAATCGAGGCAAAATATAATATTGCCTTCATGTCAGACTATAATAAGAATACTTACAGGCTGCTATAGCATGAGACAGTCTATCTAATGATGTCCCTTTGTATACTGGATATCCAAACCAACCGAAGCATACATCGTTTCCAGGAAACCTTCCCCTTTCACAAAGACTGGCTACACACACACAGTTCTGCGAATTACCAATCGGTGAAGCCTGACGCAGTACCAGGAACTAAGGATTGGTTGAAGTAATTACTTGTCAAAGATTACTGACTTAATTGGCAATTTTATGCGTCAATAAGTTAGGAGGGAGGTCGGTGAGCGTGCTAAGTAAATTGAATTAAAACCTCTGCAAATAGGTGCGAATTTTTATGCTTCGCACAGTCGCTAGTCGTTAAAGATAGTAGCGAAGTGCTGTCTTAGCGACCTTTGTCTATGTGCAATTATATTAAAATATATTATTTCAGCTTTTGAATCGGATTTTGGTACCAATTTCAAAGGTTTTAATTTTTTTTTGCACGGAACCCTAATTATTTTTCTATTATGAAAGTAGCCTAAGTTATGCCTTATAACATCAGCTATCTGAAAGGAGTCCCGTCAAAATCAGTAAAGCCGTTTCAGAGATTAGCCAGCACAAACAGACAGAAAGATAAAAATTATAAAAATTGTTTTTTTTTTCTAACAAGTACCTTACAACCGTACATACTTTCATATGTATTCAGTAAAAATTTGTTTTGATATTACAAACAGACACTTCAATTTTATTTATTAGTAGTATCGATGTATAGATTATCCGAATTCTGTTTCATATCGAAGTTTTCACACCTTCGAGAAGTGTCAGTATACAGTAATGTGGCCAACTAGCATATCCTAAAACCAACCTAACCTAGATAATTGAAAGAAATGTAACATCCACCGAACCCCACTCCATCGAGTCAAAGTTGAGATAAGAGAGAAGGCCTGTCCCAGCAGTGGGAACGCTATAGACTGATTATCCCGCTATCAAGAAGTGCATAAAAATCCGTTTCACAAAAGTATTCTCCATCATTTTTTTGCCACCTCCAGCTCTATGACAAAATCCATTAACTTTCCTTGTCGTTGTGTTATGTATTTTTTAAGTAAATAAATGTTCCCATGTGGTCCATTTGGAAGGCGTGTTAGTCAAACATAGGGCGCGTATGCAAAGTGTTGTGCTGCATTTGATGTATGCTCGTGATGCTTTAAAACCGAATTCTGTTACACCGTAATGTAACATTTTGCTCAACATTCAGCTCAATACATTCCCAAAACTGATGTTACCAACACCTCAGCTTAGTTGGATCTATCATTTTCGGGTTTGATCTTAAATCTTCAATTGAATGGAGCCACAGATCAAAAGGAGCAGCATCTCGCTCTCTACGCAAGCTAAACTCACAAACATCAATCTGCATGTGGTATGCACCGTCATCCAGCTCTTTTTCATACTAGCGGCCATTACTGGGCCTATATTTTGCAAACGTTTACATTCTGATATCATTACTACTGTTTAGTCGTTTGATCAAGCTTGAACCCTCACAAAAACGACCCTCTATCCCGCTACGGTGTAACAGCCGCCACAATAACGCCTCACTTTAATATTCATGTACGAAGCTTATCCGCAAACGGAGCTGGAACGCGCTGGAACGCTCTGGAGCACGCTGGAGCGAGCTGTAGCTCGCAGACGACTGTAATGTGCATCTATCAACTCCTCCTACGTACACAGTTGTTTATTATTTATATTTTTTAATAATAACCAGCTGTATTTGCGTGAGGAGTTGAGAGAGGGAGAGCACAGTTCAGTATCAGGGTGTACAGAATGTAAATGTCTCAGAAAGAGAAAGGTTGCTGTAATGCAGAGATGGCACAAGCATTGATCATCATAATTACTGTCTGTCTTTTAAATAGCTTGATCTTAAGACGATATGAAATCCTATGAAAAGCTGCAACACATCTTTACATAGTATAAAACTAAGTCGCTCCCGCTGTTTGTAAGCTTAGATCTTTTAAACTACGCAACATATTTTAATGCAGTTTTCATCAATAGATAGAGTGATTCAAGAGGAAGGTTTATATATATGTATGTGTACACATTGCACCCGTGCGAAGCCGGCATGAGTCGCTAGTAGAAGATAAACAACGTATATTCTCAAAGATTTTTAAGAATTGTGTGAGTTTTATTAGCAAGGAATACTTGAAACTTGAGCTACTTGAATCAATTCTTAAAAAGCAAACAAACACACAGTTTTGTGTATGCTTTACTGTGCCCTAGGTACAGGGTTCATAATTCTTGGCTTTCATCTTAGCTTTAAACCCATTGTAAGATTTGCACACATTATGGAGTGCAAATAAAGATATGAATAATTATGTTCACTAGGACATGGGAAACCGGATTTCAGTCCAATAGTAATACCCGGGAAAACCCGGTATTTCTATGAAACCGAAAACCGTTTCCGCATACCCTAATGTTCACACACAGGGTCAGGGCAAATAGGCCTAAATAGACGTCAAGTTTGGCCTGGCCTACTTCTGTTGTCTACATATGGTAGAATTAACATTGAATTCTGTATACCGGTTCAGAGTGAGTCACAGAACTAAGTCCCTAAATCATTGACATACAAAAAGACAAATGTCGACCGACTTGTGAAAAAACTTTGATGAATCACACATTGAGAACCACTGAGCGACTTGACATTCTTCAGAAATAATCATGAGAATTTCTTAAAAGGTGGTTGTAGAATGATTGGACAGGCTGTGTCATACGTTTTCATAAAAAGTGGAATTATAAAAGGATGCGTTTTTAAGTTTTTATCCAACGATGAGGATTATTCAAGGTGAATCATAGTGGTTTTACTCAAACTGCGTGTAAATAGTGACTTGTCATCTTACTAGTCATCTTACTAGTCATCTTACTAGTCATCTTACTTGTCATCTTACGATGAAAAAATTACGAATAATTTGGTGCTGGTGAAACGATGGCAGTACCTACTTCAAAAGTTAGTCATTTATGTGGAACTGTAGATTATAACACTATACATTCTACATAGTTCATTCAGACAGTCTATGTTACATATATTATATATGCATCACGCCTGTAATCCCCGAAGGGGTTAGGCAGAGGTGTACCTAATACTACACCCACATTACGCCCGTTATGTTTTTTAACTCACAAGTAATAGGGGGCGAGCCTATTGCCATCAACTGGGCACAAATCAGATTCCGTGGCTGCTACTGTGTAATTCCTGATGAAAAACCCAATAAAAATTTGCCCGACACGGGAATCGAACCCAGGACTTCATGCTCAGCAGTCGTGATTGCAACCACTAGACCAGCGAGACAGTCTATGTTTCGGACTATATCCAATATTGTACATGCTAAATTAAGTAAAGGTAATCGCGCTTACAATTTCAAAAATCATGAACATAATATGAATAAAAGTTATTCACATTTTATCTTGAAACAAACTACAAATTTGAGCCAAGAGCAATTTTTCCTCTAACAAACCAAGTTATCATCACAGTTCAATAATTGCAGGTGACAAACCGTCAACTAAACGGTCCCCCATCAAAATGCTCTCCTCCCTTCAAATAGAAATAAAGTATCAAGATTGGCTGTAAAAGCCAGTTTTTACGGCTCCATTCATGTCCAGTGCAATGGGCACAAACGAAGCAAATGACAAAAGGACGACCAGAGGTTTTAATTGGCGTGTCCGGGAGAACCGTGTTGCTTTCCCGTTTTCCAACTAGACAAACACAGTGTTTGAATTATTGCGTGTCTTGTAATCAAGGTTGGGTAAAGTCTCTGTGTCCGAAAGCTAGATTTAGCGGAATGAACCGTTAGTTGAGTGAAATTACAAACAAATCTGTTAGCACAAGGCTTTGACAATAATCGATTCGTCGCTTTTGGATTGATTGTCATTCGCCGACGATTAGTCACTATGCAAATCCCAAAATCACTTTTCCATACCTGGGAGTAGCCGGTCCTTAAGCTCTACGGCTTAAGGACCGGAATCCTCCGAAGCGGAGACGAGACGAGAGGAGAGGAAATGTGTTGTAAACCACCAATAGAATTTCGTGATTTACACTTCTCGTTTTCGCTTAGGTTTAGTGGAAAAGGTTGAGCAAAGAGACGTCTCGTAATTGTTTGGGCCAGTCTCCGCACTCGGCGGCCAAGCGCACAGCGGAGACGAGAAGGGACGTGAGCGGTGTGCTGTGGGCGGCGTGTGGTGACCGGTGTGCTGTGAGTGGCCTGCCGCTTTGCAAATCTCCGCGTAGCTTCAGTGGTTAGATACACCCTAGCTCTTACGCATCTCCGCTCGTCTCCACTTTAGTGGAGTCCGGGCCTAAGCATCTGCGTTTTTATTTGTAGTCGAATAAGTCATATTATTGTTCATAACAAAACCCTGCTCTCACACACATTGCAGTCACTGTGTCGCAGTTTATGTTACTGAGATCTTTGTGAAGGGGCTATGAATAAGGCCAGATGTTTAGTGACTCAGATGTAGATTAGTTAGCATCAATTAGGTAGATAGTGTAGCAAAATGTGCGATGAGCTCTCGCTCATTTTTTTTCACACAAAATTGGTCCAAGCGTTTGGAATTTCTTTGATTTTTCCATTTGCTCATCATCACTATCACTCATTGAAAGGCATGACCTAGATAAAGATCATGAGGAAATAAAATGATGGACATGGTACATGCAACGCGCAAACGGTCCCTTAACGAAGCCGTCAACCAAGCATTCTGTGTTCAAAAATGCTGGGTTCAAAACTTTTTTTTGGGGGTGAAAAATCACGTTTTACTGTAGGACTAAATGACTCAGTGTAACGCACTCAAAACAACAAAGTGAAATTAAAAAAAATTTAAAACTTTGACCCTCAATATCTCCGTAACTAGAAGGTTCGCAGGTATGTTCCAGAACAAAAAAAGAATCCCAATGATGGGGATAACAAGTGCCTTTCGGCTTCGTAAAGAGTATTTTTACACCCAGTATTTATTTAAGCATGCGCAAATGTGCAACCAACATTATCAAAAAATAAAAACTATCTATTCAAATCAAAACGTGTGAAAGAGAAAGCCGTAGACTTCTCTTTTTTTCCCCACATTTTCACAGCAGAGTGGTCGCTCCTATTTTAATTGTTCATGCCTTCCCAGACATCGTTACGGAAGCTTGTTTGGTCATGTAACGTTGTTTAACACATGAATATGCAGTTTCTAACTTGTAATTGCATTTGGCGAATTTCCCTTTGGGTTTTGTACCAATATTTGTGGGAGAGCATTTGATTTGTTTAATTTTATGGGGGTGAATTGAAAGTATGACGGATTTGCGATTGCGGCGATGCTGGCAGACACAATAGTTTCGTTAATAACAACAAAAAAGAAAATAAGAATGCCCCGTTGACCCAGTAGTCGCAAGCGCGACTGCTGAGCATGAGGTTCGATTCCCAGGTCGAGCAGTCTCATTGGGTTTTTCCATCAGGAATTTCTCATTAGCAGCCCCGGTGTCTCGATTTATGCCCGGTTGATGGCAATAGGTTCGTCTCCGGTTCGTGACTCTGTCTGTCCTTCTATCTGTTAATTACTTTTTCCCTTCGAAACCGCTGAACCGGTCGTTACGAAATTAGCAGATAGGTTAGTGTCCAGTTGATGGTGATCAACTGGACACAAATCCAGACTCCGTGGCTGCTGCTGAGAAATTCCTCATGTCAAACCCAATAACGATTTGCCAGGACTGGGAATCGAACCCAGTACCTACCTCACGCGCAGCAGTCACGCTTACGTCCACAAGACCAACAAGGCAGTCAAACTAACAACAAACGACTCATAATTGAACTGGGAGCCAAGGGAGCTAGATTCTCAACAAAATGGCGCCCACAACGGAACCACGAATTAGTTCCATTTTTAAAGGCACGCGTACAAATTAATTCATATTTGCGTGTTTGAAAAATATTACGACAAAGCATTTCTGCTGGAGTGGGAATTAATTAATTTAATAAATGAAGTGGGTTTTGCCTGTGGTGTGTTATTTTTAGTTTGGGATTGAATATGAAAGTATTTTCTTTTTAAAGTTGTGTTATTCCTGTATGTTTGTATATCCTGTTCGCTTCACTAAAATCCTTGTTTTTTTGCACTAGTAACTGAATCTTCAGAGATGTGTTTTACCTTGAGGTAAAATGACCACATCTTCGCCGTTCGACATTATTATAAAGTCCCATTTAATACGAAGTAGAAGTATAAACTTGGGAACAATTCAGACAAAAGAGAGCATTCCAAAGAGAAAAATCAAAAACACTATGCTGATCCGGGGATCGAACGCAGAACCACCTCAATAGCCTCGCCTGCAGCCATTTTAGCGACGCAGCTACTGTAGAAAAATACCTGTCATTATTGTATTAAATTATACCAGTCGATTTTTAGGTTAAGCCGTGCTTGCCTAGGTTGGTCTGTGGATAGGTGACCACCTATTACATACCGAGTTTCCTCCGTGCCTGGGAAAGCACGTAAAGCCGTTGGTCCCGGCTGTCATTTGTAAATCTTTGACAGTCGTTACAGGTAGTCAGTGGCCCGAAAGACCTTACCAAAGATATCGTATTACCCAGTACTGGGTTGTGGAGGTCAGATAGGCAGTCGCTCCATGTAAAACACTGGTATTCAGCTGCTTCCGGTTCGATTGGCAGCCGACCCCAAGATAGTTGGGAAAAGGCTAGGCAGATGATGATTTTATAATTTATTCATTTCATATTCTCTACAACCAAAAGCTAGAGCAATCGATATTATTACGCTACCACATAATGGGCTCGAGCACAAAACCACATCAAATATTCTCTTTTCTTTCGAACCATCTGCGTTTGAACCTTTCATAAAAACCAAAACTAATAAAGGGTATTTAGCTCCAAAAATAAGCTTTTAAACAAATACTTTTTTGACAACCGTAATTTGCGTTTACAATCACTCTTATTCTCATCTAACTTAGTGCCAAAATTGTTTGTGTATTGAAATTAGTATGTTTGTAATCGAACCCTCATAGAGAACCATGATTAATCAGGGCTCATCATAAAAATATGATATTCTATAGAATTTTGGGTTCACCCCTATTGTACGGCATTGTGGGACGTAGTTTGTCGATCAAGGGTTTGTGCAAGCCCTCCTGTTTGCTTAAGCTATGGGGTTTCAAATAGAATATTGTTCGATATTTTTATTGTATTTGATTTTTTGCCAAGTTGCGATGACACAATAACTAAAGGATTTTCATCGAGAATTTATTGACATGTCGTCATGTCAGAACTTGATTCACTGCAGATCGTTTAGTTAGATCATCTGCAGAAATAGACTAAAGGATTTAAACGTTAAATAGTCCTTGTTTTTCATGCATGATGTTGCGGTTTCAAATCTGAAGAAGTACCAACTTTTTCAAATTATAAGTATGTACCTTCTAATTTTATCTTTGACATTACTGACATCAATGGAGGAAACATCCGGAGGAACCTGGACTTAATACTACTAATATTATAAATGCGAAAGTTTGGATGGATGGATGTTTGTTTGTTACTACCCCAGAAAACGCAAATTTCATCTGGATCCGTCCAGCCGGGATCCAAATGAAATTTGGGACAGTGATAGATTATAGTCTTTTTTTTTCTCACAAAGTACACATCAATATTTAAACGCCAAAGAAGTCACGGGCAACAGCTTGTATTAATATAAGTTGCCATCGCCATCTTCTTTGTGAGTGTTTAAGCCCAGCAGTGGGATATAATAGGCTATGTTTTTTTAACAAATTCATCATACCAACCGATTTATCGGCCAAGCAAAATCGGAGACATGTTCTCACCCTTAACTCAACAAAGATCACAGTAATAAATGACCCAGTTATTACTAGTTTACAAAGATATTGCAGAAAGAAAGAAAGAAGGAAAGTATACGAGGCGCACGTGTTTCGCCTACCCCTAAGTGCGAGTAACTACATCGAAGAAGTATCAAACTAAGAAGTAACTTTGGGGAGAAAACAATAAGTGCGGAAACTAGACGATTATACGCAACTGGTAATGTTTACTCAAATAAGTTTTGGACGAAAAAGTATTATTTGTATTTTTCTCTAAAGGTCAGAGTGAGGAACATAAAGTAACGATTCTTTCTGAACAATATTTTTTATTCGAACTCGAGATGGGTACTTTTCAAGGCAGTTCGAGTTCTGAAACTATAAATTGATGGAACTAACTTCCCTAACCGAGAGACGAGCACTAGTGCAAGAAATTAAGCAATACAAACGTGATTATTACTGCAAAATGTACACTGTTGATGCTGATTAATAGCATCAACAGTCTAAGTTTGGGGTGACATAGACAATACTTGGAAGTCACAAGCATAAGTTGGTGAGATGTGAATCTCAGATATAAATCCAATTTTTAAATCAACAAACAATGCTATAAAGCAACTCTTCCTTTTTAGTGTCGGTTAGGGATTAAAAACTCAATAATCTCTGTAACAAGGGACATTGTCAACGAACTCTTGCTTCTGCCCAAACGGTTCAACGACCGCTAGCTTCTGTCCCTGACTGTACATAAAGCAAGTTTAACACTTCACATACATAAGGAGTGTTCGTACCACGTAAGCTGGTATCAGCGCCGCCGCGCCGGTGTGATAACATACATACAAACGGTTCAATGACCGCTCGCTTCTGTCCCTGACTGTACATAAAGCAAGTTTAACACTTCACATTCATAAAGAGTGTTCGTACCACGTAAGCTGGTATCAGCGCCGGTGTGATAACATACGTACAAACGGTTCAATGACCGCTCGCTTCTGTCCCTGACTGTACAAAGCAAGTTTAACACTTCACATACATAAAGAGTGTTCGTACCACGTAAGCTGGTATCAGCGCCGGTGTGATAACATACATAAAAATGGTTCAATGACCGCTCGCTTCTGTCCCTGACTGTACATAATGCAAGTTTAACACTTCACATACATAAAGAGTGTTAGGAGCACGCAAAGCTGGTATCTGAGCCGGTGTGATGACATACGTTCAATGCGTGGAGTAAATTCGCTTGGGACGGGGGAGGGCAGAGTGCTTGAGAGATAGCGATTGGCAGAAACGAAGTACTTTATATATTTCTTTTGGAGGATTTTTTTCACTGGTTTATTATTCTATGTTTCTGTAATGAGTTTGTAAGACAAAATTCCGTTTAGTACTTAAATTTACGGGGTAAAATTCCCTAACACACAAGTTATTTATTAATAACAAGCTGTTACCCGCAACTTCGTTCGCCTGGAAATTTTGATGTGGATGTGTGAAAAAAAAGCAAGTAGCCTTATGTCCTTACCCAGAAAATAATCTTTATCCTTTCCAAATTCCATTACGCTCCGATCAGCCGTTTAGTCGCGAAAAGGAAAAAACAGAGTTACTATCGCATTTTTAATATTAGTATGGATCTAGTATCCATCATTCTAATATATGTATGTCATTGTGCTATTTTAATAACTAGGTCGAAGCGACGAGTTTATGAAGTAAGTAAGTGTATATAGCAGTGGATTACAAATTCCCTTCAAAATCCTTCGAAATGTAGATACCGTTGGCAATTGAGATTGAAAAATGTTTTTACCCAGAAACACGTATTACAAAAATATAAAGTCTAAGTCATGTAAATGATCTGCCAATGTTATAATTAAACTTATACTGTCACTTGCGGAATATCTTCCGTGATTGTTCTTGATTTTGAGCTCCCGATAAGCTGCTGCCGATCCCTTAAGTGACATTTATTTTTAAACCGTGAACGCTTAAAACAGTGTTTGAGTATTACTGTTAAATCCTACTAATATTATGATGTTTGGATGGATGGATGTTTGTTACTCTTTCACGCAAAAACTACTGACCGGATCTGGATGAAATTTGGCACACAGATAGTTTATAACCTGGATTAACACATAAAAAAAAAATTAAAATTAAAAACTTTTTATTTCAAAAAAAAAAACAACATTAATTTTGGTTAAACCCACATCGCTTAATCTTAATATGAAAGATTATGTGCGAGTGAGGCGTCTCGCTTGGTTAAATTACAATTTATTGTTTTAAAAATACATGATTAAGTTATTTGTTTATTTGTGAAAGATCTGGAGGAACTTTGTATTGGTCCACTGTAAGGTAATATTTTATTAGCCGTTTTAATTGCAAAGTTGTCTTTGTTGATAGAATACTTTTTATCCCGGTAGTGATCCCGTGGGACAATTACCGAATTTACGCGGGTGAAGCCGCGGGCATGAGCTAGTAAATAAATATAATTGTTCCGTGTTGCCGTCGTTTAGATGTGCTCGTTCAGTTTCGGTGGTGAAAATTCACCCCGCTCCGTACATCACCAAAACCGACCCACAAAAAGCTAGGGGCGTTGCGCATTACAACTCAAAGCACGCGCGCCGCTAAGCGAGGACCTTATTACTCCACACGCGATTTGCAAGTGAGGTCTGCGACAGCCCTAACACACTGGGAACTTTTAACCGGGATCTGGGAACTCAGTACCCAGTAGCTGGCTGCGGGACTGTTCGAAAGAGATACCGCGGCCCTGGAACATAAAGGGCAAACGAAGGAACATGGATGGTTTTTAGTCAGTAAAAGTCTGACACTCCCTTCCGCTCCGCCCAGAGCGGGAGGAGTCATTTGACGATTTCCCATACGAAAAAAAAAAAAAGTGCCCATTAGCTTATTCGTTGTAAAAAGTGTATGTGGCGTTTCCCTCTGGAGTTTCTCTTTATTTAGTCTCGTAGATTATAATTTGGGAACTCCGAACTGGAATCTGGGAGAGCCGAGTCACTAGCTTGTAGGGGATTTAAATTATTCCTCGAAAAAGCCTGAACGGTTTTGAGTGTTTTTGGAGAATGTTCATAAACCTCAGTAAATAAGTTTTTTTTCTTTTCAAAAGAGAATGACCAAAGTTGGTACCAAAAAGTCTCGCGCCTCAAAACCAAAATATTATAGTAATTAGTTTCATATTTTTTTACGGCATTACGCGTCGGGGATTTGATTTTTGAACTGGAAATATACTTTTCGAGTTTAAAAGTATGAATATTGTTTTACTCCCTTTGTATGACGTTCCGTTTCAACTGAATATAAATGACGTTCCGTTTCAATTGAACAAACCCTTGTCTGTCGAGCGGACTCTAAAATTAATTACAATTAAGTAAGATCAGTACACCAAATCGATTTAGTTTGGTTTATTGCTATTTGCAACAAAATAGATTTTCTCAGCCTAAAGATTTTGATTTATCGATTACATCCCTAAATCCCGACTAGTTTATAGCACTTACTTATGGTTTATAGTTATCTTATCTGTGGCATCTGACATTTGTACTGTATTGACTGACTATTGGCAATATAAAGGTCTAAAATAAAATCGAGTTTCAGTCAAGCATACTGTGGATGTTACTCGTAATTCTTACTAATATTAGTGTATTACGCTGTTTTTAGAGCAATAATGTAACGTATGTGTGTTAAAATACGTCGTTGGTAGCGTCGAAAAAATAGACCTACTTTTTAGGTTAGTTTCGATTTTATAAAATAACTCTGAAACGCGGGTTTTTTTTTCAAAAATAATTTTTGTAGGAGTTAATACGATCAGTGTAGTCTATAAAAAACAAAGTTTGATTTTGATGCAGCATGGTACGGGATTCCATATATCCATGAGCATTCTCCTTTATTTTGGTTCTGTTGGTACATTCAAATTCCGTGGAATTTGGAACACGGTGTTGAGTCACAAATAAGTTAATAAGTTTGATAATCCTCCCGAAGTTTGAAAATCCTCATTTCAAGAGCTACCGAAGAATTTAACACATAAAATATCACGCCTGTTTTCTCCGACAGATTAGGCAGATGTGTACCTTAGTACCTACACCCATTTCAATGTTTTTAAATACCATGTTATTAAGAGCCTATTACCATCAACCGAGTATAAGAGTCCATGCATCTCCTGAGAATAAACTAGCACGATGAATAACTGGTTCAATTGAACTAAATATTTATTTCACAATGTATGTTCGACATGAAAGGGGATGAAAGGAGCCCTGCATAGACCAATTTAAAATCAGTACCTTTTCCACACATCGTCCCAGAGGAGTGTCAGAAAATATCTTGTTTACAACGCCCCTCAAATGGGGAGATTGGGTTCAATCAATTTTGGAAATTTTCTTCTCAAGTAGAGCTTATGATTATATACTTATTTGAAATTCAACATGACAGTCTCGTCTTTTGAACAGATATTTTTGAATCAATAACCAATAGGAATATTTCGGGATGGACTGACTTGTCAGCACTTAATGATGGATCATTCCCGCTATGTCGATTCCTGTTACGTCGATTCATGATTATCTTGGTTTTGAGATACCCTTATTTTAACTAAGTTATTTGCCAGATTATTTTCAGGATTGCCTCGTTGGTCGAGTGGTCGCAAGGGCGACTGCTGAGCACGAGGTCCTGGGCTCGATTCCCAGGTCAGGCAGTGTTATTGGGTTTTTCAATCAAGAATTTCTCAGTAGCAGCCACGGAGTCTGAATATGCGCCCGATTAATGGCAATAAGCTCGCCCCCTATTACATGGGACTTAAACATAACTGGCGAAATGTGGGTGTACTATTAGTAGGTATACCTCTGCCTAACCTGGGATTACAGGCATGATGTTATATTATGTTTTTATTTGTTTAGCTTTTAGGGCAGTAGTGATAACGGATGAGAAAACAGATTGACTTTTGTCTTTTTCTTGTCCCTGGTACGACAATATTACTAATCATCGGGGATAGTTGAATATTACTAATCATTGGATAAATCTGCGTATCTGACAAATGTAGCCAATTTTCAATTTCCGAAGATTTTCGTAAGATCCCGATTGGCAGCCGATTGTAACGGATTATAATAAAAAAAAGTACAAAGAAAGCATCAATTATTAGTTATCTATGTAAAAATGAGGCCATTTGCCCTTAAAATAACGATATTAAACAGTTTTATCCTGCCCCTGTAAGATTAGAACAAATGCAGATACGCGGCCTTTACCTATGGTAGATTCGTGGTTTTGCACTATCCCCGACGAAATATCATTGCCCTGAAACTTCAATCTGTCTTTTCAGCAGCAGAACATACCTCTACATAAATAAGGCTCTATTCATACTCACAACACTATAATATCACAAAATATCAATTCATACATCAGCCTCGACTGAGACTTGGCCAATATTTGTTCATTTGCGGGCCATACAGATGATTGCGCAAGATTGGGGGGTGGTACGCTTGTGGAATATTAAACAAGCCCTTATTGATAGTTCTCTTAACTTGCCACAAGTTAGAAGGACGGAGTTTTGGCCATCGAATCATTGATACAGATATTTATAGATCGGGCTAGATATGAAGAGCTCGTGGCTAAATAATAACAGCCTTTTTTTCGGATGGGAAATCATTAAATGACCCCTCCCGCTCTGGGCGGGACTGTACTGCCTAAAACCCATCTATGTTCCTTCTTTGCCCTTTGTGTTCCAGGACCGCGCAGCCCAAATAATAACAGCCTCTCTAATCAATCTTCAGGTTAAGCCGCGCTTGCCTAGGTCGGCCTGTGGAAGGGTGACCACTCATTACACAGCGAGTTTCCTCCGTGCCTCGGAAAGCACGTTAAGCCGTTGGTCCCAGCTGTCATTTTACATCTAAAGAGCAAATGAGAGACAAGTAGACCCCAATTGTTGCATTTCTTCTCTAGTACAGAGAATGATCAATTAGTGTCTCATCTCATGACATTTTAAAAGCACTATTGACTTGAGAAAAAACATGTTCATGTAAATCGAAAAAAACAGAGAAATCCAAGGTTTTGCCCAAAACACAAGATGACAAGAAAAATATTTAAAATAAAGAATGACAAAAATATTAAACAACTTTTACTATAGACCGTCTTCAAAATTAGTAATGAGAAGTCATAATGGTTAACAGAAATTTTAGTACTTAACGAGCAAACCTGCATGCAGTCTCCTTATTAAACCTAAAAATACGCAGGAATTGAAACCACCTACATACGAATCCATATAATTCAAAAATAAGACAATACACCCATAACTTTCATACCAAGACAGCATCCAATAAAAAAGGTACTCGCCGAATACATAACCTTCTCCTTTTTTGAAGTCGGATAAAAAAAGAAAACAATTAACCATCAACAGAAAAAAATCCCAAGTACAATCGCGCACAACCTTCTTAACTTTTTTCTTATTATTTTTTTATTTTTATTATTTCGAAGGCGCCTTGCAAGCTAACCGTATGGTGTAATGTTACCAGTTCAATAAATAATGAAAAGAATTTAAGGTTCGATCGTTAAAAGCGATAATTTATTGTGTGCATGACTGTGTGTTTGTCCGTTGATTATCATTAAACTAAGGACGAGGACTAATTGAATTCTTTTATGTCATATAAAGTTTTAATTGAAAATGTGGGAACAAACGTTTAAGTTATAGGTATATGTTTTAGTGCCTTGGTTTAAAAATAATAGTAGTTTACTTATTTTTCAATGACAAATAATTATTACTCTTTTTCTTTTATTTCTTTTAGGCAATTTTATGCTTGCAACTTTAACTTCGTTCTAACACCACGTAAGTCAAAAATAGCAACTTTACAGGAGATTGAAAAAACTGCATAATTATACCTAGATAATGGTACATGAGAGCAGCGGTGGCCCAATGGTGGCCCCGACTTACGAACAGTAAGTCGTGGGTTCAAACCTATTTATTTCCTCACCACTGCTCTCAAAAACGGTGAAGGAAAACATCGTGAGGAGACCGGCATGTCCTAGAACCAATCGAAGACATGTGACATCTACCAACCCGCACTGGGCCCGCGTGGTGGATTAAAGCCCATTCTCTCTCATAGAGAGGAAACCGTGTGTCCCAGCAGTTGGGACATTATAGGCTGATTATGCTTATGCAATGGGACAATACCATTTTATATTTTGTGTTCACTTCAAATACGATAGAGACGTTGCTTGTTTCTATGATTGGCTGAAACAACGCGTATTCATAAAATCGCCTAAAATGACTTAGTGGTGTTAGAACTTCAACGACGACGTTATGGTCAATTTTTTTTCACACTTAAAATAATACTAAACTATATTTAAAAAGAATAGAATCAGGTTCAATTTAAATGTCTAACCAAGAAAAGTAAAATAAATCCATTAAAACAGGATCCTCATCATCATATCAGCCCGGAATCACCCACTGCTGGGCATAGGCCTCCCCTTTCTTCTGCCACACTTCCCGGTTCTGTGCGTCCCCTATCCAGGCGTTTCCCGCGACTTTGACGATATCGTCAACCCAACGAACCCTACGACGGCCCTGGTTTCTTTGGCCAAACCTCGGCCACCACTCGGTCAAAGCCTTGCCCCATCGGCCATCTCCGCGTTTAGCCAGATGTCCTGCCCAGGTCCACTTGAGGCGCACCGCCCGGTTCCCGACGTCGTAGACTTTTGTCCGACGGCGGATTTCGGTATTACGCACTCGAAAACAGGAAACACTTTAGAAAAGAAAAAATGATTGAACTACTTATGTACACTTCTGCCTAACCCTAAAGGGATTCCAGCTGTGATGTTTTGTTACTATAGAAATATAAGGATACCATAAATCTACAAAACACTAATATCGTTTACAGATAATAATCATATACTAATTAAAACAAAATCTCTTAGTTTATGTTAGTAATTAAAATTAATGACTATTGCAGTAATTTATTTTTAAGCGCGCGTTTAAGTTTCAGTAATTAGGAAGGTCAAATGGTCAAACGAAGTGTGTTATTACTTGTAGCCTATGGGCTTGTAATTTGGGATCCTGCCGTTTTGCCGAAAAGATTTTGCCAAATTTTCATTACCCAAACAAATTTTAGCAACCTTTTTTTATGCCAATGTAATATTTGGAATAATTTTAGTACGCACATTTTCATTTGGTCAAATGTTTACTTGGCAGATTATTACTAAGGATAATGTCATTAAGGCTTTTGGTCTTTAATCAAATGATTTATTACAGCAAACAAAATTAAGACAATAAACGTTTAGTCAAATGATTTGTTATGACAAAAAATATAAAGGCAAAAATTTTGGAATGAAGACATAACACAAATTGATTTAATATAACGTAATTGAAATTTAACAGATGCTGACAGAAACCCTAACCCTAGACGGTCGACGTCAGGGGCACCCCGAGGTTCGGTTAGTTAGGTTCCTGTAAACCTTGCAGACAGAAATAGGAGCCCCGCGCAGCGGGGATCCGTCGACCTGCTGACGGAAACGCTAACCCTAGACGGTCGACGTCAGGGGCACCCCGAGGTTCGGTTAGTTAGGTTCCTGTAAACCTTGCAGACAGAAATAGGAGCCCCGCGCAGCGGGGATCCGTCGACCTGCTGACGGAAACGCTAACCCTAGACGGTCGACGTCAGGGGCACCCCGAGGTTCGGTTAGTTAGGTTCCTGTAAACCTTGCAGACAGAAATAGGAGCCCCGCGCAGCGGGGATCCGTCGACCTGCTGACGGAAACGCTAACCCTAGACGGTCGACGTCAGGGGCACCCCGAGGTTCGGTTAGTTAGGTTCCTGTAAACCTTGCAGACAGAAATAGGAGCCCCGCGCAGCGGGGATCCGTTGACCTGCTGACGGAAACGCTAACCCTAGACGGTCGACGTCAGGGGCACCCCGAGGTTCGGTTAGTTAGGTGCCTGTAAACCCTGCAGACAGAAATAGGAGCCCCAACCGAATTCAAATAGGAGATTCCAACTAGTTAATAGTGCTTTTGACTGAAATGGTAAGTTTAAAATTGACGACACCAAATATTTGGCTTATGTAATTTTGCGTAAAATATGTTATACCAACTGAAATATTTGACTAGATAAAAAATGGTAAAAGTACTAGTTGGTGAACAAGTTATTGTTCAAACGTTCACTTGCCAAACATAGGTTTTCGTAACAATTATTTGTAAAGAGATTTTTTGGTAAGTAATAATTTGGCAAATGAAATTATGCGAAAATTTGTTTGGGAAGTGATAATTTGGCAATTTCTTTTCGGTCAAACAAGGGAGACCCTTGTAATTTACATAGCTTTGACAAAGTCATCATCTGCCTAGCCTTTTCCCAACTATGTTGGTGTCGGCTTCCAGTCTAAACGGATGCAGCTCAATACCAGTATTTTACATGGAGCGACTGCCTATCTGACCTCCACAACCAAGTTAGTTCTGGGTACTACGATACCCCTTGGTAAGACTGGTTGTCAGACTTTCGGGCACTGACTACCTGTAACAACTGTCAAAGATCTTCAAATGACAGCCGGGACCAACGGCTTAACGTGCTTTCTGAGGCACGGAGGAAACTCCTTATTTAATGGGTGGTCATCCATCCACGGACCAACCTAGGCAAGCGCAGCTTTACCTGAAGATCGACCCGAGCCGCTGTTATTATTTAACCACGAGCTCCTCATAGCTTTAGCTAATTAATTTAATTATTTTAGTTAATTAATTAAAGTTACTGACCGCGTTTGCCCAGGTCGTTCCGTGGTCAATGATCATCCTGCCAACCAGCCATCTATTACAAGGAAATCGCACGAAGCCGTTGGTCCTGGCTATCATTTGTAGATCTTTGACAGTCGTTATAGGTAGCCAGTGGCCTGAAAGTCTGACAACCCGTCTTACCACGAGGTATCGTATTACCGAGTGCAAACTGGGTTTTGGAGGTCAAATAGGCAGTCGCTCCATGTAAAATACTTTTACTCAGCTGCATTATATTATATTCTGATACCTATTCACCCCCCTTCCCCCCTGTCACCAAAACTATATTTATACGATATACTTCCTTTCTCACAGAACATAACAATACAATCAAAGGTACATCAGAGCGCGACGAGCTTATATAAAAGCTTATATAAACACGATATTCCGAGGGATTTTTCCTTGTTTTTCGGTACATAATACATACTTGTTATCTAATACAATACATTGGCTTTACACAATAAGTAAAAGCGAACTGATCAAGAACGATATTCCGGTAAAAATATCAAATTTCACCGAAGCCCGGGCATAGAACTATTAGATTACAGGGTGGTACTGTTGGAACTCGAATGGCGAGTGTGAGTCGATGAGAACTCGCTTGTGTAAGTCATTTTTGACAGAAACCCTGCTACTGCTGTTTTTAAACCTTCAGCTCTATTATAAAGTTAATATTGTTTTAAGCTCTATTTTGAGTACTTTGAGTCGATATGAATACATTTATTTACCAATACTGCTCGACTGCCCGTACTTCTAATTGCTTAGTTTGCAATGAGTTTCATAAGATAATGATATGGCATCATTGGCATTAGTTAAATAAAAATATCTATCTCCCTACAAATTTAAATTTGATTGACGCCAGTATGACCCTTAATAATTATAAGCACTTGGTATTTGCGATCTTTAGAAGTATTCTCAATGTATTATGTATGTATTCTTTTATTTCGTTTGTTACTAACATAGCTTATAAGTAGTGTGTATTACTAACATCATATGAATCAAGGCCTGAAATAAAGTTTTTTTTTAATGCAACTTACCTTGTCAAAAGTATCGAAATTCTCGATAACAACTCACGTTCGATTCACGAGTATCTCCCACCAAATATCATGGTAGCACCTATATATTCGCATAATATAACCCCCGCGGATCTCCCGAAATAAAGTATTACCAACTTATGAGCAATTCAATCGGGCAGGATTATTGTTTCGGGCCACTTCGGCTTTTTTCGGCGATTTCCGACGGACAGATGGTAATCGTGGTATTACAGGGATTGTGTGTACTGTCATGTTTACCATATTGATATTTATATTATGCGATGGTTTAGTATTGACTTGGATAAATTCGATTTTGGTACGTTGTTTATACTTTTTTTTTATAGGGTTGTGTTGTACAAAATTTTCCCATGAAATTTTCGAATGATTTAAACAACCAAATGATTTTTTTTTCTTGGAATTAGTTTTTCATAATATACAAATGTTTTAAATTCGTTTCTAGCTTTGTCTTTACAGAACTTCAAAAAAAAAAAATTAAAAAGTAAAAAAAAAAACAATTTATGACATCAGTCTATATCACAATACAATATACCTACCTATTTAAGAGCCAAACTGTTTGAAGCTATCTTATTTCATAATCCAAAATAAATAACGTTATCATTAAAAATGAGAATCAAAAGATATGGTGCATATTCTCCTCTGCTCAAAATACTCGAAAATTAATCACATTCGTACTACCTACATTCAGCAACTCTCCGGAAACCCGTTTCCACTCGCTCATGCAAAATATAGGCCACGTCCAACATCAGTACCTCACACAAAGAAACGGAAACCACTCCCGAATTTAACATCCAAATTAAATTAGTTACATACCCAGAAATTCTAGACTCAAAACTAGGACAGTAAAGCCAGCAATATCTAGAATTCGGAGTCACAAGTAGACGGGCTAAGAGCTTTAATAACTCGGCCGAGTTGCACGCTTGGACTGAGTCCCGTGATCCCGGGATAAGCTTGCACATCCCTACGAGACCCCGGGATATTTTTGTAGCGTTTCTTTAAATGCGATATACCTTAATCTTTTGACAGTAAAGTGTTTGGCGATGTAGATAGTTTTTACCTTTTTACTGACATAAATAGTTTGTACAATGACTGAGAAAATCTTAGTTTTGAATTTGGATTGACTGAACATTAACTCCTTACAAACTATTTATGCTTTCATGTAGTAATATTATGTTCTGCGGCTTCTGGCAGAAATTATTTTAACTAATAAAATTGCAAAGCATGAAATCATAGGTTCGTTTCCCAGGTATCACAGTGATATTGGGTTTTTCTGTCAGTTCATTTTTTTTATAGTAGCAGCTACAAATCTGAGTTAGTACCGGGCTGATGGCAATAGACAAGCCACCTATTACATGGAACTTAAAGATAATGATAAGTGTAGGTAGTTAATAATGGGTGGCCACTGGTGAATTCCTAACTCTTCGGGGATTACTGGCGTGATGTTATGTTATGTTATGTAATGTTATGTTATGTTATGTTATGGTAAAGTAATCTTACAAGATATTTACACGGAAGTGCGTCACAGAAAGAGATAACACGAAATAAACAACAGAATAACAAGAGTATTACACAAAATACATTAAAACACATTCACGATAAAACGGAAACATCAAAGTGTAAGAAGAATTTCCTAGTATTGAAGCTCAATGTATCAAGTTATCATCCGACCTGATCTTAGATCGCTTCGCAGAAAATGTAACACGAATATGAATGAAAACGGAAGTGAATGATATCGAACACAATAGGGATGGATGGATTTGAAAATATGCAGATGTTTTGTTGTACTCGGCGCTTATTGTGTTGTATACAGTTAACAGCACATCGTTGTCTCTATAGGGGTGATTTTTGTAGTGCTTATAACCATTTAGGTGCGTTTGACTGTGCATATACAGCGTGATTATTAGGCTTAAAACGCAACAAATTCGACTATTCTTGAGACATAAAGTACATTGATTGCTCGAAAACATTCTGAATTCTCGATTAAAACTAAGCTCCAAAAATATAACATAAAAAAATACTAAAATTCTTTCTTTCTAAAATGGACACAGAGATCAACAATGGACGCAAAGACTTGAGAAGTTAGCACTAAAACCTAGACTACACTTAGGTCCAGAGTGCTAAGCCAGACACACACAAAATAAGCTCACTAGATAATACACTATACAGAGTGTTCGTATATCCGTATATATGGACGGTCTGAAACTGAAATATAACCTCCATAAATATGGAACGAGTTTAAACTTCGAGCATTTTTGTTTTACAATGAAACTGTTGAAACTTTCAGTTTTTTAAATAGGTATGAATTTTGTTGACGTGTTGGTTTTTAGTGATTCTATCTATGGTATACAAGTCTGTAAATAGGGGTTAGCCCAACTGGGTTTTAACGTTTTTCTTCGGCTGGTTGTGGGTTTACGTTGGTGGTGCAATGGGAAGAGGTTTGAACTCATGATCCATCCTTAGTTCTTGCGCTTTTTCATTTTATATTTGAACATAATTCTTAAAATGCTTCTAAAATTAATGGGGAACGTCGGTTCAATTACTGCGAAAATATTGAGTTACGTAAATGCAAAAAGTTGAACAAAGTTTTTTTTGATGGATGCTCTTCGTTACAGCATACCAAGGGGTATTAGACAGGCAGTCGCTCCATGTAAAAATACTGGTATTCAGCTGCATCCGGTTAGTCTGGAAGCCGATTCCAACATAGTTGGCCTAAGTCTGATATGATGATGATGGTAATACTCAACGATGCAGAACTGAACAAAACGATTCGTCAGAATTAAACCGGCCAACTGCGAGTCGGACTCGCGCATGAAGGGTCCCGTATCATCGTAATACGGGAGCCCCCCTTTGATGTTTAATTTGTTATTTGCAGTTATTGCCGCATAACAGAAATACAAATTCTGTGAGAATTTCAACTGTCTACCTATTACGGATCGTAAAATACAGCCCGCTGACGGACAGCCAGCCAGACGGACGGACGGACGGACAGTGGAGGCTTAATAACAGGGTCCCATCGGTTACCCTTCGGGTACAAAACCCTAATTAATTACGCCCCTAAGATCAGAGAAACAGAACACAAAACTAACCACTCCTAGTAATCCTGAAAGCATTTACCATATTCCTTGCTGTACTAATGAATCCGAGGTTTAGCAGAATTTATCTCTAGTTAGTAGTTATAGTAACTAACCGTCGGTGAGCATAGAACCAGAAACTTTTCACTGCATAATTATTTACTCGCACAACACTGAAATTCATAATTAGTATTCTATCTCGAAGGTTGGAAACATACGGAAAGGATTAAGATCCGCGGTTTTTCTTAAGAAAAATTATAAAGGAATTTTACTTATCTCAGTTGCTATAGGGATTATTTAAGTCTCTATACGGAACTCCTTCAGTTAGCACGATATAAATAAAACGTGTGAATTGACGGTTTTTCAACAGATTACATACCTACTGTTTTTTTCAAGTCTGAGTGCAATTAGACAATTAGGTGAAACGAAGTTTATGGTGGTTGGATTTTCATGATACTTTTTATTGATTTTCTGTTTTTTGGCATGTTTAGTACCGTTTTAGTTTCTTTTTTTTAACTATAACAGTCTGAAGACACCGTTCAGTTACACTTTCGTTTTGTGTTCGATTTTAACCAATCCTTAAACTTAAAGTGGAAGAGCACACATTCAAACTACCCAGCCTTATATTTCCACCGTAAAGCGGTCAAACAAAGTTCCATAACAAGCCCAAGTTGCATTTGCGCACTTTTCGCAACTACTCCGCTTTTGAAGGCTCCACAACTTAATGGATCATTCTCATTGAACATGTCTTTGCTTTATCCTTCTGCATATTTAAATATTATTTTCTTTTTTTATTTTGTACACCAACAGCAGAACATAATAAGAATGAATTTTAAACAATAAAAATAACACTATTACTATTATTTTTTGGTATACGCAGCATTCACATACCCATCATAGATCGCTTAGGTACTTGATATTGGTAAAACTTTAAAAAGAATATTCAAATTATCTGTAGAACTATGAATTCCACAGCTTAACAGAAATTAATTAAATAAATCTTTCTACACATTTTACTTTCCACAAACAGATTTTCAAAGAAATCATCAGTGACAGACAGTCACACCAGAGTTAAACCATTCGTGTTTCTTGATGACAAATTTTGACGTTAATAACAAAGGAATCCTTGTTATAGCACAAACCTTAGTACTTAGGAGCTAACTATTAACTCGAATCGTAATAATACTAACTTTTACCAACTAATAATCTCGTCTACTGAAACTGAAGATCTTTTACGGTAAACCTCAGAATCGTAATAAAGGTTAAGTTGTAAAGTTCTGAGCCTTCATTATTAAAAGTACTTGTATTTAATGGTTCGACGGCTAAATGTTAAGTTTCGATGAAAGTTTTGTGTACTTACGAAATACTTCGAGACTTAAGAGTAGGAGCTACTGGAGTATTACCTGTAACAAAAATAAATGGGTTAATTTAATTGAAATCTTGGCCACATCTGTCGCGTGCCGGAGGAGCCACGGGCTAAAGTAACTATACAATGGATCCTAAACAGCAGCAAACGGCAACGCGGCAGGACCAGAAACAGATGGTAATTTCGAAAAGGAGAATGTAAGGATCGAAGCATATGGTTTTCTGCAGTTGCTGCTTACGCTACTTTGAAGCTTTATATGTGAGAAATCTCGATGAGTCGCGAAAAATCGTGTGAAGCTTTTGCCAGCGGCTTCACTACTACGAAGGATAATGAAGTCAGATTTCGTAATGTAATAAATACTATAGTTAAAAAACACGCATTCTCGAATTCTCGTCATCAAACCCTTTAATTTGATACCCATATGATAATGCATGAAAGAAAGAAAGAAGGTAACCATGCATTGTCATCCAAACAAAACACGTATGAAAAATTTCAGCTCAATCGGAAGCCGGAAAGTGGGTCAAATTAAACTTCTAAGATTTTTTACATGGTTACAGGTGAAGCTAATGACTTAAAATGGATACTTTTTAACACCCGTTAAAAAGTATCCATTTAAAGTCAACTCCGTATCTAAAATCACAAGGATTCGAGTAACAGCGTACGCACAAAAACGTTAATCTAAGGACAAAGATCTCCAAAATTACAAACTCCCGACCATATTCACGCGATCAAAATAAAATCCCGATAATTTCCCGAAAAACTTTACCGATTGCCGACCGCGATGAGCCCAATAATTACCGAGTACCGAGTAATCGAATTATCGAGTATCGAAAGATATGCAAACAACTTCGCGAAAATATCGAGACGAATGAAATTTAATGTAACGACCATCGCGAATTAAAAAAGGAACGCCTCTCGAGTCGAGATCAGAATAAAACAAGCGAAAACTTGATACTGGCTTGATGCCTATTGGTTGTTACACCGTTACGAACTACACTGCAGTGCTAAAGTCCTTTCAGTGTTACAGAATTTGCAACACTCACATTACTGTCATTCAAAGAGATTTGATTTGCTCGCAGAACGGATGGCCGCTGGGGCCGAAAAGTTCTGGAGTGGCAACCGCGAACCGGAAGACATTGCGTTGGAAGGCTTTATCCTATCCAGCAGTGGACGTCTTTCGGCTGAAATGATGATGATGTTGAAAGAGATTTAAAAGACTTATAGAGCAGACTCTGGGAATATCTTCATGCAAAAATTTTGATCTCAAACATTTTCGATTTTGACACACGAATGCTAAATGACAAGCGGGCGTATGACACTAAATAGAATGATTTGTTACTAAGTAGTAACAAGTATTAGTTTACGATTTTCATCGTCTTGTCCCGTCTATCGCTCGTTAATATTTGACTGTCTTTGTTGTCATTAAAAAAGGTAGCTGCTACTGACAAGTATGCGGTGGTATAGCGGTGTTATTTTGACATAAAAAGATGCGTGAAGAACAATTTTAGTCAAATTGTTGTAGTCAGTACGTATTTTTGTTGAGAAAATCACTTTTTTCAAAATATTGTATTACTGAGGGATTAACAAAAAGTTTGAAGAACAAATACGAGACTTAATTACACAATTAATTATTAAAAAAAACGCACTTATCGAATATAAAAGTAAACTAGTTAATTAAAAAATTCACAAAAATTACAAAAATGATTATAGTTAAAGAGCTTTAGCTAATTCTATTAAAAGCTTATTCCCCTCACACATTATCATTAAAAATAGATGAACTGAACTCAAGTAGCTTATAATAACTATTATTTCACTTGTAAATCTTAAGTAATTTCACAAAGTGTATTCGATAGTACATTTGCGTTTTATGCTTATTGTTATTTTACACTAATTATAGGTATTTTAACTCAATCATTTAACTTTAGTGGTTAGTTTATGGGTAACTTTAGTATACAATAAATTCAAAGTTACATATAATTTCTTAGACTCTTACAAGGCTAGAAATAAAACAAAATTACTGTCGTAAAAATATACTAATTAAAGAGTTGGTTAGAGTTTAAGTTTCGTCTAATTATGTATGTAAAACTAATTTTCCTAAATAATTATAGTTCCGCTGTACATTGGTAGTTTTAATACTATGTTATAAAATTATTAATTGATTTGCAAGCATGTGTAGGTTTTTAATTAGGTATCTACCACCGTACAGCACAGTAGCAGTGACAACGCTACAGGCTGATTATGCTATGCGTATATAAGTAGTATATAATATCACGCCTGTAAACCCCGAAGGGTTAGGCAGCGGTGTATCTAATAGTACACCCACACTTCGCCAGTTATGTTTAATTTTCATTTAAAAGGGGGCGATCCTATTGGCATCAATCGGGCGCAAATCCAGACTCCATGGCTGTTATTGAGAAATTCCTGATGGAAAAACCCAATAACACTTTGCCTGACCCAGGAATCGAACCCAGGACCTCATGCTCAGCAGTCGTGCCTGCGACCACTAGACCAACGAGGCAGGCAGAGTATAAGTAGTAGTAATTTTTATTTCAAAATTCACCACCTCAAATCATTTATTTCAATTAGGCCATTCAAAGGTATTTTTCAACATTAAACTTAACAAAGAAATGTAAACAATATTGCATCAATAAAAATTGTTTTAGTTGCTCTCGCTGCAGGTACGCTACGGTGTAAAAAAATCCACGATGACGGAACCCGATACTCCCGATTCTTAATCTCGATCCCTCCATCGCATCGAGAATCGATTAACTAACGGAATGCAGAATTCGCATCGTATCCCTAAAAATTACCTTTCTTACCTTCTTTAATAAATTACGGTTGAAAAGATCGGATCTCGAATATTGACCGAGGACGATCGATGTGATATCGGCTTTAGTCATTAAGGGAAGTTTTGTGAAAAGGTGATGTACGTGATCGATTTTTGTTGAGTAATAATCGATTTCGAATGAGATAACAGTAAAAATATATGGGGAAAGAAAATCTGCAGCTGGAGTATACCTAATTGAATGACAAAACTGATGCTGATAAAGAAGTATGAAGAACAGGGTGTAAAGTTCTTCATGCCCCATAGAAAAGGAAGGATCCTCCGACCAGACGGGTGTTGTGTCTGGTGGGCTACTGTTCGACAGTTGCCGTCGGGTTTTTCCTTAAACACTTAAGTCGCTGATAACTTGAATTGCTTGATTTAGGAATTTGAAGTAAGCTCTTCATTTGTGTCATAGATGGCGCTGTACTAATTTTTGTACTAGGTATATTGCTGTAGTACTTTTTGTAGTGCCGCGAAAGTGACTTGTAAGTCAGTACTAGTTTTGGCCTAAAACGCTTTTATACCTATAAAGAAAAGAGGGTAAGGATGCGTTTGCTCTACAGGCCTTTTAATTACTAAGTACCTAATAAAATCTTAAATTCATTAACTGACAGACAACGCACATTCTATATCGCTGGTAAAGGCATTAAATTGTGCACAATCCAGAGTTTCTTTGTGTACAAATAACAACGATGACAACTAAGGAAGGATATTTGAAAATTCATCCTTTAAATAAGGTTCTTAAGGTTCAATTTGTATCTAAGATTAATTATCATAGTTGCTGATGAGAAATATAATTACGCACAAAGTTTGTAATTAAAAAGCATTTGATAACTGTTAACTTTACTGAAACCGATTTATGTACATAGGCCCTAGGTTAAAAGATACAACGAAACACAAAATGATTTAAAAACTGTATATAAACCGTGAACATACAAATAAACGAGTTCAGAAGAACACTTTTCGCAATTCTTCCCTACTACGGAAATAAAAGACCCAATAAAAATATAACCCACATATTTTTATATACAACTACTCGCAATATATGGTATATTGTATTTAAACGCAGCCGGGACTCGAATCGGCGACATTAATCGTATCAAGTGTCCCCTTTTGTTTTGTCCTAACTTTATTTATACTGCCCGATTGCGTATCTTATGTATTTAAGGGCCGGATTTGGGAGGATATTTTTGGTCCTTTTTTCGGGGAATTTCGTGAGGATGTGCTTGAGTCAATGAATTGGTTAGTGTAGTGAATAGTATATTGGATTTTCGAAGCAAGTCAAGGGCTTTTTATGGATTGCTATATGTTTTTATTTATTTTAATTGGAGTATTTTAGGGTTTAAGATTGGATCTTACTATTAAAACAATACAAAATTACAAAGGGTTATGCAGAAATTAATTAAAAACGTAGATATTGCAGTCTAGTACTTAAGGAACATAATAATTACTCAGATAAGTAATTTTGAAATTGTCATTTAAACCCAAAAACTCACAGAAATTAAGACGTGTATATTTGCGGGAAAAGTACGAGTATAAGCTCTATGGTGAAAACAATAAAATTTACAACTAGGTCAAAGCCTTAAAAGTCATCAACGCAGCACTAAAATTTCGGTCAAGGCCACTTTACCACCAAATATATTTTTCTCGCAGTTCTTATTCTTATTCTTATTCTTTATTGCACACAAAATTAAAAGATATACACAACATTACAATATATAGCTTATGTACAACGGCGAGCTTAACCCAAAATTGGGTTTTCTTACAGCAAACCTTACTTCGATTGCGAGATTAACGGTAGAGGATAACCTACGTGCACAACAAGTACATTTAAAAAAAAAACTTATACTAACGTAACGTTCTTATTACGTTTCAGCAACATTTTCAGTAGATTTCAATAATGCATGAGATGAAGTTGTAAACAGGCTGATGCAGTAATTTTACGCTATCATAAAAGTCTTGTGAGGGGAAGATAAAATACTTGAGTTGAAGTGTGGAAGGTATGATGAACGCAATTTTCTGTGCTGTGTATTTGTGTATTGAATCTGATAAGAATTCTAGTGTAGTGATAATTATTTTCTCACTAAAATGAGACTCAAGCAGGTTACCAATAAGCGACGAGCAAATAAAAAACCTAAATACTTACTTGGAATTTTGATTCTCACCAAGGGGTATCGTATTACCCAGTATTAACTGGGTTGTGGAGGTCAAATATAATAATAATTAAAAACAATATTGGTATACAGCTAGATCCGGTTAGACTGGAAGCCGACTCCGACTAGTTGGGAAAAGGCTAGGCAGATGATGATGCCTTGGACTTTTGACTCTCGGTGCTGCGCCGAGCGAATTAAAATAATACAGCGAATTTATTTAAGATTTCTCTTAGGTGTGGCATAAATTGACCAGTTTAAGAGGTCCATGCTTAGGTATAGTGCAAAATGATAATGGAATGGTGGATGGTGGTTCTGCTGCTTGTAAAATAATATATGAATACCTACCGTAAAATCTAGTACGAATTTGAAGAGACAACTAAAAACATAAGTCTTCTATTTCAACACATTTACACTCATTTTGGACTGTTTAGGTCTTATAGACTTAACGGGTCCAAAATCTACCCTTTCAAAACGAAGAAGCCAATTAAAAATTCAAAAAAATGTTAATCTTTACATAAAAGAAAATAACCAAAATTGTTAGACCTTTTTAGACAAAATAATTCATCTGACAAGTTTCCAGACACTTTTCAGACATAATTAAACAACTCCTTGCTAGAAGGTAATTAATTAAAAGTTGACGGTTTTCTGTAACGAGATGGTTTTTTACATCTGTTCGGCGTCTCTGTTACTTTGATATTTTATGTTGTAACTGAGAGGCAGAGGCGAAGTTTCCATACAACTCGATTCCTACCGGCTTCCCGTTGAAAAATGGCACAGTCCGTACTCTATAGACTAATAATATAATAATATTAAAGAAATGTATGTACTTCGGCTTAGGTACCTCTTACAAAAATTGTCCCTTCACTACTGCTGAGAGGGGAGAGGTTATATTTGCATGTCAAAGATAGAATTTCAAGTATTTTTAGGATTTCCAGAAGCAGTCGTGGCTAAGTGGTACGGCCCTGATTTACCGAGTTATGTCGTAGGTTGATTTCCAAAGTATTTTACTTTGAGTAAGGTCGAGAAGGAGTTGGCGTGATGAGATGGACTCCTACTTAAACGACTGGGCTGAAATAGCTCTAAAGCGAGAAGAATGGCAAAAAGGAAGGGAGGACATTTTTCCATTCTTCTCTTTCTAGCGCAGTGCAGCCTGCAGTGGGACACAACAGGCTTATAATAATAATAATAAATAAGTGATTTGAACACTACTGCTCTAAAAACGCTTAAGGAAAACATCGTGAGGAAACCAGCATGATGTATAACCAAAAAATCGAATTCATGCCACCAACCCGCATGGACTTGGTGGTGGATTATGATCCGATCACTCACATAGCGAAACGGCCTATGTCCCAGCAGTGGGATACAAAAATTAAATAACTAAATAAAAAATCTTTAAAACATGATATTTTATTTAAAAAAAACCTGGCCGAGTCCGACTCTGCACACATTCAATATAATATATTTATGAAACATGGCTCCGTGCACTTTATGTGATATTGTACGCGCATATCCCGGCTTTTTATTTGACGTTTACGTTAAGTAGTCGTAAACTAAGCGAAATAACTTATAATTTTAACTGCAATACGCTCAAAGCGGTCGAATAGGGTAGTTAATTATAAACTAACCCAGGTTTCTGAATAGCTTACCGGTTCAATCTGTTTTAGAATAATACAAATAATAATAATATGACTAGTTGCTCGTCGGGCAAAGTGTTATTGGGTTTTTCCATCAGGAATTTCTTAGTAGCAGCCACGGAGTCTAGATTTATGACCGGTTGATGGCAATAGGCCCGGCCGATGTATCATGGGACTTAAGTGTAACTGGCGAAATGTGGATGTACTACAATATTTGGTACACCTGTCTTTGCCCGACAAGAGAGATCAGAAAGTAATGAATACCTTACCCAAGCTTTAGGGAAATAACAAAACATAACATCGCGCCTCTAATCCAAGAAGGGTTATTTATGCAGGGGTGTACTCAATAGTACACCCACATTTCGCCAGTTAAGCAAGCTTATTGCCATCGACCGGGCACAAATCCAGACTCCGTGGCTGCTACTGAGAAATTCCTGACGGAAAAATCCAATAACAGGATTCTTCCATTAGGAATTTCTCAGTATTTTGCCGACCCGGGAATCGAACCCAGGACTTCATTCTCAGCAATCGAGATTGTGACCACGATACCAACGGCGCAGTCTTTAAGAAAATAAATTATTAAAATCCTATCTAAACCTGGCATAATTCACTGAAACAGAAAGCCGTTGTCATAACAGTAGGAGTTCCCTTTTGGACAGGCAACTTGACCTGAACGACAAATAAATCAACTCGATTTATAATGAAAAGGTTGTCAAACTCGACCTGCAGCGTTTGTCAATATTTTGTCGATTCAGTGATTTATTAAATGCGCAAATTAAATACTGTATTGACAAACTGGTGGTTTAATTTGATAATATAGGTATGTAGATGTCGATGATGATTATGAGAAAACTATGCTCTCAAAACAGCAAAGGAAATTATGAGGAAACCAGAATGTCTTTGACAAGCAAAGCTTCGAAGTAATATAACATCTATCTACCAACACGCACTAAATAGCAACTACACATTCAGTACAGAAATTAATCCTGCATCCTGAATGAAGGCTGCCTACCCTTTTTCCAAGTACATTGGATTCAGCTTTATGCTCAGTACTGGAAAACCAAAGAAACGATGGATGGACTGTGTGAAGGACGATATGGCACGAAAGGAGGTGTCTGATGAGATGCCGAGTGATAGAGGACTATGGAAAAAGAAGACATGCTGCGCCGACCCCAAATAAATTGGGACAAGGGCAGAAGAATGATGACGATGATTGGGTTCGGTTTCCAGACTAATCGGATGCAGCTGAATACCAGTTTTATACATGGAGCGACTGCCTATCTGACCTGCACAACACAGTTGGTCCACTGGGTAATACGGTATCCTTGATAAGACTGGTTGTCAGACTTTCGGGCCACTGACTACCTGTAACGACTGTCAAAGATCTACAAATGACAGCCGGGACCAACGGCTTAACGTGCTTTCCGGGGCCCGGAGGAAACTCGGTATGTAATACGGTCACCCATCCACAGACCAACCTAGGCAAGCAGGCTTAACCTAATCGGATGCAGCTGAATACCAGTTTTTTACATGGAGCGACTGCCTATCTGACCTCCACAACCAGTTACTAGGTATGATTTTGTCAGACTTTCAAACTACTGATTAACTGTAAGTAACGATACCCGGGACCAATAGCTTAACGTACTTCCCGCAGCACGGAGGAAACTCGGTATGTAATGGTCACCCATCCACTGACTGACCTTGGCAAGTGCTGCTTAACCTTGAAGGACAACCCGTGCGGCTGTTATTATTTAGCCATGAAGTCGAGCACGAGCACAAGAAATGAGTAGATAAGTAAATAAACAAAGGCGACACGCGCTTACGATACCCGATACGAAAAGTAATAAAAACATTCGCTACACGTGTATGTATTCCAGGAGGAATTAGTTTTTCGTGGAACAGGTGCTCGAAAAATAATTCTTATATTTTATATTCGTATGTACCTCCGAATAAAATAATGTACTTCGTATTCCCATCAGATACCGACTAAAATTAAAAATAAATATTCCCACTGACTACAAGTTTACATACGTGTAATTACCTAAATGGCGGCTTCGTAGCCAAATAAACCATTGTTTTTAGTGTATTTTTATAAAAGAACAAGCTTTTATAATTAAATTAAACGCATATACGTGTATACAAAGCTTCGTTCTATTACTCGTAATCTCGATAGACTCCTCTTATTAACCGACTTCTAAAGAAAGAGGAGGTTATGTATTCCACCAGCATCTTTTCATTCAATGAAACTAAACAAAAAAACTTTTTTGAAAAAAATAAAACAGACTTCAAAAACACAAAAAAGTGAAAAAAACTTTAGCTTCAGAAGTCGGTGACTTTTGTTTAGTGATTTAGTTTTTTTATTTAGATTACTCGAAGTCTTCGAGTAATCGGTGAAAATACATTAAAAAAAATATACAGTGGAACATAGAAGATAGAGTCGGTGACTTTTTAACCGATTTCAAAAAAGGAGGAGGCCTTTTTTGAAGTCGGTTGAAAGTCACCGACTTCCGAAAGTTATGTAATTTCCCACGTTTTAGAATTTTTTTGAGTCTGTTATTTTTTTTTTTTTTTTGCAAAAATGGTTTTCTGGCCATACGAACCATATCATCCTTCGCACATTCCATCCCTGCCTCTGGACTCACCTAATGGTCTTAAATCCCGAACACGCAGTAAATCACCGTATTTATGAACACTATACTCAACTACTCAGCAACTTCCTAAATACCAGGTCGAAAACCACTCAATTTAGAAGGAAAATGGAAGACCTGTCAATCGTTTGAAGTTTTAAGGAACGCCGTTTTAATAAACATTCTGCGTTAAATTCATTCAGTGCTTCCTCGTGCCTAAGAAGATCAAAGTAAGGAGGCTCAAGGTCACTAGCTTTCGTTTACTCCACTTTCGAGTAAAAATCTAAACAAATATATAAAATCAAAGTGTCCGTTTGTAATTTCAAAATAACAGCTTCTTACTGACTGCATATGATATACCTACGGTGCTTTTAACAAATAACATATTTTTAATGTTTGTCTGTTTGTTCCGGCTTATCTCCGAAACAGCTGGACCGGTTTTGCCGGGACTTTTACTGCCTGATGTTATAGGGAGTAACTTAAGCTACCTTTATTTTCACAAAAAGGACTAGGGTCCCGTGCGAAAAATTAAAATCCTTGTAATTGTTAACAAAATCCGATTCAAAGAGGCAAGTAATATTTTTATAACAATTTCACGGGAACAAAGGTCGCGGGGCACAGATAGTAAACAATTATATCGTTCCGACTGAATTTCGGTACAACAGCCAATCTTATCCGAAACTAGGCAAGCAGGCAGGTACTGCAGGTCATCACCCATTCCTTGTCAATGTTCCACACATTCGCACGAAGCGCTGTGTTACATCGTTTATTATGCGCACAGCCAAGGAGTGGAATTCCCTGCCTGCGTCGGTGTTCCCAAGTTCATATGACCCCAATCTATTTAAGTCGCGAGTTAATATGCTTGTTTTGTGGGTTAGCTCGTTCCATCGTCGACCTCATCTCTGTCCTCAGGACTAGATTGAGGTCAAGAGTAGGCCCATTTAATACATATAAAAAAGCAAGGGATACACCTTTATGCGAATTCATACTAATGCACTATATTTTCCTACACTATCAATCTTTGAAGAGACGGCAGAAAGAAACAACTGGAGAGATATTAGGCGCAGAACTGACGGCTTTGCCTTCTGTACTAGGTACAGGGGGTCACACCCCCACTTTCCGGCTGTTATTAAGGATTTAAAAAAAAAACCCAGCTACAGAGTTATGAGGTGACGACTTATAGTGAGAGAGAGAGAGATGTAGGTACTTATCTATGGTAGAAAATACATGCTGAACCCCATTTATCCTTTTTATGAAAATTCAGTCTCACCCCCTGGTGGTCGAGTGTGAACTATGTTAAAGGGTTGAGAGGAAGCAAATAAACAAATCCTTTTTTAGGGGTCGAGGGGACGCGAGTAGACTAAACGATTATTTGGTGCAAGAGCAAGAGAACGATGATGAAAACCCACAATGTCTCCGACTGATCCCGGACATTATGTTCTGCAGTAGTTAAACTATCTACTAGACCAGAGTCAGTCGTAAAATAAACAATATCCAAGAAACAACACAATTATAAAGTAGTTTAGCGCACAGTACAGGGACAAACTAGAAGAAAGTATCTTATTTTGAACAGCAAATAAGATAGTTACGTAAGATTCAGCCAATCCCATTAAGTACACTTCACGCTGCGGAGCGAGATCATAATTATTTCACTTGCTACCCGTACCATTGGTAAAATAGTGACGAACATTTAAAAGATGCTTGAGGAGTTTGTGGCTAAATAATAACAGCCGCTTGGGTCAATCTTCAGGTTAAGCTGAGCTTGCCTAGGTTGGTTTGTGGATGGGTGACCACCCATTACATACCGAGTTTCCTCCGTGCCTCGGAAAGCACGTGGTCCCGGCTGTGTTTGTAGATCTTTGACAGTCGTTATAGGTAGTCAGTGGCCCGAAAGTCTGACAGCTAGTCTTACCAAGGGGTATCGTATTACCCAATTCCCAACTGGGTTGTGGAGGTGAGATAGGCAGTCGCCCCAAGAAAAAATACTGGTATTCAGCTGCATCTGGTTGGACTGGAAGCCGAGTCATTTAGAAGGCCGACCACATCGGGTGTTGTAACTTCGACGTCTTCTTCTTCCTGCACCTCCATTCATCATCATCATCATCATTTCAGCCGAAAGACGTCCAATGCTGGGACAGAGGCATCCCCAAAGTGTCGCCACATTGACCGGTCCCGTGCGTCTGACATCCAGCGGATCCCCGAAACCTTCACCAGGTCATCGGTCCACCTAGTGGGACTTCCAACGCAACGTCTTCCGGTTCGCGGTCACCACCCCAGAACTTTTCGGCTTCAAAGCCATTCATATTACATTAATATTCATAACTCGAACTCAAAAACATACCAACTCACTTTAAAATCGAA
Source organism: Eurois occulta (assembly GCA_950022335.1). NCBI lineage: Eukaryota > Metazoa > Arthropoda > Insecta > Lepidoptera > Noctuidae > Eurois > Eurois occulta. The sequence goes on from OX465502.1 coordinate 10,165,016, forward strand.
CTCACAAACCCAACACTCCCTGCGAGCAAATAGTAGTGGTGTATCAGTCAGAAACAAGGGGTAGACTTAATAGCCCTCTACTTTATTCTCTTTATCCTAGCAGCGCTCGCTTCAAGAAGCGGTTTGACGTAAACATGCTATGCTATGTTATAATTACTATTTGTTTAGTTTAGATTAACTTTGTAGATAATTAGCTAGAGTACTGACGATTATGTCGCGTGTGTTTTGTTTAAACTTGTTCTTATTTTACACTAACTGTTGCCCGCAACCTTCGCGTGAAATTATTATTGAAAAAAATATAAATACCCTTTTTGAATCTGATTGTGTTACCAAATTCAAGTTTTAATAACCATAATATTTTTTTCTAAAATAGAAGTAGCATAAGTGAGACCTTATGAGATCAGCTATCTGCCAGAAAAAGTCCCGTCAAAATCGGTCTAGCCGTTTCGGATATTAGCTGAAACAGACAGACAAAAATTCTAAACGAACACTTAATTTTTTTTTTATTTGAATAGATACACTTAAACCCTAAACTAGAAATGAATATCCATTTGAATTCTCGTGAGAAATCTGACACACAAAATACCAAGACAGAGTTAATCATGTACCGTGTACATGTAGTGGAGATCGAACTTCTGTTAACTGCTCAACCACTACTTAATACCGCTCCACCGCTGGGTACAGGCATAAACCGTTGCTTTCCTCTTTCTTATCAAAATCCAAGCATTTATTTCAAGTGGGCCAGTTACAGGCATTTTTGAACTGTCGAAACAAAGACAACGATAAAATGAAGTTGCAATCCCAGTCACAGGGCATAATAGCTGCGACAGTACTGTAGTTGTTATTTAAAACCTAATAACTAAAGCAAGCCCTGGCTCTTCATTTGATGAAAGTTCATTTTAAAACCACAGTTTCAAAACCCTCACATACAACATCAACATTACAGGCAATCCAGGACGGATTGCTTGCAATATTAAAACAAACAAGAAAGAAAATGACGTAGTCTCATAAATAAATAAAAACTCCCTCACCCACAGTATGATTACAAACATACACACACATATCAAACAATATTAAAATACTAACATGCAGACTACACCAGCATTTCATGTTTTAAAGTGAAGCCCGACAAACAACTCCGCGACTACTAATCTTGACAACTTCATAACTGAGGGAATAAACTGGCAAAAGTGAGAAGATTAAAACAATATTAGGACTACATAAGCGATGGTAAGGAATCCCAGGTCTTTTTGAGGATTTAGAGACAGACATTTCAACAATGATATTGAACACATCTAAACCGCTTTTAAGAGCTTTAAGTGTCAATATTCTATAGCAAAGATGAGAAAATAACAAATCAGTCTCATAATATGAGTCTGATTTATGCTGTAACCGTAACTATTATGTTTCTGAAATTTAATTGAACTAACTTTTGTGACTGATATTTTTACGCGAATCAAATTAGACTGTGGAGTTCCCGATCATATATGGACTGTGGTTGAATACTACTGTGGTTAAGTACTTTCAAATCTGAATTTCACAAACTATAATAATAGTTGGGCATCCCCGAATCAAATTGAGGTTTGTTTCAAATTAGAAGTATGTTTGAAATCAACAGTTTCATGCAATGAATTAATAATCTAACCGTCACCAGGAGGAATATATTAAAATCTTTCAGTGAGTTCTTGAACACGGAGTAAACGACGAACTTGGACTCTATCTGTCCTTTCGTAACCTTGACAATGCCCCAAGAAGCTATCCAACATTTCTACATTCACTTTCTCCAGCAAAAAAAAAAACAAAAATATACTCCCGACCTTCAACCTTCCATAACACTAAGAACAGAATTAGTATTCCCAATTCGTTCAAAATGGCGTCTGTACCATAAAATCTGAATGGTTTTATAAAACATTTCGCGTAGTAGATGTGCTCGGGAGACACCGAAACAGAGCTGTAGCTGAAAATACAGGGTCTAGTGCACCGGCCATTTGACTAAGCCACTTTACTGAACTTTTGAAAGGATGGCCAAAGGGGCGAAATACAGCGGGGCGAAATTACGGAGTAAATTTGAAATTGAACAGGCTATTCGCGAGCAACGTTATAACATCAACATATTTTGAGAATTTTGTGTCATGACAAACTATGTGGTTTTAGTATATTGTGCTTTTAATAAATCTACGACAGCCTTATTGTGTTTAAAGTACTTTGGTGCTGAAGTTTTTATTTATTGGTCCTTAAGTGCTACAGCCGCTGCTACCTTTCTTGCTTAAGTAATATGCTTAATTTAAAATAACGCGTTGTTTTTCTTTTCCGTCATTGCGATAATTTCGTTATCATTCCACATCGATTCACACCTGGGAAACTTCTGGTTTAACGGAGGTATTGAATGTGAAAGTTACAACGTTTTTTTACGAAAACTACGCCTGCTTGCTATAAATGTTTTGCGTGTGTTATATTGCCAAAAAATTGAAGTCGTTTCCCAGCAATTACTTCTGTACCTACCTACAAATGTTGATTAGTTTGAAGTCCAGAATACGTACTACCGAGGTCACTGACGGTCGACCAGTTTTCAACCTTATTACTTAGGGCTTATGGGTGAAAAGTGGCAAAAACCTATAGCATAGTCATGTACTACCATACCACGGTAGTACATGACTATGCTATAGGCTTTTTAAGACCCTGAATTTTGAAAACGTACGGAGCGAACGGTGCTCGAGGCTAAATAACAACTGTCGCACGGGTCAATCTTTAGGTTAATCTGCGTATGCCTAGGTTGGTCTGTGGATGAGTGACCACACATTACATACCGAGTTTCCTCTGTGCCCCGGAAAGCACGATAAGCCGTTGGTCCCGGCTGTCATTTGTAGATTTTTGACAGTCGTTAAAGATTGTCAGTGGCCCGAAAGTCTGACAACCAGTGTTACCAAAGGGTACCGTATTACCCAGTACTAACTGGCTTGTGGAGGTCAGATAGGCAATCGCCCCAGGTAAAATACTGGTATCCAGCTGCATCCGGTTAGAATGGAAGCCGACCCCAACATAGTTGGGAAAAGGCTGGGCAGATGATGATTTTGAAAACGTACCGCTTCATCTTCTCTCTTTTCCCACAACCCCGATCGTTTTGTCTGGACCAAATATTATGCAAGGGAATCAGTAACGCACACTTTATATAAGAAATCGATTCTTCAAATGGTCTGCACTCAGTATTTGCGCAGTATCTTTTGATGGCCCAGACATAGTGCGGTAAAAGCTTCAAGCACTTTCCGATGCTGCTTACAAGTAGTATTGTTTAAATAGACTTGGAAGAATTTTACTGTTTTACTGCAGTAAAGGTTTTAACTGAGGTAGTTAAAGACTACGTATCTGTGAGTGCCTTACAAGGCGAAGTTATAATGGGTGAAGAATTTGCAGTGATATACGGCAGAACACTGACCAGGAGGTCAAAGACCCGAAAATTAGCTAGCTAGCTAATGTATATTTAAAACTTATGATTGAATCGTTTCCAGCAGTTCATGATATTATTGGGTTTTAATGGTAATTTAATGACAGTCGTTACAGGTAGTCAGTGGCCCGCAAGTCTCACAACCAGTCTTACGAAGGGGTTTCGTATTACCCAGTACTAACTGGGTTGTGGAGGTCAGATAGGCAGTCGTTCCATGTAAAATACTGGTGTTCAGCTGCTTCCGCTTAGAGTGGAAGCCGACTCCAACATTTTTGGGCAACGGTTAGGTCTGATGATGATGAATTGGCTAAACATATACCGACTAGCATATGCCTGCCTTGCTCAAGTGGAGGTCTGACAAACTATCTGGAAAAATCTAACTTCATAATCATCATAAAAGCCGAACGAAACACGTCCTTTGCTTTGTAAAGTGTAAAACTTCCACGACTAGAAGCCATGATCTACCTGTGGCACATCGAAATCTGTTCAGCCATTAAGTAATGAAACAGACAGCTACTAGTGCATTTATAATTATAAATATAGATGGACTGACAGCAACACCAGTTAAAGTTCAAGATGTGTGTGTGCGTGTGTTGTAACACACGAGTACCGTCATACAAAAAGTAATAAAACTTCAGCCCAACCGAGAGGTCACACTCAAAACCTCAAGTGTATCATAGTCTAGCACTGTAAAAGCCATATTTATCTTTCACGTCTCACTCCAAAAGTCTAAAATGTGCTAACTTCACCATATTTCTTATCTTTTATTCACCCTAGCAATATTGTAGAAGGCCTAATGTGTGTTCTTGAACAAGAACATCAACCCTGAATGATTGTATTCTTAATCTTCTATGCCTACATATAGTATTAATGAAAGTTGGTTCTTGTGTCTGTCTGTATGACCACTTACTTTGTTATTCGGAAATAAACGACAGATTTTGATATTGTTGTGTTTTTTAAACTGACATGGTCACTAACACTATCATTAACACTGAAAACAGGATATTAACCATTTTCGCGGGCCTGTGGACGGTGAGTAATGGGCTAGCTCGCCGTCCGCCCGTCTTATGACGACAGGCCGTGCCGACAGCGCGTTCGTGTTCCACGCGCACCTCAAAGAGATGTCAGCAAACAGGAGGGGCCCGCAAGGGCCGATGCCTGCCAGGGCTGCGGGACTGTTCGAAAGAGATACCGCGGCCCTGGAACACAAAGGGCCAAAGAAGGAACATGGATGGGTTTTAGTCAGTAAAAGTCTGACACTCCCTTCCGCTCCGCCAAGAGCGGGAGGAGTCATTTGATGATTTCCCATCCCAAAAAAAAAAAGGATATTAACCATGTTTACTATTTGTTTCGAGTTCCCAATATTTCGGTGCTAAAAATAAATCATTATCTGCTAACCTTTTCTCAACTATGATGGGGTCGGCTTCCAGTCAAACCAACTGAATCGCAGTATTTTACATAAATCGACTGCCTATCTGACCCCTACAACCTAGTTACCGTTACAAATCTCAATTAACAGATTTTCCTAAGAAAATCTTCATGTTTTGTAAAGTCATAAACACCGTGCGAATCAGGGGCGAGACGCTAGTATCTTAATAAATCAGTGTGTTCGCTCGACCTTTTAGAAATTTCGTTTTTAGTGAAAACCCTAACCATTTATTACACGTGATATATTTTACAGCACTAGAGAAGACCAGTTACTCGTTGCTATTACAGAGAATGGTTCGTTAATGTAGTCATATTTAGGCTCTTGACACAGAAGATCATACTGATACTGATACTGTTAGCCTATGTAGGCAAAAGCCTCTCCCCATGACTTCCAGTTGTTTCGATCCAGGGCTAAAGTGGGCCACTGGTCGTTAGTTTTGTCCAGCTCGTCCCGCCATCTTCTACGAGGTCTGCCGCGACGCCTTCTGGCTGTGTCAGGGCTCCAGAAAGTGATTATTTTGGCCCACAGCTCATTGGGCATGCGGCAGACGTGGCCAGTCCAGTCATCAGTTTAGCGGCTTTTTGAACAACGTCAAAGTCAGTAATTTGTGGTGTTGCGTACATGGTCGGTTGGTTTGACGCCTAGAATGCTGCGCTCCATAGCACGTTGGCAGACCTTAGAAGATCACACTTTATAATAACTATTGTTATTACAGTTTTAAGCATAAATGTGGATGACTACAAGAGTAGGAGAAGACCAAAGAAACGATGGAAGGAGTAACTAATAGTACACCCAAAATTTCGCCAGTTATGTTCCAAGTTGAATGTAATACGGGGCAAGACTATTGCCATCAACCGGGCATAAATCCAGACTCTGGAGCTGGTACTGAGAAATATCACAAGGGAAAACACAGTAACACTTTGCTTTGTAATTGAAAAATACCGATATCAGTCATCATCATGCTCTATATATCAGTAAGATGTACTAAACAGATAAATCCAGAATTTCTTGACCAGCAATAGAAATAACTCAGGTACAAATTCAAACCATTGTTATTCTGTCTGTAGCATCTCCAGTTCCGAATCGTGCTCAAAGTTGAACCTATACTTTTTGCATGTAACCAGTTTCACAACCCATACGAATATTATGAATATGTAACTTAGTCCGTCTGTCACGCCTTAGCAGCTGAACGAACGAATTTAGATGAAACCTAGCTGTTATCCGCGACCTTCACACGCGTGACAGTTTTATAATAAATATGTAATCCCGTTTTGAATCGAATTTTGTTACCATTTTGTCAAGGGTTTTAATTTTTTTGCACGGAGCCTAATTCTTATTCTAAAATAAAATTAGCCTTAGTTACTCCGTATGGTATCAGCTATCAGCCAGTAAAGTCCCGTCAAAATCGGTAAAGCCAGACGTTTCGGAGATTAGCAGTTTGAATCAGATTTTGTTAACAATTTCAAGGGTTTTAATTTTTTTGCACGGAACCCTAATTATTCTTCAAAATCAGAAATCAAGACTCCGTGGTTGCTTTTGGGAAATTCCTGATGGAAAAACCCAATAACATTTTGCCCGATCGGCCGACCCGGGAACCTTACCTTACCTACCTTCCCTCGACATAATTTCCGGCCTAAACGCGGGCGAAGCCGTAGGCAAAACATAATGCAGTGCTTTTTGCATCCAGTCCAGTTTCCGAATGATTCATAAATTTAATTCAAGCTGTGATAAATTCGAATCAATGTCTCCTAGAAATACTGACGTGAATCCAAGGCGCGGTGCGTGGGTTGTGCTGGCAGCCTTTTGCGATTTATGAACTTGTAACCCTATATTTTTGTTTTCAAACGTTGCTAATTTTGTTGATGGTTCCTTTGGCGTTGTTCGTTGGCTAGGCTTTAGTTATTTTCTTTAAATATTAAGAATTTAAATATGTTCTTTCCAAGGATAGGAGTAGTAGCTTAGCATGAGGTCCTGGGTTTGATACCCGGGGCGGGTAGACTATTATTGGGTGGGTTTTCTCATCAGGAATCTCTGTTATTAGCTCGGAGTTTGGATCTGCTCGGGTATGGCTATAGGCGCGTAATATTACATAGGACTTAAGCATACTGGCAAAGTATTGCTTCAAACATTTAAATTGTAGCACATACTTGGCCTTTTGTCTAGTGGGTCACTGATACTAACATAACATTTATATTGATTTTACTACTTTATATTAATCGCCCTAATGGACCTTTCATTCATTCGTTCGTTCGTTCAATAGTCCTTCACTCTTATCGTGACCGTATTTTTATGGTGCAGCTCGCTTCAAAGAGTTCAAAGCAAAGTCAGAGTGTATCAATTCATTCTTGATTGAAATCCTTTGAAGTCTTTGATAGTTGGGCCTATATTTTTGTGTAAAAGATACCTTTGCAGTATCACACAAAAACAACAAATTAAGGAGTAACTGCTATGGTGATACTCTTTACAAGTTACAGTTACTAGTTTTCGTCTGCGTGGACGTCGTTTTTTCTTTCTTTTGACTCTATTGTCGTGCGTTTGGCAGCAACCCGCCTCATGTGTAGCGATGGTGCGGCATAGGGTGGACCACGCTTGCCTAGAAGCAACTGATTCACGCGAAATTTGAAGAGATTACTATGATCGGGAATCAGATGACCCGGCAGTGAATTCCATGGACTGGCGATGGCGGTTCGCGTAATAAATGTGGAAGCATAGCTCTTTGTTGGGGCCCGTGGAACTTCAACAATATGACGGTGACGCCTCGCCGTATCTCTGGTGCTCCGAAGGCAGAATTACTCAACGGGGACGTCATATCGGTATAAAAGTATCTAGGTCTAATTAACCAATTTTGTCAAATTCAGTTAGGGTCTGAAACGATAACAGAAAGCCAGAGTTACTTTCACAACTACGAGTATAATAAGAATTAGTATATAAATATTAAATAATAATAAAATTTTAGTGTGCCTGACACCAAAATATATTTCTTTTAAACAAGGTATATATGGTGTCAGTATTACATCTTACTTAAAAACTATATTAGTAACATGCAAGAACACTAGAAAGAACAAAAGGAAATCACAGGAAGTTTTAACAAGCCGTGTTGCCAACATGTAGCTTGGTAAACCTCCACATTGTCGGCCCATCCAGCCGGTTGTATTGAAAATTTTGAAGTGTTAAGCTGTTGGTCCCGGCTGTCAATTATAGATCTTTGACAGTCGTTAAGTAGTCAGTGGCCCGACTATTACCTAGCTACTAACTGGGTTGTGGAGGTCAGATAGGCAGTCGGTCCATGTAAAATACTGGTATTCAGCTGCATCCGGCGACTGGAAGTCGACCCCAACATAGTTGGGAACAGGCTAGGCAGATGATGAAACCTATTAAAAGTTTTTAGTTTTAGTACCAACTTTTCTGATATGAGGAAAGTCATTTAAGAAAAACATTTATTGACAAAGCAGAATCTCGTTTAACGTCAAAATAATAGCCGGGTAGCATGGTCATAATGCCATGATTGTACCAATTATAGCCAATTACTAACAGTTTATGGCTTGTACGAACGAAGTTATAGCTCGTAAATGTTATAAATGTCGTAAGTGTCTAGTGTGGAAACAATTGTGTAGCTTTTTATTAATTCTTGTTAATTATATTTCTTTGGTGTTCAGTAGTAAATTGTGCTGTGTAGTATTACGTTACAATTATAGTCTTCAATTACTATGTTTAAGTGAAGTTTTTGTTTTTTATTGGATTTTATTGTCTTACAATTTGTTTTATTGTGTTATTAATATTGCGATTTTATTTTAAAAATACAACAGCCGTGTTCCAAAATTGAGCGAATATTTTACACCAACTTTTGCCTGCGGTTTCGCCCGCAAGACTAGTACAGTGATAAAAATGTATTCTGTGTCCTTACCCAGTTCAAACTCTACCTTACCTGTCAAGCAAACTTCATCGAAATTTGTTCAGTCATTAATAAGTGTGAAAAGGACAGATCGGCAGATAGACAAAGTTAGTTTCGAATTTATAATCGCTAGTATGGAATCAACAAAATATACCTACTACTAAAACTTTATTTATTTAATTAAACTTCATATACAATAGCGGTACATAAGCGGACCTAATGCCACAAGGAATTCTCCACCAGTAAAAAAAAATAAAAATTACGAATAAAAAACAAGCTCTAAAAAAATAACAACAGAAAATAAGTGGTAATCCCATCGCATATGAACGCATTTTTCCACATCCATCCCACATTTTAACGAGACATTAATCAACCCACGAATCCAGTTATGAAGCCACCACAGAAATTTAATATCACAGCTTAAGTATTTCATAACATCGCATTTTACGATCAAAAATTCGACTTCACAAGCATTTCGCTGTAATCATTAAAAATCCTAATTAAAAAAATTTCACCGTGGCTGTAGGGTACACCGGACCGCCTGCAAGGTTTTAATTATTACGTCTTTGCCTTTTTAGGGTTCCGCAGTCAACTGGCCAAAAACTAAACCCTTTGTTTTTGGTTGACCAAGAATTGTCCACACTGGTTTTATGCTAAACTAGCTGTTTTGGTTGTGGATTTTTAGGCCAGAAACATACACAATATACATAGAATGACCCATCAAAGTTTCATCACAAGCGGATCAACTGTTTAGGAACGCATAGAGGACAAACATACAAACATTAAATTTTTTAATCAAAATATGAATTAATGCAACAATCACTTACAGTTGAACAACGCATGCATAAGGAAGTTATACATAAAAAAAATACATCGTTATGTCCGTCCGTATTTCACACACCCATTTTTTCTCGGAAACTTTGGCACTATAAAATTGGAGGGAAGGTGAAAACAATGGTGTGGTGAAATTATTATAAAACAAGTGCGAGTGCGGTGTTTTATTATCTATAAAAACTGCAAAAAATTACGTCTTTTGTATTTCAATATTTCACTTAAATATTTTTTTATTCTGTTTTTTAGTATTTGTTGTTATAGTGGCAACAGAAATACATCGTCTGTGGAAATGTCAACTGTCTAACTATCACGGTTCATGAGATATAGCCTGGTGACAGACGGACAGACAGACAAACAGCGGAGTCTTAGTAAAAGGGTCCCGTTTTAACCTAAAAAAGAACAATACTAGGGGTGATAGTTAGCACTCCACAACCACATACATGTAACTGTACTAGTATTATTGAAAATCAATACTGTGCACGCGTAAATATTCATACCGACTACGGAACCCTACGACTAGGTCTGACACACACGTGACCGGTTTTTACTAGCCTTTTTACACGGAGGATTTGTTTTACGAATGACATCAGGCATCCTTTAATTTGGGCTCAAGTTTATTTGTTAGGGAAGGCGGACAACGGTCGGCGATTATCCTGTATTGGGGGCACCTGTTCCTACTGGAGACGTACGGATTTCTGCTAGTATTCTTTGTCTGTTTTCTTGGGTATAACTATAAAGACTAATGACTTGATATAGAGGGTCGAGTTTCAATGGCTGCATTGAATTTTTTTGGGACTAAAATTTGTTGAAACTGTTTTTATTTTACAGGCCTGATCTTTATGCTTATGTATATTTAAGATCAAGTGGCCGGGAAGTGGTTTTAAGTCAAAGAAAGTAGGTTCTCTGGGAGGAGAGATACTTGGCCGAGCGTTAAGTACTTTTAAAGGAATAACAACATTAAGGTTTGAAATTTGTATCTCATGTATGTATACTTCTACATAATGTAGCTTAAAAATTAAGATATTCAGAAGAAATATAATTTAAATGTATGTACATCATCAAAAACTATCATCGAAACAATGGTATATACATTTATGTGTATGTAAATTAACGTTTTATCTCACTGAAGTAAATTCTACATTTTAATATTTAAAAAAAAAAAAAAGTTTTGATTTATTTGTATTGATACATGCATATTCAGCCAAGTATTTCTTACACCAAGGAAATAATATAACATCAGAACAACAAATACATAAATTCTCATTAAACACACAAACAGATTCACATTATAACTCAAGCTTAACAAATCAGTGAGTCAAATAACTTCAAATGAGTAATGAGCTCAATATTAAGGCGTAAATTCAATATTTACAGTAAAACAATTATATTTAGAATCAAAGATGGCCGCTGAACAACGGTCGGGTCCGGAAGACTCCCGGTACATTTGAAGGGTTGTTGTCAAATTCGGGATGGGTGTCCGAAAACAATATTAAGATACAGTTGCGTTTGTATGGTGGAAGTAAAAAGGGATTAGCGATTTTATTGTGTTGCTAAATTAGTAAACAGATGTAAAACATAGATAGTTACATAAATGCTTAATTTATTGAGGTTAAGGATGATATGTCTTTTTGGTCATAGCCCTCTTTTTATTTATTTTATTTTATTACTATCGGAAAATTACAGCTAGGCAGACACAGTAGTTTCGTTAATAACAACAATGTGGCCAGTTACAGGTTTTCACAAATAGCTACAAAACAACACAATGGTTATGTGTTGTCGAAGAAGTTGTTGCAAAGGATCTTCTTCAATTTAAAGTATTAAAGATATGAACATAGGTAGATTGTTTTTGATAAAATAAGTTAATAGGATCTTCGACTATCTCATTAACCTAGTGGTCACAAGCGCGACTGTAGAGCAGGTCCTGGGTTCGATTCTTGGGTCGAGCTTAGTGTTATTAGGTTTTTACATCAGGGATTTCTCAGTCGCAGCCACGGAGTCTGGATTTGTGCCCGGTTGATGGCAATAGGCTCGCCTCTATTACATGGGACTTAGACATAACTGGCGAAATGTGGGTATACTATTTGGTACACCTCTGCCTAACCATTCGGAGATTACAGGCGTGATGTTATGTTATGATCTTCGAGATATTTTTCTATTTAACACCTTGGCAGTTAGGACCAATCAGTGGAAGTAGTTCTTGTGAAGAATTGCATACTTAGTTACTTTCGCAATACTTCGGTGAACCACAAAATTGTGCAATAAAAGTGATTGTGGAAGAAGAAGGGAATCTGCGACGACTCCAAATACATCAGGGTGAGGGCATAATGATGATGAAGATGGTGAGAACATAAACCTTGGTCTAGACTTGACTAAGATTGAACGAAGAACGATGTGAGACGCAGGGAACCAGTCAATGTGGCGACACTTGGGGGAGGCCTCTGTCCAACAGTGGACGTCTTTCGGCTGAAGTGATGATAATGATGAACGAAGAACAACTGTTAGGATTGTATACGATGATGCTCTAAAATGCAGTTATACTATACACGCTTGCATCTCTTCACTTAGACCACAACAGATACAAATAAACCCCGAATCTGAGCAACAAATTCTGCTGAACTGATTCGCGTTGGAGTTTTTGATTAGGAGTATCCGTTGCAAACAGATTGATTACGTTATCTACAGCAAACACCACTGTATTGCTTTTATTTTCTTTTATTTTTGTTGCTGAGTACAGCAATCATATTTGTTTGTTTTAGTTTTTGGTAAATATTTTGATGTGGTTATGAAAACACACATACAAACACACGTATTTTTTTTTTGTGAAGTTAGCATTGGTTTTAACGAGCCAATTTAACAGCTTAGTTAAACTACACACTTTGCGGTGTTATCGTAAAAATGGTGCAGTTTTTATTTAATAAAATGGGTGTTTAAGCAGACGACTATTTAAGTCGCGAGTTAATAGGCTTCTTTTGGGTTAGCTCGTTCTATCGTCGACCTCATCTCTGTCCTCAGGACTAGATTGAGGTCAAGAGTAGGCCCATTTAATATATATTAAAACAAAACGTTAACAATTACTCAACTTTTAGATGCATTCATAAATATTAATTAAACCCTATAAAAAACTGGACCACCTGAACAAGATTCAAGGTAACCAAAGAGGTCTCTATAAACAAGTATGTACAACTTTTTTTACTCAATTCGTCAAAAACAATAACACTCAATTCGATGTTCAAAATAAAATAATACAACTACAATTATCATTCAATACATCAAAAACAATCACCAAATTGATATTAAATAATAAAACCTGCCAATACTAAAGTGCTAGTCTGTGCTTAGCCATACAACAAAAAAAAGTTTTTGACAGCAGCTGTCAAATGTTGAAACGTCAAAGCAAATTGAACAATATGACTGTAAGCGTAGTTATTTTTTCTTAAAAATAAATTAGGAGCAGACAGCTGAATGGCATTTACGAGGGTACCTTTCAATTTCACTAAAACTACGTACGATTTGGATACAAAGTGGATTTCTTCTAGTTTTTACGTGAGTTCAAGAATAGTTTCAAATAAATGTTTCAAAGGGTTTTTCTGCAAACAAAATGGAGCGTGTAGGGCTGAAATTAAATATAGCGCACACATAGCTCAAATATGTATATCGAGAGCGATTTTCATTGAGAAAATAAAATAACAATAATGGTACAAACAGTGGTATTAGCAGTATATTAAAAAAAAACCGGACAAGTGCGAGTTCGACACGCGTGCAGAGGGTTCCTACGTTAATTCTAAATTCCGTAAGTTGTTTTAAAACCATGATTTCTTATAGGTTTTCCTGTAATCTACAGGCAACTAACTATTTTTTGTATTTTATTCAAAATTTTCGGCCCTGTACTTCCGGAATTAAGGGAGGGGGGATAATTTTCGCCTATTTTCTTAAATAACTTCCAAACTATATCTTAAAATTACAAAATATATACATATTTGACATTTTTACAATGAGCCCTTTCATTTGATATGTAACATGATACAGTTAGCAAAACTTTTTTTTTTCATTTTTTTTTTTGATTCACATTAATTTACGTTACACGCATGTGTACCAAATTTCAACTCAATCGGTCCAGTAGTTTCGGAGTAAATTGGCTGTGACAGACGGACAGACAGCCAGGAACACGAGTGATCCAATAAGGGTTCCGTTTTTCCCTTTTGAGGTACGGAACCCTAAAAACAAGTGCGGAACTCGAGATTTGCGTATAAACTTGTAGGCTTGTTATTATGCAACTTATGTACGGTTTTTTTTTCCTTTAATTGTGCTGTAAGACATTGCTGCTTGCCAAATTTCATGTTTCTAGGTCAACGTGAAGTACCCATAAGTACAGGTTTTGATTTCCTTGTGAAATCGCAAAATATGCGACATAAACGGTCCTATCTTTTGATTGCGTTGACTTACAAGCTTAATTTTTTCGCGGCTCCAAGAAGTAGCAGATCTGAGAATTTGAAATATTAATTTCAGCCTGATACCTCCACGCGTTCCTCAGAAAAAGGGTCTTGACAAACGGACAGATGACAACAAGGTGATCCTAATAGGGTTCCGTATTTGCCACTGAGGTACAGAACCCTAAAAACATCAGAACCTAAAATTTTAATCAAAATAAACCAGCGAAATTCAACCATCATCCATGTTATTCTGTATTTGCAAAGCTATTTTGTTTCCGACTTGGGAGGGATATGCATGACTTTCTAAAAGTCAATGACTGTGACCAGACATACTTACATCACTCTCCTTTATTTTTTGGGATGAGAAATCATCAAATGACTCCTCCCGCTCCAACTCGTCTGAATGGAGCGTCAAGACTTTTTACTCTCCTGCCCTTATTGCAAATTATTTGAGGTTGGTGTAGTATGTCTTCTTCCATACTTCACTATTATTAATTTCGGGAGCTCAAAATCATGAACAAACACGGAAGATATATCCCGTAAGTGACAGTATAAGTTTACTATTATTAGTCATTTCATGAGTCACCCGTTTCTAGAGCCTGTGTCATCTTTCACTCAGCTCATCCATGATCTGCCTAGCCTTTTCCCAACTACGTTGGGGTCGGCTTCCAGTCTAGCCGGATGCAGCTGAATACCAGTATTTTACATGGAGCGACTGCCTATCTGACCTCCACAACCCAGTTAGCGCTAGGTAATACGATACCCCTTGTTAAGACTGGTTGTCAGACTTTCGGGCCACTGACTACCTGAAACGACTGTCAAAGATCTACAAATGACAGCCGTTACCAACGGCTTCACGTGCTTTCCGAAGCACGGAGGAAACTCGGTATGTAATGGGTCCACATCCACAGACCAACCTAGGTAAGCACGGCTTAAGTTAAAGATCGACCCGAGCGGCTGTTCTTATTTAGCCACGAGCTCCTCTTCACTCAGCCCATCCAGCGATTCTTTAATCAAAACTTTCCTCAAGTCATTTTCCTAATTCCTCTGCATCACATGCTCGTACCTTGCCAACCGAATACCACACAACATGTCACCCACTCGCATATAAATGAATACATTATTATAATCACCAATCCAGCAAAAACCCATAACATATTATGCGGCCTATACTTATCAGTGAAAGATAATTTCACTCTAATCCTCAAAACCACACCTGAAATCCTGAAAAGCCCTACCTTACCAACTTATAATACCAACGCCAAATATTTTCGTCATCCAAGATAAACTCGGCAAGATTTAAATTTGAAAGTGTCCGATATTAAAGAAATGGCTCTCAATGAGGAGACTGGGAGGCTTTATTGCAAGCGTTTTCATAAAACTTATGCAAACGGCGCGCTGAAATAATAAAGTAGGTATAGTTGCTCCAAGACTTGGAACAGCGAGGGGTGGAATGGAAAAACAAGGGAACGGAGGGCCGAAATGAGCTATGGTAATTGTGTATGGTAATGTGACAACGATGAGGTTAGTAATGATTTGTGGAGGTTGGAGTAAAAAGTTAAACAAAATGTAATTCGGAGAATGGTCCTACTTTGGCAATTAAAGTAAATAGGCGACCTTTTTTGGTGTACTAGGTAGTAACATTACGTGTATAGTTTATTATTAGTTCTAAGGTTTTTATAATATGTATTAGTTTATCTTTGTATAAAATTATTTTGTGTATTTTATCTACGGGCCTTGTTGCCTGATTAAAATGATTATTGTTATTTTACGTTACTAGAGATTTCAATTCAAAGAAATATAAATAAAATAATAAAATAAATATCCCTGGACATTTCACACAGCACCATCTAGCCCCAAGCTAAGCAACCTAATGCTTGTGTTATGGTAGCTAGATGGCTGATAAACTACATATATACATTTTTTTTTTGTAAATACATACATATTATAGATAGAAAAACACCCAGACCCGGAACAACTACTTGTAGGTCATACAAATATTTGTTCCGTACGGGAATCGAACCCGCGACATGCAGCGCAGCAGTCAATCGCTATATGTAAATATTAATATTGTATTATTAAAATACTAGCTGTTGCCCGCGACTTTCGTTAGCGAGACATTATTATAAAAATATGACGGACTATTTGAACATGATTTTGTTAACAATTTCAAGGTTGGAATATTTTTGCACGGAACCCTGATTATTTTACTAAAATAAAAGTAGCCTAAGTTAGACCTTATAACATCAGCTATCTGCCAGTAAAGTGTGGTCAAAATCAGTACAGCCGTTTCGGAGATAAGCCAAAACAAACAAACAGACCAATAAAAATTTAAAAAATGTATTTTTGTTCTTAGCGCCGTTTATAATATATTATTTTCATATGCAGTCAGTAAAATATGATATTTTGATATTACAAACAGACACTTCAATTTTATTTATTTGTATATATAGAATTATAGATGTATAGTATAAAAAAATATAAAAGTTTTTCTAGGATGTACAGTGTAAAAATTTATAAAAGTTTTTCAAACGTCATCCATATCTTGGAAAGTGCACAGCTAAGATCCCGTAGAAAAAATGAAGGTAAATCTTCTTATTTCGTATCCTTATCCCCATATTCCAAGTTAAAGACAATGGAAGCTGAAAAGCGTTTACACTGTAGAGAGAAATTCATTTCGTTGTACAATACTGGAAATACTTGTCTTAATGAGGGTAGTTCCAGCTCCCTTTTGTTGGACCCTTCCTTCTGGCAAATCGATTGCTTTTTCATCGATTTTATTTCACTTTCATTGCAGTTTTTTTTGTACTCTCTGAAGCTAGTACATCACGCCTGTAATCCCCGAAGGGTTAGGCAGAGGTGTACCCATTAGTACACCCTCATTTCGCCAGTTATGTTTAAGTACCATATAATAGAGTGCGAGTCTATTGCCATCAACCGGGCACAAATCCAGACTCCGTGGCTCCTACTGAGAAATTCCTTAGGCAAAAACCCGATAAAAAATTTTCCTACCCGGGAATCGAACCCCGGACCTCATACTCAGAAGTCACGATTGCGACCACGACACCAATGAGGAAAGTGATGAATCGACTATGTGGATAGAGGCTGTCGGTTGATTTTAGTATTCTAGACAACTTGAGCATTTCATACCGTATACAGAGGGTCTAAAATAGCCGCTTTAGCAGAATCATAATAGGATAATAATATGAATTAATTAAATTCGTAAAATGGTCACAAGGTGACAATTCATAATAGTAGGTACGTCTATGATTATTTTAAGAATTTAAACGTAATTCATATTATTATCCTATTATGATTCTGCTAAAGCGGCCATTTTAGACCCCCTGTACCGTTGCCAAGTCTGACAATCAGTCTTTCCAAAGGATGTCGTTTTACCCAGTAAGTGTTGTGTAGATAGGACAGAAAATAGTTCAATGATCAGCAGTGGAAGCCGACCCCAACATAGTCGAGAAAAGTCTAGACAGATCATGATGATCATAGTTGAAATCACATAAAACAAAACAGCGACTCTTATGTTGTTATTTTCAAACAAAAATGAGATTGCAAGTAATTTAGTCGAGGAGATACATCAGATAAAATGTGCAATCAAATTAGGTGGAATAGCATTTGTTCTGTCATAAAATTAGCAAAGTTTCAGAGTTATTAAGAGAGCGCCGTTTGTCTTATCTTGTGTTTTGTTTGTATTTTCTACTTCGTATTGTACATTTTTATTTTATCATCTTTAAAAATTCTGTATAGCAGATAAAGTAATTGGAAATAACGATCAATTAAAATAATGATATAATTAACACTAGAAACGGGATATTTACCATGTCCACTGTTTGTTTTGAGTTCCCGATATTTCGGCGCTGTTGCAAGCACCATGATCACGGATAAACTGAAGTTATAACAAACAGTGGACATGGTTAATATCACGTTTCTAGTGTTAATTATAATGTTAGTGACCGTAACAGTATAAAAACTTATAAAATAATGATGGTGGTGATTGGTGGTGAGCTTTAGTATAATAATGAAAATGATGATGTGATCAGTTACATTCACTAATTAAATATTGAATAGAAGCATAAATTATGCGAGTAGTTGTGTTGTAGCAGTGATGACAACATTTCTGTCACTTGGTTAATATGGAATTTTTATTAAATTTTTGTAGATTCCTAGATGCTTGTTAACTTTTATATCTTGTTTTACGTTTTTGTTTAAATATTCAAGGACTTAATAATGTCGGGTAAACAGTCCTTCCATACTAAAGTACTACGCTGTAACATGATAATATTGTAAAACCAAATAATTTTAAAAGAGTAACCATGGCGTGTCTTGCCGGTTGTCCTCCATAGGAAACGACCAACCCGAATCGTGCACTTTTCTCGGCGTTTTATACGTGCTCATTTAGGCAAATGTAAAAAAAATACCTATAATTAAGTATATTATTTAAGAACCCGGTGTCCTGTAAGTGCTAATTTAATGATTTTTTTGGGACTCATTTGATAATAAAAATAAAATAGATACGTCTAGTGGTCGCAAGCGCGACTGCTGAAAATGGGATCCTGGGTTCGATTCGACCGACGGAGAATATTATTGGGTTTTTCCATTAGAAATGTCTTACTAGCAGCCACGGAGTCTATCAATAGGCTCACCGCTATTACATGCATTAGGTGCATATCTGCCTAACCCTTCAAGGATTACAGGCATGATGTTATGTTCGCAAAACCATCAATACCACTTAATCCAGCTTCCCAACTACTCCATACGTTTGTATAGGTATACAGTACAATTCGTACATATTTAATTACCATTACCATTTCCGCTAAGTTCCAAGTTGCAAACTAAGTTAAGCGTGTTATAAGCTAATAAGAGGTTGTCAAAGCACCAGCTAAGTTGGTACAAGTTAGCATAATATTGTTGATACGCTCCTTATACAATACTTGAAACTACTGGTTGGTATGAGTGGGTAATATTGTGTAGTAATGCTTACACGTCTCGTTGAGAATTCATTGAACACTCATCGTCTGCCTAGCCTTTTCCGAACTATGTTGGGGTCGGCTTCCAGTCTATCACCACTACAATGGTACAATTGCGTATTGCCTTACAGACCCAGGACCCTTACGAAAACAGTTACAACCACGTATTCAGTACATCATTCTGAGCAAAAAAAAACCGATAAAAAAATTCTAGGCCCACGTAGAAATTTTTCATCGGTTTTTTTTTTGAGACATGCCTGTCGCTCTATTCCCAAACCACTGTAACTCCTGAAAGCCTGAATCAAAAGTGGCGACCACCAGAAAAGCGCCAAGACAATGAAGCCTGACGAAGTCCCAGAGAAACAATTTAACTGTCTTGGATCCTGCAACTAAATTAATCAGAAAAGTATAGCGGAGGAGTACGTTTCAAATGACTTTTTACACCTAAAACGACAAGCCCGCCGCTCTTTTCCCAAACCACTGTAACTCCTGAAAGCCTGAATCAAAAGTGGCGACCACCAGAAAAGCGCCGAGACAATGAAGCCTGACGAAGTCCCAGAGAAACAATTTAACTGTCTTGGATCCTGCAACTAAATTAATCAGAAAAGTATAGCGGAGGAGTAAGTTTCAAATGACTTTTTACACCTAAAACGGTTACAGCATCAATTCAGTGTTTTAATTGCAATTCATTACTAATATTTTAGTTCACTAGTTAACCATAATTCTTATTTCCATACAGTAGTATTGCCAAATTAATTAAAACAGGTAAATATTTGACAGCTAATTGCGACGTTGCCAACTTTTTGGATGAACGCTCTTAACTAAATATAGTCTGTCCCCACGTTACGAGTTACGAGCAGTGACAGTTACTGCTCTGTTAGCCACCACACACGATGCGGATGTAGCATGCACGAGAAGTACCATAGCGAAATACTGGTGTAGCAACTAGTTTATTACGTGCTGTTACATCCCCAGTATACACCCTTATGTGCCTAATCAGCACCACAACATCATTCAGTTATGGACTTAGTGTATTGGTCAGGCTATAGCGTCAGTTCGGGTTCAGACTCCTTCCGGATAGGTCGCAAGTCAGAGTATTGACCAAGTTTCCCTCTTGACACTGTATTTGTGCCTTTTAACCAATATATTTAATTAACTTTCTATAATCGTTTTTTTATTTAAGGGATTTCTAAAACGTGTCCTAACAGTGCGAAAAAAACGACGATGTCTTAGAAGCTCTTACTTGAACTTTTCGCTTGCCTAGGTTAGTCTGTGGATGGGTAGCCACCCATTATATACCTAGTTTCATCCGTGCCTTGGAAAGTATCTTAAGCCGTTGGTCCCGGCTGTCATTTATTGATGTTTGACAGTCGTTACAGGTACTAGTTTCATCCGTGCCTTGGAAAGTATCTTAAGCCGTTGGTCCCGGCTGTCATTTATAGATGTTTAACAGTCGTTACAGGTAGTCAATGGCCCGAAAGTCTGATGACCAGACCTTACCAAGGGGTATTGTATTACCCAGAACTAACTGGGTTGTGGAGGTTAGATAGGCAGTCGCTCCATGTAAAATACTGGTATTCAGCTACATTCGGTTAGACTGGGAGCCGACCCTGAGATAGTTGGGAAAAGGCTAGGCAGATGATGATGACATTTACACTAAACAAAACCAACAGTCCAAAAACTAAAAACACGCCTACACTCCCCTCCCTACTCCCATATCTAACCGCAGACTTACTACCCACACATACATAATACATAAGTCCTAAACATAGACGGACAGACGTCGCCGACTCGTCCACAAGTTCGGGATGATCCCGTAATCCCGGGATATCGCGGTGTAAAGGTCACGCCACAACAAACAGTCCCGGAGAAGGGACGAGTTGTGTGGAGGGGACTTTAGACTGGAGATGTTTGTGCATTATTTATTTCTGTGGAAGTTTTTGAAGATGAATTATTCGGTAGTAACATTGCTTTGCTTTGTCTAGTTATTTGTAGTCCGAATTTAAAAACGTACGTCGACTTGACCTCTTCTTTCCTTTGTTAAGATGGAAGCACCTGTAAGCCCGTGAAATTCAATTTTCTTAAGTTTTTAGCAATTTGGAAGTCATTGATTGACTTTTTCAAGAAACAGTTATTGAATGGGGTTAAATGAACTAAGAGGGTTGTATTGTGTATTAATAATTTTAATGACTACAATTCTGTAACTACATACGTGTTACTTGCATCATCTGCCTAGCCTTTTCCCAACTACGTTGGGGTCGGTTTCCAGTCTAACCGGATGCAGCTGAATACCAGTATTTTACATGGAGCGACTGCTTATCTGACCTCCACAACCCAGTTAGTGCTAGGTAATACGATACCTCTTGCTAAGACTGGTTGTCAGAATTTCGAGTCACTGACTACCTGTAACGACTGTCGAAGATCTACAAATGACAGCCGGGACCAACTGCATAACGTGCTTTCCGAGGCACGGAGGAAACTCGGTATGAAATGGGTGGTCACCCATCCACAGACCAACCTAGGTAAGTAAGGCTTAACCTAAAGATCGACCAAGCGGCTGTTCTTATTTAGCCACGAGCGTGTTACTTGCGCGAATCATAATTTCATCAACATATTTACAACCTGACACTGATCTGCATCTGAGTTTTCACATTAAGGAAGCACCTGGATAGCCTGCGAAAGTTTTTTTGTATTTTGCCAGTCAGTGTCAGGCTATTATATTAAGGTGAATGCTCCAACCAACCCGCGAAATTCAAATTTTATCGTAAGAAAATCTGAATTTCGCGGGTTGGTTGGAGCATTCACCTTAAGGTACAAATTTAACTTATAAAGATTCATCATTTAAGGAGATTTATTAAAAATTTAGATTTCATGTCAACACATTCACCCAATCAGATTTTCAGAAACCCGATGCTAATGCTAACACTAACTTTCAATATTCCTTAGATTTGTGAATATCAGCGAAGTGACCTACTGACCTAGCAGGTCATACGACTGTGGTGGTACCCTATCCATCCATCAGCATTAGTTCTGCCTACGCTCTAGCTATAGGAGGATTATGGATGCTGACACTGATCTCCGACACCACGGGGTTGATATACGATTTATGTGTCTCATGAATCTGGAGAATAGAAGTTTACCTATACGAAATCTACAGGACGCCACATGCTGCAATCCTTAAATACTCTTTTTTTTTAAAGGAGTTCCTTTATTTTGTGGTTTGAGCAACAGGGTGGAAAGTCATCCTCCGTTGAAAAGGGAAGAATCCTCTGACCAGACGAGTGTTAGGTATGCCTGTCCGGTGAGCAACGGCCCAACGGTTGTCATTGGGTTTAGAATACTTCAGTAGTAGTTCGTCTATGTTTGTCGATTCATAAAAATATTTATAAGAGGTAAATCAGGACTACAAGATCTATTCAACCTAACTTTGAATAATTTATCGTTGTTGTTTCTCTCTCAAATTCATATACGTCAATTAACGCCAATTAACCGATTATTCGAGAATGATGAAGTAGGTATGTTTATTTTAGTACCTACATCGACCACACACTCAAGTGATATGGGCGACTGACAAGCTAGAGGTCTTAAGTTCAGACCACACCGACTGCATTAAATAAACATACAATGTAGTGATGTCACAGCATGCATGTATTATCGAAATGGATATTCCACGTTTCCCCACTGTTGTTACTATGTTTCACAAGTAACAGAAAGCAAGCCTTTTGCTATTGACCGGGCACATGGGGTCAAAAATGGCCGCTTTAGCAGAATCATAATAGGAATCACGCTAAAATTCTTAAAATGGACACAAACGCAGTTAATATTATGAATTATCACTTTCAATTCAATTCAATTCTTTATTGTACACAAAATTAAAAGATATACACACAAAATTACAGTATATAGCTTATGTACAACGTCGAGCTTAACCCAAAACTGGGTTTTCTTACAGCAGACCTTACTTCGATTGCGAGACTTTGACCATTTCTTTGGCCATTTGACTTTGTGATTTTACGAATTGTAACGTAATTCATATTATTATCCTATTAAGATGCTGCTAAAGCGGCCATTTTAGACTCACGGACCGCTACTGAAAATGAGATGTTTGAATGATACGATCACGTTTTGCTTATAGGCCAAATATCTTACATCAACATTACATGAACTCGATTAAAAATTAACTACTAATAGCGCGTTGATCAAATCACAGGCCATGGCATGCTAAGATACCCCAGAGATCTAATTGTGTGATTTGTTTAAATAAATAGAACTTGTTATTTATAAAATAAATAAATAAAAAATAAATAATCTTTCCTGACCACACCATTCTCCTGCCCTGATACCAATTTATTATAGTTCGGCGCAGTATGTCTTTTTCTTCCATACTTACATCTTTATTACTCGTCATCTTATCAGTCCTACTTTCTAGCCATATCATCCTAACTACTAAACTAAAAGACTTTCAAACGCGTATTTCTCAGGAAGTAGTATAGGTATGTTGTATTTTCAGAAAACGGACAACAGTAAGAGGAATGACGAAGCATTGTCCGGGACTCTGTTTCGGTAGTAAAGTTTATGAACCGTGTAAATTGGCAACACCGGCCAGCTTGAGATACGTCAGTTAAATGCACACGGGTTCGTATCCCGGACTTATCACGATGACCGGGAGTTTACGGCCCTGAGCACCCTTGATCAAACCTGGGAAGTACGACCCAACGAATACACAGTGTTTTACTATAAGTTATTAGACGCTACTGACCAATTTGAAGGCAGGCAAAAAGTTTTCTAAATGTGGGTAAGTTGACAAGCACATATCTATACTAATATTATAAAAAATGTAAATGTTTGTGAGGTTGTAGGGGGTAATCTCTGAATTGATTTCTAAAATTCTTTTACCAATAGAAAGCCACGTTATTTGTGAGTGTCATAGACTATGTATAATTAACTCGAAAACTGAAAAAACTTTTTTTGTTGTAGTCGAACGACGAAAACGTTTCTTACGGATGAGAGATATATGATTGAGTTCTAGAGAAAAGTTGTAGAGCTTGATAATGCCTACAAAAAAATCAACGACAGCATATCTCTAACTATGATATTTAAGTCACAAAAAGTATAGTCTTAAGATCCCGTGAGCAATTCCCGAACTCCACGCGGGCGAAGTCGCGGGCATAAGCTAGTATCTAAATAATCGTTTTGTAATACTCACGCAACTGCAAGTTACTATTGTTACTGTTCTCTGATTACATACCTGAAACAAAGCCAACAATAAACATTAGAAAAATTTGTATGCAATTAAAGAGTAAATCATGACAGAATTCACAGAACAAAACATCAACCAAAAAATATTCGCCCGTCACGAATATCAAACCCATGATGACCCTGATCACTGCCTTCAACATCATCATCATATCTGTCCGGAATCATACACTGCTGGGTATAGATAGACCTCCCCTTTTTGCTACACTTCCCGGTTCTGTGCGTCCCTTATCCAGAGGTGTTTCTCGCGATTTTGACGATATCGGTTTCATAGCCTAACCTTGGCCAAAGATCACTGTATAATTTAGCACTATGCCCAGGATTTGCCCATCACCCCTTTACACCCAGATCCGTATCTAAACAAAAGCTTATCCAAGCAAAATAAAAGCTTATCCAAGCAAAATTAAACCAATATCATACACAACAGTACGCCTACTACATCCTAACAAAATCACAACCCTTCATCCCATTTTAAGGTGCGCAAAATATCAAAAACGACGTCTTTTTATCCCCAGAGGATCGCATTATCGGTAACACCAGTTACTGGGGGTTAAGGGGGGTGTAAAGGGGTCGTTCGAGTAAATAGACGTATTTATCGTTTAAGTATTTCAAATTGAATTTGCAAGCGTGTTGCGAATGAGAAGAGTGCTTAGTGCTTAGTGTTTTAGATTTCAGTTTTGAACGCAGTCTGGATTGTGATAGGATGTGCGAATGTTGTGTTGTGGAAATTACATTTATGTAGTATCTGACTAGTTGTTTAATTGTCTTTGTTTTTTTAGTAGTTGGGCCCTGGCTGGCTGCTGTAGGAATAATCCGGCCAAACTCAAAGCGTTTATTTCAATTAGACCATTACGGCACTTTTGAATGTCAAAAAAAATAAAAAAGAAGCGAAGGTACAGTCCCAGTCACAAGGCATAATAACTTGAGAAAGTACTGTAGTTGCACATTCCAAAGCGTAGATGGCGTAAATGGGGTATCATGGGTCATCCCAAATACAATGCGAGTGTGGAACCCCTCTGCCCCCCCATCTCCTTTCTTGCCCATCCTGTACAGGCACCTGCATCTTCCAGGATTTAAACGAAGCTAACGGAAGAGCTGTGCAGGTGGCTATATACTGGTCGGGTATTATTTGAGTCCATCGACACGCAAAAAAGAACTTAATTTATTTGGTATGGTATAGTAGACATTAACATGACTACCATACCATGACATAATAGAGCTCCTGGGTAAATAATAACAACCACTTGTGGCGATCTTTAGGTTAAACCGTGCTTGCCTAGGTTTGTCCGTGGATAGGTGAACACCCATTTCATTCACAGAGTTTCCTCCGTACCTCGAAAAGCATGTTATGCCGTTGGTCCAGACAGTCATTGGTAGATCTGTGACAGTCGTTACAGTGGCTCAAAAGTCTGACAAAGGGTATAGTATTAGCCAGTACTAACTGGGTTGTAGAGATCAGATAGGCAGTCGCTCCATGTAAAATACTGGTGTTCAGCTACATCCGGTTCGACTGGAAGCTGACCCCAACATAGTTGGGAAAAGGCTAGGCATATGATGGTAAACATTAACATGACATACCTAAAACCAACAGCTGACGTGGAACGAACCGTTTCACAAATGCACGAAATTCAAAATCCTAAGGTTACTGGTTACGCTAGGCTGTAGTCAAAAATATTTGCATTCATTGTTTTCTTTTCTTATGGTATTTTAAGGCTTATGGTCTGACGAACCTTCAAGATAAGGTGCAATTTTTAAGGTCCGGAACGGAAAGTCTGCAACCAACTCAAAGATCAGCAACAATTATTGCAAATACTAATAACTACTAATAGCATTCTCATTTTGCAAGCACCTTGCAGCTTTAGAATATCAATATTGTGTACTACGGTGGGACTGACATATGCTATGCGTAAAAACCCCTATAAATAAATAAAGAAAAAACAAAAAAAAATAATATTATGAACGCAGTATGCAGTGAGGTAACTTTTGATTACGAATATGGATGGGTATAAGAGTAGACTGATAAGATGACGAGTAATCAAGAAGTATGGAAGAAGACGACATGCTAAGTCGATCCCAAATAAATTGGCATAAGAGCAGGAGAATGACGACATAATACGAAGTTGTAGGTATCTAAACATAACTTTTAAATAAATCCCTTTACGCCTTACCTCACTAAGCACTTCCCCACCAGCACTTCCACAGAAATTCAAACAATAACTTAAACAAGAATTCGCACCACTTTCAGGCGATCCGTTTGCATCAATAACAGCATTGAAATCACTCAACTTGCACGTACCGACACTTAATAGATATTCTACCAGAAGTATTAGTCCATTGTATCTCTCCCAAGCATTGATGCCAAAAATCTATCGAAGTAAACTTTACCATAATATACGAGAGATCAAAAATCAGCCACACTTAGATGACAAGAAAATGTCACTGTCAACTACGGTTTTGACATTATTGTATTAGAAACTTTTATTTTTCAAATAAAAAAATATACAGAAAACCTAAGGATACAGAAAGAAGAAATTAATATCTGTTAGCACTCGTTGTTCGTGAACTTTGTTATGGACTTTTTTGTGAAAGAAAAATATGTTGGCGGTAGTTCCGATTTCGTCCACGCAACAAAAGACCCACTGTCAAAGCATTAAAAGCTAATCTAAGACGAACCACAAACCAAAATACTTAAGCCATCACAGTACACAGTTATTAAAAATGAAGCGAATAAAGTGCCTAAACAATCAGTCAAAGCATGGAAAGCAGACCAACAAACTAGAGGAAATCTGCAGCTATCCATATCATACCCCTATTTATTTATTTATCCCTATTTACACGAGTTTTACGTAATCTTTTGGACTTCCCCCACCCCTCGAACCTTGCTCGAGCCAGCCCGCGATGCTGAGTAGTTTTAAATCAGCTCCTAAAATAATGATATCATTCAGATCCAGCCTGCCCCTCTGCTGCCCTCCCCAGCGACGCTCCAAGCGAAGTTCGTACAAAACAGGGGGTGTCCTTAGCGCGCTGTCGCATAGTTTATAAGTTATTTACCTCTGGCTGGAGGCCTTGCACTCAAGGCACCCACAGGATAATCCGGCTAAGCAGAAGCCATTCTCATAGGTTGACATGCGAGATACCATTAAAAAAAAAAGCATATCGGACCTTCTGCATTCTCTCCACATTGACCGCATATTCTACAGCCGTAATCTAAATTGCTATGCATCCCCGTACCCAGTGAATATGTCATTAACGTTGTAACGGGGTTCGACTCCCGTGGGATGGCATTAACACTTACTATAGTCGGATATGGAACCCTATCTAGTGATGGGATGAGATAAAATATTACGTTGCGAACGTTTTTGATAGTTTAACAAAATATTTTTGTACTTGTTCTTCTAGCTTGAAATGTTGTATAAGAATAAAGGAAGACCAAGGAAACGATTGTGTAAAGGATGATATAGCATGAAAGGAGGTGTCTGATGAGATGACGACTAATAGAGAAGTATGGAAGAAGAATATATGCTGCGCCGACCCCAAATGAATTGGGATAAGGGAAAGAGAATGATGATGGCTTGTTCTTCTAGCTTCATAAGAACAAGACTGAAGAATTGCCTCCATGATTGTTCGTACGAATCCATACATCCGTACTTATCCATAATTATATGAACGCGGCAGTAAATTTCTGCCAGTTACCTTTTTACGACTTAACGAACGAACTGATTTGGATAAAATTTGGCACACAGATAGATCATAGGCCGGGTTTGTATAACCGCGAGCAAAAGCTAGATATTGTACACAACTCACGCCGCTATTTTATGTTTTCAATACGATTTCACGAATTTGACTGCCTTATTGGTCGA
This sequence comes from Eurois occulta, assembly GCA_950022335.1. NCBI lineage: Eukaryota > Metazoa > Arthropoda > Insecta > Lepidoptera > Noctuidae > Eurois > Eurois occulta. The sequence continues at coordinate 10,193,138 of OX465502.1, forward strand.
ATGGTCGCAAGCACGACTGCTGACCATGAGGGCCTGGGTTTGATTCCCGGAAAGTGTTATTGGGTTTTTCCATAAGGAATTTCTCAGTAGCAGTCACGGAGTCTGGATTTGTGCCCGGTTGATGGCAATAGGATTACGCCCTATTACATGGGACTTAAACATAACTGGCGAAATGTGGGTGTAGGTACTATGTAGGTACACCTATGAAAAACCCCTTGGGGATTACAGACGATATGCATCTACGCTCTCTGCCACTATCTTTAAGAGTCCAAGATCCCAGGAACACTGTACTAATATTTTACGCTCACTGACTGCCTTCTCAACTTCATAATTACACATACTTACCACAATAACAAACAATAAATCACCCAGTTAGAAGGTACGTCACCCAATTAGCCTCCTCACACCGTTGACAAACTATGCGTCTCCTAATATCTTAGGAAATTATTCAATAGCACGCCCGGCTGTGAGAATTGAGATAGATTACTGTTTCTGAGAGCACGGAAGCTCTTGACAGATCATCCAAGACGTTAGGTGGTTGAGGCTGGGAATGTTGAATTTACGGGTGTGATGTTTGGTTTAGATCCTTGGTTTTTGATATGAACTTCTCGCAAAGACACTTTAGATAGCAGAGAGGCTTAATCAGAAAAAAAATGATGATGAAAATATCTAGCTATAATTTGGCCTTTGGGTCTTTAGCCTAAGTATTTTCTTTTTCCGTAGAACCGAAGACCTTTGGGCAGACGTGTTCTTGTCTAGAGACCGCGAATCGGGCGTAAGGTGGGACGCCCTCAGACTCGGTCGAACGACAGTGGCTGGTAGCAAATGGATGAGACTTGCCGATAATCGAGTTAAGTAGCGTGCAATTGAAGAGGCCTGATGTCCAGCAGTTGATGATGATAATTATGATATTCCACTGAAGTAAAAGTTCTATCGCCAAATATTCTACGAGTCTGACAGTTCAACATAATGATCAATGACAATGACATTAACGGGTGACAACCCTGCGACACGTGCGCCTCGCCTTCACAATTCAAGCTAAATGATCGAAGGGGGAAAGTCAATTATGAAATGGGGGTTTTCAATTAAATTAAGATGTTTGTCAATAGAAGAGTATTGGGGGAAACTTTCAACCTTATGGGATATGATTTTGTAATAGTGTCCTGGGACCAGTAATGGTGATTTATGTTGTTTGGGTTTTTTAGTGTTTGCACTGTGGATTAAAGTGAAGTTGGTTTCGTGTTTCGTGAACAAACCCCACGATCGACGTTACTTCTAAAGTGGCTTTTGCTCGTGGCTTTGCCCGCATGGAAATTATCCCACAGTGACGTACTATGGTCATGGTTTAACCAAACCCTAGTCTTCTCCTTTGCGTGTCGATGGACTCAAATAATACCCGACCAGTATATAGCCACCTGCACAGCTCTTTCGTTGGCTTCGTTTAAATCCTGGAAGGTACATGTGGCTGTACAGGATGGGCAAGAAAGGAGGTGGGGCATATCCTGCAGAACGGATCGATGATACCCCATTTGGCCAGGTTATTTCTGCAGCGGCCAACTTGGCCCTGCAAACGGTTAAGAGATTTCAAGATTGGCCACAGCAGTTCCTGTCCAGGAGGAAGATGTTCTGCTGAATTGATGAAAAGAGGAGGGGTGGGATGTCGGACATTAGTTAATTAAGTTTTAGTCGTGTGCTAAGTTTCAGCGAAATTCGTTCAGCACTGTGTTGAAATCTAAGACAGGCAATTTCGCGTCTCCGTGGTTTGTATAGTCTAGTATGCATGCTGATTGCATTTGATCGTATACTGATTGTTAATTAAATAACATCTGCAATTGAATTGTATATTACTGAATTGAAATTGACATGATCAATCAGTTTCAATCCCGGCTTCCCCAGTAGTTGCAGAAGCGCTCCGATTAGTCACATCGATTCAAATCGTGCGATGCTACCTATAAATGCAATTTCGTCGTATTTTTACGAAGATCACGATTTATATTGAACAATTTTTTCTTTAAATCCGTAAACGTTTTACCCTTTAGTAAGAGGGTTTGAGCAACTCAATCTTTTTCAAATACATGTTGTAAACTAGGAATTTCTGTGTATCATGGGTGCTATTTTTACACGACTGCAGATTATAGATATGACTGCAGATATTTAAGATACATTTTTTCAGGTGGTGCGTCTGAAGGCTTCCAAGTTTTGGGTCAAATATATGAATTTAATGATTTGCCATCGACAAGGTAAGCAGAAGACTTCAAAATTTTATGACTGTAGTCTTATTCATTGATAATATTTATATCGAACTACACACATTTTAACAGAAAATGATTCTTGTCATGTCTCCTTTATTCTTTTATCTGTCGAAGCAATTCCAATACTTGTAATATTTTTTTTTTTATGAGACAATTTACCTACATATACATATTTCAATACAGTTTTATTGGTACGTGTTTTATTGCCAATATATTTGTCCGATATTTGACACTATTGAACAATTTAGTTCTAGATATTGTTTGTTATTTTATTGATGTTTTTTTGCTCTCAATATAAAGACCTGAACTGTCTTCAAGGTCTGTTTTTCAGGTCAAGGGACTAAGGGTCGACCTTCGACTCTTTACATGAACAGGGAAATTGGACAAAGAATCAGTATTGCCATTTGACGTGGTAATCCTGCCAGCCTTTTAAGGATTTTTTTTACTGACATCGATGTGTATTTTTAATGGCTTATGATCCGTTTCCTCCCTTTTCATTCATGTACCCCCTTATGCACTAGGTAATAAGGTTGAAATGTGAACGACCGTCTGTGAACTCGTTACCACGTATTATTTTGAGCTTAAACAATATGTCAATATGTTCCTATTTTCAGTGTAGATAGGAGCTTTTAAAGGTCATCTACTAACCGACGATTGTTGTCGAAAATGAGGTCATTCTTAGGTACTTTGCTATGTTGAACTCAGTTGAGCACGCTGCTCAAGAAAACATAGTTTTACATACAAAAGGCACTGGGTACATTAGCAACACAAAATATCTCAATAGCTCGTCCGGGTGAGCTCTTTGAGTATCGCCTGGAATACCGAAGAATCGACGACGTTCAATTGTGGGGTACTCTTAGAAGTAAAATAACTGCAAAAAGACTCCAATTTTCAGGGTTCCGTAGTTAACAAACAAGGAAACCTTATAGTTTCGCCATGTCCGCCCGTCTGTCTGTCTGTCCGCAGCTTAGCTCAAATACTCTTAGTAAAAGAAAGCTGTAATTTGGCATGAATATACAGATTAGTTACGCCGACAAAGTGGTAAAATAAAATCTCGAAAATATTTTTTTTTAGGGTGTCTCTAGTACATATACGTAAAGTGAGGATTTTTTTTCTAGCGTATCCCATAGTGTGGAATATCGTTGGATAGGTCTTTAAAAATAATGGGCGTTTGTTACAATAATTTTTCGATTAAGAAATGCGTTTGTGAAATATTAAGAGCGTAGTCGGTCTGCGACAAAATTGAGAAATAGGTATTTGTACAAACTATTGCCGTCGCGTTGCGCCCAAGCGACCGCGCTATCAATGTGCGTGTGAGTAGTCTGTGTTTGTGTGCGTGCGTACCACTCCCGCGCCGGTCGCTTTTCGTTCTGCGGTCTTTCAGTTGCATTTGCTATCGGCATCGGTCGGCGTTTGCAGTGTTTGGCATTTACGAGCTACTTACTAGATCAAAATATTGTGTTAGACGTTTTTTATTGTTTACGGACTTGATTCTATGCTTTACTGAACTGACTTGGCTTGTGTATCGGATTTTGAGTAATTGACAGTCGCATACCACGAATATAAGAGAAAGGGTGGAAATGACAACAGAATAAATACACGGAATAAATATTCAATTATTCATTGATTTATATATTGTTTTGTTTTATTTAAAACTAGCTTCTGCCCGCGACTTCGTACGCGGATCCCGTTGCTTATGCCAGCGACAACGGGGTCGTCAAAATCGAAAATTTGAAATGTCTGATGTAGAATTCTAAGGCCCGGGGACGGGAAAACAACGGGATGAGCGAGACGATTGGAGTCGTTCCAGATCATTCATTTTTGTATGTCAACAGGAAACGCCCATCAGACTAAATAAGTTTTGCTAAGTCGTCATTCCTTAATATGTTATAGCACTGCCATGGGCTTTGGAGTTCCACAGCAGGTGTTCCAGATCTTCAAATTTATTCTCACAGCAGAAAATGCTCTTCACGTGGAATATTTTTAGCTACGGCACCATTTTTATATCTCTTATACTGTAGCTGGTCTGTTGCGGTTCTGCATCAGGTGTTAATTTTCCAAAATAAATTATAGCCTTTATGTTGCCCAGACTATACAACAAAAAACTTTTCTTCCCGTTACTCCGCAGCAGATCCCAAGGGTACACTGAATTAACTTCTGCCTCTTCATGCCGTACTCCAGCAATTCTTTCTCTCTCACTTTCTAACTGATTATGAATATTTTGTTGTGTGCGTGTTCGGAACAATGTATGATAATCTCGATCAGCAGTTAGTCGCGCATCACGTTCATCACTCGTTTCAAAAGACCTGTTAGTAGATGTGCGAATTCGCTGAGAACTCAAGCGTGATTCTGTATCGGTAAACGTTTCTGACTCGCGAGACAATGCATGTCGCTCACGATCAGCAGACAGTCGCGCATCATGTTCCGCACTTGTTTCTAGAGACCTAGCAGTAGATCCGTAGATACGCTGAGAACTCAAGCGCAATTCTCTATCCGTGAACGTCTCCGACTCGCGAGACAATGCATGACGTTCACGTTCAGCGGAGAGTCGCGCATCATATTCTTCACTGGTCTCTAGAGGCCTGGATGTAGATGCATAAATACGCTGAGAACGCAAGCGAGCCTCGCGATCCGAAGAGGTTTCTACAGAGCGAGTTGCAGCCTGATGTTCTCGAACAGCATCAAGTCTATTCTGACATTGGGAAAGATTTGACCTCTTTCTAGGCATGGTTATAGTTTTATTCTGAAGATACCTGATCAATTAAAATTTAAGTGACTGCTCCCCTGCGTTACCGGGTAGGCTACCGTGTCACGAAGATAAATGGAAAAGGAAATAAATGGTAGTTTTAGCCAGTAGAGTCAAATTTTCAATGATTCATAGAATTTTCATCGAAAATCAGTCCTAAACTGTTACCGCCTTCACCGCGTGGAGGTACTCCCAGCTTATGTTATTTTATAATTATACAGTGAACTCTTGGAGTTCCACAACAGGTTTTCCAGATCTACAATCTTTATACGTCAACAGAGAGTGCTCATCAGGCTGAACAACTCTTGCTAAGACGTCATTCCTATATATGTTATAGTGTAGCTGGGGTCTTGGAGTTACACATCAGGTGTTCCAGATCTTCAACTTTATTCTCTTAGCAGAAAATGCTCATCACGTGAGACAATTTTTGCTAAGGTACCATTTTTGTATCTCTTATAGTTTAGCTGGTCTGTTGCGGTTCTGCATCAGGTGTTCAAGTTTCCAAGATAAATTATAGCCTATATGTTGCTCAGACTTTATACCTATACAACAAAACTAAAATCATTCAAATCCGTCAAGTAGTTCCGAAGATTAGCGTGTACAAACAAACAGACAAACAGACAGAATTTTTTTTTTGGTTTCGTGCTCTATTTCTAAACCCCCCTCAATTATTATTTTTTAAGTATATTCAATGTACAGACACAGTTTTTTTACTGTTTTATTATATGTATATATAGACTAGCTGCCCGTCGCGACTTCGTTCGCGTGATTCCCTACCCCTGCTCGATCCGTACCCTTACCCTACCATTACCCCTACCCCTAACCTACCCCTACCCTACTCTACTCCTACCCTACCCCTACCCCTACCTATTTTCCCTTAAGATTTTTTTTTTGTTATTTTCCTATTCTGGACAGAGACAAATAAATCAAAAACCTTGAAAATCGGTCCAGCCGTTCTCGAGTTATAAGTGTTCGAACAAACAAACACGACTTTGTTTTATATAATAGCCATTCTTCTTTTGTGTTCTGATTGATTGTTTTTGTTTTTGGAGAATAAAATTAAAAACTTCAATTCTGTAAATGTGTGTATGAATGAACTGTCAATGTCAAATTGATTCTTATTTATAATTCTAGTTTCATATAAAAATACAAAAAAGCATGATAACACTACTTTTCGCCCTGCGGTTCAAAGCATTTTCCCGTGGGAATGGCATACAGATACCAAACTCTATACAAGTAATATCGATAATGATGGAAATCACTACATTATCGATAAAAAAATCGACAGTTGTCACTTCCCCATTTGCCTATTTGTATACGTATTAGTCTGACCCCCCCCCCTCACCCTTGATCTTTCCCCGTAATGTGCGATAGGGACAACTGCAGCTCAGACCGATTTTCACTACAAAATCTTGACAAGATCGATGCTGTATTCCCCTGTTTTCTCCGCCAAACCTGCGCCGATTCAATTATGTTTGGTGTCGAAATTTAGAGGAAGAGTAGATCTATGTTTCTATTATTTTATCTTAACGTAAAAACTTTTCATATTTGTCTGGTAGTCATCTGAATATGACAGTAAAAATGGGGCATTTTGTAGGTTTTCGAAAATTCGTATCTGTTTTGGTAATTATTTTTTGGGAAAAAGTAAATAACAGGGGCATACATACAGTAGATCTAAATTTTATAAAAAAAAACGAGTCCTCTAGAGGGATAAACCAGGAAGAAAATAGGGGAATACGTTTGTATGGAAAAATGCTGCTAGGATACCCTCTTAAGCTTTAAAGTGCAAATTTTGTGCGTGAAATAATTCACCGTAATAGTATACGAAGGGAAAACTATCACAGCTAAGTAGGCTTTACAAGTTTACGAATAATAGTCGACCAACTTACTAGAATTAGTCGGCTGTCATTTGTAGATCTTTGACAGTCGTTACAGGTAGTCAGTGGCCCGAAAGTCTGACACCCAGTCTTACCAAAGGGTTTCGTATTACCCAGAACTAACTGGGGTGTGGAGGTCAGATAGAACTTCAAATGTAAGTTTGTTTTTTATTATTACAATAAAAATCATCGTTCGGTGGCAAATCGGACCATAGGGAGTGGATTAAATTAACGTTGTGGGACTACGGAACCCCACATTGTGCGTGGCCCGACACACACTTGACTGGTTTTTTTTAGGTTCATTTCCCTAAGCCTTTTAAAGCGTTGCGCTTGTTTTGAGTAGGTAGGCAAACTTTATAGAGTTAACCCATGCTTAGGGGTTAAAAGGTGTTAATCTAACCCCAACTAATAGGGTTGAGGTTCTATTAACTGAAGGTATTAAAACACAGCATGGAGTCTATCATGTAATGGTACGCAGTTGATGGCAATAGGCTCGCCCTTTATTACATAGGACGGAAACAGGCGTGATGTTTTATGATCAAATCAGTCCCACTCTGATTGTCCAGTGAATAGCAAGACGAATCCTACATTTAGGACTTAAACCCAGCGAGGTGGTTATAATACTCGTACACTTCGCTGATTTAATGGGTTAAGTTAGTACTGTTGAAAACATTCACACTGAGTAAACAATAATACCTAGACTGACCTATGTCCGATCTTAAAATATATTTCACGATAAATGGTATCTACGTCCGGAGTTTATTTATTTATTTAACACTTCAAGCACACAGTACAGAGGCGGACTTAATGCCATAGGCATTATTTATTTTTTTGGAGTTCTTCAGGCTGTCAAAATTTGTTGACGGGTTTTTTCATAATTGTTTAATATCTGCCACTCGGGTCGACCTCCAGGTTAAGCTGCGCTTGCCTAGGTTGCTCAGTGGATGGATGAGCACCCCTTTTTTTTTTTTTTGGTGGGTGGGAAATCATCAAATGACCCCCCCCCGCCCTGGGCGGAGCGGAAGGGAGTGTCAGACTCTTACTGACTCAAAACCACCCATGTTCCTTCATTGGCCCTTTATGTTCCAGGGCCGCGGTATCTCTTTCGAACAGTCCCGCAGCCCTGGCAGGCACCGGCCCTTGCGGGCCCCTCCCGTTTGCTGACAACTCTTTGAGGCGCGCGTGGAACACGAACGCGCCGTCGACACGGCCTGCCCGTCGTCATACGACGGACGGACGGCGAGCTAGCCCATTACTCACCGTCCACAGGCCCGTATTGGATGAGCACCCCTTACATACCGAGTTTCCTCCGTGCCTCGGATATCAATTGTAGATCTTTGATAGTCGTTAAGTAGTCAATGGCCCGAAAGTCTGACAACTAGTCTTACAAAGAGGTATTGTATTACCCAGTTCTAACTGGGTTGCGCAGGTCAGATGAGCATATCTATGTAAAATACTGCTATTCAGCTGCATCCGTTTAGACATGAAACCGACCCTCAAATAACAGATGATGAGAAGCTTTTGTGAAATGGTTCGCGCCAAAACGAGAGGCGGAGAAATCGTAACAATTTTTGCCGTTATGTCGCCGTATGCAGCAACATTTTTCCCACAATCAAAATGAAATTGAAAATGCCAAGGACATAAAAAAAAACTTGCAATCAACAAAACATATGTGATGATGTTAAAAGACACACCTCCTGTCATTACTTGAATGACTTACAAGTTGTATTGAATGCTATTCATCATGGCTGACCTTCGGGCAATGGATGAGTGTTGCAACATTGATGACAGGTAAAAAGATGAGCTTTATATGGCAAGATGTATGGTTGATTGTTGAAAGGATTATGTCGTTTTTGGTCAGGGTCAGTAGTTAGGTGACCCGTTTCGTCAACGCCAATTATGGATAAGTTATGTTGAAGTTAATTTCATAAAACTATTTTTGAACTTGATTTAATACCTTTAGCTAGTTAGTTTCAGACACTTTAAAGCTGGCTGTTAATCTAATGTTCGATGTTGGATAAGCACCTAGGTATTGTAAGTGTGATGAAATTTTGAAGCGTTCCGCTTGGGATTTTTTCTTTTTTTATTCCTTAGGCTATATTGTCCCACTGCTGGGCATAGGCCTCCCCCAAAGCCTTCCTCTCTCCGAACAATCTCTCACTCAAAATCAAGGTTTGCCAAAGGGCGATGGAGCGTAGCCTATTGGGTATTAAGCTCAGCGACAGAATTCGCAATACGGCTTCAGTTTACATCTGGAAAAATCAAAACCCGGAATATACCATAGATATCGTTGTATTAATCTAAATAGCAGTGATAGCCTAGTGATGGGACCGTCGGACTGCCAAGTCATAGGTCTCGAGTTCGAACACGAGGCACGCACCTCTGACTTTTCGGATTCGTGTGCGTATTTTATAAAGCACTTGCTCCGGTGAAGGAAAACATCATAAGGAAACCAGCATGTCTGGGAGATATTTCTCGACGGCAAGTAAAGCCAAGCCAGAGGCCCATGGGTGGCATTAAAACTCAGACATCAGGTTAAGCACTAACTAACCACACGATAAAAAGAATAATCTAAATAATCCACTAAGCTAGATCAGTACGGATTGGTAAATGTCAAATTAATTCAACATTTCGGTTCGAGGTTCCTCACGATATTTTCTTCCACAGTTTTGAAAGCAGTGGTGAGGAAATAATTAACACTAAGGTGGCTATTAGAGTTGATTCATAAGACTGAAATCAAATTAATAGTTTTAAACTGAGAACACGCAACGAGCAAGCATGGTCATCTATGATAGTTTCTTCACTGAATGAAAAGAGGTCAACAACCTACTGGCTTGTATTTATTATAGATGGCGCCACAACCACACTGTGGACAAATAAACACCTCAGTTATTCCACCTCTCGTACTGTTGACAGGATCCTAACACCACACCCACGTGGCATCAAAGTCAACAGCACTGATTACCATAATTCTCCGTACAATAAATACATCGAGATGGGCCTAAGAACTGGTTATAGGAAAGGAATGGCTTAACATCGGTATTCATTAATGTGGGTACTCTTCTCCTTTTTTTTCGAGGATAACTGGCAATGTGGGTTCTATGATATTAGTGTACAAGTACAACATTGATGTTTAGTTCGGATAATCATACCCCAGAGATGTAGACAATGGGATAAATATTCGCAACTTTCTGGTCATCATCTACCTTTTCCCAACTATGCTGGGGTCGGCTTCTAGTCTAACCGGATGCAGCCGAATACCAGTATTTTACATGCAGCGGCTGTCTATCTGACCTCCACAACCCAGTTAGACTTTCGGGCCACTGACTATCTGTAACGACTGTCAAAGATCTACAAATGACAGCCGGGACCAACGGCTTAACGTGCTTTCCGAGGCACGGCAGAAACTCGGTATGTAATGGGTAACCCATCCACAGACCAACCTAGGCAAGCGTGGCTTAACCTGAAGATTGATCCGAGCGGCTGTTATTATTTAGCCACGACCTCCTCTCAGAGATAGACCATAGAAAAATATTCGCCAGTTTGACAAATGTAACTATCGAATGTATTTGATTTTGAACGCAAACAGATGCAGGCTTGCTATGAACGTGCGTGCATATTTAGTCAGACCATTAAGTCTGGATTCCCTTACATTATTTTCTTGGTCTCGCGCCATCTATGGAGGCCGTCTTATAAGGTAGTGAAGATTTGCAAGCTTCGTGCAAAGCATAACTAACCAGAAGGTACAAAATAATGTACAGGAATAGGATTTATATAGGTACTTTACCGAAGAGCTTATGTTGTTGAATCTGAGAAATAAGAATAGTTATGAAAGCGTTTGTCTGTAGTCTAGCTAGCTAGGCCCTTTGTGCCTATTGGCTTGATGTTGTTCGGTCTCCTGCTGATATGGAAGGAAGTGGAAACTATGTTTTTCCTACTCCTCCGTTATTCTTTTCTGATAAATGTTGCGGGATCCAAGACAGTTAAATTGTTTCTCTGGAACTTCGTCGAACTTCATTTTGACGCTTTTCTGGTGGCCGCCACTGTTGATTCTGGCTTTCAGAAGTTGCAGTGGTTTGGGAATAGTGGCGGGTTTGTCCCAAAAAACAAGAAATAGAGGCTAGGATCTCTAATGGACCTGCCTGAGAAACGAGTCTAGGTAGGTACAAAGTTTTTTTTTTCATACTATTATATCTATTTTCGTTTTCTATTCAAGTGTCGGTTCGTTCTAGGAGTGACAGAAGAGTCAACATCAGTGATTAACATAAATCATAACACAATAAATAAGTTAAAGGTGTGTTCAAACCGGTTGGAGGAACCCGCTCTGGGAGACGTCTGCTGGGATAGTTGGGGGGCGGGTATGTTGATAAGAGGTAGCGATTTTATGAAGGCATAATTTCTTATGGTACTTACTTGTTTATGTTGATAATGGGATAAAGCTCTTATATTGCATTTCGACTAGCATAGTTATTTTCACTGAAAACAGTCCCTTTTCAAAGGAAAAGGTCAAGTTAAATTGGTCAACCTTACCCTATTATGACAGATTGCGGTGAGAGCGATAATTAAGTATGATGTCATTTAATGAACAATTTTCAGTAAATATGTGGACGGTTATACATCTTAAGTGGGCAACAACCAAAAAAATTAAATGGATGGATTGTGAGGAAGACGAAATGACTAATAGAGATGTTTGGAAGAAGACATGCGCTCTGACCCTAAATAAATTAAGGTAAAAAAAAATAATGATCATGACATAAATGCATCTAGTTTGGTCTGAAATCTGCTTTGGCCAAACACAAACTACAAGAGTTTACTTATTAGCGCTACAGGACTTTGTCGCGAAGACGAGACAGACGAGTCACATACAAAGAAACCCAGTCTAACAGACACCGATCGGAATCCATCCATAAAGATGGCATTTCTTCACTTGTTGGTCAAATTGTCATTTTTACAATAAAAATCACAACCTATTACATAAATAATGCAACGTCGCTACCCGCTCCCGCTCACTAGCATGCCCGCTACCAAACGCCGGCGGTGTCAGTGACACGGCGCGCGCGCAGCCTTCGTCCGTCCGTGCTTCAGATACACGCACCTCACTAGATCACAAGTACAATACTTTTATGTTCTTACATTTTAACTTAGTATAGTCCGTAATTAAATAGGTTGAATATTTGTAAAATCCTTTAAACAAGTAACGCGTTTTTTTAAAACTCAAGGTACTGATTGATTTTTAAGATAGTATTCTGTTAGCATTTGCCCATTGTTGCCATCGCGGGAATATCCTGGTTGAGGCTGGCACAGGCGTGGAGCTTGGCACAAGCAAAGAGAGGCCTATACCCAGCAGTGGGTGATGATGTGCCCGCAAAAGCGTAGGAGTTTGAATTCGTGCCAACAATGAACTATGCATCAGCGACCCTGTAACTACTTAAGCATCATAAGGTGGAAGAATAAAATCATCACTACCCTCAGAAGTTCATGTAACCCCTCGAATAATTTTTTCATGAAATAGTTACAGAATTGGGTTAAATAACTTAGAAAGTTGTATTAATGATTTTAATGATTATAATTCTGTGACTACATACTTGTTACTTGCGCGACAAATTATTCATCAACAAACAAACTTACACAGACCTACAAATTGCAAAAAACGTAAGAAAATTTGAATTTCACGGTCTACTCTGACGCTAACCTTTAAGTTTAAATTTGTTAACTGTCACTTGATAAAAAAACAATACGGACTAAACAAAGTTACGTTCTAGCAACGATAACAAATATACAAATATAGAGAATTTGTAATGAATAACTTGTTAAAAGTCGTCATAGAAATATGAAACGTATTAAAAGCGGTTTCCACTTGGCCAGGCCCTCAGGTCTAGTTGTCTATATATTAGTTAAGCAATTTCAACTTTAAAAAACTTCCACCCATGTTCAATTACGTTTCAACCTTACTGAAGCTAAATTTAGTGAGAATCGGTTGTATAGAGATATAACTCATATTCATAAAGCAATAGCGACTAAACCTAATCAATCAATGTGTACCAAATTGTGATTAATTCCCATAGTTCCTGCAATAACCTTTGCCCTCTCACAAATCGATGCATTTGCAATTACGTCGACGATAAAAAAGTGACAAATAGCTCCAATTTCCCCGGTCTCTGCGAACTGCCACCGATTACTATTTCGTAGTAAATGTTCGCAATTTCTTACAGTCCAATCATAGCTTGAAATCATAGTTCAGTACTCAATCTGCTGATGACTTTATATCGAAGTACTGTAATGGACGACTCTGCCTTGGAAATATACAAATCGTATTAAATAAATCTTAGTATCTTAGTATTTAAAAACAAAGTCCCTTTCGCTGTCCCTATATCCCTATGTATGCTTAAATCTTTAAAACTACGCAACGGATTTTGATGCGTTTTTTTTAATAGATAGAGTGATTCAAGAGTAAGGTTTATATGTATAAAACATGCACCCATGCTAAGCCGGGGCGGGTCGCTAGTAAAATAATAAATGACATAGTTTGTATGTGTAGATAATTTTGACAAGCATTTATTTAAAACAGTTATCAGACGATTGAGCTGAAATTATGCATACACGTTTAGTTTGGATGACAATTCATGGTTAGCTAAGTGACGTCATTCTAAATCCAATATGGCGGACTCCCTAAGATGGTGGACTAGTATTTCTGTGTAATTCCATGATATGGGTATTAATTAATTAAAAGGGTATGCTGAGAAATATTACGAAACGAGCGAAAAATAAAAAAAATAATCATAGTAAAAACATTTTAAGAGCATTTTTATAAAAGCTTGTTTTCAAAATGTTTTTTAATCAATCACAGAACGGCTGAACGGATTCGGATGTACCACACAAATAGTTTATAACGTGAATTGTCACAGGGTTCTCAGTAGTGAGAGAGCGTTTGTGAAGCAGAGAACCAAGATAACAAGTATCCTGCACTTTTTATCCCGGGATATGACATGGCGCAGACGAAATCATGGACAGAAGCTAGTTCATGTTAAAGAAAAGTTTAATTACCATACTAACATATCACCACGCCTGTAACCCACGAAGGGTAAGGCTGAGGTGTAGCGAATAGTAGGTACACCCACATTTCAGTTATGTTTAGTCCCATAGGTGAGCCTATTGCCATCAACCAGGCCCAATCCCAGCCTCCGTGGCTTCTGAGAAATTCTCTGATGGAAAAACCTACGTACAATGCCCGACCTGGGAATCGAACCCAGGACCTCATGCTACGCAGTCACGCTTGCTACCAACGAGGCAGTCAGACAACACGTTCGTTTAACATTATCAAAATTCGTATGTTTATTCATTCCAGCATCATTTATTTTCTAACAGTGTTTATGTTTGAGGTTCCTTCTGAGGTAGACCACTTGAATACATTTTCTAAGAAAAGTGATAATTAACAACAAAGTAATTTATAAAATAAATCCCTTTCTTGAAGAGATCTTGTTTAATTAGCAAAATTCTGAAGCCATAGACAAACAGGGCCGGGTTAAGGCCGCGTATAGTTCGGTCATTGACCCGCTAGCCTAGAGCGTTGTCAGTTGCATCCAAGAGGTCTACTTAAGATCATAACTAAGCCGAAGTATAGTGGTATAGTATAATGATATTAAAATGTGTTAAAACTAACAAAAACACAGTTTTTTAGGCCGAATTTAATCCATAATTTATATTGTTAATACGAAAGTAGCTGGGGCGAGCTTGTATTTATGCTTTTGCGGTTGCACAACGACATGCTTTGCTTTTGCTTTGCTTGGTAGTATAGATGCAGGCTTACCTTACTACTTCCCTCAGAGGTGGTAAGGTGGTGGGGCCCTGAGGGTGAGCGCTACAGTCGTGTATATCCTCAAGGCAAGTCTGGTGGGTTTACCTTCACGAGGTTGCCGCCCTGTTCTTGGTCTAATTCCTTAAGAAATAGACGTAACAGAAACCACCAGGCGCTTTTTAACCTAACTGCGACCCTCTGTGACTGAGTGGTTGCAGGCTCGATCGTCACTAAACTCAGCTGGCGCCGAGTAGGTAAAGCTAGTCACCTGCGCTAGGACCTGCGCAGTTGAGCGCCGTAAGCGGGGATGAAGGAGTCCTGGAGGGTTGAGCCGAGCGGCGCTGGCGGTTATGCGTCCGTGAGGCAACACGCCCTCTTTGGTCTGGATTTCAAGCGAAACGGTGGCCCTACCCAATAGCCACGGGTAGGGAAATGGCCACAGTGTCCCGTCAGAGGGCCACGGCGAGGGGCGGGGGGTCCGCGGAGGTCGTCCTCGGACGGCCGAAGCGGTGGGTTAAGGTCATGCTGACGGTGTAAGTGAGGGTTGATAAGACCCGATCAAGCACCCGATGTCGCACTGTAAGCCAGCCTCACGCCCCTATATCTCGAAGGTAGTCCTAACGGTTGAGCTAGTTTGTAGCGAGACGTTCCCTGATGCGGGCTCCAAGGAGGGTGGGAAGCCGGAGAGATGAATATTTTTACTAGTCAATATGGACAATTTAAAAAAGACCACACACACACTCACACCACATACAGTCACCACACTCACACACACATCAACCACACACACACCAACCACACACACATCACCCACTACACAGTTACACACCGGAGTGGAGGCGAAAGCCGAGGAGACTCCCAAGAGGGGTGCTCACAGCACCTCTCTCGCCCCGGGGTGCTCTGCTGCCAACGCAGCAAGCTCCAACGCGGGTGTCGGTCCGGCAGTGGCGAAAACCGCTGCTCAGACCAAAACCAAGTCCCGTAATAAACGGAGGACACCGGCGCTGAGTGGGACCAGTACCGATCCTCCCTCCTTTTCAGGCACACAGCCCCCCACGACGGTTACATCCGGTGGTCGGGGCTCTACACATCCTCCCCCGCCTATGGCTCTTCAAGCCGCCCCCCCCCTGCAGGCCGTCACTGGTCAACAGGAGGAGACTGGCACCACCGGCGATGCGTTCGCGCTCACCTGGCAGGTGCACACGAACAGGCGTAAGGACAGGAGGAACAGTAACGCGCAGGACAACCAACGCCGCGCAGACTCCTCTGGACAAGCTGCTCCAGCTCCTCCTTCGGCAGGTAATGCCAGTAGGAGGAACAGGCCGTCCAAGAAGGAGCGGCGTCAGAAACGGTGGAGAGGTAAGGCTCCACAGGTGTCAAAGGCCAATGCCACGGGTCCGGTTAAACCGACTAGTGGCAACCTCAACTTCTCCGCGGGGAAGCGGGCGCAGGACGTGGCCGGCACTAGCCGACCGGGACCTAGCCAGCTGCCAACCAGCGCCGAGGAGGGACCGGCCCAGCACACAGCTCTGCGACCTGTTCGGAAGGATCAGGCCGCGGCCAAGCGGGCTCTCAACGAGACCTCCTCACCTCGTGGGGAGCGCAAGCGGCCGCGGCTTGATAAATCCAAGCGGGCCGCCAACCGTAGCTACGCCCAAGCTGCAAGCTCCGAGCTAGACGTCGCAATTACCTGCGGCCGCACGGGGCTGATCAGCAAAGAGGTGTCGGTACAGATTCTCGCGGCTCTCCAGAGGAAGATAGTCGTCGAGTGCTCTAATCCCAAACAGGACTCACCCGGACCGACCTTCAATGGAAGGCCGGTGTTTACCAACGGGGTCCTCAAACTGTGGTGCGGCAACGACCACACCTTAGCTTGGCTGAGGACAGTTATCTCCGAGTTGCCTCCCTCCACCAGCAGCTCGCTGGTGGTCAGGAGGCAAGCGGAGGTTCAAAGACGAGTAAGATGCGGCATACTCATCCCTGATGAGCAAGACATCTTCACAGAGGCGGCCATTATTGGACGTGCTCTGTGCTACCAAAATCCCTGGGTGGACGTCAGGGGATGGGGATTGCTGCACATCGCAAAACAGGCCGGCGCATGGTTTGTGGTGGTCGGGGTCCCTGAGGACCAAATTCCGACCCTGATGAAGGCTGGACGCCGTCTCTCCTTTGGGATAGGGACGGTGTACATGAGGTTTCAGGGTCGGAACGGCAGGTATGTCGATGTCCCTCAGGGATGGGATCCGGTCACGGAAACCATCACCGTGACACAGGAGGAGGAAGCAGCTCCCCCTACCAACATCGCGGCTACACCCGCGGATGTTCCTGCAGCAGCAGCGCCGGCTGTCCCTACAGCCGCCGGCGTGGGCGCCATCCTCTCCTCGGGTGACGAGCTCGACGGCGACATCTTGTCGTCGGCCTCGGATCCGGAGGGGGATGGTTTCGACGCGGGCGACCTGTTGGCCGGGCTGCGACTGGCGGGCGACGACGAGGGCACGACCTACGATGGCGTCCCTTTCGTCGACCTGTAAGGTTCTGCAGGCCAACCTCCACCACAGTCAGACCGCGACGGCTCAGATGCGGAAGTGGCTGGAGGTTGAACAAACGGCCATTGCTCTGATCCAGGAGCCGTGGATCAGGGCCGGCAAAATACAGGGACTCTCCAATCTCGGAGGTAAGCTCATGGTCTGCACAGATCACGATCAACCAAGATCGTGTATCTATACGACACGTAACATTAAAACTCAGCCACTAACAGACTTCTGTTGCAGGGACCTCTCTGCAGCTAGGCTGACTATACAGCGTGGGGATACGGAGGTGGCTGTAGTCGTTGCCTCGGCATATATGCCCGATGCAGAGGAGCCGCCCCCGCATGAACTCGCCCGCCTCGTGGGACACTGCGAGAGCACAGGGCTGGAGGTCATCATAGGCGCCGACGCAAACGCCCATCATCCTCTGTGGGGCATGGACACGCAGAATGCAAGGGGTAAGGCTTTGGTTGATTACTTATTCACCACAAACTTAACCCTACTGAATACAGGTTCCGAACCAACCTTCGTAAACAGACGAAGCCAAACAATCATAGACCTCACTCTGGCATCGGAGGGTGCAGCGGCTATCACCACCGGCTGGCAGGTCTCCAAGGAGGCCTCCTGCTCCGACCACAGGTGGATCCGCTTCGACATCAAGGTCTGTATTACACCAACGCTGCCACGACGCAACCCGCGCAACACAGACCGTGCCGCCTACACGCGCATTCTAGAGACCAAGCTTGCGCCAATAAACTACTGGATGACCTTCGAGGACACGTCGCAGATTGACGGACGTGTTAGTCATCTCACGAAATCAATGCTAGACAGCTACCATTCCTCCTGCCCGGAAACCACTCCGCCCACAACACCAGGGAAGCAACCATGGTGGGGAGCGGATTTGGAGCGCAAGCGCGGGAAGGTAAGGGCAGCCCTAAACAGAGCCATGAACACCTGCGCCGACAGGGATTGGGACGCATACTATGCGGCCAAATCCAGCTACAAAAAATGCATCAGGTTCAGGAGCTCTACCGGATGGCGAAAATACTGTGGCAGCATCCTCATCCGCCTCGCCATCCTCATTTCGGGGAAAGTGACGGGGACAATCTGCAATCTTACTAAACAGGCGCTACGCATCGTTGAACGGTGGTGTAGGGAATATGACCTTTCAGTGAAACCCACGAAAACTGAATTAGTCATGTTTACCCAAAAAAGGGCACTAGGCCCTTACCGCCTACCCAAACTATTCGACACAGATCTCCAGTTAGCTGACGAAGTTAAATACCTGGGAGTCATCCTGGACAGTAAGTTAAACTGGAGCAATCACTTAGACAACAAACTAAACAGGGCCTGCATAACCTTTTGGCAATGCAGGAGGATGATAGGTAAGAAGTGGGGCCTATCCCCTAAAGTAATACTCTGGTTATACTGCGCGGTGATCCGACCCATGATTACCTACGGGGCAGTGGTCTGGTGGCCCCGCACTAAACTAGCTACAGCCTCCATCAAGCTGCAACGCATGCAGAGACTTGCCTGCGTGGCGACTACAGGCTGCATGCGGACTACCCCGACCGCGGCTCTGGAGGCCATGTTGGGGCTCCCACCGCTCGATCTGTTCATACAGCAGGAAGCGACGATGGCGGCAGTACGTCTTGAAACACTTCAACTCTGGGGTAAGAAGTACACACAACACACCGCGATACTGGAGGGATTTTATAACGAGTTCCCCCTAGCGAAAGCCATCAACGATCGGATACCCAAGCAATTCGTATTCGATAAAAAGTACAAAATCCAACTCCATGAGGATCACCGCTGCGAGGGTCTAAGCCCCGCGGAAGTACGGATCTTCACGGATGGATCTAAAACAGGTACCGGCACTGGAGCTGGAGTCTTCTCGGAAGATCTCAACATCCACATAGCCGCACCATTGGGGGTCCATAACACGGTATTTCAGGCAGAATGTATGGGCATTGCCCTGGCGGCATCGGCCATTTTAGCCAGGGAAGTTGTGGACCACTCAATTCGCATACTTTCAGACAGCATGGCTGTACTACTAGCATTAAACAACCACACAGTCAACTCTGGGTTAATACACGAGTGTCATCAACGTCTGAACCAGGTTGGTAATCTCAATAATATAACCATTCAATGGATAAAAGGACACAGCGAGTCACGAGGCAACGATGCAGCGGACGAACTCGCTAGAAGGGGATCGAGCATGGCAGCAGTGGGACCTGAACCCATAGTGCCACTCCCCTTCGGGTATCTACGCACACTGGTAAGGAAACGAACCAGTGAACAACACCACAAACTGTGGCTAAACCATGGTGAGTGTAGGCAGGCCAAGGATGCACTTCCTACCATCGACGGCCGCTTCACGAAAAAAGCGCTTCGGCTGACCAAACCACAGCTGCGCACTGTTACAGCCGCCATCACTGGACACGGCTCTTTTAACAAACACCTCTTTGCCATAGGAGTCACAGACAGCCCCCTGTGCCGAGCCTGCATGGAGGAAGATGAGACAGCAGCCCACGTGCTTCTGCACTGCCCAGAGGTTGCATCGTACAGGGCAAAGTACTTCGGTAACCCAGGTACTCTCCGCGAGACTGTCAGCGACACTAAGGCGTTGCTGGCTTTTCTCGGGGAGCTGAGGTGGATCGAATAGATTTCCCACCCGCACGCAAAATACGCGCATTGGACGTGGAGTTGCGGACACCAGCCCGTTATACAATACAATACGAAAGTAGCTCTGTCTGCGTGTCAACTTTTCACTCCTTATCAGCACTCCACTTTAGCACTCAAGTAGACCATAATCTAGGTTAGGAAATAGCATGTTCTTTCTGCTGATAGAACGTTCACGAGGAATCATTTCCTTACTTTATATGGACGAAAGCAGCGAGCAAATACTAGTTTAGTTTCAATAAAAATCCTACTAATATTATAACTCGAATATATAATGCGTCTGTGAGGATGCATGGTTGTTAGTTACACTTTCACGCAAAAACTACAGAACGGATTAGGATGAAATTTAGCAGACAGATAGTTTATAACCTAGATTAACACATAGGATACTTTTTATCCCGGTAGTACGGTCCCGTGGGATATTACCGAACTCCACGCGGGCGAAACCGCGGGCATAATTTAGTTATTAAATTAATAAAATGCAAAACCATTTGCAACCACATTAAAATTATCCCCTTCTAAAACACGTTTAAATCCCAGAAAACAAAAGCTGTCTATCTATTGTTCTCTACAAGTAAATAACCGACCAGTTTCCCGGATACCGCTACCCAAGATTATCGTATAGCTCCGGGCATCAAACGGGGCTCGAACGTGAACCTTTGGTCGTGCTGCGCGCTTCACCTAGGGGGGCTGTGTCATATTTAATATCATTTCTGTAGTTGATAGTGGAAGGTCTGATTGGGATATCTTTTTGAAACAATTCAGTTTTAAATGAAGAATTGTTTTCTTTGCTACTGTCTAACTTTGTCCGTAAGTAAATGAAAAGAAAAGAAAAAATGAAAAGGAAAAGGAATGAAAAGGTGTTCATTGGACTCACACAGGGCAAACAATACTAAGTAAAATATGAAAAAGAAAACAAGGAAAAAAAACTTTAAAAAAATGAGACTTAAAAAAAATAATTTACTTAATAAGATTTCGAAACAATACGGAATAAATATATAACTAATACATAAACTTATGCTTTTGGATTTGAGCGTAATACTAAGTTTTTTCAATAAGTCTTTAACTTCATTATTCCTCACAATTTCTTCAAAAAAAAGCATCTCCAATCAGAACGTATTACAAGTACATGCGCGCGCGCAGGCCTCGCCGCATTCCCGATGCCAGCCGAGATTATCCGATTGTTCTTATAGATATCGTAACGGTAAAATAAATTGTATTATAGCGGGCTTATGGCGTGTATTGTGGATATAAACAATGTATTGTATTGCTGAATTATAGTTTTGTATAGGGATTTAATTTTTAAGCTTTTTTGTTTTATTAAAATAAATTTCATGCAACCAATTTAAACTGACTGAGGCGCCTAAGCGTCCTGTTGATTATTTAATTAGTTTATATTTAGTTACTTAGTTTATTTTATACTAGCTTATGCCCGCGGCTTCGCCAGCGTTTAGTTCGATAATTGTCCCACGGGATCGGGATAAAAAGTATCCTATGTATTAATCCAGGTTATAAACTTATCTGTGTGCCAATGTTCATCCAAATCCAGTCAGTAGTTTTTGCGTTAAAGAGTTACAAACATCCAGACGTCCAGACATGCTCACAAACTTTCGCATTTATAATATTACTAGGATTAATTAGTCCTTTTTTGTAAATATTTAGTTTTAATTATCCTATAATGATCTATGAGAGCTATCTGTCTATCTACTTCCCTTTATGGGCTGTTTTTATCTTCGATTTTTTTGTTCTAGGAAATGCCAGTTTCCTCATTTTTTGAGAACAGTCAATTTTGCGAAAATGTCGTGAGGAAAGTTTTGAGTATGAATGTGGGGGTATAAGAGTAGAGGCAGACCAAGGAAACGATGGATGTACTGTCTAAAGGATGATATGGCAAGAAAGGAGGTGTCTGATGAGATGACGAGTAATAGAGGAGTGTGGAAGAAGAAGACATGCTGCGCCGCCAAATGAATTGGAATAAGGACAAGGAGAATGATGGGTCAATTTTTTAAAATTAGTTTCAGAGTAACTTTTTAGGAATTAAAATGGTTATTAAAACAATACTTGTCTATCAGTGCAACTTGACACTGACCAAATTTAAATTATAATCTAAATTACGAAAGAAACTGAGTGAAGTCGTTAAAAATAAACCCTCTGAAGTGTTACTTTCAATTAACAAAGCCCTCTGGGGTATTGACGGAGGGAAGTAAGTCTATTAAAAATGTCAACCAAAGAGAAACGTGGGAAGTTTCTTTTTAATTGTTTTAATCGAATCTATCTTTTAGATTTTTTGGCTTGTTTTATGGCATCCGACAGTGTCTAACACAATTTAAAATTAAAGACTTTCAATATACAGGGTGGGTGGAAGGGCCACCGACGCTAAAATGGTTATCATGTATTCAGTACATCATTCTAAATCCCCCCTCCCCCTCATAAAAATCTTTCATCGGTTATTTAAAAAAACAACTGTTCCATACATTTTGATCGTGTAGGTACTGCAGTTTTATTGTTTTTTTTTAACTGACGAAACGTTATTTTGTCTTTTTTTTGGGATGGGAAATCATCAAATGACTCCTCCCGCTCTGGGCGGAGCGGAAGGGAGTGTCAGACTTTTACTGACCAAAAACCATCCATGTTCCTTCTTTTGCCCTTTATGTTCCAGGGCCGCGGTATCTCTTTCGAACAGTCCCGCAGCACGTTTCTTTGTCTGCGGTACAGAATGATGTACTGGATACGTGGTAACCGTTTTCGCGTCGGGGTCCCTTCCACCCCGTGTATAGACAGTGAGTGCAGGTTAGTCAGCATATTGTTTCGAAATTCGACGATTCAGGGACATGCCCATTGCCTTACTTCGTTCGCCGTTTTGAAAACTGAGGGAATAAAGCACACAAAAAAGTTCCCACTGGGCTACACTACGGTGGAACTAGTGAGACGAGTTCGATTAAGTTTTGTTTCATTTGTTCCATTATAAAAGTCCATGGAACTACTGAGAAATAAAAATCTCACTAGTTCCATGGAACTAATTGCTGATGGAACTAGTGAGAATGATCCCAAATTTTCGGCCCATCACAATCGAAAATTATAACAAACTACCTAATGTTAAAGAAAAATCATTATTCATAGTACTGTTAAATAACGCAAAGGACAGTGTCGTGGCTTAGTATTTGTAAACATATCCATAAATGAGACGTAACACTTTGAACAGGGCTTCTATCTATCGTCTTAACACAGTGGGACATGGCTTGATATGGTCTTATAATCCGTCCACTATGGCCCATGACAGGCCATACACAAGTAGTGGCTCGCCCACTGTTACCTCGCAATGCGGCATTGACGCCCTCCACAAGGATGTAGCGTCGCTTCTAATTCAAATAGCCTGAGCCGATAGGCAGATGAATGTGGGCATAGAGTAGGTATAGGGACAGAGGTGGCAGAATTTTATGAGGTGAAAAAAGCATCTATTTTTTTTATTTGAATACATTTTTCAACTAGAAAATGAAGGACTACTTAAACTAGTGTACGTACAGACGCCAGCAGCACATCAAGCTCCCCGAAACTGAAAACTTTTCCCAATCAACCTTGAACCTAATGCTATAGCGATAAAGTTGAAAATCTATTAAAGAAATTTGACAGATAGCAGTAGCTTGATGTGTTGACGTCTGTACAATGGGCGGTCTTAGCACTTTATCATCATCTTCCTGTCCTTGTCCCACGTTACTTGGGGTCGGCGCAACACGTTTTTTTCTTCCATTCTCCTCTGTCAACCGTCATGCTATCATTTACTTCTTTATCTCACTTATGATCTTTAAATATGATTTCTTATATCTGTCGCTTCTTTGCCCTCGCCTCTCCGCTTTACTCGGAGCCGGCTGTTTTAATCTTTCAGCGCCATTCACTTCGCTGGTATGCATCGCCGTCAAGTCCTTCCGGACATTTGCAATCTAGATAGTTTGCGGTCTACCTCTCCCTCTCTTTTTAGTAGCCATGGAAAGACCTAAGCGTCCCGTTGTTTATTTATATTTAGTAAGTTAGTTTATTTTATACTAGCTTATGCCCGCGGCAAGAGTAAAAAAAAAACGTGTATCTGCCTAGCCTTTTCCCAAATTTCTTGGTGTCAGCTTCGAGTCTTACCGGATGCAGCTGAATACCAGTATTTTACATGAAGCATTTGAAGTTTAAATAAATGAGTACGAAGAAAACATCGCTCTCTTTTAGTAGGCTTACGCATTCGTTTTCCTTAGGTACTTTATTAATAAAAACACGCGCCACCTCTAAATCTTCATCATCTATGACAATTTACGACCATCATTCGATGTCAATGTAAAAAGGCATTATATGAGACTCATATCAGTAACTACCGCTCACAGAATTAACAAGTACAATTCATTCACAGTTAATTTACCTCTGACAGCTGTAGCCCAAAAGAAGCCTTATTGCAACGCGAATAAAAATCACAGTCATCTTGACAGCCTAGTCAGTGGAGGCAACACCAACCGTATTGCAATGCTGATAACGCTCACTTTCATTTTGAATTTTTGACAATGATGCAACACCAGGGGTACCACTGGCTAGTCTACCAAGGTGATAGTGATCTTTATTCTATTTGCGATAAGGTTTCTGTTGGGTTACAGCTGTCAGAGGTAAGGAAATATACATGCGAAAGGACTATAGGATTAACATTATGCATGCAAGATTCAGATGCAATTAGATATGGTTGTGTATGTATATTTTTAAATGCATGGTGCATACTAATTTTGTTTTATTAGTTGAGCTTGATAGTAGTGTTTGTCGATATCGTGGATTTTTTTGTTCTTTTCGGGACTATAGAGATAATACAGGGTATGGTTGATATATTTAACATAACGTCACGCCTGTAATCCCCGAGGGGTTAGGCAGCGGTGTACCTAATAGTACACCCACATTTGGCCAGTTATGTTTTAAGTCCCATGTAATACCTAAGGGGCGAGCTTATTGCCATCAACTGGGCACAAATCCAGACTCCGTGGCTGCTACTGAAATATTCCTGAATTTGCTTTTGCCCGCTAATTCAATCTGTCCCTGTATACCAATTTAGACACTAAGGCGACCACTGTCCAAGTGTGTAGCTTGCCAACAAAATGTGCCTAAAAATCAATAAAAAAAATTAGCATTGCCACATTGGATGGCAATGCTGCCCGCCTTCTGGGCACTTTTCCTGTTGACAACTATGTGTACGAATTTTTTGACGCCCTACAATTCTTTTCCCATTTTGATACTCGATTTTTATTATTATTTTAGTTCTATTTTTAGTTTCTAAATATTGTACATACTTAGTACAAATAAACTAGTATCTACATAAAAAAACAAAAACTTAGCGGACGAGGAAAAAAATGTAATATCTCTGATGTTACAGATTTATAAAAAAAAAAACAATTTTGCAATATCTCCCCTCTAGTTTCAATATTCTCAACTTTGATTAACCGACCTTAAAACACCCCAAAAGGCTAACTCCATGACATTAAACCCTGTATCCCTCAAAATTATGTCCTAAAAATAGTTTCACCCTAAAATGATGTCCCGAAACCGGTTTCCAGGATGAAATACAGCATATTAAGTTGACACAAGGCGGGTAATGAGTTCAGAGCTGAATTTTATCGTCGTTTCGACGGTACGTAGGAACCCAATTTTGCTAATAGCTCTTTTAGCAAGTTTTTGCTAAGTCATATCCAGGCTTTCTACATGTTTGACCTGGATTTGAGGCTATTGTTCCAAGCCTTGTAAAAGGAAGTTTAGCAAGTTTTGTTAACAGGCTAAGAACGTGGAGACCTGAAAGTTTTCGGACGGAGTACAATGGTTGTCATGACAATCTTCACACTGTATCTTTGTCAGTGTTGCTTCATGAGAAGAACTAAATCCTCTTGTAAGATTGTTACGATGACAACTGATTTTCCGCTTGTGTGAGACAACAAAATGCTTTGGAACCAGTGCAAACCATGAGCTTTCTTGAACTGTTACAATAATCTAATGAAGGTTTGAGAAATATCTAAATGCTATTGGAAATATTTTAGAAACAAGCCGTGTGCCGTGGGTTTCTCGTTGCCAAAAATCACGAACAACAAATCATACATATATTCACCCCATGCCTAACCCCTATAGGGGATGAATTTTCTATGATTCCTTCATTAGTACCTTTGTTTATAAACCAGATATTCTTGTGGAATATTTTTTGTGGATGTACTTTGTCTGATTGTTGCTAAGTAGATGTTCCACCGTTCGCCAAAACATTGATGTAGTCTGAAATGACGAAGGGTGAAGCATAATAGACAACTAGGCCTAGCATTATAACCATAACATAAACATAACATCACACCTGTAATCCCCGAAGGGTAAAGCAGAGGTGTACTTAATAGAACACCCACATTTCGCCAGTTATGTTTAAGTCTGTTGTATTATGAGGCGAGCCTATTACCATCGACCGGGCACATATCCAGACTCGTGACTGCTACTGAGAAATTCCTGATTGAAAAACCAAACAACTACTTGCCTGACCCTGGAATCGACCCCAGGACCTCGTGCTCAGCAGTCGCAATAGCAACCGCTAGACCAACGAGGCAGTCCATTATACTCCTTGCAAATATTTTGAGTAGAACAATTTATTTAGATTGCAAAACAACCATTTTAATACTGCTCTGCACGATGTCAAGCTAAAGTTCAGCTACATTAGTGTACTTAGCTTCGTAATGCACATCTCGCTTAGCAGCTGATTTAGCTAAGCACCCACGTTTGTGGAAATCAAGAGAATTTAGATGCAACTTGGTAGATGATGAGTGTTTGGCAAATTAACATTAGAGTTCTCACTAAGTTTAAGTTCTGAAGTATGATACCTTTGAAATGGGGGTTTGTGTTATTAGCAGTTTTTAAGATGTAAACAGACCCTTCTCGAAGCCGTCAACCACTGTACATCAAACTAAGTAACTCTACGCAAAAATTATTGCTGAGAAACAACTTTTTTTGGGGTGAAAAATCACGTACGGTAGGACTCAATGTAACGCGTTCAAACCATTGTGCTGATGGATGTATTGAATAGTACGAGGGTAGTGGAAGTATTTAAAGTAAAGTTATAACATTAAACTTGTATTTAAAAAAAAACCTGTGAAAAAGTTAGAACTTTAGCCCTCAATATCTAACGTAACTAGAACGTCTATCGCAATGATGGGGAGAACAACTGCCTTTCGGGTTCTTTAAGGGTACTTTTACACCCATTACTGGGTAGTCTCCATAACTGGGACTCAGGACACGTCTCATTGAGGACATGGGCCCGTGCGTGATGATAGATGCCCCACTCATTTTCAATTTTTGGCTCTGGTGTATGCTGGTTTCCTCGTAATTTAAAAAATGTTTCGTGTCTCCACGACTTCTGTTAACTTGTATATTAAATACTAGCACTTCGCCCGCGACTTCGTCCGTTAAAAGTGAGATAGCTCGGCTAATACGCATGATATAAATTTATAACCTACAGCACTCGCGAATAAAGTAGCTTTCTGCCAGTGAAAGAATTTTTAGAATTGGATTATTACTTCCGGAGATTACCCCCTAAATACAAACTTACAAACAAATATATATATACCTCTTTGTAATATTGGTATACACTGACTTTTCCATCACCATTTTCGCAGATAATGTCACATTGTCTAGCTCCTAAGAACTTTGTTCTATTGCGAAAGTAGACGAGTAATCACGAAACTTGCAAGATTGATTCCATAAACAAAATCCGATCGGATTGGAGGTGACTAGGTCGCAATTCGCAAAACACCGACCCAATAATGTCCCAAAGAATCTCCTGAAAGACCTTGCTAACGATACTTGGGAAACTAAAATAAAACCTTGGGAGTAGCATATTAAGGTAACTCTTGGCGTATAAATTATCGGGAAGCGATGTACAGCCGCGTGTAATGGGCGAGTCGAGGATTATTTATCGCTGGAGCGTGGGGATTGGTGGGGTGGGGACTTGGTGAGAGCGAAGAACGGGGGAGAGACCGGATTTGGTGTAAAGGAGCTATGTACCATCACCATCATCTACCTGAAGATCGATGTGTTTCCAAGGTCGGTCTGTGGATGAGTGACCATCTATTACATACCGAGTTTCCTCCGTGACTCTGAAAGCACGATAAGCCGTTGGTTCCAGCTGTCATTTGAAGAACTTTAACAGTCGTTACAGGTAGTTACAGTAGCAGGAAAGTCTGACAACCAGTCTTACCAAGGGGTATCGTATTACCCAGTACTTACTGGGTTATGTAGATCAGATAGGCAGTCGCTCCATGTAAAATACTGGTATTCAAATGCATCCGGTGAGACTGGAAGCCAATCAAATCAAGTCAAAAAAAAAAAGCTAAGCTTCAGTCACAAGGCATAATAACTTGCGAAAGTACTGTAGTTGCACATTCCAAATCGTAGATCTCTATGGAGAAGAATGGGCAAGAAACTCCATGGACACTCTTTTAAATCAAAATCTTGGTTACATCATTCATGTTGAGATTATACATATATGTGAGAACGATGTACAAAGACGTGCACATTAAGAGCGTCCAGAGTAATATACTAAGGCTAGGCAGATGATGATAAAACATTTCTGGAAGGAAAAAATCTACTTAACCCATACACTCCCGCTCGCTCAAGCACTAAGACACGACCCCAACAGCTTTAACAGCGTTAAGCTAAAGAGCGTCGGTAATGACGATATTGATGTACATTAATTATGTATACACTGCACGTGTGTGATGTGGTTGGTGAAAGTGAGTGAAGTTACAGTAGACGGATTATAACTACTTAATATGACAGGTTGCAGCATCAAGGTACAGAAGACCTAGATCAAGTAACGTTCCATCAACGATACTGTCTCCCTTAATTGTGTCGTGTTCCTCATTATCTACATTTTCTTACTTCTTCCTTTATCGTGTGGTTAGTGCTTAACCTGGTGTCAGACTTTTATGCCGCCCATGGGCCTCTGACTTGGCTTTATATGCCGTCGAGAAATATCTCTCAGGCCTGTTGGTTTCCTCACGATATTTTCCTTGACCGAGGCAAGTGATAATTATACAATACGCACATGAATCCGAAAAAACAGAGGTGGCGTGTCGTGGATTCGAACTTGAGACTATGACTTGGCAGTCTGATGGTCGCACTACTAGGCTAACCACTGCTAACTTATTGCTGGTCTGGTAACTTATTACTGATGGTCGTAATTCCCCTAACCAGAAGTAATCTTCTGTGCAAATAAATATTATGTTACAGTAAACAGTAATTGTTTAATCTATTAAACAAGGTAAACATTTGTGTCTCGATGTTAAAAGTGAATAGCGTACTTAGCCAGTTAGCAGTAAGGTTGGTAGCAAGTCTGCCTAGTGCCAACCCAGTGCGGATTTATTGGCTGGCGAAGACAATACAAACCATATACAAACAGCCATATAATATATCCTCTGTTATGTAACAAAGGACTTAATTTGTTCTTTGTACTGTCATTATAACTGTCACAAACAGAAAACATACATTTCGTAGCTGTTTCCTTGAATACTCCCACTTTTGGGCAAAAGCCTTTGATATCAGATATTCCGATGGTGGATAATATTTTTTCTGAGAATTCGGATTTGGATGACATTTGGCAAACAGATAGAGTTTATAACCTGGATTAACACATAGGATACTTTATATACCAGTAATACGATCTCGTGGAACATTACCGAACTCCACGCGAAAGAAGGTCGCGTGCAACAGCTAGACCAATATTTTTGTTACAGTAAAAGTCTTGAATCTCAATGATAACGTACTGTTGGTACAGCATTCAGATTCATAAGCTTAAAAGCACACCTATGCTGCAGCCACAGTCTACGTTAATAACAACCCCAGTACAACAAAAAGACGACCACAGCATAAACCACAGTCTACAGATCAACAGTTAATCCGTAACACAGTACAAATCCGCCGCATTCTATAACAGACAAAATATACGACTACCCTCTAGTCATAGCCCGTCTTTTACCTCTAAGGACAGGCGCATATCCCACTTCATTAAAATGATAAAATTTTGGATACTGAGCACGATCAACACATTTGAACAGCGTCAGGGTCATAATTGCCATGGAATATTGACACTATTGATTGATAACAGGGGTAATCGCGTTCAGCTTCATTGGTGATATCCACCCTAAGGTTTTTGTGATTTTATCGCTTTGTGATGACTTTCTGAACTCTCAATCGCGAACCACAATTAAATAAAGCAAAATGAACTGTTGATGACAATTCATCATCTGCCTATCCTTTTCCCAACTATGTTGGGGTCTGCTTCCAGTCTCACCGGATGCAGCTGAATACCAGTATTTTACATGGAGCGACTGCCTATCTGACCTTCACAACCCAGTGAGTACTGGATAATACGATACCCCTTGGTAAGGCTGGTTGGCAGCCTTTCGGGCCACTGACTACCTGTAACGACGGTGAAAGATCTACAAATGACAGCCGGGACCAACGGCTTAACATGCTTTCCGAAGCAAGGAGGAGACTCGGTATGAAATGGGTGGTCACCCATCTACAGATCAACCTAGGCAAGCGCGGTTTATGATAATTAAGATTCAGAATTCAATTAATTTCTATTGGTCCATCAAAGAAGACGATAGCTCAACATCATAGGCCTACAAATACCTGGTTCGTCTCTTGATATTGTTTAAACGCAGTTTCAAAACTGCTGCGACTAAAAATCGCACATGTGCGCCTTTCACAAAGTTTCAGTACCAAAGTATCCATTGTGCGTGCAGGCTTACAGGCGGGACACTGCAAAGGATTTGCTTCCACAATAACATGAAACCGTTGAACATTCTAACGTAATACCCAACACATTCTCTGAGAACCGAGATCTAGAGATGCTGGATTGGTTTATTTTGACGACGCGTTCGTGTTCCACGCGCGCCTCAAAGAGATTTCAGCAAACAGGAGGGGCCCGCAAGGATCGATGCCTGCCAGGGCTGCGGGACTGTTCGAAAGAGATACCGCGGCCCTGGAACATAAAGGGCAAAAGAAGGAACATGGGTGGTTTTTAGTCAGTAAGAGTCTGACACTCCCTTCCGCTCCGCCCAGAGCGAAAAAAAAAGGTAACAAACAAACAAACTTTCGCATTTATAATATTAGTTAGGATAGGATTAGGATTTGAAGACGTCTGAGATAGTGTGACAGTGACTAGAAAAAAAAATACAAGCGAGCCACTCAAAGATAACTTTATAAAACTTCCTGAAAATCACTAGTTCAAATAAAAAAAATAAACATAATAAATCTTTAAAGTTCATAAGCAGAGCTAAACTAAGTTATTGGACCCTATTCATCCCTCTGAAGCCCACGGGCCAGTAAATTCCATATTTGAAAGTTCATAACAACCAAATAAAAACAAGAAAGTATCTGCTATGTCTCTTGTCTCTTCCACCACTCGTATCCACGTACAGTTTGTATACAATAAAATGATACAAAGAAACACAATGAGATTCATAAGAAAAACATAAAATGTCGCTAAACAAGGTGCTTACACAAAAATAATATCTACCTACCCGCCACAAAATAATGTACTCGGTACCGCTTCAGTGAGTTATTACCTAAAATAATGATCAATTTGTTTGATACAGGCATTTTGTTAGAAATATGTCTTATTATGAATAGGAAAAAGGTTTTTTTTTTTGATAATTTTTGTTGTGTTGAACTTTTTTTTTTTTTGTAAGAAGATTCATGGCCTGATTCTCAATGAATGCTTAAGGGTATGAACTCGGTAAATTATGTAGTTAATCTTGGTAAATGAATTAAAATCTTACTTATTGTGATCTGCAGACGCCAAAAAACAGCAGTACTCTTTTTATCAATTTTACGAGTCTCTTAGAATTTATTTGTAAACATTATACGTAAATAACAATAATAGGTCTGGAAAGTACTATTTCTTTTTTATAACGAGAGAAAAAACAACTGTTATACAGTTAGTTTTAGAATAGTAATTGGGCATTGAACATGTTTTCTATTATAATAAACACATTTTTCTACCGAAAATACACACTGTTATTTGTAAATATGAATTATTATTTTTGTGAAGAAATATCTCGTGGGGACATATTGTTACTATGTTAGTCGGTTCATCAACTAAGAAAATAAAATGTTACTAGACAAAACAAATCTTCTGTTTCTCTTTTTCTCAACTCTTGCTTTACCATTGATGTAGTTAGGTACTAGTTAGCATCGGAAGCAACATACGCAAAATACTCCTTAAACTTAAAACCAAACAGATTTCAAAACACTGCATTCCAAAAACTACTAACGAATTAAAACTTTCAAACCTACCAACAGCAGCACTGGGTATAAAAGTCACAAAACGGTGTTATGTTTATTGTTCACTGTAGTTGGGTTACTAGGCGGCACATTAACAACGTCATACACTTTCCGGGGTTTCCGAGGTGGGTAATTACCCGGGTAAGGCAAAAAGTGCAATTAAAATGGTCCCACGTCGGGCGCCATTTGGTTGGCGGGTAGTCGGGTACCAACAACACAGTAATGCAATTGTAACGCAATATAATTTTCGCGGAATGCTGCCTGTTTTGTGAATAAGTTTTGCTTATTCGCAGTTTTGAAGATTGAAATAACGTTTTACTGTTTTGCAGTTTGTCGCGGTTAATATGGTAGGCAGAAAGTTTTGGTAGCGAATGATGTAAACAATCAAACATGTATGATGTTTACGGTGTGAGACTGTGAAAGTCATTTGTCAGCCGCTCTTAACAATAAGTTGCATAATAGTACCGTTAAGCCATTTATTAAATTACACATCTATCACAAAGCAATAACATAAACAATTTAATATCAAATTTCACAAAAAAAAAAAATAACATCAAAAAACTAAAATGCTAAACCACAAATTCCCTGCAACATAAACTATTTACATAAAAATCTTAATGCCTAGAGCAATCCATCTTCTTTAAAAGGCGTTCTCAAAGCAACTTAAAATGTTCAACCCGTAAATGCGAACAGCGGTAGAGGCGGCCCCTAGCGGTGACGGCGCACAACTTTTAGTGTTCACATTAAAACTGATAAACCCTTAATGCAAATTGAAAGCGTGCGGGCGTGAAACACGCCGCGGTGGTCCGACGAGTCTGTTCGGGAAAAATAGGTGTTTGGTTTGAGAAGAGCGGATAAAGGGTTGTATAAATTGCGAGGGTAGTTTTAATTAAACATCTGCTTGTATGGTTTTGAGTTAGCGTTTTTATGGTCTGATGAGACTGCTTATAGACGATGGTATGTTACACGAGTCTTGAGATAGCCACGTCCATTTTTGGTTTGTTCACCATCTCTTAACAGCTCTTATGTCAATTGAATTGGCATCAGAATATATTTTTCCACGATTTTTTTTTTAAACCTACGGCATTTGTACGTCATTCCACATTAAACCAGAAACAAATGCATGTACCAAGACCACAAACTCCACAATTATTTATTCGGATAATTTCCCCAGAATATTGCACAATGCTCCATTCAATCGTTCAACAATTTGGTATCCGCTCTCAATATCCGCGCTCCCATTCATGGCGTGGACCGCACTGGAAGCGGGCGGTTATCCCGAACTAAAGGTTATTATGAGCGCAGCACGGCAAGCCTCTATGCGGATATTCGGATAGATAGGCCACTTAGCGAGATATTGCCGACGAATTTGGTTAATGCACTCACTCCTGGAACATTTTGCTTGAAATATTTTGCAGACTATTTTGTTTTCCGTTGTTAAAATAACACTGTTCTTTGTAAATATGCAGTGAATTTTCTAATTAACAAACTGGAAGCATTGGTTTTGTCTTCATTAACAAAATTTAAACGGTAATTAAAAGCAAAAAATATGAATATGATGAACAAGCAATGAAAATGTTTGTGTTAAATTACTTGACTTTGATGGACATCAACAGTTATCAGTTAATGAAAAAAGCTTTTAACATGACCACCACAAAAACACCCGCCTATTCTTTAGCGTACAATCACGAGATAATAAATAACCCAAACAACGAAACCGCACAAAATTAATCAATCAACTGCATTCGACACGTTTTTAAATATATCATCGTGCGGTGCTTTCGACCGGCAAGGGTTAATTATCTGTAAATCGTGGCAGCAACATCTGACCGCCGAGCGGTGTCGTATCCGAAATTAAAATTTCAATGTTGATATGTTAATTGATGCGGATATTTTTTTTATTTTAAGTTGGTCGTTGCGTCCCGGCCGCCGTTGAAGGGTTGATTGAGCGGAATTGTATCCAAATAAATTGTTTATGAATTTAAAATTGAGTTTCTTTTTATATGGCAACCGTGACTTTGCTGACAACTTGATATGTTTGTAAAGAAAAACAAAAGATATTCGATTTGAAATGTAAAATCACTTTCTCTTTTTAAATGTGTTTTTTCTTAGCTGTCATAAAATTTATATTTCAGACCTTTTTAGTAGTTACAGAAGATGATTTGTAAAAAGTTAAATCGAGTGGCGATATTTTGCTTGCGAAGTTTTTCAAAATGAGGCAAGTTTACTAGAGAAAGTGCACATACATTATGCATAATATCGAAATGATTGATCGCTTATAAAGAATTAGCATGAATCTACTTTTTATCTTATTTTGCTACAAAAAGATGACTATGAGCATTTATAGTTTTGTATTGGTCTGTTGTTACGCATAAAAAACAAATATTTTAAACAATAGAAATCTTGAACTTATTATGTCTGTGTGCAGTTCTTCGGGAAAAAATCGTATTCATGAACGTGGCCATCGTACATACTTTTCATGTACGGTCTGTAATTTCTGCCTACCTTTATGGAAAAACGGACTTGATTTATGTTTGGCACAATCAGCCTATAATGTTCCCACAGCTGGGACAAACGGCCTCCTCTCTATGAGAGGGAATGGGCTATAATCCACCAAGCGGGCCTGGGCCCGCTTTGTGGCACCCGCACTGGTGCGGGTTGGTAGATGTCACATGTCTTCGAATTTTTGGTTTTAGGACATGCCGGTTTCCTCACGATGTTTTCCGTCACCGTTTTGAGCAGTGGTGATGAAATAAATTACACAAAGTAATGCACCTGAATTGGTTCGAGCCCACGACTTACTGTTCGTAAGTCGGGGTCGCCACCACTGGGCCACCGCTGCTCATGAATGTTTGTAAATCAAATAATAAAGATATATTCAACGTATTCTTTACTCGAGAAAACCTTTATTTATTCAAGTTTTTTTCCTGATTTTTGCCGTTTTTCCACGTGCGAATAAAAAAAACAATACCACTTAACTCCAATTCTTATTCCTCCACGACTTCAAGTGCTAAGGTGTTAGTATTTACTCCTATTTTATTAACTAGCTCACGAATCAGATACAAGGCGGGCTAAAAGCTTTCGTTTGTCTGTTTAGAGCACTGTACGGTGTTAGAATAATTACTGCGTTTATAGAAGATATATGCCTTTAATGGGCGAGGGAGAATAAAAATGAAGCTGTAAATAATAAATAAAATGTTTTAATAATTATGTGAATTATCGTTCAGGAATATCTTACCTACTTGAATTTAAAGCATAGGTAGGTATTACCTAATACACCTGGTACTAAAAATAATAGCAGCCTCTCGGGTCGATCTTTAGGTTAAGCCGCGCTTGCCTAGGTTGGTTCGTAGATAGGTGGACCCATTACATGCTGAGTTTCCTCCGTGTCGCGGAGAGCACGTTAAACCGTTGGTCCCGGCGGTCATTACCATCACCCAACCACGGACACAGACTTCACCCATCTTCGGATCAACCTAGGCAAGCGCTTAACCTGAAGATCGGCCCCGAGCGGCTGATATTATTTAGCCACGAAGTCCTCGTACCTATCGCATATGTAAATGAGAAAAATTACAATAATGGTTTTATAGCTTTTTTGCGGACGTGATACAACATAGATACGGGTTGATTACAGAAATGTCGTCTTTTAAGACAGCTGACAAAACATTTACAGCGAAGGCATTTTCTTCTACAATTTCCTTCTATAAATAACAGCGGGATATCATAAATATCATTCAGCATGACTGGGGACAGAGCACCCCGTATAGCGGTAGAAGAAATTGTCGCTGTAGCTGTAATTATTATTATTGTTGTAGTCTGCAGGTGTTTCTGTTAGGAGTCTAATTTAGGAGTTAGCAGCGATTTAATAAGGACTAAAATCCCATTTCAGGCTATGGAAAAAACCTAGTCTTAATTCTTATTCTTATTAATTCTTATTCTTTATTGCACACAAAAATTAAAAGATATACACACAACATTACAAATAATATATAGCTTATGTACAACGGCGAGCTTAACCCAAAATTGGGTTTTCTTACAGCAAACCTTACTTTGCGAGATTAGCGACAGAGGATAACCTACGTGCACAATCAGTAAATTTAAAAACGTAAACTAACTTATTTTATAAACTAAACTAATACATACAATACAATATGTGTAACGCATACAATACCTATATATAAAACTATACAATATTACACTGTATTACATATAATATAATAAACCTACATACTATCATCATGTTGACAGGAAATGTTCTCTAATTCTCCTCTTGAACACATCTAACGAAGGGCTATCCCGCAAGGAGTGTGGAAGCGAATTCCAAAGACGCACTGCACGAACAGTAAATGAACCATCATACCGACTTGAGGAGTGGGGAGGGAAACGAAGGAGAAGAGATGATGATGAGCGACAAGGTTTACCTCTAGGAACCAGATACTCGAAGCGTTCACGAAGATACGAAGGAGCTTTAGTCTTCAATGCAGTGTTCTTCTATCTTTTTTATGTGGTTAGTACCTAACCTGGTGTCAGAGCTTTTATGCCGCCCATGGGCCTCTGACTTGGCTTTACATGCCGTCGAGAAATATCTCTCATTATCACTTGCTTTGGAGATAATTTAGAGATATTTCTCTCAATTATCGGTAGTGATGGTATATTGGTGGTGGAAAACGAAGATGAAGATGATTTCCTTCACCAAAGCAAGTGATAATTAATACGCACATGAATCCGAAGATGAAAATCAGAGGTGCGTGTCTCGGGTTCGAACTCGAGACCTATGACTTGGCAGTCCTACGGTCACACTATTAGGCTATCATTGTCTAAAATGCAGTTGGGCAGGACATATCAAAATCATTCGGTTGGAATTTAATAAAATACTGATAAGGCCATAGTATAATAGTTATATGTATGCGCCTTTAGGTTTTCGGACATTATTATGCCATCGCCACAGTCCGGAAAAGTCATGATAATAATGGACCAGATGTCTATCAAAAGCAGTGGGTACCAGTGAACCGACAGCTCCTCTTCTAAATATTATTTTTTTACCGCCTAGCTTGGAGACGCATTCTATGTGGTTCCGAACTTCAGCAGTAAGTGACCGACGAGGTAGAAAGATGCTTATCTACTTCGTCATTCTCCTGATTCTTCGCCATCATTTTTTATCAGGTACAGAGCACTTCACTAAACCATCCAGACCAACCATTCAAAGCAAACAGTAGTTTTATTTTTTGGTAAATAACATAACATCACGCCATGTAATCCCCGAAGGGTTAGGTAGAGGTGTAACTAACAAGTACACCCACATTTCGCCAGCTATGTTTAAGTTCCATGTAATAGGGGGCGATTCTAATGCCAACATGCACAAATATAGACTCCGTGGCTGCTACTGAGAAATTTGATGGAAAAATCCAATAACACTTTGCCCGACGCGAGAATTGAACCCAGGACCTCTTGCTCAGCAGTCGCGCTTGCGACCAATGAGGCAGTCAAATTTTAATTTTCTTAAATTTTCTAAGTAATTTCTATAACTTGTACCACATCTCACAAGCAGCATTGAAATTAAACTAGGTAATTAGCAGCATTTGCGTGAAGAAAAGACGGCGACGAACAATACCGCTTGCTAGTATTTATTTGTAACTAAAAGTATTTTTAATAATTAAGTATAATAATTACTTGCCACATAGTTTGATGAGGGTAGTTTTATAAAAAAGTAGCAGAGACTTTACGGTTCTGTCCGCAGTTACGACCTCACACACAAACTACTTTGGGTTCCTTATTTTTTGTTTATTAGATTTGTCAGTCGTTTCAGATAATTTAAGCTTCGAAACTGACCTTAAAATCGAAATTAAGGA
The DNA here is from genome assembly GCA_950022335.1 of Eurois occulta. Classification (NCBI taxonomy): domain Eukaryota; kingdom Metazoa; phylum Arthropoda; class Insecta; order Lepidoptera; family Noctuidae; genus Eurois; species Eurois occulta. Next base: position 10,231,194 of record OX465502.1, read on the forward strand.
AACCTCTGTTAGGTTATCTTGATATAATTCACAAATAGTCTATTAACCGAAATATTTTTTTGGATAACTATTTAGACAACGAAATTTCCTAAATTTATTAGTAATGAACATATTTGTAAGCTAAGTGGTTGATGGTATTAACTGGTTTGAAAAGTACAGTTTTTCAGCCAAACAGCGCGTGAACGGCGTAAACGCTCTTAACCCTAAACTGTCGGTGTGAAAACACTATGTTATTACGAATGTCGGAAGTGGCAGAAATAGGTTGAAATGAGGTTCCAACCCTGTCACTACTTGCACGGGTATGACATTAAATATAGTAGGTACTTAGCTTTGAAATAATATACAATTTCAAGACCTTAAGAAGTACTCATTTTTCGAGTGGGTAAAATGTCGGTAGAAACTATTAAGTAATTAGTTGTGTCGTGTAGGACTGTAGACGCTACTTGAACATACTTAAGTTACCTGGTAAGGCTTAATTTGTTTTATTATGTTTAAGTTATCAGGTGGCCCACCATGACGGCTTAGAGCAGGAGTGATGCCAGTGTGGGAAAGAGATGGCGCTAGACGACCTGTATAATAGCTTTGTCTCTTTCCCACACTGGAATTACTACTGCTTTAAGACGGCATAGTAACCACCCAGGAAACCTAGACATACTTAGGTCAATTTATGATTTCTGATGAAAATCATGGAAAATATAGCAATATCTAAGACACTTTTGATATCTTTGTACTAATTATTATTTGTATTAGTTATTTTCATGAGCCGATCCCAATAAATTTGGGAAAAAGGGCAGGCAGATGAAAGCCTGCCCTTTTTCCCAAATTTATTGGGATCGGCTTCTAGCCTTACCGGATGCAGCTGAATACCAGTATTTTAATAAATACAATATTTTAGTTGAATTTTTTAAGTGTTTGTTTTTAAAAAGATGTTCGTCTATTATATTATGCTATTATTTTGTTAAATTAAGTAAGATATATCGGTTAAAAAAAATCATTTAAAGACTTTAATTTCTTAATAATTTCACATTGTTTGTATTTCATTTCTATTAGTTAGATAACTAAATTAAAAAATCTTTTGCAATAACTATTTCCCTCAGGATCTTTGCAATTGGTTGTGATTTTTTGTTTATTAGATTTGTCAGTCGTTTCAGATAATTTAAGCTTCGAAACTGACCTTAAAATCGAAATTAAGGAAACCTCTGTTAGGTTATCTTGATATAATTCACAAATAGTCTATTAACCGAAATATTTTTTTGGATAACTATTTAGACAACGAAATTTCCTAAATTTATTAGTAATGAACATATTTGTAAGCTAAGTGGTTGATGGTATTAACTGGTTTGAAAAGTACAGTTTTTCAGCCAAACAGCGCGTGAACGGCGTAAACGCTCTTAACCCTAAACTGTCGGTGTGAAAACACTATGTTATTACGAATGTCGGAAGTGGCAGAAATAGGTTGAAATGAGGTTCCAACCCTGTCACTACTTGCACGGGTATGACATTAAATATAGTAGGTACTTAGCTTTGAAATAATATACAATTTCAAGACCTTAAGAAGTACTCATTTTTCGAGTGGGTAAAATGTCGGTAGAAACTATTAAGTAATTAGTTGTGTCGTGTAGGACTGTAGACGCTACTTGAACATACTTAAGTTACCTGGTAAGGCTTAATTTGTTTTATTATGTTTAAGTTATCAGGTGGCCCACCATGACGGCTTAGAGCAGGAGTGATGCCAGTGTGGGAAAGAGATGGCGCTAGACGACCTGTATAATAGCTTTGTCTCTTTCCCACACTGGAATTACTACTGCTTTAAGACGGCATAGTAACCACCCAGGAAACCTAGACATACTTAGGTCAATTTATGATTTCTGATGAAAATCATGGAAAATATAGCAATATCTAAGACACTTTTGATATCTTTGTACTAATTATTATTTGTATTAGTTATTTTCATGAGCCGATCCCAATAAATTTGGGAAAAAGGGCAGGCAGATGAAAGCCTGCCCTTTTTCCCAAATTTATTGGGATCGGCTTCTAGCCTTACCGGATGCAGCTGAATACCAGTATTTTACACGAAGCAACTGCCTATTAGACCTCCACAACCAAGTTAGCACTGGGTAATACGATACCCCTTGGTAAGACTGGTTGTCAGACTTTCCGGCCACTGACTACCTGTAACGACTGTAAAAGATCTACAAATGACAGCCGAGACCAACGGCTTAACGTGCTTTCCGAGGCACGGAGGAAACTCGGTATGTAATGGGTGTTTAACCATCGAGGGATCAACCTAGGAATATAAAAATGGCTGATGATGAGTAAATTCATCTGCCTAGCCTTTTCCCAACTACTTTGGGGTCGGCTTCCAGTCCAACCAGATGCAGCTGAATACTAGTATTTTACGTGGAGCGACTGCCTATCTGAAGATGAGTAAATCCTACCTGAAATAACGGCACCATTACCAGGAATGTATCTCCTATAGCTATAGCAAGTATTAATGAATACAAATCACACATCTAGCAACCAACATTAGGTAGGTACATTACTGGGACATGTTCATGCAAATCGGGCCATGTTCGCTTAGTTTAACCACGGGGGAGACAATTAGTGGTTGCTCAGATACCTGGCGGCCTGGTTGGTGTGTGTAACCTGGGAGTATGTTGGTTGTTGTTGGAAATGTGCGCTTATACATATTGATACTAGCTGTTGCCAGCGACTTCGTTCGCGTGGAAATTTTGATATGTATCATCATCATCTTCATTTCAGCCGAAAGACGTCCACTGCTGGTCATAGGTCTCCCCCAAGTGTAGTATTGACTGGCCCCGTGTGTCTCGCATCCAGCGGATCCTCGCAACCTTCACCAGGTCATCGGTCCACCTAGTGGGAGGCCTTCCAACGCAACGTCTTCTGGTTCGCGGTCGCCACTTCAGAACTTTTCGGCCCCATCGACCATCCGTTCTGCGAGTGCCCTGCCCACTGCCACTAGTTTGGCAATTCTTCGGCGTGTGCCCTCCACGCCAAGCCACAGTTTCACCTACCATTTTGTCACATATTTTTGTCGTTTGGCGTACAGGGCACGCGCTTGTTTGTCACGTATGTGTGACAATGGGAGGGCACGCGCGTGCCTTTATAATCTGGCGGTCAAAAAGTTAAGCTCATAACATATGTATAAACATGGGATCAGATTGACATCACCTCAGCTCATTTTTACTGGCTGATACCGATCCGAGAGGATGCGTTAACGATGTTTACAAGTGTGACAATACTACAATAGGTATGGGGTTTCAAAGAAATAATGGCGAACGGGTCGGGTTAGGCGATGCAGATAGTACAGCAGTAGGTACTTGAGTTAAGGTAAGGTTAAAAAGACGATGCAGAGTTACATTTCAAATTGATTTAAGGCTATTTAAACATAACTTTACGGCTGTTATTCTCGAAGGGTTAGGCAGAGGTGTACCTATAGCACAGTACCCACATTTCGCCAGTTATATTTTAGTCCCATGTAATAGGGGGCGAGCCTGTTGCCATCAACCCAGCACAAATCTAGACTACGTGGCTGCTACTGAGTAATTTCGGGCGGAAAAACTCAATAGCAATTTTCCCATCCCGGGAATCGAACCCAGGACCTCATGCTCAGCAGTGGTCGCCCTTGCGACCACTAAACCAACGAGGCAGTTCACTAGACCAAGTTTTGAATAAAAAAAGTTTGTTAATTAATAATGGTTACTGTAGTTATGTTAAGCACATAAAATAATTTAATTACTAAGTCGTTAAACGTTATATTCTATAGACAATTATATATATTCTCGCCTAACAAGTAGGGCATGTTTTCCCAAGGGACCACTTGATAACAATTAGTACATCTAGTCCCTCGTCGATATTGATTCCGTTAAATACGAACTTCTATAATTAATTTCGTGCCTCGTTGATCCAGTGGTTGCAAGCGCTTCTGCTGAGCATGAGGTCCTGTATTCGATTCCCAGGTCGGGCTAAGTGTCATTGGGATTTGTCCATCAGGAATTTCCCAGTAGCCGCCACGGAGTCTGGAATTGTGTCCGGTTGATGGCTATAGGCTGACTCTTATTTATTTATTTATGTACTCACAATATAGGAAACTAGTTTTCCGCCCGCGCCTTCGCCCGCGTCGAGTTCGGTTACATCGCGTTTCCAAGAGAACTCTTCAAAAGTCCGGGATAAAAACTATCCTATGTTCTTTCTCAAGGTCAACTCTATCTCTGTACCAAATTTCATTAAAATCAGTTCAGTGGTTTAGACGTGAAAGCGTAACAGACAGACAGAGTTACTTTCGCATTTATAATATTAAGTAGGGACAAGATACAGGCAAAACCAAGAAAGGTACCCTTAGGACATGGGACTTAAAAGTTAAAACATAACCGGCGAAAGTAGGTGTACTATTAGGTACACTTCTGCTTAACCCTTCGGTGATTACAGGCGTGATGTGGTATTTTCATCTCTAACAAGCAGAGTATGTAGTCCCAAGGCGTCACTTTATACCAGTAACACACATCTAAACACGCGTCGATATTAATTCGATATTACAAGCTCCTATAATTAGTTCGACAATGTTTATGATACAAATAAATTAATTGTTTAAGGCGTAATTGGGTGTGGTTAACGTTAATTAACTATGGCGTTTCTAATTGGTTTTTTGTTACGTCATTTTTGGGTGGAGTCCATAGCGACGTTTTTTGAAGGGTTCAGTTTGTGTTCTTTTTTTTATGTCGTCGAAAGAATAATTATAACAGAGGGGTTACTATGACGTCTTAAAGCTGGAGTAATTCCAGTGTGGGAAAGAGACAAAGTTAAGAAATAATGACCCCCTGACCTCTACAACCCAGCTAGCACTGGGTAACACGAGACCCCTTGGTAAGACTAGTTGTCAGACTTTCGAGCCACTGACTACCTTAACGACTGTCAAAGATCTACAAATGACAGCCGGGAGAAACGGCTTAACGTGTTTAATCTCTATACCCATGTAGATATTTATAATCAAACTTGATATACCAATTTCAAGATTTGTGCAGTATTGTGGCTTAACCGCTCGAGGTAAACCTTACCTACGTAGCAAAATCACTCGTTCAAAATACTACCTAGTTTACTGAAGTTCTGCCACTTTTCTCCTTGATGCCCTAAGTAATAAGGTTGAGAAGTGGTCAACCGACAGTGAACTCCGCAGTACCTGGACGGGCACTATGTCAAAAAAGAAACAACAACCACTAGACATACAAACTCAAAAAGCAGGAAAACTAAAAGAAAAAATCGATATAGGACACACTGCCCTTCAAAGCGAAATTAAAAATTATTACACGCAATTATGAAACAAAAATGTTCACGTACAAAATTAAAATTGTTGTCAACCTTAAAGCGGGGTTGCCAGTGTAAAAAAAAGTTATCTAAACAACGACCGGCCACCCCAACACTTTGGAAACTCGTAAAAAAGAAATTCGCTTGTAAAACAAGACTAAAATTATGACGATAAATTTTAAGGGGATCAACTATTGAGGGAAAAATAGGACAACGGTAAAAAACGTGACAACGGTGATTTATTGATTGGGAAAAATGGTTTATTAGAAATTGCTGGGTTCTTTCGCATTTTAGGGAAACCTTTAACATTTTTAGAATAAAACTACGTAAGCCTTTTGATGGCACCCTCAAGTCCCAAACAATTTGCTAAATAACAGAATATTTATAAAAACTAAAACAAAATCTCTATGATAACGCTTAGAATAAAAAAAAAACTTTAAAAGCAGCCTTGTGGCGTGACCGTCGGACTGCCAAGTCATAGCTCTCAAGTTCGAACTAAAGACGCACCCCTGATATTTCGGATTATGTGCGTGTTGTTACTTGCTTCGGAGAAGGAAAAACATCTTAAGGAAACCAGCATGCCTGAGAGATATTTCTCGACGGCATGTAAAGTCAGAGGCCCACGGGTGGCATAAAACTCTGACACCAGGTTAGGCACTAACCACACGATAAAGAAAGAAAATCGCATACAGAGTGTATTTTTTCTAGGCGTTCACAGTTAGAATAATTAAACTTGGAAAAAAACTTAGATCGTTGAAAAAAAATCTAAATTTTCAGTTTCACGCAACGAGTGAAGTTCTGAAGATTTTTTGAAATGTTCACCATCTTGAAATTAATATGCATATTCATATTATTTGGTTCTGACACGAAGTAATATTAATAAGAAAGTTTTGTTAGTTAAAGTTGGAGATCGGTTTAATATTGGTAGGGTTTAAGACTTTAGGGTTAACCCAGTGACTGCCCAATATTTTAATTAAGAACCTGATATTTAGATAAATATTACTATGATTAAAGTCTATACAATTTAGTTTAAGCAATTAAAGTAACTTTTACTAATAATAATCGTCTCACTCAGAAACGAAAACTTGCAACAGAACTACTCAAATATCTTTTATTGTTGAATATAGAATAACCAAGAAAACATTAAGTATTACGTAACTATAATAGTAAGATAAAATCCCTTAAAATGATTTCGTATTAGTGTAACACAAGCGCAACTGCTGAGCATGATGTCCTGGATTCGATTCCCAGGTCGAGCAGTTTTATTGGGGTTTTCTATCAGGAATTTCTGAGTAGCAGCCACGGAGTCTGGATTTATGCCCGATTGATGGCAATAGGCTCGCCCCATGTAACATGGGACTGAAATATAACTGGTGAAATGTGGGTGTACTATTAGGTAGGTACACCTCTGCCTAACCTTTCCGGGATTACAGGCGTGATGTTATGTTATTACTGTAACAAACTTATTAGGTTTAAAAGAACTTACTTAATTAATTCATAACTCCACAAACTCAACAGCAAACCAACATTGTGTTTCGCAGTGCCCTGACAGAGTTCATGTACAAAAACCGGCAGTAATAACTATTGTAAAATGTGTGATGTGCATGAGAGCAAATAAATAAATAATGCGATTGTATATCAGCTATAAGAGACAGAAATTATTTCAGGGTTCAGTTATAAGAAGTTATTCAAAACAGAAAACGAAATCCCTGAAAGTACCCCAACAAACTAGACCACGCCAAACTTAATTTATTACTCTAGTACAGTAGTACAGTATGATAAATACTACACCACAATTACATAGTAATATAACATCACGCCTGTAATCCCCGAAGGGTTAGGCAGAGGCGTAGGTACCTAATAGTACACCCTACACCCGCATATCGCCAGTTATGTTTAAGTCCCACGTAATAGGGGGAAAGCCTATTGCAATCCACCGAGCAAATCCAGATTACGTGGCTGCTACTGATGGAAAAACCCAATAATACGTTGTCCCGGGAATCGAACCCAAGACCTCATGCTTAGCAGTCGTGCTTGCGATTACTAGACCAAAGAGGCAACCCCAACAAAACAGACCACGCCAAACTTAATTTATAACACTAGTACAGTATGATAACCACTACACCACAATTACAGTGTTGCCATAAATTTAATCAATGCCACTTCGACACAGCACGGCATTGAATTGGAAAGCTTTTCATTAACACCATAAGTTATGTGACAAGTGGGGGAGTGAATGGCCATCTTTCTGCCGTGCTAATTAGAAACGCAGTAAGGAAGGATTTTTGGAAAATTGAGTTTTTCATATATTCGGAATCCTCGTAATGAGCTCTGTATGGTAATTTAATCCTTATTTTGAGAGCTGTCCCAGAAGTGGGACTTTTAGTAAGCCAAACTGCAGTATATTTCTTGCTGAGAAGTAAATTACTAAGCACAACTGCAGTAAGACACATTACTGCTCTTTGCCTTCCAGTATTTTTTTGAACATAATTTATTTCACTAGTAAGAAGCGCAGTAAGGAACACTTGCTGATGTTATGATTTGTTAGTAATAATGATAAATAATAATGTTTAGTGAATAATTTTAGATAACAAACGCGACAAAGATCACGTTATTTTGTGGATGGATAATTGTTCAGCCCAAAACAAAAATTGGGTGATATTGTCTTTCTTAGTTAACATAATTAACAGCAACTTGATTTCCGCACACTTAAATGTATGTCTGCTGACAGTTTTCATCACAGAGTCGACCAATGTTTACAAAAGAAAGGAAAGTTTACGACTTTAAAGATTTTATTTAATGTTTTCTGTTTTAAGATTTAATTGGAATACATTTTTTTAATAAAATAGTTGTATCATTTACCTCTTTTTGATATTATTATAGATATAACCAAGTTATTGTGGTTTTTTTACGTATGTACACGAATTGAAAAGCTATAAGTCACTCTTTTACTGCAGTTATGGTTTGTAGTCAGTCTAAGCATAGCTTTAAGAAAATATTATGTCACTAGTAAAAAATGCAGTAATTGTGTATGATTAAGAAAGTATTATTTGTCATTTCAAATAACGTATTTTTTAATATTCATGTCGTTATATTTAATTAGGAAATGGTTAGGATAAATATAACCAAATAAGTGTACTTTTGTATACTTAAATACTATTTTTAATAGCTTTTTCTCACTACTGCACTGCGTTTTTAATTTGTAGTCGAAGTGATAATAATAATTGAATTAAATGAAATAAGCGCAGTAATCTGTATTTGCTAGTAGAAAGCGCAGTAACTCCAAACTTACTGCTGTTATAGCTTGTAATACTGGGTTTAGTCATGAAGACCCTGCTAAGCATAAATAGTTCTTTTTGTTTTAAGATAGTTGTATTAAACTTATAGAAAATAGGGTTAGTTCTTACGAAACAATGCATATTCAGCTATCCATGTAACTAAAAATATTTTTGCAAAACTTCAAAATCATACCTAAAAAAGCCAAATAAAAGTAAAAATGTTTAGGCGCCATTTACTCGAAACTACTAATAACCTCCTTACTGCACTTCTAATTAGCACGGCAGCTTTAGTGAGTAGTAGGGGCGAGAATAGCCACCCCTAAGTAAGCGCCGTTCTTTTATAATATTACGGAATTATGGTGAAGGTGTGTTTGTGTATTGAGGATAACAGGGACTGCTTAAATGTTCCTAAAAGCATTTACTGTCAAGCCTGTTACCAACTATGTTGGGGTCGGTTTCCAGTTTGGACATAGGTATCTACCTAGTATCTAGGCCTCTCCAAAGCTACAACAAACGTTCCTGCATAGCCGCCACACAAAAGCTTAAGAAATAGTCTAACTGATGCAATACTGTACACTGTGACTGAAGATAGTGTAATAATAAAAACGCATGTAATTCTAGATTTTCTACACGAGCGACATCGCAGGAAAAACAGAGCATTTAATAGGTTTCCACGATTCGTTTGCCACTGCTTGTGTTGTTGCACTTTGAGTGAAAAAATGTAAACAGGAATAGAATAGAATATTCTTTAATATGAAAACCATACAAATAACAATTATAAAAGAACACATTTCACATAGGGTGACACAATGGGCAGTCTTATCACTAAAAGCGATTTTTTTAAGACAGTAGGTGTAGTTTTCTTAGGGTTAGGTTAGTTAGTTTGACTAGATTAAATATTTGTTGCAAACTCATGCACACCTAACAAAGACATTCAAATATTTACGAGCGATAGACGGGACAAGACGAAGGAAATCCAATACTTGTTACTACTTAGTAACAAAGCGTTCTGTCTAGTGTCACACGCCCGCTTGTCAGGTAGCATTCGTGCGTCAAAATCGAAAATGTTCGGGATCAAAATTTTTGTATGAAAATATTCCCAATTTCCGCTCTATAAGTCTTTTAAATCTCTTTGACACCTAACGATAGGAGAAGTGTTTAGGTTATACATATTGACCTACCACTGTTTGTCTCTGCATCACCCAAAGGTGGACTGGTAGAAAATGCAAATGACATTAAGTCCGCCTCTGTACTTCAAGTGCAAGTACCTACTTATAAATAAAATAAATTTAGATCAGCTTAAGAAAACACATTGCACAGTGCGACGACTTCCGCAAGCATCGAGTCGAAATCCTAATAAATAATAGGATTACTCACCCATAACTTGCAATTTGCACTGCAATATTGAATTTAGCGACTAAAAGTCAGCTTTGAGTTTACCGTGAAAAGACCGAGAAATTCTAAACTATATTTTACTATGCGAAGTTACTGAATAGAGGTAAACTATTTAAAAGGTAGTGTAGTGTGCAGCCAATGTAATTTTTGAAGTCAGATGATCGTGGAATGGTCGGTGACCGGTGATGTCTTAGAACCAGAAATTTGAAGCCATGTGACGTCTAGCAAACCTCACTGGTCCCGTGTGGTGGATGATGGCCCATTTTCTCTCACAGAAAGCATGTGTCCCGGCAATTGAAACGTTATACGTTAGTCAATTTATCATGCTAAATTGTATGATTGTCGCCATTATTTATCCCTTTACAAGTCTGTTTTATACATAGTACATCGTTTTATATATATTATTTATTTTGCATACGATGTAGAGTACCGATAGCCATTAGTTTACAATCCACCGAACTTCCCCAATTAGTATTTGTATTGAGCCGTAATAATTTATTTGTTGAAAACTTTAACAACGCGTTGTATAAAGCAGTACATTTGCATACCTACCCTATTTTTGGGGAACAAAAAAAAAAAAATTACAGGGCAAAACACGGTTGCTCAAAGTTTTCGAGTTATAATCGTTAATTAAAACCCCCGGAATCCCCTGTGAGTTATTACATAAATCCCTCCCCTTGACATTTAAATAATGTGATCGCATACAAATTAGCGTTGCATTTTATTACGAAAAGTAAACAAATGTCTTTTGTATTTCTTGTAGGGCAACGATAAAAAAATCGTGACGTATTTATTTTTTGGTACTCTAATATTTGGAAATTTAATTCCTCATTTTTCAATTAATTGTTTAGTAGTTTTAATATTTGTTAAATTTACTAAAGAACTCAGGTAAAAACTATTTTTTTTGTTAAGCTATGCACAGATCTAACAGCTAGAAAACTCACCTAAGCATAGTTCAAAAAAGGAAAAAAAAAAATTAAAATACCTATAATAACAGCAAGAACACAACGATGTTTCCTAGCTCCAGAGGTAAATACCCCGGGCTTTGGCGCGTGCATTTATATTCTATGCAAATAAGGGAATTCCTTTAATGCCACTGCGAATGCAATTAACTAATAAGTTAAAAGATAAATTTCGAACTAAATGCGAAAAACAGACGCGTTAATTTCGTCCACATAAATCGTCAGATAGAGCACTGGGGATTTTATCTGTCAAATTAATTTAGAGATTTTTTTTAATGACTTTTGTGACAGTGGTAGTTTTAAATAGGTACCTACATAGTCTGTTAAAGTTTTAATTTAAACTAGAATAGAAAACATAAAAGGTAGAATTAATTTCAAACACTCATTTCATTCTAAAAAAAAAGGTTATTCATTCTAACTTTTCTCACTAAGTAAAAATGAGAAAGAAATTGAATTTTATTTAAACTAGGTTCACATTACAAAACCACTGAAGGCAATACCTACTTTAGTTTTTAATAATTATATGAGAAGTTATAATTTTAATAAGAATTATTTTAAATGAAAAAAACTTTGCCAGCTAGCCGGTTAGTAGCATCAAAATTCAGACTTACTTTTTAAGTTACAAGTATAATACTTTCTTTTAATTTTACAAAACTTAAACTTTACAACTGGCTGGTTGTTTCCGTCAAATTCATACAGACCTTCCATTCATAATTTTACATTTAAAAGTTACCACGCCTGTCTTCTGGGGACGTTCCCGGATGACAGCGATGCGGAGGAGTACTTTGACACCTAAGTGCCCTATTGTCGTAGTTGTATACGTAGGAACTTACTTTTAGTCTTAATTTAGTCCTTTTGTATATTTGTTTAAGGTCGTTTATAGTATTTACCCGATTCTTTAATATAATAAATATAAGCTTTACTTAAAAAAAAAGTTACCCCGCATCATTATTTGTACTTTTAATTTACAAAAAGAAGAAAAATTCGATGGGTTTTCATTAGCATGTTGGAAGGTGTATTCCAAAAATTGCAACTTCACAATTAGCTGTCAAATGTTTTGCTATTTTGAATATTTAATGAATACCTTCGATCATCAATAGCAACATGAATACCTATTAATTATTAAATGAAATTATGAAACATTGCCGTTATTTGCACATTTTTTTTTAAATTTCGACTTGCTGAATATATGTTGTAACTTATAACAGTCATAAGTATAAAATAGCGTTTGCAAGGTTCCCCAAGTGCTTTATCTTATAACTGAAACTTACAGTACGAAGGGTCAATTTTTGTAAGAGGTAAGCCGGAGTACATATCTTTAATGTGATTATATTATTTATCTATAGAATACTGACTGTGCCAGTATTCAAAGGGAAGCCGGTAGGAATCGAGTTGTATGGAACCTTCGCCATTGGAAACTTATCTAAATGATTCAATGTCACGATATTAATTATATCAATTTGAAACGTGGCCAACTTTCAGACTTTATACACTTAATCTCTGCTTACCCCAAAATCAAATCAACACACCAATCAAACTACCGATTACAATCACTCAGTAAGTATACACACTGTTTTCATACCATTACATGTACATAATGTACAAGTATGTAGGTACCTAACTAGGTACATCAGATCGGTAAGCCAGGGAAATCGAATGTCAACATCGTGTACTAATAGCTTTGTCTGTGTGTGTAATAGTGTGTATAGTGTGGAGTGACTATCTTATTGAGGCACTCATAGACGGCGATAAACGATTGTGGTTATGGAGGACTTAGGTAATGTTGATGAGACTTTTCCAGCTTTTTTTTGGGATTTTCATTTGATATGAGTAACACAAAGTGGACAAAACTTCTTTTTCATTTTCTAATTTACCCCGCAAAAGTGGCCATGTTTAAAATTCATTTAATTACGTTACACATCCGTCTTTGGGTCACCGACTTACATATGTGTACCAAATTTCAACTTAATCGGTCCAGTAGTTTCGGAGTAAATTGGCTGTGACAGACGGACAGTCAGACAGAAGGGCAGATTGAGGGATTCCGTTTTGCCTTTTGAGGTACGGAACCCTAAAAAGAATCACTTGAACTCCTGAATCGGTTAAAGACCTCGAAAGATGATCACGTTTCAGTTTCGTTGCTGACATTTGATTAGTATTTTCTTGATCACGTAATAAACTGAAAATCGTACCATTCGTTTCGTGAGAGATGTGTGTGCTCACTTTCCTCAGAAGGAATACCTTGATAGGCCTGTTGGTCTAGTGGTTAGTGACCCTGACTGCTAGGACGGAGGTCGTGGGTTCGATTCCCACACAGGACAAATCTTTGTGCGATGAGTACGATTATTTGTTCTGTATCTGGGTGTAATTTATCTATAATATGTATGTTTTTAGAAATATATAAGTATGTTTATCAGTTGTCTGGTTTCCATAGTACAGGCTCTGCCTAGTTTGGGATCAGATGGCAGTGTGTTGGTTGTCCCAAAAAAATATTATTATTATTAAATATTATTACCTTTTTTTCGAAAATACTATAAGTATAGATTTAACTATTTATACCTTTAGTCAAAATCAAAATCAAAGCATTTATTTCAAGTAGGCTAGTTACAGGCACAATTGTCAAAACAGAGACAACAATAAAATGAAGCTATAATGCCAGTCACAAGGCATAAAAGCTGTGAAAGTACTGTAGTTTTGGTGGAGACGTTCCTACCATACCTTCAGTATTTGAAGATTTTGAAAGGCGGAGGTAACGTTTCGTTTCAATTTATAGAAGAATAGGCCAGAAACATAATCTCAACAATCCAAGCTCCGTTAGCAACCTAATCGTAACACAAAATGCTTAATATTAATCAAAGTCGGATGCAGATGTAAATTCACTCTATTGTCCACCTACTCCTAATTAATATTAGATAAGTAATTCAAATTGTACTCGTGACTAACAAATCCTCTAACATTTGCATAATAATTATACCAAATAAAAAAACATTAACAACCATTGTTTTTTTTTTCATCAATCAAAACTGTCAACTGTCATTGTGGCAGCTAAAAATTAGTGTCACACGATTTTTTGCCATGGTATTGCTATTATTAAAAATTCGGTGATTGACAGATGCTAAAGAAACGAGAGCGTATATTTTTAGTTCACTATTTAAGTAGGTATAAATTATCATTCGGTGGTTTTTGTTGACGTATAGTGACTGATATGATAATGTAAGATGACAGGCACTACCTCATGAATAAGATACAAAAAATGTATATCCTATTGCAGACTATCTAATACTCCTTGCTAAGACTAGTTGTCCGGCTTTCGGTCCGCTGACTAACTGTAACGACTGTCAAAGATCTACAAAAGACAGCCGGGACCAACAGTTTAACATGGTTTTTGAGGTACGGAGCAGAACTCTGTATGTAATGGGCGCTTGCCTAGGTTGGTCTATGAATGGGTGACCCCATCCATATCAACCTAGCCAACCGCGGCTTAACCTGAAGATTGATCCGAGCGGCTGTTACGATTTAGCCACGAGCTCCCCTTGCACAAGCTCACAGATCCGAAAAAAGTCCATCTGTTTCAATATAAAAATAATACTTAATTAACCAAAAAAAAAACTTCCTTAAAAAAATACTCCATTATAAAAGTCAAAAGTTAATAAGAAAATTTCCTTTCGTCCGTTCTGAAACACTTGAAAAGTTCTACGGGCAAATTATCCTACCGGTCCTAATCCTGGAACCTCATTAAAAACTCCACCAGTCTGACCTCTTCGGGAATTCTTACTGCCGAGTTCAATATTACCTGAAAAAAGAGGAAATTGTAATTAATATCATTGGACTGTGTATTCGTATTGTAAAGGGAAAAGTTGTGGATTTTGCTCTGTACCTAGTACATAATTGGTTGAAACTACGGTGGTCCTGGAAAGTGCTTTTGGGTTTTTCCATCAGGAATTTCTCAGCAGCTACGGAGTCTGGATTCGTACTCGGTTGATGGCAATAGACTCGCCCCTTATTACATGGGACTTAAAAATAACTGGAAATGTGGGTGTAGGTACTATTGGGTACACCTCTGCCTAACCCTTCAGGGATAACACGCGTGATGCTATGTTAAAAAACCAATTTCTTGATGTTCCAATCAAATCTAAGCACATCACTAAGTTTTGTACAATTGCATGTAAAGATAAGTAGGTACCTAACTACTTACTACTACCACCTACCTACCTACCTACCTATTACTACTTACTTATTCAGCAGTCAACTATAACTTTTACTTTCTCATAAAAACACACACACACAAAGATAAAATAAACACACACACATACCCAAATCTAATATAACCACAAAGTCCGAGACTGTCGCATCACTAAAAAATTTATAACTTCATAAAAACTGAGCCAATCTTACGGTAAGTTTTCATTTAGCTTACTAAGTTATTACATAAAGAGTTGACGTACATTGCAATGCTATTTGCTAACTCGTCAGCTAGTAGAAGTAATAGGATTGCTTTGAAAACGGCTGAATAAGCGTTTAATTCAGTAAAGACTATGAATTGAATTACTGTGTAATTTATGAGTACCCTTGTGAAGCAGCTTTGTAAGTAAGAAAATATACGGCTGGGTATTATCATTAGTGTAGTAATAAAAGCTCCGAAAAAAATATGAGCTATATATACTCAAAATATGAAATTTACTGCTTTGTATACTAATTTTCCGACAGCTGAAAGAACAAAGAAACGAACGAATAAAATACTGAAAATTCCAAAAATCAATACAGCGTTTGCAACGACCATTTCACGTAATATTATTCCACCAGCTTAAATTGCGTTTTACCGAAAACTACAGTTAGTCATTTTCATCGTAATTCACCTGTTATCAATTTAGAATTAATCTATGTTTTTACAATTTTTCGTAGAATTGTAATTTGAGTAAGCTCATGTTTGTTTGTTAAATCCTACAACATTTTTTGTAGGTTAATTTTGTATTCATTTTCCGGTAATTCTTTTTAACCAAGGTTAGAACTGTCACTTACGAGATATCTTCCTTCATGACGGCGGGTTGACTGGAAAATGCGCGTGGATGGAAAATAAATTATATTATTATTATATCCCGTAAGTGACAGTATAAGTTTAGTTTTAAACCGTGAAAGCTTAAAACAGTGTTTGATCATGAAACCGACCTAAAAATTACTTAAAAACCGGCCAAGTGCGAGTCGGACTCGCGCACGAAGGGTTCCGTACCATTATTTTTATAAGATTTATAAAAACGGCAAAAAAATCATATCTGTTGTATGGGAGCCTTAATGTATTTTTTTTTAATTTTTAGTATTTGTTGTTATAGCGGCAATAGTAATACATCATTTGTGAAAATTTCAGCTTTCTAGCTATCACGGTTTATGAGATACAGCCTGGAGACAGACAGACAGACAGACCGACAGCGAAGTCTTAGTAATAGGGTCCCGTTTTACCCTTTGGGTACGGAACCCTAAAAATTAAGTAATTTTTAGGTCGGTTTTACACTAAACGTACAACAGTCGACACGACTCTGTTGTTATTATCATTAAAAACAGTATACATTTACCATGTCCACTGTTTGTTTTGAGTTCTCGATATTTCGGCGCTGTTGCAAGCACCATGATCACGGATAAACCACGACTATGTTACTAAACTGTTTCGCTAAATATTCCTGCTAGCACTGACTACGTCAACAATTTTCCCATCCAACATTTTAGCGAAAGGCCGCTTCCACTGCACTCCTCTTTCCTCTTTTTTCAGCTTACAAAGAGGCCCGTTACCCAATCTAAACTTGGTTTCACTAGGGCAACCCGCATTTAACCCAATCTTTTTACTCGTTCAACGGATATTAAATTTAACTGTAGTACGCTCATAACTTTTATAATAGTCAGTCTTTTTGTAACTTGAAACTTGTGAAGTGACAGGGAAATCGGCTCAATTATGAAGCTTTGTCAAAATGAAGAAGATTTTTGAACCAAAGAGTATTTGAGAAACTGGATACGGCTTTTTTCATGGGACTTGGCAGCCGTTGGTGGGTCGTAATGGATACTGAAATATGCAGGTTTTTATTATTATTTTTCTTTTTTATATTTAAATTTTTTATGGGATAGGGAACTGCTGAACTGACATTATAGTTCAGTAGCGTTTTTATCATTTTACTTCTTCATGCAATTTCGTATACTTTCAAAGACAACGATATTCACAAAGACTACGCATATCTATCTTAGTAGAAGTCAGGAGAACATACAACTAATATTGATTTCTTCACTTCTAATAAAACGACATTAACCGCATGGCCACGAACTTCACGCTCAACCGACACCTCTGTTGGGGCGGCGACTGCGTACAAAACACAAATGAAAGAAATTACTTACAGAATGCTACGAGTGATCGCGGCGATATGCGAAGTGAAAGAAGTGACACTTTCACGTGACACTTAAATTGACGCTAGTCGTATCGCCCGAGGATGTTACCGGGCCTAAAGTACTGTATATCATTCATATTCCCGCCACAAACCGTCACAGCGGCCATTTTGTCACGAATTTTCATTTCATTTTCAAAACTACTACCATTCACGACGACATAAAAACTAATATACACATAGAATTTTAATTAAAACACATCAAATGGCGCTGGACTAATTAACATTCCAATTAAATTAATAATCTAGACCCAAAATTGTAGAACAGAGCAACGAATTGGCCATCAAAACTATTTTAGGTCAAACTTCTAAAATTCTAACTAAAATGAGTCAAGATATCGCAATTAACGAAATTACTAGCACATAATTATATCTAACTAATAACCTGAAATAATTAATATGTTTACTAACTAAGAGAATTCAAGGACGACGTAAGTGGGTTTTCGTGCATTTTTAAACACCCAAATGTAGGGTAGGACCGATTTTCTTAAGTGTGATTACCTACTCTACCTACTAACCTATTTGGAATTTGCTTGGGTATATACTAAAGTAATTAGTTCCTATTTGGCTGCCAACCACCTGCTGCATTTGTCAAGTGCAATGGTAAAGTTACAGTGGGTATACTGGATGACTGTTTCCAGTTTCGCGAACTACCAAAACGTTTACGGTGGTACACAATATCAAATCATGGATTTCCAAAAACCATGGCAACAAAGCAATAATTAACAAGAAAATAGCAAAACAAGAACACAAACTAATATGAAAATTATCATTCCGTCGCCCTGTTCCGACGATAAATTAGAAACAGGATGAAATCTGCCTTCCCTAGGGAGAGTCGGATGTAATAACGAGACAAGGATTCTTGGAGGTCATAGTGCTTAGTTTACACTAGTGGAGCAAATATTGTGTGAGTACACAAATTGGCTTGTATTCTTGTTAGATTTTTTTTTTTTGTGGATTTTGCAGTTGTCTAGAATACATGAATGTTACAAAAATGAATGCCTTCGGGTACAAATAAACTTTAGATCCCTGATGAATTAAATCTTTTCGGGGCTTGGCAGAACTCTTGTCTAAAAGAATACAAAAAAATGTTTGTGTGGTTTATTAGATTGTTTCCGTCGACGTGGTTTATAAATTCTACTAAAGTAGAGCGATATTTAAATATCGCTCTACTTTAAAACTTGAAGTTGCATGTGACGTCTCAAAACGAAAGCCACCCTTTTAAAATTTCTTAAATTGAAATCGCGTCTCTTTAAATTTAAACCCATAAAAAAACCATAAAATCTAATCCAAACTTTCCGAGTATAAATCTATACCCTTTTTAATTTAATTAACTCATTCCCGGCCCCTCAATTTACAGCGTCAGGCAGCGCCATACTTCATTCGGCACGCAGCAACGTAATGTCGCTAAAAGCCCGTAGATCACGCGAGATGGCGCTACTAGTCAAAACAAACAAATCACAGCCAGTCGGACGGCGACCTCCGCCGGGGCCGCACGTTATTTATGTAACGCTCTTAAATGGCGATTGACACGCAAACTCTGTTACAGTTTAGGATTTTTTGGAAATACCGCGAGCGTTTGGTTCTAAAAGTGGGTTTGGAATTGGGTTAGTTTCGGATTCGATACTATTATTTCGACAGAATCGGAAAAATGTGTTGACTGACTATTTTTTCAGAATGTTCTGGAAAATTATTATTGCCTTTTTTATAAAAAACGACTTGTTCCACTTCATCTTCTGATCTCGTTGTCGATGACTGATATTTTGTCCGGCCATAAACCCCGTAGCGACTAGAGGACCACAAGTAGCAATTCATATTATTTCTTAAACGACTTTCAACAGGATTGTTTTCGGTTGCTTTGTTTACGTCAGTCCCATATGTTTTTGACTAAATTTTGCCCGTGTCTTCCCCGTGTGGAGTTCGGTAAATTGTCCCACGGGATCATACTACCGGAATAAAAGTATCCTACATATTAATCCAGCTTATAAATTCATTTTCTAGCGAGCTACTTTGTCTAGGACCTTTGCTACTACTTTTAGGTCGCTTACATTAAAGTAATTCAAATATGGCCTATTTTAAGGGCCCGTGTTTAAAATAAATCTAAATCATTCTATGTACATACATTTTATAGCAAGATATCCATACTTATCATCGAATCGGATTAATCCAACATTGCCGTAAGTCTACCCCTAAGACGTTGGTGCCGTTAGCTCCAATATTGAGGCAATTCCATTACATAAACAACTAAATCACAAACGTAAATACATGGAAGCCTTGTGTTAACTAGTGATTGGCACTTAATTAGCAAATCTGTATTGTTCTCTGTAGGAAATCTAGTAGCAATTGTGTTTTCACGTAACAAAGCAGATACTGCGGTGTTTCGTGTAGTTTCCGTACCTACAATGTTAAGCCACCCCTCGCTCTAGTCTTTGTCGTGAAACATGAAGGGATGACGGTTAGAGGATGGGTAGGCCTGTGTCCTTATCTGCTTAGAACTTGCATCTAGTAATCCGTTGTTAACCATGGTGATTGTGCCTTTGGGTCCCTGTATTTTGGTGAGGCTAGCGTGCCACATCTGGGTGTTTTTTCAGAGTTTTTTTTATGTTTAATGGGCCTACTCTTGACCTCAATCTAGTCCTGAGGACAGAGATGAGGTCGACGATGAAACGAGCTAACCCAAAAGAAGCCTAGTAACTCGCGACTTAAATAAAATTGGGGTCATATGAACTTGGGAACACCGACGAAGGCAGGGAATTCCGAAATAGTTTTAAAAATTGCATCACATGAGCTGTACTGAGGCAGAGAACAGGATGTGGAGGTCAAGGTAGGGAGAGGTATTATGTCCAGGTGTGGACTGCGTTGGGTTGAGTTGTCTAAATGAGCTTTTTTTTCTCGATTTGGAAATCCTCGATGGATGTCCTCTGCCCTGGGGAGAGCGGATGGGTCTGTCAGACTCTTACTGACTAAAACCACAGCGGTGTTCCCACGCACACTTGCGCCCTGGGTCTAATTGAGTAAGCATGACTACTTCTACTAAATTTATTGGTAAATTGTGGCCACGGTACAGTGAGTGATAGTTGCTTGATTTACTAAAGTGTCCAATAACTTGATTTTTTGTTGCAAAAGCATGCTAAATTATGTCAGCCCTGCTATCAGTTTCGCTGATTGACTAAAATTATCCTTCAGAGCAGTTGCATGAGTCATGCCCGTAGGTTCCATAGCGGGTCATAGCATATTCAAGACATGAAGAGATTACTAACTTTAATCTTTATACAGAATTACGCTGCTATCCACAAAAATCTTTCTTTAAATAATATTTTTATGAAATGACGAGTTAAGAAGGTACCTCAACCTTTTTTTATGTTCAGTAAAAAGATAATGTACTCGAGATGTCTGTTCAGACGGGGCTCAAAAGTTTTAAGTAGAATATAAAAGTGAAGTGGGACAAATTCTTGGCGATTTGTTATCGTAAGAAACTTGCCCTATAAACGGCGCCGTGGAGTCATTACGTTATGTTTTTGGAGCGGCTACGAAGGCCGGGATTGGAGATTTTAAGTTTTCGAGGCCTAAAGTGTTTTTATGGTGGATTTTGCTCTAATACACGATCAATTGCTCATTTGTAAACTTTTTTCTCCATTTTCTTCATCCATCTGCCTAGCCTTTTCCCAACTATGTTGGGATCGGCTTCCTGTATAACCGAATGCAGCTGGATATCAGTATTTTATGGGGAGCGCCTAACTATCTGACCCCCACAACTCAGTTAGTACTGGGTAATACGGTACCCCTTGGAAAGACTGGTTGTCACACTTTCGGGCGACTGACTACCTGTAACGACTTTCAAAGACCTAAAAATGACCAATAAGCCGGGACCAAAGGCTTAACGTGCTTTCCAAGGAAACCCGATATGTAATGATGGTCACCTATCCACTGACCGACCTAGGCAAGCGCGGCTTAACCCTTAAGATCAACCGGTGCGGCTGATATTATTTAGCCACAAGCAGATACGGAACCCATTTTATGCTTCATTATTACAATGAACTGGTCATCGAAGGGGTTCTCATAGACCGTTTTAACAGTCGGAATCAAAGAAAGTGGTCATCACTATCAGTAAATATATTGGTAACTTCGATAGGTTTTGATGAGATTTTAACCTTTTGAACGCCAGAGCATAAAGGCACGCGCGTGTCCTCCACGCCAAGCCACAATTTCACCGCAAATACCTACAAAAAGAATAACGATTCGAAAACAATTTAATTGTTTATTTCGTGTTATAGTGCACCGCATTTTTTTGTCACATATTTGTGTCGTTATCGTGACAATGGCTTTCAAAAGGTTATTGATAGCTTGGAGCCTTCTTTCTTATAAATTATGCATATGCTGAATAAATGAATACAACCTTGGGTTTTAAGTAAAAATAACACATTGACATTCACGCGAAAATAAAGAGAGGTAGATGCGTATGTTTATCCTTTGACGAAAGAAATCAGACAACTAGACGAATAGAGATTGCCACCAAACTATCTCCAAAATCACCAGATGATCAAAGCTTTTCAGTTTCTCCAAAAGTATTACGCTACAACCCGCTTCTTCTCTACCGCTATTTTCACAGCCCCACATGCCACCACGCCCATCTCAACGCTTCGCCCTCAGATCTTTTATGACAAATGTATAACGTCGACGAATCCTGAATAACTAACTTTTGACTAACGAAAACTTGTGAGTTAGGAGCTGAGAATCATTTTATTACTATCACTTTACTATTTCAAGTAATTTGTTAATGTAATAACTAGTGATTTTGTGAATGGTTTAGAGGATTGAGGTTTGCTACTATAATTACTTTAAGGGAGGGATGATTGAGTCTTTTTTAGAAAACGGTTCGTTATTATGGACTGCCTCGTTGGTCAAGTTTACGCAAGCGCGACTGCTGAACATGAGGTCCTGGGTTGGATTTCCGGGTCGGGCAAAGTATTACTGTGAGTTTTTCTCAGTAGCAGCCACGGAGTCTGCATTTCTGCCCGGTTTATGTCAACAGGCTCGCCCCCTATTACGTGGGACTTAAACGTAACGCGGAATGTGGATGTACTATTAGGTACACCTCTCTCTAACCCTTCGGGGATTATAGGCGTGATGTTATGTTTTTTTGAATAAGCTTTAAAGACAGACGTTATTGAGTTTTGGAGTCACACAGTTACAGACGGATCATGATTTACAACAATTAATTTATTGCTTTCGAATTTAAAAACCATCAAAATCGTCTTTGTAGATACAACCATAACTGCTAATGACTAGTTCAAGAATAACCGCAGTTCCATAAGTACTTTTACAAGATAATCCATGATCGTATCGTAATCAATAGACAAGATATCTACTACCAAATCACTTCAATGAACCATCCCAAATATAAAAGAAAATAATAAAAAACAATTCTATCCTATCCTACCAATATTTTAAATGCGAAAGTTTGTGAGGATGGATGGATGGATGGATGTTTGTTACTCTTTCACGCAAAAACTACAGAACGGATTTGGATGAAATTTTGCACACAGATAGTTTATAACCTGGATTAACACATAGGATACTTTTTATCCTGATAGTATGATCCCGTAGGAAAATAATCGAACTTCACGCAGGCGAAGCCGCGGGCACAAGCTAGTCGAAAATAAAACTAAATCACCCCAACCTTAATAACGTGACACAGAGCCTTAAATATCTCTCTCCTTAAAAGTCAATACATTCTAGACCTAAGAGAATTTCATTAGTATTAAACCTAGGTTTCAATTAACATAAAAAGCAATGACTCGGCTTAATTGTATTTCTTAATACATACAGGCCTTTTTGTAGGGGTTCGCTTGTTTAAATAGAAAACATTAAGAAAATATCAGGTTTCTATTGTCCCATTCTGGGTTAATGCCGGTTTTTATTTGTATAAAACTAGGTTCTTAGGGCTCCTACATATGAAAGAAACATTTCTTTCTCTAAATATATTTGTGTGTTTTTCTGATAACCATTACTAAATAATATAGTAATAGGTCTTTAACTATGAAATTGCATGTAGCGGAGATGAGAATGTTGAGGTGGATGTGTGGTGTGACAAGAATGGATAAGGTAAGGAATGAGTATATTAGTGGAAGTTTAAAAGTTAAGCCAGTTACAGAAAAGTTGAAAGGGAATCGACTGTCTTGGTATGGACATGTGATGAGGAGGGACGAATCGCATGTGACTTAAAGAGTGATGAATATAAACGTTGATGGATGGAGAGGGAGAGGAAGACCAAAGAAACGATGGATGGATTTTGTGAGGAATGATATGAAAGATAAAGAAGTTAATGATAGCGTGACGGTTGACAGAGGAGTATGGAAGAAAAAAACGTGTTGCGCCGACCCCAAATAACATGGGACAAGGGCAGGAAGATGATGAACTATGAAATTGCCGTGTTTTGCTCACATTTTGTTTTGTTTGTAACTTTGACGTATAAAACCACGCACGCCACCACCACCACCTCCACTTTGACGTATGTTCTTAATGCCTAATTCTATTTTTATTGGATTCATTGTTCAATTACGTACCTTTTAGAGTTTAAAAACCGTACTAGTAGTTGTTTATACCCTCATAGGGTAGTCTGTCAAAACCCCTGTTCCAATGCGCCGTCGGTATCACTACTTCATGTAGGTATATTTTTGTCATAGACTATGTTTTGAGAATTTAAGATACGGAGTGCAGCACAGCTTTTTTCACTCTAACTATAGTTTGCAAATCATACATAATCGGTTTAGACGTTTCCAAGACAAAAAAAGAATATTAGTATGGAAATATCACTTTTTACGAAATCGTCCATACAAATCGGCAATTTCATACCTTAACCCCTAACATGATTATACAACATTATTTTTAGGTCGTTCTGGAACCGAATACCATTAACTCGATCATCGAACTCAAAACGATTGGGACTATTTTTTTCAAACAGTAATAATAAAAAAAAACACGTAAGAATAAATTAATGTTTTTTTTTGTGAAATAATGAGAATCGATCGATGAATGAATTTTTCAATGGGTATCGTTCGCATGCCGATCGTGGATAAGTTTTACACACACATATGCATTTGAGTTCTCATTATTTAAAAAAAAAAACATTAAAGGAGAATGTTCATGGATATATGGAATCCCGTACCATGCTGCATCAAAATCAAACTTTGTTTTTTATAGACTACACTGATCGTATTAACTCCTACAAAAATTATTTTTGAAAAAAAAACCCGCGTTTCAGAGTTATTTTATAAAATCGAAACTAACCTAAAAAGTAGGTCTATTTTTTCGACGCTACCAACGACGTATTTTAACACACATACATTACATTATTGCTCTAAAAACAGCGTAATACACTAATATTAGTAAGAATTACGAGTTAAAGTAACATCCACAGTATGCTTGACTGAAACTCGATTTTATTTTAGACCTTTATATTGCCAATTTGCCAATACTGTCAGTCAGTACAGTACAAATGTCAGATGCCACAGATAAGATAACTATAAACCATAGAGTATAGTAAGTGCTATAAACTAGTCGGGATTTCGGGATGTAATCGATAAATCAAAATCTTTAGGCTGAGAAAATCTATTTTGTGGCAAATAGCAATAAACCAAACTAAATCGATTTGGTGCTGATCTTACTTAATTGTTGCTGTTATTCAAAGAAAGCAAAGCAAATACAGCTTGGCAAAAAAGAGTCTGACGCGGTGACAGTTGGAACTAATATCGATGATTGTGGTTACTTGTTAACTGCTAGTACATTCTGTGTCAACAGTGCGTATATCCTAGTGGTTTTTCATAGATTTTTAAAAATTATCAACTTTCCTTGCGTAATTAACTATTTAAAATGAATAAAACTATTCGAAGCAGTGGCAGTGGCGACCTCATTTATTCCACACTCTTTTTTGCCAAGCTGTACATATTTGTAATTCTTGAAATGTTTTTCAAGCAAACGTTATAGTTATATATGTATAATAAACAAAAGAAACGATTACTGGTTAATC
Organism: Eurois occulta; assembly: GCA_950022335.1. Taxonomy (NCBI): domain Eukaryota; kingdom Metazoa; phylum Arthropoda; class Insecta; order Lepidoptera; family Noctuidae; genus Eurois; species Eurois occulta. The sequence goes on from OX465502.1 coordinate 10,256,599, forward strand.
GAGTCATCGAAAAATCGATTCCATTGCATTCTACATCAATAAGACTATCTGTGAACGGCCAATTAACCATAGACAAAATAACTATAATCTTCTCATTTTTATTGTATGCCCTACACGTTGGAGTAATTTGAAGCGAGGCAGGTATAGTTTTTCACATAAAATAACCGTCAAAAACAAAAGCGACCGAATGCATTTTTTCACAGGACTTTTAGAGTCCGCTCGACAGACTTAAGGGTTTGTTCAATTGAAACGGAACGTCATATAAAGGGAGTAAAACAATATCCATACTTTTAAACTCAAAATTATATTTCCAGTTCAAAAATCAAATCCCCGACGCGTAGTGCCATAAAAAAATATGAAACTAATTACTATAAAATTTTGGTTTTGAGGCGCGAGACTTTTTGGTACCAACTTTGGTCATTGTCCTTTATTCTTTCGTGTTTTTTTTTACTGTTACTTTTTGAAAAAAATAGTCCCAATCGTTTCGAGATCGATGATCGAGTTCATGGTATTCGGCTCCAGAACGACCTAAAAATAATGGTGTATGGCTAAGAGTTGTTTTTCAATAAGTCTGACAGGACAGAAAAAGTCCAGGGTTCCTTTTGATGTATACACATTTAGTCAACCAGGTGGAGTCTTAGAATTAGAAGGCATGCAACTCACATTGTTTGACAGATACAGTATGACCACTGTAAGTGTGCAGTTCAAGGTCACGCTGCTTGTCAAGAAAAAATGCATCGTTACGTGAAACGTGGTACATTTATTTTAGTTCTGTGTTTTCTCGCCTGCACAGATAAGTTATAATAATCCCTACTATAATATTATAAATGCTAAAGTAACTCTGTCTGTCTGTCTGTTACGCTTTCACGTCTAAACCACTGAACTGATTTTAATGAAATTTGGTACAGAGATAGACTTGACCTTGAGAAAGAACATAGGATAGTTTTTATCCCGGACTTTTGAAGAGTTCTCTTGGAAACGCGATATAACAGAACTCGACGCGGGCGGAAAACTAATATAATATGTATAATAATAAAATATCTTGGGACAACCAACACACCGCCATCTGATCCCAAACTAGGCAGAGCCTGTACTATGGCAGCCAGACAACTGATAAACATACTTATATATTTCTTACTTATTTATATATAGTTGGTTGACACATACTAGAAGAGACCTGAGAGCCTCAGAAGTGGGGAATTTAAAGGCTGATTATGCTTTACGAGCACAAAAGAGGTCTTAAAACCTACCTGGCCGAGAGACCTCTTTATTTCTGCCATTACTAAAGATTCACACATACTAGAAGAGACCTGAGAGCCTCAGAAGTGGGGAATTTAAAGGCTGATTATGCTTTACGAGCACAAAAGAGGTCTTAAAACCTACCTGGCCGAGAGACCTCTTTATTTCTGCCATTACTAAAGATTCATCAACATAAAAGTCGATACTAATGAAGCAAAACCTTAATCTAATTAAACAAACACGCCCGACACGGCAACATTGGAATTAACATCACAACAAAACGTAATCCGCAAAAGTTTTTTTATTAAAAACAAAAATAAACTTAATGTATTCGGTGGTAAGCCTGAGGACCGTGGTAGGACCCCACTTTAATGTAGTCTTTACAACATTAAACACTGGATATTAGGATGTGGTCACAGTTATAGCGTTTTAAAACACTGGAAAGGTAACATAAGACTAATATGAACGTCAACGAAACAAGGCGACTATCAGGATCTTATTACGTAGCGTTCTTAAAATTTTGCTTGTGCGTATGCATCGCAGTGGCTGAGCGATTGACTGCTGCGCTGCGTATCAGGGGGTCGATCACGCACGGAAAAATTATGTGTATGGCCTACACATAATTGTTCCGGGTCTGGCTGTTTGTGTACATGAGTTTAAATGTTCGTAACCACGATACAGGAGAAAGAGCATAAGGAAAAGTTATAAAAAAAAACTTTATGTATAAAAATATCAGCCTCATACCAGAAACCACCAGTCACTCATTTAATCAATGCGGATTACCGAGTAACTGGGGACCAGTTGACTAAAGCATCGTAGTGGTCAAGCAGGCAGTAGCTGCATATAAAATTAAAATATTCAGCTGCATTCGTTAAGACTGAAAGCCGACATCAATAGCCGGGAAAGCAAGCAAGCTAAGCAGTAGACGAGGGATGTGAACGACACATAAAGAGTACCTACACAATGAAGATCGTGGGCGTAAACTTCCAGGAAACATAAGGTTTTGCTGGATATCAAACTGACACAATACAAGGTGTAAACGGACCCTACACGAACCCTTCAACCAAGCATTCTGTACATCAAACTTGGTAACCTACGCAAAAATAATTGCTGGGAAATGACTTTTTATTTGGGAGTGAAAAATCACGTTTTACGGTAGGACTCAATGTAGCGCACTCAGAACATAATGCTGATGGATGCATTGAATAGTACAGGGGTCGTGGAGGTATTTAAAGTTATAATATAAAAGTTAGTATTTAAAAAAGAGTGAAAGAGTTTGACCCCCAATATCTCCGTAACTAGAAGATTCTCAGGTAGGGTGTAGAGCAAAAAAATAATCGCAATGACGGGGAGAACAAGTGTCTTTCGGCTTCCATAAGAGTACTTTTACACCCTTTATGTAATATCCTCCATACGGGGACCAATCTACTTACCGGTCAATAGTAAGGATAAAACTCTATAAATATTGTCTTTTTTTCAATGAAAAAGAACCTAGTTTTAAGTATCGCTCCCCGCTAACAGTAGCACCCACGTTATTATGAAACAATAGCCACCCCAGCATTTATTAATGAAAATACCCTTGTAGAGGTACAAACGTAATATTTTATTTACCGTAAATTTCACCTTTCACAGTGTTCAATGATCTATAAACTTTTATGATAGTCAGTGTCTTTTCGTTAACGAGTATAAAATAATACGATGGGCTGTTTCAACGTGCTTCAGTAACTATTTGGAGGGGAACGGATATTATTTTTTCTTTGTAGTATTTTTATCACCTCAAGATTTTTTTTTGTTTTAATTTTATAATGGATTAAGACTAGTTCTGTTTCTTTTGTGTCGACACAAACACAACAAGAATAACTTTTGCCGTGGAGAAAAGTTTCGCGAATTTGGTAGGTGTAGGACGGTGGTATGCAATTCATTAATCAAGAAACATAATATAAACCGCAAAAACCTCCTCCTTTTTTGAAGTCGGTTAAAAAAGCGATGCATGCAAGCATTTTCAGAAAAGACAACCCATTTCATTCTCAGTAGGGACAACTGCCGGCTTTCTAGAAGAGTTAACGTATCAACTCCGTTTTGTAATCTGGGGGTCTATAAACTCGTAAAATGGTTACAAGGTTGAATTGTCCTTGTAGGACAATTCATAAAAGTACGTACGTCTATGACCATTTTAAGAATTTAAACGTAATTCATATTATTATCCTATTATGATTCTGCTAAAGCGGCCATTTTAGACCCCCTGAGACGTTTTCAAAAGTAAATTCAATCAACGTGACTCCAAAATTCAAACATCGAACCACACCTAACCCTGAAAACGCCGCGCGGGGGTTTTAGATAAAATTAATACAATTATTATTTTATTATCTACCCACATTTACCGAAGGACAGAATACGTAATGGAAGCGTACAGAAATTCAACCACTTTGTTGATTAAAATACGAATTAATTAAGTGAGAGTTGTTGAATGGTATTTTAGATACGATTAATACTGGAGTAGAATATTTGAGGCGTTTCTCTGTAAATCATAATGAAATGGTGATGGGTTCAGTTTGAGGTAAATGAGAAGGACTCTTGACAAACCAAGTTTTGGGCAATATTGGTATATTAGTGGTCGCGACTTCTGAGCATGAGGTCCTTGGTTCGATTCCTAGGTCGGGCAAAGTGTATTGGGTTTTTCCATCACGAATTTCTCAGTAGCAGACACGGAGTCTGGATTTGCGCACGGTTGATGGAAATAGGCTCGTCCCCTATTAAATGGGAGTTTAACATAACTGGCGAAATGTGGGTGTACAGTCACGAGCACCAATATGTATACACTTTCATAAATTAAAAAGCAATTTTCGACAGAAATAACGAACTTAAAGATAGGGTATTTTTCCTAAAAATATGAGTTCCAAAATTTTATATTCGTAACAACATGAAATTTTAATCAGAACAGTAGGAGAAACACACTTTTAAAAGTTGTTAAGTGTTTACATATTGGTGCTCGTGACTGTACTATTAGGTACACCTCTGCCTAACTCTTCGGGGATTACAGGCGTGATGTTATGTTATAAAAGGCAGTAAAGTTCGAAGGATTCTTGATCATATCCTCGATTGTGATAGCGGTCACGAAGTAGATGGCTATAGAGAGAAAGAGTTCAAATTCTCGTGATTCATAAAATAAAGTACCTACCTAAGTTTGGTTGGGACGATATTAACTCATGATAACCTTATTTTGTACTGAAGATAGATTTAAAATTACCTGTAGAGCATGACATGCCAAATATGGAAATTAGTTTCAGTTGCTTTTTTTTATGCCACTTATGGCAAATTAGTTTTAGTTGTTTTTATTGCATATTATGCCAAATATGGGAAATAGAAGTTTTTTGTCATATTTCGAAAAGTAATCATATTTTGGAAAACTGCCTGAACTAACTTAATACTAAGTGTCAAGGACTATCAAATATGTTTTTTCTTTTTTTCTGGAAAAAATAAAAAACACGTGCGGTAAGGGGTTAATTCACGACGTTAGTTGTTCACTCACGACTTTCACAAACATGTGAAAACATGAGACGCATGTAAAATATAGGTAGACGACGCAAACTATAACCGATTCAGGTTTAGTCTAACTGACCAAGAAGAATCCCTTAATAGGCGCCAATCAAAACCTCCGACGAGGCCAAATATTAGTAAACAATACTTCCAAATGAATAGGACAATAGAAGAAGCATTGGAGTGTGTCTGACCATTAAAAATGAAGATATAAATCGGGGGTCTTAATGACCCTGTGTAATGGTCCGTTGTGGGTAGGGTTACCATTTCGAAATTTGAAAAGTCCTGACATAAAGCCTGATATTAGCAAAAATATTATTTCGGAAATTTAACTGTTTAAACTTTCGTTTTTCAACACTTACTTTTTCGTTTCTTTTTTACATTTTAGTCGAAAATTTCGGAAAAATGACAATTCTGGACAGATTACTAAAAAGCCGGACATATCGGGACAAATATAGAGGGATAGGGTAGCCCTAGTCTGTTGTGGGCGCGCCGTTTGAGGGTTGAATTTGACGTTCCTACGGTTCCTAGTATAAATGTTGGTTCAAAGGTTTAATTTCCACTGTGGGGTGTAGTTTTAAGTTAAAAATGTATTCGTCTATATTTCCCAAAGGTCTTATAGGCCGGAACGCTGTTTTCAAAAAAGGCTGCTGAATATAATATTCAGCGTGTTAAAATGTCAGTGCTATATCGAAGTTCTATTTTCCAATATCCGATTCCAATAACGAAATAAGAGGAGGAAAACCAAAGATAAAGTTGGATGGACTGCCTCGTTGGTCTATTGGTCGTGATAGCGACTGCTGAGCACGAGGTCCTGGGTTCGATTCCCGGTTCAGGCAAATTGTTATAGGGTTTTCCCATCAAGAATTCCTCAGTAGCAGCCACGGCGTTATTGGGTTTTCCCATCAAGAATTTCTCAGTAGCAGCAGGCAGAGGTGTACCTTAGAGTACACCGACATTTCGCCAGTTATGTTTGAGTCCCATGTAATAGGAGGCGAGCCGATTGCCATCAACTGGGTAAAGATCCAGACTCCGTGGCAGATACTGCGAAATTACTGATGGATAAAATTAACATGTACACACTAGACCAACAACGTAAGTCGAAGAAACTTCACTACACAAAAATCATATCTGTAACTACTATCCGAACCACTACCTATAGGTACAACATTACAAAACCATCTTCAACGTAACCAACACATACGTGACACGTAATTCAGACACAGTTAAGTTGACAATAAGAAGCCTGTTTAACAACAAAGTGGGAGTCTTGAGATATTGAGTAGAATTCAAGAGCTCTTGAGAAATGGGAACTGTGTATGTGATCTAAGACATGTGATATTTAAATGCCTGAAAACATAGTTGAGAGGTTTGAAGTTCAAGGAGTCTCTTGTGCGTAACAGGTTATAGGAACATAATATGACTGTCTCCTTTATACGTAACTGCGGCGCAAAAGGATGGTTATGTATTTGACCTTTATGTACGTATGTATGTCTGCTACTTTGTTCACTCGTAACTCCTAAACGGATGAACCGATTTGAATTTTTTTTTTTTTGGGGTCGGGTTTTCTGCGCTAAGACAATCTGCCTTGGTTGTGGGTTTAGACAATCGGGCAAGGAAAAGATCTCCCGTTATATTTGAACACCATGTTGGCAGCTTTAGTTCTCTTCTTCATTCCGCCAGGTTTAAGGTAATTTTGATCACATTGTCTTTAGGATACATGACCATACCATACCCTCTAGAGTCGATTTTCGGCAATTTTTCGGCTATATCACATGTGTAGTAAAATTCTTAAGTCTATTTTTATGTGTTCTATCTAACTTATAGTTCATCTGCTGATTACCACTGCTTTTCGATATCTGAAATAGCCAAACAAAGCCATTGAAGACGTGTGGTTTTACCAGTGACACACCTAAAGTTGACTAATGTGTCATAGCAACAAAAAGGTGGCAGAAATAGGTATGATGGTGGTAGTAATTCACGAGGAAGCTCCTTTAAAAACATCAATGAGCTCTCAAGGACTAGTCAAAGGAAACCCCATATTACATCAAACTAAAAACAAGTCAATCCCATAAACTAGCCACGAACATTCACTTAAAAACCAATACAGAACAGTAATAAAATAGTACAACACACTTGAGCAATTTTTAAAACAACATCGGGCAATAATTGTCACGGACTATGGGCTACGGCGCTAACCGTCCCGGGCTAAAGATTAAACAGTTTGGCACAAGCACTGAAACGGAACCATTTGTGTTTAATAGTATTCGGGTTCAAGGTATCAATTTGGGAATGTCTCGAAAAGTTTGGCTGTTCGGAGTCTATTGGGCAATCTCCTTTGTCTAAGTTTTTGAAGTACTTTTTTTCGTGTTTGACAGATGATTGAAGCACCAAGCAAGCGGATGCCTCGTTGGTATAGTGGTTGCGCACACTACTGCTGCGTGCAGTCTTTGGCAGTGTTTTATTATATTGGTTTTTTAGGATTTTTTCAGATGTTGCCCGGAGTCAAATAGTGCCCAAGCGATGGCTATGGGCTTGCTTCTTTTACGACGGACTTGAACATTACCGGAGAAATGTAGGTGTACGAATTACAGGGATATTCCTATTAAGAATGTAGGTGAGATATTATGGTATCTTAGAAAAGCCTAAAATTCTAACAATCAGTATTACGTTTGACCCAGTAGTAGTAGCTGGGTCGTGGAGAGCGACAGATAGGCGGTTACTCCATATAAAATACTGGTATTCAGTTGTGGTAGACGTGTTCTTGAGTGGAGACCGCGAATTAGCGATAAGATGGGACGCCCTCAGGTTCGGTGGAGGGACGACCTTCGCAGGGTGGCTGGTAGTAACTGTATGTGAGTTGCTGAGAATCGAGTTGAGTGGCTTGCGATTGAGGAGGTCTATGTCCAGCAGTGTAGTACTGCTGTGGGCTGATGATAGTTGGGAAAAGCCCTAGGCTAGGCACTAAGTGTGCGATATGTTAAGTTATAGAAAACATATTTAGGAAACATAGTGAACATCCACGCAATATAAAAGCTGTTGTTAAATTCAACAGTCATACTCCTGTGTTTGTCATAAAATACAGATACATTTTATGTTATACTAAACGGTGCTATGCTAGTGCGATTTGTATTTATATTGCTATTCTGAGTTTTAGGTATGCCGAATGAATTCTACCAAAGAACTACAGGTTTTGTCGCTACTCCATACGAAATGTTTGGAATTAATAAAACCACCATTACTATTTATTATAAAAAGAGATTCTGTGGATTTCCTTTCTTACGCCAAAAGATTAGTTATTCAGATAGATTAAATTATTAAGCTAATTAAAGAGACGATAATGCATAGATAATATTGTAACACTTTAATTGAAAGAAATCTAAATCATTTTTAAACTTAGGTTATTGCTTCTAATTTGACCACAAACAGCATCTGCCTGCAGGTTGCGGAGATCCGCTGGATGCGAGACCTATTTCCAGCAGTGGACGTCTTTCGGCTAAAATGATGATGATGATGATGATCCTAGCTTTTTCCCAACTATGTTGAGGTCGACTTCAAGTGTAACCGGATGCAGCTGAATACCAGTATTTTACATGGAGCGACTGGCTATCTGACCTCCACAACCCAGTTGGTACAGGGTAATACGATAACCCTTCGGTGAGACTGGTTGTCAGACTTTCGGGCCACTGACTACCTGTAACGGTATGTAATGGGTGGTCACCCATCCACATACCAACCTAGGTAAGCACGGCTTAACCTGAAGATTAATCCGAGCGGCGGTTATTATTTAGGCATGAGCTTCTCCATAATTTGGCCACAAACATGTGTAAAAAATGCAGTTCAGACTTTGTACAGAGAAACTACGAGACGCATCACTTATAAGCAAGTTTCTCTACTTTGTACGAACAAGAATGTTTCTTATGATATGAGTGTTTACGGGTCATAATATTTTGAAGTCGTAAAATCGATACTTATTATTTTATTTACCTATTTCACTACTACGGGTGGGTAGATAAAGATGAGTTCAATTTACGAAATAGATTTACTAATATTTACGTAGTAAAAATGTTTTTGGATCAACTGCAGCTTGTATAGTATCACCATTTTTATTCTTTGACATGTCTTACTAAGAAGTATCGTATTTCCCAGTACTTGCTAGGTTGTGGAGGTCAGATAGGCAGTCGCTCCATGTAAAATACTGGTATTCAGCTGCATCTGGTTAGACTGGAAGCCGACCCCAACATAGTTGGGAAAGAGCTAGGCAGATGATGAAGACATGAATTTTCTTTAAATTAGAATATAAATTTACCTCGGGTTGGGTGTCAATTCAGCGTCAGAGTCGAAACCGGTTTTTAAAAACGAAAAAAAAAACTACAAATATTTTAAGCCTATCGCCTTTTAGGAATGGTTAATCCAACGGTGACAAAGATAAACCAAAAAACAGCGGTCACGAACATTTCGAAAACCAATAACCAAAACTCTAATTAACTATTCGATTCCCATTCGAACCCGTCTCAAATCGATCCATAATCGTCGATAACCCGATTCGAAAACATTACCATTTTCCTGCATTGACAGCTCAGATAAGATCGGTAAAACACTGTTATATTATGCGAATAAAAACATGTAAACTCTGTATCGATATCGGTATCGGTACCGAGTAATCGGTTACCAAAGCTAGCACGTCATCGGTACGACTTATCGCTATGTAGCGCCCCGGGTCGTAAAGTGAGTACACTTGCGGCCGAAGTGATGTGTAAACATGTTTCTGGGTTGATATTGTCGTGTTTGAGGATGTTATGAATGTTCTAAGCTGGGTTTTGTAGATGTAATAAAATGGACTGGAATCTTTTTTGATACTTATGTTTTTTGATGTGTTGAATTTAAGGGTACTTATATTGTCCTAAAAATATGCTCTGATTTATGTCGGGGTAAGCCTGGAAATTGCTTCAGTAATTCAAGGGTTTTTCGTCGTTGTACTTATTAATTAAGCCTTCATTAAATAAGAATTAATTAATTAAGTTCACTAAAAATAACGTGCGACCTTGAACTTGCTTTTTCAGTTAATTGGGATTTTACCAAAAAAATATAGGTTCACCGAAATTTTCAAACAGCACAAAAATTCACACGACCATCGAAAATAAATACGCAACACAAAACAAAAAACGCTCGAAAAGTTTTATCGAGTCAAAATATTTCGATACGGTTAAACTCAGTCGTTAAATGTGTCCTCGAGTGTAAAAAGCACATTATAAAATATTCAACTTGATATTGCCATACGTTTCACGTGGCAATCGGCTCTTTACGCCTGGGGTTGCCAGCCTAGCTCGGGTTTTTAACGGCGTTTCGCTGCCAAGTTGCCAGCTCTTAAAATATGACGCCAGTTGAGATGTTTGAACATAATTGTGAGTAAATAATGCGAGTATTTGAGAAGGTGGAGTTAAGTGCCCTCTTAGAGGGAAAGTGTTGGATTGTTAGCTGAGACCTTATTGCTAACATGGTAGGAGTTTACCTGTAAATCAAATAATTTGGTGACTTGCTTTCAAATATACTTGTAAGGACGATGCCTAATAGATAACTAGCTTTACGTTATCTATGCATGTGGATAGCCGCCTCCTCCTTAGGCTAGACGGACCTCAAAAAGGTCATCATCGACAGCCTGACTTCACACACTGCTGGGTATAGGCCTCTCTTTGCTTGTGCCAGTCTCATCAAGGATATTCCAGTGATGGCAACAATGTCGTCTGCTAAGAAAGGTGGCGGGGACGATTTTTTCGCTAAGGACAGGGTGTTTGTGGCAAGGCTTGCATTGATTGAGGAAATTACGACTTCATGACCCTCATCTCAAATAATTCGCAGTCGGCCTAGCATGCTGTTAGCAGCCATTTCAATAGAAATCCCCTTATATCTTTATCAATTAGGATGCTTGCGCTTTATAGATTTTTGACAGACGTATGGCAAGTCTAGTCAGAAGGCTGAAATTCAAAGAAAGATATCGTGTTACCCAGCAACTGCAGAAGATCAGATAGGCTGTAGCTCCATGTAAAATACTTGTATTCTGCTGCAACCAGTTAGACTTGAAGCCGACCCCGTTTTTTTTTTGGATCGGAAATCATCAAATGACTCCTGCCGCTCTGTGTCAGAGTTTTACTGACTAAAACCCATCCATGTTCCTTCTTTTGCCCTTTGTGTTCCAGGGCCGCGGTATCTCTTTCGAACAGTCCCGGAGCCCTGGCAGGATTCGGCCCTTGCGGGCCCCTCCTGTTTGCTGACATCTCTTTGAGGCCCGCGTGGAACACGAACGCGCCGTCGACACGGCCGGTCGTCATAAGATGGACGGACGGCGAAATAGCCCATTAAAGCCCCTTTAGGGGGCGTAAAGTATAAGTTTCTATTCCTAATCTTCTTCTTTATCGTGTGGTTAGTGCCTAACCTGATGTCAGTTTTTATGCCGCCCATGGGCCTATGACTTGGCTTTACATGCCGTCGAAAAATATCTCTCAGGCATGCTGGTTTCCTCACGATGTTTTCTTTCACCGAAGATACGCACATGAATCCGAAAAACCAGAAGTGCGTTTCTTTGTATTTTGTATTGAACTCGAGACCTATGACATGGCAGTGCGACGGTCACACCACTAGGCTATCATCACTAATATTATAAAGAGAAAACTCCAAGAGTCCAGAAAATATTATCTAGATAAAACAAACTACTTTTGACTGCGACCCACCGAAGTAAAATGGTTGAGTTAGTTCATGCCTTTTGTGTTTGACGTTAGAGAATGAATAACAATATCAAAGAGCTGAGTAGTAATTATACCCGCCCTTGTAATGGATACATACGGTTGAGAAAGTTTGTGAACGTAATTAATACACTTCTCATCAAAAAAATCGAAACACCTCGCAGTTTATGATTTGATAAGGATTATCAGAAAAATGTGTATATTTAGGAATAAATGTAAAATGTCATTTAATAGTGAGTAGTATGAGGTTTTTAAATCCTAATGTTATTGTTCTAAATTCAAATTAAGTCTTCATAGGTTTCGTATTTTGTATAATGAGTAATTTTTACCCTGTATGGAATATGAAGGAAATGGGTAAAACAACACGCGTAAATGAAAAAAAAATGTAAGAAACGTTTATTTAATAACTTGTATTCCCTCCGCGAGCTCTTATTACTGCTTCCATACGGTTCTTCATCGATCGGATGAGAGTCACGATCACATGTTGTGGTATATTATCCCATTCCTCTTGGATTGCATTTTGCAGCTGGCTAAGTGTTTCTGGGGCTGGATCTCTTGCTCGAATTCGTCTCTTTAATTCATCCCATAGATGTTCAATGGGATTCATGTCCGGGCTTCTTGCTGGCCATACCATAATGGAGATACCGACTTCGGTAAGATAATCTCGTACGACGCCCGCGGTGTGAGCTCTAGCATTGTCGTGCATGAATATGAAGTCGTTGCCAATAAAATGTGCATAGGGCATCACATGAGGTTCAAGACACTGTTCGATGTACAGATGAGAGTTTAGTGCAGGCAGCCGTGGCCCAGACACAAAGGCAAGTTCTGTCTTACCGTCGGCGCTGATTCCTCCCCAAACCGTCCACGAACCGCCACCATAGCTGACCTTTTCTTCAATGCAGCATTGTGCAAAGCGTTCTCCATCTCTTCTGTAGACCTTGTTCCTTCCGTCGTTACCATACAGCATAATTTTACACTCATCAGAAAACAGTACTTTGCTCCACTGAAGGTATGACCAAGTTAGGTGCTCGCGTGCAAAGTTAAGGCGCGCTCTTCGATGGTCTGCAGTTAATTTCGGCCCATTCGCTGGCTTATGCGGTGCCAATCCGCGTTCCTTCAACCTTCTTCTTATTGTAGAGTCACTTACAGCTACTCTTCGTACAACGCGAAGCTGCTGCTGCAGTTGAAAAGCGTTAAGGCGTCGATTTCGTAAAGAAGTTGTTACAATAAATCGATCATCTTGCTCAGAAGTGACCCGATTCCTGCCAGATCCTGAACGGCGCGTGAACGAACCAGTCTCCCGATAGCGTTTGTAGACTCTATGAACAGATGATAAGCTTAGATGCAATCTTGCAGCCACAACACGCTGACTAAGTCCAGAATCCAGCAATGCCACCACTTGGGCGGCTTCTGCGGGCGAAGTATCCATATGTTTTAGAAAAAAAAGTTTTTTCAGACGTCCCAAAGTCACAGTAAATGAAATAAGAAACAAAAAGTTTAAAGACAAGCGCTAATTTTTAGTTTTTAAACGAGAAACGTACTCCAACCCTAAATACACATTTGTCTCAAAACAGTGATTAATTTCATTTATAGGATAAACAAATGAAATTCTCATTTCGAATTTTGATTTTTTTCTTCTTACTGTAATGACCAAACTGCCAGCTACACAATAATGTTTTTTTTTTCATGGAATTAATTCTCTTTTGTAAAAAATTAGGACAAAAACAATAAAAACGAAAGTGTTTCGATTTTTTTGATGAGAAGTGTAGTTAGCACTACTTGACTGAGTTTGAAATGAAATTAAAAGAGGGTTGGACGTTCAACTACACAGTGCTTTTACGTTTGGTAGCCGCATTGGTACCGTGATTCCGTGAAGCTAACGAGATGATCTGGACGCGCATCACGAAGGCTGGTTCGAGGTGGCGCAGGAGAAGAGTACCTGGAAGGATATGGGGGAAGCCTTTGCCCAGCAGTGGGAAATACAAGACTACTAAAACAAAAAAGTAATGATGGATCATCATCATCAGCCTATAGCAGTCCACTGCTGGACATAGGCCTCCCCAATCGCACGCCATTCAACTCGATTCTCAGCAACTCTCATCCAGTTGCTACCAGCCACCCCGCGAAGATCGTCACTCCACCGAGCCTGAGGGCGTCCCACCTTACGTTTGCCGATTCGCGGTCTCCACTCAAGAACACGTCTACCCCAACGGTTATCGGTCCTACGGCTAATATGACCGGCCCATTCCCACTTCAGCTTACTTATTCTGTGGGCTATGTCGGCAACTCTGGTTCTGGGTAATGATGGATAATGGAGAGTTATGTTTTCTTTTTCAGCAGGAATTTTCCGGATTAGACACCATGAATATTGAAGCACTTCATAACACTGTAATCTTGAGGTGAAATTACTCGGCTGAATGTCAGCTAATAATCTAGAAAAGCTTGCACATATACGGAAAAGAAGAAGTAATGGCCATCTTAACAGACTTTGACATGGGTCAAGATAGCTTTAAGGTTCGACCATACTGGTATGGACAAATTCCGGACGTAGCTCGCTACCGAGACACCGAGCATACAATACCAACTGAAGTATCTGTCAGTCGCTGGTGTCTAGTGCCCGCTGCTAATTCAAATTAGTTCGACTGATCAATTCCACTGTAGCTAGAGTAGTAGCTACTAACCAGGTACGGGCAACGTACTTTTTCTAACAACCCTACAAAACACGAAGACAAACAATCAAGCATCTCTTTCTAGCAATCTTCGCGGAAAAGCTGTCCAATCTTTCCTACCGTGTATATATACCGCGCGGCATCAAGAGCACAAAGTGCGCACTCTGAATTATGTATTAAATGCTCAATCGAAACGGCTTTTATCTCCGCTGGAGGGTAATTGTGACCTTGCTAGTTACCTTTTAATCCTTTATGTATATGTTATTAGAGTCCGTCTGTCTTTATGTTTATGTATTTTGGGTTCGGAACTGGGGCTACGCATTTTTCTAGTTTCTGGACATAGTACACGTGTCTCAGTTATCAATATTATAAAATACTAGCACTGAAATTGTGATAGTTCGGCTAAAATACATGATATAAATATAATTTCTAGCCTATAGTACCCACGAATAATGTAGCTTTCTGCACAGTGCAAGAATTTCTAGTAATGGATCATTAGTTCTGGAGATTATCCCCTACATACAATCTTACAAACAATCATCATCTGCCTAGCCTTTTCCCAACTGTGTTGGGGTCGGCTTCCAGTCTAGCCAGATGCAGCTGAATACCAGTATTTTACATGGAGCGACTGCCTATCTGACCTCCACAACCCAGTTAGCGCTAGGTAATACGATACCCCTTGGTAAGACTGGTTGTCAGATTTTCGGGTCACTGACTACCTGTAACGACTGTCAAAGATCTACAAATGACAGCCGGGACCAACGGCTTAACGTGCTTTCCGAGGCACGGAGGAAACTCGGTATGTAATGGGTGGTCACCCATCCACGGACCAACCTAGTTAAGCACGGCTTAACCTAAAGATCGACCCGAGCGGCTGTTCTTATTTAGCCACAAACACCTCACAATCTTACAAACTGTCGGCGCCACTCGCATTATTTTATCTATACTTATCTTATTATTAATTTATCTCATTATCTATGGAAATCATAGACACGTACCACAGACACTGATATACTCCTCACGCATTAACTCACTCGAGAAGGATCTCCTATCCAAATCAATCCTTCACTCCCATATTTCCGTTCGTTCTTTCGACCTAAACCGCCATATCCTGTCGTAAACCCGATCGCAACCTGACGACACGTTTATCCGTGCGTTCCTCGCTCCCGCTAAAAAACTCTAAAAGTGAACAATTAATTATGTGCTGTGTGTGGTGAATCCTCAAGCTCTAACCCTCTCGTGAACCTGGACCGTGGAAAACAAAGTCTGAACTGGCTGGCTGGCTATCGGAGGCACACGTCATTTCATTTCATCCTTCCAAGTAAGTTTCCTATCCACAAACAAATACCTCTTTATAATATTAGTATAGATAACGCTGTCTGGTTAGGATGTACTTGCTTTGAGTTTTGTTACAATCCTGCACTTGAAAGTATCCTAACCTTATATGTATACGTATTCATCATAAAAATAATGACTTTCCAAATTGAGAACCATCGGTAGCACTTATTATTTTTAATTCAATATTTCATCATTATCATCATCATATCAGCCCCAAATCAGCCACTGCTGGGTATAGGCCTCCCCTTTCTTCTGCCACACTTCCCAGTTCTGTGCGTCCCTTATCCAGGTGTTTCCCGCGACTTTGACGATATCGTCAACCCAACGAGCCCTAGGACGACCCTGGTTTCTTTGGCCAAATTCAATATTTATGTCGTCCAAACGTAACTTGTCCATTCTAAGGCATATACTGTCCCCAAATTTACTTAAAAGTAACTTGTAAGAAAATGAAATCGCGAATGAGTGGCCAGATTATCACTGAGTAAGTTTTTTTTTGTCAATATGTGATTGTTGGCATCATGCGATCTAATGTATGGTGATTTCAAGATGTTGGCATTGTGCTACCGATTAGTTGAAAGTACAAAAAAGTAGTCATAGTGCGAAAGTAGGCATCGAGCTAGGAAACCGCACTATTGTTATAATGGTGGCCACTTTGAGGAGTTCAGGAGTCTAAAAGGATCGAAGCAGGAAGCTGCTTCGTTGACGACGAACAGGCTTGCTCCTTCTTTTGTACGTCACACGCCGGTTGCCTCAAAATGGCTTAGTTCACCGTTTTGATAGCAATGTTGATCAAATAAATAACCCGAAATAAAGTGCCTGGCCTAGTTCGAACCCACACCTCATGACTCGTGAGCCTGAACCACAACAGCTCATCTACACACAACACACCGCCGTAAACCCAAGACAGGCGAAATATATTAAACTCTCTGTATCTCCCTTCAAGAAATGCAAGCTGGATGTTCCTAGTATGTCGAGGACACCAGCTGGTAAGATAATCTATTCAGTCCAACCGACATGTGTAGGTATGGAATAATCATCCTGTTCCACAGTTGGGATTCTGCTTCATTTCTGTGAAATGGGAGTACGCTACGCCATAATCTACAGCACAGAATGTCTCATGTCTTCGATTTCGATTTTCATTCACCATTTTGAGAGCAATGGTGCTGGTGTTCGAACCCACGATCTGCGACACATAAGTCGGGGAATTTATCACTGTATCACTCCTGCAGACGGACAAAATTAAATACATCTCTCTGTCTCTCCCTTAAGGGAAAACCAGATAGATGTTCCTAGTATGTCGAGGCCACCAGCTAGTAAGATAATCTATTCAGTACAACCTACATATGTGTTTTGTCCTACATTTCTTTGTGTTCAGTCACTGTTTCTGAACTGGAACGCGTCTCAGTCGTCACGGCTTAGTTTTCTAGACCTGTCGTCACTGCCTGAGCACATAATAAATTGCTAGACCCTCAAGAGTGCCCTAAATTCATAATTTCTCTAGAGACACTTAAAAAGAGATTCGATGAAGAACAGTAATGGTATCAGAATCTAATCTGAGATTAAAGTCTAAAGGGATTTTGTCTGGTATTGAATATGTTTAGGAAAATAAGGTCGAAAGAATTTGTTTTAAGAACAGGGGCCTTGGCACGAGCGCACCGTGTACCGAAACGTCGCAAATACATCGATTTTCACGCACAATATCGATAGGAAACCTATTTTTGTGATAGGCCTGTTGGTCTAGTGGTTAGTGACCCTGACTGCTAGGACGGAGGTTGTGGGTTCGATTCCCACACAGGACAAATCTTTGTGCGATGAGTACGATTATTTGTTCTGTATCTGGGTGTGATTTATCTATAATATGTATGTATTTAGAAATATATAAGTATGTTTATCAGTTGTCTGGTTTCCATAGTACAGGCTCTGCCTAGTTTGGAATCAGATGGCGGTGTGTTGGTTGTCCCAAAAATATTATTATTATTAAATATTATTATTTAGTTATTATAAGTCTGAAATAGCCAAATCACCTTGAGCAAGCGTGGTGATTAAAGATCAATTGCTCATCGCTTCTCTCTATGAGTGTCGGCCTTTGCACAGCAGTGGTATTGTAATAGACTGCTATTATTACATAACATAACGTCACGGCTGTAATCCTCGAAGGGTTAGGCAGAGCTGCACCCATTAGTACACCCACATCGCCAGTTATGTTTAAGTCCCATATACTACAGGGCGTGCACATTGCCATCGATCGGGCACAGATCCAGACTCTGTGGCTGCTACTGAGAAATTCCTGATGGAAAAACCCAATAACACAGCCCGACCTGGGAATCGAACCCAGTACCTCGTGTTCAGCAGTCGCGCTTGAGACCACTAGACCACCGAGGCAGTCGTTTCACATATAATATTTTTGAACTTTTAAGAATGTATTCATATCTGTGGATTTATACAACATGATTGTGCTTGTTGCAAAATAGGGCTTCGGTTTGTCTAAGACGGTCGCACAGTTCAATCTTCAAGAATAAGCAACACAAGCCGAGGTCAGTCCGTACATATTGAGGTCCTTACGTGCTGGGAAGCACGTTGTTCTCAGATGCAGTCAGAAGCCCGAAAGTCTGACATCCAATCTTACCAAGTATTATCCAGTAACTGGGCTTTGAAGATCAGATAGGCAGTTGCTTTATGTAAAGAACTGGTATTCAGCTGCTCCCGGTTTAACTGGAAGACGACGTCAACATGAACAGTATCATTAACACTAGAAACGGGAACTAACAACAACAATAAGAACAATAACTTCAGTCTTCTAATAACTTCAGTTTATAAGTGATCATGGTGCTTGAAACAGCGCCGAAATATCGGGAACTCAAAGAAACAGTAAACATGGAAAATATCCCGTTTCTAGTGTTAATGATGACGCCAACATAGTTGGTAAAAGGTTAGGCAGATGATGATGACTGTTTTCACGTTACGTAAAAGCTACTGCAGATAAAACAACAGCAAAAAAAATCAGCTACCATTAACACTTTACTTCCCATTACCCATTCAACTCATTTAAAATTAATCGACAGGAAAGTACGAAGCCCATTGACGTCAAATATCATTCCGGAACACTTTACAGGAACTTCCGTCGACTGAAAAACACGCTTACAGATTTCCGTTACAAACAGAGACATACTATATTGCCCCATTGCCCTTTTATACGGCGGCAACATCAAAAAACAATTTCGACCAATCACAAAGCAGTTAGTCACAAACGATGCACTCTTGTAATTGAAAGCGCATTCGACACCATTTTAATTTGATTGCACGATTTAAATCGTAGGCGTAGATTAATGTAATAAGTTTAAATTGAATTATTTTTACTGATTTCCTGATGTGGGTGGGACGAGCTTTTACCTTTAATTGGATAAATACGAATGACAAATGAAATCAATAAAAATCTAGCCGTCTGTAATTTAGTATGAGGAAGGTGTGATATATTAATTTTATATTGAAATTAGTTATCTTGTTTCGTTTAAGTGTATGTCGTTAATTAAAGTCACAGAAATAGTTGGTGTAATGCGAGGCCATTATTTTAAGTTTCTTTAAACGTTTTCTATTTTTCGAATGATTGTTTCGAACCCACTCTCTCTCTGGGATCTGTGAAATTGTGAAATCAGTGTGTTTATTGCACAAATAGTTTTACAATGCGTTATACAATTACTATTCGTTTATTTTATTTGAGGCAGAATTTTAAATCTCGACTTTAAGTTATCATATATGATCTAAACTAACTCATTGTTGTACTCTTTCTAAAATTTTAGAAAATTACAACAATGGAGTGCAAAGAATTTTAGATAAAAAAACATAAATGCTGCACCGTTTAAATACGATACTATAAGTATCCTTCCCATTACAAAACTTGATTTGGATTCCTGCTAAAACGTAACGTAGCGCAAACTGCTAAAAACTACATGAAAAACAATTGAGACATCAATAACAACAACGATTACCAATTTACACATTAGAATTCAACAATAGTCGCTAATAAAAACTGTCAATCCATGTCTTATCTAGATCAAGCAACGAACAATAAAATAACTCAAATAATTTATTTAGGGGCGAATGAGATCGGAGGAACGCGATAAAGGTTTTGAGGGGTAAGTAAGTACAAGGGAAATAAGTCATTAATAGAAATAACATGATATCATTTTGTGGGGATCGGAACAAGATGACGGGGTAGATAAGGGGTAGAGGGGACAGCGTATCACCCCCTCTTAATAGTGAAATTTCACCCCTGTGTGGCGAAATTAATGAGTGTTGTTTTTAGTGAATTGTTAATGCAACTGTTCAGTTTCCGTTGCTAGAATGTAATCGTTGACTACCCTTATTGTTACTGTAATGTTGAAGAAAACTATTATCTACATAGGTCAGTTGGAAGTAAACGATAAAAATTCCTAAGTAAGGAATAATTTATCTCATTATTAATTAAAACCTAATTAGAGAAAAAAGTTATATATAACATCGCGCCTAAAATCCCCGAAGGGTTAGGCAGAGTCGCAGAAGTGTAGGTACCTAAAAGTTCACGCAGATTTTGTCAGTTATGTTAAGTCCCATGTAATAGGGTGCGAGTCTAATGTCATCAACCAGGCACAGATCTAAACTTCGTGCCTGTGGCTGCTACTGAGTAAAACCTAATAACACTCTGCCCGACCCGGGAATCGAATCCAGGACCTCATGCTCAACAGTCGCGATTGTGACCACAAGTTCAACAAGACAGACTAACTACTAATGAGAGCCTCACGTCCCAGCCGCCGCGGGAGGAGAAGCACCGGGCGTCGGGGGCCACGCCGTGATGGCTCTCGGCCACCGTAGGCGCGGGCCTGTGGACGGTGAGTAATGGGCTAGCTCACCGTCCGTCCGTCGTATGACGACGGGCAGGCCGTGTCGACGGCGCGTTCGTGTTCCACGCGCGCCTCAAAGAGTTGTCAGCAAACGGGAGGGGCCCGCAAGGGCCGGTGCCTGCCAGGGCTGCGGGACTGTTCGAAAGAGATACCGCGGCCCTGGAACATAAAGGGCCAAAGAAGGAACATCGGTGGTTTTTAGTCAGTAAGAGTCTGACACTCCCTTCCGCTCCGCCCAGGGCGGGGGGAGTCATTTGATGATTTCCCACCCACCAAAAAAAAAAAAGACTAACTACTAATTAATTAAACTAATTAAACTTACAAGAACTTCTCTTATAAGGGGTGAAATAAAACACATAAGTATCTGTCAAAAGAAAAGCTTAGCGTCATCACCACCTGGGCACTTGGCACCCCAAAAGATACAAGATCTAGATCAAAAGATACAAAAATAAAAGTTTTTAATTAACACTAAACTAATTGATGATACTTATCTTACTAATAACAGTTATTAGTATGATTAAAATAAGTGTTTTTGGGGCTCATTATTGCTTCATCATTCGGGTTAAGGGTCGGTTAATGAGGTCAATATTTGGATGGGCTGCGATTCCCATTGTTCTGTACCACCTAAATGAGGGTTATTTTTAATTTTCCCTGAGGTTTGCTTTTGCAGTTGTGTGATTAAAATCAACATGCTGAAACCCCATAGTAATATCATATCATCATTTTACCATCATGAGTCTTATTCCCACAGGCAAAGGCCTGTCTGTAGTACCTCCAGTCGTATTTCGCCACATTTGAGGCCCTTGTAATAGGGGGCGAGCCTATTGCCATAATCCAGGCGATTGGAAACTCCAGACTGACACTAAAAAATTCTTTATTAAAACCGAATAACACTGCCCGACCTGGGAGTCAAAGGACCTGAGAAGCAGTCGTGCTTGCGACCACTAGACCAACACAACTGAATTCTTAAATAATAGGGCATCAGCAAGAGATTGGCGAGTTCTTTAATTCAATTCTTTCCCAACTAAGTTGGAGTCGGCTTCCAGTCTAACCGGATGTAGCTGAATACCAGTATTTTACATAGAGCGACTGCCTGTCTGACCTCCACAACACAGTTAGTTCTGGTTAGTACGATGCCCCTTGATAAGACTGGTTGTCAGACTTTCGGGTTACTGACTACATGTAACGATTGTCAAAGATCTACAAATGGCAGCCGGGACCAACGGCTTAACGTGCCTTCCGAAGCTAGGAGGAAACTTGGTATATATTATAATGTGCGGTTACCCATCCATGGACCAACCTAAGCAAGCGCGGCTTAACCTAAAGATTGACCCGAGCGGCTGTTATTATTTAGCCACGAGCCCAACTATAATAACTTTAATATGAGTTATTTCACACAAAGCTCCTAATACCTAGTTACCAAACCACGATTGAACCAGTCACCCCCCCCCCCCACACGTGACAATTAGCGGCAAATTACCACCATTTCAAATATTAATCAAATGTGTTAAACCACCATTTTATCCTGAACCCTTTACAAGTACTTACTTAGGTAAGTTCATATAAACTTATTAGTACCACAGTAGAAATACGTTCAGTACTTCAACTTGGAACAAACGGTCGGAGTTTGCTCATACACAAACGCAAAGCATCATCATCATTCTCTTGCCCTTATTCCAATTTATTTGAAGTCGGCGCAACATGTCTTCTTCCGCCATACTTCTTAGTTACTCGTCATCTCAGCAGTAACCACCATTCAAAGCAAAAATAAATAAATGCAAAGCGTAACAGCTTTTCCGTAAGTCGAGGCTGTCGAATCAAGAAGTTTTATTTGTGTAGTTGAAGATAACAATGCGGTTACTTGACAATCCTTACGCCCACGTTTAATCATCATATGCCTGGCGTTTTCCTGGTTTTTTTTTTGTTTTTTTTTTTATGTTTGATGGGCCTACTCTTGACCTCAATCTAGTCCTGAGGACAGAGATGAGGTCGACGATGGAACGAGCTAACCCAAAAGAAGCCTATTAACTCGCGACTTAAATAGATTGGGGTCATATGAACTTGGGAACACCGACGAAGGCAGGGAATTCCACTCCTTGGATGCAGCTAAATGCCAGTAATTTACATGGAGCGACTGTCATCTGACCGCAATAACACAGTTACTGGGTAAGACTTTCAGGCTTCTGACTACTCGTAACGGCTGTGTACCGCGTTTAATTACACGAAAAGGGCTTTGGCTTACTGGTTATCTTTGTACTGTGTAGGTACGGTAGTCCTAATCAGGCTGGTTACACAAACCAATCGATCACCGTGTCGGCGCCGATTCGGTTCTAATTGGCCCAACGAGATCGGAATTTGATTTAGATTTGATTTGTTCATCTATTATGGGGGTAGGTGTACTATTGATGGTTTTGGATTAAACTGAGGTTTACTGTGGTTTTGTTGTTGGATTAGGTGTCAATCAATGAATTGATTTTGAAGAGAGATCACTTGTGCTGTGAATAGTAGTCTATTTCAAAGTGCGGCGATTAGACATACTATTTACTCAGAGGACTGCGTCAGATGAAAGATGTGAATTGTGGAGGAACACACATCCCACCGGGGGTTAGGATGTGTGTTCCTCACTTCATCAATCCAGCAGAACATCTTCCTACTAGACAGGAACTGCAGAGGCCAATCTGGCTAAATTGGGTATCATTGACCCCTCCTAAATACAAGACAGCCAAGGTGGAGCCCCTCTGCAGAATATGCCCCACCTCCTGTCTTGCCCATCCTGCACAGCCACCTGCACCTTCCAGGATTTAAAGGAAGCCAACAGAAGAGCTGTGCAGGTGGCTATATACTGGTCGGGTGTTATTTGAGTCCATCGACACGCAAAGAAAAAGAAGCGTTGCGTCTTGTCGACTTCTTTAATTATGCGGCAATGTTAAGATATAGCCACGGATTATGTTTACCTACCTGGAAAGACTACTTCTGAAGAATCATAATCATTCTCCTGGCCCTACCCTAATGTATTTCGGGTCGGTAAAGCATACTTCTGAAAATAAACTTGGCAATAAAAGAGTAAATGGGAAGTTCCTATAATCTTAATCAGCTATTAGCAGTCGAATTACATCGCAATTACATCGTTTACTCTACATTTTATCCATTGATTAATGATACGAAACATGTCTGCAAGAGATACTAATATTCTCTTCAGAAATCCCAAAAAACGCGCCAAGGAAAATTGTATTTTCCCTCAACTTAAACTTGATTAAAACGACACCGAAAATTGACAATCCTTGTCAAACCAATTACCCGACAAGCCATGTTAAAAAGTTCAGGGTACATCAATCAAACCGCGATTTTCCCGTAACAATTAAAATCTTATTCCGGAGGACCCATCGGCGTTTTAAAAACGAATTACTGTCGGGAACCCCTACTTGTGTATGCATCAGAGAACGCGAACGTTCAAGAAGATTCGAGAAAAAATTGGGTACCGCAAGAGATGATTTTAATTCTGAAGATGTGACAATAGGCCTTGTTATTTTTCGCAATGAACATTTTAATGCATAATGAGTTGTTTTGCTTTTTAGAATACCAAATAAGGTGGGAGCTGTAATATTAATAAACGTACAATGTCAATTTATAGTAGATAATAAAATTTGAATAACGATTTTTCAGAAAACGTTGTCTGAAATGGTTTAAAATCGATAAAGCAACACAAGAAGTGATGTGGAACCAAAGGTGCTATTTTTGGAAGATACTTATGATGCTTAGTGCACGGCTCCAAATTATTGATTCTAAAGGAGAAAACCTGGCAAGAAACCTGGGTTTTCGTTGAAGGACATCTAAGTACATTCATTTGTTTACTATCATCATCATCTGCCTAGCCTTTTCCCAACTATGCTAGGGGTCGGCTTCGTGTCTAACCGGATGCAGCTGAATACCAGTATTTTACATGGAGCGACTGCCGGTCTGACCTCCCCAACCAAGTTAGTTCTGGGCAATACGATACCCCTTGGTAAGACTGGTGTCAGAGTTTCGGGACACTGACTACTTAACGACTGTCAAAGATATTTAATGGGTGGTCTGGTCACTCATTCAAGGACCAACCTAGACAAGCGCGGCTTAACCTAAAGATCGAACCGAGCGGCTGGTATTATTTAGCAACGAGCTATTTACTATCATGTTAGGAAAACAGTTTAAAATTAATTGCCACTAAAAGTGGAAACTCGAAAGTGGATGACTTTCGAGTTTCCACTTTTAGTGGCAATTAATTTTCACACGACACGCATATATTTCAAAAGTAATTTAAAATCAAATCTAACCTACAGGACCACGAAGCTTCCCTCTCCGATTTTTTCGCAAGAAGTCCCGGGTAACCCTCACTTGCCGTGGGTGACAAGTTTAATTTAAACTTCCCGGGTCAAATAGGCCCGCGGTCGACTTTCAACGATTATAACTTTCAAGTGTTATTTTTAATGAGTTTTTGTGGATTTTCATATTATTAATGCATTGGATATCCAAGTGCTAACTTACATAATTCAGTGACTTAGCGCTTTAAGTAAACAAAAGTAATTTTCGGGCGTAAGTGGTCACCTGAGATTTGGCAGACGGCATTATATTTCACGAGGTTAACGAAATAAAAAGAAAAATGCTTTGAAATGAAATATTCAGTTTTATTTCGAGGTGTTATGAAAAGAAAACTCTTATTCGCTGTATCTACGAAAACAAGGCAAGGCATTAAGTCCGTTTTTGTACGGTTACTTTTAACTAGCTTCCGACCGCAGTACCTGGGTAAATTAGTTTTTTACACAATATCTTTATAAATTATATTATATGTGTTATTTTGAAGTAGAAGCTCTAAAACTGTTAAGTTTTATCTAAATCCATTCAGCAGTTTTTGCGTGAAAGAGTAACAAACATCCATACATACTCACAAACTGTCGCGTTTATAATATGAGAATACTATAACTATAAAAGTATAAATATAATATTAGTAAGATAAAAAGTAAGACTAACAAGATTA
This sequence comes from Eurois occulta, assembly GCA_950022335.1. Lineage (NCBI taxonomy): Eukaryota > Metazoa > Arthropoda > Insecta > Lepidoptera > Noctuidae > Eurois > Eurois occulta. Next base: position 10,282,010 of record OX465502.1, read on the forward strand.
GATTGGGCATAAAGTTTTAATAAATAAATAACTGTTTTTGATTGCGTAACTACATCAAATCTATTTATACGACAACACAACACACGTTGTTAAACATACAGAAACTATTAATTTAACAAATTATAATATGTAGTTACATACTACATGAATGACTAATTACCTACAACGTGTAACTCTTATGTTAATCTCAATCATTTAACTTACCGCATCAACAGTGAATAATAATTAATATCTTTCATTCCTTACATACACCAGATGTCCCATTGATTCCTAATGTTACTACAAATATAACGTTTATCTCAAAGAAATAAGGATGGTTTTGGATTGGGAAACTTTTGTGGATAGTTGAATTAAATCGTGTTGGGGTCAATAATACTGTAGGCAAGTAGTGATAGGGTTAATATGATAGCAATAAAAAATCTGTACGGTTGTTTAGATTATTATTTTAACAGATGTAGGTACTACTGGTAACGTGTTGTTTTTTTTTAATTACAGCATCTGGCATTTTTTTTTATTAAAAGCTACCATTGGCAAAAATATAAAGCAGGCTTCATCCATTTATTTTTACACTTCATCAGCTGCCTAGCCTTTTCCCAATTGTGTTGGTGTCGGCTTCCAGTCTAGCCGGATGGAGCTGAAAAACAGAGCTTTACAAAGAGCGACTGCCTTTATTGTACTAACGTTTCGCTGGTTACGTTTAGTATAAGTCCCATTTGCCAGGAATGGGCTGATTGCCACGGGTTGCTACTGAGAAATTCCTGATGGAAAATCACAATGAAACTATACCCCAGCAGGGAATCGAAACTAGAGAGTCTTAAACTAGTGGTAATCGCTTTCAGAGTGTTTCGTTTTTCTTCAACAAATATCAACCGGATTACTGCTTTTGCAGAAGCGGTAGCTTATCTCAATTCTATGCTTTCTAGATTTTACCATTATCGTTTTCGCTGATAGCCTGATAAAGTCTTTATCTAAGCTCTCAGGAGTTTACGTCTCGCAGCAACGCTAAACCAACGAGACAGACATCACGAAATCACGCCACATAAATTGCCATGGCTGACTTGGAAGTCTTTGAATAGACTCCGGACACAGGTTGGCAGAAGCAAGCAAAACTTGTTCCGGTGGAGATTTATAGATGACTGCCCTTTTTTTTTTTTTTTTTTTTTTTGGGGGGTGAGAAATCATCAAATGACTCCTCCCGCTCTGGGCGGAGTGGAAGGGAGTGTCAGACTCTTACTGACTAAAAAACACCCATGTTCCTTCATTGGCCCTTTATGTTCCAGGGCCGCGGTATCTCTTTCGAACAGTCCCGCAGCCCTGGCAGGCACCGGCCCTTGCGGGCCCCTCCCGTTTGCTGACATCTCTTTGAGGCGCGCGTGGAACACGAACGCGCCGTCGACACGGCCTGCCCGTCGTCATACGACGGACGGACGGCGAGCTAGCCCATTACTCGCCGTCCACAGGCCCGCGCCTACGGTGGCCGAGAGCCATCACGGCGTGGCCCCCGACGCCCGGTGCTTCTCCCGCGGCGGCTGGGACGTGAGGAGGTTCTCTCCCTCTCACGTTCCGCCGCCTCCTTCGCTAGCATGACTGCTTCGCAGAAGGAGGCGACGGCTTCCCATTCCCTCTCGCCCCGGACCATGGCTTGAACCAGGGCCGGACGCGAGAGGTCGCCGCCGCCAATCGCCGCTACGAGGACACGGCGGTGCTCCGCCCAAGCAGAGCAGACCTCCACGGTGTGCTCCACCGTGTCCTCCGGTCGATCCTCGCAATTGTAGCATCCGGGCGTTTCCTCCCGCCCGATTCGGTACAGGTACCTCCCGAAGCACCCGTGTCCGGTGAGGACCTGCGTCAGGCGGAAGGTGAGGGCGCCGTGGCGCCTCTCAAGCCACTCCTCAAAGAGGGGACTTACCGCCACTATCGTGGCGTGCCCTGAACGGGGTTGCGATAGTCGCTCTCTCCATGTCGCCATGAGATCACGGCGGAGGTCTGTCCGCCGCGCGACAATATGCCGCGGCAGCGGAGTTACCCCCCGGCTCTGTACCTCCGCGCGCCACTCGTGCAGGCGCGCGAGGACTATGGCCTCCAGATCCCATGGCGGCAATCCGGCAAGGATAGATGACTGCCCTTGAGTGTAAATGTGGTGTTACCCCAAAAACGATGGGACACTTGATATCGTGCATGCCTTTCCTGTTGTTTGCTCATCACAGGAGCTGTTGGACGCTACTGAAAGTGCCAAACTCGATTCGTTAAGAAGTTATGACCTAATGTCACAGTACGCTACTTTTTTGTTACTCATAGTTAGTATAAGGATACGGCAATGATATGGAAGCGCGGAGTCTCCTAATACAGGCACTGTTTTTTACTCTTGACCTCAATCTAGTCCTGAGGACAGAGATGAGGTCGACGATGGAACGAGCTTACCCAGAAGAAGCCTATTAACTCGCGACTTAAATATATTGGGGTCATATGAACTTGGGAATACTGACGAAGGCAGGGAATTCCACTCCTTGACTGTGCGCATAATAAACGATGTCGCGAAGCGCTTCGTGCGAATTTGTGGAACATCGACAAGGAATGGGTGATAACCCGCAGTACGTCTGGACCCCCGATGGAAGAAGGGAGATGGTGGAATGATCTCGTGGAGCTCTTGTGCACACTCATCGAAGTACAGCCTGTAAAAGACCGACAGACATGCAACCATGCAACATGTTTTGCTTAAAAGGAGGCTCCAAACACGTTTAAATGTGCTGATTATGCAAATTGTGACAATAAACAATTTTTGTATTTTATATTTGTAAGAAGAAGAACACAAGTATCCCATGTTTCTCAGTTCTGGTACAAAATCCAAGGATTACCCAGTTGGCAGGTGAAAAAAGCAAGAGTATCGTCTAGAAAAGTTTAAAGAGAAGTTTTATCTGCAGTATGCGGGACTCGCTGAGTTAAGACGCCTGTCTGCACTAAAGTTAAATTTAACTACATAAGTCGGCAATGTAGATATGTTTTAGAGTACTTAGTTAGGTTTTATGTTGACATGGATTGGTTAAAGTGTGAGTGAATACTGTTGTTTGGTTTTTTTATTGCAAGTAATGCACACTTTTAGAAAGAAAGAAAAAATAATTATTTGTTTCGCACAGGACCAAACAATAATATAAAAGAAAATTAAATAAAAAGTAAAACAAAATTAAATAAGAAAAAAATAAGACAAACGGAGGTCCTCCACGAGGCCAAAAGGCCCTATCCCAGCATGCATATATTTCTATTTTAGTAAAATGCATGCTTTCTCTTTTTTCTTTTTTGCTTTTTTTTTTTGCTTTGCCCTTTAACGAATTTCAATGACACATACAAGTAGAACATGGTCTGAATTAGGGCTTGGGAGGCTTTTTTATTCCGGCAGTGTGTTCTCGTGGGATAACTTCTGACCCCCACACGGGTGAACTCGTGCCAAAAGCTATTTCTAAAGAGATGAAGTAATCGTATACAAAATAGCAAATGATTATGAATATTGGTCTAAAGGTCTAATTCTTTTACAAAAAATCCTAGATTTGGTAATGTTGAGTAGGTTAATAAGCGGTTCCTGAGCAGTTGGTATTGCAATAAGTAGGTACTATAGTTTAAAATGACTTTGTCGGAAACGACATACTTAGGTTTGTTCTTCCACCATCATCATGCATTCATCATCATCTGCCTCGCCTTCTCCCAACTATGTTGGGGTCGGCTTCCAGTCTAACCGGATGCAGCTGAATATCAGTATTTTACATGAAGCGACTGCCTGTCTGACCACAACCTAGTTAGCGCTAGGTAATACTATACCCCTTTGTAACTTTGTAAGACTGGTTGTCAGACTTTCGGGTCACTGACTACCTGTAACGACTGTAAAAGATCTACAAATGACATCCGGAACCAACGGCTTAGCGTGCTTTTCGAGGCACGGAGGAAACTCGGTAAGTAATGGGTGGTCACCCATCCACAGACCAACCTAGGTAAGCACGGCTTAACCTAAAGATCGACCCGAGCGGCTCCAAAACATGTTTTACATAAAGAAAACAAGCAAGTGCCAAATGACGTAAAAATATGGGTAGACTGACATTTTAATATCAGCTTAGACTAAGACGGATGGCAGTTTGATTGTGTTCCAGAAAATTCGGAAGACATACTTACGGCCACGGGTTACGAAATATGAATATAACGAAGACTTTATAACAACTGGGCTTAGACTGAAATGCTGTGTAAAACTGGGCAATATTTTACGCAACACAGAACATCCATATTTTGATTATGAAAAAATAAGAAACATTTAGCATTTATTCATCTTAGAAGAATGTTTAAGATACCATGTTGTCAATTAGGGTTGACGGTTATTCATTTTTTTTCCTATGTTAAGCTATCATGTTCGCGGGGCAAGCGTGGCCAGAGATGGGAGTGGTTTGCCCAGCAGTGGGACACAATAAAGGCGATGAAAAAAAAATGATATGCATACTTATATTCTTTTATTATTAGTGGAAACAGTATTAGCGTAAATAATAAATAGAATTTTGTTAGTTCTTTCTCAAAAATCTTCTAGCAAATAGCGAAACACACAACAATCAATCCTTACGTCTAAAATGAATACTGTTTCCAATATCAATAGGGTTGCCGCTAACCAAAGCACATCAAATACCGGCGGCACACATAAGACTATTACCGATAGTAATGATAACCCGGTTACCGACTTTGGCGACCCTAACTAAGTTAGTTTGGAGTTCATCAATCAACCGAGATCCATTCGACTGGAACAGAGTTAGGTCCATAAAAGAGTTCGTAAATCTAATCAATTTTGGTTGGAATTTCATCGGTTTTAGATAGACTGGAAATATGATGAGGACGAAATAGATTTGATGCCTTTAATTTTTGGAAGTAGGTACTGCGTTAAAGTATGAAATTGAACAGTTTAAAGAACTGAACTGATCCGAAAGATCTGGGAATAGAAAAAAAAAACCGTTTGCTAGTCGAAGTTTTGGAGTAAGTAGCTGTCATTCAATGTATAACAACAATGTATAACTAGGTTACTTTTAAATGCAAATACAGAAATACCCTATAATTTCATTATTCATAATTCGCTTCTAAAAGATAGCCTACGATGAGTTTTAAAGGGTGGTAATATTGCGATCCACTGCTGGGGAAACGGGCCCTCACTAGCTTTAAAAACCCTGGCAATTTTCGCAATTTCTGAGTAGCCACATACGCCTCGCAAAAATATCCAGACCAGCTTTCAGATTGAGAATAAAACGTAGCTCACCTAATGGGCCCTAATCTCCGCATCAAAATGAAATATAACAAGAGCTTTAAAACCCGCGCATAATACTCTGTAAGCCACATAGGTGCTAATGCATCTCATCACAAAGAACTGAAAGAACCCACAAATCATATCCCTCAACCAATGCAGACGACCTAAACCGACGAACTAAAAATCTCCACCAAGATCAAAAAACCGGCCAACTGAGAGTTGGATCACAGCCAGTGAAGGGTTCCGTAACCTACCATCTTGTTTTTGCAACCGCATGCACAATATTGACTCTACCGGCTGTAAAAATAAGATGGTAGGTTTTTAAACCTACCATCTTACGAAAATATCCCAAAAATCAGAAGCTATTGAGTTAAATAATCGCAAACGTTGGAATGATGAGGTCTCTCTCTGATGAGTCAATCTTACAATATTGTGGAGCGGTGTGCAAAATATACCATAACAATAGTGGAAATAGTGTCTGAGGAGCTCCTGGTTTAATAATAACAGTCGCTCGGGTAGATCTTTAGGTTAAGTCGTGCTTGCCTAGGTAAGTCTGTGGATGGGTGACCGTATTACCTACCGAGTTTCCTCCGTGCCTCGGAAAGCACGTTAAGCCGTTGGTCCCGGCTGTCATTTGTAGATCTTTGACAGTCGTTACAGGTAGTCAGTGGCCCGAAAGTCTGACAAACTGACAACCAGTCTTACCAAGGATATCGTATTACCCAGTGGACCGACTGGGTTGTGGAGGTCAGATAGGCAGTCGCTCCATGTAAAATACTGGTATTTAGCTGCATTCGGTTAGACTGGGAGCCGACCCCAAGATAGTTGGGAAAAGGTTAGGCAGATGATGATGGTGATGAGTGGAAATAGTATCTGCATAAAATGGCTCTTTGGACTCACTATGGAACCCTAAGCCCGTCACAAAAGAGAACTTACAAAACCGAAATCCACACTTTCTGCTCGACTGAAACTTATCTATTCATTTTTCACTTCCAGTATAATGGTAAACTAGTTAGGGAGCCTTTGCGACCCGTAGCTAAGTTAGTGGAGTCTTTGTAACATCTATCTGAATCGAATTATACGCCAGGACGGTCGTGTACCTCGGGGCGCTGGACTGGACTGGGATGTGCGTTATGAGATGTGGGCGGATTTGGGAATGTTTTTGGCTGCTGGGCTACTTCGGGGCAATGGAAAGAGGAGTTAATGAATCGTCAGGATATTTTTGAAGGTTTAGGTTGAGAACTTGATATAATTATGCAGGTACTTGTCTTCCATGACGTTTAATTATGTTGCAAGCCGAAACTATACACTACATGCTATCTTATTGAGCTCGAATATTTTTCAGGTGTATTTTTGAGGGTGTGAAAACAAGATGGTGGCCTTAGTTCTTCGTGCCAAAAGATATAAAAAATACAAAAACTAATGTCACTGACAAACAAAGGTAGTCAAAGGCTCAAAAGCACCAATGTAGATGCTTTTTTTTTAAAAAAAATACGTATGAATTAACAGTCCGCTACTTGCAAAATAAAAGTCGATATTATTGCCAATTACTACAATCAAAAAATGCATGGTACTAACAAAACTTGGTAACTTCTCATTCGTTTCAAACAATCATTTATTTTTAACTTTCACATTCCTCTACTAAACGTTACGGAACAGCTGCCATATTCTCTAAATCTTCTAACTTACACCACCGCCCAAAAATGTTTGTAACAACACTTGTAAAGCTATTTTCATTATATCTTCGGCAAGTGGTTACTACATTTCCACGTGTTTAGCCCGGCGTGTATTCAGTGGGGCATGTTTTAGTTTTGAGTTAACTAACTAATTTTAATTAACTTCGAACCGCGGGTAGTATGAGTTTTGTTCTCTAATTTAGTTTTGCTAAGTGATGAGGGGCTTTTTAAACTTATAAGGGTAACCACCCTTTGATTTGGTTGAATATGTTTTATTTAAACTACCGGATAGTTTGTTTCCATTTTTGTTTTTTTTTTCTTGCATTTAATGTTATCATCATCATTCTAGTTCAAAGACACTTCTCGCATTATTTGAGACTAAAGTCAAGTCAAATCTTTGATCGTAGATACTCACCATTTCAGTGTGTGGTCCTTATCTCAATTTATTTGGGGTTCGCGCAGCATCTCTCGTTCTTAGCTCTTCATACTGTTCTCTTTATTAGTCACCCTTTTTTAGCCATATTATCTTATAGTCAGTCCACCCATCGTTTCTTTAGTCTTCCCGCACTTTTATAGCCATTTAATTTTAGTGTCGTAAACTTTTCTCACGACATTGACTCGTTCATTACAAATCTATGAAATAGACCAGCTCCAAGCAGTTGATAAAGATATGGACAAGACGGTAATAAACAGTAGAACCAACTAATGAACTTAAAACCAAAGCATTAGACCGAAACAAATATCCCCATTCTCTCTCCGGTTTCAACATACCAAGCTTAATTCCTGCTCTCATTCCAAAAACCAACATTGTCCTACAATTTTCCTTCACATACCAACATATCGCCGGATCTACACCGACACGAACCTAAAACGGTTCGTCGTATCTACCATCACCTGTTCGTGGCGCGCTCTGAATTAGAATGGCTCTTGACAGTTAAAAACGCCCGATCTCAGATTGTGGTAAAGAGGTGTAAGAAAAATCCTTGGGTTTTAAAGCAAGGTTGAATTTTGCTGCTTTTTAAGACAATATTTAGCTTCGTTTCTTCAAATGCGGTGGTTTAGCTGATGAGATACACAAGACATCTAAGCATAGTGTTACGTCGGTTGCTTTACGAGAACATTCTAGATTACGTGTGAGTCTCGAATGTTCTAGTAAGGACATGTCTATAAGATTAGAGTCTAGAATGTTCCACTATAGAACTGTCTAGAAGATTCGAGAAGGTTGTAGAACTTTCTCGAAGGACAATGTTCTACTATGGAGCTTTCTAGAAGATTCGAGATAGTTGTGGAACCTTCTCGAAATATGAGGTTCGACTATGAACTGTGAAGAAGGTTCCTGAAAGTTGTCGAACCTTCTCGAAGGATCGGTCGGCATATAAATAGACGTCGTGTTTGCGGGAGGAATCAGTCTAATTTTGGCTACACAACGAAGCGAATCGAAGTGACTTAGAAGTGCAATATGAGCCTTATGATTATTGTATTTTTTTTTATGCACGTCATGTCCCTGCGACAAATAAATTAGTTTTTCTTTCTTTCTTTTCTTTTCAATATCTAAGTGAATAGTAATCAGTAGTGTACTTGTGATAAAGTTTTAAGTGTTTTGAAATTAATAAAGTTATTTCGTGTTTAATCGGTAGTAATTAATTTATCCGATACCCAGCTCGTAACAATAGTTTAGACATTTGGACCTTTTGGGTACCTACCAAAAGGTCCAAATGTCAAGTGAGGAAGAAAGATGATGTGTTAAGAATCGGGGATGCCTATGCCAGAGGACAATTTTCGGCTGATATTGTGATGATCAGGAAGTAGAGTTGACATCAAAGTCAAAGTCAAAGCATTTATTTCAATTAGACCATTACAGGCACTTTTTATAGTCAAAAACAAAAAAGCTGAGCTACAGTCACAGACACAAGGCATAATAACTTGCGAAAGTACTGTAGTTGCACATTCCAAATCGTAGATCTCTATGGAGAAGAATGGGCAAGAAACTCCATGGACACTCTTTTAAATCAAAATATTGTTACAAAATCTTGGTTACATCATTTATGTTGAGATTATACTTTTAGAATTAAAACTAATTTAGAATTAAAAAAAAAGACAATTAAAACTAATCTAACATTTAATTACACTTTTTGCAAAATAATTCAAACAAAACAAAATATAGAACCAAACTTATAACAAATAAACAATTTAAATTAACAATAGAACAAAGACGGCTCACGTGTTCACAAAACAAAGGCAATGTACGCTATTGTCAGATCTTGACTCCACGAAGGCTGGCGAGCAAAAGGGCTGTCCATCGGTTGCACGCTTGTTTTTATAGCCTTGCGGCTTCTAGTAAGGCACGCGGCAGGGGAAGTGCTAACACGGCCTCTCCTGACTGCAGTCGTCCTCGACGTTGAGAAGCTCGGCGGTTCCTGACGAACACTCAGCATCAGCATCCGCATCAAGAAGGGGCATGGATGGTCCAGGGCCAGGATCCATAGAGCTCATGGAGGACTCTGCCTCAGAGTCATGATTTTCAGGGTCGTCTGGAACGAGAAATTATGTTAAAAACATGTGTTGTATTAACAAAGCACGTCATGCTTCCTGTCATTCTATCTGTAATAAGCCTTTCATTTAATTCATACATCGTTTCATTTCACCATCCATTCTCTCATGCTCGCCTTAACATAAACATCATCACAAGCAAAGTAAACAAAAATAGGCCTCAGGTCCTGTCTACACTTTTCCTTAGGTAGTTGCACCATCCAATCATTTGTGACCACTGGCTGCGGCTGCTGTCACCGTAACACTGCGACTCCCCAGCGCACCTGTAACATGACGCATCACGTGCGCCCGTCCGACTATGCATCCTGTGCAGACACGGACCATACCCACTATGCATCTTGTGCAGAAAGGGTAACAACGGGGTGACTAACACCCACCCGACTATGCATCCTGTGCAGACACGGGTATTCCCACTATGCATCCTGTGCAGAAAGGGAAGCAACATGGTGACAAACACCCACCCGACTATGCATCCTGTGCAGACACGGGTATTCCCACTATGCATCCTGTGCAGAAAGGGAAGCAACATGGTGACAAACACCCACCCGACTATGCATCCTGTGCAGACACGGGTATTCCCACTATGCATCCTGTGCAGAAAGGGAAGCAACATGGTGACAAACACCCACCCGACTATGCATCCTGTGCAGACACGGGTATTCCCACTATGCATCCTGTGCAGAAAGGGAAGCAACATGGTGACAAACACCCACCCGACTATGCATCCTGTGCAGACACGGGTATTCCCACTATGCATCCTGTGCAGAAAGGGAAGCAACATGGTGACAAACACCCACACACATTCATTTCATCCAGTACCTCACAAACGACGCTGCCTAATCCCAACCGTCTATCGATTTGGCTAGCTAACTTATGGCTAATTGGAAGGAAAGCAACGTCGCATATGAAGCTGTAACTGAACTGAAATGAAAAGAACTCACTTTCGAAGAACGCAACGCATGTTTTCGGACACCATTCGCCTTGTGCCAAGGGATCATAAACTGTGCAGCAGTCTGCGTTTTCTTCCCATAGCCCCCCGGCAAGCAGTTTCAACTCGTAGCGTCCGGTCGGCAGGCCATTGGCCGCCTTGTACGGACCCCGTATTCCAGGGTCTAATTTTCCTGTTACCTGCGAGTACTTGATGACGAAGACTAAATCATTGACGTTAAACTGCTGTGGTGCGCTTCTTATTTTGATTGACGCGTTCATCTTGGCTGGATTGATTCTCCTTAAGGATCTGTTGAGCTCGACTCCTGGTTGATTCTCGAGTAGCCTCTCTGTTGACGCTGGAGTCTGGCATCGCGACATCGCGAATTTAGTGACCGTACGACCGGTGTCGTTGCGTCAACACTCAGAACAAAGGTTAACTTTGCGTTGGCCATTGTTAGAATACGGGCGTCTTAGAAAAACACTTAGCTTCCATGTGGCCAGGCTTTTTACAAAATGAGCAAGTTACGGGACTTGTGCCCGAATTTCCTGGTGAAGAATTTGCCTGATTGCCAGATTTTGGCTTAGAACAGTTATGACTGACTAATGTGACCTTTCTCACCGCAGTTGAAACATGCTCTGGCCTCACTATGTGGTGTAGTGTTCGGAGGAAAGTTTTCCATAAAAGTCGTTTGAGAACCGGACCTAATTGTTACCCCTACTATTAGGTTTTGTGTAGATAGAGAGAAAAGATACTAAGCTCTGAGGGGTTACATCGGCATTTGCTGTGGCCGCTCGTACTTGCGGGCTGTCAATACCTCGAATGACAATGAGTGTCCTGAGTTCATCGCTTAAACCCGGAATTATTCTTAGTCGTAGAAGAGTTCGGCGTGCGTACTCGGAATACGTGGGATAATTATCGGACGTAGACTGCATTGCTTCAAACAAAATGTTTGCGTAATCCAACTTGGTAGGGCAAAGGGGCTTAAATTCCAGCTTAAAATTAGTCCAAGTTCGATCATTAGTGACCCATTCCGATAACCACACTCTTGCATCACCCTTGAGACATGAGGCAACACGAGACAAACACTCATAGTCACTCCAGGAATTTGATTCTTTGGCACGATCAACCTCTTCACACCAGGCTTCAATATTATGAATCGTAGGGTCGAAATTCGAAACGAAATAGTTTTGTGACGTACTAGGCTTTACTGATTTCAGAGCGTGTATCAAAGCTTGGGTGAGGGTAGTTGCCTCCAAATGTTGCGAGTTCAAATCGGGGGTAGTTGGAACAATATTGCAACTCGATTCAGCGTTATTTACTTTATTCAAAGCATGATGAGAACGATTCATTGAGCGATGACGACGGCTAACAATTTCGACTGGTGATCTACTTCGAGTCACATGACGCGAGCGTACCATCGTCGGCGTCGCTTGACTATCTGTATTTGAAGAAACTGAACGGGATCTATTATACGAACGCATCTTATGGGTACGACGGTCGTACTTCGAATTGTCGTTCCGGCGCTGTTTTGTACGCAAAATGTCCCTAGACAGAGATCGGTGTTTACGCGAGACGTTCCTAGGGGGTGTCATAGTATCACGCGAGTTATGTCCCGAAGTTGGTTTATGCGATCGACGGCTATCCCTATTGCGAGATTTGTTTGGATAATCGTGACCAGAATTGCTACGCGAGTGGTCTCGTATCTGAACACGCGAGCCGCTTTTGGAACGATGTTTTGATCCATTTCGCGTTTTACTACCCGTCATAACGGTCACACTTCAATACAAACAAAACAACAATAATTATAAAAAATAAAAATATGAGGGTAGGTTTGACAAAGTTTGGTTCTAAAATTTCTGATCAAAACTAAGATAATTGGTCCAATTATCCCACTTCCGATTTTAGAATTAAAACTAATTTAGAATTAAAAAAAAAGACAATTAAAACTAATCTAACATTTAATTACACTTTTTGCAAAATAATTCAAACAAAACAAAATATAGAACCAAACTTATAACAAATAAACAATTTAAATTAACAATAGAACAAAGACGGCTCACGTGTTCACAAAACAAAGGCAATGTACGCTATTGTCAGATCTTGACTCCACGAAGGCTGGCGAGCAAAAGGGCTGTCCATCGGTTGCACGCTTGTTTTTATAGCCTTGCGGCTTCTAGTAAGGCACGCGGCAGGGGAAGTGCTAACAATACATATATGTGAGAACGATGTACAAAGACGTGCACATTAAGAGCGTCCAGAGTAAAAGATTAAACCAACAATTTAAAAATAAAGTAATTAAAATAAACCGTGGCAGGTAAGAGATGACCAGTCCCAACTGACAGCGCCCGTTCACGAATATGACGTATGGATCAGCGCCATTCAACTCAACCATATTGAAGGGAACCAAATGACCCGACACACCCGCCTCCATCAGCGAGACATTTGAGTGAGCATGACATTCTCTCAGCCACCAGGAAATACCCTGGTTATAATAAAATTAAACAATATGGCAGTTTCCGGGGAAACAAAACTTAAATCTTCTATAAGGAAGAGTATAAGGAACCTCCAATCTCACGGGAGCCATACACAGAGCTTGAAGAGGAACTTGGTCGTTAAAAAGATGGATTTTAACGACTTTAGTTTGACCATTAGTTGCAGTTACGTTTTAGATTTATCAGAATCAGAATCCTATTTATATAATATTATGAATGCGAAAGATTCCGAGGATGTATGGATGTTTGTTACTCTTTCACGCAAAAACTACTCAACGGATTTGGATGAAACAGCACACAGATAGTTTATAACCTGGATTAGTACATAGGATACTGTTTATCCCGGTAGTATGATCCTGTGGGACAATTATCGAACTCCACGTATGCTAAGCCGCGGGCATAAGCTAGTACTATATAGTTATTTTATTTTGTATTCATAGTGATATACCACATGTAATATTCACACATCATAAACATCCCACTCTACCAAACAAATGCTCAGTTAGTTCAGACTTCGTCTTTAGATCTTAATAGCATCCCAATATGTAATCCAAAGATTCTGAAATGCCTTAGGCTTCATATTAAGCCTACGTATTTCATCCACAAAATTACCAAAAGAAATAAACCAGTAACAAGAAACGTACCGTACACTTAATGCCATAAAAATTTTAGGACCCCGAATTCTCATTTGTACAGCAGATCAGAATATGTTGTTTACCCAAGACATGGATACAAATAAATCAATAGAAACCGTTACTTCTGATGCAAAACACGTTTATATGCTCTTAAACTTCGATTGATGTCCAGTTGGAGACATGAAAGTGCAATTGAGATCTGCTTTTGCTTATTTACTGGCAGGATAGCCGTTGTTCCAGCGTTTTTCCTCTATAAACATTGACCGGGTCTACGCTTTGTTGAGGCACAAGTTATGAGCGAAAATTGCGCAAGATTTCGTCCTGATAAGCCAATTGTGTTCGGTGATTCAGAAGGAGTATACGATAAGAATCTTGAATTGGTAAAGGTTTATGAATACTTGAGAAGTAATTTATTTTTTTGTGTACGGATTTGTAAGCGTTTTGTAAATAGAGTTTACGATGTATTGAGTCTATTGACGCAATCGGAGTAGCATTTATTTTTGAAAAGGTTATTTTATATCGGCTTATTTTGTACCTACTACTGAAAGATCATGTATGACTGTAACCGCTAATCCACCGCTGCCTCCTTTATCTTGAAACTACCCTCCATCGTATTAGAAAGAGGGGAGGCAGAATGTAAAAAAAAAACGGAAGCCCCCAGCGGTAAGAGGAATACAAATCGAAGTATCGGATTCTGTTATTTTTTACCATAAAATCCTTCTCGGGACGTAAGGTGAAACTGTATTGAATAAAGGAAATCATTTATTTTTATGTTATTTTTACGAGAACCCCCTATTATATTGTTTTGTCGCAATAACTAGGGCGCAGTTGTTGTCTCTTCATTTTTATGTGATTACAAGTCACGTATGAGTATTTGCTATTTCCTTTGATATTTTCATGTGTATTTTTATTTGTATTTTATAATCATTGATTAACGCTCAGTTTCTGAAGTGAGAATTTGTCAAACTGACTTTAGAACTTTTGGTGAAAATATCTTTAATGTTACCCACAAATCAAAGTAAGCTAAAGTCGAGTTTGAGAAGTTTTCAACTTTATAAGAATTATGAATTTAGAAAGCAAGTGTAAATAGCATAAAAACTACAAAATAGTAGTTAATTTCATTATATTCTAGAGGGAAAAACATTTGAAATTGATTTAGAAACAAAATTGTAATGAATTTTATTGGCGCCATTTATAATTTCCGTCCAATTTTGAAGTACCTAACTTCACTTTAAACAAAATGAAAAAGCAACAGAAAAAAGCTTCATTCCCCTACGCATACGCATATCAATTTCAAATCCACCCGTCAAAACGCTCGAAGATTCACGAACTAACCCGAAGTGACACGATCCTGACACGAACGCGCTGTGTCATCACGGGAACTTGCCGTCTGTTTATTTACAAGACACGGGAAGTAAAATGGATTTAGAATTGTAGACGTTGTGCGAGGGTTTGTTCTTTTTGGTACCCTTGGATTGTATGAAAATGGCGCTGGTGACTGAAAAGTTTGTTGGTTATCGTGGTATGGATGCGGAGGAATGAGGAAAATATCGTTAGAAAAGTTTTGAGTATGAATGTGGAGGGCTATAAGAGTAGAGGAAGACCAAGAAACGATGGATGGACTGTGTGAAGGATGATATGGCTAGAATCGTGGCTATGGCTAGACGTGTGACTGCTGAGTTGTGAAGTAATAGAGAAGTATGGAAGAAGAAGACATGCTGCGCCGAGCACAAATTAATTGGGATAAGAGCAGGAGGATGGTGATGATTGTATTGTTCTCAAAACTTGCTTTTGCTCGCGGTTTCGCTTCCGTTATGGTCCGAAATTATCCCATAGGAAGGTTTTACAGTAGCTGTACACTCTTGGCGACTCCCGGACAGGGCGAGTGTGAGAGTGTACAGGACATACAGTGTGTATAAAAGCGTTCGTTTAGCTTCAGTGTTACTCGCTGCGCTGTGTATTTGCTTTAATTTTTTTTTTCTTATATCTCATAGCCAAAAGCTATTATTCTTTATTTTTTAAATTAGCATTAAGATTAATTATTTAAATTTCATAGTTTGCTGTGTAGACTCAATAAAATTGTTTATTATTATGTTTTATGATATGGTTAATACTGAGTCAAAAATATGTTGTTATGTACGCCATAAATGGCAAAACATGTAGATCTACCTGTTATTTTAAGACCTTGCACATATCATTTGATGTATACTCATGTTTTACAATAAATAAATATTCTATTCTATTCTACTGCTTTATTCGGATAAAAGGGCTTGTGGCTTAGTTATATCTCCACAGCCCCGTTAAATGGTAACACGATACCTTTTTTTTAAATTTTTTGGTGGGTGGGAAATCATCAAATGACCCCCCCCCCCTCCCCCGCTCTGGGCGGAGCGGAAGGGAGTGTCAGACTCTTACTGACTAAAAACCACCCATGTTCCTTCTTTGGCCCTTTTTGTTCCAGGGCCGCGGTATCTCTTTCGAACAGTCCCGCAGCCCTAGGTAACACGATACCTGAGTTTCATTTAAATAAAAGTAATCTTGATGGCCCAAAGATTAAGGTCTTGCACGAGGTTGTGGGTTCAAATCCAGACAAGTACTAATTTGACTTTATCAATTCATATGTACTTTCTGAGTTTATCTTCGCCATCATCGGTATAAAAAATATCGTGTGAAAAACTAGGTCCATAATTAACATAAGTCTGGAATCGCCAACCCATCTTGAACAAGCGTGGTGACTGGTGATCAATGCTCGTGCCGTCTCTGTTTGAGAAGAGGTCTGTGCCCAGCAGTGGGACAGTAATAAGTTGGTATTATTGTTATATAATATACTAGCTGATACCCGCGGCTTCGCCCGTGTGGATGTGTAACTAATTATAAACTAAAGCCTTCGTCGAGAACCACTCTATCCATTGGTGATAACAGCATGAAAATAAGTGCAGTAGTTTTTGAGTTTATCGCGAACAGACAGACAGACTCGGCGGAGGACTTTGTTTTATAATAAATATGTAGTGATTCTATACAATACCTTAGACAGTACTGATAGTACCACTTTACCAACATCGGCCTGTCACTCCCAGAATCCTAGCGACTATCTTATAGGTACTACCGAGTTCACTGACGTTCGACCACTTTCAACCTTATTACTTAGGGCATTAGGGTGAAAAGTGGTAGGCCGTGAGGGAACTCATAGTATACATAGGTACATTTATATATACATTCACATTATCTGATTCCTCAACAGAAATTAGTGACATAAGTCTGTTCACGACAAACAAAGGGTGCTCATAATCCGAGATTAGGGAGTTACAGCAGTATACATGTGTATTTGCGTTCATGTACATTAAGTTTATCATACTCAAAATACCTTAGGCTGGATTAGCTTTGGATTTTGGGTAGTAAGGAACCTTTTTCATGGCATTTTTTTTTGTAGAGTTAGAGAATAGTAATTTTTAAACAAATCCCTGAGAAATTCCAATCTGAAACTCATGTATTCTCTCAAAGGCATTCCACGGTAAGGTATAACGATACTTCTTGGTATTTGGTAAGAATGATTGTTAAATTTTGGGGCTTCTGAGGATCCATAACGATTATAAAACATCCACGAATGAATGCCGGAACCGAGGGTCCAATGTGTTTTTTGGGTCTCTCGTTAAGTAATGGATGGTATATACCCATCCACGGACCAACCTTGCCAAGCGCTGCTTAACCTTGAAGATCAACCCCGAGCGGCTGTTATTATTTTTATTATGTATTATTTAGCCACGAGCACTCTACACCCTGTCTCTCATACCTATAAAAGCAATTCTTGAGCCAAAAAGTGTAACAAACTCCAAGTCGTAAGTGGAACAAACCGTCCGTATCGTGCAACACTCTTGTTCTCAATGACACGATTGTTTTGTTCTCTCTCCAACGAAACGTTATTTACGTGAGTACACGTAAAACTCACGACATGCAACGTTTCCGATGTACCGCCATTTTGTATGCACATTCTGTGATGATTATTTTATTTGCCATGTTAGACTGCATCGTTGGTCTAGTGGTCACAAGCGCGACTGCTGAGCAAGAGGTTCAGGGTTTGATTCCCAGGTCGGGCAAAGTGTTATTGGGTTTTTCCATCAGTTTCAGAATAAAATGGCTGTGACATACGGACGGACAGACATGAATGACTATAAGGGTTGTATTTTTTGCCATTCAGCTACGGAACTCTAAAAAAGATACGAGCTGCTAACTGCGGGAATTCCGGTAAACGCGCAACTTGTTTTTGGCTCTTATCACACACAATTAACATAAAGTTCAGTATGCTTTGTAAGATTACAAAAACAAACATAAGTATACAAAAATTCGCTTCCATTCCATTCCCCAGCAATGGAACCCTAGTGTGCTCATAAACTGAAGACAGGAAGCTCTGAATGTGTGATTACTGATTAGTTATTCATTTGTCTTCATCTCAGGACAACGGGTGAATGTACACGGATCGTCTTTGGTCGTGTAATTTCTGGGCCTTATTAAATGAGGCCAACTTTCATAAGCTAAAGTATTTTTCTCCATCGAAGGCAAAAACTACAGGAAGCCACATGTTTCGAACAACTTTTTCTGTCAAAGAAGAGAATGGAAGAAAAATATCTAATCATAATTATTAGAGTCTACTAAGTCGCAATAACTTCTAATAGATCTGCTATAAACTTTCCAATGTAATGCATAGAAAATAGAAGTAGGCGAAGGAACAAAATGGCAACCTAGCAGTAAATCTATTGAAAACCAATATTGATATTTGATTCACTAAGCAAGCTTTTATCTAATCTATAAGCTGAAGAGCTTAAACAAGGCCTAACATCTTCTTAATTTAAGTGGTTACATTTTTTATCTCCGCATAACTCGATTGTCTTGCCCAATTACTTTTAAAAACTTAAAGAACTAAAATAATTTTACAAAATTTCTGACATGAATAAGTAATTTGAAAGGCAAAGAGCAAAAAAATTGAAAGAAATTCAATTTATCTAACTAAACCTAATAATATTGGTGCGGCCAACTTTGATTAAATATTATTTTTACGGACTACTAGGTATAATCAAGAACGGAGGCGTTCATGATTGGCGAGTTAAAGAAGAAACAGAATTTAGTTTGATTTTGTAGTGAATATAGTTTGGTTCTGACTTTATTCAGGATTAATTAATTATGGGCAAAATAAGTCATAAACATTTTAAAACATCTAATTCACTATTTTTTGATCAACTGAGCACAGAATCCTCTTAACTTTCTTGTAACCTAACTCATTATTCTAGATATTTATAAAGTAACATTGTTTTACTATGAACTATCACGTAGCCTACGAAATACATTAGTTTTTAACTGTTGAACAATCGCAACGGCCTGAAATGAAACCCAGTAAGGGGGTCAGGTTTCAGTTCAAAACTAAAATACTCAAGTATATAACTATATTTATCGATATTCATAGAAAAAAACAAAGTACTTCAGTTAAAATATATTTAATACTTAATTCAATAAATGAGGTCTCGTAAAACTAACGAAACTCCATTACGATGAAAAATCACGTGTCACAAAAATCAGCGTTAAAAATATGGTAGCTTTTGTTTTAATATGCTAGTCTTGGCGGAGAATTTAAACTTTATTGCTGAAACGGTATTATTATGCATCCTTTCTTTAACATATCGAGTGATTGGAAAAATGTATCACTGATTAGAATTCTTGGCTTCTTCATATTGTGATTGTTAAATTGAGTAGAATGTTAAGATACACATAGACACTATGTAAAACAGCTGTTTAAAATATCATACCAGCATTCGACACTAGAAGAGATCAGAAGGAGAAAGGGGTAGACAGAACCGTAATATAAATATTACAAGCTCATTTCGATAGTTATTGTGAGCCTGTGGGATTCACTGCCGGCTTCACTGTTTCCCGATCATTATAATCTCATCATCATCCACAGCACTGCTGGGTATAGGCTTCTATTTGCGTGTGCCAAGCTCCACGTTTCTGTTCCAGCCTCATCCAGGATATTCCCGCAATGGCAACAATGTCGTCTGCCCATCTCGCCGCCGGACGACCAAAACTTCTCTTTCCAGTCCTTGGACGCCACTCGGTCACAACTTTACTCCACCTGCCATCACCGCGCCTTGCTAGGTGTTATAATCTAGATCTCTTCAAAGTTCGAGTGAATCGGTTTCTTCTAGGCAAGCGTGCTCCACACTAGGCCGCATCATCGCTTCGCACCAGGCGAGTTGCAGCCAAACGCAAGCCTATAATATATGTACGAGTATAATATGTAGTCTAAAAAAATGATAGTAATATTTAAATCCCATGTACCTACCTAAACCCGAGTCTATTGCAACAAACAAAGACTCCGGGCTGCTAATATGACCAATAACCCCAATTACCCGACCTAGAAATCGAACCCACGACATTAGTAATCTTCAAGTTCGAACCCAAGACACGCACCTCTGATTTTTCGGATTCATGCACGTATTGTATAATTATCATTTGCTTTGGTGAAGGAAAACATCGTGAGGAAAACAGTATGCCTGAGATATTGCCTATCAAGCCAAGTCAGAGGCCATGAAAACTCTGACACCAGGTTAGGCACTAACCACACGATAAAGAAAAAAGGGTAATCTTCAGTAATCTATGCCACTTATTCCTTAAATATTTTAGAGACGTTACTGCCATTTTACGTTATCATAAAATCAACACTTAATCAGTCATTATTTTGGCGAAGAAATACTTAGACATCTTAATTTATTGTTTGAAATCAAGGACAGAGCCTTAAAAACTTCGATAATAGTAAAAAAGTTCGATAATACTTAATGTCAACGATAGACCGTTAAAAGAACCTTTGGGATTAATCTGATATGCTTCAAAGAACAGTTTAGAACTTTATTATAGTTACTAAACAATACAATATACAAGGAATAATTTTATCGCCATTTTTAATCCACGGTACAGATCTGTTTGCTGTAACAGCAGGTAAACAGAACAATGTAATAGTTTAACATATAACTATTTTTAATAACACTAGGTTAAATTAAAATGACAAGCTAAGTATACTTTATTGGTGGGTATGATGTTATTAAGTCATGTAATTAAATGATGATAAAAAATATTATTCAGGATTTTAAGAACTTCTCTCATCATCTGCCTGGCCTTTTCCCAACTATGTTGGGGTCGGCGTCCAGTCTCACCGAATGAGGTTGAATACCAGGATTTTACATGGAGCGACTGCCTATTTGTCCTCCACAAACCAGTTAGTACTGGGAAATAGGTACGATACGCCTTGGTAAGACTGGTTGTCAGACTTTCGGGCTACTGACTACCTAACGACTGTCAAAGATCTACAATTGACAGCCGGGACTAACTGTTTAACGTGCTTTCCAAGTCACGGAGGAAACTCGGTATGTAATGGGTGGTCACCCATCCACGGGCCAAACCAACCTAGGCAAGCGTGACTTCACCTGAAGTCCGACCCGAGCGACTGTTATTATTTAGCTACGAACTCTTCATCGTAATCAAATGTGGTTATTGAATTTGTAAATCATTTTTTTTTTGTTTCTCATCATGAGGTACAGTACCCATAATATCATACGAAATTTCGTTGGTAAACGCAGTTTTACAAATACCTTCCTCTTTAAAGTTTCAAAAAGACCGTTTACAACTATTCTCATCAACCACAACTCCACAATCAAATCAACAGGTCTAAAGAACCGATAGTCCCTATTTCCTAATACGATTTGTAAGCGGGACCCGACAAGGCAATAAAATGGACCCGTTGACCACAGGGTGACCACTGAACACGCCTACTGTATTGAGAAAAGGGTGTGATTCTGCCCTAAATTGGAGGGAAAAGCAAAGAAATTGTTTGAGGTATTTTTAGTCTAAGTCTATTGTAACGCGAATGGATAAAATAAGGAATGAGTACCTACATAAGAGCAAGTCTGAAAGTAGCGCCGGTGATTAAAAAGTTATTTGGTAATGGTTATCGTGGTATGGGCATGTGATGCGGAGGAATGAGGAAAATGTTGAGTATGAATGCAGATGGCTATAAGAGTAGAGGAGGACCAAAGAAACGATGGATGGACTGTGTGAAGGATGGTATGGCTAGAAAAGAGATGACTGCTGAGATGACGAGTAATAGAGAAGTATGGAAGAAGAAGATATTATATGCTGCGCCGACTTCAAGTAAATTGGGAACCGGGCAGGAAAATGATGATATCTGGTGTAAAAAGGAAACGAATGTAATGATAAACGATGGATGGACGTTGTGAAAGATGAAATGGCTAGAAAGGAGGTGACTGCTGAGATGACGAATATTGATGAAGCATGGAGGAAGAAGACTTGCTGCGCCGACCATAAGTGAATTGGTTAGGGAAGGTGAATGATGTTTTTTTTTTTTTTTCATCAAATGACTCCTCCCGCTCTGGACGGAGCGGAAGGGAGTGTCAGACTCTTACTGACTAAAAACCACCCATGTTCCTTCTTTTGCCCTTTATGTTCCAGGGCCGCGGTATCTCTTTCGAACAGTCCCGCAGCCCTGGCAGGCATCGGCCCTTGCGGGCCCCTCCTGTTTGCTGACATCTCTTTGAGGCGCGCGTGGAACACGAACGCGCCGTCGACACGGCCTGTCGAGGTGAATGATGATCACGTGTGATGTAAATGGGCAGCGCAGTTTAAACCACTATTGTAAAGGCATATAATCATGACTATGTAATTAAATGTTGTGAATCGATGAGTCAATAGGGCTATATTTTATATTATTTTGGGATTTTGAGCAGCAAATTTATATTAGTATTGATTGAATCCAATCCAAATGAAAAAAAAAATTAATGAAATAAAAAAATTGAATTTAATGATGAATTCCAATTGAATTGAATTGATTAGTATCTCAAACTTCTATGGGACATGATGGATTTTGTAGAAGTTTTCTTATTTTTTAATAGTGCCTCGTTGGCGCATCTTCTAAGGTCTAAGCACGCTATACTTGCTTCGATTCCCGGCTGGGCAAAGTGTTATTGGGGTTTTTCATCGGATATTTCTCAGTAACAACCACGGATTCTGTATTGTGTGTTGAGGGCAATAGGCTCGCCCCCTATTAAACGTAACTGCCGAAACATCGGGGGGATAGGGTACCTACACCTCAGCCTAGCCCTTTGCGGATTACAGACGTAATGATGTTACGTTCTCTTATTTTTAACGATCTATTGTTAAAATTAAACGTTTTCCTTCAAAGTTTTAAAAGTTGTCCCGGATTTTTAACGTTGATAAGGCAAAATTATAGCCAGTTTTCCTTGTCGTTAAAGTCAAGGAAGATTGTGATGTAATCTTTGAAGTACTTTGAAGATTTTTTTTTAGTAGCTCTGAATGTCCCCCCCTCCCCCAAAAGGCCTCCCCCATAGCCTTCCACTCTTCTCTCCATGCGGTTTTCTCTGGCCAATCTTGCACAAACGAGTCTAAGTCATCACGCCAGCGTTTTCTAGGCCTCCCTCGGCGAAGACTATCCTCGCTAATCCCAATTCATTTGGGGTCGGCGCAGCATGTCTTCTTCTTCCATACTTCTCTATTACTTCACAACTCAGCAGTCACCTCCATTCTAACCATATCCATCACACAGTCCATCCATCGTTCACGTATAACAAAAATATTTTCAAATTAGGTACGTAGTATCCATCCCGTTATCACACCAGTCTGCATTAGACAAGTAAACTATCATAATTAACATTAAAACGACATAATAGAGAACGGTATGTAACAAGCTAATTAGTGATCCAATTAATACATAATAGCAATTAATGCAGATAGGTTTCCTAATCATCATATCATAATTGTTGCGAGCCGCAAGCTCCTAATAAGCAATATATTGCTTCAATGAATGCTTAAACTATTGTTGACTATGATAATACCTAGAGATGGTACGACTAGTAGCTCACTGGTCTGGAATTCCGACTATCTTGCATATTGTAGTCGGCAAATAGTCGGCAAAAAGCGCCAACTTATAGGCTCAACTGCTCAAGCCATTGAAATGAAATTTATGAACTTTTTTGTCTACATTTTTAAAGAGGCTTGCAGTTTGTTTGTGCCAGGAGTCAGAATTCTTCCTTTGGTAGTCAATTATATTACTTTAGTAATATAAATCAAGAATAATTTCATCTTTTAAAATATAAAATTTCTATTCTCAATTGCTTGCACCCCGCAAGCGAGTGAGAGTATAACAAAATCCAAAGTCATAAGTCAGCCCATCCGCTCAGGCGTTGCGACTGCGTCAAGCGACACGCGCGCTTGTCACTTGTTTTTTTTGTCAGAAGTGATGCTACGGAAAACGTTTCGCGGTGACTCGTGTTGCTAAAGAACTTCTTCCATTTTTAGGGTTCCGTACCTACTTCAAAAGAAAAAAACGGAACCCTATTAGGATCACTTTGTTGTCCGTCCGTCCGTCCGTCTGTCTGTCAAGACCGTTTATCTCGGGAACGTGTGGAAGTATCAAGTTGAAATTAAAACGATATAGGTACTCAGGTCTACAGTTTCTTGAAGCTGTGAAAAAATCAAACTTCTAAGTTAACGTAAAAAAAAGATATGACCGTTTATGCCGCAAAAAACGTATATTTCGACACTAAAGGGAATCAAAATTTATGGGATACTTCCCGTTGACCTAGAATCATGAAATTTGGCAAGAAGCAATGTCTTACAGCACAAGTAAAGAAAAAAATCTGAAAACCGCAAATATGTAGTTTAATAACAAAATACCTACAAGTTTATGTTTTTTGTGTTTGTGTTGTTTTTGGTGCTGTGTGAAAATATCCAGGGATATTTATATTTTATTTATATTTATACGGAAACCTTGGTGCGCGAGTCCAACTCGCACTTGGCCGATTTTTTTGGTCGCAGTAGCTACCGTGAAGTGGTTATAGAGAAGAAACAGCTGCGATTGACTAATTGTAGGTCGTAACTTGCAACCTAGGACTTGGACTCATACCTTTGTAAAATAGTTTCCTAATTCTAGAAGGTATGTCAAAAGATTATGTTCTTTTTAAAAGATCTTGACTGTAGCCTTTACTCGGATTCTTGTGTAGTGAACGTACCTGCAAAAAGAAAAATGATGGTTAGAAAAAATATTGAAATAAGTAAAAGATTAATTGCCCTATAGCTACCTACTACTAAAGTAACAAATCATAGTTAAGTTCAATGTAACAATGAACATTTTAGCGCCTTTACAATAGACTGGTAAGTAATTTCCCCAAGAGATAAACTTTGCTTAAATCATTATTTTTAACAAATATTTCAAAATTGTAAAGTTCCAGAAGAATAACTTCCTTAAACTTAGCTTGGACAAAGCTATCTAAGACAGAATCAATATTTACCTATGTTTTTAAAATAAATTATATTGGAAGTAGAATTTAAGATAACTCTTAAATTCTACTTCCAATACCTAAACAATATCGCAAAACGTTGATATAATAACAGAATCCAATAATAAATCAGGCTCAAATTAATGAATTGCCATAAAATTACCATAATATTATAATTACAGATTGAATCTGAAAATAAAAATGAAACTGGGCGAATAAAAACGGCGTTAGTCATACACAAAAAAGGAATTTAATAACAAAAACACAATTTAAAGAAACTAATTTGTAGAAATCTAATCAAAACCGGTATTACGGCACGCCCCCTAACGGGCATGGGATGAGACCCGCCCATGGTGTCGCAAGTCATAAAAGGAAGCGAAGCCATTTGTAAAGTCTCAGTTGGTATGTACATTTAAACTAATATTATCAAGAGGTAACGTTTGTAAGTTTGGTTATAGGAAGTTATCTCTGAAACTAAACATCCAATTTCGAAAATTCTTAGACAGTGGGAAAGCTACACTAATGCCGAGTGCCATAGAACGCATTTCAAGCGGGCGAAGTTGCGGATAGAAGTTGGTAAGAACTGAGGGTCTAAAAATAATGGCCGCTTTAGCCGAATCATAATAGGATAATAATATGACTTCCGTTTAAATTCTTAAAATGGTCATAGACGTACCTACTATTGTGAATTGTCACCTTGTGACCATTTTATGGATTTAAACGTATTTCATATTATTATCCTATTATGATTCTGCTAAAGCGGCCATTTTAGACCCCCTGTGCTTAAAATAGCAAATCTATGAACACTACTGAACACTTATTTTAAAAGGTACAGTGCTAAGGCGATTGCAACAGCAAACCGTGGCGCAAATCGCTTTGACAGATCGAACCGACACCACGGTCTCTATGTAACTTTCTGAAGATGGCAATAGGCGGCAATGTCTACCATCTACGGAATCCGTCTCATTCAGAATAAATAACACTTTAAAAAACCGTATGAAGAAATTAAAGATATATTTATACTAGCTAATCTTTTTACCATGTCTTGCATATATATACCTATATATACCTGGAGCATAATATAGCATAGGAGGAAAATATGAGCTTTTTATAATTACTCAATTTTCAGTATATGTATGGTTATTTCATCGTTACGCGCAAGTTCTAAAATTAAACGCCACCTCTTAAAAATTAACCCAAACAAAATTCACTGTACCATAAAATATGAACGAAAAAGTCTACCCCGTAGCAATTACAAGCAAGACATGTGAAACCATTATATATAGATTAAGGCAACAGTTGTTTATGAAAAAGATGGTTCCGATAGATAACATGAATGCAGACACCTTGGTAATGAACTAAATGTTTAACAGGTTAAGAGATTATTATAAGGAGGCAATGAATTCGCTGATCGAAAACGCCTCCGTGAATCTGCCCGTTAATGTATGGGTGGGAACGGGAACAAAACAGTTTAAAAAAATTGATTAAGGTGAATGCTCCAACCAACCCGCGAAATTCAAATTTTCTTACGTTTTTTGCAATTTGCAGGCCAGTGCTAGGTTGTATGTTGATTAAAATATTATTCGCGGCTGTAAGACATATGTAGTTACAGAATTATAATCATCAAAATCACCAATACAACCGCCCAAGTTCATAAAGGCGTAGGAACAAAAAAAAAACAGAAAAAGTCTAACCTACAGCTTTATGAACTTAGAGCGTTGTATTGATGATTTTGATGATTATAATTCTGTAACTACATATGTCTTACAGCCGCGAATAATATTTTAATCAACATACAACCTAGCACTGGCCTGCAAATTGCAAACAAACGTAAGAAAATTTGAATTTCGCGGGTTGGTTGGAGCATTCACCTTAAGCGACTGTTGGACACGATACAAGTGGGTTGTGAAAAACCACGTGCAGAAAGATGCTTTTTACGACAATAACGTCTAGATCCTTAGGGTTTTCAATATGTAGTCGATGTAAAGCTATATTCGAGTGAAAAATTAGGTGGATGAGTTGTCTCACAGAAGTCTAGTTTGTATGAAAATTACATAAATCTAAGTATGGTATCACAATAGGACATTGAGAATACTCGTGTGGTGCTCAGGTATAAATACCGCATTAAAACTACGAATATGATATAATTCACACTAAGATACGAAACTTGTTAGGTCTAGTGGTCGCAAGCGCGAGTACACCTCTACCCAACCATTCTGGAATTAGAGGCGTGATGTTATGTTGTACGAGACGAGAGAATACGGATCTGAGCCAGTGTCTAAGATATTTTCGCCATTGTACTATTGCATCTTGGACGCGGCGCCATAAATTACTTTATTTTTTATTTTTTTCTGGTCAAACAAAAAACAATTGCCATTTACAGTCATCAAAGAAGCTCATTGAGCACAACGCATTAAGACTGACGTCACAATGTGTTTTTGTTCAGCGCACGCGCCGTTTCAAGTCACAACTGTCATTTGTTTCAAAACAAGGGCTTAGTTGTGACTGCGCTGTCAATCGTGCGCAATATTATGATTCAAGTGTAGTTGTTGAGCAGTTTATACACGAGTTGTTTGGATGAGTCAGTCCTAAGGGCTGAGTCTGTTATTATAGTTAAATTCACTGCCAATTTGCAATAAATACAATAAGATTTTTGTGTGAGGTTTTGAGAAACACAAATCTGACATATTTGTTTCCCAAAACAATTGGCATCTGAAAGGCCTGATGAAGTTTATAAAACAGGCTTAAAATATGGTGAGGAAAACAAGTTTGTGCCTTCTTCTTCTATGATAAGATGCCTTTTCCCGGCAGTGGGAAAGTGGCTAGAATGACAAACTTTACCCTGAAATCATGTCATATTGGTATATCCCAGCCAAGTAAACCCATTGTGACACGCACGAGTCACCACTTGGATTTTTTCTTGTGACGATAGAACGAGCTGACCCAAAAGAAGCCTATTAACCCGCGACTTAAATAGATTGGGGTCATATGAACTAGGGAACACAACATAGGCAGGGAAATAGGGAATTCCCCTCCTTGGCTGTGCGCATAATAAAAGATGCAGCAAAGCGCTTCGTGCGAATTTGTGGAACATCGACAAGGTATTGGTGATAACCCGGAGTACGTCTGGACTCCCGATGGAAGAAGGGAGATGGTGGAATAAGCTCGTGGAGCTCTTGGGCACACTCATCGGAGTACAGTCTGTAAAATACCGACAAGCATGCTACTTTGCAGCGGTGGGCGAGACTATGAAGCTTGGTACCCACCAGCTTATCGTCATTAATGAGCGTCTTGGCTCTGCGCAATAGAGTGTGGCTAGATGATATTTGGCTAAGCCATTCCAAAGAAGACAACAATACTCCACATAATACACATGTCACAACCGTAAATGATGCTTTTGCAAAAAAAGACAATTTATTAACAATTACACGTAAGATCGCCATGCATGGCATACCAAGGTATGTATAATAGACAGAAAATTACAAGCCCATGGCCCACATAGCGTAATGACTAAGATTCCCATAATTAACTCCTACTAGATGACCAGAAGCTCAGCGGGACATTAAGTCATCAGCGGTCAAGTTGGGTTTGAATACAGTTAAAATAATTGTGAAGTAAGATCATCATTAGGGAAATGTAGAAACTCTATAAATATTTATCTTAGGAATAATATACAAGGTGGAAGGGACACCGACTCATGAACGGTTATCACGTAATCAATACATGATTCTCTAAATATCGGTAATTTAAAAAAAATGGTTGTCTGTAAAGTTGGTTTACGGACGGTAGTTTAACGTGACAACGTCATAACAAAACATTGATGAAATGATTGCATACTTACATGCGGCGCAAGCGTACAATAAGCGTAACGGGACAATGAGTCATCCTTTTTCGTGCATGCAGCCGGCGTTCATCGATTTATTAGACGTTGTCACGTCATCGTCAAAACAAAACTGCTGTTTCCTACAAAAGTGCAATACCGACTCAAAATGTATGGGACAGCTGTTTTTTTGCCGTTTGTGCGTCGTTGTCCCTTTCACCCATGATGAACAGAGATCAGAACAGGTAGAGTTCATTTATTTTTTCTCCCTCTAATTTAACAGCTTAATAACGGAATTTAAAAATCATTCCAGGATTTTATAGGGACTATCCACATGTTACTTACTGCCTTGAAGATTAACTTATACAATTATGATAAACATAAATCCACATGATATTTTATTGAGCTAATGTGTCATAATTAGCGTTTCAAAACTAATTTTCTTGTTGTAAACTCTGTTGGATCACAAAGGTCAACAGATTCTATTAGATAATTACATTTTTTTACAACACGGCCGTCCAACGTCTTTATTTAGTTATAACATCTTCAATTATCATTAGACAAAAAATTAATCGAATAGGTACCATTTTTTCTTAGTCACCTAATCATCTTTCATACCCATCTAAGATTTCTGATATTACTTCCGCCACACCGAATGTTTGTATAAACAAAAACTTTGATTTTAATGTACTTGAGGAAAAAATGACTGGCTCCCGTACTAATGGCATCATCAGGCTTTGAATTAGTCTCGGAGACCGGGTCGAGTTATTATTATCGTCGCACACTCGCTAGATTTGACGGAATATATTATGAGGGACTGTTAATGCGAGGTCAAACCATAATCTAGCATTAGTTATTCGTAATAAGCACCAAAAATTCGTACAGCTAAGATATACCCTGTTTTAAGCTTTCCCGGTTTAAAATTAAACTTATACAGTCACTTACGGGATATCTTCCGTGATTGTTCATAATTTTGAGCTCCCGATATTTCGACGCTACAATTCATTTTCCATCCACCCGCATTCTTCAGTCAACCCGCGATCATGGCGCTTGCAACAGCGTCGAAATATCGGGTGCTCAAAATTATGAACAATAACGGAAGATATCCCATAAGTGACAGTATAAGTTCAGCTAAGATATAATTCAAGAAAGAGAATCGTTGGTTTCTCAGTAGCAAACCACATTGGACCTAAACATGGACTGTCATACTGAACTTCGAAGTAGCTTATGTACAGACCGGATTGCTCAGATCATCAGATGTCATTGCAATTTCGATCGCTATATCATATGAATGCCGTAATCACAAAGACTAAATATTAAATTAACGCTAACACTCATCAGGATTTATAAAAAACTAAATTCGCCAGCTGCATCGATTTTCTAAACAAAAAAAAAAACGTACTTTATCTCAAAAAGAAAGTTTCACCCACTGCAAACACTGAAAAAACTATCGCACAGCGTACGCTTTTGACACATTTCAAGCAGAATAACGGACGTTGAATTTTTATTCTGTATTCAAACAAAGACGCAACTGGCCCGACTATGCATAACGCCATCCAAAGCATAGTTATGCATTTTTCACGGTAGCTGTCATATCAAATGAGTAATTTGTACATACCAGGTTATTATTCAGACACCTTCGCCTTTTTCCCACAATTTGCTCCCTATTTTACTACAACACACGTTTTTCTGACTACCCACTTAATAAAATCTTTTATAACTGTGTGTTAAGAGTGGTATTTGATTAGCATGCATTTGAGTTACGGCAAAAACAATGGTTGCATTTATGAATGACACTGATAGATCTGCTTAATTCTTTTGTTCAAAGTTTTGGGGTTCTAACGTCGAAAATGAAATTCACATTATTTTCTGGTGGAGTTCGTTTCAATAACAGGAAATGTTTCTGAACTTTGTTAGGTATGGTCTAACCGTCTGAATTTCTGACGAATAAATTCATGCCGTACAATTTTAACTAACATGGAACACTGTCTAGAAGTTATAATCGAAATGTCGCGAATTTAGGACGTTGGTAAACTCCGGGTGAGTTTAGATTTTTGGTCGGTATTTCTGTTAATTGTTTTTCCTACCTTTTTATTTGTTGTCCAAACTAGGAATCCAAACGCAAAATGAGATTTCCCTTCGCATCAAAACATGTTTGATATAATTCTGTAAAAAGTTTTAACGGTTCAATTTGATGTCTGCCTACCGGACTTCTCTGAATGACAATTGTCTCCATAATTCAGTGGTTTTTCGACATTAATTATTTTCTAGCTTTTTATGTAATCCCCAAATGGTTATGCAGACGTGTTACTTATAGTACACCCACATTTCGCTGGTTATATTTAAGTCCTATGTAATAGGGGGCGAGCCCATGGCCAACAATCGGGCATAAATCCAGGTACCGTGGCTGCTACTGAGAAATTTCTGAATTCCTTTTAATGTTAGTATATTTTAGTTCATTCATACAGATTCATACTAAGTGAAAAAAAAAAATTATTCGATGAAAGGACAATAACCTGGACTAGAATATAGGATACTTCTTATCCCCCTAGTATGTTCCTGAGGGATAATGATACCCAGTACAAGACAGTTGTCAAATAAACTAGACATACGGAACTACAATAATACATATAATAACTACTTAGTTTTTTAAGGTAGGTAACAGACTAACTAACACTAATGAAACATACATTAGGATGATATTACATATTCTTTTTTAGTGTTTTTATAAGAGATCCCTAATTGATATTGATGTGAGGTGTTATTAAATTTTTTGCTTCACACTTATTAACGGAATTACCTAGGAATTTAATGAACTGTTTTAGATGCTTATAAATTAAGTGTGAATAAAAAATAATGACGTTTAAGTATTATGTGATAGTCATTCTTGTTCGTTACCTTAGCACGATTTTCTTAATGGAACTATTTACTTGCAACAGCGCCACATAATTATAGATATTTCATGAGTGCATCTAAAATCTTGAATAATAATTAGTCTGTATCAGTCGATCGAGTCGATATTCAGGTTAAGCCGCCCTTGCCTAGGTTGATCCGTGGATGGGCGACCACTTATTACATACAGAGTTGTCTCCGTGCCTCAGAAAGCAGGTTAAGCCGTTGGGCCCAGCTGTCAATAAATTGACAGTCGTCGGAAAGTCTAACAACCAGTCTTATCTTATTACCCAGTACTAGCTGGGTAGTGGAGGTCAGACAGGCAGTCGCTCCATGTAAAACACTGGAAGCACTAAAACCCTGTTGAAATCTCAAGCTACGACACCTTAGTCAGTCGTGGTCACACCTTTTACCACTGGGTCAACATTCCACTTAAAATCCCATGTCAATAACATGTTACTGCAAAGATTAAAAATAAAGTCGCAGAAAATAAAACGACAGTAAAACAAAGTCAATAAAATATATGAAATATTAAAAGATGTTTTCATATCCTTTAAAAATTCTGATATCAGTATAATTTTACTGTCGGTAACATATCGGAATGGCTATACTTTTGCTGGATAACCAGTGTTTTTATTACTTTTGCACATATGGTAATGCTTTTTCTAAGTTTTATAGTTTTAGGGTTTACGAGGGCCGTTGGAAGTGTCGTTTAAGTTATTTTAAAGATGGCTGTAGTTCAAGTATGTAATATAGAATGTAATTTGATAATCGGCGGTAAAGGCGATTATGTCTATTATTTTACAGGAAATATATATAATTTTATCGATCTTTCAACGTTAAGCAATGCTGGCCGAGGTTGGTCCGTTGATGGGTGACCATTCATTTCATTCCAAGTTCCCTCCATGCCTCGAAAAGCACGTTAAGCCGTTGATCCCGGCTGTCATTTATGCCAGTAGCTGAGTTGTGGAGGTCAGATAGGCAGTCGCTCCATGTAAAATACTGGTATTCAGCTGCATCCGGTTATACTGGAAGCCGTCCCCAAAATAGTGTGAAAAGGCATGGCTGATGATGATGAGCAAGGTAAATTGAACACAAAAGGGTGTTAGAAACGGTTGGTTTAAGTTATTACAGTGTTGGTGTGTTTAATGAAGCAATTCAATACTTCACTATAAAGTTTCGTTAACTTTATGAACTGCTTGTTATTGGCGAGGAGTTTCTGTGTTAAATAGTTTATGCTTTAACAATACTTAATACTTAAAGTGCCACAATCGATTGGAAACGATTCCTAAAGTTCTAGATCTAACAATTCTATGTTCAAAAATTGATACTGCCAATAAAACGTAAAGCTCTGGTTAAACTGAAGCAGCGCGCGCGGGATATAGGATGTAATTCGCTCGCATTGGTTGTGTTAACTTCTTTATCGTGTGGTTAGTGCCTAAGTTGGTGTCAGTTTTTATGCCGCCCATGGGCCTCTGACTTGGCTTTACATGCCGTCGAGAAATATCTCTCAGGCATGCTGGTTTCCTCATGATGTTTTGCTTTACCGAAGCTAGTGCCAGTACCTGTAATACGTACATGAATCCGAAAAATTGCAGGTGCGTGTCTTGGGTTTAAACTAACACACAACAAGACACAAGTAGATTATGAATAAAATTAATTGTGGGTGTAAATAGTATGAATTATGTCTTGTTGTGTGTTTGTATAGAGGTGTTCAGACTGAGGCGAACCACTACGTGACTTTCTAATCAATAAAACAATCGACGCTGTCGCATCCCGCGGCAGATTCGCCTCAGTTTGCATAATAATATAACATCTCGCCATCTAATCCCCGAAAGGCCAGGTAGAGGTGTATCGAATAGTACAACCACATTTAGCCGGTTATGTTTCAGTCCTATGTAATAGGGAGCGAGCCTATTGCCGTCAACCGGGCACAAATCCACTCTATGGCTGCTACCGATAAATTCCCGGTGGAAACCAAAAATAACACCCGACCTTAGAATCGAACCCAAGACATAGACCAACATGGTGAGGACCGCCTCAGTGTGGTCGGATCTTAAAACTTGCTTGTTTTATTACTCAGCCAAATCTGAGACTAAGATCTAATTAAGGTAGACTAGATCGTAAAGTCTTTGATAGCCAATACTCTCATATGATCTTAATTTAAGATAATAAGAATGGTTTTGGATTGATACAGCAATACTTTACTGTGTCTGCTTGTCTGCCAAATTATCAATTTTATGAGTTGTTAAGTTTTTACAATGACATAATTTTATAGCCAAAGCGTTCGAGCGATTAATTTTATTACTTAAATGTTTTTATTTTATTTACATCACTGCCTTGTTGGTCTAGTGGTCGCAAGCGTGACTACTGAGCATGAGGTTCTGGGTTCGATTCCCAGGTCGGGCAGTGTTAGTGGGTTTTTCCATCAGGTATTTCTCAGTAGCAGCCACGGAGACTGCATTTGTGCCAGGTTGATGGGGATAGGCTCACCGCCTTGCTTCATTTGCAATGGCGTGCCTGCGTCCTACTCACGATATTCAGAGCTGCTAAGGATTAATCTTTGTGAGAACTGAGTGTCCAGCTCGTCCTCCTATTCCTGACTTGCCATCAATTGTCTGACATGCAGCAGATAATTATGTATCAACGACCTAAGATTTTTTTAGAGTCAGCTCTTACCTACCAATCCCGTAAAAATATACACTTCTCATCAAAAAAATCGAAACACTTTCGTTTTTATTGTTTTTGTCCTAATTTTTTACAAAAGAGAATTAATTCCATGAAAAAAAAACATTATTGTGTAGCTGGCAGTTTGGTCATTACAGTAAGAAGAAAAAAATCAAAATTCGAAATTAGAATTTCATTTGTTTATCCTATAAATGAAATTAATCACTGTTTTGAGACAAATGTGTATTTAGGGTTGGAGTACGTTTCTCGTTTAAAAACTAAAAATTAGCGCTTGTCTTTAAACTTTTTGTTTCTTATTTCATTTACTGTGACTTTGGGACGTCTGAAAAAACTTTTTTTTCTAAAACATATGGATACTTCGCCCGCAGAAGCCGCCCAAGTGGTGGCATTGCTGGATTCTGGACTTAGTCAGCGTGTTGTGGCTGCAAGATTGCATCTAAGCTTATCATCTGTTCATAGAGTCTACAAACGCTATCGGGAGACTGGTTCGTTCACGCGCCGTTCAGGATCTGGCAGGAATCGGGTCACTTCTGAGCGAGATGATCGATTTATTGTAACAACTTCTTTACGAAATCGACGCCTTAACGCTTTTCAACTGCAGCAGCAGCTTCGCGTTGTACGAAGAGTAGCTGTAAGTGACTCTACAATAAGAAGAAGGTTGAAGGAACGCGGATTGGCACCGCATAAGCCAGCGAATGGGCCGAAATTAACTGCAGACCATCGAAGAGCGCGCCTTAACTTTGCACGCGAGCACCTAACTAGGTCATACCTTCAGTGGAGCAAAGTACTGTTTTCTGATGAGTGTAAAATTATGCTGTATGGTAACGACGGAAGGAACAAGGTCTACAGAAGAGATGGAGAACGCTTTGCACAATGCTGCATTGAAGAAAAGGTCAGCTATGGTGGCGGTTCGTGGACGGTTTGGGGAGGAATCAGCGCCGACGGTAAGACAGAACTTGCCTTTGTGTCTGGGCCACGGCTGCCTGCACTAAACTCTCATCGGTACATCGAACAGTGTCTTGAACCTCATGTGATGCCCTATGCACATTTTATTGGCAACGACTTCATATTCATGCACGACAATGCTAGAGCTCACACCGCGGGCGTCGTACGAGATTATCTTACCGAAGTCGGTATCTCCATTATGGTATGGCCAGCAAGAAGCCCGGACATGAATCCCATTGAACATCTATGGGATGAATTAAAGAGACGAATTCGAGCAAGAGATCCAGCCCCAGAAACACTTAGCCAGCTGCAAAATGCAATCCAAGAGGAATGGGATAATATACCACAACATGTGATCGTGACTCTCATCCGATCGATGAAGAACCGTATGGAAGCAGTAATAAGAGCTCGCGGAGGGAATACAAGTTATTAAATAAACGTTTCTTACATTTTTTTTTCATTTACGCGTGTTGTTTTACCCATTTCCTTCATATTCCATACAGGGTAAAAATTACTCATTATACAAAATACGAAACCTATGAAGACTTAATTTGAATTTAGAACAATAACATTAGGATTTAAAAACCTCATACTACTCACTATTAAATGACATTTTACATTTATTCCTAAATATACACATTTTTCCGATAATCCTTATCAAATCATAAACTGCGAGGTGTTTCGATTTTTTTGATGAGAAGTGTATTTCTTCTAAAAACTTTTCAGGGCACGGATGACTTTTAGGAATAAAAGGGCAATTTAGAAAGCTATTAGAAAGGATTCAGCTTTAACAATGACGTAATCAGTTTATCTGAGGAACTACCGTCCGCCTCCATTCGCCCAATAGCGATAAAATTAAAAAAAAAGACGCGTATTGATTTTTTTCAAAGAATTCGCGCCTAAATTCAGTTAAAGATTCCACGTGTAGTACTATCACTATGCCGTTTGCCTCTTAGTTGTCATAACATCACGCTTGGTTTACCCCGAAGGGTTAGACAGAAGTGTACCTATGTAAATCCTAATTTCATGTACTGGTCGAGCCCATTGCCATCTACCGGGCCCAAGTCGTGATTGCACATATAAGAGAATCATATTTACAACTATCAAGACACTTCTTGAATTTTGTTTCTACCGAATAATTGCTTTAGGTTGAATTCCACTATAAATGAAACTGAACGCGATTAGTAACTACATCTAAACCGCGTTCAAAAGCTATCAGTTATAGCTTTTTAAACTGACATAGTCACTAACACTATCACGGAATATTAAGTTACATACTTAATACATTGCCATGAAATATTGACTCTGACAGCCCTTGAACACCGTTTAGTATGGCAACACTAGTACGAAGTCTAAAATCACAGACACTCAGCACTAGGTAATCAACACGATTTTCACAGCCCCTATTCGTAAGGTACTCGACAAGAGTTCGGTATCATCAGAAAGTGCTTTAAAAGAGTTCAACCCTAAAATGCTCACGACGCCTACACTCGTCGGCGTCACACGTGGCGTGACATCGTAAAACGAAACGTTTTTATACGCGACTAACTGATTGCGTGACGTTCGCTTGCGTTCTCAAGATTTAAAAGGTGGTTAGAAAGAAATTATAATTTTTCGTGACAATAGATCTGATTGAAGTGTTTAATAAAATATATATCTCAAGTTGTTGTATTTATTCAAGTACTTCTAACCTAACAGACAGATGTGTTGCTGGGGAGTTTGTTTGTTTGTTTGTGTGTTCCAGCAACAGCAAAAGGAAATGGCGACGGGCAGGCATTTTGAGAGACTGGGTTTTGATTTTTTATTAACCTTACAATATTAACTGACGAAATATAACTTTAAATCTAGCATACATTATTCACCAAAAGAAAAAGTTACCTATAATACCATTGCTAGTATAATCTAATTTCGATCTTATTTATTCTCAAGATAATTCCAACACAGTTACAAAATCCTAATTCCCAGATGCAGACAAAACAAACAACGGCTGGTTCGAGTATTTTAGCGATTTTACACCCAAAGTTTACAGCCAGTAAGTAAATTTGCACGGTATTGATGTGCGTTAGTTCGCGATACGAGCGGGTTTGTGGGCCGCCGAGGTTTATTTTACATGCTTTTTACAACAACGTTTAATGTTATTAGGGTTTTAGAGCACTTTTATTGATTGCATTTTATGGGGCGGCAGGTGGAGGGTTATTTGCGATTACACGATTTGTTTTGAATGCACAATGGTGGACCATAAGGTGAAATTAATGGCATAAGGATTAAAGTCCTCGTGGGTCTAGTGGTTTCAAGCGTTACTGCTGCGCGTGAGGTCCTCAGTTTAATCACCAGATTGGGAAAAGTAGGTATAAAGTGTAGTTGGGATTTTTCATCAAAAAAATCTTACTTATATTAGTAGTCCGAAGTCTACACATGTGCACAGTCGATAGCAATAGGTTCGCCACATATTACATGTATACGTACTCAAGTTCACACAAGCCTGATGCTTATAGGAAAACCGGAACCATTATGGTTCAAAGTCCAGGGCAATAAAATCACCAAGAAACAATTCCAGATAGTTCAAAACGTACAAATTGCAATTGTCTTTCAACAAGCGCTATTGTCAATTCTCAGCGAAATATCATGGAAATTACATAATAATTATGCGTATCTCCAGCATGCATCTGGCCACTTTGTTCAGGGCACCCAAGCGTGTTTGCTATTGTGAGTAACCGAGTACATTATACAAATGGAAGGAACAACGGTTGTTTAATGATTGCTTAGTAGTCGTTCTTAGATACAACTTTGAAGTTTTGTGAGTTTAAACTGTTTGACATTGTTTGGTGTAATGACATATTTTGGTGTGCTTTTGGAGGAAAATTACTGACCTTTTAAAGCATCTACTTTAGTAGATAGTCTTGTAAGTACACTTTAAGTCTATACTGATATTATGAAGAGGTACAGTTTGGAAGTTTGGTTGTAGGAGGTAGTCCGCAATACTAAGTGTCCGTTTTTTTTAAATCACATATGGAATACACTATTACCGAGTGTCATAGGAAAGTAATGTTTGTTCAACGCAAACGAAGTCACAGGCAGAAGTCAGTTCCAGGGCTGCGGGACTGATCGAAAGAGATACCGCGGCCCTGGAACACTAAGGGCAAAAGAAGGAACATGGATGGGTTTTAGTCAGTAAAAGTCTGACCCTCCTTTCCGCTCCGCACAGAGCGGGAGGAGACATTTGATGACCCCCATCCCAAAAAAAAATAGGTAGAAATAAGTTGTTCATAACCAACTATTATATGTAACTTCAGGATATTCTTTGTTACGAGTGACTGAGTAATTAGAAAAGCTGCAAAACAAGGCAAATTATGATGTCAGCTTACATCCTAATAAAAGCACTAGGTACTAGCGAAGCTCAAGCTAATTATCGTTCGTTAAGCAAGCGCTGAACAACCAGTTCCTAATTGCTGTATTTATACAATAAGGCACAATTTAGATTGTTCCTCTGTACGTAAATTTTTAATGAACTAACTCGGATGAGGTTATAATTTATTATTTATTTTAGCCATTTTCTGTAATCATACGCTGTTTTGTTACAAAGCTGGCTGGTTTTCTCATCACTTTTACTGTGTTTTTGAGTTTTATGTTTAATCCTGTCTTTGGATTAGGTAGATACATTTGTTCCATAAAGCAGGAATTAAATCCGGGGGATGGAGGAGGAGGAAATATAATGGTACTTAATGTAAAAACAACAGATGAGATAGACTGACACCTTTCTGACTTACTTTTCTTCATTTGCTTTATAAAATCGCCGACCTCTGCGATATCATAATCATTCTTTCATTCTCTACTAGAGTTTTGTTGTTTTACCGTGTTCACTGACGAGCTGCCACTTTTCACCCTTATGGCCCTAAGTAATAAGGTTGAGAAGTGGTGGAACTTGATACCTACAAAGCTGCTTATCAATCATTTCGAATTCTTTAACACAACTCAGGTATCGATACGGCTTTACAGCCGCTATCACATAACATAAAACCAATTTTCCCTGAATGGTTAACCAGAGGTATAATATAATTAGCGAAATGTAAAAGGGGGCGAGCCTATTGTCATCAACCGGCCACAAATCCAGAATTCCAGACTGCTATTGAGAAATTCCTGATAATGGCGCGTTCCCACTATGTCGTGACGATTAATTTATAGTTGGATAATATATGGAAAAGTCGTGGACGACAGTTAATCGTGTCGTCCTATATGTGAACACTTCCATTTAAATACATAACCCACGACGCTTTAAACGACACGATAATCTGTCGTCACGACATAGTGAGAACGCGCCCTAACACTGCCCGAACGGGAATCAAGCCCGCAACCTCACGCTCAGTAATCGATCACAAACACAATCAACATAATAACTACCTACAACAATCATTATAACACTACGTTTTACACCTGATTAAATTCATGACAATAGGTCAAAAGCTACCTAATTAGCTGTATTATATGTACCTACATATGTCAGATCACGCTGGACAACTCCTGACAAACACACGTCATGACGTCACAGGTACATGGCAAATTAATCTATTTGGACGAGCGAATCCGCGATATCTGTTTCTTGATTGACTGACGTAGGTACCTAGGTACCTACAGCTAAAAGCATTAATAGCTGATGCTTAGCCATTACATTTTGCATAAACATTTTGTCGTAAAACAACGATTGCAACTTTGAGAAAAGACATATGATTTCGGAAATAA
Source organism: Eurois occulta (assembly GCA_950022335.1). Classification (NCBI taxonomy): domain Eukaryota; kingdom Metazoa; phylum Arthropoda; class Insecta; order Lepidoptera; family Noctuidae; genus Eurois; species Eurois occulta. The sequence goes on from OX465502.1 coordinate 10,321,993, forward strand.
TGCTCAAAATAGTAATAATACAAATAATTCAATTCCTACCAAATTTGAGCAAAAAAAAAAACGCTTTTGAATCTTACGTAAGTGAAAAGTTTTTATGCTCGGAACTGATTACTTATATTAGTAGTTAGGGTTGCTACACGGACTGTGGTGAAGTTTAATAAATGTCGGATCTTTGGTACGGACTTCAAATGAATCACAAGTACGCCAGTGGTGACATCACGCGACCTACTGACAAGTCTACCCCCACTACAGAGCCCTGATGTTTCAGCTTGTGGCGAGAACGACATGGAAAGTCAGATCGCAGCGGAGTTGAGACGTCCTGGAACTGTACCCCGTGTTATTGTGCTAAGTTGTAATCTCAAGTAATTTGTTAGTTTAATAGAAACAGTGTATCGCACCCAGTGTATTTTCAATGCACGAAACATCGACCGCCCACATGATGTACGAGCCCAACGAAATAAATCCTGACAATCAAAAACACCCAGAACAAACTGCCCTCTTTAAAGAGGGCAGTTTGTTCTGGGTTTTTTTTATAATAATAACGTTGCCCTAAACTAGGAGTTTCTACTGCATTGTGGGTGCGTTTACAATCATTAATCTCGCATACACAAACAGCCAGACCCAGAACAACTACCCCCGGCCTGTAGGCCATACAATTATTTGTTCCATGCGGGAATCGGACCCGCGACGCGCAGCACAGCAGTCAATTGCTCAGCCACTGCGCCAACCGTGCCGTTTGAAATTAAATCGCAGATTCTATCAAGAGTTTAACTCTGCCTAAATTGATGGGTAGCACTTTCAGTCAGTCTCACCCAGATAGGTTTTATTTAAAGAGGGTAGCTAAATCAGAACAACAATTATTTCATTATTTACCCGCGTGTATGTAGGTAGGATGTGTTCACGTGTTTCATACTTAAGAACTTAATTATAACAAAAAGGTAAAATAAAAAACATGTCTTAAATCTGACTTAAAAGTAAAAAGTCCCCATTAAACGCAGGAACATATTTCAGAGCTAACTTTAGTAACACGCACGCAATGCTGCGTGATAAACGCTAAACACCTTACACGCTATACGTGAGCACTCCTACGGCCATATTCTTGTCGATTCCAATGGTTAAACATCAATCCATATGTAAAACGGTGCATCCGAAACTGAATTCGATTTAATTTAATAGCCGTATATCTTGCTGCTGATATTTAAGTATAAAGATTATTCTGGAACGTATAACTTATGAATGCTTTTTAAGGTGGACGCGAACGTGTACCCGCCGCAGGAGCCGTACACGCCGCAGACATCACATTTTATAAATCTTTATATGAAATAGTATGCAACAAGTTTGATCTGAGGATTTGTGCGCAGGACCATCCGAAAATGCGATGACAGCGGCGCGTACAGCTCTGGTGGTGCTTCTAGGTGCACGACACCTTAAAATAGCGGTCATGAACTTTTTGTGTCAATATTCTACAGCAATTGGATTGGATTCGGTTTAGATGTGCTGATCGCGGAAGGCGTTCATTTTCATGGTGAAAGTCGCTCGTATTCATTTATGGACTTTGAAACAGTAAGGACGAACATACATATTTAAAACTAGTGTACAATGGGCGGTCTTATCACACAGGGAGATCTCTTTCAGACAACTTTTTAATGCCCTTTTCTTCCTTCCTAACCTTTTTCTCCTTTTTTTCAATTTGTCGTAAAAGTGTAATGCATCCATGGTTTTAGTTATGTAAGGCGTAGATTGTAGTCAGTAGACCTCCACATTAGTGTCGATAAATAGTGATATATGATCATACAGCCATAATACTAAGAAATCATTAGTTGAATCTATATTATTATAACATCGGTGATTCACGTGTATAAACAAGAACACGAATCCTACATGAGCAATTCCTTGAAATCTGGTAAGATTCAAGTAGTCTAGGCGTAAAAAATAAGAACATGTTCTAGATATTTCATGTCACACCTAGTACCTTCGTCTCTATGACATGTCATTTGACATTATCTCACGGCGCCTCAAGTCCTGACGTTGTAAGTCGATTTGCAGCTACCGCAGCTACCCTACATATTTAGTAGATGTAACTGATTGGATACTGAGAGTTGATTTAATATTTTTTAGAGTAAAGTATTGCTTTAAGACAGGAACAGGTTCTAGATAATGATCATTTTAGTATTTTGATGATAATACCTCGACCATAATGTATAACGAAAATCACACGTTTGCAAAAATAAGATATATATAAATGTGTGTAACTATGTATTTATTTTTTGTTAGCCTCACAAATGTACCACTGCTGCGCAAAAGCTTTCCTCCCCCCCCCGTTCCTAAACTGTCTATCTTGTGCGACATCTGGCCATGTTCGCCCCGCAAACAAGATCAGAGCGTTACACCACATTCGCCGCGGTCAACCTCAACGGCGTTTCCTCCGTCAGGCGTCCAGTGAGCGACGATCTTTGCCCACTATGATATACAAATACTTAAAACTTATGATAAAGATTAGTAATGTAACACCAAAGAAGTATCTTAAAACAGAACATTCATCGTTAAATATGTGTCTTAAACTCATATAATTATGACAGAAAATACAGAGAAAGGAAAATCAAACCATACAATGAAGTAGTCGACCCAATTTCGCCGCGCTTTTCACAGATTCCTCTCACCAAAATTTACCTTATATGATCTACGAGCAAAATATTGTACTGTGTTAAACCGTTCATATTTTGAATTTCAACAGAGTAATTTGATGATCCAAATAATCGTGTAACACTTAACGTATGTACGTAAAGTGAATCGTGACGGGAATACGAAATTCTGAAAATTAATTCACTTCGTCGGCTGAATCACGAAATTAGCCAAGCGAGCTTCAGAAACAGGGAACATATACACAGCGAAATGAAAATATATGACGTATTCGGAGATATACTTGTAGCTTCACTGGGTTTACGTTGAATATTTAGATCAGTATAATAACATTGACTGTCAACGAAAATAGTTATCGTATTCATACTTCCAGAATTCTGCACTCACACATATGAAAATGACATGGCTTCTATAACACCATTGTGACACAGTCAGATTGAAATCCAGTATTGGCAAGATCCATACTTAACGCGTTGCCACTGGGATCTAGAAATGTGTCAATCACTCTTAAAGCGTTTGCTATTGCTACAAAAATTTTCATCAGGATGGACAACCTTCTCGGTAGCAATTTTTCTTAACTCCAAAAAGGGTTTATAACTATGTCATTAGGTCAACTTGTTTTTTGATGATAGGTGTATGTGACGTGACACACACACACACACACACACTGGTGAAATCCCCAAAACACGTTACCCAAAATCCGCAAGTCCCAAAATTAATTACTCCGCACCCACAATTATAACAACACCCTATAAAACATTAATAATCCAGCTAAAACTTGAACTGAACATAAACAGTACACTCCACACCATCTTGACCTCAAAACCGTCTCAAATTGGTCCCAAAGCTAACTAAATCATACGTGCGATGTTCCCGTAAACCCATCTAGCCACTAGAGGACTGTGGACATGTCTGCCAGCATAATTGGAGCACGCCGGAGTCACTTATGTCGTGACAAGTTGACAGAACGTGCCCAGCTTGCTACTAAAATTTACCTAAAGTTGGCTTTTAAGAATTTAGGGAGCTTCTTGGTCTCTGTTTTTCGAGGGTAGTATGAAAAAAGTTTTTGTACAAGTTTCGTGTAGTTCACACGTTTGGAGTTGGACTGATTCTTCTTCGAGGCTGTTTGAATTTTTCAATTTGCTGCAGGAAATAATCATCATCTGCCTAGCCTTTTTCCAGCCATGTGGGGTCGGCTTCCAGTCTTATCTGATACTGCTCAATACCAGCATTTTAAATTAGAGCGACTGCCTATCTGACCTCCACAACCCAGAAAATAGTGTTTTGTCATTTAGTTCTTGTGATCGGAGAGAAAAGCAATCGAAAACGTCAAGATGGTGAAAATATCCTATTAAGTAAATTGAAATAAATTGTAGCATCAAAGTAGCTACGTACAGAAAAGTTCTCAGTATTTGTTTTGACAATTCAAGTTCAACCTCGTATTGTCCAAACAAACACACCAAGAACTTTTCACTTCCAAAATTAAACAAACATTCATAACGAACACTCGGTATAACTTCAAAAATTACTGACACCTCAAAAGCGGAAATCGGAATTGTAACTCAAATAATAAACAATTGGTGTTGAATGTTTGTGCTGGCAACGCGTTTTAACCGTTTAAACGACGTGTTAAATATTCAATCCGTGATTAGCGGGGTAAACAAAAGAGCGTTGTCACTACACCGCTTTGTAGGAGAGAAACCGCCGTCTGGATTATTTCCGGCATCAGGAATTTATGATCTGGCGGTTGAATACCTTATTTGCTGTAAATTAGTGCTTTTATGAGTTTTATGCTCGGAGAAATGTGCTATTGACAATTTTCATTATCAGTTTTTAGAATGTCTGGAATTCTGGAAAATCTCGTTTTCTTTAAAAATTAGTAATTTCTGACGCTCACTGGAAGTTTAGCGACAATTTGATCATACGGTCTTTTGGTTCCAGTGACAAAAATAGCGTTTATTCCAATTTTCTACGAACGGCTTTAGTTATGTCATAGAACTAAATCAACATTATAATTTCAAAATTGAGTTCCCCAAGATCCCACCGATCACCTGCGTCTCCTAAGTTCCTAACCTAACATTTAATCCCACTGCGCCAGACGGAATTAAAGCACGCGCAGCGATTCACGCCTCCTCTCCGCTCCGCTCACCTATCTCCGTTTTCATGTAAACTGCGTCTTAGGCGCGTCACGCGTCACACAACACACGTGACATTCTGAAGACACCTTTAGCAGGAGACTAACTCAGGATTGTGACGACAAACAGAATCTCAAAGTTAAGGATCAAGTATGGTCATGGTCCCTTCGTCTGCACACAAGACAACACTGTCATAGACAAGATGTTATTAGGCCTTTGATAAATAGTTATTGGTTTATTTCTGTGACCTATTTGTGCATTTAGAAACAGATGTTACTCGTTCTATCTAGACCACACACAGTTTTCGATTCTAATGGATTGAGTTCGGATATTATTTTTGAATGAGATCTTTCATCTGTTTTATCGTTGGCACCAGAACAGTTTTTATTTTCTGTTATATTTATTTCACATCACCACATAATTATAAAACAAAGTCCTCCGCTGCGTCTGTCTGTCTGTTCGCGATAAACTAAAAAACTACTACACCGATTTTCATAATGTTTTCACCAATGGATAGAGTGGTTCTCAAGGAAGATTTGAGTATATAATTTGTCAAGTTTTTGTATACATTGGCAAAAATATAATGATATGGAGGTGTCGGAAAAAAAAATAAGCCGTCTGGGAGTTTTCAACGAAAACGCTGCCTAAGCACTTTGAGATATAACAAAATGATGTATTGTGGTAATTTTGTATCTCATATAGGTCTACAGAAAAGTCCGCTAACCTATATCCTTACGAGATAGACATATGCTGTCTATCTCGTAAGGATATAGGTTCTCATGGGTTGCGGGAACGAGATCAATATTTAATAATTACGTTTGGTCGCGATAATTGACATCCACGTGGGCGAAGCCACGGGCATTAGCTAGTTAGGATAATATAAAAAACTAGAGATCATTGTTTACCATAAGCATTTTTTAATACTGTCACAAAAAAATCTTCGGTTCATTTTAAAAAGTGTAACCTTTCCCAGAATACAAAATTCAGGACAAAATGAGAACAAAACGCATATTAAAACACCTTGACATTAAACCCTATTATGCTCTTTCCTCATTTACCGAGTATTCAGATGAAAATACTGTCTAACATTCACGCAACGCATATTTCGTGATTATGCAAAGCAGTCTTAATTGCGTTTAGAGACGCCAGCGCGGCCATTACTGGCTCAAAATGTGTTTGACGAGTAATTAAATTATTTTATTGCGCTACAATTCAATTAGTTTATGGCGCACGACATGCTAAATTCGGTTATATTCAAAAGTCACGTTAGGAGGGTAGTTTATGGTTTTATGGACTTGCTGATTGATTTGCTTGGAGTTTTAAAAGCATTATCAAGTTTATGGATGTTGTTTCCAGTTGCTAGGAAGAAGCTATTATCCGCCTAATACTTAAATTGCGGTTCCTCCAAATAGAACTTCCCTGACAACACTACTAATTTGTTTGTATGTACGATGTCTAACAGCAATGGCCCGTACCTACTTTCTTCAAAAAAAACACAAGGATTTTTTTTTACTATTATGTCATTGAGCAAAGCTACCGGATTATCAAGGCCATTTTTCCGAATATAATGTTTTCCTTCCCCATTCTACGAAAGAGATTTGACCTCAATTTGTCTCTAAAAGAGATAAAAAGGATTGAAATTATGTAAGTATAAGTTATATAAGTAGAGCCAAAGACACATATTAATGCGAAAGAGCCACTCTCAAACGAGATGTAGGGCAGGAAACATTAGCATAATGTCGTAGAAAAAGTAGGTTCAGCAAAATCATATTTCCCCGATGTAGCTGAAAGTCGGCTTTTATCGGATCTTTGTGCTAATAGTTTTCGTGCTGATGTATGCAAGAAAAGTGTATTAACACGGATTATCATCCTGGAAGTTTACTCTTTAATCAATACTCGGTATATTTCATCACCAAAATTGAGAGTTGAGTATTCCGTGCATTAGACTTTCTTTACTGCTGCATCTTTTTGCACTCGAAGACAACCACCCACCCACCCCACCGGTCGTGTAAGTGCTTTCTCACCTTCCTTTTATTCGTCAGAGCTGTGGCAAGATACAAACTTTTAGTTTTTAAAGCTACTCTTGCTTTCTAAACACTTTGTAAATAAAATATTAAGTTGCATGAAACCTGCGGTTTACTGCGAGAACCATAATAGACTCTATAAGCTGCTTTAAGCTGCGTTCCATTTTGGATTTATTTTAAGGTTCAGAATGCGCTGGCAACGCGTGCATTTATGATTATGAACATTTTGCGGGCAGTAAGCAACAAAATGAGGAGGTTCGTTTGGTTTCAAGAAAATTATAGTGCTACATGGATCTTTTGGCGCCTGGATGATATTACCAGGAGGGTCCTGTAAGTAAACATTTGTGTGTGAAATGGTTTGTGGAAATTCCACGCGCTATAAGAACCGTGCGGTACTAAAGTAAAATAAAATAAAAAAACAAGACAAACTGTCTGCATAATTCTCCTTTTCACAGGTATTTATGAAAACTGTGGTATGATAATACCAAGCTTATACGAAACTGACGATACGTAGGTTCTATTATGAGCCCGACATACACCACAACGCTAATAAACTTAATTAATTTAGATCCAAAAATATCTAAGAGACCGCAGCGTAGGTGAAATATTCCTCGTTGTCTTAACATCTGTCGAAATGGAATACCTAAGAATATAATCTTGAAGGAACTGTGGTTTTGTTGTTTTTGGGAGTAGATGAAATGAAGATCGGGAATGCTAACATTTCACTCTAAGAAATAACTTTTTAACTTTCTATAGCTATAGAAAGTTATACATATTATGTATTTAGACTCGCGTTTATATCATGAGACGAAGTGGTTGAAATCAATTATCAAATTTAATTAAAAGATCAAACTATCAGATTGTAGGTATACTCAACAGTTTTTATTATTAGTATAAATAGGTACAAAAACTAAGAATGTTTAGTGCCAAATTAACAAGCAGAGGAAAATTCCACGCAAGCTTTTTTAATTAACTAGAAAATTTTAATTAAGAATCTAGTTCTAAGGAACATGTTCAACAGTACCCAGTAGGCGTGGAACCACAAAAATATGATTTCACCGAAGAAATGACGAACAAAAACACTTATTAGACGAGGGTAAGTAGTACTTACTGAATGGAAGTCTCCAGTTTTTTGTTGAAACGACTTTAAGAGCCATTACGAGTACCGTTAACAGTCCAATTTTGCCACGTCAGCGATGGAATTGTCGATATTTCGAGTGTTGGTGGGTGGAATCCTCTTGATGTCTTTTTATAAGTAAAGGTAGGGTATTTCGAAATTGTAACAATGTAGAAATGGTGTGTCTTTCCACTCTGAGAGATAGACGACTTTGGGGAGTGGCTGACGATTAGTTATGAAGTCAGACGATACTTTGAGAAAATCCATGAAATGTTATGCTATGTGTTTTTGGATTGTTGGTGTCTTATTTTATGTAAAAGTGGGTATTTGGAATCGTAATAATGCAAAAATTATGAGTCTTTCTTCTCTGCAAGCTATCTATCTTAGGAGTGATATGAAGATTCGAATGACGTTATTGCGACGCACGCTATTTCGAAAAAAATTAAGAATGGTACGCCAGTTCGAAAACACATTAAGTCGAAAACCGCTATATCGAATGACGTTGTAACGAACACGGTGATTCGAAAAACTGTTTGAATACGCTAGTACGAAAGTCTTGGTATTGAAATCCACTTTTGCGAATAGCATATTCCAATCTGAATTTGTCTGGGTATCGAATTTGCGACCCAGTGATTACCAAGAACTACTTACACTACGATGATAAAACTGACACTGAGCTAGTTGTCTATACTACTAAGTATAAATGATTAATATTAGTACTTATTTTGATTTTGCTATGTATCCCTAGCATGCTTCAGATAGTGCAGTGCAAATTTGTGTGGATTTATAAAAAAATAAATTAAAGAAAATGCTACCGTATCGGTCATTCGATATAGCGGTTTTCGACTTAATGTGTTTTCGAACTGGCGTACCACACTAAATTTTTTTTGAAATAGCGTGCGTCTCAATAACGTCATTCGAATCTTCATATCACTCCCGTCTATCTTTATGGAGTGACTGGTTGAGATGTTGCAGGCTCGATCCTCACACGGACCAAAGATTAAGATTTGCAAATTATTGTAGCTTCGTCAGTCTAATGGTGTACGGTACTGTGATGTATGTTTAGGTTAGCAGTTAGTAATAAATGAGACGTCTCACTGGCTACGCTATGCTGTTCACTGGGCAGTCACATTTGATTTATTAACCACATAAATCCTTACGATACATGAGCTTCATATAAACTTGCGGAGTAGCAAATACATGTACATAAACTCGTCACGCCATTTTCCCATGGGGGTAGACAGAAACTACAGAACGCCACCTGCTTTGATTCATGCATACTTCTTTCGCTTCTTACGAGGTTGCGAGTACTACGCACCTGACCTTACCGAAGAACCTCATCAAGAAGGTCAGTGTATGTCCTTCTAGGGCGTCCCCTTCCGGCGTTGCTACTCTACTCACATCTGCCTTGTAATCATTGGATGGGTGTATCACAAACACAATATAATAATTGCTACCGTGACGTCTGTGACGAACTTAAATATAATTTATTTTAAGCATTGTTCTCATGGAAGTGATTTTGTGTTTTTTTTTAGAATAAATATCTTTAAACCTAACCTAAATAAGTTTTTTTAAACGCTCATCGTCATCACACATCCTATGTCAAGCCCAAACCATCTACGCGTACAGTTTTCAATTTCTGTCATTACAAAAACTTTTGTTCAGGTGATGCGAGCTAAATCCATTTGAAGGTCTGTCTCAAGGTTTCTGAACTCATTAAAATATTAAAAACTTTTGTCTGCAAAGCATCTGCAAAGGTATCAGACTCATAAAAGAGCAATTAAACGAATTGTGTCGCAGTTTCAACGCTTGAACTTGTAATTTTTCAGACTTTGAAATGCCATATCATCTAATGCCATGTCTTAGTACTTTGTGAGTAATTACGAAAGTCATTGTAGTACTTCAGAGATTTAATTAGCATTGAAATTTTCTTTGGGGATAAATCCTTCATTAAAGTGTAGGTACTTAGAACCTTGAACTTGGTCCGTGGATGGGTGACCACATAACATAACAAGTTTCCTCCGTGCCTCGGAAAGCACGTGAAGTTGTTGGTCCCGGTTGTCATTAATAGATCTTTGATAGTCATTACACTTAATCAGTGGCCTGAAAGTCTGACAACCAGTCTCTTGGTAAGACTGGTTCTCCGACTTTCAGGCCACTGACTCCAAGAAGAGGTACCGTATTACCCAGTACTAACAGGGTTGTGTAGGTCAGATAGCCAGTCGCTCCATGGAAAATACTGGTATTAAGCTGAATCCGACTTGAAACTGGAAGCCGACCTCAACAAATTGTTGGAAAAAGGCTTGGCAGATGATGATGACTTAGAACCTTGTACAATGGGAGATTAACTGTTTATCAAATTGACACACTGCCAATTTGCAGTGTATTAATGCCAGTGTAGTTTAGCACCCAATGGCAATCGCTGTAGCAATTTGGTAAACAATTAATTTCCTTGAGTTTACTAGCTTGGATGTAAACATATCTACCAAAGTAAAATTCAGTAGCCTCTAGCAAAAGGCTGCTCAATTTATTTTAAAGGTGGGCCGAAATTTTGATTTCTTGTCAACTGGCGGGCCGCGGGCCGTCTAGTAAATAAAACTTGCTATAGTAACGGTAGTTGCCTACCTACTCAGCTTTTTACATTAAACTTCAGTTAGTTGCTCATTGTTTGCTGAAATTTGGCTTACTAAGAAAGGGTTCATAAGAAGATACTGAGATATGGTTTGATTTTTTTTCGAACCTCAAATCTGTTTTTAAAATAATATCGACAGCTGAACACTTTTGGCGAGTCAATTTAAATGCGTTGGCGGGCCACATCATTGCCCGCGGGCCTGGGGTTGAGCAGCCTTGCTCTAGCATAACAACCAACACCAGGCCATGGTTAGGTTATTTAGACCGTAAAAACTTAAACTCTCTTTGAAACTAAAACACACGGTGGCCTAAACAAATGTTCAGTTATAAAGTAAAAATAGTTTTATTTTTTATCTACCAGTTAACCGTTCGGTTAAGGAAGTGCGGTAAGCTTTTATTGAGCAGTAAAACTAAGTTGCTGACGATAAAATTGCGGGTACTTTGTAGTTTGAATTCAGTTTATGTATTGTCAATCGATCGTTTTGCAAGAATATACGTAGTTTAATGTGATAGTAGAATTTATTCGTAGTTATTTGAACTTTAGGGGTGTCAGCATCGTGCTTGCTTTATAGTAAACGAGCTGTTACCCCTGGCTTTGCCTGCGCTAAGATCGGGAATTATCTCCCGGAAATATAAAAGGTAAAAAGTATCCCCAATATAGTATTGACGAAAAAATGTATGTTTTTTTGGGATTCTGACGCTGGAATGTGATATTTCTCGGTAAACATTATATTTTGCTGCTAATCTGCAGACGTGCGCAAATCTAACAATGTTTTGGCTACTTTATTCGCAGTCGTGACTTGTAAAATTACTTAAAATTTAGCTTCCTCGTTTTAAGGAGTCACGTACAGGGAAAACCAGCCGGTTCCTCCATCAGATTAGTGCGTAAGTTGTCAGCATTGCTTAACTTTTTAACAGTTATTCTTCGTATTACAGTTGTAACGTCGGGTTATTGTTGAAGATGATGGTCGCCTGATAGGGATCAGCATAAAGAGAAAAAATGGTACTAGAGATCCAAATGCCACAGCGGGGAGTGCCGCCGTCTTGCTTAACAAGTACTTATAGATGTTAACAAAATTAAATAGAAAATGTATATATTATGTAGCACAAGGAGTAATGCTGGGATCATAACCTATTTAATTTTCGTTTAATAATTTCTGTAAGACCGCCTCATAGCTCGAGTGGTGAGCATGAGGACCTAGGTTCGATTTCCAGGTCGGGCAGTGTTATTCAGATTTTCCATCAAGAATTTCTCAGTAACGGCTACGGAGCCTGAATTCGTGCCTGGTTGATGGCAATAGGCTCGCTCCTATTACATGAGACTGCTGCTCTGCCTAACTCTTCGGGGATTACAGGTGTGAGTTTTTGATAGTAAGTTCAATAGTTATTTTCAAAACAAAGAATCTAATTTGACTAACAAACAACACCTACGGTGAGGAAATCTACTTCCGAAAACAACACATTACAATATTTTGATCCCATTAAGTATTCGATTACTTCAGTAGGTCTCCACTCCATCCTATAAAAGTCCAAAAGACCAACATTCTAAATGCAAATATAATACAGAGTTTACGTTACTGTTCAGGTCAAAATCAGCCGAAAGACAAAATAAAACTTTAGAAAAAGGATCCATAAAATTATTCAGAATATTTTGTGTTCGCCTTTTTTCTTCTTGGCTCACCGAAATCCCCGACCTTTGGTAGATAATACGCTGAAATATCAAAATACATATAAACGGTAAAAGGATCTGTCTGTGCATTGAATAAATAGTTATCTAGGGATCTCTTTTTCTATCGAGGCAGTGATAAACAAAATAAAAAAATCTTGTAGAATTCTCATGGTGCGAAAGGGACTGATAAAAGTTTATTGCAACGCTACTAAAGGCGCATACAACATACATTTCTTTCAGCTGGAGCACGAGAAGCATACTTCAAGCCAAAATGATTGCTTTGGGATTTTGAAGGCTCATAGAATTAAATTAAGGCACCGTAATAGTCTTTAAAACGTTCAATTTCAAACATTCTGCCTTGCCTTTATCATCATCATTACAATTCAAGTAAGTACCGGACATGCCTCTTTCCAAAGTTTCATCAGTTTAAAGATCCAACTTCGTTCAATCCTCTTCATTCGCTGACAGTTAGGAAAGGAACCATTAGATTGCAATAGTTCGCCATCAGAAGCACCATAGAAAACTTTCACGTTTGACTCCTTATGATAGGTACCGAAGTAATTAAATCGATCCTGACTTTCAATTTCAATTTATTTACCTTCCATTCCAAGTGAGCAAACATAGAATGGCGTGATACAGTCACCAAAGAAAATATATAATATTTATGTATTCAGTAATTCACTTCAATAATTACGAATATTAATGAGCGTGAATTGTCAAACACGTCATTAATTACTGCCCTAGTACGGCTATAATTACATTATCAAGTCGAAGAAGTGAGGCGTTCGATGACATAAAAGGAACCAAAATGGAGTCGTATTAATTTAAAGTGATCATTTAAAATTAAAACGTGTGAGTGTTTTGAGGGTCGAATGGTGACCTTTACGTGTCTTAGAAATGTTTCTGCTTTGGGAAAGAACTGGAGTCATTATTTATAATGCTACATGATCGGTGTCAAATAATTGATAGGACTTAAATGTACCTATAGCAACACATTTATCCTAAGAAGTAATGCCTGGTTTCTAGAAAATGAATCACGCGTCAAAATTAAACGCCGGCCAATTGATGCGATTGGCTGTTGACACTGTTGATAATGAATTTAACCAATCACAGCAGTTGACGTGCGTTCAATTTGTATGCGTTGGTAATTTTTGTTTCAGAAACGAAAGATTTAACTAATGAGAAACAACTGAATCTATTGTTCGTAGATCCTGGGAAGGTTTAATGAACAATCATCTAAAAACTTACAAATCGAAATCGGCCAAACAAACACAAGAACTAAAAGATCCACAAAATCTACTCAAAAACGCGACTACCCACAACCACGCGAACCACTAAAAATATTTATTTTCACAAAGCTTTGACATGCAAATTTTCTTGAAACATTAAAAAAACATCATAATATGTCGGTTTATTTCCAACAGAGTTATTTTTCTATGGGAAAATACACGTGCTGGAAAATCCTTATTCCCGTTCATTTTTAAGTAGGTAATGAATACGTTATCGAGTAATTATAGGGTTTAAACGTCTAAAGACTGTTTTACGGTAAGAATGATGTGGTGTCGAGTATGGGTATAATTGGAATTTGCCTTTGTTTAACGTGGCTATCATGGGACATGATGTTTGTTTCGTGAACAAAGCACAGGGTTTTTTTAATAGTCGAAAATAGCTAAGTAAATTTTGAAAGTATATTGATAGCATTGTTTTTATTGACAGCTGGTATATATAACTCGTGCACTTGCCAAAAAGCATCCACTTTCGAAATTCTAGGTCATCATTTTGGTTAGGGACAGTGTTAAGATAATTGATACGATTCCTTTGACAAATCAACCAATCTTTTAACTATGTACACATTTCCAGCATGTTATAAAATTATACACTATACACACTCACATTTTCGAGCACCCACACTCCTGACTCATTAAAACCAATTTTGGCGCCCAACACGCCACATAGAACAACAAAAAGAAACCCAGACATTCTCGATAGCCATTCTTCAAAAAGATCGATAAGCGATTCACCGTGTATAAAAAAGGAGCACCTTATACCTTGCGAGAACCCTCACCTTTCCCGCCTCCCTATTATTAGGAAACATGTGTTCTCCAAGCCTTGTAATTTTCTGCCCGATACTCTTCATTATTCGCTTCATTTTACGCCTTTGTGGGAGCACGTATTGATACCACTTTTGAGACATTTGTGGTAAGATTTTTATGTTCCCACAGTGAGGGAATTTTTTGATTAACAGTGTTAGTAACGTTCCTTACGTTTTGGATCGTTGAAGTTTTACGAAATGTTATTTTCGGAAAATAAGAAACATTTTTTCATTTCAATGACAGTCGGTTCACGGCTAAACAATCTTGTTACCAACATGAATACAATAATAACAGATAAACCCTAGTAAAAGGCAAAAACCTGAGCTTTACCTAAGGAAACAAAATGCTCTCGAGAAAGTAGAAAGCAAAATCTACAATGATTCTCACAGAAAAGGAAACCATTACCTTTAACAAAACTTTATGAAAATAAGCGGGTAGTTTGAGAATAATAACTGTATGAATTATACATAGAGGGCGCTTTAGTCTTCACAAGTAGAGAAGAAATTAGAGAAAAAAAATTATAGACTTATAGTTTAAAAACTATAGTCTATAATTTTTGGGGAGGCGATGTACTAAATGGGACTTTTAGTACATTGCCTCCTTCCATGTCGCATGTCGTATTCAAAATTCAAGATTCCGATTTGATTCGAAATTTATTTGATAACGTTTTTCTGTCTTAACCGTCGCCTTTGCAAAAAAAATTAATGCAAATGAAACAGACGGTATGCTCAACTTGTCTTAGACCATCCATGTTAATAAGAAAGAAAGTGAATGAACGAAGATTATTTCTGTTATCATGTCATTGACATATGTCAAGTCATGAATCAAGAATGTATAATAATAAAAAACGTTTACGCCTCGCCTCAAAATTGAATGTTTCTGCCACACGCAACTAAGATCTGGCGGTATACCGTTGTTATGGTACTTAATCACGGGAAATAAAAACTGAATTCAAAACGGGATTCGATCTGTATAGCAATACTTACATAAGATTACAACATGCCTGGAATTCCCGAAGGATGCAGAGGTAACTTTAGTACACCTACATTTCGACAGTTCTTTTAGTATGCTCGAATTCTAGATAGTACATCTTATAAAATTCGAGCATACTACCATCGACAGGAGAAAAATTCAGAGCCCATGGCTGCTACTGAGAAATTTTTGATGGATAAACCTTTGCCCGACCTGGAAATCGAACCCTCATGGCCATTAGAACAACGGGGCTGTTTCTCTATCGCACTATTTCAACAAACGGTTATGGAAATTTGAAATGCTGTAAGAGATGTTGAGCTTCCAGTTGCATTTTCAAGTTTTAGTCTTAAGTTGAAATTACAACAGCACACTTAATGTCACTTACAGGGTTCTATATATCCACCGTCGTAAAGTTGATAGAAAAACTCTTAGAAAGTAAGTACTTGTCATTTAAACCAATCAGGTACCCAGAAAGTAATATTAAATATAAGTTGAGGTTATGAGTTTCGTCTTCAGAACATTTCTATCGACAAATTAGTCTAAAATGCTTTCTAGTCTGGCCGTCTAGTTATTGAAATTTTACCTTTGAGAGTTGAACGTTTGTAATTTCGAATGTAGCTATATTAAATCTGAACAGTTTCAGTAGGGTTTTGGTCCAGAAGTGTTTTGCAGGTATTAACATGCTGCTCCTGCTTCTAAAACGGAATAATGAATTTTTATAAAACTTTTGATTTTTATACTAATGATGTTTTTATGAAAACGGGAAAATGTTAAAGGAGGCTTTCTTGTCATATCTAGCCCTCATAATGATTATTGCCAATAATTTTTTTCTTTTACCAATTCTAAATTGTTCCATGATCTTCACCTTGTCTTCGTCAACCGTGTAGGGATTCTTTCGGAAGTTATAACTTACTTATCAAATATTTTTACTAAAGGATGCGATATACCAACCTCAGATATTCAACAAAGAATTTCTAATCCAAGAAAAATAAAAGTATAGAAGAACTACATCTTCCAACACTACGAATGAAATAAAATATGAAACAAAACTAAAAGATGATAAAACTAAAAGCCATAATTCTAATGAAGTGGAAACTAATGATAAATGTGACGAGTATGATGCACGAGCAAGAGCTTAAAATTCTCGACAGCTGTCAAACAAGTTTGGCAACAAATCTGTTGGACGGTGGGCCTCAAAACTGAAGATTTACGACTAGGGATTTATCTTACCGACTATATCCAAATGCTATCTTTCAAAAGGACAATATTTGGGACGGCAGCCATTGAAAATTTCAGATTTTGAGAATCAGACTAGAATTTTGATGAGGTCTTTTGACTATGGTGCTGAAATTGAAAATACACCATTTTTTTTTTTTTTTTTTTTTTGGGGGGTGGGAAATCATCAAATGACTCCTCCCGCTCTGGGCGGAGCGGAAGGGAGTGTCAGACTCTTACTGACTAAAAAAATACACCATAATATAAGTGTACCAGTAAAAGCACTTATCAAGCCAATATGGGCAATGACTATATGAAACTACCACCAGTTGACGTATGACAGATAACTCAATAGTTTACGCTTAACATTCCTGGAAAGCTGTCAAACAAGTTTATCAACCTTTATGGATACTGTTGAGCAGGTGCCGTAATAGCGATAGAAAAACATCATATGTACTGATAAAAGATAGTGTTAATGGTAAGAATGAGATAAGGGACAGATATTGGGATGTAGTTATCATTTCTGGGGAAATAGTAATGGCCAATAGAAAAGCAGCAGTAGCTTGAAAAGCTTGCCATACACCTTTCTACTGATCTTCCCGTTAGACATTGATATTGGTTGGGAGGTGAAGCACCGGGCGTCGGGGGCCACGCCGTGATGGCTCTCGGCCACCGTAGGCGCGGGCCTGTGGACGGCGAGTAATGGGCTAGCTCGCCGTCCGTCCGTCGTATGAAGACGGGCAGGCCGTGTCGACGGCGCGTTCGTGTTCCACGCGCGCCTCAAAGAGTTGTCAGCATGCGGGAGGGGCCCGCAAGGGCCGGTGCCTGCCAGGGCTGCGGGACTGTTCGAAAGAGATACCGCGGCCCTGGAACATAAAGGGCCAATGAAGGAACATGGGTGTTTTTTAGTCAGTAAGAGTCTGACACTCCCTTCCGCCCTGCCCAGAGCGGGAGGAGTCATTTGATGATTTCTCACCCTCCAAAAAAAAAAAAAAAAAAAAAAAAAAAAGGCATTGATATCATGAAGAAAACACATGGTCGAGAATACCGTTAACGATGTGAACAATGCAATCTGTAATTTAGGAAATGACTTTGGAATTGTCACGATTTCGTGTTATTCGTTTGGATTGTGCATGTGAGTGTTTCTTAACAACAATCAAAACTCTTTAGATAAAATCCCAGAAAAATTGTTATATTTCAAAGATAGAATTTGAAAAGATGAAGTGGATGCTAACAATGTCGAATTTTAGTGCGTTAAATTAGGTTTAATCAAGATAAGTTTAAGTAGTTTAGTAATAAAACTAAATGAGTCTAAGTTACAAAGATAGCTTGCAAACGATCTAATAACGAGGTGATAACGTTAATAATAGGGATGTTAAGACTGTTGAGAGAATAATAACATAATTTGTTGGAGTAGAATATAAAGACTAGCTGGAGATTTGTAGATAGTCATTTGCTTTTTTGTATACTAACATTTTTACAAATTTAGCTCGTTTAAATAATCCTAATATCTAGGGTAAAATGGCTGTCTTATCGCTATTAGTAATAACTACCAGACTTTTGGATGGACATGAGGAGAGTGAATTAACTACGGCGTAGCCCATGGTGTACTGCAGACACTGCAGATGATATGGAAGATATGGCAGTAGATTTATGAGAATAGTTCAATTACTAAGGCAGGTAATTAATCTAATGTGTCTACAAATAAGTACGTCTCTAAAAACTTTACTAAATAAATGAGATGTAGTATGAACTTATAATATCTACAAATACTAATAGAAAAAGAAATTAAACTAATAATGGCCGCCGAGTTTTCAGTGCATCAAAGCTTCCAGTTCTGTAAAAATATAAGAAAGAGAGAAGTTGAATTATCTTATTTGACTTTTGAGCAAACTACAATATCAGAGCTTAGTTAAGTGCTTAAAGACGACGTAATAACTAATAACTCATCCGCTATTTCTGAGGCCACAACACGCGAGGTATTACGAAGGTCAATTGACTGTATCGCAACACTTACCTGTGTTATGTCTACCTTGTCACTATAATCAACAAATTCACAGAAATAAATCCTGCCAGATAAGTAAGTTACTGAAGACCTAAACAAATTAATTACTTAGTGAAATAAGGGTCAAAAGGTTCAAGGTTACGCTTTTAAGTAATTCAAGAGCACACTCGTTTAGACATGCTTGAACAAGCGTGAACGTGTTTTATTTCACCCTTGTGCATATGTTTATAACTTGAGGTCAAAGTCTGATATACAATTCCTGTCTGTAGTTATATTAGTTTAAGCACCTATCTACCAGAAATCAAGTCTAATTGTAAAAGATATGTTTGAGCGTGTCCAAAATCGGAACAAATGCCTTTCAGTACAATATTCACTGACAATTGCACGGCTGCACACGGATTGTTGGTTGCTATACAAATTCACAAATATTTACCAACAGCGCCCTCCAGACAATGTCATTTAAGCGCATAACCTTAAATACAGCACTATATGGTAAAAGCCGGGTGCCGCGACATTCAAATTTTCTTACGTTTTTTGCAAATTGCAGGTCAGTTTCAGGTTGTATAGTGATTAAAATGTGATTCGCGGCCGTAACTAATATGGCTTAACTGAGTTATAATTATCAATACAAACCTCTAAGTTCATTTAATTCCATTGTATTAAGTTTTCATGAACTAATTATTACAAAATTTGAATTTAGCGAGCTACCCTGGCGTTTCCCCCTTAAGAAATGTCAAAAACAATGTTACTTGTACTGAAAAAAATCTGGTAGATTGGTGTTATAGATTTTACCAACTACGTACGTAAGACATTTTTTTATAATAAGTTCTACTAGATCGAGATAAAGCTGTTAATTAGCTTAAAAACTTGTTTAATTGCAGATAGAAGTAAACACGCTCGACGGCACTTTATAAACTAGTCGTAATAATTTATTAACTCTTAATTAATTTACAGCTTAAACTAGGTTACACCGCAAAGCTAGACTGAATATAATTTCTAAATAGTTATACAGGGTGTCCTGTAAATAAAGGATCAAAAGTAACGGGTAGGTAGCTTACCTGATTTCCAAAAACTATTTTTGCATTAATTAGTAAAACCTGGTAAAACGTTCTTTCATCCAACATTCATGTAAAATGAGATCTTTAGAAATCCATAATACCGAAGACTATTACAAGTAAAGGATGTGTATCAAATAAAACGTTCTCACAAACTCCGGTTGAGTGAGATGAGTAAAAGCGAAAGCCGTCTTCAAAGTCAAGGAAACAAAAAAAGACAAGTCCATAAAATAACAAAACACACTATACAATGACAGTTCTGTCTGAAACGGAATGGTAGAATTCTTTATGTAAATAAAAGATAAGTTAAAGTTAACGTACTGAGATAAAAATACCTCCGCGGTCATTTAAAATATCAATAAAACTTATGACTAATACTGTTCGGTATTGGCTCTGAGAAATAACTCTTTGTTTTCAAATGTTAAGTGCTTGTAAACGTTCGTTGTTTCGAATAGACGCGGCAAGTTCATTTAAATATTCAAGAGGTTCTTTTAAAAGCTATATTTCTGTACTCTTGAAAACTTCTCACTCTGTTGTTTGTTAAATAGTAAAAGAATAACCGATAGTTTCGCGAAAGATGGAACAACGGAGAGGAATTTGCTTACAGGATAGGCTTGCAAAAAATAAATGATGATGGACATGGTGTAAGACTAAATCTGAATAATCTTTGTTTGTTTCCACTGCTTGCTACCATTACAATATTGAAGCCAAAAAACATTATACTGAAGTTCACTTTAATAAAATTCAAACACATTGGATAACATAAACTTTTAAAACACATTATTCTCTTACTACGACACGTTGATATAGTACTAAATTAACTGTCTTACTTCAGTTATAAACTTTTCAGAACGAATCCTAAAAGCTCCAAGTAAGTCCCTTTATACGCACTCAATGTCTAAAATACTGTAAACACAGTGTAAAAACTAAGAAAATAAAACATATTACGAGAGCTCAACACGACTCAAGTTTAACATGTAAAATCCCGTATCATACTGCTTTACACCCAAAAAAAAAAACGTCATTCCTCGACAAAAAATTCCCACAAATAAACATTTAGCTGTCAAGGGACACAGTTACGTTATATTTAGAAGCTTAGGGGCGTCCAAAGTAGATATTTTAATGGACCAGAGCCATTATTCAACGATGCAAGACGGATGTGTCAAATGGTAAGCTTAAAAAACCAAAAACATACCTTGTATCATGGAGATTAACTCCTCGTCTAAGTCGAGTCGAAAATGGACTTAATGACTCGAATAATGAACAGTCGGGTTACAAAGTTTCCTCCTTTTATCTCTGTCCATTGTGCTTTTAGACGAGTTTCAGAGTAAATTCATTTTTAATTTCCACAGTGTAAGAAGCATTTTTAACTCGCTAAAGCTCTCCAGTACTCGTTTTCGCGTTCAGATTTTGAGGAACAAAAGGGACGTAGCGTCCTTAATTTCTGGCCGAAGAAAAAAGCAATATTTGTCTTTAAAGAAATTAAGTCGTGTTCTTGGGGATATTATGCAAAGAAGGACAAAATTCGGGCAAAGGGAACAAGCTAATTGTCCGGACAAACGGATGTGACAGACCAAAAAAATGGTAAGGAAATACTCGTTGTTATAGCGGAAGCTATGGTAATGCTTTTACGAGTATTATTTTTCCAATATTACGGTTAAGTGAAGCCAAATGAAGTCGAATAAATATAATACGTTATTCTTATTTGATATTAAGTTCATGCAAAACATGACATTGTGGAAAAAATGTTTGCACTAAAATTGCAAACGGAGCTATCCACTTTTGGCGTGAACAAAAGCAATTTATTCTCATCGTGACTAAAAAGATTATAAGTCTGGTAACATCCTTAGGACACAGATAAGGAATGCTTGGAAATACCTACTCCACTTACTATTCAAGCCAAGAACTCCACGTTTTAGAGGCAAACTCTAGCAATTGAGCTAACTAGGTCAGAATTTACTTATCTCTTGAGAATTACCTGGTTCTTGTCTTAATGTGTACTGCTACATTTAATTTTCTTACAAAAATATGCTACCACGAAGTCTGCAGCTGCACCTTCGTGCCCCTCACCTCTTACAATTGATAATTGCAAATTAAATGGCAAAATAGAATTTGTATTGAACTGTATCTCACGCGGTAAGATTCAAAATGATCGTGCAATACCGATAACGGGAGGGGTTGAAATCATCAATCACACTCGGAAATAGGTCGAACTCGGCATAGAGAGTTCTTTAAAATGTACTCTTCAACGAAATGCGGTATGTTGGAAACTCTGACGTCGGTTTCCAATCGACTCGTTGGAAAATTAACCTTAGTCTGATACCTATACGTAACAGTATCGCTGGAAGGCTTTCGGCGTACAACTTACGGTATCTGCTGGCCTATGACCCCGAGATAGCAACCGTACAGATTAGGTAAGTACTCAGAACAGCTCTCAGTACATCCGATGGCTTAGATAAAGGGCTTCGTGTTCTAATAACTTTATGGATAGCATCGGTATTTCAGTTCGAAAATGTTATTGAAGTTGCTTTAGAACTAACATCGAAGCAAACCCAACTAGACAAGCTTTTGATTGAAGTCACATCTGTTTTGAATGTGACATTCACGTTTGAATACATATCGTTTTTAATAATACTGTGTTGACATGTTTCTTTTTACGATTCGTTGAATAAAAAGCAATTTATCGCCAAATGCAAACCTAAATAGATAATTTACGGCCTCAACGACAAAAGGGTTCAACAGGGATTTAACAAAGGACCTCTAAGTCGCCTACGATTTTTTCTCAAATAGTTCCTGTGTCGGCTAAAATAAAGTCGCAAATTGCATTTTATATTTGATACGTGTTCATTTCACGCGTGTAAAATGTAATAAGCAACATAAATCTAGGACGGTGAAACTTACGAAAGTTCTAGAAACGAATTCCGGCCCAAACACCAATGGCGTAAAGTTTGTTTTACTATGAATGATTTGTTCGCAATTTCTGGCCGTATTATGAATAGAAACGACCCCTGCACAGAAGCAGGGGATTGTGAGTTAGCAAATAACATGTTGTAGCCCCATTGCATACAATATTTATTGCACACTTACACCGAACTTTGGGGATAGGAGATTATGAAAATTTTAGAAATATATGGATACAGAATTCGAAGCTATAAATTATGCAGAACAAACTCGGCCTCGAGACTGACTTTGAGGATTTTAATATATTCCCTCGAGAAAGCATGAGTAATTAAGTAACTTAGCGAAAACATCATGAATAATGCTCAATTAAAACTTAAGAATGCTTGTTCAGCTAATGAAGTTAATAATCCAGTTTTAAGAGCAGATAAGAAGGATGTAGCGAAACTTCTTTTTCAACAAGTTCCAACAGTGACTGGTGAAATACTATAACTTCTGCAATTTATTATTGTCTGGGGGACCTTGCAGAATTCTTATCAAAGAACTTGGTAGACGTTATTGATGGAACTTTTTAATACGTGTTCTTCTCTAGGCAGTCTTGAGATGTACCTACCAAGGAAAAAAGACTAGCAACTGTTACATAGGCAGTCTGGAACAAGTAAAAGAAGAGTTTTTAATTGCTCGTTACTTTCTTACTAGTGTTTTATATTTGAACTAAACTTAATATTTTACTTAAGTTGCTTTGTTCTTTGATAAAGAGATAATATGTGATTACTAAAATTTGTTACTCATACCTACTCAGTTCGAAAATAATGGGTTTTAGTTAGGGTTCCAATTTTATAATTTGAAAAATTCTATAAATAAAAAGCCAGACTTTGCAAAAAGGTTACAATTGAGATCCCAATTAGAAAACAAAGTCTGGCGCAAGTACGTTGAAGCCAAGACAACATTTCATCACTAAACGACCTCCCAGTACTTACGTAGAGTCTAAGAACTTCAACACTCACAGCATCATTTTTATTGGACACTGATGAGAGTTTAGAGCCCAGAGCTCACGAGATTCATTGTCGCCACTTGACGCTACGTAAAACATGGTCCATCCAATTGAGTTTAATGATCACAATATTACCTAACTAGTTGATGCTCTTGTTATCCTAGTCTCTTCCCAGGCCAAGTGGGCTTCGCTTAGCCGATTGCGTGTTCTTAGCAGATGACTAATGATCCCCCTAATCATCATTAGTTAAGTGAGCTGGATTTGTGTGCTCAGTTTATAAATTTTGAACTCATTGATTTGGTTTATGTTTAACAACTGTTCATTGCTATTTCTATATTATACGGGTCGTTATTGGTTCCACTCACTGGTAAGTATAGGACTCCTCCGATTTGTGTCATTGTTCCCTGACCAGGGCCAGTCCTACGGCTTATGATAGCATTTAATCAAGGGTTGTCCTTGCAACACCAAACTCTCTCATTATTCTGCATTA
The DNA here is from genome assembly GCA_950022335.1 of Eurois occulta. Lineage (NCBI taxonomy): Eukaryota > Metazoa > Arthropoda > Insecta > Lepidoptera > Noctuidae > Eurois > Eurois occulta. Next base: position 10,345,931 of record OX465502.1, read on the forward strand.
CATCGTCATTTTTGAATTAGGAGCCGGTCTTCAAAATATAATATCTAAATATTTAAACCTCTTATGACAAGAGTTGCAGTGATTAGTACCCCAGTTAGGGATTCAACGTCATAGAAGTAATTAATGCTATTAAACGTCACAGAGGTGCCACTGAAAATCACCGCTGCACTGCTAATTACGGTGTAGAATCTAAGTTAAGCGACACCTCTTTGATATATATGCCGTGTCACCAGTTAAGCTACAGTGTAAGTAATTCTGGCTTAACTATGGAGTACTAAGACTGTGCTATGCCTATCACACAAGGAGACATGCGTGAATTAGAGACTTAGGAAACAGTAGTTTTTGAAGGGTTCAAAAAATCTGGCTCGAAATGACAATGAAAATTAGGTTCTAGGGCCATTTTATAAGGTATAAATGCCTTCATAATTCAAGTTCGAAAAGGGAAAAATGTTATAGTTGTATTTACAGCTGCTCCCGCTCACACTGGAATCATCATAATCGCCTTAAGACGTCATAATGAGAATGAGAAAATGGTGGGTAAACCTGGTTGAGAGATATATTTGGTTTAAAAACACTACAGCATTAAGCAAGATCCATAAGAAAAGTAAAACGTAGTCCTGTGTTAAACGCTTTTTCTAGCGGAACTAGGTCTGTGTACATAGTCCCCAAAAGGCTATTACGAGACCCTCAATTTCGATGGACATCATCAATTTTTCTTGATCGCAAGTCGTGTTTGAGGCGTCAAACTGCTTGGGCGTCGCCAGAAGAATAACTTTCAGTTATTCAGGGTTATTACACTGCCAGGTCACGATTCTCCACTGTATTGGATTTTTCATGATGTGGCAACGTTCAGACTTTCAGACAGACTCTAGATTATAATGTCGTTGCCTTTTATGTGGGTAGCGAGAAGGGTCGAAGTAAACATATTCTTTGGAGGTATCTACTCAGTTTTAAGTACTTTTTTATCAAGTTCGTTGCGTGGATTTTTGTAGTAATTCTAGAAATCTGGAGTAAACACCTTAGAGGTTTAAGTTTAACGCAGAAACCAGGATAGAATTACTTTTTTAATGCGTCTCCTTATTAAACTAACTGCATTTTGAGAGAACTACCATCGTAAACGACTCTTATCGATGTCAAGCTTATTAAATATCGGAATAAACTAGATTACTCGTTTCCGAAAACTCCAAACATTGTCTATTTAACTCTGTTATCCGCCACAACGAACTATAACAACATCAAAAATCTAACTACCAAATCAGTACAAACTACAAAGCAAAGCAAACTTTATCTCGTACCAAATCAGTTTCCAAACACTCAAATGACGTGTTGTTAGTCTGTTAGACATAAAGAGTGTTTTTAATGACATAGCTGATGTATGCGGAGGAGTGAGTCAATGGAGTTCTCATGTGGGTAGTTCTGCGTAATGAATTTGTGGGGTCAGTCTATAGGGAGATTTAGATGATGGAATTGCTTGCTAATTGAAAAGTGTTTCTGATAACTATTTTCGCCATTATCATGATGTGTCTTGTTGTTTTAAGCATATCAGGGTGCAGTCCATATTTACATCTGCGGATGTAGTCATACACTGCTTGCTTAGGTTTGGTAACTTTTGTGGCTATACGATTAGATATCCTAAAGTAGTGTGACCTCCTTGAAGTAATTACTAAGTCTCCTAGACAACAAAACCCAGAAAAAGAAACAGTGCGTCTATTCTACTAATTACATAAATCAACGTCTTTTATCACATAACGCAACATACTGCGTTCGTATCAATGTCTTTTCTAAACCGGAGATTTTATTTTCTTTTAGCGTGGTAGAGTTTTTACTTTTGTTACAGTTACCGAATGTTATGCTAATGATCACTCCATTTACTAACTACTCTATGTGCAAACACGACTAAATGGCCGGCCAGAGTAAATGTTGACGAGACGCGCAAACACAAGCTGAATGCAGTTCAGACTGTCTTTACACTGTTTTATTTAAAGTTCTCTGCTTCAAGCTACTTTGTTACAGCAAATATGAGCTGGATAGGTTTGTGGGGCAAACTGACTGTTATTTTTTGGCGGATAGCGAATGAGGAGGAATGAATAAAACTTTGGATGGTTTTGGTAAACGTCAGTATTTAGTTAGCTACTGTGAAGATGCTTTACGAAACGTTTAAAGTTCAAAATTATTATAAATAAGCTTTAAATTTTTCTTTTAGCAAAAGTTCGCCTAGTTTCTGTAACAACTGGTGTAAGTTAGTTTATTATTCAATTCCATACTAAATTGAAGGAAAACTATGGGATTGGAGAAGATAAAGCCACCATTATTTTCTTCAGGTTGTATCTCTTGCTGATACCTTCAAAACTAGTGTCAAAATTGCAAACAAGTGATTTAAACATGACGTTCCTAACACTGTTTTAAGTTTTCACGGTTTCTAACTAAACTTGTACTGTCACTTACGGGATATCTTCCGTGAACATCCATTATTCTGACCTCCCGCTATTTCGACGCTGTTGCAAGCGCCTTGATTGCAGGATGACTGGAGATTGCGGGTTGATGGTAAATAAACCACCTGGTGGACCGATCCACTGTGATGTACCCACCAAAGTATAAGTTAATAACGTTCCTAAATTTATTATTTCATCAAATTCGCACACATTCATAGAGAATCAAGAAGTTTCTATTACATTTGCCCTATTCATAAGTCTGCATTATCATTCCGATCATATTTCACTCTCAATAAGTACTTCCAGATTACATAGAATTAGTTTTTACTACGCACGCTGCTCACAAGGCTGAACTTACAAAGACAACAATTCTAGGTAAAAAGGATGGATCAAGGATAAAATGTCTGCAAAAGAAATCATACCAGGTTGAAGATGACATGAAATATTTGGATTATTTAGACACCCACGCATCCTGCCGTGCCTCGGTAAGCAGTTGGTTTTCGCTATCATTCGAGCGTCTTGACAGTCATTACGGACAGTCAAAAATAAGTCTTACCAAGTGATATTCAGCTGTGGACGATGATGACGATGAAGTGATATCATGTCATCAAGTAACTCACTGAATTATGGGGGTCAGATAGGCAGTCGCTACTTCTTAAAAACTGGAATTGCTGCTAGACTCGAAGCTGACCCCAAAATAGCTGGGAAAAGGTTCGGCAGATGTTTAGATCCAACGAGTCTGACAAATGAAAGTTTTAGACTTAGAAAAGGATCTATATCATCATTCTCTTGCCCTTATCCTAATTCATTTGGGGTTGGCGCAGCATGTCTTCTACTTTACTTCTCTATTACTTGTTGTCTCCTCAGACACCTCCTTTTTTGCCATATCATCCTTCACACTGGACAGTGTTCCATCCCTCGTTTCTTTGGTCTTCCTCTACCCATCCACAATCATGCTCAAAAGGAGTCTATATACGTTAAGTAGATAAATGCTAAACACATAATGTTCTACAATATGCTAAACATGAGTATCCCAACAAAGATCCAAAAGTGACATTAACGAAACCGTACATTTGCATACCCCCAGACCCGTAAGCCCAAAGTAAACATGACACGACTTTATCGTCGATTTATGGAAAATATTGTAAACAGATTCAAATACCACTCCAGATTTTGTCAACAACGAACAAACGATATAATGTACGTAGTGTACTTTTCCTTACTTACATGTGTAATTTGGAAAGCAAACAGGGTACGAAGATCACGAATCTTCGCATCAATCACACACGGCGAATTTTCATCAATAAGACTGAACGCGATCAGCACATCTAACCCACGTTCAAGAGCTGTCAGTGTGTAATATTTGTTAAGGAATATTTTCATTAATAGCTCTTGAACGCCGCCGTTTAGACGTGTTGGTCAGTTTTATAGGTGAATCCCGCTCTGGACCTCGGGTACTGATGTCTCGATCTTTGTAAGAAACATACAGTCATGAGCCTATTACCCAGCCTTTTCCCAAAATGCTGAGGGCGGCTTCCAGTGTCCCAAGATACAGCTAAATATATTTAGCTTTATTTCATATAAAAGCTGCTTCTATTTGCATTTTTTTTACTCAAAACTAAATCCTCAGTTCGCCACATTCGTTTACCAATTATGATAAGCAAATAAAACACACATTGAGTTGAGTAGGTAAAAATGTCAAAGAAATATTTGTGAAAATCGTTTCTGGAGGATAATACGGTAATAATTGAGGGTATTTTGTTTTCATTGCGAGTAAGTGCGCAATCGAGTGGGTAATAAAGCCATGAACGATGGGAATAAATGCTTCTGTACCGTCATTCGACTCATTATTGCTGTTTTCGAGTTGTCCCTTTTCGTAGCGTTGAACGAAAAATATCACATTTTATGTCGTAACGGAAAAGAATATTAAATTACGTTACAATATTACAAGAAGCTTTGTTATAAAGAACCTACTTTTGCGTGAAAATAAGTATGAATTGGGAAACATTCTCAGAATATGATTTGGAAATTATTACATTGGCATCTCACCATTACGTCACTAAATAAATGTACTTGTTTTGTAAAACAAAGAAATTAGATAGCGCGTTTTCCGGTACCGATATTTTGGACACATAATACCGCACCGGTTCCAATTCATTCACAGGTGAAGCGTGAGAACAAGAACCCTACTCTAAGCCTCATTCATTACGGCTAATTGTTTAATTGCCGTCTAACCACGATTAGTAACACGATCCTGATAGCTTTGTCTACAAAAACCGAGGCGTGAAGCAACGGCCTTTAGGATAACCGTGGTTAAAGGCAGGTTACGGTGGTTTTGGGTTGGCGAACGTTTGTTTTCCTAAACCTTTTTCATCATGGTTGTTGAGATCGTGGATAATAATAACAGCCGCTCGGGTCGAACTTCAGGTTAAGCCGTGCTTGCCTAGGTTGGTCCGTAGGTGAGTGACCACCCATTTCATGCTAACTTTCCTCCGTGCCTCGGAAAGCATGCAAGCCGTTGGTCCCGACTGTCAATTGTTGATCTTTGACAGTCGTTACAGGTAGTCAGTGGCCCGAAAGTCTGACAACCAATCTTACCAAGGGCTATCGTAGTACTAATTGGGTTGTGAAGGTCAGATAGGCAGTCGCTCCATGTAAAATACTGGTATTCAGCTGCATCCAGTTAAGACTGGAAGCCCGTACAAGCACGGAGGTTACTTCGGCAACATAAAACTTTTAAAGCTACTTTTCTACAGTACTCAAAGCTTCTTTCTTCCACATTATAACGAAGTTTAATTATCAAACTATTGAAACGTATTGTAGCCACATAAAACAACATCTTATCAGATTTTATAGCTGTTGAATAGTGATAGATTTTTAGCTTAATACAGCGCCACGGGAACCCAATTCGATTGCTTATCGCTTCGTGTACATCGTAAAAAACAACTCGGGATAACAGGTTGGGTTTTACAACTTACAAGTGAAGAGAGAGGACACAATCGATACTAAGTATGGGCTTCGATTATTCTTAAATCGACTTAGGAATATATTACATCTTTTTGTTTTGGAAGTATACAAAATGTTGTAATTCAATCTAGTATAGCTGGGGTTTTATAATTGAAATGCATAAAGGTTTTGGATGTCTTGCGTTTTAAAAAATCCGATAAGATTTTTCAGGATATAGCCTGCATCTGACAGATATGTGATCTGAGGAGTGGCCGAGTCCCAACAGTGGGGACGTTACAGACTGATACGTATTGCAGTTTTTAACCCAGAATTAACATCCACAAGGATTCAATTTAAAGCAAACGCTTCTGACAAAACTGCTAATCTACCAAGTTCATTTATAACAATTTACATTTCCTGCACAGCGAAAATAAAAAAGGTAGTAGCTAATAATCAAATTAAATTCAATATAACTCCTGATTAATATTCCTCTCTGGTTCCACAACCATTTTTACACAACAAAGACAATTGTTATGGTGCAGTTTCGCATAAAAATTAACCAATCAATGTATGCAGGCATGCATGGTGAATTATTATGAAATATGCCAGTGAATACTGATGAACGAAGCAACTATGCCGCATGAGTGGGTAGACTGATATTTTCATTTAATAAAGGAATTTTTGTAACTGATGTAGGTATTGGGTTTTATTTAGTTTTGATGAAAATTACTTTAGAATGTAACTAGGTTTAAATAACATTTTACATAACATCACGCTTGTAATCCTTGAAGGGTAAGGCAGAGGTTTACCCTAAGAGTACACCCACACTGCGTCAGTTATGGAACGTTAAGTCCCATGTAATAGAGGGCGAGCCTATTGCTATCAACCTGGCGCAGACTAGGTTTAAATGTCGATTTCAATTCGTTCATTTTATATCATTCTAAGCTTTGTACGTCTTGCTTCCCAACCCAGGTCAAGTTGCTTTCCTATATTTAAGACCACCGATCCACCTCTCCTATACCGCGTATGCTGACGATGCTTAACGCGCTCGTGGAGACCAACCCTTTTTTTTTTTTTTTTTGGTGGGTGGGAAATCATCAAATGACCCCCCCTCCCGCTCTGGGCGGAGCGGAAGGGAGTGTCAGACTCTTACTGACTAAAAACCACCCATGTTCCTTCTTTGGCCCTTTATGTTCCAGGGCCGCGGTATCTCTTTGGAACAGTCCCGCAGCCCTGGCAGGATGGAGACCAACCCTAGATTAGACTTGTTTGCTGATATATGGGAGATAATAATATAAGAATGTTTGCAGTTCTGTGAGAAGACAGAGTGATTAGATAAACTGAATTTAGTATTTTGCATATACATACATTACACATTTGTTAAGCACTTATTGGCTCTGTGCACGAGTTCAGCGCCACCTAGCGTCCGCAACTTTGTTGGCTCTGACGTTTTGATATTTAATGGCGGCAATATCACAAATTATTACAACAATAATACAAAATTATCTAAAATATAATAAAATTACTGTGATACGTTGATTTGGGTGGAGAAAGGGTTGTGCAATAATTTTTGACCATTCGAGTTGAATGAGGTAAGTAAAATTTATTCAAAAAGTGTGTTTTATTTTGCATGTGTCAGGGTTTGTTTACTTCATTTTTAGTTATAGTTTCACTGTAAAATAAGAAAAGAAAGCTACTTTAGTGGTTTTATTCAATAATAATAAGCATAAATAATTGTTCCTGTAACACAGTGATAAATTAAATATCGTTTTCAGATCGAAATGATTATTATTTTAAGGACCGGGTTTGTGAGTATCACTCACAATATAAAATAATTCCAACCACAAACGGTCTTTAAAGGAAAATTGTTGGTTTCTTCTGGACATGTCCGTGACGTAGAGGAATTAAGAAAAAAGCAAGGACAGAGTTTAATAATTCAAGCTCGCATCTTAAGGCAAACATTTTTTGCTACCTTACAAAACGGTTGTAGAGGTAAACAATTAATCTCCGTTTGAAGTCAGAATCAGAGATTGAGTTTTAATAGACGCAATTTTTAAATATTCATTTGATTGCAGGTTGCAGGTGAATGCAACAGGAGTAATTACAAGTGTGAAATGTGATTGCGTTTATAATCAAAGTGGTACATGCTTCTATTTTCCAAGTAGCTGTTGGGAATCGATAAAACGTACATTTACTGTTTCTGCCAGAATTCTTGCAATTTACAACACAACAACTGCTGTGACCCATTTTTATCGGGGGAATAACGTAATTATTAAAATTATGTAACCAAGTCTAAACAGATTACTTTGAGATATGGCACATGACAGCGCCAACATTGTTTTTACTTTTGACCACATGAGCGCTGCGATCAATGACATTACCCCCACCTAGTACTTCGCACACAGCCAATACGTACAGACGCCAGCACATCAAGGTACTACAATCTGTCAAATTCCTTTAATAGATTTTCAACGTTCATCGATATAGCATTAAGTTCAAGGTTGATTAGGAAAATTTGCCAGTTTCGGGTAGGTAGCTTGATGTGCTAGTCTGTAATACCTTCCAAGTTCAGAACTACCATCCCTACTATAATATTATAAATGCGAAAGTAACTCTGTCTGTCTGTTACGCTTTCACGTCTAAACCACTGAACTGATTTTAATAAAATTTGGTACAGAGATAGAGTTGACCTTGAGAAAGAACATAGGATAGTTTTTATCCCGGACTTTTGAAGAGTTCTCTTGGAAACGTGATATAACCGAACTCGACGCGGGCGAAGCCGCGGGCGGAAAACTAGTTTTCAATAAAGTAGATGTTTAACGGTTTCAATTCATCAGCCTACCCCTTTCCGGAAACATCACCCACGGGATAGGAAGCCTCCAAACTCAATTTCTGAGAACACTTTTTAGTAATTGTATCGCAATTCTTTGATGTTCGCCTTTCTCTCATAAAGGAAAGGTTAAGTCATGCCTTTATTTTTAACTGATTTAAAAAAAGGAGGTTCTCAATTCATCGGAATCTTTTTTTAAGTATGTTCACCGATTACTCGAAGACGCCTGAACCGATTTGGAAATTCTTGATTTTTGTAACTTAAGGGTGAAAATAAGGCATAGGTGTGGTGGAGGTGGCATTGCACAAGTCCGAGGCCATGTGCTTTCATGGGCCTCGGAGCGCGCCACCGTCGGGATCCATACTCACGGTAGGAGGGGTTCCCGTCGGCGTCGAGTCGACGTTGAGGTACCTCGGACTCGTCCTCGACAGCCGATGGAACTTCGTGGAGCATTTCCGACGTTTGGCTCCCAGACTGGAAAAGGCCGGGGCTGCCTTCAAGCGGCTCCTGCCCAACCTGAGGGAGCCAAACGCCTCCTGCCGGAGGCTCTATGCGGGGATCTTGCGGTCCATGGCCCTTTACGGGGCCCCGGTGTGGGCGCGTTCGTTGAGGTTGCGTGCCAAGCACTACCTGAACGCGCCCCAAAAGGTGGTAGCCGTAAGGCTCATCCGTGGATACCGCACGATCTCCCGCGAGGCGGCGAGCCTCCTTGCCGGATTGCCGCCATGGGATCTGGAGGCCATAGTCCTCGCGCGCCTGCACGAGTGGCGCGCGGAGGTACAGAGCCGGGGGGTAACTCCGCTGCCGCGGCATATTGTCGCGCGGCGGACAGACTTCCGCCGTGATCTCATGGCGACATGGAGGGAGCGACTATCGCAAACCCGTTCAGGGCACGCCACGATAGTGGCGATAAGTCCCCTCTTTGAGGAGTGGCTTGAGAGGCGCCACGGCGCCCTCACCTTCCGCCTGACGCAGGTCCTCACCGGACACGGTTGTTTCGGGAGGTACCTGTACCGAATCGGGCGGGAGGAAACGCCCGGGTGCTACTATTGCGAGGATCGACCGGAGGACACGGTGGAGCACACCGTCGAGGTCTGCTCCGCTTGGGAGGAGCACCGCCGTGTCCTCGCAGCGGCGATTGGCGGCGGCGACCTCTCGCGCCCGGCCCTGGTTCAAGCCATGGTCCGGGGCGAGAGGGAATGGGAAGCCGTCGCCTCCTTCTGCGAAGCAGTCATGCTAGCGAAGGAGGCGGCGGAACGTGAGAGGGAGAGAACCTCCTCACGTCCCAGCCGCCGCGGGAGAAGCACCGGGCGTCGGGGGCCACGCCGTGATGGCTCTCGGCCACCGTAGGCGCGGGCCTGTGGACGGCGAGTAATGGGCTAGCTCGCCGTCCGTCCGTCGTATGACGACGGGCAGGCCGTGTCGACGGCGCGTTCGTGTTCCATGCGCGCCTCAAAGAGATGTCAGCAAACGGGAGGGGCCCGCAAGGGCCGGTGCCTGCCAGGGCTGCGGGACTGTTCGAAAGAGATACCGCGGCCCTGGAACATAAAGGGCCAATGAAGGAACATGGGTGTTTTTTAGTCAGTAAGAGTCTGACACTCCCTTCCGCTCCGCCCAGAGCGGGAGGAGTCATTTGATGATTTCTCACCCCCCAAAAAAAAAAAAAAAAAAAAAGGGTGAAAATAAAGTCCCTACTTAAGTAAGCAGTGAAAAATAACTTTAGCTTCAGAAATCTGTGGCAAAAAATACTGAATCAAACAAATAAAACTCACCGAAGCTAAAGTTATTTTTCACTTTTTTGTGTTTTTGAAGTTGGTTTTATTTTTTGCAAAAAAGTTTTTTTGTTTAAAACGCGAACCCGTGTTTTCAATGTTTAGAATTTCCACTCCACCTGTTTGGCTGTTACCGTGGCTGACTTAGAAATATCATAAATTCATAAAAGACTTCGAATCCAAGTCGGTCGGAGTAAATAAAACCTCTACAGATGGAAGTTCATGGACGGCTCAGATCTCCAGTGCGATTTCCAATGGTCCACCTTCAACCTGACGCCGCATGCTCTGTCATCTTTACACTGAAGAAGCAGTGCGCATCGGAGTTGAATACGAAACATAATTTCGCCATCGCTCCACACCAAGAAGTTTTCGCTAAACAGATTACAGCGAGAAATAGCGTGTATAGGATTTTCGTCAGCCTATTCATATCCATTACATAATCACGTATTCAACACGAAGAACAACGTACCTACTTTCCTCGAAAGTCCCAAATTATTTATTCAAAACCGTAATAGCGAAAAGCGATCTCAGGTAATATCTTAGCACATAAACGTTCTTCTGAGCTTGTAACTCATGTGATCTAGTTATTAAAAGTTTAACACCAACACTTAATATTATCATGCTGTAGATAATTTACGGCTGTACTTGTTCTTAAGAAGTTAAGTGTAAGGTCTTGTGGGAATAAATTATGGTGTGAGATTAGAAGTAAAGTTAACTAAGTACTTGATTAAGTATTTTTACTTTCATCTTCTTTCTCGTGTTGTTAGTGCCTAACCTGGTGTCAGAGTTTGTATGCTGCCCATGGGCCTCTGACTTGGCTTTACATGCCGTCCAGAAATATCTCTCCGGCAAGCAAGTGATAATTATACAATACGCTCATGAATCCGAAAAATCAGAGATGCCTGTTGTGGGTCCGTACTTTAGACCTATGACTTACCAACTACTATTACTTTAACAGTGAATTATGCCCGTTTTAACTTGCAGCCTTAGTGTTCCCATTGTTGGGGCTCAGGCTTCCTCTCTATAATATGTAAAGGAGCCTTAATCAATAGTTAAACATTGTATTGTATTGTATAACGGGCTGGTGTCCACAACTCCACGTCCAATGCGCGTATTTTGCGTGCGGGTGGGAAATCTATTCGATCCACCCCAGCTCCCCGAGAAAAGCCAGTAGCGCCTTGATGTCGCTGACAATCTCGCGGAGAGTACCTGGGTTACCGAAGTACTTTGCCCTAAGTTATTAGTTAAATATTATTGCAGGGATTCATTTAGTTGTTGCATAATATTAGTAACAAAAACGAAGACTAGAAGTGGCAGACAGAGGTACGTATACCTATGACATTTCGTCAGTTACCTTGCAGTCTTCCTTAATAAGGGTGAGCCTCTAGTCAATGCAGACTAAGCATGGCGGGTTTGTTGTTACATTGATATTTTTAGCTCTGTGGCATCTGAATTCCAAAACAGAGCCACCCCATAACAAAAGGTAGCCAAATATTATTTTGTTAATGAAGATCATTCCGACCGTAAATCGTATTTAATGAACACGAGAGCCTTTTAAATAAAACTGAGTTCAAATTAAACATCGCTAGTAAAATGTCCATTTTAAATGAACGGTGCTGTAAACATTTACTAATTAAGCGCGAAAATCTTGTGTTTCATACATTAATTGGCGTTGCTTTTATTGTGGCTAGGACGCCATATTGATTCGATGGAATTGCTCATTCCGAATTTAAATTATAATTTATTTTTGGAAGTGTGGGTGGTCAAATTCAAATGGTCAGCATTTTTATCGTGTTTATGATCACTATGCTAAAAAGTCATGATTATAATTACATTTTATTTTCTTCTTCCTCGTCGGTCTCTCAATGCTGAGGATCACAACCACATAGGAACAATTCATCTCCAAGCTATACGGTCTTTTGCAATGTTAATAATTAAAAATACATAATTAAAAACCTGAAAGTTTTATTCAGATTACTGAATAAAACTTTCAGGTTTTTAATTATGTTTTTTTCACATCCAATCTAATTTAAGATCCAAAGACTATTAGTTTCCAACTATCTATGTTAGGACTCGTTTTCAGGTCGTTTTCAGGCCGTTGAAAATAATTTCAAATTAATGCTATAGGTTAGGTATTGTTAACTCTTAGGAGTCAGCAACTCGCGGATTTCAACAAACAGAGCTTTTAATAATGTATTCTTTAAGTACACCTCTGCCTAAATTACATGCGTGATGCTCCGTAGGTACGATATTTCATTCAGGTACCTATCGCCTAGTCTTCGTAAAAACTGACCTTGAAACTTAGTTCAAATTGCTTGTCAACAGCATCTCGAAATCTAGTCAGTTAATACCTAAATTGGAATATTATATTCAATCTATGGCAAATACAACTTTAACATGCAGTAAAAGCTAGTTCAGCATTTTAATGGTCTATTTAAGTTCCTACTTGCCTATAAATCTGGCTCTTAACACGTTTTAGTGATTTTCTAGTAAATTACGACATAAGGCTTAGTAGTCCATTTCTAGTTCATTAATAAATAAGTAAGTTACCTATGCTAAAATAATGTTTCATTGATATTTAAACAGTTCATAAAGCAGTTAGTCGTTGTTTATGTGCTATTACTTAACTACCTACAAATTCTGCGATAAATCATAAATTGTTCGTTAATAATAGCTAAGTAGGTAGATAGTTCAATATTTCAATAACATAAATAAACCTTTTTCGAGCAATTATAATATAACCATGGAGGCTATAAGTCGGCATCACGAACGAAGGTTCAATGACCACGAAAAAAGTTATGAATATGAAGGCTTTATTGATAGTACTAATATACTGGGTTCCAATTTGATAATCTTATCTTATAAGACGGTAAATAAGTTAGGTATTCAGTATAAAAAAAAACTTGTTTGAAGATTAGGTAGGTAACTTGTAGGTTCCTGTCTATCTAAAATAAGTTCAAGGAAGCGTAATCAAAACGGTTACAAAAAACAAGTAACTTAATAATTCGTTTCAAGCAACAAGAATTCCTTATCGAAACAATAGGTTAGAAAAAGAAAAAAAAACAAGCAAAAAGTTTTATGTTCGAACTAGGAACTATTCCGAAGAAACTTTGCCTACGATCTGAACATGCGCGGTAGCGCTTTCCGATGTAAACAAACCCAAAGTTTTGTAAAAGTTTTCCGAACTTAGTATAACCTACCTTTAGGGCTAAATGTGGCTGAACCAAGTCTAAACTCCAGTAATATAGACACAATCCACTTGGATTCACAACATTCCTAAAAACACTGGCTCAAAACTAGTTGCTTCACTCACACTACTGATGCCGCACTTTTTGACAGAAATTTATCATAAAACACCGTAAATACACTCCAAATAACACTTTAAGGGTCAACTATACAACTTTTTCACTTATTCTATGGTCATTTGTAAGGATTCATATTATAAAAACTTAAAAAATCGTCGTAAACAATCGGAGCAACACTCGGCACGCGACGGCCATCTTCCGCCAACGCGTAGTTTGAGGTTAATTTCACTAGAGGGAGTTAGGATTCCCCAAACTAACTTTTTATTAGAATCAAACTATAGCAAAGTCTCTGTGATTAAAGAGAAATACCTCTGAAAATAGTTTTTAGAATAAAAACAGTATATTTTAGTCATTGAGGAACACTTTAAGTGCATAAATACATTTTATGGATTATTTTTGCCGGTTGATTATTTCGCTTTATTGTTTTGTTCGGTTACAACACTGCATGTTACAGGGTTGTCATAGTAATAATTGTTCGTCGATTAGTAGTAGTTTTTGTAAATGAAATGTTTAGAAAAGAATACGCCTTGTTTTTCTGCCTATGTTTCTTCATGGAAAATAAAGGAACTAATGCCTGTTTATTTTAATGTGACTGCTGCGAACCTGAGAAAAGGCAGATAGTGTTTTGTAATTGCACTACGTAATTCGAATACTGTAATGTGGTTATGGATGCTCGTACCTACGTACCAAACATATTTTGTACAAAACACAGTATTTTGTTCAGTGTAATCTATCGTTATCCAAATCCAGGCAGGATTGGAGCAGGATTTTGATAGCTAGTAATCAAACTTGACGTCATGAAGTCACTTTTTTGTCTTATGAAATACTTACCTTTATAATAATAAAAACCGGCTATGTGCTTATCGGAACACGCACACACGTGAAACATTCCATAGTCTAGTCGGGTTGAATAATTAAATTCTTTGTTTTATACCGATCATGTTCTTCCGTACATTTCAAAACAATTCATACTATCTCTAAGGGGAAGTACTTACTCTAAATTAATATATTGGACTAGAACTACGACCATATTGATTGCTTGACGTTTTTTTTTTTTAACTTATTGCATGTACTCTACCATGCCTTTAACAGTTAGTAGGTATTGAATCGTTTCGAGTGTATGGAATTTATTTATTCTTTAATTTTGTGTTGATTTCTTATATAGCTACTGATTAATCACCCGCTTTCTAGTCTTATCTCTTTCATGCATTCCATCCGTCATTCCTTTGGTCTTCCCCTATTCCTATTACCCATCCACATTCTTATTCAAAACTTTTCGTTACGTCTTTGGTATTTCTTTTTTTGCTTTATGCTGGTAACCCCATTTCAATCACGTGAACGTCAACGTCGTCAACAGAACGAAAACATTGTTGTTGTTTTGATTTCATTTGGGTCATTTTATTGAACTAATTTAATTAAAATCTTAGTATGATAGATTTGTGTGTGCGTAACTTTTGCCTCAACCAAACAGAGATTTTGTAGTAGAAATGAACCATACACAATTTGATAGGGAAACCAAGCCTTAATTCGGCTTGGTTTCCCTATTAAATTGTTTCTTTTCTGTTATACATAATTCCAAGACTACTGCAGAAGGTGATTATGTATATACGATTAAAGTACGGTGTGCGTGTTTTATAATGGTTCCTCTTGACCTAACCTGGGAGTGTGTGAACAAAACTAGTGTCAGTAAGAAAAGAGATACTAATGGAAAAAGTGTGGGCATGAAACTCCATGGTTACTGTTTTCAAACTAATTGGCTTTTACAATGTTTTCATATTGTAGTGTTAATAGGAACGACAGTGTACTAAAGGCATGTCAATATTGGCAGTACTCAACAATTCTTTGCAGATCGTAACACCACTTGATAGGGCCTTTGCACACCACCAGATTATGCAGTGGACTTTTTCTTCAATAAATGACTCAGATTTTGTCTGAACAGTACATAGCGATCTGGACAGCACTGTCGTTTGCCATATTCACATCCCGGAGTGTGCAATAAGTTGTGCACAATAAGCAGGAGGGGTGTAGCATGTGGCATATCCTGTATAATACAATGCGAGTGTAGCCCCAACACTCGCAATGTATTTGAGATGCCTTGTGCTGTGGACTGCTAAAGGTCTTAACACCAACACCAACCTGCACACAGCCAACATGTTTGATGATAGCCCACTCTCGCATTGGGAGGAGGCCTATGCATTACCAGAGGGAATGTAATAGGCTAAATAACAAGAATGGTGTTTCTAGCTCAGAGGATTTTGCATAGGAATGAAAGTGCCTCATCAAATGCTTATACAGAGTGTAACACAATAAGCTCAATATCTCTTAGGTGGTGATTCAGTTTTTTTTATACATCGCACATCCTCTAAAAAACTGTCTTAACACAAAAATAGCAGTTTTGAGATATACACATTTAGTTTTCTTGTGTTCTTAATGATACTTAGCGTAAAAACTTTCGCTTGTGTCATTCGTTGATTTATTTTTGAATGCTTATGGCGGTTTTTTTTTCAATTATAGAGCAAGGACAATTGAAGTTTAGTGGGTATTGTCTAAAAATCTACATATTTTGTGTTATGACAGTTTTTTAGAGGACATGCGACATATAGACCAACATTCCGGTATAAAGTTGTCCAGTTTGATAGTCTGAATCACCACATTCACCACCATAAGATGTATTGGGCTTATTCTATTACAATTTTTTTTTTTTGGGATGGGGTATCATCACATGATCACCCATCCATGTTCCTTCTTTTGCTCTTTGTGTTCCAGGGCCGCGGTATCTCTTTCGAACAGTCCCGCAGTCCTGGCGGATTCTATTACACCCTGCATAATGACCAGTGAGAGACCTCACTTCTTTTGCATCTACTTCATATAAATTTTAAATTCACAACACAAAGCAGAGCTTACATCATTGATTGCATGTCGCGGGTTCGATTCCCGTACGGGACAAATATTTGTATGACCTACAAGTAGTTGTTCCTGGTCTGGGTGTTTTTCTATCTATAATATGTATGTATTTACAAAAAAAAAATGTATATGTGTAGTTTATCAGCCATCTAGCTACCATAACACAAGCATTAAGTTGCTTAGCTTGGGACTAGATGGTGCTGTGTGAAAATGTCCAGGGATATTTATTTATTTATTTATTGAGTCTAGTAGCATGAAATTTTGTAGGGTTCTACAAAATATATGGGATATTTTTTGCTTTCTAGTACTAATTCTGAAACCTCAGTTGGTCCTATAGCGTTTTTAGATCCAGTTATGTATAGCATCCTAAGGGTGTGTCCACACTAATAACATAACATGTTATAAAACATGATCCATTAGGGAGGTTAGCAACATTGTATAATGTAACGACTCTGTTGAGCGCAGAGCCAAGAGGCTCATCGGTGACGATAAGCTGGTGGGTACCAAGCTTCATAGCCTCGCCCACCGGTGCAAGGTTGCATGTCTGTCGGTCTTTTACAGGCTGTACTTCGGTGAGTGTGCCCAAGAGCTCCACGAGATCATTCCACCATCTCCCTTCTTCCATCGGGAGTCCAGACGTACTGCGGGTTATCACCCATTCCTTTTCGATGTTCCACACATTCGCACGAATCGCTTTGCTACATCGTTTATTCTGCGCACAGCCAAGGAGTGGAATTCCCTTCGTCGGTGTTCCCAAGTTCATATGACCCCAATCTATTTAACTCGCGAGTTAATAGGGTTCTTTTGGGTTAGCTCGTTCCATCGTCGACCTCATCTCTGTCCTCAGGACTAGATTGACGTCAAGAGTCATACCTACAAGAGTCGACAAGAGGCATTTAATATAAAAATAAAATAAAATAAAAAATGTAGACTTGTTGTATCGCAAAAGTTTTGTAACATGTTGCCTACACAGTCTGGACTTCTGGACGCACCCTAAGACCGCTTCTATATAGCCACAACAGTTTAGGTTCCTTCCTTACTGCTTTATCTCAAAATTCCATCCTGGAAGACTGTGTTGCTGCTGAGAAAATTCGTAACTAATGGTATTAGCTGGTATCAGCCAATAAAACTGCCCACTCTGGGACTAGCCTAAGAACTAGATCGACAATCGCGCTTGCCTCACCTAGATTAACAATGCAGTCGTTTGAGCTAATTATGTTTATGTCCCAGAATAAGTAAGTAGATACTAATCGCATGTGACTAAAAGAGTGATGAATATAAAATTTGATGGATGGAGAGGGAGAGGAAGAGCAAGGAAACGATGGATTGATTGTCTGAGGAATGGTATGAAAGATAAGGGAGTAAATTATAGAATGACGGTTTACATAGGAGAATAGAAGAATAAAACGTGTTGCGCCGACCCCAAATAACATGGGACAAGGGCAGGAAGATGATGAATAAGTACGTAGATAAAAAGCTGAGATTACTTCCGCAAAACCTATAAAAGAATATCATTATTATCACAAGTATCTATACAAAAAAAAACACTGCCAATAACTCGGTACAAAACTTCTAAAAGGCAATATCTAAACTTGCGCCTGGCTACTATTGCAATTGGAAAATAGCATTAAAACTGAAATGGACTTTGGAACCACTTCCGAAGTGTTAAACCCTTGGGGGCAGTGTTATTGGGGCCAGCTGAAATTGTATGGCTTTGTTGACTTAAGTATAATAAAAAGACAATATGAAATGTTACGTTGTTATTTTGTCTAAAAAGTAAGCCCAGAGAAGTAGGATGAGAGTCAATTGGTACCCGTAATACTACGTAAACCGCCCTTACTGCTGCGACATAAAATCGTAGTTTATTAGGTGTAAAAATACGCTTAACGAAGCCGAAAGGCACTTGTTCTCCGTCTGGGTCAGGATGACTAGACCAAGAGAGATTTTTGAAGGTTGAGCAATACCGAGTTTTAGTACCTATTTGGTACTATTTGGTACCAGACATCAAATAATTCGTACCTCGCTATAGAGGAAAAACTATTACGAGGAAAGTGGCCAGCCATTCTGACTTCAGAATGGCTGGACCAAGTCGACTTCACCTAGTTGTAGGTGTTATAACTAGTTCATCTTTTCGTTAAAATTTAGTACCTCATTGGTACCTCCACATATCCCCACATCCATATCTCCTCTTGTTGTTTGGATTTTGGTTAAGAAATAAACAAATTTTTTTTTTTTTTTTTTTTCTTACATTTTTTCGATAAGTCAAAAATAAGTTACCCCTACAAGAAGTTTTTCATATATAATAATGTTTATTTTTGTACTAAGAAAATTACCGAAAATAAATCATAACACATATATTACGTATATTTATTCATTGATTGACACATTAATATTTGTACATATAAATAACAGTGTGCATACATTTTGTTTTTACTAATTGTGATGTGAAGAGAACAGCTTGTGATTTAGTTAATGATTTTTATTTTTAAATAAAAAGGAAAACATATGTGGAGGTTCCAATGAGGTACTAAATTTGAATGAAAAGATGAACTAATTATAACGCCTACAACTAGGTGAAATCAACGTGCTCCAGATTTCATACAAAATTCCTTCTAGGTGTAACTTTTTTAAGGCTTATCGAAAAAATTTAAGAAAAACATATGTTGAGGTACCAATGAGGTACTAAATTTTAACGAAAAGATGAACTAGTTATAACACCTACAACTAGGTGAAGTCGACTTGGTCCAGCCATTCTGAAGTCAGAATGGCTGGCCAATTTCCTCGTAATAGTTTTCCCTCTATAGCGAGGTACCAATTATTTGATGTCTGGTACCAAATAGTACCAAATAGGTACTAAAACTTGGTATTGCTCAAACTTCTAAAATCTCTCTTGGTCCAGTCATCCTGACCCGGATTGTTCTCCCGATCATTCCAATGTTTTTTTTTGTTCTAGACCATACTTACCTGGGAACTTTCTAGTTACGGAGATATTGGGGATATTAAATTTTCAAATGCACATTTTTAATGTTATAACTTTACTTTAAATACCTCTATGACCCCTGTACTATTCAATGCATCCATCAGGACAATGATTGGGGTCGCCCCACAGACGCGAGAAATTTTGATAGAAACCCCAACTTTTTTTTAACCCCCTGTCTGTGAAGGAACCCTTTGCCCTTCACAGACAGGGTTTAAAAAAATACTTGAGAAAAAGCTGGAACTTTCACCTCCAATATCTAACTAGAAGGTTCCCAGGTATGGTCTAGACCAGTAGCGAAGGGTCAATTTTGTAAGAGGTAAGCCGGAGTACATATCTTTAATGTGATTATATTATTTGTCCATAGAATATACTGTCTGTGCCATTTTTCTAAGGGAAGCCGGTAGGAATCGAGTAATATGGAACCTTCGCCACTGGTCTAGACTTAGACCCAAAAATGTATCGCAATGACGGGGAGAACAAGTGCCTTTCGGCTTCGTTAGGGTGGGTGTTAGTGGTGGGTTTACACCCATTATGTTCAATATTCATGTCATCTCGCCTTTCACTTAATCCATCCGACTTTTCTTTGGTATCCTTTCATTGGTAAACCACTCTATAAATGTAAAATTTTGTTTTAGATTCCTTCAAATAGTTTGGGGACTTGAGAAAGCCGTGGGTTTGGGGGACTGCCTTACGTAATTTTGAGCTGATTCTCGGGATAATTTGAATAAAATCGTCTTTTAATTTTCAGATAAACACAATGGTAAGGTGTCTCCCGTACCGCGAAAATGGTTGTCACTTGTCAGTACAAGTTGTAAGGACCCGAACGAACTCAAAGTTATTTCGAAGGTAGAACTTTTGTTTGAAATACTTTGTAAAGTCATTCGCTGACAACTTTGACTGTTGTCGAATGTAATATGTATTGTGATTGTTGTTATACGTCTCATAATCAGTTATATGCTCTAGGCTAACATTATCGAGATTTTTTAAAGAATGAAGTACCTGGGTAGGTATTCTTACTGCTATTGAGAAATTCCAGATGGAAAAACACTGCCCGCAGTCGCGCTTGCGACCACTAGATCAACGAGGGAGTCAAAACAAAAATGTTTATTTAATAATGAGTAGGATATCTAACATAAAAGATACATTAACGAAGGCAGGCAATTCCACTGAATTTGTCCTTACCCGTCTACCCGACCCCTTTTTTTTTTTTGAGGGGTGAGAAATCATCAAATGACTCCTCCCGCTCTGGGCGGAGCGGAAGGGAGTGTCAGACTCTTACTGACTAAAAAACACCCATGTTCCTTCATTGGCCCTTTATGTTCCAGGGCCGCGGTATCTCTTTCGAACAGTCCCGCAGCCCATCCGTCTACCCGACCCCTTTTTTTTTTTTTTTTTTTTTTGGGGGTGGGAAATCATCAAAAGCAGTATTTTCGAACTGCAAACGATCCGATATTTAAACGTAAGCCTCATAAGTACCTACTTTCCAAAAATGAAAAAAAAATGTCTACTTTATCAAACCAACTCACTTTTTATCGCGTTCAACTCTTTCTCAAATTTTTCGCTTGGCATGTTGAAATGATGAATTTAACGGAAGGGTCGCTGGATAAAACAAGAGATTACCTCCAGAATGGCCATTAGGTGACGGTGCGGTATTTTTAAAACATTTATTCAAGACTAATGTGTTACGTCAGCAGGTAATTTTTAGGGGTAATTTGGGTCGATCTATTTTATAGACGAAGCTGTGGCTAGAATCTTATTACAAGGAAGCTAGAAGAGTTATTTAAGGAAAGGTATACCTACACAATATACCTGGTACCTGCCTCGTTGGCTTAGTGGACGCAAACACTACTGCTTAGCATGAGGGTTCGATGCCTTGTTCAGGTAAAGTGTTATCGCGATTTTGCATCAGGAATTTCTCAGTAGCAGCCACGGAGCCTGGATCTGTGAAGCATCATCATTAGCCTACAGCAGTCGACTGCTGGACATAAGCTTCTTAAAACGCACGCCACTTAAATTGATTTTCGGCCACCAGCCCCCCTGCGAAGATCGTCCTCTACCGACCCTGAGGGCGGCCCACCTTACGCTTGCCGATTCTCGGTCTCCACTCAAAAACACGTCTACCCCAATGGTCATCGGAGCCTGGATATTATGTGACTGGTTGATGGCAATAGACGCGCTCCCGATTACATCGCGTCTTATAAAATTGGGGTGTACTATTAGGTACAGATCTGTCTAACCCTTCATGGATTACAGTCGTGATGTTATGTTATACATAAAATCAAAATCAAAATCAAAAAATCAAAGCATTTATTTCAAGTAGGCCCGTTACAGGCACTTTTGAACTGTCGAAACAAAGACAACAATGAAATTTAGCTACAGTCCCAGTCACAAGGCATAAAAACTGTGAAAGTACTGTAGTTGCCCATTCCCTAACGTAGATCTCTATGGAGAAGAACGGGCAAGAAACTCCATGGACACTCTTTTAAATCAGAATATTTTTACAAAACCTTGGTTACATCATTCATGTTTAGATGGTACATTATGTGAGAGCGATGTAGCAAGATGTGCACGTTAAAAGTGTCCATAGTAAAAACAAGGAAAAGAACAATTCAAAAAATAAAATAATTAATTCAAATAAGCCGTGGCAACCAAGAGATGACCAGTCACAACTGACAGCGCCCGTTCACGAACATGACGCATGTATCAGCACCATTCAACTCAACCATTTTGAAGGGAACTAACTGATCCGACACACGCGCCACCATCAGCGAGACATTTGAGTGAGCATGACATACACTTAACCGCCAGGGCAAATTCAAGTCAAAAAAAAAAAAAAAATGACGTAGGTTTCCAACGAAGGATAGCTTTCTATTACATAGTACTCACATAATATGGGCTATGCGGTTATATAATACCAAAAGAAATTGAATCTATACAATGCAAAGATAGTTGTACAATCTTCAGCAGCTCCAACAATACTATTTAATGCTATCCATTAATCAGTTTATGCGCCCCTGTCCATGTGGAGCAGGACCGGCATTGAGCCAAGCATTTTTATCAGAGATATAATCGTCCAACTTGTAATATGCTTGCTTACATAGTGTGCGTTTAATGCATGATTTAAATTTCGTCTCATTCAGTTCAAGAATACTTTGTGGAATTTTATTATAGCATCTTAAACAGTACCCCATGAAAGATGAGTCTACTTTAGCGAGTCTGAAGCCCGGCTGAACTAATCGGTCTCTAGTTCTCGTACTGTAATTGTGTCTGTCACCTCTTTTATTAAAAAGATGTCGATTTTTTCTAACGTACATTATGTTTTCGTAGATGTATTGACAATGTACCGTCATGATTTTGATTTCCTTAAACAGTTCCCTTAGAGAATCGCGCCTACGAAGATTATATATGGCTCTGATGGCTCTTTTTTGCAGAATAAATATAGACTCAATGTCTGCAGCCCGTCCCCATAACAGAATGCCATAAGACATTATACTATGAAAGTAACTAAAATAGACCAGTCTAGCGGTATCTACATCAGAAAATTGACGGATTTTTCTAACAGCATATGCTGCTGAACTTAGGCGCCCCGCAAGAGATTTCAAATGAGAACCCCATTGTAGCCTTGAATCAAGCGTAAGCCCCAGGAAAACGATTTTATCTACGAATTCAAGTTTCTCTTTATTCAATACTATATCACACTCGTTACTTTTAACATTTGGTAAAGCAAATCTTATGCATTTCGTTTTTTTTTCATTTAATACTAAAT
Source organism: Eurois occulta (assembly GCA_950022335.1). Lineage (NCBI taxonomy): Eukaryota > Metazoa > Arthropoda > Insecta > Lepidoptera > Noctuidae > Eurois > Eurois occulta. The sequence goes on from OX465502.1 coordinate 10,368,866, forward strand.
TGTTTGCTGTGAACCAATTATGGACCTGAAGTAGGGCATTATTTACGTCATCTAGATTTTGGGCCCGTCTATTTATCTTAAAAATTAGAGAAGTGTCATCAGCAAATAACACCATATTTTGAGGTTGGTTTTTTAATAAATAGGGTAGATCGTTTATATATACTAGAAAGAGGAAAGGACCCAATATTGAGCCTTGCGGAACCCCCATTTTTACTTTTAAACCCTGTGAATTAACACCATTTATTTGAACATATTGTTGTCTATCACTTAAATAAGATTTTACGAAACTAAGTGCAAGTTTACCTAGTCCGTAATGCTCAAGTTTCAAAAGCAATGTGTCGTGATTTACGCAATCAAATGCTTTGGAGAGGTCACAAAATATTCCTATTGCGTCTTGGGATGCTTCCCACGCAGAAAATATGTGCTTTAATAAGGTTACACCGGCGTCAGTTGTACAACGTCCCTTAGTGAAACCAAACTGTTGGTCGTGTAAGATTCTGTTGGTGTTAAAATGATTGAGCGTTTGATTAAGCATTACTTTTTCAAACACCTTGCTAAAAACTGGCAACACGGATACAGGTCTATAATTATTAGTATCTTTACTATCCCCGGATTTGAAAAGAGGTATGACTTTATTGTATTTCATTAAATCAGGGAAAACTCCTTGGTCTGCACACAAATTAAAAATTAAAGCTAAGTATGGTGCTACAGTCTCAACTATGGATGTACAAACTTTGATAGACATTCCCCAAAGATCTTCGGTCAGTTTGACTTTTATTTGCCGGAAAGCTTTAATAACTATCATAGGGTTTATGTGTTTAAATTTAAATTCAGCCGGGCAGCCAGACACATTCGCCTTTAATAAACCAATTGCTACTTCAGGAGAGGAATTAAGAGACTCCGTAGTTTTTAACGGTATATCGGTAAAAAAATTCACAAATTCTTGAGCTACTTCCTGATTAGAGCTTTTAGGACCACATGCTGTATCTAATGTGTAGCTAGTGTTACGTATTTTCTTCCTGTTAGTCTCGTTATTTATGACTTTCCAAACTGTCTTTATTTTATTTTCTGCTGTTTTGATCTTGTTGCTAATGTGCAGGGCTTTGGCAACCTTGCATGTATTTCTAAAAATGTTTGAATACTTAGCAACATACTTATTAAAAGTTTCAGTGTTTATATAAGATTTAAGGTCATAAAGCTCAAATAGTCTTTCCCTACTTTTTCTGATACCTCTAGTTGCCCAATCACTAAATATAAATTTTGGGCAAATACTTTTTGTCTTCTTTTCAAAAGTTTTGTTGTATTCAGTGTGAACTATTGAAAAGAAATGATCATACAATTGATTTATATTAATATCGTCCATATGATGGCTCATAACACTTAACTTGTTCTGCAGGGAAATATTATACCTATTTAATTTGCTAGTAGTTATAGGTCTAAATTATTATATATAATTATGTACTTTCATACTTTGTAGTTGGCTTGTAGATAGAAAGATAAAATTACATAGGTTTAAGTATAACACAAAAATATCCGTTTATAAATCAACAAAATTCTTGATTGATGGATTTAATCCAAAGTACAGATGTAACGATAAAACAATTTTCAATTTCCGAACTGAATATTTGTGAACTACCTACATTATCTACGTATGTACGAGACAAATATATTGTATTACTTTGAGGGAAATGGAATATCCTGTAAAAATGTCCAATGTGATTTTATCAAAACGTTTTTTTCATTTGTAAATGATGCGATTTTCGTCTCTTTGATGTATTGGTTTAAAAAATAAAATGTAGATATTTAGGAGTTATGAGAGGAAATTGACTACACTGTTTTATTTTTTACAGGATCGTGTTCTATAATTTTCATGACAGGCTCATAAGTACAAACTTACAAAATTAAAATAGGCTGACCTATGGAAGAACAATAAAAAAGACTACTAATTTTAGGTTAGTATAAGTAAGTACCAAAAGAATAGAGAAACTTTGATTCCTAGATCTTAGATCATGCAACATGTTTCTTCTTTTCTGGATTCCGGACTAGCTGAAATGATCTACAATGAAAGGATAGAAAAATGAGCAGGTACGAGAACTCATCATCAGCATCTGCCTAGCCTTTTCCCAACTATGTTGGGGTCGGAACTATGTACTTAAATAATATGTGCCTATAGTTTTTCTCAAAACTGGCAGACCTCCTCTTTAAGAGCCGGGGTAGGTCAAAATCAAAATCAAAATCAAAATCAAAATATTTTTATTTCACATAGGCCTACATGGGCACTTATAAACGTCGACAAAAAGGTGCACGGTTCGGGTTGGTCGTTTCCTATGGAGAAGAACCGGCAAGAAACTCCATGGTTACTCTTTTAAAATGATTAGTTTTACAATATTATCATGTTACAGCATTAGTACTCAAGTATGGGGGACAGCATAGGCCCGACAATAAGTCGTTGCTTACTACACAAGAAAAACGGAAAACAAGATAAGAGGTTAACAAAAGTTAACACACATCTAGGAATCTACAAGGCCTACACTGTTCACACATTCACAAACAATCGTTAAAAAGAATCTATACAAAGGCAAGAAAATATTATAAAAGACTAAATTAAACAAGTGACAAAAATATTGTCATCAGTGCTGCAACTATTCTGAACAAAGGGTGTTTAAGTGATGTGATAACCATTGTAAAAAAAGAAAAAAAAAACCATTGTAAATTAAAATGAAAAGAAAAAAATAAAATTGATTGAGAATAGTTAGAGACATCCACATATTTGTGCTGTTTATGAGCTACCAGGGAAGCCACATGCGCAGAAGGAACTAAAGCCAAACCTCTTTATCTTCAACGTAGTCCTTGATTTTGTAATATGCTTTTTTAACCCTACATTACTACTCATGTTGCGAAGTACAAAGAAACTACTCATACGCCCGCGAGGCGCATCATATTGACTAATGATTTTAATCAAAACCTAGTATGATTGATATGTTTTGACTGTTTATAATAATTGTGTATATTACTAAAAAGAGAAAAACACAATTTTAAATAATATTTATATATTTTTATTATAAAATCTTTAATCAAATAAATCTTATGAACAAGTTTTAGGAACTTAGGCAATTAAACAGTCTTCTCAATAAACAATAAAAAAAACAACTTAAAGTATACACTTCTCTTCAAAAATAGTACATTATGAAGTAATTAACTAAAAAAAACTAATAAAGTAACAAAAAAAATATTTTAAATGCATTCGATACAAACATGAACTTGATGTTCGCCGCAGATAGATTTTTGACACTTGGCGCACGTCATTTTGGATATTCTCTTCTTTTTAGATGTACAATAAGAGCAATATCTTCTTTTTTTGGCGGTGGTGGACCCTCATTTTCTACAGAAGAGTCATCGGAAGGTTTTTTCAGGATGACTTCGATAATATCCCGGATATTGCGTTTCAACGTAGGTGCTTCCGTGATGAATAAATCAGAACACAAACTAGGCTCAAAGATATTTCTACACATTCTAGTAGGGCCTCTAGAAATGTACATAATGTTTCTAGCAGTGGTTCTACCTCGACTTTCATCTTTAGAAGTAGACCAACAGTGCTGGTTTTTGCCCTTCAATGTCAAAGATACGGTGACCGAAACTGGATGGCTCCAAAGTCTCACTATTTTCTGGGACAAAAGATGGCACAGATTCTTCAGCTCTTTTGTCACTCGAGTTCTCTATAGTTTCATCTTTTATGCATCCTTCTTCTACATCGTCCTGGGCATCTTCATCGCTTACGTGGTCTTCAATTTCAGAGTCATCTCCCGAAAAGTTATCATCACTGTTATGGTCACTTTCTTCTAGCCAATTACCTATTATATCATCCGTAACTCTTCTATTACTAGTCATGATGTTGAAGTTTCGAAACTTACCTAAAAAAAAGATAAAACACACCGGTAGTAACTAATAATGCAAAATAAAAACACTAATAAAATAATTTGATTAATAGCGCAAAACTTACATACAAGCTACTCATACGTCTTTGGAGCGCCAAGGGTAGTAATATCAAAAAAACTAGAACACTTACCGTAACGCAACCACCGTCCTGCGACACGTGCTGGCGATAACTGAGATGTCCTTTAACGTGAATGCCATACGCGCGAAGGATAAAAAAAGAGAGCAACATATCAAAAACGCGGGCGCCTCTGCGACGTAGAGTAGTAATCTAGGGTAAGGACACGTTTAATGTAATTTTTGAACTTTCCATCGGTCAGTTCTATAACTGACTTAGGTAATTTGTTATAAAAACGTATACTGTTAATAAGAAAAGACTTACTAGTTTTTGTTAACCTGAATTTGGGTATTACAATTTCGTGTTTACTGCGTGTATTAATAATGTGGAAGTCGCTTCTAATTTTGAAAAGCCCTCGGTTTTTGCGGACATATAAAATACATTCTAGGATATAAAGGGAAGGCAGAGTCAGTACATCGAACTCTTTAAAAATTTTTCTCTGAGGGACTCGCGAGGACCCATTTTATAGATCGCGCGGACTGCCCGCTTTTGTAAAATGAAAATTGAGTCAACGTCTGCCGCCGATCCCCACAGCAGAATGCCATAAGACATAATACTGTGGAAATAAGCATAGTATATTAACCTAGCTGTAGCTGCATCAGTTAACTGCCTTATTTTCCTTACTGCATATGCAGCTGAGCTTAACCTACCCGAAAGAGTTCTAATGTGCGGTCCCCACTGCAATTTTGAATCGATAGTAATCCCTAGGAATACAGTTTCCGCTATAACATCAAGTTTTTGCCGTCAAGATTTAAATTTATATCCCGTTGAGGTACATTTGGTAAAGAGAATTTTAGACATTTTGTTTTGTTCGCATTCAGTAAAAGATTGTTAGCTGCGAACCATTTCGAGAGAACAGTTAGACTTTCGTTGGCATTGGTTGGTTGGTTGTACGGAAACCACCAAACGGGCCCAGTGTTGGCAGATAACATAACATCAAGCGGCAAGCCTGTTATCCCCAAGGGGTTAGGCAGATGTGCCTACTTCAACTGCACTCACATTTCGCTAGTTTTGCTTGAGTCCCATGTAACAGAGGGTAAGTCTATTGCCATCAACCAGGCACATAGCCAGACTGCGGACCACTGCTGTGAAATTCCTCATAGAAAATATCACGTTGGAATTGAAGCTAGGACTAAACGGGAACTAACAGACCTGTAAATAAATACCAACACGAAAATCAAACAGTCCAAACAGAAGGATAACGTATTTAGCGAAGCGTGGAACTTCCTAACACGTCTAATTGAAATGCGGCTGCCGGCGGTCCGTAGGTCTGAAATGTCTGAATTTTTAACAAACTCGTCCGCCCCAGGACTACGGAGCAAGCGATTTGAATACATTTTATATTTAGCGACACAACTTTCGCGACGGCAGGGTTTTTTCGCGTTTCGAGTTTCACGGTTTTGTTTTTATTCTGTCTCACCTTTTCGGACGTCTGTGGATGCTATTATTGTGGGTATAGCTGTACAAGGATGTTTTAGCGTGTGGCCAAAATTGGAACTAGCGAAGGTTTTGTTAATAGTGGATTTAGTGAGAGGACTAGCTGTGTCCCGCGACCTTGGTCTGCGTGAAATTATTATAAAAATATTACTTCCCTAATTGAAACGGATTTTGTTAATAATTTCTAGGGTTTTAATTTTTTTTGCATGATCCTTAATTCTTTTTCTAAAATAAAAGTAGGTAGCCTAAGTTACTCCTTATAAAATCAGCTATCCGCCAGTCAAGTCCCGTAGAAATCAGTCCAGCCGTTTCAAAGATTAGACGGAACAAACAGAGAGACAAAAACAAAATAAAAAAAAGATTTTTTTTTGTGAAAACTACCTACCGTAAATACTTTCATAGGTATTCAGTAAAAAGCTGCTATTTTGACATTACAAACAAACACTTCAATTTTATTCAATTGTACAAATTATAAACCTTAAGCAGTCCACTCACTAAAAACACAAAAGGAAAAATTACCATAAAGGATTTTTTTGCCCAATCATTTTCTTTATCACACCAATCTTAACACGGAAAATAAAAGGTCTCAAAACTTTTAAAAATGGCATTAAATTAAAATTCATACGGCGCGGCGGCGTACACAAAATTAGGGCTATAGAAAAATGCAGTGTACAGGGAATCTCTTTATTTAATTTGCCAGCGACCGACCAAATTGAATTCCTCTGTCGCCATTTTTTTTTTGTTAAATTTTCCTGTTTTCTAATTGGTCGGGGGTATGTGACGTTAATTTTATTAGTTCGCGGTGATGCTGCAATGTCTGGGTTGCGTTGTAAGTAGGAGATAGTAAGTAACGCAGGGGTAAACCGAGACAAAACTTTGAAAAGGATTTTAACGTTGAATGGTATGATATGTTACCAAAAAGTACTCTATTTTGTTTTCATAATTATTTAGAGACGTTGGCAACATAGCACATTCATTTCAAAGTTTTGTCTCGATTCACCCCTGCGTTACTATTCACCCCGTTTTACCCTGTAGGTCCTGTTTATTCACTGTCTTTTTTTTGTATTGCTTTTGGAGTACAGTGATTTTTATTTTCGTTGTCATAAGGTAAATAACGGCGAAGGGACAGTTCCATGGATCATACTCCAGCTTGTCATTTTTTTGTCTTTTTACGGGGTAATAATAATAATGAAAATTGGCTATAAATTGATTGTTTCTAGCTATAGACAGGCAACCAGATGAATACAATATAATATATTGTTCTGAAACGACTAGATTGAGCTCTTATCGACCCACAATATTAACGCCTGATAAAAAGTGAATAGCAAACTCGTAGATGTAGTACTTGTGGTTAGAGTTATTTCTGTAGGCACGAATTTGGAACAGACCTGCTAAATTCTTCCAAATTTAAAGATTTGTCAGGATAATTATTCAAAATGAAGTTATAAAAAAGGGCCTATGCTTGTAGTGTTGGTAATCAAGGCTCCCAAGTAAAGTTCTATGTATTGTTCATCACAATACATAGAACTTTACTTATAGTTCAGTGCTTCTTTTGAGGTATTACTCCTGTGCCCACCCATCTTTAACGTTATTACTTATTACGTAGCTAATTAAATTTCAAACTGTGGTTGAACTATAAAGTTTATAAGGCTTTTCAAAAGTACTCAAAACTATTTATATAGACTTTAACAACGAGATATTAAGTAAACCTTAGACCTTAAAACTTTGAAATTATCGTAGCAATAAAGGAATTTTCGAAATTCTCATAGCTGACCAAAATAAGCACTTCGAATAAATTATTTAAGATGATCTTAACGAAAGACCTCTCAAAGATGCTAAACTATTTCGTTGCGAGAATCTTTGAAAATATATCTAGGTGGATCGAAGTCTTTGAAACGGGATCTAAAGATCAGTTTTGGGTCTTGGAGTAACTTTCGGTTTTGAGGAACGTGCTCTTTACTTAGGTTTGTAAATCATCTGCCTAGCCTTTTCCCAACTATGTTGGGGACGGCTTCTAGTGTAACCGACTGCAGCTGTATATCAGTATTTCACCCGGAGCGACTGGCCTATCTGACCTCCACACTGACACAGACTGGTTGTTGCCTACCTTAGACATGTAAAATGAACTGAAACATTTTTTGAAAAGGATTTTTTCTTAATAATCTCACTTGCAGTAATTACTACGTCTGGTGACCCAGACGTAGTGATTAATATTGGATATCATATTGGACGTGGAAAAACAAAGTGTGTTGTTTTTCGAATGAAAACGATGATTTTTCCCTCCAGACGATACCATGAAATGTTGTCTATAGGTATTGAGATTTCTTGTCTAACTTTGCTTGCACGATGTATATCTGTATACGGATATTTTGGAATTTAACTCTAATCTAAACTACCTAGGCTTTGGTTTCCTTCTTGTTTTAACCGACTTAAAAAAGAAGGTTGGTCTAGTGGTCGCAAGACTGCTGAGCATTAGGTCCCGGGTTTGATTCCCGGATCGGGCAAAAGTGTTATTGGGTTTTTCCATCAGGAAATTCTCAGTAGCAGCCACGAAGTCTGGATTTGTGTCCGGTTCATGGCAATCGGCTCGCTCTCTATTACCTACATGGGACTTAAACAAAACTGGTGAAATGTGGGTGTACCTACTAGCACACCACTTTGGCGATATGATGGGTGCAATGTTAGGTTATTGTTAATTTTTATTTTAGGTATGTACTTAAGCATTTCAAGAGTGAGTATTGAGAGTTCAGGTAGAATACAACTATTTATTATAGTTTTTAAAGGCCAAAAATTTTTTTTTTTTTATTGTATATGATTTATTTCAATATATATTTATTATTCAATATAGTATAATTCACAAAATGTTAACCAACCCCGTGATTCGAGCGCCAAAACTGTAACTGTGTTCGTCTTCTGTGGTAGCGCCATCTACAATATTCTTAGTACACTACGTCAGCTGAAAACGTAGTACCTTACGTCAGCGTATAGGTGTCGCTGCATTCCTAACTCGAGAATCTTGAAATAAATGAAAAACGATGTTAGACTGTTTAATTTTGAAAGCTTACTTGAATAGCTTTCAGATTAGTTATTCAGCACAGTCTTGATATCCTAGGTGAGTAATTTCGTGATTCGTCCTATTTGAACTGGCCACATTTCATGTGCCTCAAGTAGTTACAAATAACGCCACTTTCGGGTATAACTGGCATTATCAGCTTCCAGAAACACAAATATTCCTTGCATTCACCATCTAAAATCTAATAATAGGTACCTAAATAATATCCATCGAATATCGATGACCTGGTGAACGTCCTAGCACTTCGCTGAATGCGTGAAGCACGAGACTTGTCGATGTGGCGACAGCAGTAGACGTGTTCTGCCAGACATGATGATAGTGATGCACTAAAATCGATTCCCATTCAAATACAATTCAATCGACAACTTTTTTTTTTTTTTTTTTTTGGTGGGTGGGAAATCATCAAATGATCCCCCCCGCCCTGGGCGGAGCGGAAGGGAGTGTCAGACTCTTACTGACTAAAAAACACCCATGTTCCTTCATTGGCCCTTTATGTTCCAGGGCCTCGGTATCTCTTTCGAACAGTCCCGCAGCCCTGGCAGGCACCGGCCCTTGCGGGCCCCTCCCGTTGCTGACAACTCTTTGAGGCGCGCGTGGAACACGAACGCGCCGTCGACACGGCCTGCCCGTCGTCATACGGCGGACGGACGGCGAGCTAGCCCATTACTCACCGTCCACAGGCCCGTGCCTACGGTGGCCGAGAGCCATCACGGCGTGGCCCCCGACGCCCGGTGCTTCTCCTCCCGCGGCGGCTGGGACGTGAGGCTCTCATCGACTACTTGACGACAGCATAACATCACGCCTGTACCCCCAAAAGGATTAGGTAGAGGTGTTCAGTACTCCCCTCACACATAAATAAATACTTAGATACGTTTTTCTTACCACATTGCTCATAAGACAGTGCAACGATTTTTTTTGAGTATAATTTGCAGAACAATAAAATATCCGGACTGCCTCGTTCGTCGAGTGTACTAGCGTATGCCCGCGGCTTCGTCCGCGTGAAGTTCGATAATTGTCCCACGGGTTCATACTACCGGGATAAAAATTATCCTATGTGTTAATCCAGGTTATAAACTGTGTGCTAAATTTAATTCAAATCCGTTCAGTAGTTTTTGCGTGACATTCATCCATCCATCCTCACAAACTTTCGCATTAATATTAGTAGGATTGATTGTGTAATATTGAATCATTACCTAGAAATCCTCACCTATCTGAATCTGAATACCTATCAAAATGAAATTCGATGTTAAGATTTACTCTGATCAATATTATTTAGTATTTGCCATCGTGGTGAGAGGATTAGGGTGCGCCGGACGTAACAGGAGGTCAGGGAGTACGTCGCTCGTCGTCGTTCACCATCTTGCACCGCATGCCCATCACCTGCGCTCTTTTGATGATTTAATTACTGCATCAGAGAGTGGGGTTCGCGTGGCTGATTTTTGGGCTAAACATACCTATTTGTTTTTTTTTTGCCATCGATACGCTAAGAAGAAGACTATTAAACTTTTTTGAAAAAGAAATGAAATCATCTTCTATCTTTCACCGACAACAATAAAACGCGTATTGTAAATTCTTAGTTGATAAATCATTTATTATTTAAAAAAGAATGGGAATCGACGTTGTGGTACCATAAATGTATGATTCCGAACCACGCTGCACGCAGCAGTGCTGCCGCAGCAGTGCTGCCGCGACACTACTGGTCCCCATACAATTTCAATAAGCTTATATGAGATTACATTCCGAGCTAGGCAGCAATGTCGCGGCAGCAATGTAGCGGCAGCACTGCTGCGCGTCAGTGTCACCCTACCGCCGCGACAGACCAGTAGTGACGCGTCAGCCGCCGCAGCAAAAGTACCTACGTGAATGTTGACATGTAAATTGACAACAAAAGGATGAATTTCTCTGATTCAGAAGAGGAACAGTTAATTAACTATGTAACTTTATATCCAGCCCTTTACGATAGCAGTCATACTAATTATCGTCACCACGAACAGAGCGACACTGCCGCCTTGCTCGGAATCAGCGCGACAGGCAGCACTGCTGGGCAGCACCTTAGTGGCAGCACTGCGGCAACAGCACTGCTGCTTGTTGCCAAGTTCGGAATCATACCTTAATGAATGTCGCTTCTCTTTTACAGGATTGTCCAAGTGGGTACATAATAAGTCTATAACTATGAAATTTCTGCTTTTTCTCACATTTTGTTCTGTTTGTAACTTCGACGTATTATATCTTTATATATATAATTCTTCTGTGAGTGTGTATGTCACTGAACTTCTCTCAAACGACTGGACCGATTTTGATGAAATTTGTGTGTGTTCAAGGGGATCTGGGAATGGTTTAGATTCACAATTAGGGTAAGTAGGGTAGGTAGGGTAGGTAGGGTAGATAGGGTAGGTAGGGTAGGTAGGGTAGGTAGGGTAGGTAGGGTAGGTAGGGTAGGTAGGGTAGGTAGGGTAGGTAGGGTAGGTAGGGTAGGTAGGGTAGGTAGGGTAGGTAGGGTAGGTAGGGTAGGTAGGGTAGGTAGGGTAGGTAGGGTAGGTAGGGTAGGTAGGGTAGGTAGGGTAGGTAGGGTAGGTAGGGTAGGTAGGGTAGGTAGGGTAGGTAGGGTAGGTAGGGTAGGTAGGGTAGGTAGGGTAGGTAGGGTAGGTAGGGTAGGTAGGGTAGGTAGGGTAGGTAGGGTAGGTAGGGTAGTAGGTAGGAAAACATGCATTGCAACGCATGCCGGGCACAGCTAGTATATATATATATTTATACGTATATTTTTCCTAATTCGATTTTTGTTAAATTTCGTACCTTTTAGTTTAAAAACCGTACTACTTAGTAGTTGCATGTTACCTCATACGGTAGTGTGTCAAAACTCCTGTTTCAATGTGCCGTCGGTTTCACTACTTCAAGTAGGTATATTAATATTATATATAATTATATTAATTATATTATAATTATAATAGTTAATATTAGTCATAGATTGTGTTTTGAGAATTTAAGATACACAGTGCAGTGCAGCTTTTTTCACTCTCAGTATAGTTTGCAATTGCATCATAATCGGTTCAGACGTTTCCAAGAAATAAAAAATGTTAGAATGGAAATATCACTTTTCACGAAATCGTCCATACAAATCGACAATTTCATACTCTTGTAGCGGCACTACAAAAAGTGCTACAGCGCCATCTATGACGCAGAGGATAAACTAAACTTCGATCAACCCCTAATAGTAGTATAATAGCTTTTGCTCGTGGCTTCGCTCCCGTTATACACGGAAAACACACGGGAACGTTTTAAATGCAGCCTATGACACTCGGGGATGATGTGGCTTCCCATTGGTGGAAGAATTTTCGGAATCGGATTAGTAATTCTGAAGATTACCTCCTATAAACAAACTTACAAACAAATTTTACCTCTTTATAATATTGGTACCTGTAGACAATTTTTGTTTACATTTTTAATCAAACTTAGATTATAAATATATTTCTTTTATGACACAACAATACGTTGGGTTTATTGACTTGACGACTAATTACATAAGAAAATATGTGATTATCCTTAATTAGTATGAGCGTGATTTAGGGGTTATAGGTGAGGTAGGGCATGTAGATCCGGTTCTGGTTCAGTCGCGGACATTTGTGTGAGATGAGTCTACGAAATTATCTCATTGCAAGTGAGGTTTGTAATGATCTCCTTTTGAAATATTCGCCCCACAATTCCCGATTACTCTTTACGACAATTATAAACACATCTAATAATAACGTATTCAAAACTTCTGCTATAAAACCGATTATTCCAAACAGAATTCCCTCAAACAAAAAGATTAATGATAAAATATTACTTATTATGAATATTAACGTAGCTATGTAGAAACGACGCCATTTGTTAGTAGATGTACTCGCGCCAGTATCTCTACCGCGGAACAGAGAATACACAACTGTTATGTAAATTACAACATTAAATATCGGAGGGGTAAATAAAACGACTTTCCGAAAATATAAAGAATATTTTCTGGAATTTTTTCCGACAAACCCATACAATTCTTGAAACTCTACAATAAAAGATGTTATAAGCATCACAAAAGGTACACCCCAGGCAAATAAGCTACTTTTAAGGTACTTCCTACGAATTTCAATATTAAAAACCTTTACAAAATCAATATAAAAAATATAAAACAACACGACTAACCAACACTTGAACGAACACAGACACATTCTAAATATAATTAGTAGCGATAATAATTATATATTCTACTTTCAATGTCTCTATATAAGAAAAAGTGAATGAGAAAAAAAATATACGCATCGCATCCGCGAAGATCACGTTCACAAGCACAAAGTTTTTGAAACGACGAAACTTTTTGAGGACACACCACGATGTCACTCCGTATATGAACGCAGCCATAGACAGCACAAACAAGACATAGATACAATTAGCGATAATTTGTCTCAGTTTCTCTTGTTCGTCATAGGCAGTGGCTAAAGAGTTGTTGAAATTGCTCTCGTTGACACTGGTGTTATATGCACTCATGTTGTAGTATGCACTGGTGTTGTATCCACTAATCTCGTATGTACTGATATTGTATACACTCGTGTTATTGTATCCACTGGTGTCATATGGACTCGTGTTATATCCACTGGTGTCGTATGCACTGGTGTCATATGCACTGGTGTTGTATGAACTGGTGGTGTATGCATGAGTATCGTTTAAACTGTTGAATACACTGGTATCGTTGTCGGCCATGGTGAGCATCGCGTGCGCAGCTCTGCGCGCGCTTATGAGCAGTGCCACCACCCGTCGACATGGATAATTATGTGCCGGAAAGCGCGTTAATAAAACCAGTATGAAAACAACTGTTTTAGCTTAACCGGTTCTAATAGTCGTAGAATGTGTTATGTATCAACTTATTATTCTTAAGTAACGTTTGATCTGCCATGATTTTTGCAAGGTTTTTCCTTAATAAAAAATGTGATGAACCTTGAATGTTACGGATCGGATGGAATTCTTAGAAATAAGCGATCGAGAATCATGTAAACTCATGGAACTTTACTTCTAATGGGTATGAAGAACAAGAGATCCTGAATACTTCAATTATTCCATAGACTGCCTCGTAGGTCTAGGCACGACTGTTGAGCATGAGGCCCTGTCCAAAGTGTTATTGGGTTTTTCCATAAGAAATTTCTTAGTAGCAGCCACGGAGTCTAGATTTGCGCCCCGTTGATGGCAATAGGCTCGCCCCCTATTACATGGGTTTAAAACATAACTGGCGTGGGTGTACTTTTAGGTACACCTTTGCCTAACCCTCCCCTTCGGGGATTACACACCACAGAACTAACTCCATAGAAAAGGAAGGATCCTCCGACCAGAGGGGTGTTGTGTCTAGTGGGCAAAAAAGTGACCAATTCTTTTAATACATTTATTTAGAGAAAACGATATAATATATGATTATAATAAACCAACTAAAAGCACAATAACTTTTAAAATTCAAAAACATATTTTTTCATCGAAGATAATATCAGATTGCTGAAACTTCTAACTTCTCAGCAAAATCATGTTAACGAAGTAATTGTAGGGACACATGTAAGCGTGCACGACAGACAGAATGCAAGGTAAGAAAAATAATTCACATAACTACAATTTCATTTTTTTTTTATTGGGACCATGACTGGACATTTTTAGTTAGTTTCTTATTTCAAGCGAAGTTTGTACTGCTCGCCTTTTAAAATATTGTCTCCACAAAACCCGATTACTTTTCACAATTATGATATACACATCTAATGCTGTTGTATGCAATAGGTCTCCCAATGCGCCTATCCAACCGAAAAAACTATCATTGCCAACGAATATGAACAATGAATGGAAAAACGATAAAATATTGCTAAGTATAAATATCAACGTAGCTATGTAAAAGCGACGCCATTTGTTTGTAGATATACTAGCTCCAGTATCTCTAGCACGGAACAGAGAATATACAACTATTATGTAGATAACCAAGTTAACTGCCGCAGGGGTAAAATAAATAAGAAATACCAAAGTTAGAACGAAGTTGGTTATGGTATTGGTTATTTCTGTTCCTAATTTTAAAACCCCGTGAATAAACCCATACATAAATGGTATAGTCAATAGGATAAAAGGTAGACCCCAGGCAAATAGACCAGTTTTAAGGTACTTCCTACGAATGTCAATATTGAAAATCTTTACGAAATCAATATAAAAAATATAACACAACACGACTAACCAACACTGGAAAGATATCATACATACCGCAAATAAAGCTTTATATGAAGCAAGACTTAATAAACGCATCGCGTTTGCAAAGATCACACTAAGAAACACATAGTTTCTGAAATGGCGGAATTTCTTGATCATGCACCACGATGTCACTCCGTAGATGAGCGCAACCATACACGGCACAGACAAGACAAAATAATAAATTGGAAATGCATTATCCGATACTACTTCTGAGTTGTTCACACTGGTGTTAAATGCAGTGGTATCGTAATCACTGTCGTTGTATGCACTATTGTTATATACAGTGGTGTTAAATGCACTGGTGTTATGTGCACTGGTGTCAAATACACCGATGTCGAATGCACTGGTGTTGTATGCCCCGATTTCGTATGCACTGGTGTTGTATTCATTGGTGTTGTATGTACTGGTGTCGTATGCGCCGTTGTTGTATGCACTGACGTCGCTGCCAGCCATGTCAAGCGTTGCGTGCGCAGCTCTGCGCGCGCTGATGTGTAATACTGCCGCCACATGTCTTCAACGATACCTGCGGCACGATCAGGGATGTAACAATATAAAGAAGCACTTTATAGTATCGATGTACCTATAATTAATCACATAATTTGCCAAAATGACAATATCGATACCAGAAGGGACATAAATATTGAAAAAGTTAAGTATATCCGATCGTGTTAGTTATAAATGCATTTCTGTTTCTGCTTTACGTAATAACATCATCATGCCTGCAATTCGCGAGGGGTTAGGCAGAGGTGTACCTAATAGTACACACACATTTCGCCAGTTGTATTTGAGTCCCATGTAATAGGGGGCGAGCCTATTGCCATCAACTGGGCGCATTTCCAGACTCTGTGGCAGATCAAATTACTGATGGAAAAATCCAATATCTCTTTGCCCGACCCGGAAATCGAACCGAGGACCTCTTGCTCAGCAGTCGTGCTTACGACCACTAGAAAAACGAAGCAGTCAGTTTCTGCCTTAACACTATGTATTTTTTTCACGGAAATAATTATAGGCCTGTGTGGTTAGTCTTTAGTTGTTGTAAAATTTCTTATTCTTATTCTTTCTTGTACACAAAATTAAAAGATATACACACAACATTACAATATATAGTTTATGTTACAACGGCGAGCTTAACCCAAAAATGGGTTTTCTTACAGCAAACCTTACTTCGATTGCGAGATTAACAGTAGAGGATAACCTACGTGCACAATCAGTACATTTAAAAACTTAAACAAACTTTTTTAAAAACTAAACTAATACATACAAAGTACATTATCATTTAGATCTATTTACAAATAGATCTAAAATAATAATACAAAATTAAGTGAATGATATAATTTATTAACTGATCTATTGAATGATGATAATTATAATAATAATATAATCGATGTGGTCTTTAAAATGTAAGTACATGTTTTATAAATAATGTAAATGTTTGCATGCCGAATGGTAAAATATGGCTGAGTTTTTATATTTTATAACAACTATTGAGTATTTATTACCAATATTTGAAAATTAAAATTCTATTCTATTCAATTCTTAGTCTTTATTTTAGGTTGACAATGTTTGTATTTTGTGTAGCGAGTTAACATTTTCAGTTGACTCATTCAGGAATGTTGAGAAGATTGCAGAATATCAAGCTGTAGTCAAGTCTGCAACTATGTACGGGCACTCAGAATAGGAATTAAATTTTTTAGAGGAAGATAGTCTAAGTAGCCATCATTATTTGTAGGTTCGCAAGCATAAAAAACCCATATCCTTTCGGTGAGTCGGTGTGAGTTGTAATGCACCACGTGGGCCACGTGTGCGTTAATTTTTTTTCGAATTTCGATTCTAGGATATTGTGGTTTCCTCATGATGTTTTCTTTCACTGTATTGAGAGCAGTGGTGATGAAATAAATGACAAAAAGTACATTGCCAGCTTAGATTCGAACCCACGACCTACATCTTGTAAGTTGGGTTTGTTACCACTGGGCTATCACTGCTGCTGTGTTCATTTATATTCATTGCATTATTATTTAAATATCAGTGTGGATCTCTTATTAATATTTATTTACCTTAAATCCATTGAGTCGAATTATCGATATATCGATAAGTTAACATTCCCATCCCTAGTGTTACATATACAAGTATGTAAATCAGTGTATAACTTTAAAAAAATCCAGTTGCGTGGCTCATATTTTATGTCTAGATATTAATTCATGTTTTGTTAAGTATTTTTTCTAGTATTTTATTTAACATTATGATGTCCACGACCTTCGATTGACCGCGTGAAATTATTATAAAAATATAACTTCCCTATTTGAATCGGATTTTGGGAACAATTTCAAGGGTTTCATTTTTTTGCACGGAACCCTAATCCTTTTTCTAAAATAAAAGTAGATTAAGTTACTCCTTATAATACCAGCTATCTGCCACTAAAAGTCCCGTCAAAATCGGCTCGACCGATTTTTGCGCGTTTCGGAGATTAGCCGGAACAAACAGACAAACAAAAATGAAAAAAAAAAATGTTTTTTTGTTGTAAGGACCATAATTATGCACGGTATAAACGGACCCTTCTCGAAGCCGTCAACCAAGCATTCTGTACATCAAACTAAATAACTCCACGCAAAAATGATTCCTGGGAAACGAGTTTTGTTTTGGCGTGAAAAATCACGTTTTACGATAGGACTCAATGTAACACACTCAAAACATTACGCTGATGGATGCATTGAATAGTAGGTACCCGGGTTGATATTTGAATAAAGTTATGACGTTAAAATCTCGACGTCCGTGTGTCGCCACTGGGATTCAGCAGAATATCAGCGTCAGGTACATGCTTGACATATGCTGAGCTGGACTCCCATTTGGTGCAACCTTGAGACGCACACCGCACCTTGTATACTTGTTTTATATTTCCTTAGAAAATATGTTTTTGTTTTCGCATATTGGCACCTTGTTTCTATTTAAGTTATGTTCTTATAATAATTTGTCTTCATTATTTAGTTGTGCTATGTTTTTTGTGTACACTGAATAAATGGTGTATCTATCTATCTTGTATTTAGAAAAAGATTTGTGAAAAAGTCGGAACTTTGACCCCCATATCTCCGTAACAAGAATGTTTCCAGATATGATATAGAACAAAAAAATGATCGCAATGACGGGGAGAACAAGTGCCTTTCGGATTCGTTAAGGATACATTTACACCTTACTTATACTTTCATATGCATTCAGTAAAAGCTGTATTTTGAAATTACAAACAGTAATTACATTTTACCTGATCTGGGAATCGAACCCGGTGCCGCTCGCTCAGCAGCACTTTTTCAAAAAACTAATAATTAAAAAAAATTAAAACAAGTTTTATGATTTTAGTGTTGAATGGCTACAAGGTAAATACTAAATAGATTATAATATTTACTGTGCAATTAAAACGCCATTGTGTCCTAAAGTGGAAAACTGAAAACCAATCTTTTCATTGCAGTCGGGGGACGGTTCCTTGTAATAGTTCTTTACAGGTCCCCCCCCGATTTCGATGAATAGCTTGGTTTTCAGTTTTCCACTTTTCTAACTGGTTTTTAATTTTTTAGTTCACTTTGGCAATTTTTTAGTTCATTTTATACTTTTTAGTGATAAAACAATATTTTTGCAAACGCACAATGTGCCACGCAAGGTAACTTTATTTTATTTATTTTGTTATTAGTGAACGAATGCATATTGAATACTACTGTTACATATTTTTGTTATGGCCTAAGCAAGCTCTAGCTCAATTTTTTAAAATATTCACAAGCCTATGTTACCCGGAATAACTTACGCTTCTAAAGATACCACATACATTGAAATCGGTTAAGCCGTTTAGAAGTTATGGTGGTATAAAGAAACTCACAAACATACATACATGAACCCTGAAAACATAACACTCATTTTTTTGGGCAGTCGTGTAGTGAAAAATGAAGGAGGAAAAACATTTATTTTTTTAAACTAAATGTGCAAGCTGTATAAACGAATTCTTTTTTCGGTTTTATGTGCAAAATATGACTAATTTATTATTTTATAAAATTTTGATGAATAGTTCTTATTGTAAGTTTTAGTTTAGTTTGATCTCAATTTATTTCGTACAAAGAGATAATTGTAACAGAGTCATTCGCAATTTTATTATAGCTAATTGGCTACAATTTTGACCCCGATAATTTGGGGAGCAAACCGGGTCGTTTTGGAGAAATCAAGGATTTTTTGGTAATTCATCTCTCCACCATAAATTGCCAATTATGAGAAATCTACACAGTTTCGAACAAAACATGTTGATACTTTACTGATAGATGTCTATTAACGAATTAATGATTTCAGATTCAATTTGGCGAGAAGAGGCGCAACACCGAAAAAAGTGGGAGGAAATGGGGGGAGGCTTTGCTCAGGAGTTGGACAGACAAGGCTAAGAAAAAAAACAAAAAGATTTCCCTGCCTGATGCAACAGAATTTGTTCACTAAAATTTTCGTATGTTCGACCGGTATAGACACTGACAGGCTCATATAAAGTGACCTCCCTCCGGCGCGATCTCATGGCGACATGGAGAGTGCGACTGTCGCAACCCCGTGCAGGGCACGCCACGATAGTGGCGATAAGTCCCCTCTTTGAGGAGTGGCTAGAGAGGCGTCACGGCGCCCTCACCTTCCGCCTGACGCAGGTCCTCACCGGACACGGTTGTTTCGGTAGGTACCTGCACCGAAACGGGCGGGAGGAAACGCCCGGGTGATATCATGGTGAGGATCGCCCGTAGGACACGGTGGAGCACACCGTGGAGGTCTGCTCCACTTGGGCGGAGCACCGCCGTGTCCTCGTAGCGGCGATTGGCGGCGGCGACCTCTCGCGTCCGGCCCTGGTTCAAGCCATGGTCCGGGGCGAGAGGGAATAGGAAGCAGTCACCTCCCCTGCTAAGCAGTCATGCTAGCGAAGGAGGTGGCGGAACGTGAGAGGGAGAGAACCTCACATCCCAGCCGCCGCGGGAGAAGCACCGGGCGTCGGGGGCCACGTGGTGGCTCTCGGCCACCGTAGGCGCGGGCCTGTGGACGGTGAGTAATAGGCTAGCTCGCCGTCCGTCCGTCTTATGACGACAGGCCGTGTCGACGGCACGTTCGTGTTCCACGCGCGCCTCAAAGAGATGTCAGCAAACAAGAGGGGCCCGCAAGGGCCGATGCCTGTCAGGGCTGTGGGACTGTTCGAAAGAGATACCGCGGCCCTGGAATATAAAGGGCAAAAGAAGGAACATGGATGGTTTTTAGTCAGTAAAAGTCTGACGCTCCCTTCTGCTCCGCCCAGAGCGGGAGGAGTCATTTGATGATTTCACATAAAAAAAAGGGTCATATAAATTAGAAGCCTGTTGCCACCAGGCCAATTTGGAATACACAGAGTTGTAAAAAATAGAGGATGTCATGTCCTTTTGATCTCAAATTACATACGTAGGTATTGTTTGAGATTTTAATTAATTATTTTGCAACACCAACATAAAAATGTAAATTAATATGTAAGCTGCAACACTCTTCCCTTCCATCTGCGGCACTGGTCCAATACAGACGTAAAATCTACTTGTCTGCCGTTTTATTCCATCTTCCTCGGCACCAACACACCAGCACCTCATCAGCTACCTACCATCTCACTACAAGCTACACACGTATCCGAATGTATTCCAGGAAAGATGTAAAAATTTTTGAGCTCGCTTTGCTCGCTCTTGTAGCTTCCATTCTATTGAATTTTAACTTAAAAAAGAGGTATTTTTTCGCGGTTTTTTCATTTTTTGTTTTATTTTATTTCTAAACTTTTATTACTGGTAGACATGCTACCATCGACTCCATCAATGAAAGCTGTTGAATAGTCCTCATAACATCATCATCATCTGCCTGCCTTTTCCCAACTATGTTGGGGTTGGCTTCTAGTCTAACCGGATGCAGCTGAATACCAGTATTTTACATGGAGCGACTGCCTATCTGACCTCCAAAACCCAGCTGCTGTCGTGGGGAAAGTTTTGACTATGAATGTGGGTATAAAAGTAGAAGAAGACCAAAGATATCGTATCTATGGTTTGGACTGTGTGAAGGATGATATGGCAAGCAAGGAGGTGTCTGATGAGATGACGAGTAATAGAGAAGTATGGGAGAAGAAGATAAGATGCGCCGACCCCAAATAAATTGGGATAAGGGCAGGAGAATGATGAAATGATGGTACTGTAAAACACAATTTTAGTTTTGCTGTTGAGTATAAAATGACATATTATGTATTAATGAGCTTGTTATTATATTATTTTATGCTACAGAACCCATTACACGCGAGTCCAACTTTCACTTGGGCGGTTTTCTCATATGTGACCGAAGAAATAGAGGAGAAGTAAGTGAAACAACCAATAACTTTTACATTTATTTAGAGAAAATCTATAATTACACAGACTAAAAGCACAATAACTGTGAAAATGCAAAAACAATGCTTTTCATCGCAGATAACATCAGATTGTTTCATCCTATCCTACTATCCTACTAATATTATAAATGCGAAAGTTTGCGAGGATGGATGTATGGATGTTTGTTACTCTTTCACGCAAAAATTACTGAACGGACTTAGATGGAATTTAGCATACAGAAAGTTTATAACCTGGATTAACACATAGGATACTTTTGATAGAGATTTAGTGTTCGATAATTGTACAACAGAATCATACTACCGGGTAGTATGATTCTGATGATGATGAACTCTACGCGGGCGAAGCCGCGGGTATAAGCTAGCTTATGCCCGCGGCTTCTTTAATAATAATTATGTCATTTGGAATAATAAAAAGTTGATTTACTAATTACATAAGATAACTAATTACATATGATGAGATGGGTCTACGTAATTATCTCATTGCAAGTGATGTTTGTATTGATCTCTTTTTGAAATATTCGCACCATAATTCCCGATTACTCTTTACTATAATTATAAAAAAATCTAATGACATTGTATTCAAAATTTCTCCGAATAAGCCTATTTCTAAACACAGTAAAGAATCAGCGCCGACAAGTATTTGTATTAAAAAGAAAAACGATAAAATATTGCAGAGGACAAATATCAATGTAGCTATGTAGAAACGATACCATGTATTAGTAGATATACTCGCACCGGTATTACTGTCACTAAACAGAGAATATACAACTGTTATGTAAATAAATAAAGTAATTGACGGAGTGATCGAGTAAATAACTACGACACAAGCAAAAATATCCACAGATAAAGTAAAAGGTATTAAGATAAACATAAAAGGTACACCCCAAGCAAATAAGCTACTTTTAAGGTACTTTCTACGAATTTCAATATTGAAAACTTTTACAAAATCAATATAAAAAATGTAACACAGCACGACTAACCATAAACTAAACGATAGCATACATATGAAACCCGAACTTGCAAGTATGGTTAACTCTATAACGTTTGAGGAAGCAGAACGAAGCAATATTGCAAAAAGTAACAAACGCATCGCATCTGCGAAGATCACGTTGAGAAGCACATAGTTTCTGAAGTGACGAAATTTTTTGAGGACGCACCACGACGTCACTCCGAATATGAACGTTGCTGTAGAAAGCACAAACAAGATATAAAGACAAATTACGACAATTTGTCTAATTTTTTCATCTGTTTCGTCGTCGTGTTTGGTCGTTGAGTTGTTAAAATTGCTGCCAATAACACTGGCGTTATATGCAATGGTGTCGTTTGCACTGATTCCATATGCTCTGGTGACGTTTAGATGGGTCTTGAATGCACTGGTATGGTTGTCGGCCATGGTGCACGTCGCGTGTGCAGTCCGGCGTGATGATGAACAATGTTGACACTGAGTCCACTTCGGGTTACGTGGCAAGCACTTCGCTTTGACGAGACAAATAAGCAAATAGCTGGACTCTTAATCCCGAAACACGAGGTATACAATAAACCAAAATAAACTTCCTGTTATTGTTTCATTGTTTAAAATTTTAGGTAAGGATGTTTTCTGTTTCGTTTTCCTCAATCGAATGTGTTATAATTAGTCTATTTATCAATTTCGAGGCATTCTTGAATTGTACTTAAAATTTAGTTTTGTTCAATCGTTTGTGTTAGAATTATAACTAAAATCTGATGATCATAATGATATCTTGATCGAATAGAACTTTTAATAGCGACAAAGATTCATGAATTCACTGCCTAAGCTTAACACCTTCAATTTGAGGAGTCAGCTATCTTTAATTCCAGGATCGGTGTCACTCGTGTTGTTGTTGCACCGATGTGATATACACTAGAGTACTATGCGCTGATGTTGTATGCACTGGTATAGTATGCACTGATGTCGATATGATATACACTGGAGTACTATGCGCTGATGTTGTATGCACTGTTGTTTGCAGTGGTATCGCATGCACTGGTATAGTATGCACTGATGTCGATATGATATACACTGGAGTACTATGCGCTGATGTTGTATGCACTGTTGTTTGCAGTGGTATCGCATGCACTGGTATAGTATGCACTGATGTCGATATGATATACACTGGATTACTATGCGCTGATGTTGTATGCACTGTTGTTTGCAGTGCTATCGCATGCACTGGTATAGTATGCACTGATGTCGATATGATATACACTGGAGTACTATGCGCTGATGTTGTATGCACTGTTGTTTGCAGTGGTATCGCATGCACTGGTATCGTATGCACTGATGTCGATGTCAGTGACAGTGAACGTCGCGACCACAGTTACGCACCCTGATTAACAGTGGTGGAGCAGTAATACTAATAATGAACTCTAAAATATTTATTGGTTTATCAATATATTTACTAATTGCCAATACGACAACGTTAATATAAAAAAAAATTCGGTTAAGCCAGAGTCGGACGTTGGTTTGGCACATTTGTAGAAATTACTTTTATTTGCATTTTCATACATTAATATTATTGTCCTTCTGAATATTTATTAATTAGGTTCTTTTGTCATGTATTTCTTTTCTGGTATTTAATTTTAAATAACACAAGTTCACGCATTTGCCAGGGCTGCGGGACTGTTCGAAAGAGATACCGCGGCCCTGGAACATAAAGGGCCAATGAAGGAACATTGGTGGTTTTTAGTCAGTAAGAGTCTGACACTCCCTTCCGCTCCGCCCAGGGCGGGGGGGGGGGGGGGTCATTTGATGATTTCCCACCCACCAAAAAAAAAAAAAAAGTTCATGCATTTATTCTCAACTAGCTGTTGTCCGCGACCTTCGTTCGAGTGAAATTATTTAAAAAATACTATTTTTCCCGTTTTTGTAACATTTTTCATTGATGCTAATGTGACGTAACGGCTGAAGTGTAACTTTTGAAGGGCACTGTACGTTAAGTATATCTGACAAAAATAAAAGCTAGTAAAAAACTCAACCCTACATTTCAGCAGCTATTTTAATGAAAACAACAATATTTTTCAATATCGTCGTAGGTAGACAAGCATTATTTTAAAGTAACATTCCTGTCAAATCAATGGCATTACAGGTTTTGAGAATAAGCAACTATAACAGACGAACCATAGACTAATATATTATAACTAGCTTTTGCCTGCGGCTTCGCCCGCGTGCAGTTCGGGAATTGCCCACGGGATCTTGCCTACTTCTGGGATAATAAGTAATCTACATCTATTTGTATCAGACTATAATCTATCTCTGTGCCAAGTTTCATCCAGATCTGATCAGCCGTTCTGGCGTGATTGAGTAACAAAGATCCATTCATCCAAACTTTCGCATTAATAAATAGTTTATGTAAGATATATAATATGTAATATTAGTATTTAGGGTTCCGCACCTCAAAGGGAAAAACGGAACCCTTATAGGATCACTCGCGTGTCTGTCTGTCTGCCTGTCCGTCTGTCACAGCCAATTTACTCCGAAACTACCGGACCGATGGAGTTGAAATTTGGTACATATATGTAAGTCATTGATTCAAAGACGGACGTATAAATTAATTTTAAACAGGGGAGCCACTTTTGGGTCGTAAATTAAAAAATGAAAATAAAAATATTTCTAAACTACATCGTGTTATATCAAAAACTGTGATACACGTGTCTCATAATTTTAATTGAAGAGTGATGTGTACATTAAGTTTTGAGTCAACCGACCCAGAGAATATTAAGTTTCACAGAAAATTCAACCCCCATTTCAAAACAAAGAATACATCCTTCAAATTTCATGTCATAAAGACCAGTGGTTGATATATCAGTCAGTCAGTCAGGACTTTGATTTTATATTGCGGGATGATTTTGGAAAAACTGTAAGTAGAGTATGTAGACTTTCAAGTCTATCAACACCTAGAATAGAAAGTTTCACAGAAAACTCAGCACCCCATTTTGTCCTCTTAGGGATGGAATTTCGGTGCTATCATTGCGAGGATCGCCCGGAGGACACGGTGGAGCACACCGTGGAGGTCTGCTCCGCTTGGGCGGAGCACCGCCGTGTCCTCGTAGCGGCGATTGGCGGCGACGACCTCTCGCGTCCGGCCCTGGTTCAAGCCATGGTCCGGGGCGAGAGGGAATGGAAAGCCGTCGCCTCCTCCTGCGAAGCAGTCATGCTAGCGAAGGAGGCGGCGGAACGTGAGAGGGAGAGAGCCTCACGTCCCAGCCGCCGCGGGAGGAGAAGCACCGGGCGTCGGGGGCCACGCCGTGATGGGTCTCGGCCACCGTAGGCGCGGGCCTGTGGACGGTGAGTAATGGGCTAGCTCGCCGTCCGTCCGTCGTATGACAACAGGCCGTGTCGACGGCGCGTTCGTGTTTCACGCGCGCCTCAAAGAGATGTCAGCAAACGGGAGGGGCCCGCAAGGGCCGATGCCTGCCAGGGCTGCGGGACTGTTCGAAAGAGATACCGCGGCCCTGGAACATAAAGGGCCAAAGAAGGAACATGGATGATTTTTAGTCAGTAAGAGTCTGACACTCCCTTCCGCTCCGCCCAGAGCGGGAAGGGTCATTTGATGATTTCCCACCCTCCAAAAAAACAAAAAAAAAGGGGTGGAATTTCGAAAAACCCTTTCTAAGTGGACCCTTTGCCACTGGTAGGTACCAGTGGCGAAGAGTGAAAATTGAGTCAGGGGAAACCGAAGAAAAAAATGAGAATTGTTTTTTTTTCCTATGTTTATTTGGACCTCATTTTCGTTATCAGTGACCTCAAAAACTATGAAAATGATAACCCTGATGAAAAATCTAAAAAAAATGGTTGGTGCCATTTAGAATTTTCATTTTGACCTAATTTTCGATATCAGCGACCCTGAAAACCATGAAAATGACATCCATGACAAAAAAACCAAATATTTTCGTCCGCACCATCTTGGATTTTCATTTTGACCACATTTTCGTTATCAGCGACCCCAAAAACCACGAAAATGACATTCATGAAGAAAAACCAAAAATTTTCATCGGCGCCATCCTGAATTTCATTTTGACCTAATTTTCGTTATCAGCGACCCCAAAAACCACGAAAATGACACTCATGACAAAATAACTGAATTTTTTTGCTGGCGCCATCATCGATTTACATTTTGGCCACATTTTCGTTATCAGCGACCCCAAAAGCCATGAAAATGACACCCATGACGAAAAAACCTAAAATCTTCATGGGCGTCGTCTTGAATTTTTATATTTTGACCTCATTTTCGTCATTGGCGGCCCCAAAAACCACGAAAATGACACCCATGACGAAAAAACCGAAAAAAAACAGGACTGAATTTCATACTGGGGGATGATTTTGGAAAAACTGTGATACACGTTTCTCATAATAAAATTAATCTCTTCTTAACTGAAGAGTATGTACACAAATTTTCAATTCAATCGACCTCGAGAATAAAAAGTTCATAGAAAACTCAACACCCATTTTTACCCTCTTAGGGGTAGAATTTCGAAAAACCTTTTCATAGTGGATACCTACTCTTCACAAAGAATACGCCCTCCAAATTTCATTTCTCTAGGACCAGCGGTTTGGGCTCTGCGTTGATATATCAGTCAGCCAGGACTTTGAATTTTATATTGGGGGATGATTTTGGAAAAACTGTGATACACATCTCTCACAATTTTAACTGCAGAGTATGTACACAAACTTTCAAGTCAATCGACCCCGACAATAAAAAGTTTCACAGAAAATTCAACACCCCAATTTACCCTCTTAGGGGTGGAATTTCGAAGAACCTTTTCTTATTAGATATCTACTCTTCACAAAGAATACACCCTCCAAATTTCATTTCTCTAGGGCCAGTGGTTTGGGCTGTGCGTTGATATATCAGTCAGTCAGGACTTTGAATTTTATATTGGGGGATGATTTTGGAAAAACTGTGATATACATTTCTCAGAGTTTTAACTGAAGAGTATGTAGACTTTTAAGTCAATCGACCCGAGAATAAAAAGTTTTACCGAAAATTCAAGACCCCATTTCTCCCCTTTAGGGGTGGAATTTCGAAAAACCCTTTCTTAGTGGATATCTACTCTTCACAAAGAATACACCCTTTAAATTTCATGTCTTTAACACCAACCGCTTACGCTGTAAGTTGATATATCAGTCAGTCAGTCAGGACTTTGAATCTCATATTGAGGGATGATTTTGGAAAAACTTTGATACACGTTTCTCATAATTGTAACTGCAGAGTAGGTACACAAATTTTCAAGTCCATCGACCGCGAGAATAAAAAGTTTCATAGAAAACTCAACACCCTATTTTACCCTCTTAGGGGTAGAATTTCGAAAAACCCTTTCTTAGTGGATACCTACTCTTCACAAAGAATACACACTCCAAATTTCATTGCTCTAGGACCAGCGGTTTGGGCTGTGCGTTGATATCTCTGTCAGTCAGTCAGGACTTTGAATTTTATATATATAGATATGAGATAGACTGGCAACTGTCAGTTTGATTATTTCTTAACATTGAGCGACATCTGGACGCCAGCCCCGAGAACTAAATAAAATATATCAATACCTACGTATAGACAGGTTCTCAGCTAGTTCTCGAAATGTCAAATGTACTGATTCGACCGATTTACAATAAAATATTAAATACTTTATTTTCTATGAAAAAAGTATTTAATCTTTTATTGCAAATCGGTCGAATCAGTACATTTGACATTTCCAGAACTATTCGTCAAATTAATATTTAATTAGGAATAAGTAGAGATAAACAGTCAGGAAATAATACAAAATTATGATATTTAATTTATTTATTTTCTTAAACATTCAATAATACTCCAGTTTGCCTTTTTCGTTTCCTACCCTTTCTTTTATTAAAATGCTCTTGAGCCTGTAGGATAATGCAGTCCATCTCATTACAATCTGCTTCAGTAAAATTATAAAAGCTCTTGCCACTGAGAACACTGCTGACTTCTCTGCACCAATTCATAATGAAGAACACAACACTTTTACAAAGTAGTCTATACTGGAATTTCGGTATTTCTGGAATATATGGAGGAACTAAAGCACATCTCACACATATATTAGTATATAACTCAACGTTTATAGCACAATATAACCAAAAATTACAAGAAAAATGCGCACGAGCATGTAATCACACCAGTGAAAAAATTCTTGTGACGTTCAGAGTTAGTGTTGCTAACTTTGGTATTAGAAGACTACTCCTAAGTTTCATCATTGTAAAAATATCACTAAAAATACACTTTTAACTAAATATTTTATAAATAAATTCTACTTAGTTGTTAAATCATACATTTGGTGCAACTGGACACTGATTAAAGAAAAATAGCAAAATTAACAGTTAGTTAATTGCAAAATATTTCAAGCAAAAAAAAATGGTAACACTGCTATAAAAAGTTCGGAGACTGGCGGATAGATGGCACTTTTCACAATAAAAAAAAAATGTTCTAAGTTACCAGGGCATGAGACGAACGGAGTCGCACCATAGCAGTTTTCTTCTTTTTTTTTAATTTTACGGAACTCTAAAACCGAAAATATCAAAACAATGTTGTAATAAACGGTTTGATTTGCAAAAATAATGACCAATTAATTATTTTGCACATAAAAATTGATGCTGTGTAATCTATGTCCTTGACTTCTGTCCTAACAGTTGTTCTATTATGTATTTATTTCGTCCACAAGACGCTTTGTTTGTCATCTTACGTACAATTTTTGTTATTTCCTGTGATGTCGTCATATTGGATGTCACCTTACTTTCTGCTCTCAATGTTGAGCTTCTTAGGAAGGACATCGCTCTTTCTTCTTCTGTTTTTAAGAGTGATATAAATCATACAAAAATATATCAACAAAAGTATCTGCTATTTCTTGTGGATCTGTAACCACCTTGTTGTTAAAGTTTTCTTCTAACTTTGTTTGGCTTTCTCTTTGTTTGATCATTTACAATTTTACATGTCTTCTTTTATAAATGTTTGGCTTTGTTGAGGTGACATGATATAGCTACTTTTAATTAATAAAGTAATTTCTGTTTTCGTTAATTGTCGAGAAGAGGCGCAACACCGAAAAAAGTGGAAGGAATGGGGGGGAGGCTTTTGCCCAGGAGTGGGACAGTCAAGGCTAAGTAAACAAGAAAAAATACTTACCCTGTCTGACGCCACCGAATTTGTAAGAACACTCTCAATCTAAAATTTTCGTACGAAACGCCAGCTTGACATAAATTAGAAGCCCCTTTACCCGATGCCTTAATAGGCGAATTTTTCATACACAAAATTGCATAAAATAGAGGATGTGGACATTTTGATCTCAAATTACAAACGTATCCGAATTTATTCCAGGCAAGATGTAAAAATTTTCGAGCTCGCTTGGCTCGCTCTTATAGCTTACATTTTATTGTATCTTAACTTTAAAAAAAAGGGTTTATGGGGGTTTAGTAAATTTTTATTTTATGCTTTTATTACTACCATCGACTCCATCAAAGAAAGCTGTATATTACTCTTCGGATCGGCTTTAATAGTAAATAGAATTCTTTTATTTTAGACAAAGTCCATTTGGTTAGTACACTCAACTTAAAAACTAGTTTTAGTACTTACACCTTCCAGAAAAACAAAAAACAAAACAATTATTAATTATACGCCAGTGGCATACTGGCGTATCCAATGCCCCGGTATGGGACTGTCGCACCCGTCCGCTATAGTTTTCAGGATGCTGTTGGGGCTGACGCGTACCCTGTGCTTGATGGAGGCGTATCGCTTGCCAATGTTAGCGTGAAAACCATCTATATCCGCTTCTGCGATAATGCCGCGCTGTAGTAGCGCGGCAAGAGCATTAACACCCTGAATATTTTTTTGTATTGTTCGCGTAGAGTGCTGTATGCCTTCTGCGTGTAGTTGACCTACAAACAGCATGTATAGAACGACTAACAGTACGCTGTGAACTGCGTGGCCTTTACTTCAGTCGAGCATTCAGCAAATCTGCGAACCAACATACACGCTCAATGTCGAGGGTGTATTTTAGGTCCTCAAAAACCCAGTGGCCCAGATATTTGAAACATGTGACCTGACACCATAGCTGAAACTTTGTTTCAGTTTCAGCTGTGGTGCAATCGGGTAGGTTTTAGTGCCTGCTTTGAATACCAGTACTCCACTTTTCTTATCATTGTACCTGAGCCAGTGGGCCTCCACGTACTTTCACATATCATGAGCAGCCTTGGGCAAGTTAGAATTGCTTCGATCATTCATTCAGGAGTTACTTGGTTGACTTTTATTCAACGGTTATTTTGGAGAAAGCCGCAATAAGTCAAATGTTTGACTTGTTGCGGCTAAGGCAAGATGTGTATCTGTCTGGTGTATTGTTACTGTCTTTTGTGCCCGAAATGAATTAAGTGGCGACAAATCGGTACTTTCACATTTGTGCCGGAAAAAATGATAGTGATAATAACTTAACTTTAATTTATTAGTTTATAATTATGTAATGAGCACATGCATGTTACCCATGTATCACAAATATATGATTTGACTTAACGCACAATGTGAATGGAATTGGTTATAGTTTTCGACTGAAAAAATAAACTGTTTTATTCGGATTCAAGTATATTTTTTTATCATGTAGGTCGTAAATGATGTTAAATAGTGATTGTGTACTTGATTTTCATATTGAAACAAAGTTTTGCTCTAATAAACATTTTATTTTTTCTTCTATCTTCTAGATCTTAGGTCTATACACCAACTCACTCTTAATACAATTTCGATTTTTTATTATATTATTAGGACTACTTTACACGTGGACATTGCTAAAGATTATCTCATTTCAAGCGATGTTCGTAATGATCGCCTTCTGAAATATTCTCCCCACAATTCCCGATTACTTTTCACTATAATTACATACACATCTAACATTATTGCGTTAAATAGTTCTCCCAATCCGGCTATAAATGCAAACAGTGTATTATTAATCCCAAATATATAACATAATTGATATAACGAATAGAAAAACGATAAAATATTGCTAAGTATAAATATCAAAGTTGCTATGTAGAAGCGACTCCATTTGTTAGTAGATGTACTCGCGCCAGTAACACTAGCACGGAACAGAGAATATACAACTACTATGTAAATAAACAAGTTAACCATCGGAGGGATAAAATAAATAAGAAGGAATAAAATGTAACCGGATCGACCAACGTCGCATTCTAAACACCAATTAAAAATGAATGAAATCGCCTTAAAAACATATGGTATTATAAAGGGTACCAGTAAAGGTGTACCCCAGGCAAATAGAGCCGTTTTAAGGTACTTCCTACGAACGTCAATATTGAAAACCTTTACAAAATCGATATAAAAAATATAACTCAACACAAGTAACCAATGCTGGACAGATATAAAACATACCGCATATAAAACTGAAAATAAACCCTTTGTTTCCCCTGCCGTTAATTTAGCAATTAGAAAAAATAAATAACGCATCGCATTTGCAAATATCACATTAATAAACACATAATTTCTGAAATGTCGAAATTTTTCGATGATCCACCACGATGTCACTCCGTAGATGAATGCAGCTATACACGGCACAAAAAAGACAACATGAATAATTAAACTTTCATTATCTGAAGAGTCGTTAACATTGTTGTCGTGAACATTGGTGTTGTTTGCACCCATCCTGTCGTATGCACTGAGGTCGTCTGGTGTCGTATACACTAGTGGTGTATGCATTGGTGTCGTATGCACTGCCATTTGACCGTGATATAACTTCTTGATGATGCACCACAATGTCCAAAGATGAAAGCAGTCAGATACAGTATCAACAAGACATGTAGACTCACTGGGCCTTCATTCTTCGATTCAGAAAACAGTCAGTTCAGTCTTTTTCGAGTTGTTAAAACTGCTGCCGTTAAAACTGGTATTGTTGGAATTAGAGTTGTATGCACTAATGTCGTATGCTCTGTTGTCGCATGCACTGGTGTCGGATGAACTGTTGTCCTAAGCAAAGTGGTCTTATCCGCTGCTGTCGCATGCACTGATGATGCTGAATATTACGAGTGCAGTCTGGCGCGTGCTGATGTGCAGTGACCAACATTTTTAATAATTAACACCAAAAGGTTCGTTCATAATCAATATTTTAATTAATTGCCGATATGACAGTATCGATATAAAACTAAACCGGATAAGCGTGAGTTGCACCGAGGTTTTCGTACCTATAAAGATGATATAATTAAGTAAGATTTTTCCCATTTTTGAAATTAAATATCATTTTTTGTGGGTTTGGAAAATTAAGTTTCTTTGCTAATATTAAAAAAGCAGAGCTATTTTTTTTCATGCTTATTTGGGGGTTTTATTCACAAGGAGAGCAGCGGTGGCCCGGTGGTGGCGGCCCCGACTTACGAACAGTAAGTTGTGGGTTCGAACCCAGGCAGGCGCATTACTTTGTGTAATTTATTTCATCATCACTGCTCTCAAAACGGTGAAGGAAAACATCGTGAGGAAACCGGCATGTAGGTACTAGAACCAAAAATTCAAAGACATGTGACTTCTACCAACCCGCACTGGGCCCGCGTGGTGGATTATAGCCCATTCCCTCTCTTAGAGAGGAGGCCGTGTGTCCCAGCAGTGGGAACATTAGGCTGATTATGCTATCCACAAGGTTACGTCAACCCCATTATATCTTAAAAAATCCCGACACTTGTCCCTTTACGTTTAATATAAGTAGAATAATTATTTTAATCCAAGCGACGTTGGTTCGTGGAACCGCTTAGCAGACCGCTTAGTATAAACAGCGTCAATAAGTGCTAACCCCTTTTTTTTTTTTGTAGGGTGGGAAATCATCAAATGACTCCTCCCGCTCTGGGCGGAGCGGAAGGGAGTGTCAGACTCTTACTGACTAAAAACCACCCATGTTCCTTCCATGCCCTTTATGTTCCAGGGCCGCGGTATCTCTTTCGAACAGTCCCGCAGCCCTGGCAGGCACCGGCCCTTGCGGGCCCCTCCCGTTTGCTGACAACTCTTTGAGGCGCGCGTGGAACACGAACGCGCCGTCGACACGGCCTGCCCGTCGTCATACGACGGACGGACGGCGAGCTAGCCCATTACTCACCGTCCACAGGCCCGCGCCTACGGTGGCCGAGAGCCATCACGGCGTGGCCCCCGACGCCCGGTGCTTCTCCCGCGGCGGCTGGGACGTGAGGAGGTTCTCTCCCTCTCTCTCTGCCTAATCGGTAGATGTTATAATTTGAGGGTATCCATTAATTTTTACATACACATGGACATAGGGTTCCTTTCATCCCGAAAAAGTACTATTCCCGAGGTAAACAACAATAACGTTCTTACAATAATAGATGGCGCCACGTGTCTTTCGAATCCTGATTGAATTATATTATAACAAGCAGAGTACAACCCGATTCTTTTGTCAAATTCTAAATTAACTCTAGCGAAGCCGCGGGCAAAAGCTAGTTTTCTATATAAAATGAGTGCTTTTTTAGGACGCATTTCAGCTCTTCCTCTTATGTGGTTTTATATTGCAGAGTCCATAGGCGAGTGCGACCCCTTATCGTCGTTCAACGACGTTTTTCAATACACTTTCGAAGAAATAAAATATTAGAACGGAAAGTATTTTTGTCAGGAATTATTAGGAAACTTTGATTTATATCCTTTTTTTCGCGGTTTGCTTTCGCCAGGTTGAAAAAGAAGCAAAGGTATGATGCCGCTAAACAGCCTAATATGAAAAATAGAAAATTCATATGTTTTTGAATTTAGAACACAAATAAATATTAATTTGTTAATAAAAGTAAATAAATATTTAATAAAAAATAGATAAACTAACAAATGTTAGTTTATCTATTTTCTATTTATAAACACAATTTAAATACTCAAAAAATATTAACGCCGTATATTTATTTATTTATTTGTTTAGGATCTCCAACAAAGGATGTACACAAACACACGAAATAAGTAATGGACGACAAAAGTATCACGTAGGTGTACTCCTTCACTTACAGGAGACCACAGCATGCACAATAAAATGTATAACTAAACTAACAAAAATAAAGAACTAATTTAAAAAAAAAAGAAGTATAAAATTAAAACATGTCATTTGGTAATAAAATTGGAAAAATAGAATTAAAATTAAAATAGAATTAAAATAATATTCAAATAATTTAAAATAATTAACAAACAATTAAAATAATCAACCATCAATTAACAATTGGATAAGTTATTGAGACATTTTTTATAATTTGCGAGAGATTCACAGATGTCAAAATTGGAGGTCTTAGCTAATGTGTTATATTGCCTGCAAAGTCTTGGCACAGCGGAGTAATGACCTAAGTTGGTTTTTGAGCCAGGAATGTAAAATAACTCATATTTATTATGCCTGGGAGTCCGAGTTGGAATTTTAATATCTAATGAACTCAAAATTTCACTGCAATCTATCGTTCCACTAAATATTTTGTGCAGGATAGTGAGGTCCAGTTTCTTCCTACGACTGGCTAGTGTATCCAAGTGATAATGTTTCAACTTATCAGTGTAGCTAGTCAGTTGTTTAGCCAAGTGATCTCCGTAGCACAGATGGTAAAGGAACCGCTTTTGGACACTCTCTAGTCGCTTGGTGTAAACATCGTAATGCGGATTCCATACCACTGAACTATACTCTAAGATTGGACGGACTAGAGTGTTGAAGAGCTTTATTTTTGTAGATGGGCTCTTAAATTCTTTACTGTTTCGCAAAACGAATCCCAGTACTTTAAAGGACTTAGACACAATATTTAGAATGTGCTCATCGAACTTCAGTGCATGGTCGAGTTGAACTCCAAGGTCGCGAAGACTACTCTGTTTCTGTACTTCAACCCCGTCTATGTAGTATTTATTCTCTACCACCTTTTTGTTACGAGTGAACTGGATGTAGTGACACTTACTGATATTTAAGTGCATGTTGTTTTGTGTACACCAGTTCACAAGCCTGTTGATGTCCTCTTGAAGCATTAAGGAGTCTAGGTTGCTCTGAATTGGTTTCATTATTTTTAGGTCATCAGCAAACAAATAAAAACGGGAGTGTTTGAAGCATTCAGTGATGTCGTTAATGAACACATTAAAAAGAATAGGTCCCAAATGTGATCCTTGCGGAATTCCGGAAGTTGCTATATAGCTGTCAGAAAAATGTCCATTAACTACCACTTTTGACTCTCTATTTTCAAGGTAAGATTTAAACCACCCTATTATTGTCCCGCCCACACCTAGTTGAGCCAATTTATATATAAGAAGACAGTGATCTACCTTATCAAATGCTTTACTAAAGTCCATATAAATAGCGTCCACTGGGATACGATTGTCAAGAAACTTAGACAAAGCCGATGTAAAACACAATAGATTCGTATTGGTAGATCTAGACTTGACGAAACCATGCTGATATTCAGTTATGTGTTGTTTAAGGTACCACATCGGATGTCTGCTGACAAGTTTTTCGAAAACTTTTCCAAGTGCAACTAATATTGAGATTGGTCTATAATTAGTCACTAAATGCTTTTTCCCAGATTTAAATATGGGTATCACTAAAGCTTCTTTCCAGGTTTTTGGGAAAATACCATCACGTAAAGATCTATTAAAAATAGTTTGTAGGGGTGATACTAAGGCCTTAGCGCAGCGTTTTACAAACATAGGAGGAATGCCGTCACTACCCGCGCCCTTAGTTTCGTCCAATCCGATTAATTCTCGGTATATTTCGTTACCATCAAATTGTCGATTACACAGTGCTACAGAAGAGAGGGGAAAGGCAGTGTTCGCGCGACCTGGATTACTATCTGTAGGGGCAGTAAAGGTACTTGCGAAATTTTCTCCAAACATATTACAGATATCCTGTCCGCCTGACGCGATTTTATTGTTGTGAGACATTATTTTGTGCGGGGTATGTACTGCTACCTTTTCTTTTACTTTTAATGAAAGACCAAAATATTTTAGGGTTTTGAGTAATGCTGTTTTCCATACTTGAAATATATTTCTTGTAACATGTTGAACTTAGAGCATTGCATTCATCCCTTAATCTTTCAAAAAACTCTTGGTCTAATGGATTTTTGTACTTTTTAAAACGAGTGTGGTATTAGTACTTCTCTCTAAGGCGTATTATAAGGTCACGTGAGTACCAAGGTGGATATTTATTACTTGCCGTCTTTTCATAGGGATACAGTCCGCAATAATCTGTCTTAGTACGCCATAAAAAACGTGGACCATATCGTTAACTGAGGCACAGTTTTTGAACTCACCATCCCAATCAATTGCTAACAAGCGATGCTGAATATTTTCATAATCTGCTCGATGGAAGTTCGGTGTTTTCACGTTTTTAGCTTCCAATGAACGTTCTGCCCGCACTGGTAGATAAAATTCTAGCGGGGGATGTAAAGGGTCCTCTTTTGATAAACCGTGGGTACAATGGGCCACGTCATAGAGGTCAGTAATGGAGGTGTTACATAGTATTAAATCTAATATTTTCAACTTATTATTTAAGATACCATTATATTGATTAAGAACATTCAAGGTCAAGAATTCAGAGATTATCGCATTTGCATCTGTGTTGCTGGGTTCTGGGTACAAGTATATGAGGTCATTAATTGTAAGCCATGTTATGTTAGAGAGATTAAAGTCTCCTAAAATCAAAATTTGTTTATTGCTGTTAAATATATTATGAACGTTTTTAGTAAATAATTCCAGCGTATTACTATGAACAGGCGGCGGTAGGTATACGCCACCGATATAGAGTTTATTGTTATAACTATTTTTTGAGCCCATATTGACGCTTATCCATAAATCTTCAATCTCGCTCTCAAAGTGGGATAGTCGACAGGATTTCAGAGTTTTAGAGACGGCAATTAAAACACCACCTCCCTCTTTACGAGTTTTATATTTACTTGACTCACGATCGCGCCTGTAAACTGTATATCTGTCGTCAAACAACTCAGAGTCATAGACACCGCTGTTCAACCAAGTTTCAGTTAACACTATAATGTCGTAATTATTCATAGAAATTTTGTGATGAAAGTTAATAGTTTTGGTTTTTAAGCCTCGTACATTTTGATAGTAAACATGTAGTGGACAACTGAATGTGAATAGATTAAGACAATAGGAACTTGCCACTTAACACATACTAAATAGAACTATACTAATGATTTTAACTTGTCTAGGTTGTTAATTACAATTCTTTGCGAATTTTCGTCTTTTTTCATGAAAACCTTGCCTTCGCGAACCCAGACAAACTTGAACCCAAGTTCTTTTCCGCGGATCCGAGCTGCGGCATGGATTGCTTTGTTTTGGCTGGATAGGTGTATAGACGCATATCTCCTTGCCGAGATTTAAAAAAAAAAAAACAATCACCGCCGACTATAGTCATTGAACCCATATGTACAAGACTTAGTAGATATAAGTATCTGATGAAATTTTTATTTCCGGAAAAATATTAAAAATCCACGCGTGTGACATATATTGCATGTTGAACCTAATTGTAGTGCGCTAAGAACCAGTTTTCGAGAAATTGTATCTATACATATAATAAAACTGTAGAAAAGTCGTTTTTGTACATCGAAAAAAAAAACAAAAAAAATAGCCAGGGTGTTAAAGGACAACCAATAGAACCCATTTCCAGCATTTTTCGAATTTTTGTCTGTTTGTCTGTTTGTCTGTGTATTTGTTCGGGCATCACGTAAAATGTACAAAAGCAATGTAGATAACTTTTATACACAACGATTGAGCGTAACTTGGAGTAACATTTAGTTTTTGTTGCATTGCAATCGGTTCAGTCTATCAAAAGATTTTGAATTTAAAGTGTTACAGAAGTAAAATTAGGGTTATGTGCAGTTGGTCTCACAACTTCCCGTAACTTTTATACACAACAATATGTGCGTAAATTGAAGTAATTGAACGTTAAGTTTTTTGTTTCATCGTAATCAGTTCACACCTTATAAATGGAAAGAAAGAAAAATGTAAATTAATAAAATTATAATAGTGTTTCCGATCAGACTGGACTATATCTAGACATCAACTGCGTGCAGCATTGAATTTAGATATTCGATAGATGGCATTGTGCGTGTGACGTTATTTTCTGATTGAGGCATGTTTAACTAAATACTGATGGAGAAATTCCTGACCTATAGGGTACGTGAAATTTGTCAGAACAGGTGCTTATTGGCTATTAAAGAGATAGTTATAAGTATACCAGGGAACCCGATCAGTCAATACGGTTTGCCCACACCGACAGTCGATGGGGAACGTATTAACTGAGAGTACGTATCAGAAATTAGTTATCATCCCGTAGAACTCGCAGAAATTTTACAAAATGGCTGCGCAAAGACAGAGAATCAGCGCCAGACGTTTGATAGGGTATGCTGCAGTGTAGAAAACGCCTCGGGTGAAATCCTGTTTTTAGACGCACCGGGCGGAACAGGTAAAACTTTCCTAACCAAAGTTATTTTGGCTCGAATAAGGAACTTTGGGAGTATGAAGAACAGAGTGTAAAGCTCTTCAACCCCCATTGAAAAGGGAGGATCCTCCGACCAGACGGGTGTTATATCTGGTGGGCTACTGCCCTACAGTTGTTGTCGGGTTCTTCTATACAGGGTTATTTGTAAAACACCAGTAACCTCTTAAGAGGTCATTGTACTCATCATTATGAACAACTTTTACTATGGGACCAAACCTGAAATCGCGAAAAAAAAATCAGCTGTTCCCTACATTTATGATCGATTAACCCGGTCGGTTTTTGGCTATGTCAGCGAGCTATTTTGACTCCTCGCAATGTCCAAGCTGCGGCAATTAATTTAGAAATATTGATTCATGTGTCCGGGAATAGTAGAGAATACACCTCTATAAATACAGTTATGGAAGAAGATGACGCCACACACTACCCGGTAGAATTTTTGGATTCCCTCAACACACCCGGACTTCCAGCCCACAAAATAGTTTAAAAAATCGGTGTACCAATAATTCTCCTCAGAAATTTATGTCCTCCAAACTTTGTAACGGCACTCGGCTCAAAGTTACAAATCTCCAGCAAAACATAATCGAAGCTGAAATATTAACCGGTTGCGGCGCTGGTGATATTGTTTTTATTCCAAGAATACCTATAATTCCTAACAACTTTCCTTTCTCTTTCAAACGAACGCGATTCCCAGTCAGTCTCTGTTATGCCATGACGATTACTAAAGCTCAGGGCCAGACATTTTCCGTTGCGGGGGTGCTAAGTATTGGATGCTTCTCCCATGGTCTAGCACTAGCATAAATAAAAAAAAAAATGATTTGTATCGGAATCCTCCAACAGCTCTTCGCACTAAAAAATACATTGTTAAGTTCCGACATCCACGCGAACGAAGTCGCGGGCACAGCTAGTTGAAAATAAATTATTGTTGCTGGCCACCAGTCACAGTGTCGTTTCAAGATTGTGGACTCGCTACCGGGATACTGACGAAGTGGCTGACAGGCACATCTATACATATAATAAAACAGAAAAAAACTGTGTCTGTACATTGAATATATTAAAAAAATAATAATTGAGGGGGGTTTAGAAACAGTAATAGAGCACGAAACCAAAAAAAAATTCTGTCTGTTTGTCTGTTAATCTTCGGAACTACTTGACGGATTTGAATGATTTTTGTTTTGTTGTATAGGTATAAAGTCTGAGCAACATATAGGCTATATTAATTTATCTTGGAAACTTGAACACCTGATGCAGAACCGCAACAGACCAGCTAAACTATAAGAGATACAAAAATGGTACCTAGCAAAAATTGTTTCACGTGATGAGCATTTTCTGCTAAGAGAATAAATTTGAAGATCTGGAACACCTGATGTGAAACTCCAAGAGCCCAGCTATACTATAACATATATAGGAATGACGTCTTAGCAAGAGTTATTCAGCTTGATGAGTACTCTCTGTTGTCGTATGAAATTTGAAGATCTGGAACAGCTTATGTGGAACTCCAAGAGCCTAGCTACACTATAACATATATAGGAATGACGTCTTAGCAAGAGTTGCTCAGCCTGATGAACACTCTCTGTTGTCGTGTACAATTTGAAGATCTGGAACAGCTGATATGGAACTCCAAGAGCCCAGCTACACTATAACCTATATAGGAATGATGTCTTAGCAAGAGTTGTTCAGCCTGATGAGCACTCTCTGTTGACGTATAAAGATTGTAGATCTGGAACACCTGTTGTGGAACTCCAAGACTTCACTGTATAATTATAAAATAACATAAGCTGGGAGTACCTCCACGCGGTGAAGGCGGTAACAGTTTAGGACTGATTTTCGATGAAAATTCTATGAATCATTGAAAATTTGACTCTACTGGCTAAAACTCCCATTTATTTCCTTTTCCATTTATCTTCGTGACACGGTAGCCTACCCGGTAACGCAGGGGAGCAGTCACTTAGATTTTAATTGATCAGGTATTTTCAGAATAAAACTATAACCATGCCTAGAAAGAGGTCAAATCTTTCCCAACGTTCCAAAGGAGCTAAAAGATTGAGGATCATAAGATCCCAAGAATCTAATGAAGAGCGTCAGGATAGACTTGATGCTGTTCGAGAACATCAGGCTGCAACTCGCTCTGTAGAAACCTCTTCGGATCGCGAAGCTCGCTTGCGTTCTCAGCGTATTTATGCATCTACATCCAGGTCTCTAGAGACCAGTGAAGAATATGATGCGCGACTGTCCGCTGATCGTGAACGTCATGCATTGTCTCGCGAGTCGGAGACGTTCATGGATAGAGAATTGCGCTTGAGTTCTCAGCGTATCTACGCATCCGCTTCAAGGTCTCTAGAGACAAGTGAGGAACATGATGCGCGACTGTCCGCTGATCGTGAATGTCACGCATTGTCTCGCGAGTTGGAGACGTTCACGGATAGAGAATTGCGTTTGAGTTCTCAGCGTATCTACGCATCTGCTTCAAGGTCTCTAGAGACAAGTAAGGAACATGATGCGCGACTGTCCGCTGATCGTGAACGTCACGCATTGTCTCGCGAGTTGGAGACGTTCACGGATAGAGAATTGCGTTTGAGTTCTCAGCGTATCTACGCATCTGCTTCAAGGTCTCTAGAGACAAGTAAGGAACATGATGCGCGACTGTCCGCTGATCGTGAACGTCACGCATTGTCTCGCGAGTTGGAGACGTTCACGGATAGAGAATTGCGCTTGAGTTCTCAGTGTATCTACGCATCTGCTTCAAGGTCTCTAGAGACAAGTAAGGAACATGATGCGCGACTGTCCGCTGATCGTGAACGTCACGCATTGTCTCGCGAGTTGGAGACGTTCACGGATAGAGAATTGCGCTTGAGTTCTCAGCGTATCTACGCATCTGCTTCAAGGTCTCTAGAGACAAGTGCGGAACATGATGCGCGACTGTCCGCTGATCGTGAACGTCACGCATTGTCTCGCGAGTTGGAGACGTTCACGGATAGAGAATTGCGCTTGAGTTCTCAGTGTATCTACGCATCTGCTTCAAGGTCTCTAGAGACAAGTAAGGAACATGATGCGCGACTGTCTGCTGATCGTGAACGTCACGCATTGTCTCGCGAGTTGGAGACGTTCACGGATAGAGAATTGCGCTTGAGTTCTCAGCGTATCTACGCATCTGCTTATAGGTCTCTAGAGACAAGTGCGGAACATGATGCGCGACTGTCTGCTGATCGTGAACGTCACGCATTGTCTCGCGAGTCGGAGACGTTCACGGATAGAGAATTGCGCTTGAGTTCTCAGCGTATCTACGCATCTGCTGCAGGTCTCTAGAAACAAGTGCGGAACATGATGCGCGACTGTCCGCTGATCGTGAACGTCACGCATTGTCTCGCGAGTCGGAGGCGTTCACGGATAGAGAATTGCGCTTGAGTTCTCAGCGTCTCTACGCATCTGCTGCTAGGTCTCTAGATACAAGTGCAGTACGTGATGCGCGACTGTCTGCTGATCGTGATCGTGAGTGATGCATTGTCTCGCGAGTCAGAAACGTTTACCGATACAGAATCACGCTTGAGTTCTCAGCGAATTCGCACATCTACTAACAGGTCTTTTGGAACGAGTGATAAACGTGATGCGCGACTAACTGCTGATCGAGATTATCATATTGTCCCGAACACGCACACAACAAAATATTCATAATCAGTTAGAAAGTGAGAGAGAAAGGATTGCTGGAGTACGGCATGAAGAGACAGAAGTTAATTCAGTGTACCCTTAGAATAAAGAAAAGTTTTTTGTTGTATAGTCTGGGCAACATAAAGGCTATTATTTATTTTGGAAAATTAACACCTGATGCAGAACCGCAACAGACCAGCTACAGTATAAGAGATATAAAAATGGTGCCATACCTAAAAATATTCCACGTGAAGAGCATTTTCTGCTGTGAGAATAAATTTGAAGATCTGGAACACCTGCTGTGGAACTCCAAAGCCCATGGCACGTCTTAGCAAAAGTTATTTAGTCTGATGGGCATTTCCTGTTGACATACAAAAATGAATGATCTGGAACGACTCCAATCGTCTCGCTCATCCCGTTGTTTTCCCGTCCCCGGGCCTTAGAATTCTACATCAGACGTTTCAAATTTTCAATTTTGAAGACCCCGTTGTCGCTGGCATAAGCAACGGGATCCGCGTACGAAGTCGCGGGCAGAAGCTAGTTGGAAATATTCGGGTAGCCACCGCCACACTAGATATGTTTTTACAAATTCGAGAGAGATTGAGAAGACAACCAAACGCTGTGACTATGCAATTCGTTATAAATTTACAGACAGAACACCAGGTCCTTGTTAGCAACCAAACTGGCAAAGGGGACTGCATGAAGTCAATCTTCATGCTTGCAGACGACTTCCGATTCCAGCAATCGCAGACAAAGATTACAATAGGCAAACGAACACTTGATTTACAATGATCGCCAATGTTTAATTATTCTCAAACATATCCCATTTCGGTCTTCTTCAAGATACACGAAAAATACGTGTTTGGCGAACACCTGGAGAGCGAGAGAGTGAGAGCCATCTGCGCTATCCACAGGAAGTCTATCCATATCAAGGTGGTACAATCTTGGTATGGGCGGGAATACCTTTAGGCGGGAGAAGATTTTGGGTGAAGCTCGCCGTTGTACATAAGCTATATATTGTAATGTTGTGTGTAATCTTTTAATTTTGTGTGCAATAAAGAATAAGAATAAGAACTGACATCATTTGGGTACGCGACATCATCATCTGCCTAGCCTTTTCCCAACTATCTTGGGGTCGGCTCCCTGTCTTACCGGATGCGGCTGAATACCAATATTTTACATGGAGCGACT
Organism: Eurois occulta; assembly: GCA_950022335.1. Lineage (NCBI taxonomy): Eukaryota > Metazoa > Arthropoda > Insecta > Lepidoptera > Noctuidae > Eurois > Eurois occulta. Next base: position 10,412,330 of record OX465502.1, read on the forward strand.
GCCTATCTGACCTCCACAACCCAGTTGGTACACTGGGTAATACGGTATCCTTGGTAAGACTGGTTGTCAGACTTTCGGGCCAATTTGGGTACGCGACAATTAAACGTTATATCATTGTGAGGTGCTGGGACGTATAGTCCAACCGGTGGCGGAACTTTCATAAAAGCCAAAAGCTTGGCTTGCCTTTATAACATAATACTCTTTTCTCAACAGTCTGCTTGCCTTATGGGCTTGCTATTGAGCACGCCTGCGATATGCTGCAACGAAAGACTTTACGAAATTTTCCCGAAAAGCTGCAGACGGGCAGCCCACTTTTCTTACACTTTCTCGGACCTGGGACCTGAAACCAGAAGGCGATATTGATATTCCTCGGACCTGGGTCCTGAAACCACAAGGCCACAAGGCGATATTGATAACCTCGTTTTGAGCATTATAATTGTCGCAGTTTTATTTTATATAAAACTAGCATACGTCTGCGGCTTCGCGGATTGTGCTTCCGGGATAAAAAGTAGCTGTAAGATTCTAGACCAAATCTATCTCTGTGCCAAATTTCATACAGATCCGTTTAGCCGATCTTGCGCGACTGAGTAACATCCATCCATCGAAACTTTCGCAGTTATAATAGTAAGTAAGATTTATTTCATTTTATTTTATGTCTTGCTCTAGTCACCAAAAACAAGCATTATTTGCACAAAGTTCGTTTTTTTATGGTTCCGTACCCAAAGGGTAAAACGGGACCCTATTACTAAGACTCCGCTGACTGTCTGTCCGTCTGTCACCAGGCTGTATCTCATGAACCGTAATAGTTAGTCAGTTGAAATTTTCACAGGTGATGTATTTATGTTGCCGCTATAACTAAAAAACAGAATAAAGAAATATTTAAGTGGGGCTCCCATACAACATACATCGATACCTTTAGACTCAAAGGGCGTAAACGCCATTTTGGCCAAAATGACTTTTTGATGCAGTTATGTTCAGTTTTTTTTTCTCTATCGATCTGTGTACTTAAAACTGCTAAATTCGCAAAATTAAGGCAAATACGGCCCACGTGTTTTTGGAGAGTTTTTGAAGACATGAGGCGTATTTGATATACATTTTGATTTTATTGGTTATTTAGGTAACATGCACAATTAATAAAAAAACTTACAGGTCGTATAACAAATAAATTTAAGTCATATTATCGCTCTTAAGCCAAATATGGTGCATACACCCCTATTATTCCGCTATAACATTAAAGATGACTCATACGCCCTAAATGAGATTATCTCTAAAAAAATCAACCGTGTCCTATACTGTATTAGTTATTTTATCATATGTATTTTTGGCGTTTTACGACCGATAATTCTAATATTGAATTACATTAAGCAAAAGTCTTATGAGCGAAAGTTATGTTTGTAGATCGAAATACTACCTCACGCCGGGCCAGGGCTCTTAACAACCTGAACTAGTACGAGTATTTGATAGTTGTCTTTTGCACGCCCGCCATTATCGCCATTGTGTGCAAGCAAGACAGCGCACGAGCGACGATAGCACCATCCCATCTTTGATCCCTAGCGCGCGTCAGGTGCGTCGCCGCCGTCGGCCGGCTCAGTTGTTAGTAGAGACTAGAGGTGTAAAAAACCTCCTTTTATATTGTGATTCTTGTAGTAGCAGCCAAAATAAAAACAAAACGGTATTAGCTGCACTAAATTTGTTTTTGAAGACGTCAAATAATTTGGAAGTTATACAAATAAACTTTTTGTTGCCGGGACATACTTACATGCCGGTTGATTCGGTTCACGCAGTGATAGAAAGAGAAGTTAAAAAACTAATAGTACGGAGCCCGTCTCAATGGCCCACATATTTTCAGCCCACCCGGAAGAACCCAAGACCCTACCGAGTAGAAGTCCTCGATCACACAGACTTTCTTAATTTAGATGAGCTTGCTGAAAAAACAATCACACCCTTAGTTTTAAAAAAAGTGCGCATCCAACAAATAAGAACGGCGACTTTTAAGAAAAATTATCCCAATGAATTAAGACTAAAATATTCAATGATTGAGGACGCAGAGGAAATTCGAGTAACACTAGGTGAAGCTGATCTAAAAACAAAGACTGTAAAAGGAAAAGGTAAAGGAACAGAAAAGAAGAAAGTATGTTGAAGGGCAAGGGAAAGGGGAAGTCAAAGGCAAGAAAAGAGAACACACAAGATACTGTTGAACCGATGAAGAAACCGTTTGTGACTTTTTTCCTCATAGTGATTACGAAGAAAACCAAGAAATTAATGAAGATTAGGGCACTGTCAATTGATTTTCATAAAATTAATATTTCCTTTTTTTCTGTGGTCATTTAGTAACCAACTTATTTTCTTTTTTTTTTCTATTGAATTGTATAAACCCGCAACGTGATCGTGATCCGCAATTACCACTGGTCACACAAATCAATCTTTCGATTTTCGTAAAATATAATAGCACATTTTTAGGAACTTAAGTTTTTTTTTAATAATTTTATTGATAGTTAAAAGCATTATGTCTTAGATAGGGTTTCTTGTCTTTTCTCATGATTTAATTGAGCACTGATTCTTATTGTGATTATTAAGAATGTTGTAACGATTCCAAAGAATATTTATAATTAAAGTAAGGTCGAGAAAAAGAGACTACAGTAGAAGTGACCCAACTCTAATTAATGTCATAATGTTATGTCGCAAGATTTTGAGTTGATTAATTGTTTTTTGTTATACTGATCCATATCGAGCTTTTATCTGGGATTTAGTTCTAGTAAATCTAAGTCCTGTTTTTTAATGAGTAGCTTGCGTAACCTTAAGGCAAAAATTTGAGATTAGGATGGCCAACTTTTTTAGTAGAGGTTTTAATGAATATAAATAATAACAAGGACATGACTGTGATTTAAATAACAATTGAGAAGTGACAAGCATTGTGAATATTATACTCCAGTGACTGTCTTATACACTCCTTCTTGACAAAAATAGATGCTTGTAGTGACGTTTAAACCCTAACGTTTATTACAATAGTGTGCATTTAAGTACATACTTCTCCGTTGACTGCCATGTATACCCCGTTTCAAATAGAAAATGCGCTTTTAGCGACCTATACACCCTAAACATTCTACAGACAATATAAAATTTAGGGTTGTAAACAACATTTTCTTTTTTTTTTTGGGCGTATAACAATCCTATTTTCTTTATTTATTAATCTATCCTAAATATTATATAATCGCACTGTTTATATTCAAAATATAAGAATTTGGGCAAAAAATGAACTTACTCAGTCTTGAAACAAAAAACTTATGATTTTTTTCTTTAAATATTTTTTGTTTTTTGCTTTTCCTGAAAAGTGGCATTTTGGCGTTTACGCCTTTTGAGTCTAAAGGTATCGACATAGTCTTATCAATGTTTTTCAATAAATAATTAATTGACACAAACCGAAAATAGAATTTGTTGGTAATGAAATCAACTGGATTTCTGATTATTTTAGGGTTCTGTACTAAAATTTTAATAAAACGGAACCCCAAAAGTGCGAATGGTATCGCCTATAACAGGCCTTTATTTCGGGAGCCATCAAATTTAAAGGATATGTTAAGATTATATTATTCATATCCGCCTATATTTCTTGATTTGCAAAATATTGTCATTTTCGAAGAAATAAGGGATTTCAATTGTAAATTGGGGTTGGGTACTCACAGCCAAGTGGATCTCTCACTAAACCGCTGCATAATCATTGTAATAATATTTTCATTTGCGTAAGTCAAAACAGACTAAAGAATAATATGGCTAGAAAGGAGTTGTCTGATGAGATGACGAGTAATAGAGAACTGTGGAAAGAGACATGCTGCGCCGACCCTAAATAAATTGGGATCTTCTTCTTAGCGTATTGATGGCAAAAAGTTTATATACATGGTGTAAGGGACAGCCCTCCGCAAACTTACAGGGCGCATTCAGTTCCTTATCCTGAATCATATTCCACCGGAAATTTTCTCCGGAAAATTTTCATTTTTTAATACCGTTTCTTTGGCTAATATTTCTTTATTTCAATGTAAAATTACATTCTCTGTGCGCAGCACTCCGTTTATGTAAATGCAACACCGGGGAGGGCGGCCGAAGGCTTGCTGCGCTGCCGTTCGCTACGTGCGGTTTGCCACGCTAACGATACAGTGTGTGTGAGGTAATAAACAAATCAGGTTTATTGGATTCCCATGATGTTCCTCACCCTATCAGTTTGCGGAGGGCTGTCCCTTACACCCTGTATTTTAGCCCAAAATTCAGCCACGCGAACCCCGCTCACTGATGCAGTAAATAAATCATCAAGAGCGCAGGTGATAGGGCATGCGGTGCAAGATGGAAGTTGGGCAATTGTTTGTGGGGAGACGCCGCATACATAAATTGGGATAAGGGCAGGTGAATGATGATGAGGTTTGACAAAAAATGCCTGTTAAACATTTCAGAAGTTTTCTTAACATAACATCACGACTGTAATACCCCAAGGGTTAGGCAGAGGTGTACCTAATAGCACACCCACATTTCGCCAGTTATCTTTAAGTCCCATGTAATAGGGTACGAGCCTATTGCCATCAACTGGGCTCAAATCAAAGAAGTCTAGAAATTTCTCATCTGGAATAAATCGAGTACCTAGGTGTCAGTTTCTATTACTACTTTTAATAAAACAGTAATTTGAGGACATAGAACGTTTGCTAAAATAGAATCAAAAAGAGAGCATGCATCAATCATTCAGATCACATTGCCATGTTGCAGTCAAAACTCTTAACCAGTCAAAAGTACTTCAAACTAGCAAAATCAGTAGTGTTAACCGTATGCTTTCGACAATACTACTTTTGACTGAAATAACAGTTAAAAGTATTTTTGCCCAATGGAGCTGGTTAAAAGTAGTTTTGACTAACTGATTCCGTCAAAAGTGGTTTTGACTGGTTATATCAGTCAAAAACTCTTAAAAAGTTAAGGTGGTCGATAAAAATTACAAAAAAAAGGCACCTATAAAGATTTATATTACTAAACATTAGTAGAGAACGTGCTGATATACATTCCAACTAGCTAATAGTGCTTTAGACTAATGCTTTAGCAGTTAAAACTAGTTTTGACTAAGAGCGTCAGTTAAAACGACTTATAACCGCAAATTTGCAGTCAAAAGCACTATTAACAAATGATTTTAAGTAAAAACCACTTTTGACCAACCTGTTCAGTCAAAATTACTTTTGCCTATTGTATTCAGTTAAAATTATTGACTGCAACAGCCACATCCTCAGTGCGATCTGGCTAAACAACTTTGTAGTTTAGCAGTAGTGAATCCCGAATGTTCATAGACTCCATTTTATTATATTTACATTATTTTTTATCTTACACATACATACTAAAACTCGCGCCTTTTCACAATGGGGGTAGGCAGACACCACAGAACGCCACCCGCTACGATCCTTTCTTTTTTTTTCGGATGGGAAATCATCAAATGACTCCTCCCGCTCTGGGCGGAGCGGAAGGGAGTTTCAGACTTTTACTGACTAAAACCCATCCATGTTCCTTCTTAGCCCTTTGTGTTCTAGGGCCGCGGTATCTCTTTCGAACAGTCCCGCAGCCCCGGCAGGCATCGGCAATTGCGGACCCCTTCCTGTTTGCTGACATATCTTTGAAGCTCGCGTGGAACACGAACGCGCCGTCGCGGCGTTGACACGGCACCTGCTACGATTCTAACGTACTCTTTTCGCCTCGTCCACGTTCGTACATCAGGCCATACGCGCACGCCGGTTGCGAGTACTACACGCCTAATTTTTTTTATAGGTATCCTGTTCAGTATAAAAGTATTGAACTTGCATTTATGTTATTTAAGATACAAGGGTGTTGTCGTTTCGTTGCGTATAAAAATCCCCAAATAAGAAAGACTTAACATCAAAATTAATGTAGCACTACTACATTTTAACATAAGCAAATAAACTTAACTGTGCAGTCCCACAAAAATGAATATTAAATTTCGGTAATGGGAAAATACTAACATTTTTATATGGGTACGAAACCATCAATGTCATCCACAGTCTCGACTCGCCCTTGGCCGGTTTCGTTTTATATCGATATTGTCTTATCAGCAATTATTTAAAATATAGATTATGTACGAACCTTTTGGTGTTAAATATTAAAAATATTGGTCACTCATCAGCACGCGCCAGACTGTTCTCTTCAAGTTCAACATCACCAGTACGTGCGACAACATCGGATAAGAACACTTTGCATACGACAACAGTTCATACGACACCAGTGCATGCGACGACAGAGCATACAACTCTAGTTCCAACAAAACCAGTTTCTTTCATCTACAGAGTAAAATTGTAGTGTTACATCAAGAAGTTCCATCAACGTCAAATATCAGTGCGTACGACAGACACCAGGGCATTTAAAACTAGTGCATACGAGAGTAGAGTAAACGATACCTTGCATACACTACTAGTGTAAACGACACCCAGCGACATCAGTGCATACGATACGATGGGTACATACAACACCGATGTTAACGGCAGTAATGTTGACGACTCTTCAGATATTGAAAGTATAAATATGAGTTTTGTCTTATTTTTGCTGTGTTTACCTGTGTTCATCTACGGAGTGACATTGTGGTGGATCAGTAAAAAATTTCGACGGTTCAGAAATTATGTGATCCTTAATGTGATATTTGCAAATGCGATGCGTTTTTTATTTTTTACATTTTCGGACCCGTACGAAGATGATTTTTTTGGTTCTTTATTTGATATATGTCATCTATCTTTCCAGAATTGGTTACTTGTGTTGAGTTATATTTTTTATTTAGATTTTGTAAAGGTTTTCAATATTGACTTTAGTAAGAAGTACCTTAAAACTACTCTATTTGCCTGGGGTACACCTTTAGTACCGCTTATAATATCATATATTTCGATGGCGTATGAATTTATTTATGATTTTTGGTTCGAACTCGAATACGATATCGATTTATTATTTATTATGCCTCCGATAGTTAACTTGTTTATTTACATAGTAGTTGTATATTCTCTGTTCCGAGCTAGTGTTACTGGCGCGAGTACATCTACTAACAAATGGACTCGCTTCTATATAGCTACTTTGATATTTATACTTAGCAATATTTTATCAATATTCGGTTCGTTATATGAATTATGTATTGAATTTGAGTTTGACAATCAACTCTTTGTAGATATAGCCTTTGTGGGAGACTTATTAAACGCAATATTATTAGATGTGTATATATTTATACTGAAAAGTAATCGGGAATTGTGGGGAGAATATTTCAGAAGGCGAGCATTACGAACATCGCTTGTGTAATGATTTTGTAAAATAATATTAAATAGTTATAGTTCTTTCCACGAGCGACAGATGGCGCTAGTGGGCGCACGAATTTAATACATCCATTTTAGCTATTATTTCTAGTTGAATATAGGTGATTAAGTTTGTTTATGTTTTATAATTTCTAAATTGTTATTATTTAAATTAAACCATTTATTTACTATTAATATTAAGCGTTAATGTATTTTAGTTGATCGATACTGTGTACTTTGCTCTGATTGGTCCAATAGCATGCTGAACGTTGACCTACTGTTAGAGTGGGGAACATTCGGCTTGTGGTTGACATTTTTGGACAGAGCAGTCGATCTGGAGGCGTTGAACAGTAATCATATGTTGTGAATCCGTACTTCTGTTGTGTTATGTTTGGTTTGATATTAGATATTAGTGATTGCTACATAATTTATTAAACATACTACTTTTGATTACTTGAGTATTTGATTTCATCACACTTGAAATGAGATAATCTTTAGCAATGTGCACGTGTAAAGTAGTGTAATAATATAATAAAAAAATCTAAATTGTAGAGGAGTGAGTTGGCGTATAGACCTAAGATCTAGACAGAAGAAAAAATAAAATGTTTATTTGAGCAAAACTTTGTTTCAATGTGAAAATCAAGTACACAATCACTTTTTATATAAATCTTTTACGACCTTAATGATAAAACAATTATTGAATCCGAATAAAACAGTTTAATTTTTCAGTCGAATACTATTATAACCAATTCTATTCACATTATATGAACAAATGTGAAAATAGGCGTCGTGCTACGAAATAATTGAAAGTACCGATTTGTCGCCACTTAATTCATTTCGGACACAAAAGACAGTAACAATACACCCGACAGATACACATCTTGCCTTAGCCGCAACAAGTCAAACATTTGACTTATTGCGGCTCAACATGCAGGTAATAAGAGAATGCGCAGCAAACAAGACGAGTATTGATAAATGTGTATTAACAAGTATTATCAAGAGTTGTCTGAAACAATTGTCATTGTATTCGAAAGAACCCACTATTATAAAAAAAAAAAAACGATTATTTCAATTAGTATTCGCATTTCGATACATATTACTGGTAAACTTAAAAATTATTCAAACAGCTCTCTCTCGCAAATAAATGAGCGTTATGTATAAAAAGGCCAGCTCACGCGAGTACTTGTGGTATGTGTATCATGAGTGAGTGTGTGAGTGAGTGTGGCTGTGAGTGTGAAAGTGAGTAAGTAAGTATACTCAGTATTATAAAAGCGAATAAGTCAAGGAAGTTTGATGGTCAAAGTAATGGTGGTCAAAATATTTATTTTGAGGCGACAGTCATGAGAAACAAGACACATTTCAAGAACAACTTTAATACGCTTAATTCCTAATTTGGCTACTTTTTGAAAAATTAATTCGATCTCAAATCATGCATTCGTTATCTGGCTATCAGAAATATTATAACGTTCAACGTCCGGACCTGCGTTTTCTCATAAGTAGCAGTTTATGGTGGAGAAATGGGAAACTTCCTCACAATTATCAAAAGTTCTATTTCTCCAAAATAACCGTCGAATAAAAGTCGACCAAGTAACTCCTGTGTGAATGATCGAAACAATTCTAACTTGCCCAAGGCTGCTCATGATATGTGAAAGCTACGCGGAGGTCCACTGGCTCAGATACACCACAGCTGAAACTTTGGGGAAGTCTATTAAATCAGGTCACATTTTTCAAGTACATATCTGGGCCACTGGGTTTCCGACGACCTAAAAGACAGCCTGGACATTGAGCGTGAGCGCACAGCCGACGCTGTGCGTTGCATTATGTTGGCTCGCAGATTTGCCGATTGCTTGATTGAAGTAAAAGCTATGCAGTTCATAGCGTACTATCAGTCGTTCTATACATGTCTGTGGGTCAGTAACACGTAGAGAGCATACAGCACTCTATGCCTACAATACAAAAATTTATTCAGGGTGTTGACGGGGCTGCCGCGCTACTGCAGTGCTAGGCATGTTTCGCAGAGATATAGATGGTTTTCACGCTATCATGCGCAAGCGTTGCGCCTCCATCACGCGCAGGGTACGCGTCAACCAACAGCATCCTGAAAATCAAGTTTCTACTGCTCACAAAATTGGCGATTTTTCAGACTTTAAACTGCCTTCTTTACTACATTTATGCTAATTTCCCTCACTAAACACATATTTATTTTAAACTCAACCTTAACCCTTCCCAGTCCAGTTTTTTAAAAAATGCGAGAGAATTATATAGTCATATTCTTGCGCATTTGATTATATATCTACACTAATATGTATTATAAAGAGGAAAAATTTGTATTTTTTGTGTGTGTGTGTTTGTAATGAATAAACTCAAAAACTACTGTGCCGATTTAAAAAATTCTTTCACCATTGGAAAGCTAAATTCACCCTGAGTAACATAGGCACCGTGCAAAGCCGGGACGAACCGCTAGTAATTTATATAAAGATGCTTTAAGTTTGCAGTTTTTGTTAAATGCAAAATACTGTTTTGATATGTATGAATCATGGATTATCGTGAAATTATTATTGTCCTAAAGAATTATAAGGGAATGGGACTGGTATCTTTAACACAGGTTACTTTGTAATCTAGCTAAGATGCCAGTTGCGATCCGTACTGTGACTATAAAGCTACGATCACTGTTAATATTGTAACTATTTAATCTTAAGGTTTTATACTGTGAGAACTAATAAAGCTTATTATTATTATTTCTTTATTTATTTTCCTTACATACTAATTACATTTTTAAATATTTTTATTAACAAAAATTATATAAAAAAACATTTAAAAATATAAAAAATAGTAGTCCGCCGGTGTCGGGAGCAGGGTCCAAGCTACCGGTGGTTAGGGCTCCAGAGACAGGAACCTCCTCACAATGCGAGCCGTATCGAGGAGTACTGCCTTCTGAATCAGGCCCTTGATCCAACCGCCTAAGGAGAGCCTCGATAGATGGTCATCGAGGCTCTTGGCCATAAGGCCATTGGCCGTCACGACAATCGGCACAATGATAGCCGAGTTCACATTCCACATGTCGACAACCTCGTGTGCCAAGTCGAGATATTTTATTTGTTTCTCTTTCTCAGCTTTCACGAGGTTCTCGTCATGCGGGATGGTAACATCGACTATCATTACGCGGCGCGCTGATCGGTCTATCACCACTATGTCAGGCTTATTGGCCACAATAGTCCTGTCAGTAATGATAGACTGATCCCAGTACAGCGTGACATGGTCTTTCTCGAGAACTGGGTCGGGCACATACTTGTAGTACGGTACCTCAGATTCCACAAGTTTATATTTCAAGGCAAGTTGCTGGTGAATAATCCTGGCTACTTGGTTGTGCCTGTGTAAGTACTCGCCGTTAGCTAGACGAGAACAACCAGAAATAATATGTCTGATGGACTCACCCGGACGGTGGCATGCCCGACACACGTCAACCGTCCCGTCTTTCATAATATGTTTCCGGTAGTTGTTCGTTAACATAACTTCATCCATAATCGCACAGACAAAACCCTCAGTTTCCCCAAAGAGGTCGCCGAAACGTAGCCAGGACACGGACGCTAGGAAATCTACATCCGGCCCATGAAGAGCCCGGTAGAAGCGCCCGTGAAGCTCCTTGCCTTGCCATACTTCCTTGCGGTCATCATTAGTAAGTACCACAGGTTTGCGCCAGTTCTCTTTAGCCATGGACAGCGGGGTGAGTCCCTTGTCCACTGCGACCACATCTCGGTGCATACCCACTTCGGTTTTTAAAAAATATTCTCTGAGACTGCACACCTCGCGGTTGTGGAGGGTCTTCGCGTTTAAAAAGCCACGACCCCCACACTTCCGCGAGATGTACAGCCTCATCACCGATGATCGTGGGTGATGCATCCGGTTTGCGGTCAGCAGTGTACGAACTCTCCTATCCAGGGCATCGAGTTCGGTCTGAGTCCATTTGAGTATGCCGAAAGAGTACATTAAAACCGGCATGACCCAACCGTTGAAGGCACGCACCTTGTTTCCGCCTGAAAGAAGGCTATTTAATACCTTCTTCAGGCGTCCAAAGAAGCGCTCCCTCAACGATTGCTTCATGTCAGTTACATTAATGCCTAACGCTTCCGACATACCCAAATACTTATAACTTTCGGATGAGGAGAGGGATCTGAGGTGTATGGAATCCGAGAGCTGAATTCCCTCGGATTCCATAATCTCCCCTCGCTTTACATGCATGACTGCACATTTGTCCACACCAAATTCCATCCTGATGGCGCTACTAAAAGTTTCAGTTACTTTCAGTAGCTCCATCAGTTGCAATTTGTTGGGGGCAAAGAGTTTCAGATCATCCATGTAAAGAAGGTGAGATATGACCTGACCACCTCTCCTCAACCGGTAACCTAGACCTGAATCCTCTAACAATGTGCTTAGAGGATTCAGGGCTAGACAGAACCAAAGTGGACTCAGACTGTCGCCCTGGAATATTCCCCGTTTAATCCATACAGGCTCATCGTTCCCCTGGATCTGTCGACATCCTGGATATCGAAGGACCGTCCTCCATTGCCCCATACACGACTCAAGAAAGGCGCGTAGAGTTGCATCTATCTTGTACAACTCCAGCACCCTCATGAGCCATGTATGTGGCACCGAGTCGTAGGCCTTCTTATAATCTATCCAACATGTCGAAAGATCCTTGCGGGATCGACGAACCTGTTGGCTAATGGCCATGTCGATGAGGAGTAGCTCCTTAGTACCGCGGGACCCGTTCCTACATCCATTTTGAGAGGCAGACATAATGGAGTTTTTGTCAATGTGTGTATTAATTTTCACTCTCAAAATGGATGTAAGAAGCTTATACATTATTATTATGAATTATTACTATTATGCCTTATCAAAGTATTTCAATAAATAATTAATTGATTCAAACCGAAAATATAATTTGATTGTATCTAACTCAACTGGATTTCAGATTATTTTAGGGTTCTGTACTAAAACGTTAAATAACGGAACCTCAAAGCGAATTGTATCGTCTATTTATATTTTATTTCGTAGTTTAGAATAGCAGTTGTATGTACATTATATACAGACAACAAATATAACTAAAATAATGATAAAAAGAAGACTAAAATTAAGTACCAATATGTATACAATGACGACAATAGGACACTTAGGCGTCAAAGTACTCCTCCGCATCGCTGTCATCTGGAAACGTGCCCAGAAGACTGGCAGCGTTGCCACGTTGAATGGCAATGCTAATTATTTGGCCAAAGAAAGAGCCAGCCCTCTGGTCACGCGAAGTGTCGACTAGTCGTCGAGAGATTTCCTTAAAAAAGAGACGCGCTCTCGGGCCTTATGACCCGAGCATTTCGACCCCAAACGGCTCAAAACTGTAGTTACCAATAAAGATTCAGTATTTGCGCTGCTTGAGGATCTCAGCAGCCGCAGCAGCAGCGCCCGCACAGCCCGCCGTGCTTGCAACGTGAGATGGCGCAAGGGTGTCGACACAGGTTGCGTCCCGCACCAAAGGCCTATTTATTAATAACAAGAATTAATGTATATATTCCTTATATATGTTTCAATAATTCTAATCCACCCTATTTCTCTTGTGAAACAAGCAATAGGGGCCTTAAATTCTAAAGTGGGGTTGGGTACTCAGTCAAGTGGATCTTTCACTACACAGCTGCATATACTCATTGTAATAATAGTTTTAGTTATAAGTAATAGTTGCGTCGGGTGACAGCTTTGTTTATCTCTTTCTGTGCGTGCATCATAAGCTTGTATTAAGCGGTCTGCTAAGCGGTTCCCCGAAGCAACGTCGCTTGGATTAAAATATTCTCCTTTTATTAAACGTAAAGGGACAATATTTCGATATATTTTTTTCCTTTTTAAAGTTTTTGTGTCGAGGTTTTTTAAATTTCCAGTATGAAAGTATTGTACGAGTATAAGTAAGTACTGCATGTTATATTCTTTAAGACATAATTGGGCTGACGTAACCTTACGAATAAAAACCCCCAAATAACAAAGAATAAACATATAGCTCTGCTTTTTTTAATATTAGCAAAGATACTTAATTGTCCAATCCCACAAAAAATAATAATAAATTTCAATAATGGTAAAATACTTATATTATCTTTACGAGGTACTAAAATGGCAACTCGCGCTTTGCCGGTTTAGTTTTACATCGATATTGTCGTATCGGCAATTAATTAAAATATAGACTGTAAACTTATGGTGTTAATACTGTTAATTTTTAAACATGTTGGTCATTGCTCTTCAGCACGCGTCAGACTGCACTCGTAACGTTCAATATCACCAGTGCCTTCGACAACAGTGCATACGATATTAGCATATACAACTCTAGATCCATCAATACCAGTTTTGACGGCAGCAGTTTACACAGCTCGACATAAACTGTTTTTTTCTGAATCGAAAAATTAAGTTCCAGTGAGATTCCGTGTCTTGTTGATACTGTCTCTGAGTGCTTTCATCTTTGGAAATTGTGGTGTATCATCGAGAAGTATCAAGGTCAAATATCAATGCATACGACACCAGTGCATACGACAACAGTGCATACACCACTTGTGTATACGACACCAGGTGACCTTAGTGCACATGACACGATGAGTGTATACACCGATATTAACAGATTTTTCTCAGACTCTTCACGTACTGCATTATCAATTTATTCTTCTGTCTTATTTGTGCTGTGCATAGCTGCGTTCATCTATGGAGTGATATCGTGGTGGTTCATCATGAAATTTCGCCATTACAGAAATTATGTGTTTCTTAACGTGATCTTTGCGAATGCGATGCGTTTCTTGTTTCTTTCAATTTCTATATTAACAGCAGGAACAATACCTTTATTTCTGACTCTAGCTGTAGTATTTATGTTATCTGTTCATTATTGGTTACTCGTGTTGTGTTATATGTTTTATACTGATTTTGTTAAGGTTTTCAATATTGACGTTCGTAGGAAGTACCTTAAAACTGCTCTATTTGCCTGGGGTATGCCTATAATGCTACTGTTTATAGTACCAGTTCTTTTAGTTATAGTGTTATTAATGTTTAATTTAAGACCAAACGACTTATGCCTTTTAATTTTAACATTTATTGTTTTTTCTACCCCTCCGGTAGTTAACTTGGTATTTTACATAGTAGTTGTATATTCTCTATTTCATGCTAGTGATTCTGGCGCGAGTACATCTACTAACAAATGTCGTCGCTTCTACATAGCTTCGTTGATTTTTATATTTAGCAATATTTTAACGTTATTCTATTTATTAAGTGTTTTTTTTAGTGATAAGCAATTGTTTATGTTGATAGACGAATTAAGAGGCCTATTGAATATAATAGCATTAAATGTGTATATAATTATAGTGAAAAGTAATCGGGAATTGTGGGGAGAATATTTCAGAAGGCGATCAATGCGAGCATCGCTTGAAATGAGATTGAGAATATAAAATATTCTGATGCTCTGTGTAGATCCCACCTTTTTTTTTTTTTTTTTTTTTTTTTGGGGGGTGAGGAATCATCAAATGACTCCTCCCGCTCTGGGCGGAGCGGAAGGGAGTGTCAGACTCTTACTGACTAAAAAACACCCATGTTCCTTCGTTGGCCCTTTATGTTCCAGGGCCGCGGTATCTCTTTCGAACAGTCCCGCTGCCCTGGCAGGCACCCGCCCTTGCGGGCCCCTCCCGTTTGCTGACATCTCTTTGAGGCGCGCGTGGAACACGAACGCGCCGTCGACACGGCCTGCCCGTCGTCATACGACGGACGGACGGCGATTTACTCGCCGTCCACAGGCCCGCGCCTACGGTGGCCGAGAGCCATCACGGCGTGGCCCCCGACGCCCGGTGCTTCTCCCGCGGCGGCTGGGACGTGAGGAGGTTCTCTCCCTCTCACGTTCCGCCGCCTCCTTCGCTAGCATGACTGCTTCGCAGAAGGAGGCGACGGCTTCCCATTCCCTCTCGCCCCGGACCATGGCTTGAACCAGGGCCGGACGCGAGAGGTCGCCGCCGCCAATCGCCGCTACGAGGACACGGCGGTGCTCCGCCCAAGCAGAGCAGACCTCCACGGTGTGCTCCACCGTGTCCTCCGGTCGATCCTCGCAATTGTAGCATCCGGGCGTTTCCTCCCGCCCGATTCGGTACAGGTACCTCCCGAAACATCCATGTCCGGTGAGGACCTGCGTCAGGCGGAAGGTGAGGGCGCCGTGGCGCCTCCCAAGCCACTCCTCAAAGATAGTAGATCCCACCTCAGGCATCATCTTAATTTCCCATCCCATAAAACTGAACTATATTCTTACTCGTTCTCTGTTCACGCAGTACGTTTGTGGAACTCACTTCCGCCTAACATTCGAGATTGTAAAACATTATTTCTCTTCAAAAAGCAAGTCAAAGAGCATTACCTCTCCTCTATACAGTAATATTCTGTATTTATATGTATGTATATATAGTATAGGAAAATATTTACAATACTAGTATTTTCTTTTGTTTTTATATGTGTATATATTTGTATGTATGTTTATTTTTTTATAGATCTATTTTTGTTTTAAGTTAAGTTAAATTTCCTTGTTTTGTCTTTTCTACACACTGTGTCTACATTTCTAATCCATCTTTCCTCTCGCAGGTCTGCTGAAAGAAATTTCTTATGAAATAAGCAGTACCTTTGTGCTCTTCTATGTTAATATATTGTCCTGTATAGTATCTGTGTGTACATAAATAAATAAATAATATCTAAAAATGTCTACGTGTAAATATTCCTAAACCGTTAAAGAATCCAATAAAAAAAAACAATTTTACCATGTAATAAATTGAAACAGTTGTCGATTAGATCTAATATTTTCTTAATAAATATTATTATTATTGATTAAACAATGAGAAAAAAAGACAATTTGATTATAAACAGATATATGATTTAGCCGAAAAAAAAATTACCAAAAATAAAATGTTTGACGATAGATTGTTTTTGGAAATGTAAAAGAAATGCAATGTCCGCTTTTGAATCGATATTTAAAAAAAAAAACAAATCTTTTTACTTTTATCATTTTAGTCGACTGCCAAGGAAGAGTTATGTTTTTCGCGCGTATCTTTGCATGTAATATTCTTTATTACCTCATAACTTCCAAACCGCTACACGGATTTATTTAATTAACATATCGTTATTCGTCTTGGTAACCTAAGTGTTCTTATACAGCGTGTAACGGAAGGGGGGTATCAACCCTGAAGGAGGTGAATGTGCTCATGAAACTCAACAACTTTTCCCAAAGAACATAGGTCGAAATATGAAAAAAAAATTTGGCCCTCCCTTACAAAACTGACTACCAGCTGATTGATTTACTATGGGAGGGCCAAATTTTTTTTCATATTTCGACCTATGTTCTTTGGGGAAACTTGTTGAGTTTCATGAGCACATTCACCTCCTTTAGGGTTGATACCCCCCTTCCGTTACACGCTGTATAGGTGACGCAAAAAAAACAACATGACGAATGTTGGTTTTTTTTACGTCACCTGATTGAAGTAAAAAACAAATTATTAAAAAAATTAAAAACCAATTAAAACGCCATTGTGCCCAAACGTGGAAAACTGAAAACCAATCTTTTCATCGAAGTCGGGAGACCTGTAAAGAACTATTCCAAAGGAACCGTCCCCCGACTGCAATGGAAAGATTGGTTTTCAGTTTTCCACTTTTGGGCACAATGGCGTTTTAATTGCATACTAACTATTATAATCTATTTAGTACCTACCCTGTGACCATTCAGCACTAAAATCCCGTAACCTGTTTTTATTTTTTTAGTTCACTTTATGATATGGCAGGCGTGTTTTTTAATTATTTGTTTTTATTCAAAGTTATTATTAGTTATTTTTTACGCAGTCCGGATTTTTTTAAGTTATTTTTTTACATTTATTGTCCGTTTATTCAATGTAGGGAATTAATGAATTTCTCTAAATAAATTTATTGAAAGTATTGGGTTTGTCACTTATTTCTTATCAACCACATCATCATCATCTGCCTAGTCTTATCCCAACTATGTTGGGGTCGGCTTCAAGTCTAACCTGATGCAGCTGAATACCAGTATTTTACATGGAGCGACTGCCTATCTGACCTGCACAATCCAGTTACAAATAGTTAATACTATACCCCTTGGTTAGATTGGTTGTCAGACGACATGTAACGACTGTCAAGGATTTACCATGACAACCGGGACTTAACGTGCTTTCTGAAGCATGGAGGAAACTCGGTATGTAATAATGGTCACCTATCCACGGACCGACGACCTTGGCAAGCGCGGATTAACCTTGAAGAACCCTTATATACCCTTGCGACTATTTTTAGGGTTTCGGACCTCAAAAGGAAAAACGGAACCCTTATAGGATCACTTGGTTGTCCGTCTGTCTGTCTGCTTATCTATCTGTCTGTCTGCCAAGACCTCCGTAACGCGTGGAGGTATCGAGTTGAAATTAAAATTATACCTATACTCAAGTCTACAGTTTCTTGAAGTTGTGAAATTCGAACTTCTAAGTTAACGTAAAAAAAGATACGGGCGTTTATGCCTCACAAAACTTATATACTCGTAAGTCGACACTCTCAAGGAAATCAAAATTCATAAGGTACTTCCTGTTAATCTAGAATCATGAGATTTGACAAGAAGCAATGTCTTACAGCTTAGGTAATTTCAAAATAACAGCTTTTTACTGAATGCATACCTATAGGTACTATACATATTATAAATCTGTAGACGTGGCGTTTCTGTACATTGAAAATATTTAGAAAAAAAAATAGTAGGGGTGTTAAAATAATATTATAATAATATTTAGTAATATAATATTTAGATATTTAGAGCTATATGAAACCATTCATTCACATATTCTGTATAAAATTATTGGAAATGATGACTAAAATAGCAGCGCGCTCCAAAACAGAGGCGAAGAATAAATACACTAAAGAAAAATTATAGCAATGCTGATTCTGATTGCAATTGCTTTAAAAATAATGCCAGGCGTTCGTCGCGACCAATCCCAAACTTCGAAGACGTTTCCTTCACCGACCCTCACCGGGCTCGCGTGATGGATAGCCCACTCCTTTTCACAGAGAAGAGTTCTGGGTCCCAGCAGTGGGAACGTTATAGTCTGATCTGTGTACACAAAGGGCAAGCAGTGTGACCGTCGGACTTCCAAGTCATAGGTCTCGAGTTCGAACGCAAGACACGCACCTCTGAATTTTCGAGTTCATGTGCGTATTGTATATCACTTGCTTCGGTGAAGGAAAACATCGTGAGGAAACCAGTATGCCTGAGAGATATTACTCAACGGCATGTAAAGCCAAGTCAGATGCCAATGGGCGGCATAAAAACTCTGACTCCAGGTTAAGCGCTAACTTTTTTTGTTTTTGTTTTTTTTTAAAAACGTTGCCCCACACTAGGAATTTCTCCTGTATCGTGGGTGCATTTACAAACATTTAAACTCACATTTACAAACAGCCAGCCCCGGAACAACTATCTGTAGGCCATACAAATATTTGTTCCGTGCGGGAATCGAACCCGCGACACGCAACGCAGCAGTCAATCGCTCAGCCACTGCGCCAACCGTGCCGTCTCTACTGTCTAACTACACGATAAAGAAGAAATAAGAAGAAGAAGGGGTAAGTAGTGGTTTAGTAGGTTCGTACTTTCGTTGTTTCGTCCCACAGAGTACGATAAATGTTCTTTAGTAGAAGGTTCAAGGTGGAGTGGTAATTCAAATGAATGATTTTCCTGTTCATAAATAGGTTTCCTCACGATGTTTTCATTCACTTGCTTTGACGTTGCAAGATAAACAAAGTTCACAGAATTATGCATTTCATTCAAGTAATTTATTTTACGTAAATAATACAATGGACGTCACTTACAGATAGATATAATCTATATGACGAAGGTTCAGGTTTAATACATCCATTAAAATAAACCTCAGAGATTGAATTAATTAATTGAATTGCATTAAATTCTTAAGTAATTGCAATTATAACGTGTAGGATTTTCCTGCTTTATTTGTTTTATAACTGTGGTTTAAATTACTCCATCATATACCTAGTCGTCATTTTTATTTACCTACATTAAACTAAGTAAAATAGTGCAAAAACAATTAATTAATTGCTAAGAAACGACTTTTAATTAATTATATTGTATAACGGGTATAAGAATTGCGGACACCAAGTCCGCAATTCTTCGTCCAAAGCGCATAATTTGGATTTTTTAATGATATAAAAAATTGTTAAATAATATAATAATATTATCTAATCTTGTTAAAGTGAATACTGTTCATAAAACATTTATTTGACTTCCTCGTTGGTCTATTGGTGCTCATCATGAGGTCATGGGTTCGATTCTTAGATCGGGCAAAGTGTTATTGGGTTTTGCCATCACAAATTTATCAGTAGCAGCCACAGAGTCTGGATTTGCGCCCGGTTGATGGCAATAGACTCGCTCCCTATTATATGTGACTTAAAACATAACTGGCAAAATGTGGGTGTGGGTACACCTCAGCCATACCCTTCGGGAATTACAGGCGTGATGTTATGTTAAAACATTTCTTTCCAATTGCTTTGCACGAAATGCATTCCATAATTGACAACATTTCAAAATTGACACGACCTTAAAACAAAAAATTTCTTTATTGTCGTATCCTGAGTTCAAATATATTTTTTTCATATTTTTTTATTTGTCATTTGTGAGAAAAAAAATTAAAATCACGAAACATGTGATGACGTCATATATGGTGGAATAAAGTAGTTACCTTCGCCTAAGCATTTCAACGTTTTAGATGAAAACACCAAGTGTCAATGTCACTTATGAAGTTAAGAAAATAAAATGTTTACAAGCCAATGATATTTTCAATCGAATTGTTTTGCACAATATTTTCTTATTAACTCGACACATAGCTTACTGTTATTATTATCAACTGTTGATTGATATTATTTCATCAATAAAATGGATCCCAATGAAACATATTGTTATTAACTGCGTTGCCAAAACTAGTTTTAAACTTGTTTTTTTTTTTTTGTGGAATTTTTGTAACATCCCATTTTTTGCGACGAAGTGTTTCTCTGCTGATTATCATAAGTCAAAACAGTGTTTTGGAATTCCAAATAAAATTATATTATACGATAATAATTAGTTATTATTGTCCTAATTTATCTTTAATTAGCGACCCGTCCCGCCTTTGCACGGGTGTAAGTTTTAATAAAACTTTGTCCTGAAAACAAAAAACACAAAAGAAAACTGCCGAATTCGTCGAGCCGTCCTCAGATGATGTTCTGTCATACATGTGGCAATTGATTATAGATTTATAGGGTGATTGGTAATTAGTGGCGCGGGAGCCGCTTACGGAGCGGGCTTGCGAACCGCGCGGGTGCTTCGCCTACCAGCTGTTGCACGGTACGATAGTAATGAGAATAATGGCGTCACACGGCTTACAGCTCTGATAGGTCGCTGGCGCGCGCGTGCGATTTCATGCGGCTGTTGTGGGTTACGTATGATAAAAGTGAATAAGTGTTAAAAAAAATGTTTCTTTGGGAAAGTTGTTTGTTATTATGAGTACAATTACGTGTTTAAGTATCGGTCACTAAGTACCAGTCACCCTATATGTATAATAATTATGTATGTATCGACTCCTCGACTGTTACCTCCTCTCTCACTTCTCTCTAGTGTCCTTGACTGTTGTGTTGTTGTGTGGTTTGTACCCGCTGCACCGCCGCCGTTTGTACCCGTGTCACGATGTTTGTAACCACTGATCTCCGAAACCACCCAACTGGTTTGAATAACAGTTGATAAATGTGTAGGGTTGGTTCCAGCTTGAAAGATCGTATTGGACCCGACAGGCCGACAGGTGGCACCGTCTGAAGCAGGGGTGGGTAGTCGATATATGTATACGATACAGGCTGGACTTTTGAGATGGGACTGTAAGGGTATGTACGACATCCGCGAGGCGGCGAGCCTCCTTGCCGGATTACCGCCATGGGATCTGGAGGCCATAGTCCTCGCGCGCCTGCACGAGTGGCGCGCGGAGGTACAGCGCCGGGGGGTAACTCCGCTGCCGCGGCAAATTGTCGCGCAGCGGACAGACCTCCGCCGTGATCTCATGACGACATGGAGAGAGCGACTATCGCAACCCCGTGCAGGGCACGCCACGATAGTGGCGATAAGTCCCCTCTTTGAGGAGTGGCTTGAGAGGCGCCACGGCGCCCTCACCTTCCGCCTGACGCAGGTCCTCACCGGACACGGATGTTTCGGGAGGTACCTGCACCGAATCGGGCGGGAGGAAACGCCCGGGTGCTATTATTGCGAGGATCGCCCGGAGGACACGGTGGAGCACACCGTCGAAGTCTGCTCCGCTTGGGAGGAGCACCGCCGTGTCCTCGTAGCGGCGATTGGCGGCGGCGACCTCTCGCGCCCGGCCCTGGTTCAAGCCATGGTCCGGGGCGAGAGGGAATGGGAAGCCATCGTGGGAGGCGGCGGAACGTGAGAGGGAGAGAGCCTCACGTCCCAGCCGCCGCGGGAGGAGAAACACCGGGCGTCGGGGGCCACGCCGTGATGGCTCTCGGCCACCGTAGGCACGGGCCTGTGGACGGTGAGTAATGGGCTAGCTCGCCGTCCGTCCGTCGTATGACGACCGGCAGGCCGTGTCGACGGCGCGTTCGTGTTCCACGCGCGCCTCAAAGAGTTGTCAGCAAACGGGAGGGGCCCGCAAGGGCCGGTGCCTGCCAGGGCTGCGGGACTGTTCGAAAGAGATACCGCGGCCCTGGAACATAAAGGGCCAATGAAGGAACATGGGTGGTTTTTAGTCAGTAAGAGTCTGACACTCCCTTCCGCTCCGCCCAGAGCGGGGGGGGGGGGGGTCATTTGATGGTTTCCCACCCACCAATAAAATAAAAAAGGGTATGTACGACATACCTGGTAGGCCTGTTGCTATAAGAAAGCGGTCTAACGAAACTGTCCGTAACTTTTTGAATAATTCCGATTTGCATTCACGAAAACTTATCTTCAAAAATTCTTAAAATGATCGAAAATCTCTATAGGCAGAGATATAGAGGGCAGATTGGACCGATGACCTTAAAAAGACAGACTGAAAACCAGATTTATTAGGGTAACTTGGGAGAGTCATATATCCAACAGCATACTGCATTTGGCACCATAAGTGATTCACATTGACTACTTAGAACTTTAAAAGCTTTAATGATAAAAACAGGCAAACCACATAATACTAATTCTGATGAGGTAAGACCTTATTTACGTCTTACGTCGCCGTCGTGATATTCTCTACCGTGGTTTGCATTTGCGATGTCAATGCACTAACATAATTATTTTTCCTTATATTTATTTGCCATTCTAACTTCACTATCATTTTGAGCTATAAATGAAACAAATGTCTGGCGGAAAGTTTCGAAAATAAATGAAATGATGGAAAAACATTGTGATGAATGATATAGCTAGAAAGGAGGTGACTGCTGAGATGACGAGTAATAGAGAAGTATGGAAGAAGAAGACATGCTGCGACGGTTTCAAATAGATTGGGAGAAGTGCAGGAGAATATTGATGATGATGTATAAGATCTCGATCTGCCTAGTTCTGGGTGAACGACTGGTTACCTGACCTTCACAACCCAGGTGGCTGTAACAGTCGCGGGCCTGTGGACGGTGAGTAATGGGCTAGCTCGCCGTCCGTCCGTCTTATGACGACAGCCCGTGTCGACGGCGCGTTCGTGTTCCACGCGCGCCTCAAAGAGATGTCAGCAAACATGAGGGGCCCGCAAGGGCCGATGCCTGCCAGGGCTGCGGGACTGTTCGAATGAGATACCGCGGCCCTGGAACATAAAGGGCAAAAGAAGGAACATGGATGGGTTTTAGTCAGTAAAAGTCTGACACTCCCTTCCGCTCCGCCCAGAGCGGGAGGAGATTTCCAATCCCAAAAAAAAAGGTGGCTATAACAGGTCCGGTTGTTAGACTTTCGGGTACCCAGAACACAACTACGGAACACTGATATTAGCTCGCACTGTAAGCTTGGTGAATACTGTTTACAAGCAGAGTTCGAACCGGGGCGATGCCGATAAGAGCGTTTATAAAGAAAGTGGGTAACGTCGTAAATATCTGTCAAATATTTCGTTGTTTTGATTAATTTGGTAATATTACTGAATGGAAATAAGAAATATGGCTAACTAGTTGTCAACTTTTTGGATGAACGCTCTTAAGATGTTAATAACTGTGCCTTACAGAATGGAGTTTCAATAAAAAAATCACCTCTCGACAATAACTCCTCGCTTCGAGGCCATGCTTATTTGTTAAAAACTAACTTTTATTTACAGTTATAAACGACACAAACAAGCTATTAGATCAGTAAACATTACAAAAATATCGAATACTTTAAAAAAGGTTAAGTAAATTAAAAAAAAAACTAGATAAAAATATGCTGATCCCGCGCTGTGCTCATAACCGTAACCTTTAAACGACATTGCATCAGTGTGATAAGAAAAAATAAAAATAATTCTTTTATTATAAAAAACAAAGTCTGACAACCAGTCTTACCAAAGTGTATCGTATTACCCAGAACTAACTGGGTTGTGAAGGTCAGATAGGCAGTCGCTCCATGTAAAATACTGGTGTTCAGCTGCATCCGGTTGGACTGGAACCGACCCCAAAATACACTCGAGAGCAATGAATCCGGGTCACTTAAAGAATGTTAAAAATCTCGGAAACTAAAAATGATAGGTTAATGCAATAAATTGTATTTAATAGACAATGTAATACTCCTTAAATGAAAGTAAAAAAAATATGAGTCGCCATACATTTTATTAACACAAAATTACATAAAGAAAAAAACTGCTGATCTCTCCTTAAAACAAAAATAGGAAACATGAAATTTTTGAACTTTATTACGATTTTCTTGAATTTTAATACTTCGTATTGCCTCCTCGTGCTTCCATTACTGCGTTTACGCGGTTTGGCATGCTGTACACCAAGTTCCTTATACGATTTTGGGGAATATTCTCCCATTCCTCTGTGAGAGCAATTTTGAGCTCACGAAGCGTGATTGGGGGAGGGTTTCGTTGTTTTACGCATCTGCCTAGCTCGTCCAAGCATGCTCGATCGGGTTGATATCCGGGCTGCGCGCTGGCCACTCTATACGAGTAATGTTCATCTCTTGAAGGTAGTCATTCACAATCCTACCTGTATGAGGTCGGGCATTGTCATGCATAAATATAGCATCCTCACCTAAATTGACCATAAATGGACCAACGTGATCATTGAGGATTTCTTCCACATATCTTACGCTAGTTAAAGAGCCGTTTTCTATGATCACCAGCTCTGTGCGACTTTCAGAAGAAATTCCGGCCCACACAAGTACAGACCCACCACCGTAGGCTACTTTTTCTTCGATGCATGCTTGCTTGAATCTTTCCCCTGGTCTTCGATACACTCTGTGTCTTCCATCGTGATTGTAGAGCATTAATTTTGTTTCGTCGGAGAACATAACTTTGACCAATTCAATACTTCAATTTACGTGGCTCTGGGCATATCTTAGTCTTGAAATACGATGCCCACGCTCCAGTTTAGGGCCGTTTGCAGGTCTAAGGGGTTTTAAGTTAGATTCAGCAAGCCGACGTCTTACTGTCCATGCACTTGGGTTACTTCCTCCGAGGCGTCGAAACTGATTTGTGAGTTCAGTTCCTGTGAGAAAGCGATTTCGAAGCATGGTGTTCACCAAGTATCGGTCTTCTCGTGCTGTGGTACACCTGGTTCTGCCCGTTCCTGGTCTGCGTAGGTTAGAACCAGTTTCTTCGTAACTTCGGAGAACTCTTTGTACTGTTGACAGCGACACACCGACAGTCCTGGCTGTATCGCGCTGACTCCGGCCGGTTTCCAGCATTGTAAGTATTCTGGTGCATTCTTCAGGCGTAAGCGACATAATTTCAGCTTGAATAATGAATATAGAGCACTATCAACATGGTTTATGTACCCACATAAATGACAGATTACAAACAAAAGCAAAACCAAATGCTGTAATTTCGTAGTTCCATCTTCGAAAGTGGCCCTTTTTCAAATTTGTTTTTTTTATGATATAACTTTACAATAACTAAGAAGTTTTAATACCTTTATTTAAGGAGTATTACATTGTCTATTAAATACAATTTATTGCATTAACCTATCATTTTTAGTTTCCGAGATTTTTAACATTCTTTAAGTGACCCGGATTCATTGCTCTCGAGTGTAGTTGGGAAAAGGCTAGGCAGATGATGATGATAATCTAAGAATAGAATGAAATTAGCAACCTGTTTCATTTTTCTAGCTAGATTGACCTATGGAGCAGTAATAGCAGGTTTCTAACATACTTATTGCATAAATTTACATTCTTGCATAAATAGCGTATTTTTAATGAAACGCGCGGCACGCTTCCTTCGTTGAATCGCTCCAATAGCGATGCTGAGACGCGTTGGCATCGCTTCTGTCGTGCGCAGTGGCCTGCACAGTGTTCATAGGCAGGGTAGGCGGCAGAAAAAAATGGCGAAACTATAAGGGTAATAATATAAAACGACTCGACTCAGTATAAGAAATGATACGACAAAAAAGTAATGGTGCTTTATGTAGCGATAGTTAAATGACTCAATGCTACTTTTTAAAATAGTTGCATAGCCAACTTCGGTTCGGATAACTTCAGTAACTGTCGTAATTTGTCGTGTTGTAAACAAGACAGTGTTTGTGCGGTTGTGTGCGTAATTTGTGACATTGTGTGCCACGTATATGTTGTATTTTAATTAATTTTATTAATCAAATTGTGTTTTAAATGTTTAATTTTTCCTATCGTATATGGTAATGTGATTTTATTTATTGATGAACTTAGTTTTATATTTTTTTTAGGTATTGGCAATGCATTATTGTTTTAATAATATATATAACCACAAATAGTGCATGTGGTGTTAGCCTATAATTAATTGTTGCACTTATAAATGTAGCTAGAACCTTAGTTTTGTAAATATATTGTGTAAACAATTGTTGGTTAACCAAATAAAAAATAAAATAGTACCGATGCAGAAGATTCACAAAATTTGCGACAGAATCGCTAGTGAATCTGCATGACTCATAGGTTT
Organism: Eurois occulta; assembly: GCA_950022335.1. Taxonomy (NCBI): domain Eukaryota; kingdom Metazoa; phylum Arthropoda; class Insecta; order Lepidoptera; family Noctuidae; genus Eurois; species Eurois occulta. The sequence continues at coordinate 10,438,749 of OX465502.1, forward strand.
TCCCTGCCGCTGCCTACAGATATATGTAGGTGTGATGGTTGTTGGTATTTCCCCGAACAGCCCGTTATTGTTATAAAAGAAGGCGTCATGGCCAACTAGGTGATTGAGGAGTACCTAATAACTGTGATTCACGTACAAAGACTTGTTGCATAATAAAACCTACAAGTAACTTGACGAGTTTCATACCGCTTGGCGAGACGTGCATGAGAGGACGTGTGGTTTTGTGGACGAGCCCACCACGCGACGTTCACCATGGCCGACAACGATACCAGTAAAACAGATACCAGTGAATTGGATACCAATTTGTATGTCACGAATGCATATAACTTCAGTGTTTACGTTACTAGTGCATTTGACAACAGTGTTAATGATATCAGTGCTAATGACACCAGTGCATACGAAAATAGTGGATACAACTCTAGTACGTTCAACATCAGTGAATACAACTTAAGTGCAAATGAAACCAGTGCTTTCGACAAACCCTGCGTCCCCAGTGCATATTATCTCATAGTTTTTGCCTGGATTATTATAGTCTTAAGTGTGGCTGGTTTTATATACGCAGTGACATCTTGGTGTATCATCAAGAAATTTCGACATTTCAGAAATTATGTGCTCATCAACCTTATGTTATGTAACACTATACGTTACTGTTTGTTTGTATATATAGAAACAAATTGTTTCTTACAATATCTGAACTTTGTACACGTTCAATTCATTCTGTATCTATTTGAGTTTTGGGCCTTAACTTTTAACTGTTGGTTACTCGTGTTATGCTATATTTTTTACGTCGATTTTGTAAAAGTATTCAACACTGAAATTCGTAGGAGATACCTTAAGAGTAATCTTTTTGCCTGGGGTGTGTCTTTTACAGCAGTGCTTTTATATTTTATTACTGGGAGGTTACTTCGTGTGTATTGCTCTATGGAAATACTCACTACTCCTATAGGAATATCACTGTTACTATTACCTGTTACCATAAGTTTTGTTGTTTACGTTATGGTTGTATATTCACTGTTTCGTGGTAGTGAAGCTGCCGTAAGTAAATCTACAGATAAAAGACGTCGCTTCTACATATCTACATTAATATTTGTTATAAGCAATGTTATGGTGTTATACTGTTTACGAGATCTATTTGAAATAACTGACAAGTATGTTAATGTGTTAGGAGTATTTGGGGAGTTCATGAATATAATTGCATTAGATATGTATTTAATCATAGGAAAGAGTAATCGGGAGTTATGGCAAGGCTATTTGAGGAGGAGATCCATTCAAACATCCCTGCAAGTTTGATGATAATGTAACGACTGTAATGAATGTAATGTGTATGAATGTAATGTGACTTTGAGGAAAACGGAAATTCTTAGACCACTTAGATTTAGAAATAGAGTACGTATAATGTTAACCAGATATAAACTATTTAATAAATTCCATTAAAACATGTACATGTTGTTTTACTCGGAAGAATATGTTTGTGATTTTGTTACTAGAATAAAATATTTGGTCAGTGCGTCGTCTTAGGGGGGAAGTTATATGTGGTACCAACAACAAAGTTGTTTAACTCCTAATGATTGCTGATAATCGCAGTACAAGATTCAGATTTTTTTTAAACAAAACTTATTGGACCGCTGTGAATGTGTCAACCTGCAGCTACGGTTTCATGATATTTTCCAATCTTTAATTTAATTCCTAATACTAGGTATAAACGGAAAGTAGGACATACAATCATGTAGGTACAAGGTATAAACGGGCAACCAAGTATTTTGTACATCAAACTAAGTAACTGTACGCTAAAATTATTGCTGGAAACACTTTTTTTTGGGGTAAATAATCAGGTTTTACTGTAGGACTCAATGTGCCGCATTCAAAACATTGTACTGATGGATGCTTTCAATAGTACAGGGGCCGTGGAGGTATCTAAAGTAAAGTTAAAACACCAAAGTCCTGTATAAAAAAAAAACTTGTGAAATTGATAGAACCTTTCACCTCAATATCTCCTTATCTAGGAGGTTCCCAGGTATGGACTAGAACAAACAAATATCGCAATGACGAGAAGAACAAGTGCTTTTCATTAAGGGTATTTTTACACCCTTTGTAAGTACGTAGTTATAACATTAACAAAACATCACGCCTATAATCCCCGAAGGGTTAGACACGTGGGTTGGTGTAGGTACCTAATAGCACACCGTGTTAATAGGATGGCGGCGTTAGTTCTGATTTTGAACACGCGCCAAGAGATCTGAGTATAGACATACTTTGCACAGCAATTAAACATAACATCACACCTGTAATCCCCAAAGGGTTAGGCAGAGGTGTCCCTAATAGTACACTCACAGTTCGCCAGCCTATTACCGTCAACCAGGCACAGATCCGGACTCCAACATAATTACATTTTTACGGTTTAAATATGATGCTTACTAACTTTCAAACTGATTATAGGATTTTACGAAAGTGTGACAGATAGACACACGCCAAAAACGAAATCACGGCCAAAGCCTACTATGATTAACATACTTGCCTAAACAGGTTGCCTAACTGGTAAACGTTGCAAATGAACAGTATCATAGTGCTGTGAGGCGCTAGTCAGTGCGGACGTGTGATCTGGTCAACCATGGATAACGACGATACTCGTATTAACACCACTAGTGCATACGACACCAGTGGATACGACACCAGTGCATACAACACTAGTGCATACAACACTAGTGCATACGACACCAGTGCATACGATACCAAAGCTGAATTTAAAGCAATGCAATATATTTTTCAAATTATTGCCGTAATTGTTACATTGTTGGCGCTGGCTGCTTTTATATACGGAGTGATATCTTGGTGTCTGATGAAGAAGTTTAGACATATTCGAAACTATGTGCTTGTCAACGTAATGTTAGCGAATGTGCTACGAAACTTTTTTTTTGCAGTTTTTGACATTATCATAGATTTCTGTGTGGATCTGTTACCTGAAATAGTTACTTTCAATGGCGAAGGTTCTAATTATACAAAACAGTGTGTAACCTTTATATCATATCCTTTCTTGTACTTTATTCTTATTTTTGATTACTGGGTACTCGTGTTGTGCTATATATTTTATGTTGATTTTGTAAAAGTCTTCAGCGGTAACATTCGTAGGAGGTACCTCAAGAGTATCTTATTTGGTTGGGGTGGACCTTTTATAAAATTGCTCTTAATTTTCATTGCTTCGAGATTATATTACGTCGTCATACAAGACGACGACGCAGACATATTGCAAGGTCCTTTATTCATGATACTGCAGTTAGTACCTGTGACGATAAGTTTCATTATTTATATAATAGTTCTATATAATTTGTTCCGCGGAGGTGAAGCTGGCGCTAGAATATCAACTAACAAATGGCATCGATTCTACATAGCTACGTTGATATTCATACTCAGCGATGTTATGGTATTGTACGCTGTTCAGGAAGTATTTGAGATAAGGAATAATTTTATGGTCCTGTTAGGATCATGTGCAGAAGTGTTGAATTCAATAGCATTGATTGTGTATTTCGTTATAGGGAAGACGAATCGGTTATTATGGGGTGAATATTTAAAAAAGAGATTGATGCAAAAATCTCTAGAAATGACCTGAAACATCAACTCTAAGCATATCGAAAGTTGTTGATTCTTTAATGTAATCCGGCAAGTTTATATAAGTATTCAAAACGATTTGGATGGCGTGATATTACCCACCTTGAATACCAGTTCTTGTATGTACTCAATATTAGTAAAAATTTTTTTACGATAAATATTTGATGGCTTTCAAAATGAAAAATTAGAACTAACAATCTGTCTACTGAGTATTTTATTAAAGTAAGTTTATTTGAATATTTTTTGTTTTGTTTTTTTTTCTGTTTATTTTGACCTAGTTCGTTATCAGTGATCGCGAAAACCATGAAAATGATAACCCTGATGAAAAAACAAAAAAAAACGAGTGTACTACGTGAGTTCGACAAATGGATGTGTGATTAACGCTTATGCGACAAAACTGTACTGCGACTCTTCATAGTTCGAATACACGCTTGTGCGACACACTGAAGATCGAACTCACGCTCGCGCTAGTGTGACATGAAGACACATTTGTATTCATAATCATATGTTTATATGATGACCTTGATGGCTCAGTTAGTTACAAACTCTTGGTAATGTTCCCGGATTCGATTTCGGGTTATAAAACTTGCTAGCACTTTTAACGATATATTTCTTAAGTTTCCGTGCGGACCTTTCATGATTTTCTTCTAATTACAGAAACATTACAAATGTATATTTTCCCCTGTTTGCAATAAACAAAATATTAAAAAAAAAATTACATAAGTTAAAAGATTATTTGGCAATATGCCTTACATTGAAAGCAATAAACCTATTGCTTAACAATACATTTGTTGATGCTACTTTCACATAAATTATGTGTACTTCGTTTATTGGTAACGTGATTATTGATTAGTGTATGGGATATGACTAGCATAGCATCCTTATTATCAGTACGACACGAAGTTGAACTAATAAATGTACAAAAAGATATGTTTACTGATTTAAAATATTAATAACAATAATTTAATAGTTGTTACTATTTGCATTCAATTAATAAATATTGTAGGTAGGTACCCTATATACGGTAATAAAACGAGGGTAGTTAGTTAATTTCATTTTTCACAACTACCTTCATATTTGTTTTAAAATCCGACTACTTTCATTTCATTTAGTATCGTAAAGAGATTGTTCGTGATCTTCCGTTCCGAAAAACGTACCTTTACGAAAATGTATATGCCCATCATAAATAACTTACAATCAAGAACAGGAAAGGACATTTTGGAAATTGATGGCTATATTTATTGTAAAAACAAGCAACGTGGTAATTTATACTACTGGTGTTGCAATCCAAAAAATCGGTTGCAGTGTAATGTGTACTTCAGCCTAAAATTGTTTTGACAGATTTTGAAATCGCTGCTATAAAAGCGGTTAAGACAGTTTTCCCAAAAACTTTACAAAAAGGCTATTTTTTTCATGCAACCCAGAACATCTGGAAACATGTGCAAGCTGCTGGACTTGCACAAAAAATGGACGGGACAACGATTTTGCAAACAAAGTAAGGCACTTAGCAGCATTGGCATGTTTGTGCCCTGAAAAAAATCCAGCAGCTTTCCGCCATATTGAAGAACATGTACTGCCGAAAGATGCTGAAAAGGTATGTGTGTGGTTTCGGAAGTATTATATAGAAGGAACATACACAAAAAAACGAGCCGTAGTACCTGGTTGTCTGAAGCTGAAAAATACACCACCAAAATTCGCTCCACACTTATGGTATGTAGCTTCCAGCATCGAAATGGGGGTACCTACTACATAAAACTGTGTCGAAATTTAGCACCATAGATTGAATGCACTTTTGTTTCGCTAAAAATGGAATGTATATAAAACTTTTGAGGAAATATTAAAATAACAAAAAACGACAACGGACACAATAGAAAAGATTATTAGGTCAAAGAGCAAGTGAACCAAAGAGAAGAAAAAAACAACAAGATAAAGAAGAACAAATTAAAAAGCATTTAAAAAAAAAGAAACAATGGATTTGTTATACTTATGTGGGAGCGTGGAACGTAATATAGAAACACGCTTGTACGATATGACTACATACAGAAAGCATAGCTAATAGAAATCTCTATTCCTAGACAGCACGTTTCGCCGTTAACTTTCTTGATAGAAAACATTGTTTGTAGACATCTCGGTACATAGGAAGCACTGTTGACAGAGATCCCTGTTCATAGATGGCACTGTTTCCAGCTACCTTGATTCACAGAAAGCGCCTCTGGAGAAGAAACTATCTATAATATAAAAATAAGTCGGGTTTTCCTTCCTGACGCTATAACTCCAGAACGCACGAACCGATTTCCACGGTTTTGCATTCGTTGGAAAGATCTCGGGCTCCGTGAGGTTTATAGCAAAGAAAATTCAGGAAAATTAGGGTAGGTAGGGTAGGTAGGGTAGATAGGGTAGGTAGGGTAGGTAGGGTAGGTTGGGTAGTGAAAGTAGTAAGTAGGAAAACATTCATTGCAAAGCATGCCGGGCACAGCTAGTAACTATATATATATAATATTACTAAATTGCGCTTTTCTGACTCTGGCAGATATCCATAATAAAAATACGTTTAGTTCATACAAAAATGCCATTTTAATCAAAAATTAAGCAAAACGAAAGCAATAGATGAAATTGAAAAACAAAACAAACTCTTCAGGTTTATAATATTAGTGTAGATGAGATATTAAACAAAAACTTAAAACAATATTAACAAAAAAGTACTTGATATAATTTAAAACGTATTGTTTTTACACTAAATTTAATTATTTGTTATTTTTCATGTGCAAAATTTGAGCTTTAGGAGAGTTATAGTTTCTTCTCCAGAGTCGCTTTCTGTGAATCAAGGTAGCTGGAAACAGTGCCATCTATGAACAGGGATCTCTGTCAACAGTGTTTCCTATGTACCGAGATGTCTACAAACAATGTTTTCTATCAAGAAAGTTTTCGGCGAAACGTGCTGTCTAGGAATAGAGATTTCTATTAGCTATGCTTTCTGTATGTAGTCATATCGTACAAGCGTGTTTCTATATTAGGTTCCACGCTCCTTATGTGGCCTGTCCTATATTTGTTATTCAAAAAAGAAGCAATAATTTTTAAATTAAATCGAATCGTTTTTGTTTAATATGTTTTTTTTTCCATAATTATCATAAATAGTTTTGATTATATTGCAATGTAGTTTGTTTTATTTATACATTAGCTCCCTCGGCGAACTTCGTACCGCCTCAGAATCAATAACATGTACAACTGCAACTGCTACTGCTACTGCAACTGAAACTGCTACTACAACTACTAAAACCACTACAAATATTACAACTACTACAACTATACATTTCGGCGATTCATTTTTATTCATATACTCTTAGATGAAGTTAATGCTTTCTTATTTTTCATTTAATATCTACAGACAGCAGTATCGCATAATCGTTTGTCGCACTTGGGTAGTGTCAAACTACTGTAAAATGCACCAACGTACTGTCGAATTACAGTAGGTACTGTCGCACTACCGTAGTGTCGAACTACTGTCGCGCAATCGTTTGTCACACTAGCGTGATGTCGATCTTCAGTGTGTCGCACAAGCGTGTATTCGAACTATGAAGAGTCGCAGTACAGTTTTGTCGCATAAGCGTTAATCGCACATCCATTTGTCGAGCTCACGTAGTACACTAAAAAAAACTGTTCCTCATTTTCTATATCAGCGATCACACGAAAATGACCCCCATGAAGAACAAACCGAAAATTTTAATCGGCGCCATCTTCAATTATCATTTTGACCTTTATTTTGGTTATCAGCGACCCCAACACGTTTCCATCCATATGTGCATATCTATGTAGGTACTATGTCACACATGTGTATACAAATAAATGTATCTTTATCTTTATTTTTATCTTCGAAAACCATGAAAAAAACACCCATGAAGAAAAAACCAAAAATTTTCATCGGTGCCATCTTGAATTTTCATTTTGACCAAATTTTTGTTATCAGCGACCCCAAAAACTACAAAAAGGACATTGATGAAGAAAAAACCGAAAATTTTCATCGGTGCCATCTTGGATTTTCATTTTGATCTCATTTTCGTTATCAGCGATTCATTACCCCAGAAACCACGAAAATGACCATGACCAAAAAAAAGTTAAGAATACAATGCAAAAAAAAAGTGAATTTATCTCTTAGAATAAGTCAACAACATAAAAAATCTAGTTGGTACCAAATACGATTTAATTATCAGTATAAAAGTACTATAATTTATGTGGTAAAATACAATATTCATTTACTGCGCTATCGTACACAAACATGATAATTTATACTACATTAAAAATTTAACACTTCAGAACTTCCTCCGTCTTACGAATTTTCGATCAGGTCACGTGTCCTGACGCGAGTTTAACATTTTTTACCCATCACAAAAAAGTGCACAACGCCGCTAAAGAAGTTTTCACTTCAAAAAACAAAAATAAATATAATAATCCAAAAATTAAAGTTAAAGCGGAGAGCTTGAGTGATGTATGCGAGTGGGTTATTGTGTGTGTGTGTGTGCATTGCGTAGTAAATGAGATAAGTACGTTTAGTTTTTAGGTATTCTGGACAATGTCTTGGGATCGGCAGAATTCAGGCACGGCTTCCTCCATTATCGATTTCATTACCAGAGTCATATTATTAATAATATTAGACAGATTATGGAAGCGACGATATCATAGTCTCAATGACGTCGTAGGTTTTATTCTTAAGCCAATCAGTCACAGCTAATTTATAGTCACGAAGTTTCAGAGGATGGATGTGCTCTTTGTTTAACAGGTTGTATACGTGGGAAGATTGCTTTACATACTGCCTCTTGGCAAACACTACGACACCAGATAATTGCCGTTGGAGATATTAAGCGAGCAAAACATGACAAGCAAGCTATCGAAGTACAGGACAAGACAGTAGGTATGTCCTAGGTTTGATTCCATGGTCGAGAAAAAATTTTTATTGGGTTTTTCCTTTAAGAATTTCTCAGTAGCAACCCGGAGTGTGGGAATTGGCGGGATGATACTACTGTGTCTCGGAAAGCACGTTAAGCCGTTGAACCAACGCCTGGTTTCTCTCCGGTTTGCCGGGCCACCGGACTATGATAGTGAAGGCAACAAGAGTGCACTTGTACTGCGCATGCACTTGTGCACTATTTTATCTTCGCAAATCGCCGCTGAGATTGGCCACTGTGACGAAGAAACGTCCAAGAGCACTATTGCTTATTTTGTAAAAAACCAAATACGATCATCCGAATGTCAAATACTTGTTGTAAAATCACGACAGTAATTTGCATAGCGCATCTTCAAAAATACCAATAACGTTACCGGTTTTATTGCGCTGAGCCACTTGGGTTGGTGTGGACGCGTGTTTCTGCTCAGCAGCGCGTGAACTGCGCACGCGACTCTCAACATGACCGACAACTACACCCGAATAGGAGACAACATTGACACCAGAAGTGCAAACAACACCAGTGTTTACTATGATAGTGCATACAACAACAGTGATTATGATACTAGCACGTACTACACCAGTGAATACAGCACCAGTGCATACGACACCAGTGAATACGACATCAATGCATACAACACCAGTGCATACGACACCAGTACATACAACATTAGTGCGCACAACTCACTACAGGGCGAATATTATATTACAATTGTTATAAATACGTTTAGCTGGATTATACTTGTGTTGAGTCTGTCGGCGTTTACATACGGACTGACATCTTGGTTCATCATCAAGAAGTTCCGCCATATCAGAAATTATGTACTTTTCAACGTGATGCTAACGAACATCCTTCGTAACTTTCTACATTTATCATTTGATTTGGTTTTACTCTTTTGCCGTCCTACCCCGGATCGTAAAATGTGTGTCTATAATTATTTCTACGTTTCTATGTACTGTAATATTTCGTTTGATTACTGGGTACTCGTGTTGTGCTATTTATTTTATGTTGATTTTGTTAAAGTTTTCAACAGTAACATTTGTAGGAGGTATCTCAAGAGTATCCTATTAGGCTGGGGTGCACCTTTTATAAATAAATAAATAAATAAATATCCCTGGACATTTCACACAGCACCATCTAGTCCCAAGCTAAGCAACCTAATGCTTGTGTTATGGTAGCTAGATGGCTGATAAACTACATATATACATTTTTTATAAATACATACATATTATAGATAGAAAAACACCCAGACCCGGAACAACTACTTGTAGGTCATACAAATATTTGTTCCGTACGGGAATCGAACCCGCGACATGCAGCGCAGCAGTCAATCGCTTGACCACTGCGCCAACCGTGCCGTTATAACAATGATCATATTTTTAATTGTTTCTTTGTTATTTTATTTGTATGATTCGAGAGATATACTTACAGTTCCTGTCACCATGCTACTTGAGGTAATACCTGCGATGTTTAATTTATTTATTTACGTTGTTGTAGTATGTTCTCTGTTCTGCGTTAGGGCAGCTGGAGCGAGTACATCTGCTAAGAAATGGCGTCGCTTCTACATAGCCACGTTGATATTTTTAATCAGCGATATTTTACAAGAATTTGAAACGAACTTTAAAATATCTCCAACAATACGTATGCTAGGAGAGTTATTAAATAAGATAGGATTAATTGTGTTTTTTATTATAGGTAAGAGTAATCGCGTATTGTGGGCAGAATATTAAAAAACCGGCCAAGTGCGAGTCGGATTCGCGCACGAAGGGTTCCGTACCATTATCTATAAAAACGGCAAAAAAATCATATCTGTTGTATGGGAGCCCCCTTAATATTTAATATTTTTTAATTTTTATTATTTGTTGTTATAGCGGCAATAGTAATACATCATTTGTGAAAATTTCAGCTTTCTAGCTATCACGGTTTATGAGATACAGCCTGGAGACAGACAGACAGACAGACAGACAGACAGCGAAGTCTTAGTAATAGGGTCCCGTTTTACCCTTTGGGTACGGAACCCTAAAAAGGAGGTCGATCCAAACACAAACATCGCTAGAAATGAGGTAGATCTTCAGAGACAGAGAAATATTTTCGCACAATTAGGTTGTATATGTAACTAGCTGTTGCCCGGCGACGTACATTCGCGTAAAATTATTATAAAAAATATTAATTACCTTTTGAATCGAATTTAGTTGCCAATTTTAAGGGTTTTAATTTTTTTGCACGGAACCTTAATCCTTCTTCTAAAATAAAAGTAGCTTTAATTACTCCTTATGACATCAGCTCTCTGCCAGTAAAAGTTCCCTCAAAACCGGTTTAACCGTTTCGGAGGTTAGCCGTTTGAAACAGATTTTGTTAAAATTTAAAAGTGTTAATTTTTTTTACTTTCATATGCATTTAGTAAAAAGCTTTTATTTTGGTATTAAAACAGACTTCAATTTTATTTATTTTTATAGACACGATCATAACGTTCAAATCATTAGTGGGTGTTTATGGAAGTAACAAAAGTGACAAAAGACGCTTTTCAGTTTTCGGAATAACACATATATACGTTGTGATACCGGTTTCAATAGTAGAAAAAAAAACTCAAGAGATAAATTAAGCTATTTTGTAGATGTTACATACTGATTTACGGCAAGTATGAAAATCGTAGTAATTTGCATACTTGTCTTTGCTTCGAAAAAATACCTAATATCGTTTTATAAAGAAATATTTTTTATGAGAACCGACAAGGTTACTTATTTTGTAAACGTTACCACACTAATTTGCAAACTGGTCTTCAATAGTAGGTATGTGCCTATAAGGAAACTGCTAACATAGCACTTAGTGGCGCACACAGGTGTGGACGCATGTCATTGCGTAGAAGCACGCGCTGAACAGCTACGCGACCTTAACCATGGCTGACAATCATAGCAGTATAAATTACGTTAGTGCATTCAATGCCAGTGCATACGACAGCATTGAATATAAAACCCGTGCATACGTCACCAGTTCATACAATACCAGTGCATACGAAACCAGTGAATACGACGATGGTGCATATAACACAAGTGATAATGACCCAAGTGACTCTGACAGTAGTGCATACGACACTAGTAAATACAATAATAGTGCAATAATCGAATCGGGACAAGTCGAAAATGGTTTATCGAATGAACTTCTTGAAATAATCACCTGGATGATATTCATTATCTCCTTGTTTGCGTTCATATACGGACTAACATCGTGGTTCATTGTCAAGAAATTTCGAAATTTTAGAAACTACGTGCTTCTCAACGTAATGGTTGCAAATGTGCTACGTGCGTTGGTGTACCTCTTTCCTGATGTTTTTTCGTTTTGTGGTTACTATCTACAACTGTGTTTTTTATTTATGTACCTATTCATGTACGGGGCACTTACATTTAATTTTTGGTTACTCATTTTGTGCTACATATTTTATGTCGATTTTGTAAAAGTTTTTAACTTGGACATTCGTAGGAGGTACCTTAAAAGTAATCTCTTTGCCTGGGGCGTTTCTTTTTTGACAGTGTTCTTATATGCTTTTGCAGGATGGTTCCTCGAATTGTATTTCTCATTAGATATACTTACAATTCGTATTGCCATGACATTGCTACTAATACCTGTGATGATAAGTTTGATTATCTACATTATGGTCATGAATTCACTGTTCTGTAGTGGTAACGTGGGATCTAACAAATGGCGTCGCTTCTACGTAACTACATTAATATTTGTACTCAGTAATGTTATGGTTTTATACTGTTTACAAGATGTATTGGGAATAGAGAATATGTATGCTAATATTATAGGAATATTTGGAGAATTCTTGAATACAATTGCATTGGCAGTGTATTTCACTATAAAAAAGAGCAATAGAGTAATATGGGGTGCATATTTAAAAAAAAGATCTGTAAGAACAATGATTGAAATAAGATGATATGAGTAGACAGTATTTTGGATAAAACAAAACGGAGCGCGTGGTGTGAACGTAACCTAAATTCGTCGATTTTCGTATTGAAAAGACTCAAAAATTTGTTTCCAACTAGCACACTCACTATCATTCATAGATATGAATAACTTAACATAACATAACATCACGACTGTAATCCCCACAGGCTTAGGCAGACGTATACTTAATAGTACATCCACATATCAGTGTTTTAATTCTACGTATTTACGTCACGTTTACACAATAAACAATTAAGAGTGTAAAAAATTCTAACAAATTGGATAAAGACACTAAATTACGCAGACACTGAGGCACTATTGCAACATACAACATGAAACACACACATACACACAAACACACACACACACACACCCGCACACACATACACCCGAACACACATACACCCGCACACACACAAACATACTGTTTATATCTAAGGTACTGAATTAATTCTATATTGCTGTGGAAGAGCGGAGTCTCCTAACACAGGCATTACTTGCTTAAAAGGAGGCTCCAATCACCAACTAATGTAAAACTTTTTGGTTAACAATAACGATATTTGTATTTGTATTTTTGTAACATAACATAACACCACGCCTGTAATCCCCGCAGGGTTAGGCAGATGTCTACTTAATAGTACATCCACATATCAGTGTTTTAATTCTAAAATAGACGTATTTACGTCACGCTTACATCGCGCACTCGTGAAAAAAATGAATAGTTACGTAACTTTACGCCGTAACATCGCAAACCTGTATTAAATAATATAATACTGATGAAAATTATTTGTTGTTTTTTTTATGAATGAGTTTCACTCCAAAACTGTTGGATATAGTTCAACAAAATTTGGAGTACATAAATCATCAGTATTTTCCTGCCCTTATCCCAATTAATTTGGCGTCGGTGCAGCATGTCTTCTTCTTCCATACTTCTCTGTTACTCGTCATCTCATCAGACACCTCTTTTCTTGCCATATCATCCTTTACTCAGTCCGTCTATCGTTTTTTTGGTCTTCTCTTACCCATCCACATTCATACTCAAAACTTTACACATGACATTTTCCTCATTCCTCCGCATCACATGCCATACCACGACAACCGATTACCAAACTTTTCAGTCACCGGCGCCACTTTCTGACTTCTTCTTATGAACTCATCAGGAATTTCTCAGCAGCCACGGAGTCTAAATGCTCGATTGAAGGTAATGTCGCCCTATAACATTTGTGACTTGAAAATAACTGATGAAATGTGGGTATTCTATTAAGTACTCCTATGCCTAAACCTTTCGAAGATTCAGGTGTGATGGTACTGTACAATAATAAATGTAGCGAAATTATTAAGATCCTTAGGAATGTTAACGATTCACTCATAAGATTAATATTTATGATACACATTTCAATCAAACGGGTTTCATGTTTTGATAAAAATGTTACGCATATTATGTAACACGAAAACATGTTGAACGAAGCGCCCTTCAAACTGAGACCGGTTTAAGGCTCGGACTCTATTAAAGCGGATACAAGTCGAAAGGAGCGGAGATGTGAACCACCTGTAGTATTTTGTTAATATCATTTCTTGCCTCTGCTTAGCTTTAAATTGTAAATGGTTGAGCTGAGAGGAGACGTCTCGTATTTGTTTAGGCCAAGCAGACAACAGCGGAGACGAGAAGAATCGTGAGCGGCGTGCAGTGTGCGGTGGTCGCTAAACTGGGCGTGAGTATCCTGTACTCACATCTCTGCTCTATCTCGCATCTCCGCACAGCTTCTGTAGATACACATCAAGTATCATATTGAAAGTCTGGTTAAAAGAGTGCGCAAATTAATATACGTATTTAAAAAAAATACGAACTTTTGCAGATTCAAAATTGATCACACAAGTTTATTTCGCCCTATGTCAATCTATAATTCATTACTGTATCATTTCATGGGGTGGCGCATCAAAAACTACCCTGCTTCCCCTTGAAAGAGCTCAAAGAGCAATTTTAAAGGTAGCAAACTTCCATCCCTTTTACTTTCCCACAGATCAGCTGTATAAATCCTACAACGTGCTGACTGTGCGCCAGCTATTCATTATGCACTTAGTTTTAAAACAGCACACCATGCTCACGTACAATGCTGACAATACTAACAAGAGACGGAATGATATAGTATGCATTTCTAATACAACCTCCAAACATGTTTTTGTGGAAAGATTCTTTTCATTTTTAGGCCCATTTCTGTACAATAGATTAAATAGAAAACTACGAGTTAGTATATTTAAGTTAAATTATTTTAGCTGTAAAAAGTCTATAATTTATTTTTTACAAATCTTATCTTATGCACAGACAGAAGACTTACTTGTTGTCTGCAAGTAAACTGCTGACACGCTGTTTTTCATTTTTAAGTTTTAATTTAACTGGTACAAAAAACTTTAATTCATGGTCAAATCTTTTGGGCAGTTAACAAAAAATATTGCATGTTTAAAGCAGATTGGACAAAATCTCTAGATTTTAATAGCAACATTATAGGCCTAGTGTGGCACCTGAATCCTTACATATGTAACTGACCAGTGATCCACGAACTCCACATGTTATCAGGTCAAACAGGATAGGGCCTGCTATTGTGATTTACATACTTGCCTTGCCAAACGATTAATTTAACCGGTGTGCGGAAGCGTGGAGGCACAACTCATCGGAACGCTTATAATTGCGCACGCGTAGCTCACCATGACCGACGACGATACCAGTATTGGCGACACTAGTGCATACAATACCAGTGCAAAAAACACCAGTGCAAATGACACCAGTGCATACTACGCCAGTGCATATCACGCCAGTACATACGATACCAGTGCATTCGTTACTACACAATCGGAAGATGTTACATCGGTGGATATTTTTAAAAAATTTGCTTGGATTATTATTTTTTCAAGTGTAATTGCTCTCATGTACGGAGTGATATCGTGGTACTTCATCAAAAAGTTTCGGCACATCAGAAACTATGTGCTTCTCAACGTGATGCTCGCAAATGTGCTACGTAGCTTAGCATTTTTATTTTATAAATTGTTTTTAAAACGTTTTTGTCTATATTTGATTTGTGAAACGTTTATCTTCAATGGCGATGGTTACGAATATCGTTTTCAGTGTATTAATTTCTTTAAATATCTTTTTTTGTACTGCGTACTAACGTTTGATTGTTGGTTGCTCGTGTTGAGTTATATTTTTTACGTTGACTTTGTAAGAATTTTCAACATCGACATTCGTAGGAGGTACCTTAAGAGTAGTTTATTTGGCTGGGGTATGCCTTTTACTATAGTATTTTTATATTACCTTGCTGGTTGGCTAATTGAGTGGTCGGACACGAGAGAAACTCTCACCATTCCTATTGGTATGTCGTTGTTATTAATACCTGTGACGATAAGTTTGATTATTTACGTTATAGTTGTATATTCTCTGTTTCGTGGTGGTGATTCTGCCGCGAGTACAACTAACAAATGGCGTCGCTTCTACATAGCAACCTTGATATTTATACTGAGCGATATAATAGTATTGTACGCTGCTAAGGAAATATTTGACATAAAGCATAACATAGTCGAAATTGTGGGAGCATCTGGAGAATTACTGAATTCAATAGCGTTGGTTGTGTATTTCATCATAGGTAGCAGAAATCGAGAATTGTGGCGTGAATTTTTAAACAGAAGATTGTTAAAAAAGTCTCAAGAAATGATATGATATGTAAATATATTTGATCTTTGAGGAAAATGAAAACAGGTTAGAATTTTAATGAGTCCAGTTCAAAATATTCAAATGACAAATATTTGTAACCCGTTTGTTCTATTCGCCATGGGATCAAAATGTAATGTAGTGTTTTTTTGTTATTTTCAATTTTATTATGATGTAACATCTACTTAGCAGAAAACTTGAAATATGTCTAACAAAGTACCTACTCTGTGCCTGTTTTAAAAGTGGTTTTGTGAACATTGTTTATTTATTTTATTTATTGTTGTACCTTAGTGCCCTATTGTATAAGTATTGAGGAATTATGTATCAGTTGTACTTACAGTGTAAGATTTTCATAGAAAATTAATTATTAAAATTAGAATAATAACAAAAGTTTTCTTTTTAATTTCCTTGTTTTTCCTCATTCAACTCTCTTGTCACAAGTTTCATCATCTTCCTGCCCTTATCCCATGTTATTTGGGGTCGGCGCAACACGTTTAAGAGCAGGTTGAGACCAGGGATGGCCCAGTGGTGGCGGGCCCGACTTACGAACAGTTGGTCGTGGGTTCGAACTCAGGCAGGCGCATTACTTTGTGTAATTTATTTCATCACCACTGCTCTCAAAACGGTGAAGGAAAACATCGTGAGGGAACCGGCATGTCCTAGAACCAAAAATTCGAAGGCATGTGACATCTACCAACCCGCACTGGGCCCGCGTGGTGGATTATAGCCCATTTCATCTCTAGAGAGGAGGCCGTGTTTCCCAGAAGTGGGAACATTATAGGCTGATTATGCTATGCAACACGTTTTCTTCTTCGACTTATTCCTTTTTCCTTCAGATTATTCTTGACACAATCCATCCATCTTTTGTTTGGTCTTCCTCTCCTTCTCCATCCATCCATCAGTATTTATATTCATCACTCTTTTAGTCACATGCAATTCGTCTCTCCACATCACATGTCCATACCAACACAGTCGATTCCCTTTCAACTTTTCTGTAACTGGCGCTTCTTTCAAACTTTCTCTAACGCTCACTTTATCCATTCTTGTCACACTACACATCCACCTCAACATTCTCATCCGCTACATGCCATCTTCTTTTTCTTGTCACAAGTTTGCTGAAGAAAATTTCCGCTGCAGTGGAAAGTGTGCTATTGAATTGTATATAGGGCTGATGATGTTCGCAATTCCACGTTCAAAGCATTTATTTTCTTTACGGGTGGAATAATTGATCATTCAAACCACCCAGGTCCCCAAAAAAGGCCAGAAACGCCTTGATGCTCCTTAGATTTTACCTATTCTTACAGTAAAAGGTAATAAGATTTTGGGGGTATGAAGAACAGGGTGTAAAGTTCTTCATCCCCCATTGAAAAGGGAGGATCCTCCGACCAGACGGGTGTTATGTCTGGTGGGCCACTGCCCGACAGTTGCTGTCGGGTTCCTCCATATAGTCCCAAGTCGCGAATATCTTTACTTGCGCGATGCAGGATTTAGATGTTTAGTTTGTCCTCTGCGTCATAGATGGCGCTGTAGTACTTTTTGTTCAATGTTGCTGAAGTACTTTTTGTAGTGCCGCTACATCACTCCCCCCCGGAGACCAGGGTCGGTAGTAGAATGAGTCGTAACATCTGGTGATGTTTTTGCCAGGCCAGTAGAAAGTCGTTGCCGCATTGTTCACGGTGAGTCGGAACTGTCTGCGGCGGTAGTGCGAACCCCTTGAGTCGGGGTCGGCGCTGCATGTGCTCCGTTGCGTCGGACGTAGTACAGCGCCGCGATGTGGCTGACTGCTCGCGTCGACCGGGAGGATGAGGCTGAGGGTGCTAACCAGGAATGCTTCTGCTGCATGCTGGTGGTTAGGAATACCCATTTGAAGCTGGCTGGCTGTATGACTCGCTGCTCGAAAGCTTGAGGAAGTTTTGAGGAAGCTTGAAGAAGTGATGTTAATGACGTCACGTTGATCGAAGGCTGCGCTGACGTCCATTTCGGGGTCACCAATTTGGGGGTATGAACAACAGGGTGTAAAGTTCTTCATCCCCCATTGAAAAGGGAGGATCCTCCGACCAGACGGGTGTTATGTCTGGTGGGCCACTGCCCGACAGTTGCTGTCGGGTTCCTCCATATAGTCCCAAGTCGCGAATATCTTTACTTGCGCGATGCAGGATTTAGATGTTTAGTTTGTCCTCAGCGTCATAGATGGCGCTGTAGTACTTTTTGTTCAATGTTGCTGAAGTACTTTTTGTAGTGCCGCTACAAGATCATAAGAACAACTATTCAAATAAAATCAGCTGTCCCATACAAAATGGCAATACATACTCGACCCAAAGGATGTGACAACTGCTGTGTGCTGGACAGGTACATATTAGACTAGTAAGTTCATGTTTGTCTCTGTGATATGTTGTCGTAGGTACACTTTGTGTGAGGCAAGGGCGGGTCGCTAGTCGTATCTTACTAACTAAACAAATGCGAAAGTCTATGGGAATGAATGGACGGATGTTTATTACTCTTTTAAGCAATAACTACTGTACAGATGAAATGACATTACCGGAATTTGTATAGAGCTGTGCCCTTACAAAAAATATTCATGTACATTGACATACAGTACGTCAAATTAAAGCTTACAGGTGTGTAATCATAATAGTTTAAGTTTTATGATCAGAGAAGAAGCGAGAGATACTATAATTAGGATACAAAAAATGTGCCTAAACATTTTGAATAGCAATGATCATAAATTCCGAAACGAAACAATACGAGAAATGCTATTACCAATGGATTTAAAGGCCGTTTCTTCACTATCCGACACGACATTTCAAATCGAAGAAGAACGAGTACTAGTCATCTACAGATATTTCTGGATATTATGACTTCCAAGCGACCCAAGCGACTAGCAAAAAATATACAATTGGATAGGCAATAAAACACTAAAATGGTATTTGAATTTTTATTTAACAATATCTAATTAGGTAGGTAGTATATATACCTACATTTGCAAAAGTATAAAATATAATTATCTACTTCTTTTACAGACGTTTTAATAAAAACATCATTGCAATTACTCAGACAAGACAAATTCATTGTTTTCATCCACTTTTAAGCCTATTCATCTTCAAAAATCAACAAAATATTATCAAGGAATGAAGCTGGTGCCGTTGTATTTGCTTGATGCCTGGCCCAGCTTAAATACCATAACAACGTCATGACATGGCAACAACATCCAACTGTCCGTTTACCAACTAGGCAACTACCTACAACAATAGCCTAAAATGGCATCCAAGGGGTTGGGGCTAAATGGCTCCCTGTCATACAATAACGAAAAGACAACACAGTATTACGTGATAAGATCAACGCAAGACTGCACAGATAGTTTTGAGCGTAGAAACGTCAAAATAAGTCTAGGATATTTAGATACACACTCTTGAAAATAAATATTTGAATATATTCATCAAGACGCGCGGCAGGTCGAAAAGTGGTGTCTGCGATAATCGTGAAACCGTTAACTTTTTAAGGTACCCTAGCAATACAATTTGACAGTCACAGGTGTTTTACATACATTTTAGTCTGACCTTCAGGCCTAATTCAGATAGATACAGTGTTTGTCTCATGCGTGTATCCAAACGTAGACACAAAAAAACTATTAACACACATATTATTTTGAGATTTTTTGTCGCCTGTTCTAGAGATATGTAATTGTTGCGATTAATTTTTATTTATTTTAGAGTAACTTTAATATAATAATAATTAGTGTACATTACGAATTATAAATTGATTCTGAGGGCAGGATTCGGCCATGTCCTTTGGCACACAAGTAGTTTATAACATGGGTTAAACACAGGATAGTTTTTATACCGTGGGACAATTATCAAACACCACGCGAGCGAAAACACGGGCATGTGTTAGTGTGCCATTTAAAGCTATATATTCATCCTTTTTTTTTTTTTTTGGAGGGTGGGAAATCATCAAATGACTCCTCCCGCTCTGGGCGGAGCGGAAGGGAGTGTCAGACTCTTACTGACTAAAAACCACCCATGTTCCTTCATTGGCCCTTTATGTTCCAGGGCCGCGGTATCTCTTTCGAACAGTCCCGCAGCCCTGGCAGGCACCGGCCCTTGCGGGCCCCTCCCGTTTGCTGACAACTCTTTGAGGCGCGCGTGGAACACGAACGCGCCGTCGACACGGCCTGCCCGTCGTCATACGACGAACGGATGGCGAGCTAGCCCATTACTCGCCGTCCACAGGCCCGCGCCTACGGTGGCCGAGAGCCATCACGGCCGCGGCGTGGCCCCCGACGCCCGGTGCTTCTCCCGCGGCGGCTGGGACGTGAGGAGGTTCTCTCCCTCTCACGTTCCGCCGCCTCCTTCGCTAGCATGACTGCTTCGCAGAAGGAGGCGACGGCTTGCGATTCCCTCTCGCCACCGCCAATCGCTATATATTCATCCTTGATTGAGTTATCAGTATCGATATAAACGACGTCAAAAGCGAAGATGCCTGCGTACAAATGAAAGGATTTGACGTCGATAAGTTAAGTGGGGGTCAAAAACTGTGATGCATTATATTTGTCAGACTTGTCTGAGGAAAAACTAAAGTGGTTTCAAAGAGTTGCGTGGCGTCTATAGGTGTGGACGCGTGTCACTACACAACAGCGCGCGCTCTCCTGCGCACGCGGCGCTCACCAAATCACCATGGCCGACGACGACCAATACAAAGACAGTGTCACCAAACAAATCGACGAATTATTTTCCACTGAAAATGTCGCCATTATTGACTGGATTTTGTTCGTGCCAACGCTGCTAGCGTTCATATACGGAGTAACTTCGTGGTGCATCATTACGAAGTTTCGCAACTTCAGAAACTATGTGTTACTCAGTGCAATCCTAGCGAATGTGATCCGTTTGTTCGTGTTTGAGTTGTGCGTGGCTCTGGTCAATGAAGAGACGATGATGCGGTACCCAATCGTGCGCGTTATACCTGTGTCTCTAACCATGTATTGTTCGCTATGTTTTCATTGTTGGTTACTAGTCTTGTGCTTCTACTTTTATATAGATTTAGTAAACGTTTTCCGTGTTGAAATTCGTAGGAGGTACCTAAAGAGTGCCCTGTTTGCCTGGGGCTTACCTTTGGTATCATCAGTCATATACTTCGTTGCTGCGTTATATTGTTATGTATTAAACTCAACTGAAATTGTTACTGACTATATGTTTCGGGCTCTAACTAAGACAATATTAATAATTCCTGTGATGATTAATTTTGTAATTTATATGTCTGTTGTGTTTTCTCTGTTTCGTGGTTGTAAAACTGATGCAAGCTCATGTATTAGCAAATGGTGTCGCTTTTATATAGCTACGTTGATATTTGTACTCAGCAATGTATTACAATTAACTGTTCTATTAGAAATATTTGATTGTGAGATATTGATAATTGTTGTTATAGGGGAATTAGGAATGTATTTGAATACGATAGCATTAGATGTGTTTATAGTCATCGTGAAGAGTAATCGAGAGTTATGGCAAGAATTTATAAATAGGAGATCAAAATTAAATTGGCAAGAAGTTTAATGTTTGACGTTAGCTATGAGGATAAACAAACTGGTCAGACCGCTGATAAATCAGGTTAAGTACGCTAAAGAGAAACGACCAGTTTCGTTTGATGATTTACCTCGACGATGCTATCAGGTAAACATGCTGATTTTTTCTAAGAAATAATATGAGGTTGTGCCATGTTCTACATTTATGGGCTTATTTTTGAACGTTGTCTCAAATTAAGTAGTATTAATACCTTCTTAACCATAAATTTGACGTTTAAACCTCACTTAAGCTATAAAGAAATCATACGAGTAAATCATTGTTCTTAAATTAAACATGATAGGTTTTCGCAACTAGAAATATTTTAACTAAAGGCCTACGTAGACTTTTTTGTGGTAGGTACTTTTTTTCCTTCAAGATAGATATACTAAGATGATGATGATGATGATAAGTCACACGATTTTTAAATGGTATGTTGATTATTATTATTTTGAATTTTTTATACTTAATACTGTTTTTTTTTTAAATTGTAATTTTGTTTTTATTATCGTATTACTCGTGGATTATTATATGACATATTTTTCTCCAGTAATAATTTTAAATTCTATTTTTGACATTCCTTTTTCAATATTATATTTTACAATTAGAGGACATTTTATTACTGACCTTTTTATAACAATTTGTTTTATTTTTATTTATATTTGACATTCTATTTTTATTAATGATTATCACCGAAAATTTGATGAAATATTATTATTATTTTTAACACAATTTGTTTTTTGAATTTGTTATTCTATTTGTATTATGTTTTTTCAATCGTAATGTTAGTGCTGCTGTTTTGTTTTATTTTACATTTTATTTTATGGAATTTCTACACAATGTATATTGTTTTGAAATAAATGACTATGACTATGACTATGACTCGCTCACGAGTGACTAAGACCTGTATTACAGAAACTCACTATATAGTCAAGTATTAGCCATTGTATTGATTGAAACAAATTTTAAGTCATGTCTAGTCTTCAGTGAAAGTCTGAAATACGAGCCTTAAAGTATGGCCTCGAAAAAGTATCGCGAATAACTGAAAAGATCGACAGATCCGAACAAACTTACTTTATCGTATCAACTAACGCAGCGAAGAAAGCGCTCGATAATACCTACGAGTATGCACGAAGACACCGCGAACGAATGTCCGAACACCACTCCGGACTGCGGAGTGATAATTTTTTCCACACATCGGAGAGTTTTGTCCATCACAGTCATAAGTCCCTCGTCTGCGCAGGCCTTTAAGTCCCCACCGAGTTTACTATTGATTATTTTGCCAGTTTAAAATCGCGAAAAATACTACGAGAGATAGAATATGTCTAAAAAAGAGATTGCCAAAAGATCATGGCTGATTGCTGTCAATTATCTAAACACTTGATAAACCGCAGAGAAAAATAATTTATGTGTAACTTATTACGTGTGCTAGTTGACCTTTACGATCTCCAAATTATTTGATAAACATTAGTTATTATTAGTATAAACAATGTATTATTTTGATAGAAGATAAAATTAAAAATAAAATTATAAATTCAGCAAATCTTTGTTTTAATCTTTTAATGGAGTTCTACAACTTTTTCCACAGAAATGACAAGACACAATCGTAGCATATTACATTATAGTTTTATGCATTACTAGGTCAGCATAATCAGCCTATAACGTGCCCCATCGGTACATAACATCATAACCAGACTATCATGTTCGAACAGGTGTGAGTCATGGCAAGCCTCCTCTCTTTGAGAGTCGCCTGTACTACGACGGATGGACTCTGTACAGGTTGGTAGATGTCCCACGTGAATTAACTTAACAGTTCTAGGACATACCGTTTTAAAATAACAATGTATTAAATTAACAGCTAGTTGTTCTAGGACATACCGTTTGTTTTTAATTAGCCCTTTTTGTCCCACTCTTCGGCAAATGCCTTCCCCATTCCTTCCATTTCTGACGATATTGTGCTTTTTCTCGCCATTTCGCGAGGAAGCCAGCGATCCCAGGCGTCCTGTAAGGTAACATTAAACAGACTTATCAAAGTTTTTCAACAAATTAATTGATTCAAACCGAATATATTATTTGTTTTTAACTAACTCAACTGGATATCGGGTTAGTTTAGGGTTCCTTACAAAAACGGAACCGCATGCAAATTGAATCTCATGTCTGTTAATACAGGCCTTTATTTCACAAACCAGTAATGCCACTAATATAAATTAAATGATAAAATATCATATATGGTATTGGTATGTAATGCGCGGTCTTCCATCCACGGATCAACCTAGGCATGCGCGGCTTAACATGAATATCGACCAGAGCGGCTGTAATTATTTAACCACGAGCTCTTCACCCGAGCGGCTGTTATTGTTTACGTAGGTATGACAAAAAAATGTCCGCTAAACCATTACCCGGCTCCTTTTTTTTTCGGATGGGAAATCATCAAATGACCCCCCCGCTCTGGGCGGAGCAGAAAGGAGGGCCAGACTTGTACTGACTAAAATCCATGTTCCTTCTTTGCCTTTTGTGTTCCAGGCTTCCAGGGTATCCCGGCTCCTCAATTCAGAAGTTTTATATCTGGAATAAATCATGTAGGTACCTAGATGGCAGTTTCTATGCACTATTAATGCGGCACTAAAGAGGACGTACAACATTTGCTGCTGGATTGTGGAACAAAATAAGAATGAGAGAGAAGAATTAGACAGAGAGCATGTGGTTTAATCCAGACGATGTTGTGGAATCCCAAGTCTGATTTAACAAAACAACTTTATAGTTTGGAGTAGTGAATACCGATCTTTCCTAGACCTTTTTTTATATCCATTTTAGTATTGTTTAGTATATATATCTTAAATTTTGTAAGTTATAATGATGGGGATAAGGTATCCCTGTGCATAAAAAAAGAAAGAAAAATTACGCTGTTTTTTTTACTATTGGCAAAAAAACGTAATCGTGCAATTCCACAATATTAATATTTAACTTAAACAATGGAAAAGTACTTATTATTATCTTTAAATATACAAAACCCTCGGTGCGACTCGCGCTTTGCCTGTTTATTTTCATATCAATATTGTCGTATCAGCAATTAATTAAAATATTGATTATGTACTAACCTGTGTAATAACCGTGTTAATAGTAAAAATGTTGGTCACAGCTCATAAGCGCGGGTCAGATCGCACTCGTAACGTTCAACATTACCAGTAAATACGACAGCAGCGGATAAGACCACATTGTACAGATATCGGATCATACAGCTCTAGTGCGTTCAACACCAGTTTAACGGCAGCTGACAGCTAGACGAAAACTGCATTTTCTGTCTCTCTATGTCTTGTGGATACTGTCTCTGATCGATTTCATCTACGGAGTAACATTGTAGTGCTTGCTCCATCAACGTCAAATATCAGTGCATACGACACCAGAATATATAACACTAGTGCATACAAGACCAGAGTAAACGATACCAGTGCATACATCACTAGTGTATACGACACTAGGCGACAACAGTGCATACGACACGATAAGCGCAAACAACACCGATGTAAACGGCAGCAGGGATAACTACTCTTCAGACAATTTCGTTTCAATTTATTGTTTTGTTTTGTTTGTGCTGTGTATGGCATCGTTCATCTACGGAGTTATATCGTGGTGCGCAATCAGGAAATTTCGCCATTTCTGAAATTACGCGTTTCTTAACGTGATCTTTGCAAATGCGATGCGTTTATTGCTTCTTGCAATCTTGACAGGGAACGAACCGACTTTACTTAAGATGCTATTTGCAATATTATGTTATTTTTCCAGATTTGGTTAGTCGTGTTGGGTTATGTTTTTTATATTGATTTTGTTAAGATTTTCAGCATTGAAATTCATAGGAAGTACCTTAAAACTGGTCTATTTGCCTGGGGTGCACCTTTACTTGTAATATTTATAATGCCAAACATTATTCATTATATTTTAATTTATTTTAATGTAAGAATAGAAAATGACTTACTCATTTCTTTATTTATCATTTGTTTTCTCCCTCCGAGCTCCGGCGGCTAACTTGATTATTTACATCCTAATTGTATATTCTCTGTTCCGAGCTAGTGATACTGGCGCGAGTACATCTACCAACAAATGTCGTCGCTGCTATATAGCTACGTTGATATTTATACTTAGTAATATATTCTCATTATTATATTAATTTTTTATTATAATTGGGTTTGATAATCTACTGCTTGCATTCATAGACCAATTGGGAGACCTATTAAACACAATAGCATTAGATGTGCATATAATTATTGTAAGAAGTAATCGGGAATTGTGGAGAGAATATTTAAAAAGACGATCAATACTAAAATCGCTTGAAATGAGATAATATCTTAGAATGTACAGTTTTATTATAGTTATGTGAATTAGTTGACGTTAAGATGTAAGATTACTATTTCGTTAATTAACATGATTTTGCCGAGAATATAGAAGTAAAAATAAAATGTTGTGCAAAGCATTGTTCCAATGTGCAAATCGAGATAAACCTTTTTTTCGGATGGAAAATCATCAAATGACCCCTCCCGCTCTGGGCGAAGCGGAAGGGAGTGTCAGACTTGTACTGACAAAAACCCATCCATGTTCCTTCTGCCCTTTGTGTTCCAGGGCCGCGGTATTTCTTTCGAACAGTCCCGCAGCCCTGGCAGGTTTCGGCCCTTACGGTCCCTTCCAGTTTGCTGACATCTCTTTGAGGCGCGCGTGGAACACGAACGCGCCGTCGACACGGCCTGTCGTCAAAAAAATGATCGCAATAACAGGGAGAACAAGTTTCTTTCGGCTTCGTTAAGGATCTATTTACACCCTTTATTTATACACTTTAAAATGAAACTTTGCGCTGCATAAAGAGTAAAAACAATTTCCCATTAGCCATTTTACCAGCTTAATCTTAAAATATTTGAATGGAAGTTCCATTATCGTCGTCTCTAGGTAGTTTATGAAAAAATTGTAATACATACACATAAGGTAGTAATAAAAGATCCGAAAAAAATGAGCTATATATACTCAAAATATGAAATTTACTGCTTTATAAACAAATTTTCCGACAGCTAAAAGGACAAAGAAACGACCGAATAAAATACAAAAAAAATCCGAAAATCAATACAGCATTTGCAACGACCATTTCACGTGATATTTTTCCACCAGCTTAAACAGAAAGCTACAGTTACTCGTATTCATTTTCATCGTAGTTCACCTGTTATCAATTTAGAATTAATATATTATCAGCTGTTAGCCGCTTGACGCCGTTCTGTCTCATTAAGTACCGTGCACAGTGGCTAGGCAGTACACCCAGACCCGGACAGTTTAAGAATCGGCCACTAATTACCAGTTACCCTATATAGCCACGTTGGTATTTTTGTTCTCAGCGATGCAATAGCGCTTACAATTTTTTTACGAATCACTCAAATATATTGACGGCACGGTTGGCTGCTGCGCTGCGTGTCGCAGGTTCGATTCCCGCATAAAACAAATATTTGTATGATCTACAGGGGTCTGGTTACTGGTGTATGTGATATTAAATGTTTATAAATGCACCCACAATACGGGAAGAAATTAAAGTGTAGGGGAACTTTAATTTTTTTAAACTAATTCCTTTCTTATTTGTTCACGTTTTAGGACAGGAGATGTAGCAGAATATATAAATATGATAGCGTTGAATATTTACTTTCCTGCAGTGAACAATAATATAGAACTAGTCGAAAAACGCTGGAAACGTCCTCTTCTACATGTACTATTTTTGTAAGAATTTACAATAGATTTGCCGGGAAAATGGATGTAGGTATACACTATGGAGGATTGTTAACACACAGAATGCCTAACACAGACGGCCATTGATGAGATTTTGCGGCAAAAAGAAAAACGTGTGTGTTCAAGAGGCGTTAAGTTATCAAATACCTAGGTAAAAACTGGTTTTAATAATCCATGATAATCGGTTACCTACAAGGAAAATGTTTTCCAGCAATGTGTAAAACCAGTTTAGCGTGTCCGTCTACATCTAGTATACTTAATGATCCAAGAAAATTGTGTTGATAATGTTCAAATCAAATCAAATCAAATCATTTTATTTGTGTAACATAGGTAGTAAATACAGTTCTTAAAGTTCCTAGGGCGCTATGTTATGCCAAGAGGCGTAATGTTATAATTTATTCTAATTTTATAGAAATAATTGGCGCTATAATGGCAAATTGCATATGCCTATGGGGTAAACAGTTATTAAAAATACATAATTGCATTGATCCGAAACTATAATACCTAATTGTTTAGATAATTTTACCTCATGCAGTCAATTGAGTAAATGTGTCTGTTACAAATAAATTATTGAACAAGTTATTTTTCCGGTATTTTATTACAACTAGATTTTTCTTATACTCGCTCCAATCAGGGCCTGGACTACCACCAGTTCTTCTACTATACCGATCGCTCCAATCAGGGCCTGGACTACCACCAGTTCTTCTACTATACCGATTCCTCACTGCTGGGGAACTGTTTTTTTTTTAAATTGTAATTTTGTTTTTATTATCGTATTACTCGTGGATTATTATATGACATATTTTTCTCCAGTAATAATTTTAAATTCTATTTTTGACATTCCTTTTTCAATATTATATTTTACAATTAGAGGACATTTTATTACTGACCTTTTTATAACAATTTGTTTTATTTTTATTTATATTTGACATTCTATTTTTATTAATGATTATCACCGAAAATTTGATGAAATATTATTATTATTTTTAACACAATTTGTTTTTTGAATTTGTTATTCTATTTGTATTATGTTTTTTCAATCGTAATGTTAGTGCTGCTGTTTTGTTTTATTTTACATTTTATTTTATGGAATTTCTACACAATGTATATTGTTTTGAAATAAATGACTATGACTATGACTATGACTCGCTCACGAGTGACTAAGACCTGTATTACAGAAACTCACTATATAGTCAAGTATTAGCCATTGTATTGATTGAAACAAATTTTAAGTCATGTCTAGTCTTCAGTGAAAGTCTGAAATACGAGCCTTAAAGTATGGCCTCGAAAAAGTATCGCGAATAACTGAAAAGATCGACAGATCCGAACAAACTTACTTTATCGTATCAACTAACGCAGCGAAGAAAGCGCTCGATAATACCTACGAGTATGCACGAAGACACCGCGAACGAATGTCCGAACACCACTCCGGACTGCGGAGTGATAATTTTTTCCACACATCGGAGAGTTTTGTCCATCACAGTCATAAGTCCCTCGTCTGCGCAGGCCTTTAAGTCCCCACCGAGTTTACTATTGATTATTTTGCCAGTTTAAAATCGCGAAAAATACTACGAGAGATAGAATATGTCTAAAAAAGAGATTGCCAAAAGATCATGGCTGATTGCTGTCAATTATCTAAACACTTGATAAACCGCAGAGAAAAATAATTTATGTGTAACTTATTACGTGTGCTAGTTGACCTTTACGATCTCCAAATTATTTGATAAACATTAGTTATTATTAGTATAAACAATGTATTATTTTGATAGAAGATAAAATTAAAAATAAAATTATAAATTCAGCAAATCTTTGTTTTAATCTTTTAATGGAGTTCTACAACTTTTTCCACAGAAATGACAAGACACAATCGTAGCATATTACATTATAGTTTTATGCATTACTAGGTCAGCATAATCAGCCTATAACGTGCCCCATCGGTACATAACATCATAACCAGACTATCATGTTCGAACAGGTGTGAGTCATGGCAAGCCTCCTCTCTTTGAGAGTCGCCTGTACTACGACGGATGGACTCTGTACAGGTTGGTAGATGTCCCACGTGAATTAACTTAACAGTTCTAGGACATACCGTTTTAAAATAACAATGTATTAAATTAACAGCTAGTTGTTCTAGGACATACCGTTTGTTTTTAATTAGCCCTTTTTGTCCCACTCTTCGGCAAATGCCTTCCCCATTCCTTCCATTTCTGACGATATTGTGCTTTTTCTCGCCATTTCGCGAGGAAGCCAGCGATCCCAGGCGTCCTGTAAGGTAACATTAAACAGACTTATCAAAGTTTTTCAACAAATTAATTGATTCAAACCGAATATATTATTTGTTTTTAACTAACTCAACTGGATATCGGGTTAGTTTAGGGTTCCTTACAAAAACGGAACCGCATGCAAATTGAATCTCATGTCTGTTAATACAGGCCTTTATTTCACAAACCAGTAATGCCACTAATATAAATTAAATGATAAAATATCATATATGGTATTGGTATGTAATGCGCGGTCTTCCATCCACGGATCAACCTAGGCATGCGCGGCTTAACATGAATATCGACCAGAGCGGCTGTAATTATTTAACCACGAGCTCTTCACCCGAGCGGCTGTTATTGTTTACGTAGGTATGACAAAAAAATGTCCGCTAAACCATTACCCGGCTCCTTTTTTTTTCGGATGGGAAATCATCAAATGACCCCCCCGCTCTGGGCGGAGCAGAAAGGAGGGCCAGACTTGTACTGACTAAAATCCATGTTCCTTCTTTGCCTTTTGTGTTCCAGGCTTCCAGGGTATCCCGGCTCCTCAATTCAGAAGTTTTATATCTGGAATAAATCATGTAGGTACCTAGATGGCAGTTTCTATGCACTATTAATGCGGCACTAAAGAGGACGTACAACATTTGCTGCTGGATTGTGGAACAAAATAAGAATGAGAGAGAAGAATTAGACAGAGAGCATGTGGTTTAATCCAGACGATGTTGTGGAATCCCAAGTCTGATTTAACAAAACAACTTTATAGTTTGGAGTAGTGAATACCGATCTTTCCTAGACCTTTTTTTATATCCATTTTAGTATTGTTTAGTATATATATCTTAAATTTTGTAAGTTATAATGATGGGGATAAGGTATCCCTGTGCATAAAAAAAGAAAGAAAAATTACGCTGTTTTTTTTACTATTGGCAAAAAAACGTAATCGTGCAATTCCACAATATTAATATTTAACTTAAACAATGGAAAAGTACTTATTATTATCTTTAAATATACAAAACCCTCGGTGCGACTCGCGCTTTGCCTGTTTATTTTCATATCAATATTGTCGTATCAGCAATTAATTAAAATATTGATTATGTACTAACCTGTGTAATAACCGTGTTAATAGTAAAAATGTTGGTCACAGCTCATAAGCGCGGGTCAGATCGCACTCGTAACGTTCAACATTACCAGTAAATACGACAGCAGCGGATAAGACCACATTGTACAGATATCGGATCATACAGCTCTAGTGCGTTCAACACCAGTTTAACGGCAGCTGACAGCTAGACGAAAACTGCATTTTCTGTCTCTCTATGTCTTGTGGATACTGTCTCTGATCGATTTCATCTACGGAGTAACATTGTAGTGCTTGCTCCATCAACGTCAAATATCAGTGCATACGACACCAGAATATATAACACTAGTGCATACAAGACCAGAGTAAACGATACCAGTGCATACATCACTAGTGTATACGACACTAGGCGACAACAGTGCATACGACACGATAAGCGCAAACAACACCGATGTAAACGGCAGCAGGGATAACTACTCTTCAGACAATTTCGTTTCAATTTATTGTTTTGTTTTGTTTGTGCTGTGTATGGCATCGTTCATCTACGGAGTTATATCGTGGTGCGCAATCAGGAAATTTCGCCATTTCTGAAATTACGCGTTTCTTAACGTGATCTTTGCAAATGCGATGCGTTTATTGCTTCTTGCAATCTTGACAGGGAACGAACCGACTTTACTTAAGATGCTATTTGCAATATTATGTTATTTTTCCAGATTTGGTTAGTCGTGTTGGGTTATGTTTTTTATATTGATTTTGTTAAGATTTTCAGCATTGAAATTCATAGGAAGTACCTTAAAACTGGTCTATTTGCCTGGGGTGCACCTTTACTTGTAATATTTATAATGCCAAACATTATTCATTATATTTTAATTTATTTTAATGTAAGAATAGAAAATGACTTACTCATTTCTTTATTTATCATTTGTTTTCTCCCTCCGAGCTCCGGCGGCTAACTTGATTATTTACATCCTAATTGTATATTCTCTGTTCCGAGCTAGTGATACTGGCGCGAGTACATCTACCAACAAATGTCGTCGCTGCTATATAGCTACGTTGATATTTATACTTAGTAATATATTCTCATTATTATATTAATTTTTTATTATAATTGGGTTTGATAATCTACTGCTTGCATTCATAGACCAATTGGGAGACCTATTAAACACAATAGCATTAGATGTGCATATAATTATTGTAAGAAGTAATCGGGAATTGTGGAGAGAATATTTAAAAAGACGATCAATACTAAAATCGCTTGAAATGAGATAATATCTTAGAATGTACAGTTTTATTATAGTTATGTGAATTAGTTGACGTTAAGATGTAAGATTACTATTTCGTTAATTAACATGATTTTGCCGAGAATATAGAAGTAAAAATAAAATGTTGTGCAAAGCATTGTTCCAATGTGCAAATCGAGATAAACCTTTTTTTCGGATGGAAAATCATCAAATGACCCCTCCCGCTCTGGGCGAAGCGGAAGGGAGTGTCAGACTTGTACTGACAAAAACCCATCCATGTTCCTTCTGCCCTTTGTGTTCCAGGGCCGCGGTATTTCTTTCGAACAGTCCCGCAGCCCTGGCAGGTTTCGGCCCTTACGGTCCCTTCCAGTTTGCTGACATCTCTTTGAGGCGCGCGTGGAACACGAACGCGCCGTCGACACGGCCTGTCGTCAAAAAAATGATCGCAATAACAGGGAGAACAAGTTTCTTTCGGCTTCGTTAAGGATCTATTTACACCCTTTATTTATACACTTTAAAATGAAACTTTGCGCTGCATAAAGAGTAAAAACAATTTCCCATTAGCCATTTTACCAGCTTAATCTTAAAATATTTGAATGGAAGTTCCATTATCGTCGTCTCTAGGTAGTTTATGAAAAAATTGTAATACATACACATAAGGTAGTAATAAAAGATCCGAAAAAAATGAGCTATATATACTCAAAATATGAAATTTACTGCTTTATAAACAAATTTTCCGACAGCTAAAAGGACAAAGAAACGACCGAATAAAATACAAAAAAAATCCGAAAATCAATACAGCATTTGCAACGACCATTTCACGTGATATTTTTCCACCAGCTTAAACAGAAAGCTACAGTTACTCGTATTCATTTTCATCGTAGTTCACCTGTTATCAATTTAGAATTAATATATTATCAGCTGTTAGCCGCTTGACGCCGTTCTGTCTCATTAAGTACCGTGCACAGTGGCTAGGCAGTACACCCAGACCCGGACAGTTTAAGAATCGGCCACTAATTACCAGTTACCCTATATAGCCACGTTGGTATTTTTGTTCTCAGCGATGCAATAGCGCTTACAATTTTTTTACGAATCACTCAAATATATTGACGGCACGGTTGGCTGCTGCGCTGCGTGTCGCAGGTTCGATTCCCGCATAAAACAAATATTTGTATGATCTACAGGGGTCTGGTTACTGGTGTATGTGATATTAAATGTTTATAAATGCACCCACAATACGGGAAGAAATTAAAGTGTAGGGGAACTTTAATTTTTTTAAACTAATTCCTTTCTTATTTGTTCACGTTTTAGGACAGGAGATGTAGCAGAATATATAAATATGATAGCGTTGAATATTTACTTTCCTGCAGTGAACAATAATATAGAACTAGTCGAAAAACGCTGGAAACGTCCTCTTCTACATGTACTATTTTTGTAAGAATTTACAATAGATTTGCCGGGAAAATGGATGTAGGTATACACTATGGAGGATTGTTAACACACAGAATGCCTAACACAGACGGCCATTGATGAGATTTTGCGGCAAAAAGAAAAACGTGTGTGTTCAAGAGGCGTTAAGTTATCAAATACCTAGGTAAAAACTGGTTTTAATAATCCATGATAATCGGTTACCTACAAGGAAAATGTTTTCCAGCAATGTGTAAAACCAGTTTAGCGTGTCCGTCTACATCTAGTATACTTAATGATCCAAGAAAATTGTGTTGATAATGTTCAAATCAAATCAAATCAAATCATTTTATTTGTGTAACATAGGTAGTAAATACAGTTCTTAAAGTTCCTAGGGCGCTATGTTATGCCAAGAGGCGTAATGTTATAATTTATTCTAATTTTATAGAAATAATTGGCGCTATAATGGCAAATTGCATATGCCTATGGGGTAAACAGTTATTAAAAATACATAATTGCATTGATCCGAAACTATAATACCTAATTGTTTAGATAATTTTACCTCATGCAGTCAATTGAGTAAATGTGTCTGTTACAAATAAATTATTGAACAAGTTATTTTTCCGGTATTTTATTACAACTAGATTTTTCTTATACTCGCTCCAATCAGGGCCTGGACTACCACCAGTTCTTCTACTATACCGATCGCTCCAATCAGGGCCTGGACTACCACCAGTTCTTCTACTATACCGATTCCTCACTGCTGGGGATCGCGACAACATATGACACGTCTCCAAGCGATGCGGTCTCTTGCAGTGTGAACCGCTTGGTGCAGGCTGCCTCCAACAGCCTTTTTGATCGCGTCTGACCATCTTGCCGGTACTCTGCCTTGCGTGTTTACCTTTTACCCGGCCCAGCATTATAAGCCATTCCAGACAATGACCAGGCGAACGCATAATATGTATTTCCGAAAAAGCTGAGGGCACGCTCCAGGTAGATTGTGGAAAGCCGTTTGATGATGTTGAGCTCCTCCAGTAAGGACTCATTAGTTCTCACTGCGGTCCACGGTATGGTACGTAGCAGCGTCCGCTAACACCACATCTCGACAGCATCGATCTTACAGCCACCACCACCTCTCATAGCTATTGATATTACTTTAATGTCACTTCGATCGTCCCGGGAATCGAAACCAGGACCTCTTGCTCAGAATTCGCGATTGCACCCACTAGACGAATGAGGCAGTCTTATATAATTAATCTTATTTTAGTATGGGAAAGATGGAGTTAGACGTGCTCTATAGCTCCATCCTTCTTATATTGATGTAACATTGAAAGACTGCGTCGTTGGTAAGTATAGTCGGCGCAAGCGCGACTACTGAGCAAGAGGTTCTAGGTTCGAATCCCAGGTCGACCTAAGTGGTATTGGGGTTTTTCTATCAGGGATTTCTCAGTAGGGCCCAAGGAGCCGCCAATCTTAACCATCGTATTTGTTTACTTGAGACTAGCGGGTTTTTTGCAAAAATCCAAGGATTTTCCGCAAAAAAACGGTTTTTCCAATTCTATAGTGCTTGATACCCACAGAAAAATAAAAACATTTTAGTAAATGTACATAAATTATAACCAGTTTTATTAGTGTGTTGTTGTTTTTATTCAGAGCAAAATTACATAATTTACAAGTACAGATTGAATGTTTACTTAAAACTAATAAATAATTAAGTAAGAGATTATTTATTTGTTCTTAATTAAGTACAGACTTTGCTGTCGGATACAAATCTAGTCTCTGTGTTGCTACAAAGATATTGCTGATAATGATGACGCGACTGTTCGTTGCCTTAGCGACCGCAAGCGCCACGGCATGGGGTTCTGGGTTCTAAAGTGTTATTGGGTTTTTCCAACAAATTTCCCTAAAACAGCCCGGAGTCAGGATTTATGCCCGGTAACGGCAATATGGTCGCTCCCTATTACGTAGGTCTTCAACTTAACGGGCAAAATGTTGGTGTAAGCACAAAAGGTACACACCTCGCTCACCCCCGGGACGACGGCACTAGACCGGGGCAGCGGAAGTCGCATTAGATCCCACTGCCCCGATGCAAGTGTGCGAGGGAATATAGGTATGGTTTTAGTCAGTACGAGTCAGACAGACCCCTCTGCTCTCCCCAGGGTGAAGGACATCCATCGAAAAGGTTACTAAAAAATTACTAAAGGTACACCTCTACCTAACCCTTCGGGGATTACGGGCGTGAGATTATATTAGTCTAACAATACTGTAATATAAATAATGAATATGTTTACCAAAACCGGCTGTATGATTTATTATTTAAAAAAGAAATATACAGCTATCAGTGGCGAAGGTTCCGTACAACGTGATTCCTACCGGCTTTCCTTTGGAAAATGGCAAAGTCAGTATTTTATAGACAATTAATATAATCACATTAAAAATATGTACTCCAGCTTACCTCTAACAAAAATTTACCCTTCGCCACTGACAGCTATTAAAAACGTAATGATTTTGACATTGATGACGTTGATGACGTTCATCCAAAAAGATGGCAACGTCGCAAATAGCAATAGCGTCAAATATTTACCTGTTTTAATTAATTTGGCAATATTACTGTATGGAAATAAGAAATATGGCTAACTAGTGAACTAGAATATTAACAATGCATTGCAATTAAAACACTGAATTAGATGTTGGATTTTTTTTTTGCACTTAAAACTATATATTCGGTGTTACGATATTAATTATTGCTTTTCATAATAAATATTTTAGTTCACTAGTTAGTCATATTTCTTATTTCCATACAGTAATATTGCCAAATTAGTTAACAGGTAGATATTTGACAGCTATTTGCGACGTTGCGTTGCCCACTTTCTATATAAACGCTCTTAATAAGAGATGATCTTCTACAGTTTGTGTTTAAAATCTGTATCTAATTTATTATGAAAATAATAATAAAAATTGTCGAGACTCAAAACTGGTTTCAAACATCAGTAAACACCTTAAACCATTATCCTTATTACTAAATAGTGTGTTGTCGGAATATAAAATGCACAACACCTTGAACTTATGCTAGCCTGGTACTTTTTGGTTTGTTATCAATTTATTATTGGGTTTTCCCGGATGGGCGAAATGACTTTATTATTTAAAAGCACAGCCGTATTTCGTTTTTAATGTGACTGTACTGTGTCGAGATGAAACAAAAGACAATACAGCAAAACCAAGAAAAATCACGAGTCGACATAAAGGGAATCGACATTAATGGAGAGATTGGTCTACAAACGGTACACCAGATCACTGAGTATCTTCCGTTTTATTTTTCTTTCTTTTTTCTAAAAACTGACGCCACAGTACCCGATTACTTTTCACAAAAACTAGATACACAGACAAACCTATTTCATTCAAGTATTCTAACATTTCTACTGCTATACGCACAGACATTATTTCTATTTCCAATATTTCTATCAAATATATTATAACTGTAAGATTACTTAGTATAAAAATTAACGTAGCTATATAGAGGCGACGCCATTTGTTATTACATGAACTTGAATCAACTTTACTTCCAAGGAACAGAGAATATACAACTATTACATAAAAAACAAAACTAATTGTCACAGGTATTAATATCAGAGTCTTGGTGATAGGATTCGTAAACAACTGTATGGAGTGATATTGTACAAGTAAAATACCAGTCAAAACGTACGAGGACACTGTTATGAAAGGTATACCCCATGCGAATAGATTACTTTTAAGGTACCTCCTACGAATGTCAAGGCGAAAAACTCTTACTAAATCGACATAAAAAATGTAACACAACACTAGTAACCAACATTGGAATGAAACAGTGAAGTACAAATTTAAAGGAAACGCCAAATATAGTACGATGGGATATTTTGATAGGAAAACAGCTAACACAAATACCAATAAAAATAGCATTTGCGCGGCTATTGCACTGAGAAGCACATAGTTCCTGAAGTGGCGAAACTTCTTGACGAAACACCACGATGCCACTCCGTATATGAAAGCAGCCACAGTCACAACTAAGATGAAGAGCTGAGTGATAAATAGCGTCTCGTCGCTTAACGGTTTTTCACGGTATGCACTAGTATCATTTATACCATCGTAGTATGTACTGGTATCATATATATCATCGTAATATGCACTGCTATCATTTTCACTGTCGTAGTATGCACTGCTATCATTTCCACTGTCGTAGTATGCACTGGTATCATTTCCTCTGTTGTTGTATGTACTGGTATAATTTAAACCATCGTTATGTCTACTGGTATAATTTATTCCGTTGTTTTGTATACTGGTATTTTTATTACTGACGTTATATGCACTGGTGGTATAATATGCTATAGTGTCGGTCACACTGTTGTTATTGTCAGCCATGGTGAGCGTATCGTGCGCAGGTCGGAGCGCGCTCTTGTGTAGTCACACGCGTCCACACCAATACGTGCCGCAGAGGGTTTTGAGAACACTTTAGTTCTGACTAAGACTGATGAAAGAATCTTATTTGTGACCCCTACCCGTAACGTCGACGTCAGACTTTTTGTTTATTCGCACGGCTTTGACCAGTATAGCCGTCTCTTTCGTCGATGCTGAGTTGTTTGAGAAAGAAGTGAGTTTTTTGGGAATGAAGAATCAAGTTTATGTCGTAGCCTTAAGGTCAACCACCCAATGTAACTCGTGCACACGTAGGGTTACCACAAGTTACATCGGTTTTTTTTTAGGAAATAACGAAAAAAATAAATGACCATCGAAAAATTATAGTATAATAATAAAAACGTCTGCAAATGTCCGGCTTTTTGTCAGGACTATTCAAATTTCGAAATGGCAATCCTATACGGACGTCATTACGAGTAGCATTCGTGTTTCACGTGGATTCTTAAGCAGACTAACTGGTTTTATTACCCGCTAAGTGGTTTCCAAGACATTTGCAAGTTATTAAGCTTGGGTGGCCTCATTGGTCTTGTGCTCGCAAGCATCACTGCTGAGTATGGGGTCAATCAGTTCGATTCCTAGCTCGGACAAAGTGTTGTTGGAATTTTTATCAGGAATTTCTCAGTACCAGCCTAGAGTGTCCGGTAGATGGAAACTAACTCGCCCCTTAATACATCATCATCATCATCCACAGCCTGAATTCACCCACTGCTGAGTATAGGCCTCTCCTTTCTTCTGCCAATCTCCACGTTCCTGTGCCAGCCTCATCCAGGTTTTTCCCACGATGGCAACTATATCGTCTGCCCATCTGGCCGCCGGACGACCCACATTTCTTTTCCCCGTTCTTGGACGCCATTCGGTGACAGCCTTAGTCCACCTGTCATCACTGTGCCTTGCTAGGTGTCCTGCCCACCTCCATTTGAGTTCCGTAACGCGATTTCCAATATCGAAAACCTTTGTACGTCTTCGGATTTCAACGTTAGGAACTCGATCTACCAGCTTTATGCCGAGCATGGAACGCTCCATGGCTCTCTGTGCAACTCTCTGGGACTGGTGAAATGTAGGTGAACTGCACGTACTGTAAGGTTAACCTCGCCTGCATTAGTTTAAGCAAGACTTTGGGGTCACAGGAGCTCAGAATGGAGACTCTGTGTGTTCACCGAGTAACTTAAGAGATGACTGGCAGTACAGTGGTCACGTGCTGCCGTGCATACTTGCACACCGAGGCTCAAGGGAGACCTCTGCTTAGTCGCCCCAAGGATGTGCCTGTAGTTTAAGAGGAAACTGTGTCTCCTCTCATGTGCAGATTATGACCACCGGGGTGATTTTAGTGAGTTAATAATCCCACAGTCCCAGGTATTATCCCCAAACATCGGTCGTCTTCTGTAGGATTCCCCCGAAAACAAAAAAAAGGTGCTGTAAGACTTTTACTGACTAAAACCCATCCATGTTCCTTCTTTTGCCCTTTGTGTTCCAGGGCCGCGGTATCTCTTTCGAACAGTCCCGCAGCCCTGGCAGGCATCGGCCCTATAGGACCCGACACGAACGCGCTATATCTTACAACCAACCTTAAATTAAGCAGGCTGTCTATTTTAAAGACATGGCTGCATTCGGGCTCCTAAAGGATTTTAAATTAAGACAATAAAAGAAAATGAAAAGATTAATAAAAGATAAGGTTGTTTTTTCATGGTGGTGTCGGTTCTCGCTGAGCCATGTAACCATCATCACTACATAGTATAAAACAAAGTTGCTTTCTCTGTCCCTATATCCCTATGTATGCTTAAATCTTTAAAACTACGCAACAGATTTTGATGCGGTTTTTTAAATAGATAGAGTGATTCAAGAGGAAGATTTAATACATGCACCCGTGCGAAGCCGGGGCGGGTCGCTAGTTTAAAATATATAGCTAAAGTCTCTGCAAGACTTTTCAATTAAATGATGTGGATATTGTATCAGCTCGTGTATTGGTACAATACAGTTCACCCTTGCCTTAACCTTCGGGGTTCACAAGTATGATGTAATGTTAAAATATTAACCATCACTTTATTCTACCGAAAATCGAATATATCTCCTTTAAAAAAAATCTCGCCACATTTTTCGATTACTCTTTAATAACACGACATACCCAGCCAATGACCAAAAATATCAAGCATCAGGAATTCAATCACAGATACTAACTACTACCACGTTCCAAGTCCTCTGAATGGTCAACACTGTTGTTGTTGAACGCAGTGGTGTTGAATGCACTAGCATCGTGGAATGCAATGGTGCCCTTGAATGCATTGGTGTTGAATGCACTGGTGTTGTTAAATGCACTAGTGTCCTCATGCTCATGGATATCGTATGTTCATCGATATTTCATTATTTCAGGTCCTAAGAAATAATTTGTGAAACTGAAATACAAAAAAAGTATTATTTTTATAATAATTCAACGGAGAAGAAGATTGCGGGCAACAGTTAGTGGTTCCTTATAAAACTTCGAAAAGTCTACGTCAGAGAAAATTTCGTCTCATGACGTCTTGTCATATTGACTGTATTGTTTCTCATCATCTGCCTAGCCTTTTCCCAACTCTGTTGGGATCGGCTTCCAGTCTTACCGGATGCAGCTGAATGCTTTACATGGAGCGACAGCCTAAATGACCTCCACAACCCAGTTAGTACTGGGTAATACTATACCCCTTGGTAAGACTGGTGGTCACACTTTTTGGACACTGACTACCTGTAACGACTGTCAAAGATCTACAAATGACAGCCGAGACCAACGGCTTAGCGTGCTTTCCGAGGTACGGAGGAAACTCAGTATGTAATGGGTGGTCACCCATCCACAGACCAACCTAGGCAAGCACGGCTTAACTTCCGACTTGCCCTCCTAATTGTATTCTTTCTGATGAATTCTAATAGTAGTTGCGCATGAATTTCTGCCAATGCAGATACTTCATTATATGTGTTTTGCTACAATGCTGCTAGTATTCTGGGCACCTTTCCGGTTGATAGCGATGTGTAGGAGTACTTTAAGCGTCCTGTCGTTTATTTAGTTTTAGTTAGTTTATATTTAGCTAGGTATTTTATGTAAATTAATCCCTTTTTTGTAAATATTTAGTTTTAATTATTCTATAACTAGCCTTAATTCATTGATGTATTTATTTATTAACTACAATAAATGTTAATCGCACAGGCGAAATGGATTTTGTTAAAAAGTGGCCGCCATTGTGTGTTATTGTATTTTTCTTGTGACATGATAATTTGAGGTATCAATTTCAAAACAATACTATATTATTATTAACTGTGGAAGCTTGGAAATGGCTTGTCGCGGATTACCTCATTTATTACTTTTGTATTGTTAGCTGTAAGCCACCCAAACATAATAAAATAATTAAATAAACATTTTTTGAAACGGAACGCATTGGTGTAATATGGTCCACGATTCGGTTTCGTAGCAGAGCGGCAGCTACGCCGTAGCGTGGCGCGTAGCCATCGCGTAGCAAACCGCTACGCGTGACGACTATTATGGTAAATTACTTTAAAAACGACGTGTTTGACGTATTAAATACTTTTAATGTACATAAATTAATTTAATATACCAAATGAGTTGTGTAATGTGGTTGATTGCGTATGTGTGATAAAATAACTATTGAGTAGCTGGGTTGTAGAGGTCAGAGGTGCTAGCACGTGCGCACGGTGTAACCATAACGTAAATACGTCCATTTCTGTATCGAAAATACAATTATCCCACAGCATTTTAGTTGAAGTGTTTGCAACAAGCGTAATCAGTAACAACCATTGATATGAATACATTCTTAAAATTATGAACATTTTATCTGTGAAACGGGTGTATCTAATTTTATAATCGACTTATTTACGTTACGTTTATCAATCAGCCTACAGCAGTCCATTGCTGGACATAGGCCTCTTCAATCGCACGCCACTCAACTCGATTCTCAGCAACTCTCATCCAGTTGCTACCAGCCACCCCGCGAAGATCGTCGCTCCACCGAGCCTGATGGCGTCCCACCTGACGCTTGCCGAGTCTTAGTCTCCACTCAAAAACACGACTACCCTAACGGTCATCGGTTCTACAGCTAATATGGCCGGCCAATTGCCACTTCAGCTTACTTATTCTGTGAGCTATGTCGACAACTCTGGTTCTCTGTCGGATCACCTCGTTCCGGATGCGATCCCTCAGAGAGACTTCATGCATAGCCCGCTCCATAGCTTGCTGAACGACCTTGAATTTATGGACCAACCATAAATTCAGCATCAGGTCATGGCAGTCGCTCCATGTAAAATACTGGTATCCAGCTGCATCTGGTCAGATTGGAAGGCACCACTAGTATAGTATCCCTAGGTAAGGCAGATGATGTGTGATAAAATAAAATTCAGTTTGATTTTTAAGTTTTATATTTTTCTCGTAAAAAACTACTTACGAACTATAAGTAACACTTACACAATTTTTACTCATACAATAGTGGCTCTCAGGTTGCAAACTTAAACAATACTAACATCTTAACTTACAGGGGGTACCCCAGGGGGGGATAGACCATGGAGTTATTTCCAAAGATAAATACAGCACTCCAGCAACCCAACCAAAAAACAACCTTATTGCAAGAAGAATGAAAATCGCTGTCTTATTTACAGTGATTCAAAATTGGAGATAGATTAAATGTAAAAATACTAATATATAAATTTGACTAGAGTAAATGATTGTCCCCCAAAACGAGTATTTTTTTAATATTAAGTATATTAAACATGTGAAAAAATCCTTTGGTACTTTACATATTTTTATTACTATTATAGTTTTGTGGTGTAAATAATTTATCATACTAAGTTAGAGAAATGCACATCTAAACAATATCGATATGCATAAATGGGTATGACCTACAAACTACACAAAGGTCAAAGTACAGCTTAGTGTACACTCTTTTTTAATATTTTTCCCACTTTGATACTTGCACATGTTTTTTTTACTATTTTACATTTATTTGTAGTTTGTAAATAATGTGCAAAGTAATAAATAGATGCAATAACAAAATTTTTAAAAATCCTACTGCATACGTTTGAAGCCACGTAGAATCTAGCTAGTACTTATTCTAGAATTTATTTAACAAGTACCTACGACTGACGTGATGGAAAAAAATATCCTGTTTAATTACTTAGATGAGGCAAAATAACAGACTAATGTACAGATAAGGCAACGAGTTTGTTATTGGGACCTCAATAAAAAATTGTCAACGATAATATCCGGACCATACTTAAAACTACTTGCCGACCCCTGAGCTAGATAGTAAACTAAAATAAAATCTTTTTTTATGTACGCAAAAAAAAACACTTAATTAACCAGTTTATTTAGTTACCGTTGCTGTTTTTTTTGAGTCAATGCAAAAAAACATCACTCTCATTGAGTTAAACGTCAGCAGCGTCAAAATAGTAGACGTTTTTTAACGTTCATTAAACTCATTAATTTTTTTGTGAAATTCGTGATTATTATATACAACAAAACAACAAGTTAATATATTCAACGTTTTATGCTAACATCTTCAATATCACAGCTCCTATAAATTAATTCCAATTTGATAAAAAAAATATGTAAAATGGCCATTTTCTGGTTTTTCCCATGTTGTAGGCCAGATAGTTAGTCGCTTTATGTAAAATACTGGTAATCAACTGCATCCGGTTAGACTGGCAGGCGACCACAACATAGTTGGGAAAAGGCTAAGCAGATAATGATGTGGACGTTGTACTTGAAGAGTTGCTGTTATTTTTTTTAAAATTTTGAACTGATTTCATTCCCTGAGACTTCTGTTTCGATCTTTTATTTAAATACTCTCCCCACAAAGCCCGGTTACTCTTAAGAACAACCATATATACATCCAAAGCTAACGTATTTAAGTATTCTAGTATCTCACCTAATATATCAATTGCTAATAACTTAACATTAAACAGTTCAAAAATATAGAATAACACTATGATATTACTGAGTACAAAAATCATAGTTGATATGTAGAAACGTCGCAATTTGTTAGTCGATATACTCGCACTAGTCTTACTACTACGGAACAGGGAAAATAACACTAACACGTAAATAATAAAATTCATCGTCACTGGTATTAATAACAGAACCTTGGCTATAGGAAT
The DNA here is from genome assembly GCA_950022335.1 of Eurois occulta. Lineage (NCBI taxonomy): Eukaryota > Metazoa > Arthropoda > Insecta > Lepidoptera > Noctuidae > Eurois > Eurois occulta. The sequence goes on from OX465502.1 coordinate 10,482,799, forward strand.
TGTAATTATTTCCCTAGAGTAATACAGGAATAGTAACCATCCAGATAGATAATATAGAGACATTGATACAAGAGGTACACCCCACGCGAACAGACTGCTCTTCAGGTACCTCCTATGAATGTCAAGGCGGAAAACTTGCACGAAATCCACATAAAAGATATAACACAACACTAGTAACCAGCCATGATGCGCTAGCGCACCGTACAACATAAGAGATGAAGGTATTAGACGCACTTTCGCATTCCGTATCGCGATGTTCTTCGTTTTTAGAGTTATGAATATCGCGAACACAAACAAACGTATTGTATTTGCTAAAGTTGCACTGAGCATCACATAGTTCCTGAAATGGCGGAACTTTTTGATCAAACACCACGATGTAACTCCGTATACGAGCGTTAAGAAAGTCGGCACAAATAAACTCCAGGCGATATAGCTCAGAACCTTGTAACCAACGAGACCAATAAACCCTTCTGTCACTTTAGCACTGGTGCCGTTGTTGGTCATGGTGAGGGTCGCGTGCGCAGGTCGGCGCGCGCTTTATGACACACGTCCACACCGATTCGCGCCGCTGAGCACTTTAATTCAAATGTAGTAACTGGATTTTCTTTTTATATAACTTGGTGTTAACTCCCCTCCAGTTCCGCCGTCATTAGACAAGTGTGTGCCTGCATTTACCATTTCATAGTCGGCTTTATGTAGGTTTTATGTGATAGTGAACTGTTGCGTGTAAAACATACTATTCGCGGTGAAGTATTCAGAAATACGAGGTGTAACGGACCCTTTACGAAGCCTCACGGATTCGTGCAATGTACAGAATGCTTGGTTCTACTTACTTACTTACTTAACTCTATGCAAAAAATATTGCTGGGAAACGCCTTTTTCGGGGAGAAAAATTACGTTTTACGGTAAGACTCAATGTAACGCGCTCAAAACATTATGCTGATTGTGCGAATAGTACGGGGTTAAAAACGAAATCTTACACGAATTATGTACTAAGTATGAGGGTTGGTATAAAGTATACACTGACGGTTCAAAGAGCCCTGATGGGTTAGGGGCAGCTTTTTATGAGCCTAGATGTGGTGAAAGAGGTTATTTTAAACTAAACAATAGTAATTTATCAATAATGACATTGGAACTAACTGCAATCTCAGAAGCTCTAACTTACGTGAAGAACAAAGGTTACAATAAAGTAGTTATTTTCACAGACAGCATATAGCTCGATGCGCCTCTGGGTACAGAGGTGTTTCGAAAGCTTATGCCATTCTAAAGCAAATCTGGGAGTCTAATTGTAATAATAGGGAGATAAGGTTACAGTGGGTTCCATCTCACATTGGCTTACCGGGAAACGAGGAGGTTGATTTACTAGCGAAAAAATCGGCTTTGGAAGGTTTAGTTATTGAAGTTAAGTGTCATTACACCGAAATTTTAGGTAAATATAAATTAAATTGTCATAACATGTGGAAAGAATATTTTGATAAAAAGTCTCAAGAAAAGGGTATTTGGTACAAAACTTTACAATGCGAACCTCCTCGGATTCCCTGGTTTACCGATGTCAGAATCAGTCGAAAATATATGGTCATAGCACATAGGTTAAGAACGGGACACATGCCACTTAACAAGTTTGGCTTTTTGATGAAAAAAGTGAGTAGCCCAAATTGCGAACAGTGCAGAACTGTGGAGGATGTACATCACTTGCTAGTGGAATGTGTCCGTAATAGCAGAGAAAGAGATGCTTTGATGGCCGAATTAAACACCAACAGGTTAGATCTGGGCGCTTTTCAAAGCCTCATATCGAAACCATGTAGTGCGGAAGCTATTCAAGTTTATAAGTTCATTTACAATTCTTTTAAGTAACATACTTAGTTTATAGTAAGTAATAACAGTAATATAGATTTATTGTTAAGAATTATTGTTATCATGTATATGTGTCACGATGGGGCTGGCATGGTCAGGTATGTAAGACCAAAAGCCCCTAAATAAATAAAGATTTAAAAAAAAATAGTACGGGGTTCGTGGTTGTATTTAAAGTAAAGTTATAACATTAAAAACTTATATTTAAAAAAAAAACTTGTGAAAATGTTGGAACTTTGACCCCCTCAGAACTCAGAACATAAAAATGGTCGCAATGACGGGGAGAACAAGTGCCTTTCAGCTTTGTTAAGGGTATCGTTACACCCACTATCCTCGACGCTTACTTTATCCGATCATTTTGTTTAGCGAAATCGCAGACCCAATAGGTTACATTTCCTATAGAAGCTATAATAGAAGTTATATTAGAAGAATAAGCTTTTAAAATATGTTGGTGTACTAAGCCAAACTTTACTACATTTTTGAGACTGATAAGCCGAAAAAGAAGACTTGGCAAGTCTTTGAAAACCCCGCTAGGACTAAATTAAGTAACGCTTTCCATATTAGGTTCATCAACATAAGTTTAAAAAAATTGGGCAATACCACCACACCTAGAAATTATACACAGCCTGAGAGAGAGAGCACTTATATAAAATAAATATATTATGGGTTTTTTCTAGCTGGATCCAAAAGTCAATCGTCTAGCAAAACAGGTTAGTTAACACACATCTATAATTTACATTTTTGAAAAGCAGTGTAATTGGTTTTTAAACACAAGCCGTGTGCCCGGTGGGTTTTCCTATCGACATAAATTATGAAGTTGAATCCACTATATATATTTCATCTTAGAAGATGAGTTTTCATAAAAAGACGGCACGGTTGGCACAGTGATTGATTGGCCTGTTGGTCTAGTGGTTAGTGACCGTGACTGCTAGGACGGAGGTCGTGGGTTCGATTCCCACACAGGACAAATCTTTGTGCGATGTGTACGATTATTTGTTCTGTATCTGGGTGTGTAATTTATCTATAAGATGTATGTATTTAGAAATATATAAGTATGTTTATCAGTTGTCTGGTTGCCATAGTACAGGCTCTGCCTAGTTTGGGATCAGATGGCGGTGTGTTGGTTGTCCCAAGATATTATAGATATTATTATTATTGAGCGCTTGACTGCTGCGCTGCGTGTCGCAGGTTCGATCCCCGTACGGAACAAATATTTATATATAAAGAAGAAGAAGACCAGAAGAATCAAACTTAAAAAAACCCATTGATTGTATATTCAGGTACATATTTATTTATTTTGTGGGATTACCAACAAATGACAAAATATGAGACAATAATGATAGTCATCAAAGAAAATTTTAAATACAGGTATTCTCGATTGTTGCGACCAAGAATGCCACACGTCTTGCGAAACTGGTTATCACATTAAATTGCGTTGTTTTTACTAGATTTACAAGCGTTTCAACTCGTTTAATATTTTCTTAGTGGTAATGTACATAATTTCGGATCAGTATGATTTTACAAAGTCGGGTTTCAAAATGTAATGTATAAGCAAATAAACGATCGGTAAGTAGCCACTCGGCTTTCTTCGTATTGCTCCGAAGCAACCCGAATATTGTTCCACGATGGTAGGTGCCAAACTGACGATCGTCACGAGCTGGAAAATTCCCGGTTACTTCTCACTAAAGGATGATTTCCACCTAACGGCTCGCATCGCATCGGATCGGAAAGGATACTAACGGAAACGGCGGCAGCCGATCACGTCCGGCAGGATGGCGACGTAAACGATCGGCTCCGTACCGTCGTCGCTTGCGAACGTATCCATTTCTGCGCCTAGTCAAATAGTTTCATTCCTACTGCGTTGACGTGGAAAAGGATCCGATCGGGTACGACTTTGGGGGTATGAAGAACAGGGTGTAAAGCTCTTCAACCCCCGTAGAAAAGGGAGGATCCTCCGACCAGACGGGTGTTATGTCTGGTGGGCTACTGCCCGACAGTTGTTGTCGGGTTCTTCTATATAATCTTAAGTCGCGAATATCTTTACTTGCGCGATGCAGGATTTCGATGTTTAGTTTGTCCTCTGCGTCATAGATGGCGCTGTAGTACTTTTTGTTCAATGTTGCCGAAGTACTTTTTGTAGTGCTGCTACACGACGAACAAAGCCGATCGAGCCTCGCAGCATACTTTCAGCTACGATCGCGTGTCGCGGAAGACGCCCACGGTCAAGCTGCTGTGCGCGGCCTGGTAATATTGACTTTAAATACTGTCTACACGATTTAATATCGTTTGCAGATTGTGAAATCCGTTCAGAACAGATGGGATGAGAGCCGTTTGGTGGAAATGATCCTTTACAGAAGAAATACGTCTAAGAGTATAACTTGCAAAGTGATTCTGCTATTGGTGAAAGTTTGAATAATTCGGTCAACACAAAACCGGTCAGAAATATGATATCCCTGAAGAGAAATATCAACGTAGTGATATAGAAGCGACGCTAGTTGTTACACACAAGTAACACTATAGTTATGTAAAACAGCATTATTCGGCTTTTTTTTTAAAGCTTTCGCCGGAACGAAATAACAGGGTCCGGGACCCTGTTATTTGTATAGTTAGAAAACAGCATCATTTATTATTGCACTAACGACTTCTTTTAAATTATTCTGTGGCGCCACTTTCATATTTCCTCTAATATAAACACTGCTTTTAGCTTTCGCGGTTTAAACCAAACTTATACTGTCAAATCAATCATCAATCAGACCGTACTTGGGTTCTACATCGACTGTACATCGTACCGATCAATTGCACAGCCTTCCCGGGCACACACCACAGAACCTCACGGGGTACCCGGTCGTATGCCTTTTCGAGGTCGACGATTACCATGTGCAACTTTTTATGTGCACCTTTGTATTACTCGCACAGCTGGCGAATAACGATAATGGCATATTATGTCGTTTCCAGACCATAAAACCGAATTGGTTCTGTGAAGTGTCGCTCTCAGCCCAAACTTTCGTACCATGTGACATTAGCTGGTTGGCTGGTTTGCTGGTTGGTTGGTTGGCTGGTTGGTTGGCTGGTTGGTTGGTTGGTTGGTTGGTTTGGTTGGTTGGCTGGTTGGCTGGTTGGCTGGTTGGCTGGTTGGCTGGTTGGTTGGTTGGTTGGTTAGCTGGTTTGGTGGTTTGTCTTTTGGCTCCTCTATAATTGTTGCAATCCAGCACATCACCTTTGTTTTTAAAAATGAGCACCAGCGAAACGTTACACCATTCGGCAGGTATGACTTCTTCCAGCAACAGTCTATTGAAAAATAAAGCTAACCTCATCCATCTGCAATAACTTTTAATAACTTTCTGCAAATGGTTTTTTTTTGCATGCTGTGTCTATCGCTTCATATTGTACACTATGCTTGTATAATATTGCTTGTATTATTAGGATAAAAAGTGTAACAATTGTAGATAGGCCAATAAATAAATAACTAAAAATAAAAAAAATAACTTCCACACATCAACCGGTATTCCGGCCGGTCCTAATGCCTTACCATTCTTCATTCTGCATTACTAGTCCATCATTCACTGGTTTACTTTTAAGCACTCCACTCCAGTCATTCTACTCATCTTTACCGCCATAGATAATTTTATTTATTTTGTTATTTTTCCTCTATGTATGCATATAGTTGCTTAAATGTCTGCAAAAGAAAAAAACACTAAATTTGTTCATCTTTTTAACAAACAACTTATAATAATAAGTCGTCTGCATACGTGTTTGTCTTATACTAGCAAACTAACTGATCCGGTATCATAGCGCTGTGTTGCGTGTAACTTTGTGCACGCGTGTGCTCATCAGCGCGAGCCAACCTGCACACGCGACTCTCACGGCCACAACAATAGTGAGTGCTATCACAGTATAAGTTATACCAGTGAATATGATGGTGGTGAGTACAACAACAGTGATTATTACTACATTGATTACGACTACAATGTTATCATTGTCAACAAAAACAGCTCACAAACCGTCGCAGAACTTATTAGTGTCACTGCATATGACACTATAATGTGCATTCGGTTCGTACTGGCACTAGCTGCGACTATTTATGGAGTGACATCTTGTTTCATCTTTTCAGAAACTATGTGATTCTCAGTACTATTATACTGGTAATGCTGATGTTATCGTCCTATCTCTTAAAATTGCATATACTTACTGAACTACTGGTTAAGTATGTACTGCGTGTTTTAATGGCGTCTTTAGTATGGTATTATGTACTAGCGTTTCATTACTGGGTACTAGTGTTTTACTACGATTTTTATGTTGATTATGTAATTTTGTTTCGCCTGGACATTCATAGGAGACGCCTTAAGAGTAGGCTATTTGCTTGGGGTGTACCTTTTATAACAAACGTTCTTGTTGTTCCTATGTTGTTTTTTATGTCTATGACACGGAACGTATTATACCATTTTATATGTTGACTGTTCTCACCATTTCAACGTTATTTACACCCGTGAATATTAGTTTTGTTATTTATGTAATAGTTTTATATCGTTTAATCCGTAGTATTGAAGTTGGTGCGAGTACATCTCTTGGCAAATGGCATCGCTTCTATATAGCTACGTTGGTTTTTTTACTCAGTAATGTTATACAGTTAGCCACTTTCATTGACATATTTAAAATTAATATCTTAGCCATTGACTGTCCTGCCAGGGCTGCGGGACTGTTCGAAAGAGATACCGCGGCCCTGGAACATAAAGGGCCAAAGAAGGAACATGGGTGGTTTTTAGTCAGTAAGAGTCTGACACTCCCTTCCGCTCCGCCCAGAGCGGGGGGGGGGGTCATTTGACGATTTCCCACCCACCAAAAAAAAAAAAAAGCCATTGACTGTGTGTTTATTTGGATTAAAGAGTAATCGGGAAATATGGAGACAATTTCTAAATAACAGATCGAATATAAAATTTGCTGGACCTGAAATGCAAATGTCAAGGTATTGACCTTAACACAGTAAACTAGTCAAAAGAAAAAAAAACAAGGATAAAAATACAAGAACAAGTTTTCTTAGAGACTCGATCTGTTCATCGCTCACCAGAGGGTCAACAAAAAGAAGGCAAACGCCAAAAGTCATGCAGTTTTAAAGATAATGTGGGTAATATTTCATTTGTATGAATCATCATCGTCCCCTCACCTATTCTCCTAAATTTAAGATTTTAGCATTTTTTTATTTTAATTTTGCATTTTTTCTTATGCTAATACTTTTTACTCTTATAATGGGATGTTTATCTTGTTTTATTGTTATTTTTACTTGTATTGTTAAATAGTCTAGTTTAGTATCCATTTTTATTGTTCATACGTTTCGTTACATTCATTTAAATTGAACTGTGCATTAGCTTTGATTTTATCCGTAACATTGTGTCTGTTTTGTCAAATAAAATTTAGTTTTTAAATTTTCATGATCACTAACATTATCATTAACACTAGAAACGGAATATTTACTCATTTATCTCACGGATTCAAGGTCGCTCTGCGAGCTATGGAACGGGCTATGCTTGGAGTCACTCTCAGGGAACGCATCCGGAATGAGGTGATTCAACAGAGAACCAGAGTTATCGACATAGCTCACAGAATAAATAAGCGGAAGTGGTAATGGGCCGGCCGTATAAGCCGTAGAACCGATGAACGTTGGGTTTGACGTGTTCCTGAGTAGAGACCGCGAATCAGCAAACGTAAGGACGCCCTCAGGCTCAGTGGAGCGACGATCTTCGCAGGGTGGCTGGTGGCAACTGGATGAGAGTTGCTAAGAATCGAATTGAGTGGCGTGCGATTGAGGAGGCCTATGTCCAGCAGTGGACTCCTGTAGGCTGATGACGAACCCTGTGTTTGAATTCCGCTTTTTGATACCGCGTCGTGCTATCTATGGAGCGATTCTCGTTTTCTTTTTAAAAACCACAAACCACTATAAATCTTATCTCCTTGTCCATCTGTATCAAAATAAGCAAGGTAGACGCACCTATTACCTTAATTTGTACATTGGTCAGTAACTATTGTATACTCGATTGAATCTTTTTTTTTCTCAATGCACTTGGAATCTCTCGACAGTGTCGATAGTGTCGTACACCAATATTATTTGCTGCTAAGATGAAGTTGGCTGAGAGGTACTTGTTCTTCCCGTCATTGATATATTTTTTTTGGTCTAGAACAGGGGTCGACAAGTAGTTTTAAGTATCGTCCGGATATTATCGTTGAAATTTTTTATCGAGGTCTCAATAAAAAACTCATTGCCTTATTACTGTAGTTACACTAGTCTGTTATTTTGCCTGATCTAAGTAATTAAACAGGATATTTTTTTCCATTACGTCAGTCGTCGGTATTTAATTGTAAAAATAGATTCTAGAATAAGTATTAGCTAGATTCTACGTGGCTTTCAAACATATGTAGTAGATGTTTTTTAAATTTGATAATTGCTTTTATTTATTACTATGTACCTAGTTTATTTACAAACTGCAAATAGATCTAAAATAATAAAAGAAAACATGTGCAAGTATAAAAAAAAAGGAAAAGTATTAGTAAATAAGATTGTACGAGCTACGCTGTAATACACCTTTGTGTAGTTGGTACGTCATACTCAGTTATGCATATCGATATTGTTTAGATGTGCATTTCTCTAACTTAGCATGTAATCGTGTAATTATAATTCATTAGCAATAAATCCATCAAGGGAATCACTCTTCTACACTCATTTACATAACATAACATACCTTACAAGTCTACATAACAAGTTCACGGTTGGGCATCATATCCCATCAAAGATTCAGTCGCTAGATTGCAAAAAAAATATATTTAGCAATATTTGGCGGTGGAAAGTTCGACCTTCCGCGGTCCGTCTGTTGCTGACCAGTGGTCTAGACCATGTCTGGGAAACCTTCTAGTTACGGAGGTATCGAAGGTCAAAATTCTTTATAACTCAAAAAAAAAACATGTTTTAAACTTTAATTACTTTTATGATTGCTGTACTATTCAATGCATCCATCAGCACAATTCTTTCGAGTGAATTTCATTGAGGGTTACAATGAACCCAGATTTAAAAAAAAATCGTAGGTATTGATTGATAAAGCAAACATTGTTGCTCAGTGTTACTTAATTTGATGTAGCGAATGCTTGGTTGACGGTTTCTTGAAGGGTCCGTTTACACCCTTTTTTTTTTTTTTTGGAGGGTGGGAAATCATCAAATGACTCCTCCCGATCTGGGCGGAGCGGAAGGGAGTGTCAGACTCTTACTGACTAAAAACCACCCATGTTCCTTCATTGGCCCTTTATGTTCCAAGGCCGCGGTATCTCTTTCGAACAGTCCCGCAGCCCTGGCAGGCACCGGCCGTTGCGGGCCCCTCCCGTTTGCTGACAACTCTTTGAGGCGCGCGTGGAACACGAACGCGCCGTCGACACGGCCTGTCGTCATACGACGGACGGACGGCGAGCTAGCCCATTACTCGCCGTTCACAGGCCCGCGTCCGTTTACACCCTGTGTTTTGAATATAGGAATTGTGGTTTGGCCACCCGTTTTTAAATTACTAGAGGAAACACTGTTTTAAGCATTCACGGTTTAAAACTAAACTGATACTGTCGGGATATCTTCCGCTTGCAACAGCGTCGAAATATCGGGAGCTCAAAATCATGAACAATCACGGAAGATATCCCGTAAGTGACAGTATAAGCATCGCAGAAATCTTGATATCCCAGGGAAAGATCTGGAACGGCTTAATAATGTTCCTGAAACGACACCCTCATATTCTTCAATTGGGGAACGGAGCAAGCAGCTGAACGGGCTCGATGACGCCTCGGTTGACGCAGTGGCTAAGCGATTGACTGGTCGCGGATTCCCGCACGGGACAAATATTTGTATGGCCTAAATGTAGTTGTTCCAGGTCTGGCTGTTTGAGCTTGTGAGTTAAAATGTTTGTAAACGCAACCACGATACAGGAGAAATTCCTAGTTATTTGAAAAAAAAAACCTTCTGACACAGAAAAATTATAAACTATTTTATTAATTATAAGTATTTAAAATTAGCGCTATTCAGAATCTAAAATTAAAAAAAAAAACTAGTGCTGTTCCAACCACACACTTTAATTGTTTTCCCTCCTTCTCCGGCCTCTCATGGTCGCGATGTCCTTGACATTCGCAGCTACTCGCCCGCGCATTCCGAAAACGAATTATTTACTGGCGCCACTAACTGTCTCGGTCACTGCCACGTCTATTTGTTTATGAGGAAAAGAGATAGAATCATCGTTGATTAACCGATGAGTCACTCATAGGCGAGGCGGTCATTGACATAAATGCAAATTAATTGTTATTGTTGTTTTATGAAGACTTATTATTATAGGCCTAGATTATAAAGTGGGTATTATAGAGGCCCCACTTTTTTTACTTCATTTAGTCAGCCCATAGTGAAAATTGTTTTAATTCACGAACTGGTATTGCATTCTGTAAAAGATTTTTAACAAGGTATGTTTTCTCCTTAATTCGGTTTTTACTTACTGACGCCAGTACATCAAGCTACTACAATCTGTCAATTTTTTTAAATAGATTTTCAACTTTATCGCTAAACCGTTAGGTTCAAGGTTGATTGGCAAAATTTTACAGTTTCGGGTAGCTTGATGTACTGGCGTCTGTACCAAGCAACATGTATACAGGAGAGCATTAAAAGATTCAAACGATCCTAGAATTAATTTTATGAAATAACTAGCTTATGCCTGTGGTTTCGCGCGCGTGAAGTTACCCACGGGATCATAGGTACTAACTACCGGGATTAAAATTATCCTATATCTTAATCCAGGTCAAACATTCAACAAAGGTTCATTCATTAAAGGTTTGATGATTTCCCATCCGAAAAAAAAAGGTCAAAAACTATTTGTGTACCAAATTTCAAAACCGTTTAATAGTTTTCGAGTAAAAGAGTAACAAACATCGTTCCCTCCTCACAAAATTTCACATTGATAATACAAGACAAGAAGTAAGATTTTTATAAATGTAATTTAGTACTCGAAATAGAGAGAGTTTTAATAGCATACCGCTTTTTATTTAAAATTCATATATAAATATTAAATAAAAAGGTTTACGCGCTTATAACGCTCTCCTCTAAACAATGAGAGATCCGCATAAACTATAATAAATATAATAATATCTTGGGACAACCAACACACCGCCATCTGATCCCAAACTAGGCAGAGCCTGTACTATGGCAACCAGACAACTGATAAACATACTTATATATTTCTAAATACATACATATTATAGATAAATTAAACACCCAGATACAGAACAAATATAGATTGTACGAGTACTCATCGCACAAACATTTGTCCTGTGTGGGAATCGAACCCACGACCTCCGTCCTAGCAGTCACGGTCACTAACCACTAGACCAACAGGCCAATCAAAAAAAAACTGCAATTGTATAGTTTGATTGGTCGTCGTACGTACGTAGGAACCACCGCAATATTACTTGATAATTAATAGACAATTAGTTAAATGTTATAACAAGCCAGTTACCAAATAAAAAACTTAATTTTTGCACATGTACTCATTTATTTTCTTATTATTACAGATTACTAGCGAACGATACACAATTATTATTATCTATGGAAGAGCATTTGTACTATTATTACATCACAATTAGTTATTATTTGGTGGGCTTAAGTTTATCTTGAAACATAAAGGTCATTGGGCAACGAAACTGTTTACGCACATTATAAAATTTGCGCATTTGACTGATTTTATAAGTAATCTGACTAGATTCTTTGATCTCCTAACATAACTCCTGACTCCGGTGATAACCTCTTATTGAAAAAATCACGCCATAATTTCCAGTTACTTTTCAATACAATTATAAACACAATCAATGCTATTATCAGCAAATATTCTAATATCTCTCCAATAATATCAACGGCCAAAACATTTTTCTCTAATATTTCTGGAAGAGCAGTAAACAAAACAATATTGCTGAGTGCAAATATCAAAGTAGCTATAGTGAAGCCTTTACATTTTTTGTACGTAGACGCACCACAGAACAGGCGACATACAACTGCTATAAAAGTCATCAAACTTAACGCAACAGGTATCAATAACAGAGAAATAGCGACAGAACTTACAAATATGTCTTTGGAATCGTCACCAGGCATATTAATCAGAACTGAACCGACAATCACATATAAGAGCACTATTATAAAAGGTACACCCCAAGCAAAGAGGTTACTCAAAAGATATTTTTTGCGAATATCATAATGGAATACTTGCACAAAGTCAACTGAAAAAACATAGCACAACACAAGTAACCAACACTGGTACACCATTTGGAAGAAAATAAAGAAAGCCAATGGTATCACACGAATCGCTGGATTATTTTCCACGGTTTCTTCTGAAATAAACCGGTCAGATAACTGGAGAACTAACGCGAGTAGCATATATGCTATGATCGCACTGAGAAGCACATAGTTTCTGAATGTGCGGAACTTGTTGAGGGTGCACCATGATATCACTCCGAATACTACCGCAATCACTGACGCTACGAAGAAAATCCAGGCGATTATGTCAGTTACAGCTTCACCGAGGATTTCTGTTAACTTGTGCGGTGTTTCACTATCGTCGTAATATTCCTCTTCCGCCATTTTGAGAGTCGCGTGCGGCGTACTGCGCGCGCGGGTGTGAAGTGTCGATGCCTCGATGCCTGCTAGATGGCCACGCGTCTACGCCGACACGCCCTACCACACCAGTTTTATTTTTACCGTCACAAGACAACTATGTAGATTAGGTCTGTTCTGTCCTAAACTAAGACGCGTAGAGACACGTACGTTGAACATATTATGTTCAACGTACGTGAACCTGATAAATATAAAAAGCTAAATTGGCTTCGTTCCAATAAACAAGGAAATACGCGCCGATAGTGTGTATTTTATTTTATTTCCTATCGCTTAAAATCATTCATTCTTTTTTTTTCTTTTTTGTTTGCAATCTTGTGCCAAACAACAGTTTTAACAGTAAGAATGCCAAGATATACCAACTAACATGAAAAGGAGAATACCCAATTTTGTATGGGAGTTTGGCTGTTTTTGCGTCTCGATTGAATCATCGGTAAAATATAGGAAACGTAGTCTGGCTTCAGTAAATGAAAAATCATTAATATATTCGATGGCAGTTTTTATAAATCGGAGTTTTAATCTTACAATTATTGTGATGTCGCACTATGATCACCGTCGAAAAAGTAGTTATGTTTTAATCTCTTTGCTTGCAGGAAGAGATTTAAGTTTTGAATGACCAGCATAATTGAAATCTGTACCCATATTTATGCTCCCTATAATTAAAAAAAACATGGCCCAATCGCATCAGCAGCACAAGCCAAGCGTCGTTTCCACATTTGCATTAGTTATGGTTTATTGAGGGTTTAGTAAGCGTGTAGATAGATCAAGGACAGGCTATGTTATTTCAAATCACTTTGCATGTTCTAGTCCCAATGCGTCATGTTCGAGAACGGGCGCTGTCAGTAGGGACTGGTCATCTCTTAGCTGCCATGGTTTATTTTATTTTTGAACTGTTGATTCTATCTTTTTACTCTGGACGCTCTTAACTTGTACGTCTGTAAATATCGTTCTTACATGTATAATCTCAACAAAAATGATGTAACCAAAATTTTGATTTGAAAGAGTGTCCATAGAGATCTACGCTTTGGAATGGGCAACTACAGTACATTCACAAGTTATTATGCCTTGTGACTGTAGCTTCGCCTTCTTTGTTTTTCTGACATTCAAAAGTGCCTGTAATGGTCTAGATTGAGTTTTGCCAGTTTCGTTAAAGAAATTCTTGTTAATGTTTTACTGATGGTCTGGAAAAAAACCGTATTTAAGTAGATTATAATGTTTCATCCCTACAATCATTTTTATATCCTATTAAAAATGGAGCTACGACTACGATGGAAAGATGCAGGCTCTAAGACCTGCTATATGACATTCTCCTTTATCCTTATTTCCAGAGTTATTATAATGATCTTATTATATATATATAAAATGGTAAACTGACTGACTGGCTGACTGGGTGATATATCAACACACAGCCCAAACCGCTGGTCCTAGAGACATGAAACTTGGAGGGTGTGTTCCTTGTGAAAAGCAAGTATACACTAAGAAAGGATTTTTGGGAATTCCACCCCTAAAGGGGTAAAATAGGGGGTGGAAGTTTATATGGATATCCGTCAGTTTTGAAGTTAGGATCTTCAAATTTTGTGTTTAGGCTGACTATTGAAAATTGATTATACGTGTCTCAGCGTTTTTGATAATTCTTTACAGTAAATGATGTTTAATTTCAAATCTTTTCCAAGCAAAAGTTTTGGTTGTATTTACACTATAATTTGCTATAAAATACAAATTAAGTAATTTGCTGAATAGTAAAATGCCATTGAGTCTTTGTTTTAGTATTTAACTGAATAAATAAGAGGTTGTGGGTTGGCTCATTATAGCTAAACTACCTCCAATTGTACTATCCATAACTTAGTACAGTAGACTGCACACTGATTATAGCCATAGAGGGTTTTAATGGAAACGAGGTCAGCTTGTACCCGTTCTGTTACTAATGACGCGCGAGCTACTGGACTAGCAACTGTTTTGTCTTAATACATTTTTATGAAAAAAACAGTTAAAAATACAAGCTTTTTTATGGCTTAATGTTGGCAGTTACTTATCATAACATTATGGAAGATCAATACATTATATATTTACAGTGTAAACGATTGTTGGTTGAACAATATAAGAAAATGAAAACAAACTATTTATACACACTTTCCTTTCAAATCAAATCGAATAATTTCTTCGCATAATATTGGTAGATCATAGATGGTACATAAATGTTACATAATATAATATAACAATTAAATAGAGAATATAACAATAGGGATCCTCATATTAACCATTTCTGGTATACGAAACATAAAAAAAGCTTATATTAACAATGAAACGAAATGGGTGATATAACTATTCTTAGGAACTTATTTTCATTTTATACTAACTTAACTAGCTATTATTGCACTAGAATAGGAACATAGTCCTTACTATTTCACAATAATTATCTATTTTTATAACTAGAGTATTCCTGGGTCGTGCTCGGTGCTGTTAGAGCTTTTGGAATAATGGTTTGCATGAAGTTACAAAGTGCGCGAATTGCTTTTGAGCCAGGAATACTCTATTCAATTCTACTGAGCCACCCCATAATAAAATACCATCGTGGGTTGGAGGCTACATATCCATGATAGGCTTGTAAAGCTGTTTTTTGGCTGGATATTCGTGTAAGACGCCAAAGAGCGTAAACATACCTGTTTATGTTGTTATAGATTTTATTTGTGTGTAATTTCCATGAGATCTGACTATCAAATTACATCCCAAGGAAAACTATACTATCAGATTGTGCTATGTAGTCGTATGAGATAGTTAATTTGTAACTATATTGTTTCCTATTGTAAAATTGAATTATTCTAGTCTTGTCTATATTATAAATTATTGCACTCTAGCCATTTGATAATGCATTGAATATATCCTATTATTTCATTGACCGAAAGGCATTGAAAGAGTCCGAGACAGCTCTCACGTGCCTAAAATTACATTTTTCGCATTTGCGAGTACAAATCGCAGTTTACTAGAATATTATTATTTTTTGTGGCGTATTTTCCCACACTAGTGCGAGAATGTAAAGTAATAACACAAGTGTTCAACACACGTCATTGTGATCCATTGTGTCGAGGAAAAACAGCGCAAAAAGAGTTACTTTTCGAGCCTTTCAGTTGAAAAACTCTATTCCCTTAAGGTCGCTTTGCTGGGTTAACTTAGTAAAAAGATTCTTCATATTGAATTATAATATAATTATAATAATGAAACCTAATAACACATTAACATATCTTATTAATTTCTAACAAACAATTTATGAATACGATTTGGTAGCTTTAAGGTAAAATGTGTCTAAAACTTGTTGCATACAAACTAGTTTCACTAGACGCTTGACCTTAAAGCTTATAAAATATTAACATGATATAAAGGTTGTAAAACCAGTTCCATTTTCCTCAAAGATTTCTATGATACTCGAATTTACATCAGTTCAAGCAAAATTTGTATCGCTTTTAATTTATTTAAAAATTGCCACCATAATTCCCTGTTATAATTTCCTAAAATTATAAACAAATTCAATGCCGCAGCATTTACGAACAATCCTATAATTTCTAAAAGGTACAAGTCTAAGTACCTACTTAATAAAGCGGATAAAGGTAAAACATAACTAAACCCAAATATTAATGTACATATAAGGGCCCCACGTTGTCTTTTATTTGACACTGTCGCGCTAATTTTGCTATCGCAGAACAAACCATAAAGCACTTGTACATAAAGAACAAAATTTAACAGCATAATCATTACAATTAGTGCTAGGTTTAAATATATTCCTATGAACACAGGATTTAAAGGGTCAATTACTAGACGATACGCATAAAGTACAGATGGAATAACATAAAACAATAAAAATGTTATAAAAGGTACACCCCAGCAAAGGAGGGTACTTTTAAGACACCTCCTACGAATGTCAAAGTTGAACACTTTCACAAAATCCACATAAAAAATGTAGCACACCACTAGTAACCAACTGTAACACGAAAGTAAACAACACAGGAATGAAGACAAAATATCAACTTCGAAATTCGGAAAGTTTCTTAAAAGTCTTTCAGGATAAGCCATGAAAAACCACGCTATCAAATAAAGCATATTTGCTGTATTTGCACTGACGAGCACATAGTTTTTGAAGTTGCGAAAATTCTTGAGAATACACCACGACGTTACTCCATATATGACAGCTGTCAAAGGCAGAGTAAACACAATCGAGTAAATAATGTCCCACATGCTTCCATTGGGGAATCTTAAGTCGTGGAAATCGAACATGATGAGCGTCGCGTGCGCAGGTCGGCGTGCGCTGATGAGCAGTGATACGCGTCCACACAGATGCGTGCCGCAGAACGTTTTGAGACGAACTTGTAAGAAAAAGCTGCACAACAAGACATTCCAGATTATTCAGGGCTGTATAACGAAATCGATAGAGGTTTCTGTGATTATATCGATTCTCATGTTGTTCAAACTGACTCCTACCCGCGACTTCGTTCGTTTTAAAGAAACATGTCTCATGGTGCTCAAAATTTTTGGAATCGGGTGCATAGGTTTGGAGTTTACCTCCTACATATAAAATTACAAACCACAAACTTTATAATACTAGTGTAGATAATAATTATCGATATCAATGTAACGAAGCTTAAGGTGGAAATGTCAGGGTAGCCCGCGAAATTAAAATTTTCCTACGTTTGTTTGCAATATGCAGTTTGCAGGTCAGTGACAGGTTGTATGTTGATGAAAATATGATTCGCGCAAGTAACACCCCATTGAATGACTTTTTCATGAAATAGTTATTCAATGGGGTTAAATGAACTTAGAGGGTTGTATTGATGATTTTAATTATTATAATTCTGTAACTGTATACTTAAGTGTTACTTGCGCGAATCATATTTTCATCAACATTACAACCTGACACTGACCTGTAAATTAAAAAAAAAAACGGAGGAAAATTGGAATTTCGAAGCCTATGCTGCTATCACCTTCGATTAAATTCAATGGTGGCAAAGGATTGATATTGCGACGATTGATATTTATGGTTTTTTTTAACAATGTTTATAATAAGGTTTGTAGCCCATAACGTTCTCACTGCTGTGACACAGGACGCCTCTCTATAAGCAACAGTACTAATTACTGTTATTTTTACAACTCTTTTTTTAGGCAGTTTGTGCTTAAAATATTCGTACATAAGTAGATGGGGAGCTCATAATTTTTATCACTTTCAATGTCGTCATGTTTCTATCTTGTGGAGAACCAGGGCACATTATGATGATAGGAGCTTAAGAAGGGTGCAAGTGCGAGGAGATCGTGCTCGAATTGTTTTGCAACCCGCCTTTTTTTCGGATGGGAAATCATCAAATGACTCCTCCCGCTCGGAGCGGAGCGGAAGGGAGTGTCAGACTTTTACTGACTAAAACCCATCCATGTTCCTTCTTTTGCCCTTTGTGTTCCAGGGCCGCGGTATTTCGAACAGTCCCGCAGCCCTGGCAGGCATCGGCCCTTGCGGGCCCCTCCTGTTTGCTGACATCTCTTTGAAGCGCGCGTGGAACAAGAACGCGCCGTCGACACGGCCTGTCGTCATAATACGGACGGACGGCGAGCTAGTTTGCACCCCGCCTGGGATAAGCATCAGTCGGCTCTGACTGAAAAGACTCTCCTAGTGAGTGGAATGCTGAACAGGCAGAAAATCATTGATTAAATTTAGAGAAATATTTATTTTATTATTGAATTAAAAAAAAGTGTAATAAAAAAAACAAAGTCAGAGTCAATATAAATAAACAATTTTAGCGTACTCTATTTCTTTTGTAGATTATAACAGAGTACATTTACAACAAACCGAGTAGAATACTCTAATGGTGGCTAAAGAACCCTTCACAAAGCCGTCAACCAATCATTCTGTATATCAAACTAAGTAAAACTGCGCAAAAATTATTGCTTGGAAGCACATTTTTTTGTGTGAAAAATCACAGTATACAGTAGGCCTCAATGTAAAGCAATCAAAACATTGTGCTGATGGATGAACTGCATAGTAGGTACAGGGGTCATGGAGGTATTTAAAGTAAAGTTATAACTTACATAACATAACGTAACATTTAAAACTTGTTTTTTTTTTATTTTAGCCAGAGGGTTCCCAGGTACGGTCCAGTGCAAAAAGACAAATGATTATCGAGAAGAAATAATTCGTCTCAGCATCGCTCGTCTCAGCCGATGCTGAGACAACCAACCAACCAACTGCCAACTGTACTCTAACAAAGGGTTTAACGATTTAAACCCTTTGTTAGAGTACAGTTGGCAACCCTAGGGTAAATGCCTTAAAAAATGATTCCAAGACATATGACGCAAGTCAAAACTTAAAACTGGTTTAAAAATCAATTTTATAATGCTGTGTGAAACAGGTTAGTCAAACAACAAAAACACAGGTAAACAGCCCAGTCGTTAATATGGACGAGTATAAAAAAAAATATTAGTAAAAGAATCTAATAATTTCAACTCATTTAAAAATAAATGTTCGCTTTTATTTTTGTAGTAGGAAAATAATAAACCAAATCTTAACAATATTATATATACTTATAAATAAAAATAACCTCAAGTAACTAACTTAACAATAAACTAAAAAATGGCGTCAAAAAACTCCTGAAAAAAAAATTGCATGCTGTGTTTTATCCTACCTAAACATGCTTGTGCCTCAATTTGTATTTAACACCCTTGTATACCATGTTTTACGCAAATAAATATTCTATTATATTCTATTCTGTTCCTCCTCAACGTTGACGCTGTCAACGGGTAATGTGCCCAAGTGACAAATAAATTAAATAATTATGTTGCGTAGTTAGCTAATAAAAAGTAATAAAATTTATAAAAAATACAATTGTTAATTATCACACAATGTAATACTGTGGTTTTGTTTTAAATTGTTTGATGATATTTTCTGACATATGGTGCACAGATTTGGTCTTTGATTAACATCCTGAAGTACAAACTCAAGGTTTGTCAGCGAGCGATGGACCGCAGCATACTGAAAGTAAAAATAACTGACCGTATAAGAAACGCCACAGAACGAAAATTGCCGACGTAGCTTATAAAGCTGCGAGACTAAAATGTGACTGGACAGGCCATGTCTGCCGGATGGCCGGCACAGCTGTGGGCCTATCGCAAGACTGGAGCCCTGAGACAGCTAGAGGGGGTCGCGGCAGACCGAGGAGAAGATGGTGGGCCGCCTTGGATGGCTTCTTCGTGTATTGACGAGAAGGAACACACCGTCATAAGGAGTGGAGTGCAACAAGGGCTATATAAAAAATGGATGATGGAGATATTTTGCAAACGACTCATGGTAGAATATGGTATAAGATATTAGCCATAAGACGTCCACTGCTGGACATAGGCCTTCCCCAAATGTCGCCACATTGACAGGTCCCGTGCGTCTTGCATCCAGCGGATCCCCGCAACCTTCATCAGGTCATCGGTCCACCTAATGGGAGGCCTTCCAACGCAACGTCTTCCGGTTCGCGGTCGCCACTCCAGAACTTTTTAGCCCCATCGGCCATCCGTTCTGCGAGCAATATGCCCTGCCCACTGCCAATTAAATTTGCCAATTCTACGGGCAACGTCGGTAACCTTGGCTCTCTTGCAGATGTCTTCAAGGAATTCGGAGCATAGCCCTCGCCCTCTCTATTGCCCTTTGGGTGACTTTAAGCCTTCTGATGAGGCAAATTGTGAGCGACCACCTCCACCTCATCTTAGTACTACCCATATTCTCGCAACTAATTAATTTGATTTAAAGAACACATTGATTTTCGCTGCAGCTTGTCATATTCTGCAGACTGCTTAAAAAGAAGCGTAGAACAAAACCGCGTTAATGGGTGAAGCTCTTGGCTTAGGCGAACAAAAATTTGAAGTAGATTCTTTTAGTGGAATCCAATAGTACTGGCTTGTTTTCAGAAAAGTGGTCTATTGGCCGCGGCTGTTTATAACTGCATGCATGTTTCCCGAAGTTGATTTCCTCTTGAAGCGTTTTTAGTGTCATGCGGATTAACTCCACTCCCCGCCAAGTTTCTATATTTTTGATACCCACGAAAGAGTATTTTAACCCGCCAGTGTCCTAGTCATGCAATTTGCAAAAAATAAACGAGGCAAAGATGATTTAATAAAATAACGCCAAAAATTCAACAATTTATTTCTAGTAGACCCGATACCAAGTAGTTTTGAAATAATCTTAAAGCTAGGAGAATAATAGGTGACGACGATGAATTACAAATAAAACTTAACCTAAATTTATCTTAAACTAGTTTTCCGCCCGCGGCTTCGCCCGTGTCGAGTTCGGTTATATCGCGTTTCCAAGAGAACTCTTCAAAAGTCCGGGATAAAAACTATCCTATGTTCTTTCTCAAGGTCAACTCTATCTCTGTACCAAATTTCATTAAAATCAGTTCAGTGGTTTAGACGTGAAAGCGTAACAGACAGACAGACAGACAGAGTTACTTTCGCATTTATAATATTAGTAGGGAAGTAGGAATGATATTGATCTTGATAATTTGCGTATCTTTGTCCTCTTCGTCACTCCTCTTTTCTAGTAAACAATGAAAATATCGACTACAGTGCAACCATGCCTAGAAGTTACCTGTTTCAACGACGTAACGTAACGTCTTTACTCTGGACGCTCCTAATGTGCACGTCTTTCTACATCGTTCTCACATGTATGTATAATCTCAACATTTTGATTAAAAAGAGTGTCCATAGAGTTTCTTGCCCATTCTTCTCCATAGAGATCTACGCTTTGGAATGGGCAAATACAGTACTTTCGCAAGTTATTATGCCTTGTGACTGTCACTTTAGCTTCGTTTTCTATGTTTTTCTGACATTCAAAAGTGCCTGTATTGGTCAAATTAAAATAAATGCTGTGAGTTTGAGTAAGTAAACATAACTTCTCTCCAAGAAAACTGGTTCTTGATTTTATTGAATCGACGAAGTAATACTTGACATTCTCATTACAACGCCAGAAAACTTTTGATTCAATCTTTTATTTAAAAATTGTCTCCATATTTCCCTATTACTCTTTAATCTAATTAAATATACAATCAATGCGAAATGGTTCAAGCCGTATCCTACTGCGATTATAACATCAATGGCCAGAATCTCGACTTCCAATATGCCAAATAAAGCGCCTAACACTGTAATATTGCTGAATATAAAAATCAACGTAGCTATGTAGAAGCGACGCCATTTGCAAAAAGATATACTCGCAAATTCACTACCGCGGAATAAACGATATAAGACTGTTACATAAATTACAAAACTAATAGTCGCGGGGACTAATATCGTTGAAATTATGAGAGTTTTCAACATTTGGAATGTTATTATTTCTGTGTCATAGAAATAAAATAACAATGTAGGAACACCAACAACTAAAATTAATACAAAAGGTAGACCCCAAGCAAATAGGTTACACTTAAGGTATTTCCTTGGAATGTCAAGGCAAAAAACTTTAACTATATAAACATAAAAAACGTAGCACAACACTAGTACCCAGTAATGAAACGCTAGGGCACAATACCATATTATAGCCGTGATTAAAACACGCGCAACAAGATACTGGTTAAACAGCTCGGTAAGTAGATATATTTTTAAGATTTGGCACAAATAATCAAGCACCTTGGCTATAATGGCACTAAGAATAACGTAGTTTCTGAAAAGGCGGAATTTCTTCAAAATGCACCACGATGTCACTTCGTATATGGCCGCAGCGAGTGCAAGTGTGAATATAATCCAGTTGTAAATGTCGTGTGCAGTGTCACCAATAAGTTTTGCGAGGGGTTGTTGGTCAATATCACGGTTAAATAAATTAAACCAGGGAATGGGATAATTTATACTGTTGTTGTAATAACTGTTGTTATAATCACTGGTATAATTTATGCTGTTGTTGTTATAATCACTGGTATAATTTATACTGTTGTTGTAATCACTTGTATTATTTATAATCTCGTTGTAATAACTGCTGTCGTAATCACCGTTATCGTAATCACTGGTATCATTTATATTACTGTAGTAATGACTGTTGTCGTTGTCAGCCATGATCGGAGTCGTGTAGGTAGGCGCGGACTGATGAACAGTAAGTAAAACGAGTCCACTAAGGTACACGCCACAAAGTGCTATGATACCGGATCAGATAGTTTTCCAGTATAAGACTAACAAGAATGCAGATAAATTATAATCGTTTGGGTGTGTATGTTTTCAAACCCACGCAGTATACTTTATAAATAGTGTGTATAACTTATTTTTTGTATTCTGCCCGCTGACTCATCTTAATTCAAATTCATTTATTTCAGGTACATATCCATATTGGAAACATTATTAAATTATTCAATTAAATACAAAATCACATACAAATGCAAATAAAAAACAAATGCAAAATAAATACAAATCAACACCTATTGATTAATAATAACAATAAATCATATTCAGTCATAATCATAATCAATTCATTACAATATTATAGTCTCTTACGAGCGACACTATAAGTAACTTGCCTGTCACAGCAGTGTCGCACATAAGGACAGTCCAACCTATTAGCTATCATACTTAGAACGGTATTGGAGCAGCGCTTCTGCATGGCTAATCAATCTAGAATATTATGTTTAATTAAACCAAAACCAAGGCTTAAAATATTGATCTTGCGGTCCATGGCCCTTTACGGGGCCCCGGTGTGGGCGCGTTCGTTGAGGTTGCGTGCAAAGCACTACCTGAACGCGCCCCAAAAGGTGGTAGCCGTAAGGCTGATCCGGGGGTACCGCACGATCTCCCGCGAGGCGGCGAGCCTCCTTGCCGGATTGCCGCCATGGGATCTGGAGGCCATAGTCCTCGCGCGCCTGCACGAGTGGCGCGTGGAGGTACAGAGCCGGGGGATAACTCCGCTGCCGCGGCATATTGTCGCGCGGCGGACAGACCTCCGCCGTGATCTCATGGCGACATGGAGAGAGCGACTATCGCAACCCCGTGCAGGGCACGCCACGATAGTGGCGATAAGTCTCCTCTTTGAGGATTGGCTTGAGAGGCGCCACGGCGCCCTCACCTTCCGCCTGACGCAGGTCCTCACCGGACACGGATGTTTCGGGAGGTACCTGCACCGAATCGGGCGGGGGGAAACGCCCAGGTGCTACTATTGTGAGGATCGCCCGGAGGACACGGTGGAGCACACCGTCGAGGTCTGCTCCACTTGGGAGGAGCACCGCCGTGTCCTCGTAGCGGCGATTGGCGGCGGCGACCTCTCGCGCCCGGCCCTGGTTCAAGCCATGGTCCGGGGCGAGAGGGAATGGGAAGCCGTCGCTTCCTTCTGCGAAGCAGTCATGCTAGCGAAGGAGGCGGCGGAACGTGAGAGGGAGAGAACCTCCTCACGTCCCAGCCGCCGCGGGAGAAGCACCGGGCGTCGGGGGCCACGCCGTGATGGCTCTCGGCCACCGTAGGCGCGGGCCTGTGGACGGTGAGTAATGGGCTAGCTCGCCGTCCGTCCGTCGTATGACGACGGGCAGGCCGTGTCGACGGCGCGTTCGTGTTCCACGCGCGCCTCAAAGAGTTGTCAGCAAACGGGAGGGGCCCGCAAGGGCCGGTGCCTGCCAGGGCTGCGGGACTGTTCGAAAGAGATACCGCGGCCCTGGAACATAAAGGGCCAATGAAGGAACATGGGTGGTTTTTAGTCAGTAAGAGTCTGACACTCCCTTCCGCTCCGCCCAGAGCGGGAGGAGTCATTTGATGATCCAAAAAAAAAAAAGGCTTAAAATATTGGTCAAATAACTGAAGAACAAATTTGTAAGAACTGATATGAAGGCAGACAAGTTTGTCTGCCTTCATACCAGTTCTGATGGGATCAATTTTGTAAGCCTCCTGAATTTCTAGGTTTTCATCAGGTTTCGTGCTAGTTTATTAGGATGGGTCGTGATCCTATTTTTGTAGACGCCAATGTCTACAGTTTGTAAGTTTGGATGTAGGGGGCAATCTTTGGAACTACTGATCCGATTCTTTCACTAATGGGAAGCCACACTATCACCGAGTGTCAAAGTTAATATTTTAAACGTTCCCGTGAGATGATGTCCGATCATAACGTGAGCGAAACCTGGGGCAAAAGCCATTTTATACACATAAAACTCTTTCATACCATACTCAATCGCGCGGTGTACTGTCTGAGAAGCTAGCTTAGCGGTACTTTTTGTATGGCACTGATTTAAAGCGGCAGTTGTATATATAGTAGTTTTGATATGTTAAAAAATTTTATTTGGCACATAACGTTTCAACTCATTTATATTACATGAAACACACTTTACTACCTCGGGATTTATTTTCTACACCTTAACGCTTCCGAGGTCGTGCGAAGACTGATCAATACTTAGTCTTGACATTCTCATTTCATCTCCAGCATACTTTTGATTCGATCTTTTATTTAAAAATTGTCTCCATGTTTCCCGATTACTCTTTAATCTAATTAAATACACAATCAATGCTATTTTGTTCAAGCCGTATCCTACTGTGACTATAATATCAATGGCCCTGGCCATTGATATTATAGCCATTGATATTACATGAAACACACTTTACTACCTCGGGATTTATTTTCTACACCTTAACGCTTCCGAGGTCGTGCGAAGACTGATCAATACTTAGTCTTGACATTCTCATTTCATCTCCAGCATACTTTTGATTCGATCTTTTATTTAAAAATTGTCTCCATGTTTCCCGATTACTCTTTAATCTAATTAAATACACAATCAATGCTATTTTGTTCAAGCCGTATCCTACTGTGACTACAATATCAATGGCCAGGATCTCGAGTTCCAATATTTCAAATAAAGCGGTTATTACTGTAATATTGCTGAATATAAAAATCAGCGTAGCTATGTAGAAGCGACGCCATTTGCAAAGAGATATACTCGCAAATTCACTACCGCGGAATAAACGATTTATGACAGTAACATAAATTACAAAACTAATAGTCGCAGGGATTAAAATCGTTGAAATTATGACAGCTTTCAAGATTTGAAAAGTTATTATTTCTGTGTCAATGAAATATAATAACAATGTAGGAACACCAACAACTAAAATTAATACAAAAGGTAGACCCCAAGCAAATAGGTTACACTTAAGGTATTTCCTATGAATGTCAAGGCAAAAAACTTTAACTATATACATAAAAAACGTAGCACAACACTAGTACCCAGTAATGAAACGCTAGGGCACAATAGCATATTATAGCCGTTATTAAAACACGCGCTACAAGATACTGGTTAAACAGCTCGGTGAGTAGATATATTTTTAAGATTTGGCACAAATAATCAAGCACCTTGGCTATAATTGCACTAAGAATAACGTAGTTTCTGAAAAGGCGGAATTTCTTCAAAATGCACCACGATGTCACTCCGTATAAGGCCGCAGCGTGTGCCAGTGCGAAGATAATCCAGTTGTAAATGTCGTGTGCAGTGTCACCAATAAGTTCTGCGAGGGGTTGTTGGTCGCTACCACGGTTAAATAAATTAAACCAGGGAATGGTATAATTAATACTGTTGTTGTAATAACTGTTGTTATAATCACTGGTATAATTCATGCTGTTGTTGTTATAATCACTGGTATAATTTATGCTGTTGTTGTTATAATCACTTGTATAATTTATACTGTTGTTGTAATCACTTGTATAATTTGTACTGTTATTGTAATAACTGCTGTCGTAATCAACGTTATCGGAATCACTGATATCATTTATACTATTGCCGGCCATGATGAGTGTCTCGTGTGCAGGTCGGCGCAGTGACACGCGTCCACAAAGTTGCACACCACAGAGCGCTATGACCCAGGATAAATCATGTATAGGTAGCAATCATTTGTTTTCGTTCATAATTAGGTATACTGTGCCGATGGCAATCTTAAATAAGTCCTTCTAGAAGTCGACTACGAGTTGCTAAATCATACAAATACCTAAACCAAAGATGCACTAACAAGTTTTAGTTTAAATTATCAGATAACTAGTTATTTTGTAGAGCATTTACTTTAAATTATCAGATAATAGATTAAGAGATTTTTTTTTACTCTCCTTTCGCAGGTACGCTGGAAGAGATTTCTTTAGAAATAAGCATCACCTTTGTACCAATTTTTTTCTGTTCATTTCTTCTTTTCTGTATAAAGTGTTACATAAACTGTTAAATAAATAAACAAATAAATGACTAGATATTTATTAGGCTTTTACTACGACTTAACTTTCTCCTGTAATGTACCCTTATAAGTCTTAAAGAATACAAGGTAGTGAGCGAAGCAGACAGCTAGTTTTTAATAATACCCAAAAAGACTATCGAAGGTTACAGCAAATATCCAGAAACTATAAAATCGTATAACTGGTAGACATACATTATTCATTAATATTTTTAACATGATTAACAAGCCGTCAAGCCAGTTTTATTTCTCTCAAGATTCATTACATCATCTCATTGCCTATCAAATTTGCTAATATATTATCATCCTACATTCTATATTACTCATTATCTCTATAGTCACTCCTGTAAGACTAGCCAGAGCAAAAGAGAAATAAAAACCTTGCATTAGAACAGATAAGCATGATTTATTTACTGGGTTTCAGACCATCAAAAATAAGCACAAAATAATTAACTACAACATTACATTTACAATTATATTCCACACACTTCCACAGTTCAACCGCTACTGCTTTGCTAAAATGGCGCTACCTCGAACTTTTAAAATCTCCCTCTACCAGACAAATAGTCAAGCGACATCGCAATATCCGTTAGCGCCATTTTAGCATTTTAAACAAGTCAAATAACTTACTAATTTTACCTAATACATTTGTGTAATTTAAAAAAATACTGTAGATATCTTCAAAATACATAAACTTATAGTATTTAGTGTTTAAATAGCTAACACTCCCTTGGTTGTGTTTGAATGTGTGAAAAAATTCAAGGTGTTAGTATAAATAACGAAATTAAAAGAAAAACTATCACAGCTAAGTAGGCTTTACAAATTTACAAGTAATAGTCGACCAACTTATAAAATATGTTACATTTGCAGTTGAAAAACCTGTGCTCCCATTTATGGGAGCACAGGTTTTTCACAACCAAGGGAGTGTTAGCTATTTAAACACTAAATACTATAAGTTTATGTATTTATGAAAGTATATGTAAGTTTGTTTTTCTTTATTCATCTTGTTACAAATCTTTTACATTTTTTTTTGTTTTTTTTTTATAACATAATTATATAAAAAATTGTAGCCCACCGGTATCGGGAAGGTCCAAGCTACCGGCAGTCAGGGCTCCAGAGAAAGGAACCTCCTAACAATACGAGCCGTGTCCACAAGTACCGTTTTCTGAATCAAGCCCTTGATCCTGCTGCCTAACGAGAGCCTCCTGAGATATTGGTCGACGCTCTTGGCAATTAAGCCATAGGCTGACACGACTATCGGCACAATGATCGCTGAGTCCACATCCCACATGTCGACAACCTCGCGAGCCAAGTCAAGATACTTGATTTGCTTATCTTTCTCGGCTTGCACGAGGTTCTCGTCATGCGGGACCGTAATGTCAACAATCATTGCGCGCCGCTCTGATCGATCCACCACCACTATATCAGGCTTATTGGCTACAATAGTCCTGTCAGTGATGATGGAGTGATCCCAGTACAATGTGACATTGCCATTTTCGAGAACTGGGTCGCGTACCTATAGTACGGAACTTCCGATTCATTATTATTCATTTGTTTATTATTATTACAATAAAAAGCATCGTTCGAGGCAAATCGGACCGTACGAACTGCATATTTTGATGGGCACCTACGCAACCCTACATTGTACGTGGCCCGACACGCACTTGGCCGGTTTTTTAGCACCCCCATGATATGGGTCTCAATTAAGGTTTGCTGACAAGAACACAATTTTAACTCGTGCAGGCCAGTGTGCCAGTGATGTCATTTTCTGAAAATTGAGTAGACATGGATGATTAAAAAAAACTCACTCGATAATTCAACGATTTTCATGCAGATCTGATTACAAGTAATTTCAAAATAATTTTGAAAGCTAGGACAATAGGAGACGATGATGACTTATAAATAAAACATTACCTACAAAATCTTTAACAAAATGCATGACCGAGGTCGAGGTCCACTTTAGTGCAGGCATACCTACAAGTTATCTGCACCCTAATTGCTTAGTACACTTCCTATCGCATTCCGAAAGATTAAGAGGAAAACTAACAATCTTCGGAATGTGCTCCATCAGTTTAAAAAATAAATCTACTCATCGACGTAAGTTACATTGCATAACTTTTCTCTAAGAAAACTTGTAATTGTTTTTTTTTTCCTTTATTTTTAATGTGTACTGTGTTATGTTTATTAAACTTAACAGCTATTACATACGTTTAAATAAAACTGACAAATAAAACTTTTATATTATAGCCAATAACAAAATTTGACAAGATAACTTTCTTGACTTACAGATTACTGTATAATGTCACAAGTGTATGCTAACAGCCATATAACAAGAGTGTAAAAACACCGGTCTCTCTCGAAGAAGGAGGAACAATTGATTGATCCGGTTCACTAACATTCATGACAGATAAGGGTATAATGGTGATATTATCAGACATGTGAGCATCAAAGAAGTCTCCTAAACTCGGAAGCTGCACTTTACTCTTTACTTTGTACTTTTGAAAACAAGAAAATATGTACCTAGGTGACAGTATCAGATGTGACTTACTTTTTTTTTCCCGGGGTGGAAAATCCACACGGATGTCCTCCGCCCTGGGGCGGGCGGAGGGGTCTGTCGGACTCTAACCGACTAAAAACCACCCCGGTGTTCCCTTCCCACACTTGCACCGGGGATCATGGGAACTAGTGCGCTTTCCACGATCCTCGGCTAGTGCCGGCCCGCGTCCGCGGGCCTCCTCAAGTCTGCGGGGGGAGTGAGGTGTCCTCCCCCCGTAACGCCAATAGGGGGGCGCGTGGAACACTAGGCGCCACCGCCTCGGGTGCAGTTATACGGGAGGGCGGCGGACGTCCCCAAGTCCGCCGTCCCTCTGGACCCGTTTAAGGGGGCTGGAAGAGGGCGTTGTCCGCCCTGTGCCGACGCCCGGTACGTCTGCTGCGGATCGGGAGAGTGGTCTCGACCTCCCTCAATCTCTCCGCAGCCTACTTCTGTGAGATGACCGTTTCACAGAAGGAGATCACCGCATCCCACGACTCTGTGCTCCCGACCATCGCGCGAGCGACGGCCGGCAGCGACAGGTCGGTTCCCACTACTGTCACGAGGGCACGGCGCGGCTCCTCCCATGCGTCACACTCTGCCAGCGTATGCCGCGCCGTGTGCTCCAGACAATAGACGCAGTGATGACACCGAGCGTCCGGCTCCCTGTTTATGCGACACAGGTACTTCCCGAAACAACCATGCCCCGAGAGCACCTGCGTCGCCCGAAACGACAGGGAGCCGTGCCTCCTCTCGAGCCATTCCTCGAGCACTGGTCGGATCGCCTCGATGGTAGCGAAGCCGGCGGTAGGGCGCAAAAGCCTCTGCCGCCCCTCCGCCACCAGGACCTCGCGGAGCATCAGATGTGACTACCCAAACACAGCTGGTATAATAAAAGTGTTAGAGCAAACCTCACAACAACACGGTCGGTGACTAATTAACATGGTTAATGAAATTTTGTGCACTTAGTTATCTAGACTGTTTACCTTGCCTTATCGGCACAGGTCGTATGAGTTCTAGTAGTTAATGTAAGCTTTTGATAACGCCGGTTATTCCACGAAAAATTTAATGTTTCGTCCGTTGATTTGTGTGAAAATATAGTTTGAGTAGCCACGTAAGTGAACTAAATCCTTTTTTGTACTAGTTATAAGTGAGACCGCTACACTGTACAGTGTTAAGTGATGTCACGTTAAATCACTTTAACTCAATATTTGTTCACTATCAAAGGACCCTAGCTCGAGACAGCCCGCGATGCTGAGCCTATAGTTCTAAATCAGCCCCTAAATAAGGATGTCATTCGGTTCCAGCCAGTCCCTTTGCCTCCTGCGCCCTAAGCCGAGGCTCGTCCCCCAGGAGCCTTTAGCGTGTAGTCGCTTGGTCCTGTAAGTGTTTTGCCCTAGCTGGAGGCCTTACTTTCAAGGCACCCACAGGATAGTCCGGTTAAGCAAACGACAACCTTCTAGGTTGACCTGCGAGATGGCATTCACAAAAAAAAACTATCAAAGGACAGACTGATGTCCTTTGAATACTAGCATCGTAACCCGTAGATACAGGTGATGACGCTAGCAAAAGTAATCTCTATAGACTATTCCGCTATGAAACGAACTAAATGACGTAACTTTATACCACGTTATGAGGTTTTCTTGTGTAATTAGTGCCGATTGCGCTAGTGTAGACGACTTTACTCTCTTCAGTTTACTTATACCAAATCAATTTAGTTCAATATTCCCTGCCGACACACAGCATGTATACTCACAGGACCCGTACTCACTGCTTTTAACATGGACCCGAAACAATATTTTTAATTTTATAATTATGTTTCCCAGTAAAACCCTCGCGTTATCATAGTCACAAGATAAACATAATCGATTACATTAAACATAGAGAAACTGGTTTAATCACATTAGTTTGTGGCTGACCATGTTACGGGAGGGTGTCAAATCTGTATCACACGTTTAAATTGTTTTCAAATAAAAATGGACGTTGCTAACAAAATCTAAGTGCAACCAATTTGTAGAGCGATATGGCTGATTTTGATATCGGCGCAGAAAACTCAACAGACGTTGAAAATGCAGTGAAGTCATCATGCAAAGCGTATGTGATCGGTCACTACGTCCATTTCGCCATTACAATGGTTTCATTCACTTACGGAGTGACATCGTGGATTCTTATTAAGAAGTTTCGCAATTTCAACAACTACGTGTATTCCAGTGCAGTGTTCGTGAATATATTACGTTTAACACTAGTGTCAGTTACTGACGTTTCTTGCCACCAAGACTTTCGTTCACGGATTCATTTCTTCATCTTCGTATATTTAACGACGGTGTACAACTATTGGTCGTTGGTGATGTGTTACATGTTTTACGTTGACATTGTAAAAGTTTTTCATAAAGACGTTAATTGGAAGATTCTTAAAAGCTCTCTCTTCGCGTGGGGTGTGCCATGTGTAGTGGTGATTGTTTGTCGATTGATTTTACTCATAATTGAACTGGCAATAGAAAATGATACAGAGAAAAGAATACTTTTAGCTGTAACCATTTTCACTTTCATCTCGTGTAATATTATACCTTTTATTATAAACTTCATAATTTTCATGAAACTTGTGTATTCTTTGTTTTTTTCGAAAAACAAAAACGTTTTTGTGCTTTCAAAAAATGAAAGAAGGAAAGAAAAACTGAGTCGTTTGTGTACAGCAACTGCCATGTTTATTCTAACTAACGTCAACGTATTGATGTTAGCTATAATGGAGCTTTTTAAAGCTTCATTTAAGTTGCGTGCTATAACACTGTACTTACAAATCGTAGCTTTGGCCTTGTTCGTCCCTCTATTGAGGAGTAACCGGACTATATGGGCCGATTTTTATGAGAATCGTTTGAAAAAACTGTGACGTCATTATTGTAGTTTTATTTGGCCATGAAATCAAGAGAATTAGCAGTTGAATTAGAATTAGAGAACAGCAGTATTCCTCAGTCTGCTTTTAACGATAAACTAGGATTATCAGTAAGTGTGATCATAGTAATTAGGTTTGAACCATTCAGTTACCTGTACATGTGTGTGCTTACACCATAATTTGCGTGTATAGTTGTACAAAATAAATAATGTTAGACCTAAAAGTTGTTTTGTTTGTCAACATGTTTACTCTTGGCGTAGATGGTAACGTGAGTGATGGCTATGTAGTAGGAAGAATAATTTGGTTTCCATATATGCGATACAAGTGTTAACTAAATTACTGCTTATCTCTGTTACATACCACACTCAAAATTACTATACGTAAGCTGTCACGCATGGTACTTCAACGCTTTGCTGCTGACAGGCACGTTACTGCATACTCCTTACAATATCACAAACGAATAGCTTCCGCCCACGGTTTCGCCCGCGAAAGTTCTTTATTAAATTATAGTTAATTTTTATTAAATTACATTTTAATGTCCTCAATTCAATGTAACTATTTTTTTTCACAAGATACAAGCGATGCTTAGTTTATGGCTCATCGATTATACATATATGACACAACTGTTTTGTTTCTATTAATTAATATATTTTTTTAGATTCTTTGATTTGATTTAGATTGTCTATTATTCTGATTTGATATAGCTTGTCTATTATACTACAAAGTTTCGTCAAATTCTGTTCAATTTATTTGCGTGTAAGAGAAATTAATATCTACCCGTTCAAAAACTTATAATACTAGTAAGTTTTTGTATAATAAGTTTCATTTTCAGCAACAACAAATAAACATTTTGAATGACTAACACTCCTATATGCATTTATTATTAGTATTGCAATTACTTAGATGGATGCGATCCCCTTTTTTTTTTGATGGGGAATCATCAAATGACCCCTTCCGCTCTGGGCGGAGCGAAAGGGAGTGTCAGACTTTTACTGACTAAAACCCATCCATGTTCCTTCTTTTGCCCTTTGTGTTCCAGGGCCGCGGTATCTCTTTCGAACAGTCTCGCAGAGATGCGATCCCCTGCGTTATCATTGACTACTATAGTGCCATTACAAACTGAACAAGAATGATAAGAAGTAAAACAAAAATCGATTGTAGATAATACCCACAATCTTGTATAATCACATTAGTTTGGTTCTGACCCTGTTATTGTAATGTACGATGTGAAGCTTTGAGTCAAACCGAAATCTGTTGTACATATTGTGAGAGCATCATCATGGACGATGACACCAGTGAATCAAACTCTACAGGGAGTGACAGTGATAGCAAACACACATTGGTTCCTTTCATAATCTTTCATTATATTCAATTGGGAATAACTCTTGCGACGTTCATATACGGAGTGACATCGTGGCGCCTCATCAGGAAGTTTCGCAATTTCAACAACTACGTGTATCTCAATACAGTATTTGTGAACATATTTCGTTTAATTGTTGTGATTATTACTGAAATGCTTTTCGACGAAAACTTTAAATCAGTCTTTGTTTTCATAACCTTTATGTTTTTTTCAACGGTGTACAACTATTGGTTGTTAGTGATGTGTTACATGTTTTACGTGGATGTTGTAAAAGTTTTCAAAGGAGACATTAAAAGGAAGTTTCTCAAAAGCTTTCTCCTGGCTTGGGGCGTGCCTGTAATAGGATTGATCATTTCTTTAATCATGTTACTTATTATTGAACGAGCAGTAGAATGCGATAAAGACAAACTTATTCTTTTAGGTATCACCCTAATCGCTATAATTACGGGCGAATGTTTGCCTTTGATAATAAACGCGGTCGTTTTTACGAAACTTGTTCGTTCTTTGTTTTTTTGCAAAGACGAGAAAGCATACGTGGTTCCTAAATCGGAAAGAAGGAAAGAAAACTGGCGTCGTTTCTCTACAGCCGTGGCCATGTTTATGTTGACAAACTTCACCATTGTGATCTACTTAATATTTGGTTTCTTTATTACAAACATTTTATTACAGACAATTTTATTTAGCTGTCCTATTATTTTTCTTTCATTATTTGTTATTTTAGTCAAGAGTAATCGTACGTTATGGTGCGAGTATTATGTGAATCGAAAGAATAGAACCATGTCTTAACTACAGTTGTATCTATACTAATATTATCATCATCAGCTTATAGCAGTCGACTGCTGGGCATAGGTCCCATTGCACGCCATTCAACTCGATTCTCAGCAACTCTCATCCAGTTGCTACCAGCCACTCCGCGAAGATCGTCACTCCACCGAGCCTGAGGGCGTCCCACCTTACTAATGTTATAAAGAGGTAAAATTTATTCGTGAGTTTATATGTAGGGGGTAATCTCGGGAACTCATGATCCAATTCTAAAATTTCTTTCACTGGCCGAAAGCTATATTTTTCGTGAGTGTTGTAGGCTATAAATTATATTTATATCGTACATATTAGCCGAGCTACAGCCATTTTTGCAGACGAAGTGCTAGTTGTGTTATATTTGATAAGAATATTTAATGATTGTCAACATCATATAAACAATAATGTGT
Organism: Eurois occulta; assembly: GCA_950022335.1. Lineage (NCBI taxonomy): Eukaryota > Metazoa > Arthropoda > Insecta > Lepidoptera > Noctuidae > Eurois > Eurois occulta. The sequence goes on from OX465502.1 coordinate 10,517,476, forward strand.
TATACCGTAAGGCACTGTCTAATCATACCATGACAACCCAGAGTGGTTTGCGGCCGCTCGTCAGAAGGCCCGCGCATCTCCACTACGTTTAAAAGGTAATTGTAAGTTAGTCAATTAAACTACCCATTCTGTTTGGACTGTGACCCTGTTGATACTTGTGAAAATGTACATATTTTTATTATTATTTTAGATTTGTAGTTTGTAAGTAAACCCATTCTGTTTGGATTTTAATTTATGTAATTATAGTGTGATTCCTAAACACCTGCGTTTCTCTTACACCCGTTCCCCGGCTATAGTGTTTTGATGTTGAAAAAGTATTAAGTAACTGTTTATTTGAATCAAATAAATAATATTATTATTACTCACTCAGCAAACAGATACTTTACATTTACACTGCATACTAGCTGGCTGTCACGCACATTGCTACTACACTGTGTAGCTATCAAATATGTTGCTACTGCACTGCGTAGCTGTCACGTACGTTGCTACTGCACTGCGTAGCTGTCACGTACGTTGCTACTGCACTGCGTAGCTGTCACGTACGTTGCTACTGCACTGCGTAGCTGTCACGTACGTTGCTACTGCACTGCGTAGCTGTCACGTACGTTGCTACTGCACTGCGTAGCTGTCACGTACGTTGCTACTGCACTGCGTAGCTGTCACGTACGTTGCTACTGCACTGCGTAGCTGTCACGTACGTTGCTACTGCACTGCGTAGCTGTCACGTACGTTGCTACTGCACTGCGTAGCTGTCACGTACGTTGCTACTGCACTGCGTAGCTGTCACGTACGTTGCTACTGCACTGCGTAGCTGTCACGTACATTGCTACTGCACTACGTAGCTGTCACGTACGTTGCTACTGCACTGCTTAGCTGTCACGTACGTTGCTACTATTCAATAAACTACATTCATTCAATTACATTCAATAAAAAATTTCCACGTTTATTCTGCGCACAGCCAAAGTGTAGAACTCTCTGCTCCCTCCCTAATCTGTGTTCCCTCCAAATTTAACTGATCTGACTCCAAAGCGAGGAGCGAACAGGCATCTTGTAGGCACGCTTGATCCATCATAGACCTCATTCATCGCTTTCCATCCGGCGTGATCGAGGTCAAGAGAAGGCCCATTTTGAAAAAAAAGAACATAATAGATACACGCCTAATGCCACGTCTGCAGATTTTCATTAGCTTGTTTTAACTGACCCTGTGTACAGCGTGTATCAGCAAGGTGTGTCATGTTTAAAGGTGTAAAATAGACCACCAAACTTAACAACGTTTTCCCTATGACCAACATCGTAATCGCAAAAATATTTAAAGCATAACATAATATCATTTACTACTACAATGGCCGCGAATCATATTTTGTTCAACATACAGCCTGACGCTGACCGGCAAGTTGCCAAAAACGTAAGAAAACAATTTCACGTGCTACCCTGACGCTTTTACCTTTAAGAATATTCATTTGCAAACTAAGCTGATAATTAGCTACCCTAATACATTTGGGTCGAGTAAGTATTGGATCATGTTTTCTTCAAACAGTCACTGTGAATAGCTCACAGTAATTTCGTCATTCTAGGCAAACGCGCGGAGTGGCATACTACGACGTAGCTAACACCTCCTTACGGCATAGCTAACACCTCACTACGGTGTAGCTAATACCTCTCTGCAGCGTAGCCAACACCCCACTACGGCGTAACTAACACCTCTCTGCGGCGTAGCTGACAGCTCGCTACGGCGTAGCTAGCACCTTCCTACGGCGTAGCTACCACCTCCCCATGGCGTAGCTAACACCTCTCTGCAGCGTAGCGGACAGCTCGCTACGTCGTACCATTCACCAAGCTACGGCGTAGCATGATATATTTTTTGTGAAATCGGTTGTCTCTTTTGCGACAAGCACAGTAACTTATTATGACCCATGTAATATGAATTTGAAATTGGTTACATCTACCAACCTACACTAAGCTTACGTGATTGATTATGGCCCTCTCCCTGACCCAAACGAGGCCTATATCCCAGCAGTGGGAACGTTATACGCTGATTATACATCAACAGTCGTCATCGTCACCTACCTAGCCTTTTCCCATCTATGTTGGGGTCGGCTTCCAGTCTAACGGGATGCAGCTGAATATCAGTATTTTACATGGAGCGACTGCCTATTTGAGCTCCACAACCCAGTTAGTACTGGGTACCCCGATGCCACGATACCCCGTGGTAAGACTGACTGTCTGACTTTCGGCTTCTGACTACTCGTTACGACTGGCAAAGTTTTACAAATGACAACCAGGACCAACGGCTGAACATGCTCTCCGAGACACGGAAGAAACTCGGTATGTTATGATGGTCACCCATCCATTGCCCAACCTCGGCCCCCACGGATTAACCTTAAAGATCGACCCGTGTGGTTGTTATTATTTAGCCACGAGCTCCTCGTGTCACTTAGTATTAACTATTAACTCGCATTTTTAACTGTATCTTATTTCGCAATCTATCAATATATTCTTAGGTCTTCCAAGAGCCATCCACATCACATGCAGATAAATGATTTCCACACAAGTTCGCTAAACCGACGAACCAACTTCCTCTTCCAAACTGGTTTTATGTAATTACAAGTCATCACAAACAAAAATGTTTAAAAATCCACAACTTTTTTTTTGTTAACGGTGATTAATAAGCCAACGACTAAAGCACCAATTTAACTAAGGTTATATTTTATTACGCCGTGAGGTGCGTATGGGTGTAGACGCCAGTCAATGCTCAAAACTGCGCACCGCCCTGCGCACGCGACGCTCACCATGGCCGACAACGACAACAGTATAAATGATACTAGTGAATATAACAGTGTTATGAACCCACCCAGTGATGAAGGTCCACAAAAATTTGACGCACTCGTCGGTGAAAATGCAATGGTCGTCATTGCCTGGATTCTGTTCGTACTGACTCTTGCTGCGGCCATATACGGAGTGACATCGTGGTGGCTCATCAAGAAGTTTCGTCACTTCAGAAACTACGTGATTCTCAGTGCAATTATAGCGAAAATGCTCATGTTTTTGTGCTATCACATAAACATATATCTAATTATGGAGTTCCTAAGGCAGTGTGTACCAGTGCGTGTTTTAACTGTGACTTTATTAGTGTATTGTGGTCTTGCGTTTCATTGTTGGTTGCTGGTATTGTGTTACATTTTCTATGTTGATTTTGTTAAAGTTTTTCGTCTTGACATTCATAGAAGGTACCTTAAAAGTAACTTATTTGCGTGGGGTTTACCTTTCATATCAAGTTTAGTCTTTGTTATTCCTACATTATTTTTTTCCATTTATGACACGAAAGAAATAATAACAAGAGATATGTTGACTGCTCTCATAATGGCATTGTTATTAATTCCCGTGATTATTAGTTTTGTTATTTATATAATAGTTTTATATCGTTTATTCCGTGGTAGTGAAGTTGGTGCGAGTATAACTCTTGGAAAATGGCGTCGCTTCTACATAGCTTCGCTGGTTTTTGTACTCAGTAATTTCATAGTGTTAGCCGGTTTAATTGAAACATTGGAAATCAAGATCTTGACTATTGATGTTATAGGCGAATTAGGAGACTACTTAAATACAATAGCTTTGGCTGCGTATTTTATTGTACTAAAGAGTAATCGGGCAATATGGCGAGATTTTATGAAAAACAGATCAAAAAGTCACATCGAATCTAAGCCACATTCACAGTCAATCGAAATGAAATAAGTATGTGTGTAGTACCAAGTCCACTGACGGCTCGCCACTTTTCACCCTTATTCCCTAGTAATAAGGTTGAAAAGTGGTCGACCGTCAGTGAACTTCGTAGTACAATATATGTACTTGATTATTATCTTTGAGGATAACAAACAAGTTTAACTGCTTAGAAATTAAGTACCAAAAGGTAATTATGAATAATGTAACCGGTTTCGTTTTACGATCGACCTTTGCACTCAAGGAAGACATGAATCCACTACAAACACAGCACAGCCACATCAAAATCGTTCGCCACCTTATAAGCTATTTAAACCTATGGATCGCTTAAATAGCTTTTAAGGTGACGAATGATCAGCACGACAAAATCTGCTGTACCGACCCAGTGCTGTAAATATATTAGTAAAATCATTCACAACTGACCATAATGCGATTTATTTTATGAAGCTACTTCATAAAATAATTAATGACTGTATCGTCATCATCTGCCTAGCCTTTTCCCAACTATGTTGGGGTCGGCTTCCAGTCTAACCGGATGCAGCTGAATACCCGTATTTTACATAGAGCGACTACCTATCTGACCTCCACAACCCAGCTAGCACTGGGTAACACGTTATCCTTTGGTAAGACTGGTTGTCACATATCGAGCCACTGACGACCTTAACGACTGTCAAAGATCTATAGGTAAATGACAGCCGGGACCAACGGCTTAACGTGCTTTCCGAGGCACGGAGGAAACTCGGTATGTAATGGGTGGTCACCCATCCACGGACCAACCTAGGCAAGCGCGGCTTAACCTAAAGATTGATCCGAGCGGCTGTTATTATTTAGCCACGAGCTCCTCAAAATAATGACTGTACTGCAGAATAATTTATCTATACAAATAAATAAAATTGAAATGTTTGTTTGTAATTTCAGAATAACATCTTATTATTAAATGCATATGAAATTATATACGGTACTTAAAACAAAAAACATTTTTTTGTCTGTCTGTCTGTTTGTTCCGGCTAATCTCTAAAACAACTGGACAAGATTGTGACGAATTTTATATTACTGGCAGATAGCTGAACTTATAAGGAGTAACTAAAGCTACTTTTACTTTAGAAAAAAAATTTAGGTTCCCTGAAAAAAAAAGCCTTAGGAATTGTTAAAACAAAATCCGATTAAAATGGGGAAGTAATATTTTTATTATATTTTCATGCGCACGAAGGCAGCTAGTTGATAATAAGACTGATAAACGCAATTTTTAGATTGATTTATTTATGTCGCAGTAAGATAGATAAAGCCGTAATATGGTTATATCCCTAGGGATATAATTATATACCGTAACATAGTTATACGAAAGCGATTCTTTACTATCTCACTATAGGAATATAGTTATAAAACCGTGGAAGTTTAGTGATATAGGTACTTATATTACTAGATTAAGTTGTGTTATAAATATATTAAGGTTTGTCTCAAAAAAGTCATATTGTATCATATTGTCATCATATTGTAGTATATTAAAGCTTATTTATTCACAAACATTTTTGAAAAATTTAAAAAATTTCAAAAGTGTGCCACATTTTTGAGACAGACCCATTACGTGATTAAGTTTAGTGAAATAGAAATCTACCATATATAATTAAATAAAACAAAATTATATTGGTTTTATCTTTATTAATAAATCAACTTTATGTATCCTGCATTTAGTTACAATACTTTGTGACATTAACACGTATTAAAGTAATTATAATTAAAACGATCATATTTTTTGGAATTTAAACATTAACAATACAATTAAAACTAATCAAATATTAAAAATCTTTTAAAGCCAAACAGTTTTGAGATATCTTTATTTCTTATCAACAAGTGGAGATCTTGGTTTCTTTAAAAGTATTTTTTAATTTTTGTTTAGACAAGAGGAATCATGACATCTAGAACACCTCCCCCGCCGCGGGGGAGGCGGCGCGCCGCCTGCGACACTCCGAAAGCACTAAACTTAATCTAGTAATATAACTATATCACTAAACTTGGACCGTTTTATAACTATATTCCTATTGAGATAGTAAAGAATCGCTTTCGTATAACTATGTTACGGTATATAATTATATCCCTAGGGATATAACTATATTACGGCTTCATCTATCTTACTGCGACATTTACATACATACGCCTTTTCCCGTGGAAGTAGACAAAACCTACAAAGCGCCCCCTGCCACCATTCTTATTTATTTATTAAGCCTTTATGCAGATAATGTACAAAGGCGGACTTAATGCCTTGGGAATTTTGCTACCAGTCTACCTTAGGGTGATGCAGAGACAAAACAGTAGGTGCAATAGTACAAAAAAATTCCAAGAGTAAAATATAATAATAACACATACACACAAACCCACACACACACATACACATAATATATGTTGTATACATACTCCTTTTCCTTCGTCCACATTCTTACATCTGGTCATACTCCCAAGCCGGTTGCGAGTACTTTACACCTGAACTTTTTGAAGAACATCACCAATCATTTGTGTACAGGGTGAATTGCCCAAATGGGCGTAGGTGGTCAAATCCGAAACAATGAGGAATAGCGAAAACTCTCTCTGTAAACTAAAAGTGCATCATTGCATTTTTGACAAATCAATGTTGCTGGCCAGGAACCGAAACCCGTTTTTTTTTTAACAAATTATTTTTTTATTTATGCTACATTTTCTACCTATTAAAACATAACAGATTAATTGTCCAAAATTATGAGAATTGTTTCACCAAACCATCAAACTGCTTTCTCCTTGGTTCGATATAGATATATGTAGATACAGATATCGATATATACTAAAATCACCTTTTACCATGCCAAAAATATTGCATTTACCATCTATTTTTTCTGTAATTATCCTATAAATAATAAATCCAGCGACCGAATGAAATAATTGCTAAATAATAAATACGCAAATAAAATAATTACTTGTCAAGTTGTTTCATTCCAGCCTCCTTTCTTCCTTTTTGAATCTGTAACGCTCTGAAGGCCTCTTTCGAAATTAAAATTCGAACTTTGAGTCGAACGTCAAACAAACCTGCATGCGGTTTGTAAAAAAAAGCAGTACAATTTCATCTCCAAACTGAAGGTAATCTATACAAATAAATAAAATTGAAGTGTATGTTTGTAATATTAAAATGACCACTTTTTACTACATGCATATGAAAATTTTTACATTTTTTGTCTATCTGTCTGTTTGTTCCGACTCTGGAACGGCTGGACCGATTTTCACGGGACTGATACCGACACTGGCAGATAACTGATATTATAAGGAGTAACTTAGGCTACTTCTATTTTAGAAAAATAATTAGGGTTCCGTGCAAAAAAATAAAACCATTGAACAAAATCCGATCCGGGCAACAGCTAATATTTCTGTATAAAATCAAGGAACAGTTTATTGTTGTGTGTTGTGACAATTTATGTCTATTTTGTATCTCAAGAAATTCAACAGCAGTGGGAACTCCCTCGCAAGTAACTTGGGGGTAAGAATTTAATTTCTCTTAACGAACGTTCTGATCGTTGCAGTCCATGTTTGAATTTTTACCCAAGGCTGCCCCCAAATGTGTGGAGGCATTGTTCCTCGCATATAAGTTATAGGTACAGCATGCATCACAAAGGTGTGGTCATATTTATGGATGTGGTATAAACATTCCAAATAAACATTTTTTTCTATAGAAAAATAGAAAACGCGAAAAAAAATTGTTGTCCCATACATTTGGGTCGAGTAGTTTTCAAAATTTTGTATGACACAGCCAAAGAGATTTAAAATATGTTGCTGCTTTTTTTTCTCGATTACTTTATGGTTCCGAAGAGTAAGTTGTTTAGTTTGATGATTGCCAGATTGAGTCGCTAGAAATAATGTAAACAGGTTTATTATTAAATTAACTTTTCATAGAACTGCCTCGATGATCTAGTGGTCGCAAGCGCAACTGCTGAGCGAGGCCCTGAGATCGATTCCCAGTTCGGGCACAGTAGCAGAGTCGGAGGCACAGAGTCTGGATTTGTGCCCGGTTCATGGCAATGGGCTCGCCCCCAATTACATGGGACTTACATAGCTGGTGAAATGTGAGCGTAGTACTATTAGGTAGAAGTCTGCCCTCCCTTCGGGGATTACAGGCGTGAAGTTTATGCTATGATTTCTAAACTGTACTGATTCGAACTTCCATGTCTATCTAAGCTGGGTGCAAACATGTACAGTCGCCAGCACATCAAGCTACTACAATCTGTCTACTTTCTTTAATAAATAAATAATATCCCTGGACATTTCACACAGCACCATCTAGTCCCAAGCTAAGCAACCTAATGCTTGTGTTATGGTAGTTAGATGGCTGATAAACTACATATTTACATTTTTTTTTGTAAATACATACATATTATAGATAGAAAAACACCCAGACCCGGAACAACTACTTGTAGGTTATACAAATATTTGTTCCGTACGGGAATCGAACCCGCGACATGCAGCGCCGCAGTCAATCGCTTGACCACTACGCCAACCGTGCCACTAGATTTCAACTTTATGGTTAAAGCATTAGGTTCAAGGTTGATTGGGAAAGTTTGACAGTTTCAGGTAGCTTGATGTGCTGACGTCTGTACGCAAATAAAACCAATATTAAGTTCTGTTATAATTATTTATTTTATACATTTTAACTACTTATACGAGTACATAAATAAACCTGCCACCAAACCACATACATTTGTTAGATTTATATAACTTTTGTGACGACAAAATATCGAAGACAGAAGAGATAATTGCCATCTACATTCTGCTGAGGATGACACACAGGAAACCGCTATTGAACATTCACTTGGAATTACCGACAGCCAACCGAAGAATAATCACTACATACTCCTTGTCGAACGGTTCTTATAAAACTCGTACCATAATGTTCGGTTACTCTTCACCAGAGGAACAAAGAAAGCCATGGCTAATATCTGTATACTCAGTGTAACACCTCGTACAAAGATTGTAAGATCAAAAATATTCCAAAGTATAAATGTGAACATAAAAACATTGCTTAAAATAAACATCGCCGTTGCTACAGACAGACGACGCATTTTTTCTTGTTTAGAAACCGCACTCGTGTTTGTATTTTCACAAAAAAACAGAGAATGCACTAGTTTTATAAAAATTGACAAGTTTAAAATCGAGGGCAAGATGTTACTAGTGACGTAAGTGCATATGGACGCAAAAATACGATATAGTATTTCGTCATGACCCTGTTCCACTATTTCAATAATCACTAAAATAAACCCACAAATGATTAATATTAGCAGAGGCAACGCCCAGGCAAAGAGAGAGCTTTTAAGATATTTCTTTCGTATATTGTTATCAAACACTTTAACAATATCGACGTAAAACATATAACACATCACTATCAACCAATAGTTGTACACCGTTGTTAAATAAACAAAAGAAATTCTTTCGTAAAAATCAATGCAGAGCCGAAAATCAATAATATTATCTTCACAATGAATTAAAGAAAGAGATAAAATGGTTAAACGTAATATATTCACAAACATTGCACTGAGATACACGTAGTTGTTGAAATTGCGGAACTTCCTGATAAGGTACCACGATGTCACTCCATATATGAACGTAGCCAGACACAACGCGAAGAGACTATAGTGTCCAATCACAAAGACGGGAACGTATGATGGGTCCAGGTTTCCATTCAGTGTAGTAGGTGCAGGCTGGATAAAGTCACTGAATACCATGGTGACCACCAAAAGTTTTATGAAACTTAATTGTGGGCGACTGATACTTCCAAGTATGACTGTTAGTACAGTTGATCGAACATTACAGTAACTGGGCCAGGAACAAACTAATGTGATGGAACCGTTTTGGACCACTTATCATATTAATCATGTTTACCTTGTCTTATCGATATAGATCACAAATGACGATGGTAGTTAATATAAGCCTGTGATAACAGGAGGTGCCTTATCCATTGTTTAACTTAATCATCATATTAAGCTTACTCCTTTTTTATACTAAATAGAATTGCGTTTGGCCGCAATAGCCTGATGTGATGCAATGACGCGGCCTAGCGGCATGCTTGCCTACAATAAATCGATTCACTCGAACTTTAAAGAGATCTAGATTATAATGATCAGGAAACAGATGCCGGCAGTGAATTCTACAGGCTGGCGGATCGCTTAATAAATGTGAAAACATAGCGCTTAGTTCGGGTCCGTGAACCATAAAGGGAACAAGACCCATACCATACCTGGGAACCTTCTAGTTATGGAGGAGATATCGGGGGTCATAGTTGCTACTTTTGCACACCTCTTTTTTAAATACATGTTATTAATGTAAGATTTTTAGTTTAAACACCTCCACGACCCCTGTACTATTCGATCCATAAATTCATATCACAATGTCTTGAGTCCGTTACATGAGTCCTACCGTAAAACGTGATTTTTCACCCTAAGAAAAAAGACTTTTTTCTTAAAATTACTTACTTTTTTTTTTCTTTAAATTACTACTTTTTTGCGTAAAATGAGTTAGTTTGATGTACAGAATGCTTGGTTGACGGCTTCGTTAAGGGTCTTGTTAGTTGTTACATACATCCTGTATAACAATGACGCTTCGCCGTATCTCTGTTTGTCCGATGATAGAATCGGAATGGAGGAATTAGATTGTGTAGTTCTAAAGCACACTCTCCGAAATGTAACCGATTAAAACCGATAGGCATGGGGGTCATAGCCCATCGACCATCGAAACTACAGACTGCCACCTACTTCGATCCACATAATCTTCTTCGATATTTATTTTGCTTCTGCCACGTCATACACGTCACGGCTGTTTACACCGCAGTGTAGTAGTGACGTGCAGGACAGCTACGCAGTGTAGTAGTGACGTGCGGGACAGCTACGCAGTGTAGTAGTGACGTGTGGGACAGCTAAGCAGTGTAATAGTACTCGTAACATGCGTGACAGCAACGCTGTGTAATTGTAAGTGCGTGTTTACCGATAAATACTAAGAAAAGCCAAAAACTAAATTATTTATTTGATTCAAGTAAACTGTTAAATGCTACGATTACAATATCATATCACTATAGCCGGGGACCGGGTGTAAGAGAAACGCAGGTGTTTACCAATCACACTATAATTACACAAATTACCATTAATACAGAACGTTTGACACAATTGCTTGCTAGTGTGTAGCTTCCTCGACTAACTTACAATTACCTTACTTACACACGTAGTGAAGATGCGCGGGTGCTCTCTGACGAGCGGCCGGTAACCACTCAGGGTTGCCATGGTATGATAAAATTAGTGTCTGACGATACAACAAATTATTATTAATATGCTGATGCCAATCACGAAATATTCTTATCCGAATATATCACAATACAACAGTAGTCACGACATGGTACTATTCTTTCGATTCACATAATACTCGTACCATAACGTACGATTACTTTTGACTAAAGTAACAAATAATGAAAGAAAGATAATTTGACAGCTAAATAAAATTGTCTGTAATAAAATGTCAGTAATAAAGGAACCAAGTATTAAATAGATCACAATGCTGATGTTTGTCAACATAAACATTGCCACGGCTGTAGAGAAACGACGCCAGTTTTCTTTCCTTCTTTCCGATTTAGGAACCACGCATGGGTCGATCTCCAGAGGCCTTTTTTTTCGTGTCGGGCTGGATAAACCCATGTTAAAATCGAAAAACGTTTTCAAAATATTTTTTTATATACAGTTCGGTGTCTAATCTACATGATACAAGGCTAATATTATGAATAAGTTTATTTTAAATATTGAAAAAAAAATCTTAAACCCTAAAATCCTGATCGCTCTGGGTTGACCCAACTCCCGATTGAATGAATAAAATATTCTTTAACTTTTTAATGAGAAGGTTCATATGAAACAACTTATTTAGATTACATAACAAATAGTTAATCTTCATGGTAATAAAATATTTTTAGTTATATTAACAATACTTTGGCCACAATTTGAATTTAAAATCGTGACCGGGCATTTTATCTCATCGCTCTGCGCTGAGGTAAAACATCGCGCTCATCCCTAGTTACGCGTTATAGACACTCTATTCCCCTCCCGCGGGGCAACGCCAGTAGTGGTCTAACCGCCGAGGAGGATACATTTGTGCCACGTTCCCGCACTCCAACATTACGAAGGTAAGTTTATGATTGCTCTGGATTTGGTTCTCGAATTTTATGATTGCTATGGCACGTTATTTAAATTAAATAGTAAGCTTGTGAATGTGTTTTTTACGTGAATTAAGTGATCGTTATGATGTTTTTTATGAGACGTAATCACAACTTTCTGCTGCTTTTAAATTCGGCTATATTTATGATTTTGTGACTTTTTCTGATCGCTATGGCTGTGATTGCTCTGTCCAAAAAGACCAGAGCGATGATATTTTGCAATTATTGTACGTTATAAACCTATTTTAAGTAGTAGTACCGGACTGTAACAATGACAAACGATGAACTATGCATATAACCTTTAATTTATAACATTTCCTGGGTTTCTTTGGGTAACCTAAACCCGTAAACAGATTTTGACGTATTTTACCTTGATGATATTATTATATTGGCATTTAGCTAACCACAAATTTAATGGCAACTGTTGTTGCAGATTGAAATCATGCCTCGAAATTAATTATCTATTGAAGAAAAACGTTTTAGGAAGAAATTGGCTGAGCGTCGTAGAATGGCCAAGATAAAAAAATGATCCAGATCTATACGCACAATGGCTTGTAAAGTCAAGAGAGAGTTACCAAAGAAAAAAAAGCTCGGGCACAGTACTACCATTGAGTGATTTGACTCCAAGCCAGCAAAAGGTTCGTAGGAAGAAAAGTAGGCAGAGTTCTCGACGATATTATTTAAAGAAAAAAGTGGATAAGTTACCAGCAACTGATGAGCTCCCAATACATTAAGAACCTATCTATATGTCTGAGAACCGTGGTCCTCTTTCAAATGTTCCTCAACCATCTCCAAACTTAAGCACCAAAAATGTAAAAAAACACAGAGAGATACTGCAAACTGTAACACAAGATGTTGAAAATGAGTTTAACATTATTAATCGTGTAAAAGTTCATTCTCAGACAAGTTCCTGTCTTCCAGAGACCTTCAAAGAATACGAAAATTTGTCTTATTTTGATTCACCCGCGTCACTGGTTAGTAGACTAAGAAGAATAACAAGATCTCAGCGGCTATCGCAAGATACTGAACGAACGAACGAACTAACATGCATTGGCGGTGCTTCCTCCAGCATCTGTCCCGGTAGTCCACAAAGCTCAATAGCAACATATCACATACGTCTCAAAAAAGTCTAGATATATTCCCTAAACATAAAATATCGTCAGTTACAAAAAAAAACCTCTCCATGGAAAGCCTTATTAAGAAAGATGAAATATAATAATAATAATAATAATAATACAGGCAGCTCAAAGGAATAGATCACACAACAATTAAACAAACACTGAACACAGAATACAACAGAAGAGTGGTCGCAGTATGTAAAACTCAGCTCTCCGGAAAACATTTAATAAAGGCGTTGAACACCTACGCGATCCCAATATTAACATACTCCTTTGGAGTGATCAAATGGTCAAAAACTGACATCCAGCAAATAGAGAGAACAACACGCACGACACTAACTAAAAATAATAACCTACACCCTAAATCTGCAATAGAAAGGCTGACCATCAAACGGCAACACGGAGGGAGAGGCCTAATAGATGTCCAGCACCTCTGGCAGAAGCAAATAAGAAGATTGAAAACATTCTTTCACAGCAAATCTAACACAAGCAACATACATAAAGCCATAGTAATGAATGATATCAACTACACACCACTTCACTTAAACGAACAAACAGATACACAAGACACTAGCAATGAAGACCCACAGAAGAAAAAGATAGAAGACTGGAAAAAGAAAGTACTGCACGGGCGACATCCCCATGATTTAGAACAGTCTCACATAGATAAAACAGCATCAAATAAATGGCTAATGATAGGTAGCTTATTCCCGGAAACCGAAGGATTTATTATTGCAATACAAGATCAAATTATAAACACTAAAAACTACAGAAAATATATTATTAAGGACCCCACAATAACAAACGATAAGTGCCGCAAATGTCACAGCCAACCGGAGACCATTCAGCACATCACTGGGGCATGCACAACACTCACACAAACAGACTACACCCATAGACACAATCAAGTTGCAAGCGTCATACACCAAAATCTAGCTCTCAAACATAAACTGATACAAGATACCAGTCCTTACTACAAATACACACCAGAAAGAGTTCTTGAAAACACTACACACAAACTCTACTACGACCGCGGTATTATGACCGACAGGACCATTCATTATAATAGACCAGACATAATACTTCAGGATAAAGCTAATAAAGTCACTTACCTTATAGACATAGCCGTCCCTAATACACATAACTTGCAAAAAACAATAGGTGAGAAAATTAGTAAATATGCAGAACTAAAAGAAGAAGTGACCAGAATATGGAGACAGGAAAAAGTTTACGTAGTACCGATAGTAGTCTCCACTACGGGTGTTATACCCAATCACCTCCACCATAGCCTCAAATTAATAGACCTCAAGGACTCTATCTACATTACACTCCAAAAAGCCGCAATTTTAAACACCTGCAGAATAGTAAGGAAGTTCATGCAAATCGAGGAAAACGAAATTTCTCTCCACGACTCACACACACACACACGCTACGTTGACTTGGTATAGGCCCGTCAACGTAGCTAAAACTAGCTAAAAAGCTAAGAAACAGTATATGTTTTCCCAAAATAATAATAATAATTTAAAATTACTCGATCTAAAAGAATCCATTTACATCATACTACAAAAAGCTGCGATTTTAAATACGTGCAGAATTGTTAGGAAATTCATGCAGATAGAAGAAAACGAAATAGGACCTCATCACAACACATAAACATTCACAAATTTACACACCACACTCTACATTTGCCCTGGTTTCGGCCCGTAAATGTAGATTAAGTCCAGTCTAAGGGCTGAGAAGAAAAACACTTTCCGATAATAATAATAAACATTTATTTCAGAATCAAGTTCCATAGTTGGTTAGTACCAGAATAAAATGCCTTATATCTAGTGTTAGTAAATAAACTAAACTAACGGGTAATTATAAAAGTTTTGACCTACCTAAGTACACCCGCAAGAGACTTTCCCATCCCAATCTACTTCACCGCATGGAGTCGTATCCAGCGTCCTAGAATCGGAGAGTCCCAGCGGTCTGCCAACGTCCTCAGGATAGTGTTGGGGCTGGCGCGAAACCGATATAATAGTGATGCGCATCTCTTGCGCATGACGGTTGAAAAGCTGTCAACATTTGCGTCGGCAAACATACCGGACGCGCTGCAAATATAGAGCTAATAGGGAATCCTTACCCTACTCCTCACTACTCCTACCCTACTCCTACACTACTCCTATCCTACTCCTTACCTACTCCTATCCTACTCCTTACCTACTCCTACACTACTCCTATCCTACTCCTTACCTACTCCTGCACTACTCCTACCCTACTCCTAACCTACTCCTACCCTACTCCTACCCTACTCCTACCCTACTCCTACCCTACTCCTACCCTACTCCTACACTACTCCTACCCTACTCCTACCCTACTCCTACACTACTCCTACCCTACTCCTATACCACTCCTACCCTAATCCTACCAAAAAAAAAAGTATCCTAGTGTTGTTTTTAGACTTATCCAGGCAATTTTTTAAATTTTTGTCGTCCTTGAACTTCAACGAACATTTAAAAAAAAGAATTGGCCAAATTGGTCCAGGCGTTGTTGAGTTATGCGCTTACCAACACATTTTGCGATTCATTTTTAACAAATAATTCTCTATGATTTTTATACTATAGATATTCCGTATTTTTTATATGTATGACTGATAAGCCTTGACCTTTTTCTAAAATAATACATTTCTCTTACATATAATTTTGTTACACGTACACTGAATATGACTGAAAACGGCTAAATAAATAATATTTTATCAATATAATTTTTTTTGTTTCACTGATTTCACCATTTATGACCGCTCTGGCACTAATTATGATTGCTCTGGTCGCGAAATTTTTTGAACTTAAATATTTCCATAACTGTTTGTGTAAATTGAAGGCCAATAGTAAAAATGTACTATTTGAATATCATTCTTTTTAATGAGATACATAATTACCATTAAATATCAATATCTGAAAAGCACCAGAGCGATCAAACGAATACGCCCGTTTTGGAGATTGACCCGCATGCTTTCTCGTCTTTGCAAAAAAACAAAGAACGAACAAGTTTCGTAAAAACGACTGCGTTTATTATCACAGGCAAACATTCGCCCATTACCATAGTGAGAATAGTAATACCAAGAAGAATAAATTTGTCTTTATTGCATTCTATTGCTCGTTCAATAATAAGTAACATGATTAAAGAAATGATCAATCCTATAACAGGCACGCCCCAAGCCAGGAGAAAGGTTTTGAGAAACTTCCTTTTAATATCTCCATTGAAAACTTTTACAACATCCACGTAAAACATGTAACACATCACTAACAACCAATAGTTGTACACCGTTGAAAAAAACATAAAGGTTATGAAAACAAAGTTCGAATCAAAGTTTCCGTCGATATGCATTCCAGTTATTGTCACAACAATTAAACGAATTATGTTCACAAATACTGTATTGAGATACACGTAGTTGTTGAAATTGCGAAACTTCCTGATGAGGCGCCACGATATCACTCCGTATATGAACGTCGCCAGAGTCATGCCCAATAGAATATAATGAAAGATTATGAAAGGAACCAATGTGTGTTTGCTATCACTGTCACTCCCTGTAGAGTTCGATTCACTGGTGTCATCGTCCATGATGAACCTGGGTTGACACTCAGATGCAACCGTCATTTTGTATTATGGTTTACTTAAAAACAAAACTATGGATGACAAATTCCAGTTTGACTCAAAGCTTCACATCGTACATTACGATAACAGGGTCAGAACCAAACTAATGTGATTAAACCAGATGGGAGTGGGTATAATGTACAATCGATTTTGTTTTCCTTCTTATCTTGTTCAATTTTAATGGCACTATAGTAGATGAATGATAAGGCAGGGGATCGCATTCAACTTATACATTGCAGTAATAATAATAAATGCAAGTAGTGCTTGACACTAACGACCGCAGGGAGGTATAGCAGAGTTAGGAGCTTCACGGATGCTTTTTCCGGGCCCTCCATGGGCCAAATGTAGACCTATCAGCGTCCGTAGCCTGGCTAAGTTCCGGGTACCTCTTCGGAGAAACCGAAGGTTTTGTCTGTGCAATTATGGATGAAGTTATGAAGACGAATAACTACCGGCGATTCGAAAATGGCAATATCAAACTGTACTGGGATCAATCCACCATCACTGACAGGGCTATTATAGGGCCTGACACAGTGGTGATGGATCGATCAGAGCGGCGCGCAATGCTTGTTCACATAACGGCCCCGCATGACGAGAATCTCGTGCAAGCCGAGAAAGATAATCAAAACAAGTATCTTGACTTGGCTCGCGAGGTTGTCGACATGTGGGATGTGAGCTCAGCGATCATTATGCCGGTAGTCGTTTCAGCCAATAGCTTAATTGCCAAGAGCCTCGACCAATACCAGAGGAGGCTCATTGCTCCTATTGTTTGCAGGATCCTATCTCTGGACCCCTGACCCGATACCGGTTGGTGTTTTTTACCGTAGTTTGAAATATTTTAAAATATAATGAATGTGTACAGAAATAAATAGAGGAAATCATAAATGCATAGTCAGGTGGGAAACTCGAATTATTTAAAATCATTATCATTATTCATCAATGGATAAGGTTAAAATTATCTGGCATTAAGAAAAGAATACTATATTATAAATATCAACATGACGCTATAAGCAAAAATTACTTTATGAAGAATTATTTAACATATTCAACAATTTTAAGAAAATGCATATCAAATTCACAAAAAAATTAAATGATGAATATAATTATTTTAGACTCTAAAAATAAATGAAAGGCGACATGGTGGATTATAAAAACAATTTTATTAATTCTGGTGATAAAAGTGACATCGAAACGTTAATATACCAAGACAAAATAATTAATAACCCCATTGATATCTGCAACAGATGCAATGACTATTTTATCGAAGTAACCAATAAGGATAACTTTGATGAATAACATTAGTTTTATCTCTAATAGAGACAGTTTGTTTTTAACCCCAGTAACTGAGGCTGACATTATAAAAAATGTAATTCTTTAAATAACACAAATGCTACTGGTTGCGATGAAATCACAACTGAAATAATTAAATTAAGTGCTAAAATCATAGATACCCATTGACATACATAATTAATTTGTCACTAGAACAAGGAATATTTCTTAACAGATTAAAAGAATCTTTATCTAATATTCGATCGCACCAATATTGATAATTATAGGCCTATAATCAGTTCGGATTTAGGAAGAGTAGTTCCATTACGTTGGCATGCTTTACTTTAATAAAATTCATAACAGAAGCACTTAATAACTAAATGTCAGCACTATTAGTATTTTTGGATATGAGCAAAGCTTTTGATAATGTCTCACATAAACGGTTACTTTGCAAACTTGAGAGATATGGCATAAGAGGTAAAGCGCTTGATTGGTTTAAAAGATAATACATATATATCGAATCGCCAGCAAAGAACATCAATATCAAAAATATCAAATAACATGAAGATTACTTATAAATCTGAAATTAAAACTAATAGTTTCGGTGTATCACAGGGGAGCATTTTAGGGCCTCCTTTATTCATAACCTACATTAATGATCTCTGGAAGACCCTAAAACACAAATGTACATTATTTGCCGACGACACGACATTAAGCATTCGATGTTTAAATAAGAGTAACATAGAAGCAAAAACTAATAATGGATTACAAAATACAGTGTAATGGCTACAGGAGAATAATTTGCATGTCAATCTAAATAAAACTAAAATTGTACAGTATCAAACACATAATACTACACTTAATCCGATTTCAATACTTTATGAAAATATCGTTTTACAACCAGTACAATCAACTTCATTTTTAGGTAACAGTATTGATAACAAATTAAACTGGAAAGAACATGTCGATAAGATATGTAGTAAACTGGGCAGATTTGTAGTCGCTCTTCGTAAATTAAGATGGGATGGATATGTCTCGTAAGTCAACACTTACGAGACATATCCAACACGTTGCGTTATTCAGTGGATGTAGGCTGGGGCTTACTTAGTGCAAAAAAATGTATTAAAGCCATGTGTGGAGCTGACTATTTAGACCACTGTAAACCGTTATTTAAAAAATTAAAGATACTTCCATTACCATGTCTCTACACATTTGAAATATGCTTATTTGTAAAAAGATACTCCTATTTATTCCCCATAACTGAACATGTTTCCAAAAGAATCGAAGAAAGAAACCCAAAATAACTACTAGTAGGTACCGGCCAAAGACTTTGTTTGTATAGTCGAAATGCCTACTGCATGGCGATTAAGATTTTCAATAAGGCCGCTATTACTTATCAGACAGCTGCCTATAAATAAATTTAAACATGCAATATTTTCTTGGCTTCTGGACATGTGTTTCTACTCTGTTAGCGAATTCATTGATCATAAATTTTAATAATTCATTTATAATACCATTAATAATATAAATTACCTATAGTATTGTAAATGTATATATTTTTTTCTTTTAATAAATTATTATTGGTGTATTAGTCACGTTATGGTAATAATTATATTAAAATTCTAATATTTCTACACCGGCAACGGTAGTATATGTGAACTAATATAAATTGTTAGATCTTTATGTACCTACCATATACTCAGAAATAAATGATATTCTATTCGTTTATTCATTTTCTATATTACTTTTTTTCCATTAATATATTTTTTTATTAGGTACTTACTTTTTCTTAACTTTATAAATGTTTATTTATTTTTGCTGAAAATTAAACTTTTTAATGAATAGCATAGAAATCAGAATAACAGACAAGTTATAATTTAATAAAGATTTTTCGCCTCTAATGAAATTAAGCCTTGTAAGGTGTATGGAGTAACGGGCGTGTCAGTTACGCAGTCCAGAAGTAACGTGCGTGACAACTGCAAAGCGTTGAATTACCATGCGTGACAGCTTAAATATAGTAATGTTCAGTGTGGTATGTAACAGAGATAATCAGTAATAGAGTTATGCCAGTACCGTATTGTATGGAAACTACATTTTTCCACCAACACACATCTAAGCCGAGGGTAAACATGTTGACAAACGAAACAAATTTTAAACGTTTTATTTTATACAAGAAAATTATGGTAAACTATCTTTACAAATGGTTAAAACCGATTTATTATGATCACTTTGTGTTATTATTTTATTTCTTCACCACTGGTTTCAAACCAGAAACCATGTCTTAGAACCAAAAATTCGAAGACATGTGTTATCTACCAACCCACACTGAGCCTACGTGGTGGATTACAGCCCATTCTCTCTCATAGAGAGGTCGAGTCCTGTGTCCCAGCAATAGGAACATTATACGCTGATTATGCTTATGCTACTATATATAAAACTACAATAATGACGTCACAGTTTTTTCAAACGATTCTTATAAAACTCGGCCCATATTGCCCGGTTACTCCTCAATAGAGGGACGAATAAGGCCAAAGCTACGATTTGTAAGTACAGTGTTATAGCACGCAACTTAAATGAAGCTTTAAAAAGCTCCCATAAAGCTAAAGTCAATACGTTGACGTTAGTTAGAATAAACATGGCAGTTGCTGTACACAAACGACTCAATTTTTCTTTCCTTCTTTCATTTTTTGAAATCACAGCAGCGTTTTTGTTTTGACAAAAAAACAAAGAATACAGAAGCTTCATGAAAATTATGAAGTTTATAATAAAAGGTATAATATTACACGAGACGAGAGTGGAAATGGTTATAGTTAAAAGTATTTTCTCTTTATCATTTTCTATTGCTCGTTCAATAAAAAGTAAAATCAATTGACAAGCAATCACCACTACACATGGCACACCCCACGCGAAGAGAGAGCTTTTAAGAATCTTCCAATTAACGTCTTTATGAAAAACTTTTACAATGTCAACGTAAAACATGTAACACATCACCAACGACCAATAGTTGTACACTGTCGTTAAATATACGAACATGAAGAAATGAATCCGTGAACGATAGTCTAAGCGACAAGGAAAGTCAGCGACTGACACTAGTGTTAAACGTAATATGTTCACAAACACTGTACTAGAATACACATAGTTGTTGAAATTACGAAACTTCTTTATAAGAATCCACGATGTCATTCCGTAAGTGAATGAAACCATTGTAATGGCGAAATGGACGTAGTGTCCGTACACATGTGCTTTGCATGGTGAGTTCATCACATTTTCATTAAGTGAGTTTTCTACGCCGATATCAAAATCAACCATATCACTTTACAAATTGGTTGCACTTAGATTTTGTTAGCAACGTCCATTATTATACGAAAACAATTTAAACGTAAGATACAGATTTGAATCCCTCCCGTAACATGGTCAGCCACAAACTAATGTGATTCAACCAGTTTTTCTGCGTTTAATGACATCGATTATGTTTATCTTGTGACTATGATAACACCAGGATTTACTGGGAAACATAATTATAAAATTGCATACATTTTGTTTCTGGTACGGACCCGCTAAAAGCAGTAAGTTAGCATATGAGTATAAGAGTATGTAGGTAAATAAATTGATTTGGTAAAGTTAACTGAATTGCGTAGGTCTGACGTGTCAGATAAAGCGCACCGTCGAGTGAGTATAGTCGTCTACACTAATACAATCGGCACTAATATACAAGAAAACCTGATATCGTGGTCTCATGTTACGTCATTTAGTTCGTTTCAAAGCGGAATAGTCTATAGATATCCTCTAATAGTGATCAAATATTTCGTTAAAGTGATTTTCATCACACAAGTTACTAAAATATGTGTGCAGCTGCTGTCACGTACGTTGATTCTACAATAAGTAACTGTCACGTGTTTTTATTCTACAGTATATAACTGTCACGCACTTTTATTCTACAGTATGTAACTCGCATGGGCTTTTATTCTATATGGCTGTCATTTTTGTTAATTCTACACTGTATGGTTGACACATGACTGGGTTAATACCGTGCAGCGTAGCGGTCTTACTAAGAACTAGTACAATGCGTGACTAATTCTCAAACTATATTTTCCCACAAATCAACGGACAAAACATATTTATTTTTCATGGAATACCCGGCGTTATCAAAAGCTTACCAGAACTAAAACGACCTGTGCCGATAAGGCAACACTTGATTAGTACGCTAAGTGCACAAAATCCCATTAACCATAGCTATAAGTTTGTCTCCGACCATGTTATTGTAAGGTGCGGACTAACACTTTTATTATACTGACTGTGCTAGGGTACCCACATCGGAAACTGTAAAAAAACAGTAAAAGCCTAGTGGTGTGACCGTTGGACTGCTGCCACGTCATAGGTCTCCAATTCGAACCCAAGACACGCACCTCTGATTTATCGGATTCATGTGCGTATTGTATAATTATCACTTGCTTCGGTGACGGTAAACATCGTAAGGAAACCAGCATCATCATCTGCCTAGCCTTTTCCCAACTGTATTGGGGTCGGCTTCCAGTCATGCCGGATTTAGCTGAATACCAGTATTTTACGCAGAGCGGCTGCCTACCAGACCTCCACAACCCATTAACTGGGTAACACGGTATTTCATGGCAAGACTGGAGTCAGATTTACTGGCTTCTGACTATCCGTAACGACTGCCAAAGATCAACCAATGACAGCCGGGACCAACGGCTTAACGTGCTTTCCGAGGCACGGAATCATCTTTTTATCAGACAATCAGGTGATTCAAGCCTGCAATGTCCTAACCAAACTGGAAACAACATCACAAAGTATGCTTCCCGTAGGAATCGAACCCACGACCACCGGGTCACAAGGCAAACGCCTAAACCACTCGACCACGGAGGAAACCAGCATGCCTGAGAGATATTTCTCAATGGCATGTAAAGTCAAGTCAAAGGCCCGCGGCATAAAAACTCTGACACCAGGTTAGACACTAACCACACGAGAAAGAAGAAGTTCTGAAACTGTCACCTACACCTTTTTATTTCAAAGTACAAAAGTAAAGTGCGGTGTCCAAGTTTAGAGACTCTTTGACTCTTCCAAGTAGATTTTTTTTTTTTTAGAGATCCGTTTTATCTATTGTAAGTATTATTTACTACACTGCGGAGTTTTCACACTCGCTAGTACTGGACTACATAGCTTTCACGCACGCACACGGATATCTAAACTTAGGGTAAAACAACATACAGCATGCAGTGCATAAACAAATAAACAACTAGAGTTTTTCAATTATTATTTTTTTTTAATTACACACACAAACTTAATAGACTAAAATTCATTTCAATCGATTCCTATAGTACTCGTGCCATAATGCCCGGTTACTTTTTACTAATGGAACAAATAACGATAGAATTACTGTTTGAACGCTAAATGTAACAGTCCGTACTGGCAATGAATAATAAAAGAACAAATCCCATATGAGAAAGATCAAAACATTGACGTTAGTCAACAAAAACATCACCATCGCTGTACATAAACGACGCCACTTCACTTTATTTCTTTCGCTTTCGGGAACCCCACATGCGTTTTCAACTCTACAAGAAAACAGACAATGAATAACCTTTATAAAAACGATCACGTTTATTATCAAAGGCAGGAAATCACACGTGAATAATGTGCAAACGGAGATAATCACAAGAATTAATTTCCCTTTATCGCCTTCTACTGCTAGTTTAACAATGATTAACATCAAAATACCAATGAAAAATCCTATCATAGGCGCACACCAAGCCAATATAAAACTTCTAAGAAACTTTCTCTTAAAATCTCCATTGAAAACTTTTACAACTTCAACGTAAAACATGTAACACATCACTAACAACCAGTAGTTGAACACCGTCGAAAGGAACATGAAGATTAAAAAGTGTTTGAGCGTCGAAATCGTTTTGAAGCCATACACATTAGTTATGAACACTACAGTTAAACGAATAAAATTCACTAGGATCGCGTTGAGATACACGTAGTTGTTGAAATTGCGAAACTTCTTGATGAGGTACCACGATGTCACTCCGTATGTGAACGTCGTCAGAGTCATGGCAAACTGGATATAGTGTCCGATTATAAGGAGAAGACCGACTGTTGGGTTTTCATTATCACACTCACTGACTGCAGAGTTGGATTCACTGGTATCACTATCAGCCATGATGATCATCAAACGTGGTGCTAACACTCAGCTTCAGGGTTAAATTTCCTTATTAATATACTTGCAAACAAAAATATAGGCGTCGTATATCGGTTAGACTCTCAACAGTCAATATCAGGGTTAAAACCAAACTAGCGTTAGCAACCCTGATTTTAGGTATTAAGAGTATCTAGTAATCGATATTATTTGCATTTACTTATCTTGTACAGTTCATAATAGCTTTATTAGTCACAAGTATAGCGCCATGCGGCCGTCATCGGTTCGTTGATTATCTCAAACAATTGCAAATGAATGCCCCCTATCACTCGATGCACTTGAAAGACAATACAAGTTAATAATTAAGTGCGTGACAGCTAGTGAGAGTAGTAGTATCACGCGTGACAGCTGCACGAAGTAGATCGATCAGCGTGACGGCTAAGCATTGTGAGAGTAAAGTGTACGTAGTAATTGTAATGGGTGTAAAAATACCCTTCACAAAGCCCAAAGGCACTTGTTTGATATTTTTTTGTTCTGGGCCATACCATACCTTCTTGTTACGGAGATATTAGAGGTCAAACTTCCAACTACATCACAAGTTTTTTTGACGTGACAACGTCTAATAAATCGATGAACGCCGGCTGCATGCACGAAAAAGGATGACTCATTGTCCCGTTACGCTCATTGTACGCTTGCGCCGCATGTAAGTATATAAGCAATAATTTCATCAATGTTTTGTTATGACGTTGTCACGTTCTATCGTCCGTAAACCAACTTTTACAGCCAACCAATTTTTTTTTAAATAGACATTTTTAATTTTATAACTTTACTCAAAAACCTTCAAGATCCCTTTGCGCGTTACATTGAGTCCTACCGTGAAACGAAATTTTTGACCCAAAAAAAAGAAGTTGTTTCCCAGCAATGTTTGAGTAGAGTTTGATGTTCAGAATGCTTGGTGGACGGCATCGTGAAGGGTTCATTTACACCTATATAATGCTACTACAGTATGTATCACATCACAATCATACGTTCGACACAGTATGTAATAAGCCAAGTCAGAGGCCCATGGGTGGCAAAAGTCTGGCAAACAGGTTAGGTACTAACCACACGATAAAGAAGAAAGTGTTTATGAAAAAAAATTTTAGACCAAACCTAATAATTATATGGTCCGACGTAAACTAATATATATGGATATTGAGATTTTGTGCACTTAGCGTACTAATCCAGTTTGTTTTTGTTGCCTTATCGGTACAGCGCATATTGGTTCTAGCATTTAATAAAAGCTTTTGATAATGCCGAGAGTTGCATAAAAAATACTATTATATGTATATTCTACCGTTCAAACTTGTGTTTGTATTGTACCTTCAACCTCTTAAAGGATTATGTATTTATCAATAAAAGAACTTCACTTACAGGTCTTTAAATTTCAAGTTATTGTACTAGTTATGCATGAAACTCAAATACTTTATAATAAAGTAGTAACGCATGCGACAACTACACAGTGTAGAATCAACATACGTGGCAGTTACGTATGTAAGTAGTACAGTCACGAGCACCAATATGTAAACACTTTCCTAAATTTAAAAGTAATTTTCGCGAAAAATAACGATTGTAACTTGGAGATAGGATCTTTTTCATAAAAATATGTGTTCCAAAATACTATGTTCGTAACAACATGAAATTATAATCAGAACAGTAGGAGAAAAACACTCTTAACAGTTGTACATCCACCCTTAACAAACGTCACGTAAGGCCGCAATACTGCCTCTGGCCTCTTTGAGGAGTGGCTAGGGAGGCGCCACGGCGCCCTCACCTTCCGCCTGACGCAGGTCCTCACCGGACACGGGTGCTTCGGGAGGTACCTGTACCGAATCGGGCGGGAGGAAACGCCCGGGTGCTACAACTGCGAGGATCGACCGGAGGACACGGTGGAGCACACCGTGGAGGTCTGCTCTGCTTGGGCGGAGCACCGCCGTGTCCTCGTAGCGGCGATTGGCGGCGGCGACCTCTCGCGTCCGGCCCTGGTTCAAGCCATGGTCCGGGGCGAGAGGGAATGGGAAGCCGTCGCCTCCTTCTGCGAAGCAGTCATGCTAGCGAAGGAGGCGGCGGAACGTGAGAGGGAGAGAACCTCCTCACGTCCCAGCCGCCGCGGGAGAAGCACCGGGCGTCGGGGGCCACGCCGTGATGGCTCTCGGCCACCGTAGGCGCGGGCCTGTGGACGGCGAGTAATGGGCTAGCTCGCCGTCCGTCCGTCGTATGACGACGGGCAGGCCGTGTCGACGGCGCGTTCGTGTTCCACGCGCGCCTCAAAGAGATGTCAGCAAACGGGAGGGGCCCGCAAGGGCCGGTGCCTGCCAGGGCTGCGGGACTGTTCGAAAGAGATACCGCGGCCCTGGAACATAAAGGGCCAACGAAGGAACATGGGTGTTTTTTAGTCAGTAAGAGTCTGACACTCCCTTCCGCTCCGCCCAGAGCGGGAGGAGTCATTTGATGATTTCTCACCCCCCAAAAAAAAAAAAAAAAAAAGGCCGCAATACTGCCAAGGGTGTGATGGTACATGAAAGTAAATGATAAGTTGAAGGAGCCTACTGGACCTACAAGGCTAACAGTCCCTACGACCCTAAGCCCTAAGCCCTACAGCCCTAACCTATCATATACCTAGTATGTAATAGATACATATATAAATAAGTTCGGGATGACTGCACCATGCGACCTAAGGTTACAGACGGATTGGAGACAGGATTTCCAGGTACGGGAAGGGTACACTCACTGCCAGTCCCGCCGACTCACGAGACTGATCAGAGATGGCTAAAGGTGTCTTGGCCACTGTGAGGGGTAATGAGACAAGAATATAAAATTCAAATCTGATTTATTTACAAATGTTACCGCTTATATACTACTTTTTCTTAACACACACTATTATACAAAATCTTTGTGTCCTATGCGTATAAGATGCAACCCAATCATTATCTTAACTGGGCCGAGTGCTGAGTCAATGTCCAAAGGTAACATTGAACAACAGTTGTTAAGTGTTTACATATTGGTGCTCGTGACTGTACAAAGCGTGATGGAAAATTGAACAGCATCTTATAATGAGCTTTTACAAGTAAGAACCTAGTAAACTGGGCGGAAGTGATACCGACGCTAACACGGTTACCACGTATTCGGTACCTACATCCTTCTGCCCCCCCCCCCCATAGACAATTTTCATAGATACCTAATTAAAAAAAAAAAACAACTGTTACAAACATTTTGACCGTGTAGGTATAGCAGTTTGGTAGGAAACAGCTGTGCTCAGAATGATGTACTGAATACGTGGTAACCGTTTTAGCGTCGGTGTCATATTCCACCCTGCATTAGTATACAGCCGCCCGCGGCTTCACCCACGTTCCCAATAAAACTGTCGTTATCATGGGCATAAGATAAACATAATCGATTTCACTAAACATCGAAAATCTGGTTTAATCACATTAGTTTATGTCTAACCATGTTACGGGAGAGAGTCAAAACTGTATCTCTTGCTTAAATAATTTTAGAGAGAATAACATTAAAAATTGTAACAAAATTTAAGGGTCCAGCAAGTTTATAAATCGACATGGCTGACATTGACATCGGCGTGAAAAACTCAACAGTTGATAACAGTGAGGTGAACCCATCATGCAAAGTGTACGTCATCGGACACTACGTCCATTTCGCCATTACAATGGTTACATTCACTTACGGAGTGACATCGTGGATTCTTATAAAGAAGTTTCGCAATTTCAACAACTACGTGTATTCCAGTGCAGTGTTTGTGAATATATTACGTTTAGCACTAGTGTCAATTAATGACTCGGCTTGCCAACACCAGCAGTACCGTTCACGGACTCATTTCTTTATCTTCGTTTATTTAACGACTGTGTACAACTATTGGTTGTTAGTGATGTGTTATATGTTTTACGTTGATATTGTAAAAGTTTTTCATAAAGATATAAAAAATAGGATTCTGAAAACCTCCCTGTTTGCTTGGGGTGTGCCTTGTATCGTGGTTATTATATTGAGATTAATTTTCCTCATAATTGAACAAACATTAGAAGGAGATAAAGAGGATAAACTCCTTCTTGTTTTCTCCATTTTCACTTACGTCTCATGTAATATCATACCTTTGATTATAAACTTCAGCATTTTCATGAAACTTGTGTATTCTTTGTTTCTTTGTGAAAACGAAAATGCTGCTGAGGTTACGAAAAATGAAAACTTGCGTCGTTTGTGTACAGCGACGGCCATGTTTGTTTTGACTAACGTTAATGTTTTAATATTAGTTTTAGAGCATGTTTTTAAAGTTTTATTTCCATTGCCTACTTTCACGATGTACGTACAAATCATAGCCTTGGCCTTGTTTATCCCTTTGTTAAAGAGTAACCGAGCACTATGGGGCGAGTATTTTAAGAAATTATTGAAAACTAGCTGTGCCCCGCGACCGGCGTCCGCGTGAAATGATTATTAAAATATGAATTCCCTATTTGAATCGGGTTTTTGTTAATAATTTCAAGAGTTTTCATTTTTTTTCACGGAACAATATTTTTTTTTAAATAAAAATTTAAAGTTACTCCTTATTGCATCAGCTATATGCCAGTGCCATCAAAATCGGAACAGCCGTTTCGGAGATTAGCCGAAACAAACAGATAGACACACATGCAAAAAAAAATGTGTTTCTGCCATAAGTACACACAGAAACTACAAAAAGACACTCCAATTTTATTTATTTGTATATGTAGGTACTTATAGATAACTATGTCATGATTCATCATTATCATTGTTAGCCTCATGCCAGCCACTGCTGTGTACAGACTTTGTCCCGTTTTGTGCCATGTTTCTCTGGTCTGCGAATTTCAACCAGGTCTTCGGAGTGACATCCAGCCATCTGGCTGATGTGATATTGTTGTTTCGTTTCTCCATAATTGTCTGATAATATGTTTGGCAATTTCCTTTCATTATTAGCATTTAGGTACAAACTGTTTGTTTAGATATTGTAGTTACTATAGTTTATATAATTAATATTTTTGACGTTTAATTGTATAAAATAAATAATGTAAGCCCTCAATCCTTGTCTTTACTTTACTCAATATAGAAATCAGCTGTTCAGCTGTGTGTGTGTGTGTGCTGATTTTTTTTCGCGATTTCAGGTTTGGTCCCCATAGTAAAAGTTGTTCATAATGATGAGTACAATGACCTCTTAAGAGGTTTCTGGTGTTTTACAAATAACCCTGTATTTAGACTCAGCTTTAATGGTAGCATGCATAATCGTTGTCCAATAACAAAAAATATTAAATTGTTCCGTTTATTGCGACACAAGATTCGTCTCACCGAATTTTAGCAGTGTACAAGGTGAGAGGGACACCGACGCAAAAACTGTTACCACGTATTCAGTACATCATTCTGAACCCCGCATAGAAATTTTTCATCGGTAATTTAAAAAAAAAATCTCCTTTTCCATAATTTTGACCGTGTAGGTATTGCAATTTTTTTTAAAACAGCTGTTTTTTTTTTTAAAACCGCACATGATAACTGCTCAGCTATCGCAGAATATAAAATAGTCTTTGCACATGACACACTCACCGCCACTAAACGTAAGCTTTTGAATTCGTGCACGTTACTACTAAACTGCGTAGTTGTCACGTCTTACAAAATTAATGAACTGTTTTCTTTATCTTCAACAGTTGTGAGTGGTCAATAGGTAAAATGGCAGGTATTTTAGCCACTACAGATTCAAGATATCCTATTTACGCGATCCCCTGCGTTGTCATTATTATCTGTCTGCCTTGTCCCAGCTAGGTTGGGGACGGCTTTTGGTCTCAACGGATGCATCTGAGCATGTGACTGCCTACCTGGCTTGGTTGGTGAGACTGGTTGTTAATTTTCCTTGTTTCATAACTTCTTGAAACGACTGCCATGGATCTACAAATAATAGTCAGAACCAATGGCTTTTCCATGACACGGAACAGTCTCGATATTTAATAATATAAAATGTTATAGTTTACAGATAGATGCTATAAAAATAATGTATGGACACCAATTCACGGATTGACCTGAGAAAGCGCTAATTAACCTTATATCGAATGAAACAGCTGGTATTATTAAACCATGAGCCCCTTGCGTTATAATCGGCTATTAATGGCTACTAGTTGTATTAGAAACCTTACAAGATAAGTTAAGGCAAAACGAAATCGATAATAGATAATGGTAGATAATACCAAAAATCTGGTTTAATCACATTAGTTGGCTCCTGCCTCTGTTATCGTAATGTTCGAAGTGGAACTTTTGTTTTATGGACTGTCTAGAGTCAAGTCGGTATTTGTGGACTTTAATTTAGTTTACAAGTAAACTACTCGTATCATGGAAAATGACGTCGCAGCTGAGTGTTAACACCACATTGGATGCTCATCGCGATATCGGTGCCAGTGAACACAACTCAACAGAGATTGATAGTGACAATGAAAATCCATCAATTGTTCTTTTCTTTACAATCGGACACTGTGTTCAGTTTGCCATGACTCTGGCTACGTTCACATACGGAGTGACATCGTGGTCCCTCATGAGGAAGTTCCGCATTTTCAACAACTACGTGTATCTCAATGCAATCCTCGTGAATGTTATTCGTTTGATTGTAGTGTTCATAACTAATGTATATTCTCTCGAAACGATTGAGTCGCTAAAACAGTTTTTCATATTTATATTTTTATCGACTGTATTCAACTATTGGTTGTTAGTAATGAGTTATATGTTTTACGTTGATGTTGTAAAAGTATTCAATGGCGATATAAACAGGAAGTTTCTTAAAAGCTTTCTCTTGGCTTGGGGCGTGCCTATTATAGGACTGATCATCGGTATATTAATTTTCATCATTATTGTACTAGCGATAGAATGTGATAAAGACGAATTGATTCTTTTACTTGTCCTTATTGGCACGGTAGTCATATGTGATATTGTACCTTTGATCATAAACGTGGTATTTTTAATAAAGCTCATTCGTTCTCTGCTTTCTTGTAGTAATGAAAACGCTTGTGTGATTCCTAAAGCAGAAAAAAAGAAGGAAAACTGCCGTCGTTTGAGTACAGCGACGGTTATGTTTATGTTGTCCAATGCTAATCTTTTGGTATATCTATTTTGGGGTGTATTTTTTGATTCATTACCATTACGGGCAGTTGTATTTAGTGTTCAAACGATCACTCTTTCATTATTTGTTCCTTTAGTAAAGAGTAATCGTACATTATGGTACGAGTATTATTTGAATAGAAAAAATAGCGCCATGTCATGATTTAATTTTTTTTTTGTTGGTCGGTAATATCTGGACGATAGAGGAGTAGATAGTAGCGTCCTTCTTTGTGTTTATTGTAATAAAATACAATTGCCATCGTCAGGCGAATATAGCGTGTAGCAGTAGTATGTAACTAACTCTATTTGTTTTAAATAAACACTTTAAGATTTCGAAATTGTTTTTCTTTGCCTGAATACTGTCTTATTCTCTTTAAAAAATGTTTTCATGGATGAAAAAAACAGCCAACGTGTCGGCTGTGTTACATAAGGCTTGTCCTTTCAGCCTTAGGCACGGCAAATAAATTTTCATCGGTAATTGCATCAATATCAGCTGTTCCATACCTTTTGGCCGTGTAAATATTGCAATTTTGTAGGAAACGTTTTCTATGTGTTCAGAATGGTGTAACAAATACGTGGTAACCGTTTGTGACTCAGTGTACCTTCCACTCTGTATTTTGTACAACAATGAATCTTTAGAGGTGTGCAGATCAAAAGAACAGCGCTGAAATATCTCAAGTGCATGGCACCCGCAGATAAAATTAACGTTTAATATACCAACAGAATGGAGGATATAATATTATATTTTTTTGTTTGTTTTACAACATTCATACTATATCGCATCTAAGGAACAAAATATCAGTTCTATGTGTAGTATAGTGGTAACGTGTCTTCAGCCATGCAGTGTAGTCGTGGCTTCCAAGAAAGCAGCACAGTAATGGTAAGTTCGAACGCCAGTGGTAACTTGCGTGATAGTTACGCAGTGTGAAAGTAACATGCGTGACAGCTACGCAGTGTAGTAGTAACATGCGTGACAACTTCAAAGTGTAACGTACGCGTTTATGACAGAAGTCACCCTGTCTTTGCTGCGCAGGACACCGCTAACATCAAAGAATTATGGTGTTGCAGCATGAAATGCAGTGTTATAACGTCATATCAACTAACAAAATCATAATGGTGGTATTATAAAAGCTTTCATGAAGAGATGACGATGTAGCTATGTTATCATAAGTTTTATTGACCATTACGACTGATAGAAAGGGTATTTAGAACGATACACGCTAAGTGCACAAAACCTGATTAATCGCATTAGTCTGTTTCGGTCCTTGTTAACGTAATGATCGAACCTTTTATTTTCAATTATAGTGGAATTTACACTTGTCAACTACATTTTTGTTTTCAATACAATAACAACGGAAAATTACTAAAATGCCTGAGTGTCAGTGCCAAGTTTGATGCCTACCATGGCTGATTATGACTTCATCTTGCCCGTGTGTTCCACTGTGGACGATTGCTACCTGGACCCATCAGCCGTTACCATCTTCATGATCGGACACTACAGTATCTTCGCTTTGTGTCTGGCTACGTTCACATACGGAGTGACATCGTGGTACCTCATCAGGAAGTTTCGCAATTTCAACAACTACGTGTATCTCAGTGCTAATCTAGTGAATATATTACGTTTAACTATTGTGTCAATAACTGTACTTCATTGCGAAGCCACGACCATTGACTTCAGAGAGTGTTTTAGTATAATATATTGGTATATTACCTTTGCTTATTTAACGAATGTGTATAATTGTTGGTTGTTAGTGATGTGTTATATGTTTTACGTTGATATTGTTAAAGTTTTTCATAAAGATATCGAAAGGAAGTATCTTAAAAGCTCCATCTTTGCCTGGGCCGTGCCTTTAATAATTTGGATCATTTGTGGATTATGTTTAGTCATTATTCATGTAACAAGCAAAGACGATAGCGATAGAATAGCTTTTTTGTTTCTCACCATAAGCTCTATAATCACGTGCAATGTTTTACCTTCGTTTACAAACTTGATAATTTTTATGAAACTTGTGAATTCGTTGTTTTTTTCTAAAAACACGAACGCCAGTGCTGTTTCTAAAAAAGACAGAAGGAAGGATAAGTTCCGTCGTTTGTTCATAGCTACGGCTATGTTTGTTTTAAGTAACGTCGTTGTGCTGACGTTTGTTATATTTGATATATTTAAACTTTCAATTGAGGTGCGTTCTGTTATGTTAAGCTTGCAAATAGCAGCCTTGGCCTTATTTGTGCCTTTATTGAAGAGTAATCGGTCATTCTGGCACGAGTACTATGTGCACCGATTCAAAGGACTGTGTCGGGATTTTTGTCGTGTTGGTAGTCTGAAACGTCAGGGCGATGGGCAGCCGAGAGTTCATAAGTAACACTTATGCATATAACACTAACACTAAAAATGGGTTATTTACCATGTTTACTATTTATTTTGAGTTTCCGATATTTCTGGTTTTCCGTCATCCTCGTGCTTGCCTGTTGCAAGTACTATGAATATCGATAACTCAAAAAAATATTTCGCTTTTTATAGTTAACACGCTAACTGCGACAAAAAAAAACGTACCTAAACTTTCATCTGGTGCGGTGGCGGGCGGAATGCGCATCCATCGACCTTTTCGACAATGCGTATCAGTCCTTTTTGACCTGACACCTCTAGGATAGATTAAAGCGCTTTAACTTTGCTTATTATATTTTCTTTGTCTTCTATATTTGTCTCTGTCGAACTTCTACTAATACCGAAATTAATCGTTCCGCACCAGCGGCAAGCACCGTATCGGGCCGATTTTGTGTGAGCATTAACACCTTCACTGCGGGTCTGCGGAAGGTGTTAATGATGGTGTTAGTGACCTTGTCAGGTTAAAAACTTTTACTTATCTTAAATTATACACCATTATTTTTAGGTCGTTCTAGAGCCGAATACCATGAACTCGATCATCGAACTCGAAACGATTGGGACTATTTTTTTCAAAAAATAACAATAAAAAAAAACACAAAAAAATAAATTTAATGTTTTTTTTTTAAATAATGAGAACTCAAATGCATAAGTGTGTGTAAAACGTATCCACGATCGGCAACACATGCGAACGATACCCATTGAAAAATTCATTCATCGATCGATTCTCATTATTTCACAAAAAAAAAACATTAAATTTATTCTTTCGTGTTTTTTGTTTATTGTTATTTTTTGAAAAAATAGTCCCAATCGTTTTGAGTTCGATGATCAAGTTCATGGTATTCGGCTCCAGAACGACCTAAAAATAATGGACTATAATCTCTTGGCGCTTGAATGACATTTACTGGTGGTCGGTGTTAATAAACATTTGTGACATTAATTACATAGAGAAAATAAGACGGTGGCGTTTGTTCTAATTGGCCCCGCACCAAAATATCCTTTTAATTATTGAAACAAGTAATTTAAGGTCTTAGATTAAATAAATTCCAATAAATATATAAACTTTATTATTGTCTTTTTTTGTCTGTATGTAGCATGAAAGTTTACTATAACTGTTTAAGTGCAGAGCACCTGATGGTTCGCGAACCTTGAGGAGGTCGATGATCACCCTCCGAGTTAAGACGACCGGTAGCAAAGCCTTCTATGCCAAAAAGCAATCTACGATTAAAACATTATTAGTCATTATTTTATGCGGCATTCTAGTTTTATGTAAGTTTTTCTGATTTTTAAAAGACTTCTGCCACTTATTTGATCTGAAGTTCTAAACGATAAGAAAATAATAGATATACATAGGTACACAGATATTTTTATATTGAGTAATGGATTTTTCCGCCTATCCTTTGGTAACAATAATACTACATTACTGTTTTGTTTCCCGATACTAATACTGACTTCATGTACCATTTCGAATGTACAAGATAAAACAAGATAAACAGAATCGATCCCTACTCCAAGTGCCGTGATTTGGTTTAGTTTGTTTCTAACCCTCGCATAGTAATAATTCTAGTGACTTTTACTAAATATCGGCCCCTTTGAGTCACATCTTGAATCTCTCGTCTGTTTTTTTTAAAGTGGACCTCAAAATCTGGGTGTCAGCAATACGCTTGAAGCTCATCATGGCTGATATTGACATCAGCGGCAATTTTACTCCAAGTGAAAATGACGAGAATCCAACTTGCAAAACATTTATTTATCAAACATTACATTCAGTTCTCTATAGTAATGGTTTCGTTCATATACGGAGTGACATCGTGGTACCTCATCAGGAAGTTTCGTAATTTCAACAACTATGTGTATCTCAATGCGACCCTAGTGAATATATTACGTTTAACTGTCGTATCCGTGGTTGATGTTCCGTGTGACCAATGGTTTAGGTCTCGCATGCATCTTTTTGTCTTCGTATATTTAACAAATGTGTTTAACTATTGGGTGTTGGTAATGTGTTATATGTTTTACGTTGATATTGTTAAAGTTTTTCATCGAGATATTGAAAGGAAGTTTCTTAAAAGCGCCATTTTTGCTTGGGGTCTACCTCTGATTGTTCTGGGCATTTGTAGATTGGTTTTGCTCATAATTGAAGAAAGTTTAGAATGTGACGATGATAAACTTTTTCTGTTTTTAATCGAACTTGCTTCTATAGGCGGGTGCACTTTTATACCATTAATAATAAACTTCATAATTTTTATAAAACTTGTGTATTCCTTGTTTTTTTGTAAAGATAAAAATAAGATTGCGGTGCCCAGGAAAGAAACAGTGAAAGACAATTCGCGTCGTTTGTGCACAGCAACGGCTATGTTTATTTTAACTAA
This sequence comes from Eurois occulta, assembly GCA_950022335.1. Taxonomy (NCBI): domain Eukaryota; kingdom Metazoa; phylum Arthropoda; class Insecta; order Lepidoptera; family Noctuidae; genus Eurois; species Eurois occulta. The sequence continues at coordinate 10,553,453 of OX465502.1, forward strand.
CCTTAATGTTTTGACATTAGCTGTGTGGGAATTATTTGAATTTTCGTTCCCATTTCGAGCTTATACATTGTGCATACAAATGATTGCGTTGGCTTTCTTTGTCCCTTTATTAAAGAGTAACCGAGCGCTATGGTGTGACTATTATAATCGACCGAAAAAGATTTTGTCGTGATTATTTATAGCCAATCATGACATTAAATTATCACTTTACTGAGTGGCTAATCAACAACCAAAAAAGTTCTTTTCTTTACAATCGGACCCTGTGTTCAGCTTGCCATGACTCTTGCTACGTCCACATACGGAGTGACATCGTGGTCCCCCATGAGGAAGTTCCGCATTTTCAACAACTAGGTACGTGTATCTCAATGCAATCCTTGTGAATGTTATTCGTTTGATTGTAGTGTTCATAACTAATGTATATTCTCTCGGAACGGTTGAGTCGCTAAAACAGTTTTTCATTTTTATGTTTGTTTCGACTGTATTCAACTTCAACTATTGGTTATTAGTAATGAGTTATATGTTTTACGTTGATGTTGTAAAAGTATTCAATGGCGATATAAACAGGAAGTTTCTTAAAAGCTTTCTCTTGGCTTGGGGCATACCTATGATAGGACTGATCATCGGTATATTAATTTTCATCATTATTGTACTAGCGATAGAATGTGATAAAGACAAATTGAATCTTTTACTTGTCCTTATTGGCACGGTATTGATATGTGATGTTGTACCTTTGATCATAAACGTGGTATTTTTAATAAAGCTCATTCGTTCTCTGCTTTCTTGTAGTAATGAAAACGCTTGTGTGATTCCTAAAGCAGAAAAAAAGAAGGAAAACTGCCGTCGTTTGAGTACAGCGACGGTTATGTTTATGTTGTCCAATGCTAATCTTTTGGTATATCTATTTTGGGGTGTATTTTTTGATTCATTACCATTACGGGCAGTTGTATTTAGTGTTCAAACGATCAGTCTTTCATTATTTGTTCCTTTAGTAAAGAGTAATCGTACATTATGGTACGAGTATTATTTGAATAGAAAGAATAGCGCCATGTCATGATTTCGTTTTTTTTTGTTGGTCGGTAATATCTGGAGGATAGAGAAGTAGATAGCTTAGCGTCCTTCTTTGTATTAATTGTAATAAATACAATTGCCATCGTCAGCCGAATATAGTGTGTAGCAGGTAGTATGTAACTAACTCTGTTTTAAATAAATATTTTAAGATTTCGAAATTGTTTTTCTTTGCCTGCATACTGTCTTATTCTATTTAATGATTGTTTTCATGGATGAAAAAAACAGCCAACGTGTCGGCTGTGTTACATCAGGCTTGTCCTTTCCGCCTTAGGCACGGCAAATACATTTTCATCGGTAATTTCATCAATATCAGCTGTTCCATACCTTTTGGCCGTGTAAATATTGCAATTTTGTAGGAAACGTTTTCTATGTGTTCAGAATGATGTAACGAATACGTGGTAACCGTTTGTGACTCAGTGTACCTTCCACTCTGTATTTTGTACAACAATGAATCTTTAGAGGTGTGCAGATCAAAAGAACAGCGCTGAAATATCTCAAGTGCATGGCACCCGCAGATAAAATTAACGTTTAATATACCAACGAACAGAATGGAGGATATTATATTTGTTTTGTTTGCTTTCCAACATTCATACTATGTCGCATCTAAGGAACAAAATACCAGCTCTATGTGTAGTATAGTCAAGTGGTAACGTGTCTCCTAGCCATGCAGTGTAGTCGTGGCTTCCAAGAAAGCAGCACAGTAATGGTAAGTTCGAACGCCAGTGGTAACTTGCGTGATAGTTTCGCAGTGTGAAAGTTACATACGTGACAGCTACGCAGTGTAGTAGTAACATGCGTGACAACTTTAAAGTGTAACGTACGCGTTTATGACAGAAGTCACCCTGTCTTTGCTGCGCAGGACACCGCTAACATCAAAGAATTATGGTGTTGCAGCATAAAATGCAGTGTTATAACGTCATATCAACTAACAAAATCATAATGGTGGTATTATAAAAGCTTTCATGAAGAGATGACGATGTAGCTATGTTATCATAAGTTTTATTGACCATTACGACTGATAAGGGTATTCAGAACGATACACGCTAAGTGCACAAAACCTGATTAATCGCATTAGTCTGTTTCGGTCCTTGTTAACGTAATGATCGGAACCTTTTATTTTTAATTATAGTGTTAGTTACACTTGTCAACCAGATTTTTGTTTTCAATACAATAACAACGGAAAATTACTGAAATGCCTGAGTGTCAGTGCCAAGTTTGATGCCTGCCATGGCTGATTATGACTCCATCTTGCCCGTGTGCTTCACTGTGGACGATTGCTACCTGGACCCATCAGCCGTTACCATATTCATGTTCGGACACTACAGTATCTTCGCTTTGTGTCTGGCTACGTTCACATACGGAGTGACATCGTGGTACCTCATCAGGAAGTTTCGCAATTTCAACAACTACGTGTATCTCAGTGCTAATCTAGTGAATATATTACGTTTAACTATTGTGTCAATAACTGTACTTCATTGCGAAGCCACGACCATTGACTTCAGAGAGTGCATTAGTATATATTGGTTTATTACCTTTGCTTATTTAACGAATGTATACAATTGTTGGTTGTTAGTGATGTGTTATATGTTTTACGTTGATATTGTTAAAGTTTTTCATAAAGATATCGAAAGGAAGTATCTTAAAAGCTCCATCTTTTCCTGGGTCGTGCCTTTGATAATATGGATCATTTGTGGATTATGTTTAGTCATTATTCATGTAACAAGCAAAGACGATAACGATAGAATAACTTTTTTGTTTCTCACCGTAAGCTCTATAATCACGTGCAATGTTTTACCTTCGTTAACAAACTTGGTCATTTTTATGAAACTTGTGAATTCATTGTTTTTTTCTAAAAGCACAAACGCCAGTGCTGTTTCTAAAAAAGACAGAAGGAAGGATAAGTACCGTCGTTTATTCATAGCTACGGCTATGTTTGTTTTAAGTAACGTTGTTGTGCTGACGTTTGTTATATTTGATATATTTAGACTTTCAATTGAGGTGCGTTCTGTTATGTTAAGCTTGCAAATAGCAGCCTTGGCCTTATTTGTGCCTTTATTGAAGAGTAATCGGTCATTCTGGCACGAGTACTATGTGCACCGATTCAAAGGACTGTGTCGGGATTTTTGTCGTGTTGGTAGTCTGAAACGTCAGGGCGATGGGCAGCCGAGAGTTCATAAGTAACATTTATGCATATGACACTAACACTAAAAATGGGTTATTTACCATGTTTACCTACTATTTATTTTGAGTTTTCGATATTTTCGGTTTTCCGTCATAAATTCATCATCGTGCTTGCCTGTTGCAAGTACGATGATCGAGAACTCAAAATAATTAGTAAACATGGTAAATATCTCGTTTTTTTATAGTTAACACGCTAGCTGCCACTAAAAAGATACGTTAACTTTCATCTGGTGCGGTGGCGGGCGGAATGCGCATCCATCGACCTTTTCGACAATGCGTATCAGTCCTTTTTGATCTGACACCAACAGGATAGACTAATGAGCTATAACTTTGCCTATTTTTTTTTGTTTTTTTTTTATATTTTTCTCTGTCGAACTTCTACTAATACCAAAATTAATCGGTCCGCACCAGCGGCAAGCACCGTATCGGGCCGATTTTGTGTGATCTGCAGTGAAGGTGTTAATGATGGTGTTAGTGACCTTGTCAGGTTAACAACTTTTACTTATCTTAACTAACATAATCTCTTGGCGCTTGAATGACATTTACTGGTGGTCGATGTTGATAAACATTTGTGACATAAATTACATAGAGAAAATAAGACGGTGGCGTTTGTTCTGATTGGCCCCGCACTAATAGATTCTTTTAATTATTCAAACAAGTAATTTAAGGCTTAAGATTAAATAAATTCCAATAAATATATAGACTTTATTATTATCTTTTTTTGTCTGAACAATAATACTACATTACTGTTTTGTTTCCCGGTACCAATACTGACTTCATGTACCATTTCGAATGTACAAGATAAAACAAGATAAACAGAATCGATCACTACTCCAAGTGCCGTGATTTGGTTTAGTTTGTTTCTAACCCTCGCATAGTAATAATTGTAGTGACTTTTACTATATATCCCCCTAGACCCCTTTATCACATGTTGAATCTCTCGTCTGTTTTTGTTTTAAAGTGGACCTTAAAATCTGGGTGTCAGCAATACGCTTGAAGCTCATCATGGCTGATATTGACATCGGCAGCAATTTTACTCCAAGTGAAAATGACGAGAATCCAACTTGCAAAACATTTATGATCAAACATTACATTCAGTTCTCTATAGTAATGGTTTCGTTCATATACGGAGTGACATCGTGGTATCTCATCAGGAAGTTTCGTAATTTCAACAACTACGTGTATCTCAATGCGATCCTAGTGAATATATTACGTTTAACTGTCGTATCCGTGGTTGATGTTCCGTGTGACCAATGGTTTAGGTCTCGCATGCATCTTTTTGTCTTCGTATATTTAACAAATGTGTTTAACTATTGGGTGTTGGTAATGTGTTATATGTTTTACGTTGATATTGTTAAAGTTTTTCATCAAGATATTGAAAGGAAGTTTCTTAAAAGCGCCATTTTTGCTTGGGGTTTACCTCTGATTGTTCTGGGTATTTGTAGATTGGTTTTGCTCATAATTGAAGAAAGTTTAGAATGTGACGATGAAAAACTTTTTCTCTTTTTAATCGAACTTGCTTCTATAGGCGGGTGCACTTTTATACCATTAATAATAAACTTCATAATTTTTATAAAACTTGTATATTTCTTGTTTTTTTGTAAAGATAAAAATAAGATTGCGGTGCCCAGGAAAGAAACAGTGAAAGACAATTCGCGTCGTTTGTGCACAGCAACGGCTATGTTTATTTTAACTAACCTTAATGTTTTGACATTAGCTGTATGGGAATTATTCGAATTTTCGTTCCCATTACGAGCTTATACATTGTGCATACAAATGGTTGCTTTGGCTTTCTTTGTCCCTTTATTAAAGAGTAACCGAGCGCTATGGTGTGACTATTATAATCGATCGAAAAAGATTTCGTCGTGATTATTTATAGCCAATCATGACATTAAATTATCACTTTACTGAGTGGCTAATCAAATCCTTATTGGCACGGTATTGATATGTGATTTTGTACCTTTGATCATAAACGTGGTATTTTTAATAAAGCTCATTCGTTCTCTGCTTTCTTGTAGTAATGAAAACGCTTGAGCGATTCCTACAGCAGAAAAAAAGAAGGAAAACTGTCGTCGTTTGAGTACAGCGACGGTTATGTTTATGTTGTCAAATGCTAATCTCTTGATATTTCTATTTTGGGGTGTATTTTTTTATTCATTACCATTACGGGCAGTTGTATTTAGCGTTTAAACGATCACTCGAGTAATCGTACATTATAGTACGAGTATTATTTGAATAGGAAGAATAGCGCCATGTCATGATTTCGTTTTTTTTGTTGGTCGGTAACATCTGGACGATAGAGGAGTAGATAGTAGCGTCCTTCTTTGTGTTTATTGTAATATACAATTGCCATCGTCAGCCGAATATAATAAATACTTCAAGATGTCGATATTGTTTTCCTTTGCTTGCATACTGTCTTATTCTCTGTAATGATTGTTTTCATGGATGGTAAAAAAAACAACCAACGTATCGGCTGTGTTACATAAGGCTGAAGGGACACCGAGGCAAAAAAATTTTCATCGGTTATTTCACCAATATCAGGTGCTCCATACATTTTGGCCGTGTAAATATTGTTGTTGTGTGTTCAGAATGATGTACCGAATACGTGGTAACCGTTTGTACAGCCAATGAATCTTTAGAGACATAGCAGATCTCAAGAACAGCGCTGAAATATCTCAAATGCATGACACCCGCAGATAAAATTAACGTTTAAAATACCAACGAACGGAGGATATTATTTTTATTTTTTTGTTTACTGGAACAAAATACCAGCACTATGAGTAGTTTAGTGGTAACGTGTCTTCTAGCCATGCAGTGTAGTAGTGGCTTCCAAGAAAGCAGCACAGTGTAATGGTAAGTTCGAACGGCAGTGGTAACTTGCGTGACAGCTATGCAATATGATAGTAACATGCGTGACAGTTACGCAGTTTACTAGTAGTGTACGTGACAGCGACGTAGTGTATTAATCATGCTTGACAAATTTAAAGTGTAACGTACTCGTTTGTGACAGAAGTCACCTTTAATAAAAAGCAATATAATGTGTCTTTGCTGCGCAGGACACCGCTGACATCAAAGAATGATGGTGTTGCAGCATGTATTGCAGTGTTATAACGTCATATCAACTAACAAAATCATAATGGTGTTAATATAAAAGCTTTCATGAAGTGATGACGATGTAGCTATGTTATCATAAGTTTTATTGACCATTACTACTGATAAAGGTATTCAGAACGATACACGCTAAGTGCACAAAACCTGATTAATCACATTAGTCTGTTTCGGTCCTTGTTAACGTAATGATCGAACCTTTTATTTTCAATTATAGTGTTAGTTACACTTGTCAACCAGATTTTTGTTTTCAATACAATAACAACGGAAAACTACTAAAATGCTTGAGTGTCAGTGCCAAGTTTGATGCCTACCATGGCTGATTATGACTTCATCTTGCCCGTGTGTTCCACTGTGGACGATTGCTACCTGGACCCATCAGCCGTTACCATATTCATGATCGGACACTACAGTATCTTCGCTTTGTGTCTGGCTACGTTCACATACGGAGTGACATCGTGGTACCTCATCAGGAAGTTTCGCAATTTCAACAACTACGTGTATCTCAGTGCTAACCTAGTGAATATATTACGTTTAACTATTGTGTCAATAACTGTACTTCATTGCGAAGCCACGACCATTGACTTCAGAGAGTGCTTTAGTATAATATATTGGTATATTACCTTTGCTTATTTAACGAATGTATACAATTGTTGGTTGGTAGTGATGTGTTATATGTTTTACGTTGATATTGTTAAAGTTTTTCATAAAGATATCGAAAGGAAGTATCTTAAAAGCTCCATCTTTGCCTGGGTCGTGCCTTTAATCATTTGGATCATTTGTGGATTATGTTTAGTCATTATTCATGTAACAAGCAAAGACGATAGCGATAGAATAGCTTTTTTGTTTCTCACCATAAGCTCTATAATCACGTGCAATGTTTTACCTTCGTTTACAAACTTGATAATTTTTATGAAACTTGTGAATTCATTGTTTTTTTCTAAAAGCACAAACGCCAGTACTGTTTCTAAAAAAGACAGAAGGAAGGATAAGTTCCGTCGTTTGTTCATAGCTACGGCTATGTTTGTTTTAAGTAACGTCGTTGTGCTGACGTTTGTTATATTTGATATTTTTAGACTTTCAATTGAAGTGCGTTCTGTTATGTTAAGCTTGCAAATAGCAGCCTTGGCCTTATTTTTGCCTTTATTGAAGAGTAATCGGTCATTCTGGCACGAGTACTATGTGAACCGATTCAAAGGACTGTGTCGGGATTTTTGTCGTGTTGGTAGTCTGAAACGTCAGGGCGACGATGGGCAGCCGAGAGTTCATAAGTAACACTTATGCATATAACACTAACACTAAAAATGGGTTATTTACCATGTTTACTATTTATTTTGAGTTTCCGATATTTCTGGTTTTCCGTCATCATCGTGCTTGCCTGTTGCAAGTACTATGAATATCGATAACTCAAAAAAATATTTCGCTTTTTATAGTTAACACGCTAGCTGCGACAAAAAAAACGTACCTAAACTTTCATCTGGTGCGGTGGCGGGCGGAATGCGCATCCATCGACCTTTTCGACAATGCGTATCAGTCCTTTTACTGATACCTCTAGGATAGATTAAAGCGCTTTAACTTTGCTTATTATATTCTTTTGTCTTTTATATTTGTCTCTGTCGAACTTCTACAAATACCGAAGATAATCGTTCCGCACCAACGGGAAAGATTTAGTTTTCACCGTGCGCAGCAGCGGTAAGCACCGTATCGGGCCGATTTTGTGTGATCGGCAGTGAAGGTGTTAATGATAGTGTGACCTTGTCAGGTTAAAAACTTTTACTTATCTTAACTTATATAATCTCTATAAGGTTCGATGTTGATAAACATTTGTGACATAAATTACATCGAGTAAATAAGACGGTGGCGTTTGTTCTGATTGGCCCCGCACCAAAAGATTCTTTTAATTATTGAAACAAGTAATTTAAGGTTCTAGATTAAATAAATTCTGATAAATATATAAACTTTATTATTGTCTTTTTTTGTCTGCATGTAATAGTTTTTTTTAACTTTCTGGCATCCACTATTTTAACATTTAATTTTTTTTTTACTTTTTTTTTCTTTTTCTGGCATCGTTACACCTGATTACAGTTCGAAGCGCCCTGAGGGTCTACCCTCAGAGCGCTTCGTACTCGTCGGATCAAAAATGAAACATCCAAACGATAAGAAAAAGATTTATTTGACAATTTCGTACGGATTCACAATAACTCTTTAAAATAAATCGAGTAAAATATTTAGGTGGTTAACACACGACACCTCTCATCCGCGCGGTCGAGTAGTGAAGCGAATCTCAGCTCGAGCTGGCTTGTATCAAATCCGTTGACGACCTGAACAAGCGGTGCCTTATATGAATCGCCTTAGAGTAAAAATTTAAATCCTGTGTGCAATTTCAAACTAGAACTGCAAGATAACTAGTGTTATTTTCGTAATCAGCCCTTCATTTTACCGAAAACGATCAACGCACTGAAATATTTTTTCAGTGTCGACCAATGTTATTTTTACTAAGATTGTCCCCTTCATTCAAAGCTTATTATGTTATAACGGCAATCTCCTATTAAATACAATAGCCATGAATGTACACTCGAGAGCAATGAATCCGGGTCACTTAAAGAATCCTAAAAATCTCGGAAACTAAAAATGCTAGGTTAATGCAATAAATTGTATTTAATAGACAATGTAATACTCCTTAAATGAAGGTATTAAAACTTCTTAGTTATTGTAAAGTTATATCATAAAAAAATCAAATTTGAAAAAGGGCCACTTTCGAAGATGGAACTACGAAATTACAGCATTTGGTTTTGCTTTTGTTTGTAATCTGTCATTTATGTGGGTACATAAACCATGTTGATAGTGCTCTATATTCATTATTCAAGCTGAAATTGTGTCGCTTACGCCTGAAGAATGCACCAGAATACTTACAATGCTGGAAACCGGCCGGAGTCAGCGCGATACAGCCAGGACTGTCGGTGTGTCGCTGTCAACAGTACAAAGAGTTCTCCGACGTTAAGAAGAAACTGGTTCTAACCTACGCAGACCAGGAACGGGCAGAACCAGGTGTACCACAGCACGAGAAGACCGATACTTGGTGAACACCATGCTTCGAAATCGCTTTCTCACAGGAACTGAACTCACAAATCAGTTTCGACGCCTCGGAGGAAGTAACCCAAGTGCATGGACAGTAAGACGTCGGCTTGCTGAATCTAACTTAAAACCCCTTTTTTTTTTTTTTTTTTTTTTGGGGGGTGAGAAATCATCAAATGACTCCTCCCGCTCTGGGCGGAGCGGAAGGGAGTGTCAGACTCTTACTGACTAAAAAACACCCATGTTCCTTCATTGGCCCTTTATGTTCCAGGGCCGCGGTATCTCTTTCGAACAGTCCCGCAGCCCTGGCAGGCACCGGCCCTTGCGGGCCCCTCCCGTTTGCTGACATCTCTTTGAGGCGCGCGTGGAACACGAACGCGCCGTCGACACGGCCTGCCCGTCGTCATACGACGGACGGACGGCGAGCTAGCCCATTACTTGCCGTCCACAGGCCCGCGCCTACGGTGGCCGAGAGCCATCACGGCGTGGCCCCCGACGCCCGGTGCTTCTCCCGCGGCGGCTGGGACGTGAGGAGGTTCTCTCTCTCTCACGTTCCGCCGCCTCCTTCGCTAGCATGACTGCTTCGCAGAAGGAGGCGACGGCTTCCCATTCCCTCTCGCCCCGGACCATGGCTTGAACCAGGGCCGGGCGCGAGAGGTCGCCGCCGCCAATCGCCGCTACGAGGACACGGCGGTGCTCCTCCCAAGCGGAGCAGACCTCGACGGTGTGCTCCACCGTGTCCTCCGGTCGATCCTCGCAGTTGTAGCACCCGGGCGTTTCCTCCCGCCCGATTCGGTACAGGTACCTCCCGAAGCACCCGTGTCCGGTGAGGACCTGCGTCAGGCGGAAGGTGAGGGCGCCGTGGTGCCTCCCTAGCCACTCCTCAAAGAGGGGACTTACCGCCACTATCGTGGCGTGCCCTGAACGGGGTTGCGATAGTCGCTCCCTCCATGTCGCCAAGAGATCACGGCGGAGGTCTGTCCGCCGCGCGACAATATGCCGCGGCAGCGGAGTTACCCCCCGGCTCTGTACCTCCGCGCGCCACTCGTGCAGGCGCGCGAGGACTATGGCCTCCAGATCCCATGGCGGCAATCCGGCAAGGAGGCTCGCCGCCTCGCGGGAGATCGTGCGGTACCCCCGGATCAGCCTTACGGCTACCACCTTTTGGGGCGCGTTCAGGTAGTGCTTTGCACGCAACCTCAGCGAACGCGCCCACACCGGGGCCCCGTAAAGGGCCATGGACCGCAAGATCCCCGCATAGAGCCTCCGGCAGGAGGCGTTTGGCCCCCTAAGGTTGGGCAGGAGCCGCTTGAAAGCAGCCCCGGCCTTTTCCAGTCTGGGAGCCAAACGTCGGAAATGCTCCACGAAGTTCCATCGGCTGTCGAGGACGAGTCCGAGGTACCTCAACGTCGACTCGACGCCGACGGGAACCCCTCCTACCGTGAGTATGGATCCCGACGGTGGCGCGCTCCGAGGCCCATGAAAGCACATGGCCTCGGACTTGTGCAATGCCACCTCGAGACCCAATTGCCGGATCCTCTCAACGACTATCGCAACCCCGCGTGTCATCAGTTCGGCCGCCGCCTCGTGCGACCTCCCCTGCGCCAGCACCAGCGTGTCGTCAGCGTAGCAAACTACGCTGACGCCGCTAGGGAGGTCGGCGCGCAGCACCCAGTCGTAACCGATGTTCCACAAGGGCGGCCCCAGAACCGATCCCTGTGGAACACCGCACGACATCTCTCGCCGGTTCCATTCTCCGCTGTGACCAGGATAGATGACGGACCTGTCCGTCAAGTAGTCCCCGACCACGCGACGGAGGTAGGTCGGCACCCGGTGATACCGGAGTGCCTCCCTAAAGCAGCTCCAGGGCATGGAGTTGAACGCGTTGGCGATGTCGAGAGACACCGCCAAGACGACCCCACCCCTGGACACCGCATCCCCCGTCGTGAGGGCTCTCACGCGCATGATGGCGTCCACCGTCGAGCGCCCCTTGCGGAAACCAAACTGGTTGTCCGCAAGATCCGGCCCAATCCCCGCTAGGTGCCCGGCGAGGCGGTTTGCAATTACTCTTTCGAAGAGCTTGCCCACCTCGTCGAGCAACACAATGGGCCGGTATGCGGACGGAGAGTCCGCAGGGCGCCCCGGCTTCCGGATGAGGACCAGCTTCCCTGTCTTCCAACGAAGCGGGAACTGGCCTCTCTCCAAGCATGCGCTTAGGAGCCCCTCCAGTCGGGGCCCGAGAGCCTGCAAGGCCAGGACCCAGGCTTTGCCAGGTAAGCCATCGGGTCCCGGGGCGGTATTCCTGGCCTTAAGCCGGTTTACCGCCACTCTCAGGTCTACCCCAGTCACCTCCGGAGTGTCGTCATCGTCGTCGTGGTCCGCTTCCGGCACCGCAAGCGGCGGAGCCATAGGCGGGGGAGTATGTTCCCCTCGCGAAGGGAACAGAGCGCTCACCACGTCCTCCACGAGCTGCGGCCGGAGACTCTGCGTCAGCGGGGGGGCCCAGGTGCGGAGTTTGTTCCGCACCATCTGGTAAGGGCGCCCCCACGGATCTCTGTCGAGAGTCTCCAGCATCTCCTCGCCAGACCAAACCAACAAAACCCCTTAGACCTGCAAACGGCCCTAAACTGGAGCGTGGGCATCGTATTTCAAGACTAAGATATGCCCAGAGCCTGCTTGGGACGAGCTAGGCAGATGCGTAAAACAACGAAACCCTCCCCCAATCACGCTTCGTGAGCTCAAAATTGCTCTCACAGAGGAATGGGAGAATATTCCCCAAAATCGTATAAGGAACTTGGTGTACAGCATGCCAAACCGCGTAAACGCAGTAATGGAAGCACGAGGAGGCAATACGAAGTATTAAAATTTAAGAAAATCGTAATAAAGTTCAAAAATTTAATGTTTCCTATTTTTGTTTTAAGGAGAGATCAGCAGTTTTTTTCTTTATGTAATTTTGTGTTAATAAAATGTATGGCGACTCATATTTTTTTTACTTTCATTTAAGGAGTATTACATTGTCTATTAAATACAATTTATTGCATTAACCCATCATTTTTAGTTTCCGAGATTTTTAACATTCTTTAAGTGACCCGGATTCATTGCTCTCGAGTGTATTATTATGTGATATTTTTATATTGAGTAATGGATTTTTCCACCTTATCGAAGTAACGCCTATCCTTTGGGAACAATAATACTACATTACTGTTTTGTTTCCCGGTACTAATACTGACTTCATGTACCATTTCGAATGTACAAGATAAAACAAGATAAACAGAATCGATCACTACTCCTAGTGCCGTGATTTGGTTTAGTTTGTTTCTAACCCTCGCATAGTAATAATTGCAGTGACTTTTACTATATATCGGCCCCTTTGAGTCACATCTTGAATCTCTCGTCTGTTTTTGTTTTAAAGTGGACCTCAAAATCTGGGTGTCAGCAATACGCTTGACCAGCTCATCATGGCTGATATTGACATCAGCGGCAATTTTACTCCAAGTGAAAATGACGAGAATCCAACTTGCAAAACATTTATTATCAAACATTACATTCAGTTCTCTATGGTAATGGTTTCGTTCATATACGGAGTGACATCGTGGTACCTCATCAGGAAGTTTCGTAATTTCAACAACTACGTGTATCTTAATGCGATCCTAGTGAATATATTACGTTTAACTGTCGTATCCGTGGCTGATGTTCCGTGTGACCAATGGTTTAGGTCTCGTCTGCATCTCTTTGTCTTCGTATATTTAACAAATGTGTTTAACTATTGGGTGTTGGTAATGTGTTATATGTTTTACGTTGATATTGTTAAAGTTTTTCATCAAGATATTGAAAGGAAGTTTCTTAAAAGCGCCATTTTTGCTTGGGGTCTACCTCTGATTGTTCTGGGCATTTGTAGATTGGTTTTGCTCATAATTGAAGAAAGTTTAGAATGTGACGATGATAAACTTTTTCTGTTTTTAATCGAACTTGCTTCTATAGGCGGGTGCACTTTTATACCATTAATAATAAACTTCATAATTTTTATAAAACTTGTGTATTCCTTGTTTTTCTGTAAAGATAAAAATAAGACTGCGGTGCCCAGGAAAGAAACAGTGAAAGACAATTCGCGTCGTTTGTGCACAGCGACGGCTATGTTTATTTTAACTAACCTTAATGTTTTGACATTAGCTGTATGGGAATTATTTGAATTTTCGTTCCCATTACGAGCTTATACATTGTGCATACAAATGATTGCGTTGGCTTTCTTTGTCCCTTTATTAAAGAGTAACCGAGCGCTATGGTGTGACTATTATAATCGATCGAAAAAGATTTTGTCGTGATTATTTTTATAGCCAATCATGACATTAATTTATCACTTTACTGAGTGGCCATTACAACCAAAAAAAAAAGTCAGAACATACTTGGGGGGTTTCAAATTGCCCTTGGAGAGAGGTTTCTACATTTTCTTGATTACGTCAATTCTGGAGCAACCTTGTAAGGGCCTGGGGGTTATACTCATCATCATCATTCTCTTGCCCTTGTTCCAATTCATTTAGGGTCAGTGCAGCATGTCTTCTTCTTCCATACTTCTCTCTATCTAGAGACAGAGCTATACAGGTCGGCTAGCGCCGTCTCGTTCCCACACTAGAATTATTCCTGCTTTAAGACGTGATGGTAGACCACCAGCCCGGATTTTGATGGCCAGCACAGAAATCACAATAAAGTATTTTTTTACCTATCTTTTCATCTGTCTCACGAATATTATGATGCATTGACAGAATTTGTAATTGCAAATACACGTTAAATACCTTTATTGAGCTATATGAAAACATTGTGTTCATTTACCTACATAGTTAAATTAACTGTATGAAATAAAATATTTAATATCTGAAAGTAGTGTTTTTATTTAGGTACCTGTATTTTCGCGACACTTGTGTATGTGTGAGTATGACCAAATATAGTATGTATCTAATATTACTAGCCAATAGTGTCTGCAATTAAAATTTACTCTAGTTTTTATTTAGAATAACAGCTTTTTAGGATAAAATAAATGTTTTCTAATCTCTAAAGTGAAAAAAATTACAAAATAAGCATAGATGCCACGCACTTTATTACTACACAACGTAACTGTCACGCACATTTCTACAGGACTGAGTAGCTGTCACGCACATTACTAAAACATCGCGCGACTGTCACGCATGAATCCGCATGATGCTACTACACTTCATGGCTGTCCCGCACGGCTACGACACTGCGTAACTACGCAGTGTGTGCGTGCACCGTGCGCTATTAAAGTGCATGACAGCTATTATACTACACTGTATAGCTACCATGTCTCTTACCACAACAATTGTGTGAGGTAGCGAGGTAGCTAGCAAAAATCGCAAATAATTCCAAGACAGCACAGAATGAGGGTTGGAATGAAGTGAATCCGAATAAAAATGCTGGTGTTTTTGGTGTTAAATTTCGCACGGTTGGATGCGAGGGTGGAAGCGCTAAAAGCAAGTCTGAGGTATGCTAAGTAGTAGCTTGCATCACCTGGGTTCAGTGCACTGACTTAGTCTGAGGTCTACATTTTGAGATATTGCA
This sequence comes from Eurois occulta, assembly GCA_950022335.1. Classification (NCBI taxonomy): domain Eukaryota; kingdom Metazoa; phylum Arthropoda; class Insecta; order Lepidoptera; family Noctuidae; genus Eurois; species Eurois occulta. Next base: position 10,568,456 of record OX465502.1, read on the forward strand.
GAATCGAATATCTCAAAATTGGGTTTATCCAACTCCGCACAAAGAGTTCTCCATAGGTCTGTTTCTATCTGTGTGTAAGTATCAAAAGTATGTGTATTCCAGGTTTTAAGAACTCAATTGCGCACTAATGTAATAATAATGACTCAACGATTGATAGATTGCTGCTCCTAAATTAACTAAGCTTCATTATGATTCATTATTATTCAATTTATTCATTTAACAACAATCGTTGATTCATTATTATTATAATAATAAATCAATGATTGATAGATTGCTGCTCCTTTTTTTATTACAATATGGGCCTGCTCTTGACCTCGATCACGCCTGGTGGAAAGCGATGGATGAGGTCTATGATGAAACGAGCGTGCCCAGAAAATGCCTGTTCACTCTTGTTTTGAAGGCAGACGGGTTATAATATGTGGGAGGGAACACAGGCAGACAGTTCCACACCTTGGCTGTGCGCATGATAAACGTGGACGAGAAGCGCCGAGTACGACTTGTCGGGTTATCAACCAAGTGTGGATGGTACGCCGCAGCACGTCTGCTAGTCCTGTGGTAAAAGAGTGATGGTGGGATCAGATCGTGGAGCTCCTGCGCACACTCTCCGAAGTACAGTCTGTAGAAGACCGACAAGCCGGCGACATTACGCCGATGAGCTAGGCTATGAAGCGTAGCTATCAAAGTCTCGTCGCCTATGAGCCTTTTAGCTCTGCGTTCCACCGAATCAAATGCAGCAAGCTGGTATTTTGCTGAGCCATTCCACAAATGACTGCAATACTCCATACAGGAACGGACCTGTGCTTTATACAAACCTAGAAGCTTTCCAAATGTGAAGTATCGCCTCACCTTATTCAGGCTGCCCAGCTTCTTAGCTGCGGTCTGAGCTTTTGACTCGATCGTTGAGCCGAAGTTGAGATCCGATGTCAACTACTAGCCCAAAAGCTGTAGGCGGTCGGTAACTGGTACAACTGTACCTCGGAAAGCTGGAGACAACTGGAACTGGCTCTTTTTAGCAGTGAAAAGACATGCCTGTGTCTTCAGAGCATTGAATTTGACCAGATTGTCGTCACCCCACTGGGAAACGAGATTTAGGGTCAAATTCATTCGCTCCACCATGGCCTCTCTATGAGTAGCTGTTTCCTCTCTACTGGCTCTTGCACTGGACAGGTATCTTTCTGCGACTGTGCTGTCATTAGCGTACCCGATTGCACCAAGCTGTAGCAGGTTGTTCCTAAATTAATTAAGCTTCAATTGAACAATATAGTAGCAACCAGCTGTGCTCCGCGGTTTTACCTGCAAAGAGTTCATCTAAAAACCAACATAATACAAATATAAAAGTATACAGTTTCACTCGGTAAATGTTTGCACTGATGGAAAACTGCACAGCTTTCTCCCAGTTTTTGAACTCTGACAGTTAATTATGTAACTTTGTCACTCTTATTGTTAGCCAACAATCAGGGTTTCTCAAAGTGGGGTACGTGTACCCCTAGGAGTACGCCTTTCGACGTTAGGGGGTTCGCGACAAGATTTACGTTATGGTGTCTGCATTACAAAGTACTCTGTGGGTGGCTGGATAACTGGCAGGCATTTATGGTCACGACCGAGAGAGTAAATTCTAGTTTGAGTATTAAGCAATACGAGTAATTACTAGAAATGTCCGTTGATGAAATTCTTCGAGCTGATTTAAAAAGCTAAATACTAAAACACGACTGCACTAAAAAGTTGGCTGGCTGGAGCTGGCTAAAAAGGATGTCTCTGATTGATTTTTGGTCAGCTAGTCAGGGAGAATATCCCGAACTCTCACGCAAAGCGATGAATTTCCTTTTACCCTTTGCTGAAATTATGCTTATGTGAGAGTGGGTTTTCACGCCTATCATGATAGACACGAAATACAGAAATCGACTTGATGCGGAATTAAGGCTAATATTGTGCATAATTATTTCAAAAAGTGTTTCAATTTGCGACAAGAAACAAGCCAACCCATCACGTTAATTTTTTTTTTTATTAATTATATAAAATTTAATTTAATTTTTATTTTTACTTTTAATATTAAAAAGATATTTCTTTTTGGCTCTGTATTTGTTACGTTTTATTGAAATAAAAAAAAAAATTCTTCAACACCCTATTTTATTCTTTTTTATCTTGGAGTTAGGGGTTCGCTGTCAAATGGAAACGTGGAGCCATAAGTTTGAGAAACCCTGGCCTAGATGATTCTACAGTTGGGCTGAGGCTTCGCTCCGTATCTTCTAGCTCTTTCGATCCAGGGCTAATGTGGACCACTGGTCGTTGGTTTTGTCCAGCTCGTCCCGCCATCTTCTATGAGGTCTGCCGCGTCGACAGCTGGCTGTGTCAGGGCGCCACATAGAGGTTATTTTGGTTCACAGCTAACACAAATTATACAACTTTGAAGTTTAATCATCATCATCTGCCCAGCCTTTTCCCAACTAACTTCAACTAAGTTGGGGTCAGCTTCCTGTCTAACCGAATTCGGTTGAATACCAGTATTTTACATGGATCAACTAACTTGGTTGTGGAGGTCACTTAGGCACCTCCACAACCCACTTAGTCTGGGTAAAAAGAAACCCTGTAAGACTGGTTGTCAGACAACTTTTAAGTTAAATAAATACTTTTAAGTTGTATAGAAATAGTGAGCGCAGTTCTGCCAAAACATACCAATCCACATCAAAATTTCTCCCATTTTCCGAAGGCATTGTAAAGATTTTGGATAATTAACGCAGATTCATTTTAAATCTGTTATAAACACTTATTTTGGATGTATAAGAGTCTCATTTATCTGAATAGTAATAAATCACATTCAAAATCATCGGATAAGTGTGACGTATAACTATAACTGAATAAATAAGAGTTTGTGGGATGACTCATTTTGGCAAAACTAAATCTTAGTCTCTTCACTACGTACTAGTCTTTTCACTACGAAAAAACGTGATTCTGTAAGTTTACATAGTTGGATCTATGAAATTGTTGCGTCCTTTCAGTGTCCTTTAAACACCTAAAAAATACTTGTAGCACTGTAACACTGGCGCGACACATTGCCGCCAACGCTCGTACTAACGTTGATCGGTTAATTTCGTGACGCGTCCATACGCTGACAACTACACCAGCCCGTCAGAGCTAACGTGAAGATGTCCGATGCAGAAATCGAAATTGCTTATTGGAAGTACCTGGTAAACTTCTAAAAATTCGATAAGTTTTTCATTTGTCCATACGGGTGGCGATTTTGAGGATAAGGATGACATTCTCGCTCGTCGCGAGCTCTCGATGCGTGTTGCAACAGAATTCAGGACTGAGCAAAGCGCCAACATATGAACGGATCGCGAAAGTTGGCGCAGATTCCTTTGATAAAACCGACACGCCTCGGCCAACTCCCAACGCTTGTCCCAAAATTGATACCAATGCTATTTTCTAGATCCACACGTTGGACGAGTGGCGTTGGGACCAACGTTGAGGCCAACGTGTGGAGCCGGCCAGAACACAAAAATGGATGCAGAGGTGCGGCGTAAATAAACACTTAAATATAGTTCCAACGTATATTTACTTACAGACTTTTATGATTTTATATCAGATTATGAGAGCAGCGATGGCCCAGTGGTGGCGGTCCTGACTTACGAACAGTAAGTCGTGGGTTCGAACACAGGCAGGCGCATTACTTTGTGTAATTTATTTCATCACCACTGCTCTCAAAAACGGTGAAGGAAAACATCGTGAGGAAACCGGCATGTCCTAGAACCAAAAATTCGAAGACATGTGACATCTACCAACCCGCACTGGGCCCACGTGGTGGATTATAGCCCATTCCTTCTCTAGCACTAGAAGGGTCAACGCCGTCAATTTGACGGCAAAATGATTTTGATCGCTAATAACTTTTTGTCTGTTATTCAGTTTATATTCATATTTAATGACTTTTCCTAACTTAGAATTATATGCGTTTTAAGTTAATAAAAATATACGAGCAATGATTATTATACGAGAAATGCTTACTTATACCTAATAAGACCGGATGCCGTCAATTAGACGCCACATAAAAAGTTTGAAGTATTGAAAACAAAAGATTTATTTCTACCTCCATAATGTAACTTTTATTTATAATTTGTATTTGTTGACATGACATGTAGTTCCAATTGATTCTTTGAAGTGAATTGTCGTGTGTTTACATTACAAAATTAGTTCGAATCGACTGTCGACTTTGGAAATAGAACGGTAGTTATTGCAACTTCGTGATATTGAAGAAGATGTCTCTGGTAAAGTAATGAATTATCAGTGGAAACAGTTTCCGAAAACGCAAATGGGGACTTTCAGCCAAAACAAGAAAGTTCCACATCGGACGATTCTGAAACTGATACTCAAGTGAAAGTCATTTTGACATTGACATACAGGACAGGAATTTACGCAGCGAACGTGGTATACGAAGAAATCGTGGCACCAGACCTGGACCTAGCAGAAGAGCACAGCACTCTGGAGGTACAACCTGTGGGGGGGAGGCTGGTTAGAATGTTCATATTGATACTGATTCAAAAAAATCCTGAGACTGTACAGTTTTATAACGAAACCAAGGTTGGCGTGGACATAGTTGACCAAATGACACGAAAGTACAACGTGCAACGAGCTGTAACTCAATAGATAGCCAGTCCATGTCTTCTACAATATTCTAGATTTAGCCGCGATAAATTCATGAATTGTTTATAGGAAAGTTACAGGTGAAAACATTTCTCGCCATAATTATATTCTCAAACTCGTAAGTGAACTTCGAGCTGAGTATTTATGTAAAAAACATGTTCAACCGCAATTCAACGTGTATATAATATAGCTACATAAAATAGACGGCAATGTCAAATTAATTCGAAATGTAAAAGAAACCGCACCTGTGAAATATGCACTGTTTGCCAAAAAGCTGTTTGTGGCCAATGCGTAAAAAAAAAGTCCATAAAAATTGTTGTCATAAATATTCTAATCAAATTATATAAGTAATTAAAAGCAACAGTTAAAATTCATAATTTTGTTTCAATCACATACATCCAGTATAGGTACCGTCAATTTGACGGTCGCGGTCTTTGAAGGTATGGCATGTTTCCGGACCCTTCTAGTGCTAGAGAGGAGGCCGTGTGTCCCAGCAGTGAGAACATTATAGGCTGATTATGCTATGTTTTAATACGTAATATTATATCTATTTTAAAACTTATTACATCACCACACATTATCAACAACATTATGGTAATCTTGGGTTTTTTACTTTGAGGAATCAACGAGGATATATAATTCTTCCAAGCTACTCACAAAAAACAAACACTGGCGTCATAAAGAACTACCTTCTTTTTATATGAACTTTGTTATCCTATCAAAAAGTGACGAAAATAATTACAATGAAGCAACTTGTATGAATGCTTACTCATGGAATGTTAGTAACAATTTTTTGCGCGTTATATTGCTGCCACAATTCTCTATTACTTCTAACTAAAGGAAGAAATAATACAATAGCTATTTGTTGCAACTTAGACATAACTGCTCCTAACGTAAAAGTTATACTCATTACGTCCCATACGAATGAAGACAATACAATAACATCACTCAAAAGAAACAATAACGTAGCGATGTAGAAGCGACGCCAGTTGTTAGTAGATGTAGTCGCTTTCGGTTGGAAACAATTACATAACGAATATAAAACCGCACCATAAAGACAACAATTAATCATCAAAGGCGAAACAATTATAAAAACTTCCAAGGCAATAGCTGCATAATCCAGTGTAGAATATTCTGAATATAAGTTCACTCTCTCATTGAAAAATAAGAAGACATAATACAACAGAAATATCACAAAAGGTATGCCCCAAGCAAACAGACAACACTTCAAATACTTCCTTTTAACATGTCCTCGAAAAACTTTCACAATATCCACGTAGAATATGTAACATATCACTAACAGCGAGTAGTTTTGCACTGCACTAAAGTACGTACAAATATAGCGGCAAATGTCCATGATTTCTTTATCATCAATCACGATGATTTGCATAACACCAGGTATGATTAGTGACACTGTTGTTAATCGTAGTAGACTGGATACCACGGCGTTGATATAAACAAAGTTTTTGAAGTGTCGGAACTTTTTGATGAGGTACCAGGACGTCACGCCGTATATGAAAGCGGCTAGAGTCAATACGAGTACGAGGTACTCCACTATTATGGACACGAGTGGTGGGCGGAAGGCTGTCGTGTTGGGAACGAGGATTTTGCTATAATGCACATCACTGTCGGACATTTTGATTATATCGCCAAACGTTGTAGACGGAAACACGACCACACCGTCTCTGCGATACAGTCACAAATGGAGCCTTGTGACTAATAAAAACTTTATATTATATACGAGCCACAGGAAAAACCAGTGTCGAACTCGGTTAGCAGAGTGAATAACCAGTTTAGGTTTCGCACACAATTACAAATCTTCACACGTCGAGATCTTGCTTTCGCTGAACCAACATTTGAAGAGACAAGTTAAAACGAGTATTTTGATATTATTGTGTGCTCTAAAACGTTATAAATAAGGAATATTATAGAATTTGGATCATGTAACCCTACCACATTACAAACATTATTGAAGACAAAAAGGTAGGATAACCAAATATGGAATAGTAGGTATCCATATTGTGAAATACCGGCAATTATTTCTAGAAAACAAGTACCGCTAGCCGCAATAGGCAGTGATCAACTATCTCTTTCTAACAGTAAACACGCGGACAGGTTTCAACTCGTTAGTCGAGCGAGTGATTTAGCCGGGGTGAGACTGTTTTGTTTTGTTCTGTCAGAAAACTTTGTATAGTAATTAGTAGGCAGGCAGGCTTTCGCAGGTATGCTGGAAGAGATTTCTTTAGAAATAAGCACCACCTTTGTACCTATTTTTTCTGTTCCTTTCTTCTTTTCTGTATGTTAGTGTGTACATAAACTGTTAAATAAATAAATAAATAGTATTTTATTAATTGCATCTCTGCAAACTCAAACTCAAAGCATTTATTTCAATTAGACCATTACGGCACTTTTGAATGTCAATAAAAAACAAAAAGAAGCGAAGCTACAGTCCCAGTCACAAGGCATAATAACTTGAGAAAGTACTGCAGTTGCACGTTCCAAAGCATAGATCTCTATGGAGATGTTGACGATACTACGTCGACTGCTCTGCTCGGGAGCGAAGAAATAAAAAACTCGTGGACTAATATAGATCTGGTGTATTACAATAAGTTTAATAGGCGCAGTGCCTTTGTCGTGGTAAGAAAGTGAAGTGAAGTCCGCTCGGCTCGGAGCGCGAGACAGCGAGCGCCCGCGCCGCCCGTGCACCCCTCAGGTGCCGACGCCCGAAGCTGATGCCGCAGCCCGCGCGCCCCCTCAGCCTCCGCGTGCCTCCAAACAGTCGTAGGCATGCAATGCATAGACAGAGAAGAATGGGCAAGAAACTCCATGGACACTCTTTTAAATCAAAATATTGTTACAAAATCTTGGTTACATCTAATAAATGGGGTAGATCATTTATATAGACTAAAAAGAGGAAAGGACCTAATATCGAACCTTGCGGTACACCCGTACTTACTTTTAAACCCATTGAATTGACACCATTTATTTATATTGGTGTTAAAGTGTGTGAGCATTTGATTAAGCATTACCTTTTCAAACACCTTGCTAAAAACCGGCAACACGGATACGGGATTTGAAAATCCGCATTGTTTAAGGTTTGTTTGAAAGATTCAGAGATTTTTTATTTATCGTATTGATTTGTTTAGTTTAAAATGTGAATAGAAGATTAAATTAGTTAGGAATGCCAAATATCGACAGTTTGTGGTGTCCAAATATGGTTTATGAGATAGTACTGTTTGACACAGACAGTTAACCGGATGCCTTGATAGGATATGAAGCTCCTGACTCAAAAGACGCAGAGTGTAAGTTCTGTGATAGGCTATTTTCTGAAGATACTAGAGGAGAAATCTGGATTAATTGCCTCATGTGCTAACTCTGGGCACATAATGATTGCGCTGGTGCAAAATTTGACCCCTGGATTTGTGATTATTGCATGTAGTTTAAGTTACATATTATATTTCGGTTTATATTTGACCAAAGTTCCTAAAGTATCTCATAGAAATTAAGGTTGATTTTTATACTATTCCGTAATTAGAAGGTACCTTTGTGTTGATTCTGTTTTAGATAAATTATAGTACTTATAATTAATAAATATAATACAAAACTGTTACTATTCAAAGCGCAAATGTAAGATGTGCCTCAGGTTGGCTGGACAAATCTTCAAAATAGCTTGCATTTAACTAGGTCAATAGGTCACTTTATGTGACGGCTAAACACCCTTATTTCAGAATTTGTGACGCTACAGAATCTTAGATAATCGATCGAGAACGTGTCCAGCCATCTTGAAAAACCACTTTTCGCCGGTCTCTCAATCTCGGTAACGGAAGTGATTTTGACGACTTTTTGCATATCAACGGGCGTCACATAAATTTGTGACGGGCACCGAGCTAAAAGTTTTGTGATAAGTACAGTGGTTTAGTAGAAAAATGCAAAATCTGTGTCCAGCCATCTTGAATTTACGTAAAAGACTTATGGCTGGCACTTCCGAATCTCAATAACGGGGGCGTTTTCGAATATGGTTCCTTTACTAATACTTGGTGACGCAATGTGTGACAGTAATAACGTTTGATTTATGGCGTCACATGTAAGGGTTTACGAGAAATTAATAAAAACTTAATGTCCAGCCAACCTGAGTTCAAGATGGCTGGACACCTGTATCTCCACTGCCTGATGATGTACGACCTTCGAAATGTGTTCAAAATGTTGTGACGGGGACGATAATGATAACCTGAAATTGTGACGGAGAAACTTTGCGTAGTTTCAAAGATATTGATCATTTAAATTTCCCCATACAAACACTGCAGTAGGGTAACCAATATTGTAGGTTTTATGTAGGACAAGTATATTTTAAGGTGTTTTCTTTAATGGACGAAAATCCGTGTATTGGTGATACTAATACGAACAAATGTAGATATTTAAATCAATAGAAGACAAGAATGTAGAAGTGAGGAAGGGGGGGGGTGTAATTTTTAAATGTTATTGATTATTTACGTGCAGATATCTATTCTTTTTAGTAGGTATATATTATGTCAGGAGAACTAAACTAATGCTCTGAAGGTATTTAAATGAAAAAATAATGTTTGCTGTAAATAAAATCACATTTATTTATTTGTACTTATACGGCGTTTCAAATGGCGAAAATGACGATGATCAACTCGCATTTGCACTTCCGTAACCCTCGCCTTGTACCACAACGTTGTTTGTCCTAAGGCCGCGTACCGGACGACGGCGGGTGCGGGCGCGGCGGCGGGCGATCACGCGTGTAAACTGCCCCCTAGCCAAGTTGCAAACGATAAACGCGAACGCTTAGTAATCTCCAATAGATTTTCAACTTTATACCTAAGAGCATAAAGTTGAAAATCTATTAAAGACTACTGAGCGTTAGCAACCGGAACGAACGAAAACGCTATGTAATCTTCAATAGATTTTCAACTTTATATCCAATAGGCGACAATAACAAGTATGTATTTACATAATTATAACCATAAGAATCATCATACATATCTATAAGTTATTTGTTTCCGCGGACGAAAAAAATAACTGCAAAAAAGGCGAGGGTTACGGAAGTGCAAATGCGAGTTGATCATCGTCATTTTCGCCATTTGAAACGCCGTATAAGTACAAATAAATAAATGTGATTTTATTTACAGCAAACATTATTTTTTCATTTAAATACCTTCAGAGCATTAGTTTAGTTCTCCTGACATAATATATACCTACTAAAAAGAATAGATATCTGCACGTAAATAATCAATAACATTTAAAAATTACACCCCCCCCCTTCCTCACTTCTACATTCTTGTCTTCTATTGATTTAAATATCTACATTTGTTCGTATTAGTATCACCAATACACGGATTTTCGTCCATTAAAGAAAACACCTTAAAATATACTTGTCCTACATAAAACCTACAATATTGGTTACCCTACTGCAGTGTTTGTATGGGGAAATTTAAATGGTCAATATCTTTGAAACTACGCAAAGTTTCTCCGTCACAATTTCAGGTTATCATTATCGTCCCCGTCACAACATTTTGAACACATTTCGAAGGTCGTACATCATCAGGCAGTGGAGATACAGGTGTCCAGCCATCTTGAACTCAGGTTGGCTGGACATTAAGTTTTTATTAATTTCTCGTAAACCCTTACATGTGACGCCATAAATCAAACGTTATTACTGTCACACATTGCGTCACCAAGTATTAGTAAAGGAACCATATTCGAAACCGCCCCCGTTATTGAGATTCGGAAGTGCCAGCCATAAGTCTTTTACGTAAATTCAAGATGGCTGGACACAGATTTTTGCATTTTTCTACTAAACCACTGTACTTATCACAAAACTTTTAGCTCGGTGCCCGTCACAAATTTATGTGACGCCCGTTGATATGCAAAAAGTCGTCAAAATCACTTCCGTTACCGAGATTGAGAGACCGGCGAAAAGTGGTTTTTCAAGATGGCTGGACACGTTCTCGATCGATTATCTAAGATTCTGTAGCGTCACAAATTCTGAAATAAGGGTGTTTAGCCGTCACATAAAGTGACCTATTGACCTAGTTAAATGCAAGCTATTTTGAAGATTTGTCCAGCCAACCTGAGGCACATAATGTAAGTATGTCAGTTGATAATTACGATTAAGTTTTTGATTTTTATATTTGTTTTTTTTTTATACGTAAAAAACAAAACGGTATTCCATTTTTGGTTACTTTCCTCTTTATCTTTCTTTTCTACTTTTTAAATGTTTCCGCGAAACTCAAACTCGGATATCATTCTATGTCAAAGTCCCTTACCACGGGATGTCCTCAGGGTTCGGTTATCGGTCGGTATTTGGCTGACACTTGCCTACGATTAATTTCTCAGTGGGGCGATTGAAACCGAAATAGTAAAAACGTACGACGTAAATTGCTTCAAAGCCAGCGTTTGGCTTTGATATTCTTATGCAAAGCTTAAAAGATGGTTAGTACTGAAGCCTTACCGGTACTTGCAGGTGTACTTCCAGTCGATCTTGAAGTGCAGCGACGTGCTGCAATGTACTATTACTCACGAGAGACCGGGGACGCAGACTTTTTAACCCAACGTGACCGTGCTAAAATTTCTAGACTATTCAAACCACAGACTGACGTCTTTTTTTTGCGATGGGAAATCATCAAATGACTCCTCCCGCTCTGGGCGGAGCGGAAGGGAGTGTCAGACTTTTACTAACTAAAACCCATCCATGTTCCTTCTTTTGCCCTTTGTGTTCCAGGGCCGCGGTATCTCTTTCGAACAGTCCCGCAGCCCACAGACTAACGTCTAGGAGGAACTTTTGTCTGAATGGCAATGTAGGTGGGATAATTCCATAAAGTGCCAACACCTCCACCAGTTCTTTCCACCTGTTCGTGAACGGCTGGCTAGGACATGCCTGGAGGTGGATCACTGTGTTGCCCAATTTCTCACAGGTCATGGTGAACTTTAAAAGTAAATTATTTTCCTTCAAGCTTGTTGCCTCGCCTTTTTTGTCAATGTTCTACATCTGACTGCGAATATGAACAATCTGCACATCATATTTAATGGGAGTACAATCTTTGGCATCATGAACGTAATATTATGTTGGATAGTGTACATCATACCATTCCCAACATCACATCCGGAGTTATTTACTATACGTACCTTGTAGAAACTAGAACAACCGTGCCTTCAAGCGATTTTGCCATACCGATTAGAATCAAATATAACAGCTCACAACTTAGGACCCATTAATGATAATATTTATCCGTGGTGCGACGCAACTGGGCTTATCCCAGTTTTAAACGTCCCTTTGTGCCTATTGGCCTTCTTTCGTTCTGTCTCCTGCTGATATTGAGGGAAGTGTAAATTGTGATTTTCCTACTCCTCCGCTATACTTTTCCGATTCATTTCCTTGCGGGATCCGACAGTTAAATTGTTTCTCTGGGACTTCGTCGAACTTCATTGTCTCGGTGCTTTTCTAGTGCTCGCTACTGTTGATTCTGGTTTTCAGGAGTTGCAGTGGTTTGGGAATAGAGCGGCGGACTTGTCCAAAAAAAAACATCGGAAGTTATGAACTTATTCTAAACATACTTAATATAAAGTTCCAAAAATACAATTACAACAAAATTTTATTTTTCCTAAGGTTAACACATAAGACAAAAATATAATTGAAACAAAAATGAGATTGAAAACAAAATTATCCTAACTAATACTATAAATGCGGAAGTAAGTTTGTATGATTGTTTGTTACCTTTTCACGCTTAAACCACTGAACCGATCATACTGAAATTTTTCATATACGTTGTCAGGTGTACAGAAACGGACATACCTTTCATCCCGAAAAAAAATACTGTTCCCGAGGAAAACAAATATCGTTCTTTTGAGAATAGATGGCGCCACGTGTCTTTGGAGTCATGATTGAATTATATTATTACAAGCAGAGTACAACCCCAACCAACCTAGGTTGGTCCGTGGATGGGTGACCACCCATTACATACTGAGTTTCCTCCGTGCCTCGGAAAGCACGTTAAGTCGTTGGTCCCGGCTGTCATTTGTAGATCTTTGACAGTCGTTACAGGTAGTGAGTGACCCGAAAGTCTGACAACCAGTCTTACCAAGGGGTATCACATTACCTAGCGTTAACTGGGTTGTGGAGGTCAGATAGGCAGTGGCTCCATGTAAAATACTGGTATTTAGCTACATCCAGTTAGACTGGAAGCCGACCCCAACATAGTTGGGAAAAGGCTAGGGAGATGATGAAGCAGAGTACAACCCCAAATTATTGGCAAATTCTATATTAACGCGAGCGAACTCAAAGGCAAAAGCTAGTGAAGAATATGAGTGGGTTTAAAGAGTTTATAAAAGTTGAATCAAATCAAATCAAATATCTTTATTGTGGATCATAGGTAGGTACATAATACAGGTCTTAAATAATTAAATTGGGATCAGCTATGTCCCGCCCACATGGCATACAATAGTCATTTACACTACGGAAGTCAAATTAAATACATTACTACATTTTACTCCAAACTAAGAAAAAAAAAACCAATAGAATACTCGTAGTAATAAAGAGAGAGATAAACACATTAGTAGGCCACTGAACGCATCATGACTGGGGGAGAGTATTGGAGCAGTGATTTGTCTGAAAGGAAGTCTTATATAGAGTAGTAGCATTTGTTTACTAACAGATCATGGAGACTCTTTTTAAATTGTGTTATTTCTGGAATTATTCTAATAGGGCCCGGGATATTATTAAAGATGCGTGAAGCTGTACAAAATATACTTTCATACATTAAATGAGTCTTGCTAGCTACTGTGCGCAATTGGTCCTTACGCCTTATACGAGTGTAGTAATCATACAACCCAATATTATTTTTGACAAATATTGCAGTCTCAAATATATAGATACATGGTAGTGTCAAAATGTTCATGTTTTTAAAAATGGTTCACAGGAGTCAGTTTCATGCAAGTTAAACATTGCTCTGATGCAAAGTTTCTGAGCGATGAAAGCACGCTTCTTGTCTGTACTGTTGCCCCAAAATATTACACCGTATCTGAGGGTGGAGCTAACGTAACCGTGGTAAGCTGTTAGTGAGCTAAGAGCATATGTAATTTCCAATTAAGTTTGTTGACAATTTGTAACCCTAGAAATTTTGTTACTTCAGTCTCTTCAATGTCGTTATCTAGGTAACGGATTTTTAAAGTACCCGTACGTCGAGTTCGTATTTTAAAATTCATTATTTTAGTTTTGTCAATGTTAATCATTAAATTATTCATGTTAAGCCAATCTATAATTAATAATATTGTTTGGTTCATGTCAGATTCTAGATTTATTGTATCGTCATTAACAAATAGAACAGTGCTATCATCAGCAAATAGTGTAATGTCATGTTTTGTTTCCGAAGGCATGTCATTTATATAAACAAGGAAAAATAAAGGACCCACGATACTCCCTTGAGGAACGCCGTATCTAGCAGTTCCAGTTTCAGAAACATATACTTGTTCTATTTTGGTAATGGGATTTATCCTTCTTATTTCTGTGAACTGTTGTCTGTTGTTAAGGTATGATTCTATAAGTTTGTACACATTACCTCTTACTCCATATGCATACATCTTTCTTAAGCATCTTGTGGTCAACACGGTCAAAAGCCTTCGTCATATCCATGTATAATGCAACAGCCGGCAACCCTTTGTCCAAGTTCGACATAACCTTATGTAAAAAGTTATATATTGCCACATTAATGGATTTGTTTTTCCTAAAGCCATATTGGCTGGATGTTAGAATGTTGTGTGTTTCAAAAAAAGTATAGAGACAATTAAAAATCACCTTCTCAACAATTTTCCCAAAAATAGGTATCATTGCTATGGGCCTGAGTGGTTCAGATATAATATGAGCTACATCTTTAACAATATTTGTCATAATGCTATCATAACCGGCACTGCTTTTATTTTTAGAGCAAATGTTATTTTATTAATGTCATCAGGGATACTGTAGGTGTCATAAAAATTGAATTAGAATTATAAGTCAAATTATTAGAGGATTTTAGAGGTACACTATTACTATTATTATTATTCCCTTTATTCATATTTTTTCAAACTTGATACATTTTTAAATATTAATTTAAAAAAAATACATAAAAAAACATTTAAAAATATAAAAAATTGTAACCCACCGGTATCGGGAACAGGGTCCAAGCTACCGGCAGTCAGGGCTCCAGAGAGAGGAACCTCCTAACAATACGAGCCGTGTCCAGAAGTACCGCTTTCTGAATTAAGCCCTTAATCCAGCTGCCTAACGAGAGCCTCCTGAGATGTTGGTCGAGGCTCTTGGCAATTAAGCCATGGGCTGACACGACTATCGGCACAATGATCGCTGAGTCCACATCCCACATGTCGACAACCTCGCGAGCCAAGTCAAGATACTTGATTTGCTTATCCTTCTCGGCTTTCACGAGGTTCTCGTCATGCGGGACCGTAATGTCAACAATCATTGCGCGCCGCTCTGATCGATCCATCACCACTATATCAGGCTTATTGGCTATGTCAGTGATGATGGATTGATCCCAGTACAGTGTAATATTGCCATTTTCGAGAACTGGGTCGGGCACATACCTATAGTACGGAACTTCCGATTCAAAAAGATTGTATTTTAGAGCAAGTTGCTGATGAATAATCCTGGCTACAAGGTTGTGTCTATGCAAGTACTCTCCGTTATTCAGACGAGAACACCCGGAGATAATGTGACGGATTGATTCGCCTGGACGGTGGCATGCCCGACATATGTCAACCGTGCCGTCCTTCACAATAAATCTCCGGTAGTTATTCGTCATCATAACTTCATCCATAATTGCACAGACAAAACCTTCAGTTTCCCCGAAGCGGTCCCCGGAACGTAGCCAGGCTACGGACGCTGATAGGTCTACATCGGGTCCATGCAGGGCCCGGAAAAATCGTCCGTGAAGCTCCTTACTCTGCCATACCTCCTTGCGGTCGTTGGTATCAAGTACTACAGGTTTGCGCCAGTTCTCTTTATTATTATTATTGATGTCAAGAAAAAAGTCATTGAATGAGTTCGCGATGTCTTTAGGATTGTTTATTATTTCGTCATTTATATTAAGTTCCAACTGCGTTTAAACCGGTTTAAAACTGTGTGAGAAACTACATAATTAGGTAAAAACATCACCACAACAAGCAAGAACTTCTGCACCTACATTCACTTTGTTTACCTGCGTACGTCAGAGAATACTTGTTGAGTAAGGTCAGTCGCGCACGAGTCGTCGCCAGTTCATTGACCTACGATAGGTGTGACACGGCGCATTAATACTATTCCGGTTCTTCTGATAAACTTGCAATCAACTTGTTTCTTCTGACACGGCACTCGTGTAGATCGCACGCACGCGACTATCGATTCATTATATTGACGCGCTCATCAGTCATACAGGATTATACCTCATAATGGCTACAGATGATCGTGGACAAGAAAAAACTAACTTGGATCAGATTGTTACGGAAGTGAGGCAGTTAGATGGGCACAAATAGAAGATGAAGAAAATAAAAGTGATTCGTTGGATACTATTAGCGAGTCAAACTGCTGTGAAGTAAAAATTATGGAGGAAGATGTAGTAGTAGATAAACCGATAAAACGTGGAAGAGAAGAGGATGAACAAAGCTGAACTAAAGTTGAGGGTAATCCAAGAAAAAAACTGAAACAAATCAAGAAATAGGTTTTAAAAAAAATATTGAAACAGTTTGATATCGCAAAATTTTTTAACAGTAAACTGACCTGTGCCGTTCTGTGCACTTAGGACATATAGTTTTTGGACGTGCATCTTGCTTTTAAGTGATCAAAGTTCCAACAGTTTGAACACTGTGTTACCGGGAAAACATAAGGTTCAACTTTGGCACGTAGGCAGTCCACATAATGGGTGTAACCCGTGTAACAACAGACCACTTAATAAAGCCGGAAGTGCACTTGTTGTTCCCGTCATTGCGATCATTTTGGTTCTGGACCATACCAGGAAATCTTATAGTTACGGAGATATTGAAGGTCAAAGTTTCAAATTCACAAGTTTTATTTAAATAAATGTTTTTATTATTATAACTCCACCTTAAATATCCCTTACTATTCAATGCAATCATCAGTACAATGTTTTGAGTGCGTAACATTGAAATTAAAATGTAAAACGTGATTTTTCACCCCAAAACAAGTCCCAGCAATAATTTTTGCGTAGAGTTACTTGGTTTGAACTGTTTGAAGTACAGAATGACGGCTTCATGAAGGGTCCGTTTACACCTTGTATATAAATGCTGTCAAGTGTGAACCCCTGAAGCCCACCCTGGCTACCTCACCATTAGGACACTTGATCGCTTTTAATGCCTCCTCATCAGACAGCTCGAGGTTCACATCTCGTATATTCGATTGACCTGTTGGTCCAGTGGTTAGGGACCCTGACTGCTAGGACGAAGGTCGTGGGTTCGATTCCCACACAGGACAAATCTTTGTGCGATGAGTACGATTATTTGTACTGTACGAGTATTTGTTCTGTATCTGGGTGTGTAATTTATTTATAATATGCATGTATTTAGAAATATATAAGTATGTTTATCAGTTGTCTGGTTGCCATAGCACAGGCTTTGCCTAGTTTGGGATTAGATGGCGGTGTGTTGGTTGTCCCAGATATTATTTATTTATTATTATGTATAATCATCATCATCTGCCTAGCCTTTTCCCAACTATCTTGGGGTCGGCTCCCAGTCTAACCGGATGCAGCTGAATACCAGTATTTTACATGGAGCGACTGCCTATCTGACCTCCACAAACCAGTTCGTACTAGGTAATACGATATCCCTGGTAAGACTGGTTGCCAGACTTTCGGGCCACTGACCATCTGTAACGACTGTTCACATCTCGTATAATACCGTAGGAAATGTTTACTTCCATTGCACTATAAACTTTCCACTCTTTGATTTGGAACTCTTGACAGTCCAATAACTCGCCCGCACATTCCTCAGTCGAAACCTCAATTTTTAACTTTTAGTGGTTAATTTATTTAATATGGCTTATATCAGTCGAACCCACACAGTTAAAAAATTTTGCGATATCAAACTGTTTCAATAATTTTTTTAAAACCTATTTCTTGATTGTTTCAGTTTTTTTCCTCAATTACCAACTTTAGTCCAGCTTTGTTCATCCTCTTCTCTTCCACGTTTTATCGGTTTATCTACTACTACATCTTCCTCCATAGTTTTTACTTCACAGCAGTTTGACTCGCTAATAGTATCCAACGAATCACTTTTATTTTCTTCATCTTCTATTTGTGCCCATCTAACTGCCTCACTTCCGTAAAAATCTGATCCATAGGAAAGGGAGGATCCTGCGACCAGACGAGTGTTATGTCTGGTGGGCTACTGCCCGACAACAATTGTTGTGGGGTTTTTTATTATGTACTCTTAAGTCGCGGATAACTTGCGCGATGTAGGATTTCGATGTTTAGTTCATCATCTACGTCATAGATGGCGCTGTATTACTTTTTGTTCTTTAGTGCTGTAGTACTCTTTGTAGTGCCGCTACAGGACTTTTCATAATTTCGAAATGGTAACCCTAGTTGCATCCAGCCTTCCCAAGTTTATATTTACTAGTACTAGTTTATGCCCGCAACTTCGCCCGGATTACGATTTTTTTTAAACCACAACCAGTTGTGCGTTGATATATCAGTCAGCCAGGACTTTGAATTTTACATGTACCTATAGATAACTTTTAGAGTATATTAATGTAATATGTAAAAAATATATCAAGAGTTGGTATAACTAACGTTTATTAATTACATCTTGTGAACGTTAATGAAATTAAAATATACCAAATAACTTTATATAATCGCACCCCCGAATAAGTGTGCGGGTGTAGGTATTCTTTTTTGGTGTTAATCAGCTCCAGTTTGACCTAAGTTATTACCCAGTACTAACTGTATGTGGACTGGTATTCAACTGCATCTGGTTAGACTGGAAACCGACCCCTGTGGACATAGTTAGAAAAAGGCTAGGCAGATGATGAATGCCTGCCTTCTTTAAAACGCCAAAATATACTTGTAGCTGTTAAGTACACGAAATGACGAAAATGGATGCAGAGGTACAGCGTAAATAAACACTTTTATAGTTTCAACGTATATTAACTTACACACTTTTATGTTTACATTATAACATAAGTTACGTAGTGTATTAACATGTTGTATATGTATAATATTTATTTTAAAACGTGTTAGTTCATCACACATTACCTACAACATTATGGTAATCTTGGGTTTTTTACTTTGATGAATCAACGAAGATATACAATTCTTCCAAGCTACTCACAAAAAACAAACACTTGCATTAAAAAGAGCTTCCTTCTTTTATTATTTGAATTTTGTTTTCTTGTCAAAAACTGACGAAAATAATTCCAATGACGCAACTTGAATGAATGCATCTTAATCACGGAATATTTGTAGCCACTTTTTGCGCGTAATATTGCTGCCACAATTCTCGATTACTTCTTACTAAAGGAAGAAATAAATCAATGGCTATTTGTTGCAACTTAGACATAACTGCTCTTAATGTAAATGCTACACTCATTACGTCCCATATGAATGAAGACAACACAATAACATCACTCAAAAGAAACAATAACGTAGCGATGTAGAAGCGACGCCAGTTGTTAGTAGATGTAGTCGCTTTCGGTTGGAAACAATTACATAAAGAATATAAAACTGCACCATAAAGACAACAATTAATCATCAAAGGCGAAACAATTATAAAAACTTCCACGGCATTCGCTGCATAATCCGACGTAGAACCGGCTAAATATATGTGCACTCTCTCATTGAAAAATAAGAAGACATAATACAACAGAAATATCACAAAAGGTATGCCCCAAGCAAACAGACAACACTTCAAATACTTCCTTTTAACATGTCCTCGAAAAACTTTCACAATATCCACGTAGAATATGTAACATATCACCAACATCCAGTAGTTTTGCACTGCACTGAAGTACGTACAAATATAGCGGCAAATGTCCATGATTTCTTTATCATCAATCACGATGATTTGCATAACACCAGGTATGATTAGTGACACTGTTGTTAATCGTAGTAGACTGGATACCACGGCGTTGATATAAACAAAGTTTCTGAAGTGTCGGAATTTATTGATGAGGTACCAGGACGTCACGCCGTATATGAAAGCGGCTAGAGTCAATACGAGTACGAGGTACTCCACTATTATGGACACGAGTGGTGGGCGGAAGGCTGTCGTGTTGGGAACGAGGATTTTGCTATAATGCACATCACTGTCGGACATTTTGATTATATCGCCAAACGTTGTAGACGGAAACACGACCACACCGTCTCTGCGATACAGTCACAAATGGAGCCTTGTGACTAATAAAAACTTTATATTATATACGAGCCACAGGAAAAACCAGTGTCGAACTCGGTTAGCAGAGTGAATAACCAGTTTAGGTTTCGCACACAATTACAAATCTTCACATGTCGAGATCTTGCTTTCGCTGAACCAACATTTGAAGAGACAAGTTAAAACGAGTATTTTGATATTATTGTGTGCTCTAAAACGTTATTATTATGGAATATTATAGAATTTGGATCATGTAACCCTACCACATTACAAACATTATTGAAGACAAAAAGGTAGGATAACCAAATATGGAATAGTATCCATATTGTGAAATACCGGCAATTATTTCTAGAAAAAAGTACCGCTAGCCGCAATAGGCAGTGATCAACTATCTCTTTCTAACAGTAAACACGCGGACGCGGACAGGTTTCAACTCGTTAATCGAGCGAGTGATTTAGCCGCGGTGAGACTGTTTTGTTTTGTTGCTGTCAGAAAACTTTGTATAGTACGTAAAAATTAAGTATTTTTCGTAATGTAATTAGAAATAGTATTTTATTTTTTGCATCTCTGCAAACTCAAACTCAAAGCACTTATTTCAATTCGACCATTATGGCACTTTTGAATGTCAATAAAAAACAAAAAGAAGCGAAGCTACAGTCCCAGTCACAATGCATAATAACTTGAGAAA
Organism: Eurois occulta; assembly: GCA_950022335.1. NCBI lineage: Eukaryota > Metazoa > Arthropoda > Insecta > Lepidoptera > Noctuidae > Eurois > Eurois occulta. The sequence continues at coordinate 10,589,151 of OX465502.1, forward strand.
GTACTGCAGTTGCACGTTCCAAAGCGTAGATCTCTATGGAGATGTTGACGATACTACGTCGACTGCTCTGCTCGGGAGCGAAGAAATAAAAAACTCGTGGACAAATATAGATCTGGTGTATTACAATAAGTTTAATAGGCGCAGTGCCTTTGTCGTGGTAAGAAAGTGAAGTGAAGTGCCGCTCGGCTCGGAGCGCGAGACAGCGAGTGCCCGCGCCGCCCGTGCACCCCTCAGGCGCCGCCGACGCCCGAATCTGATGCCGCAGCCCGCGCGCCCCCTCAGCCTCCGCGTGCCTCCAAACAGTCGTAGGCATGCCATGCATAGACAGAGAAGAATGGGCAAGAAACTACATGGACACTCTTTTAAATCAAAATATTGTTACAAAATCTTGGTTACATCTAATAAATAGGGTAGATCATTTATATAGACTAAAAAGAGGAAAGGACCTAATATCGAACCTTGCGGTACACCCGTACTTACTTTTAAACCCATTGAATTGACACCATTTATTTGTACTTGCTGATTGCCGATTTCACTAAACTGAGCGCAAGTTTCCCTAAACCGTAATGTTCACGTTTCAAGAGTAGGGTTTCGTGGTTTACGCAATCAAATGCTTTCGAGAGGTCACAGAAGATTCCTATGGCATCTTGTGCCTCTTCCCACGCCGTAAATATGTGTTTTAATAAGGTGACACCGGCGTCAGTCGTGCAACGTCCTTTGGTGAAACCATATTGTTTCTCATGTAAGATTTTATTGGTGTTAAAGTGTGTGAGCATTTGATTAAGCATTACCTTTTCAAACACCTTGCTGAAAACCGGCAACACGGATACGGGTCTATAGTTATTGGTGTCTTTACTGTCCCCGGATTTGAAAAGTGGTATTACCTTGCTGTATTTCATAAAGTCCGGGAAGACTCCTTGGTCCACACATAAATTAAATATTAAGGCTAAGAACGGTGTTATAGTCTCAATAATAGCTTGACAAACTTTAATGGACATTCCCCATAGATCTTCAGTTAATTTGATTTTGATTTCCTTAAAAGCTTTAATGACTGTGATGGGGTTTATATGCTTAAATTGAAACTCAACCGGACAGGCTGAAACGTTCGCTCTTAACAAATCAATAGAAACCAAGGGTGAGGAATTTAAGGTTTCAGAAGTTTTAAGTGGGATACTAGTGAAGAAATCTACAAATTCTTGAGCAACTTCGTTTTTAGAGCTTATAAGACCACGTGAAGTATCTAGTGTGATATCATTATTATATTTTTTATGTCTATTAGTTTCACTATTGATAATTTTCCAAACCGTCTTTATTTTATTATCGGCGGATTTAATCTTGTTGCTAATGAATAAGGCTTTAGCTACCATACAAGTGTTTTTAAAAATTTTAGAGTAAGTTGCAACATATTTATTAAAAGTTTCTGAGTTGATGTAAGGCTTAAGGCCGTACAGCTCAAACAATCGCTCCCTACTTTTCCTAATACCCTTAGTTGCCCAGTCACTGAACATAAACTTTGGGCAAATAGATTTAGTTTTAATTTTTAATGTATTATTAAACTCGGTGTAAACTACCGAAAAGAATTCCTCATATAAGTGATTTACATTTTCAATAATATGGTCCGGAATACCTAAATTACTAAGTAAGTTATTATTAAATTTATTTAAATTACTGGGTGTCATTTGTCTAGACTTTATCTGAATTTTTTGTAGTGGTGTGTAGGACTCGAAAACAACGGTTTGACCGCTATGATCAGAAGGAAGGTAATTTACAATTGATTTATCCAAGTAGTCGCAGCAACAAAAAACATTATCAATACATGTTGCAGTATTTGTAGTAATTCGGGATGGTTCCGAAAACACGTTTAACAAATTAAATGATTTAAAAAGATGTAATAATCTACTGCTATTTGAATTTTGAGCTAAAATATTAACATTAAAGTCACCACAGATTACCAGTGATTTATTGCCAGTTGCAAGCTTTGCTAAAGTATCTTCCATTACCGATTCAAAAATAGAGTAGTTTTGATAATTTGGGGGTCTGTAAACGCACACTATAACATGCCTATCCAGCTCAACACAAGACAGCTCAATATTATGTTCAACCGATAGATCAACAATATCACTACGAGTCTTAAATTTAATACAATTTTTAACTAAGATTAATGAACCCCCACGAGTCTTAGCTTTCCGGTTAAAGCAACTGCCCACACTGTAATTTGCGTAATTAATTAGCATTTCATAATCTTTTAACCAATGCTCAGTGAAACAAACAATTTCAAACTTTGTTTTTTCTAAAAATAATTCAATTTCTAGTTGCTTTGAAGAGAAACCTTGAATGTTTTGATGAAATAATTGCATGGAATTCTGCTTAGCCCCTTTTTTACATTTAGCTATTTGAGAGCCAGAAGATACAAGTCTATTGTTGTTGATCGGTGTAACATCAATGTTACTGGTATCCTCTGTTGTCTTACTAACTAGTTTAAATGAGTATCCGGAGTGAGCCCCAAGACTCCTATGCCATCACAAGGCAATGAGATCCTACTACTAGTGGACCCCACTCCAGGATCTCCTATAGTTACACAATTGAAAATAGAATGATTAGTATTATTACTAATAGTCGCAGTGTTAATAATTGAAGTAAACATTGACATACTACTTATGTCTGAGTGAATATTATATACTAATAGCCTAGCTATTTTGTGTCTACAACTAATAGGTAGATACACTTTACCCCGTGTCGACTTACGTTTACCAACAAAACTGTTGATATCTAGATATATAAGCCTGTCACTATAGTGACCTACTAGAAAATGAACATGCTTATTCAGCATGTGAATATAATTGTTTTTCCTGTTTGACAATTTTTTCAAAATATGGGAAAGCACACAATATTATTTTACGACAATTCAACTTTAACAACTCCGTTACACTGTCTGTGATATCTTGTTTTGTAAGTTTTGAACTGTTTCCTATAAATATTGTTATATCGGTATTAACATTATAAACATTTCTAGTTACTGATGCCATTATCTGTTGGTATGTTGACCCTGGCATACAATGATTTTGGTTGGAAAAACTCAGGTTATTACTTATTAATTTACCTACACCTCTTCCTATACTATCTGAAAATATTATTGAGTTAGAACAGTCATGACTATCATGTAACTCAGGCTGTACCACATGTAAATAATCTTGTGTAATATTATTTGTTTCTTGGTTGAGTATACAGTCCTGAGATAAATTTTCAGCCTCGGACGGGTCCTCCATTACCTCAGGCTGGACAGTATCATGGTTGGTAACTGTCTGACAACTACATCGACACAGTACCAACTCATTTGCCGCAAGAATATGTTCCCTTATTTGGTTCTGAGAACTCACATACCTACTAGAAAGGGAACTAAGTGAGTCTTGAAGTACCTGTATTTCAGACTGCAAATGCTGAGTATCAATTTCATAAATTTTTATACTGTCTTCTAATTTTATTTGGTAATGATCTAACTTATTAACTAAATCAACACGCTCTTTCCTCATTGGAATATATTTAGAAAAGCGTTTATGCTGTTTCCTAAATTGATTACATTTTTTAATTATTCTATTCAGTTTTGCATATTTTTTAATTTTATTATTGCTTACTGAATAAGTCTGTTTATGAAAGGAATCTTCAGTCAGATCAATTGTTATTAAGGAAGGTGGGATACAATTACTATTTAATAATTCATTATATAAGAGGTTTGTTTGTTTGAACAATCTGCACATCATATTTAATGGGAGTACAATCTTTGGCATCATGAACGTAATATTATGTTGGATAGTGTACATCATACCATTCCCAACATCACATCCGGAGTTATTTACAATACGTACCTTGTTGAAACTAGAACAACCGTGCCTTCAAGCGATTTTGCCATACCTATTATTAGAATCAAATATAACAGCTCACAACTTAGGACCCATTAATGATAATATTTATCCGTGGTGCGAGGCAACTGGGCTTACCCCAGTTTTAAACGTCCCTTTTGTGCCTATTGGCCTTCTTTCGTTCTGTCTCCTGCTGATATTGAGTGAAGTGTACATTGTGGTTTTCCTACTCCTCCGCTATACTTTTCTGATTAATTTCGTTGCGGGATCCGACAGTTAAATTGTTTCTCTGGGACTTCGTCGAACTTCATTGTCTCGGTGCTTTTCTAGTGCTCGCTACTGTTGATTCTGGTTTTCAGGAGTTGCAGTGGTTTGGGAATAGAGCGGCGGACTTGTCCAAAAAAAAACATCGGAAGTTATGAACTTATTCTAAACATACTTAATATAAGTTCCAAAAATACAATTACAACAAAATTTTATTTTTCGTAAGGTTAACACATAAGACAAAAATATAATTGAAACAAAAATGAGATTGAAAACAAAATTATCCTAACTAATACTATAAATGCGGAAGTAAGTTTGTATGATTGTTTGTTACCTTTTCACGCTTAAACCACTGAACCGATCATACTGAAATTTTTCATATACGTTGTCAGGTGTACAGAAACGGACATACCTTTCATCCCGAAAAAAAATACTGTTCCCGAGGAAAACAAATATCGTTCTTTTGAGAATAGATGGCGCCACGTGTCTTTGGAGTCATGATTGAATTATATTATTACAAGCAGAGTACAATCCCAACCAACCTAGGTTGGTCCGTGGATGGGTGACCACTCATTACATACTGAGTTTCCTCCGTGCCTCGGAAAGCACGTTAAGTCGTTGGTCCCGGCTGTCATTTGTAGATCTTTGACAGTCGTTACAGGTAGTGAGTGACCCGAAAGTCTGACAACCAGTCTTACCAAGGGGTATCACATTACCTAGCGTTAACTGGGTTGTGGAGGTCAAATAGGCAGTGGCTCCATGTAAAATACTGGTATTTAGCTACATCCAGTTAGACTGGAAGCCGACCCCAACATAGTTGGGAAAAGGCTAGGGAGATGATGAAGCAGAGTACAACCCCAAATTATTGGCAAATTCTATATTAACGCGAGCGAACTCAAAGGCAAAAGCTAGTGAAGAATATGAGTGGGTTTAAAGAGTTTATAAAAGTTGAATCAAATCAAATCAAATATCTTTATTGTGGATCATAGGTAGGTACATAATACAGGTCTTAAATAATTAAATTGGGATCAGCTATGTCCCGCCCATAGGGCATACAATAGTCATTTACACTACGGAAGTCAAATTAAATACATTACTACATTTTACTCCAAACTATGAAAAAAAAAACCAATAGAATACTCGTAGTAATAAAGAGAGAGATAAACACATTAGTAGGCCACTGAACGCATCATGACTGGGGGAGAGTATTGGAGCAGTGATTTGTCTGAAAGGAAGTCTTTTATAGAGTAGTAGCATTTGTTTACTAACAGATCATGGAGACTGTTTTTAAATTGTGTTATTTCTGGAATTATTCTAATAGGGCCCGCGATATTATTAAAGATGCGTGAAGCTGTACAAAATATACTTTCATACATTAAATGAGTCTTGCTAGCTACTGTGCGCAATTGGTCCTTACGCCTTATACGAGTGTAGTAATCATACAACCCAATATTATTTTTGACAAATATTGCAGTCTCAAATATATAGATACATGGTAGTGTCAAAATGTTCATGTTTTTAAAAAATGGTTCACAAGAGTCAGTTTCATGCAAGTTAAACATGGCTCTGATGCAAAGTTTCTGAGCGATGAAAGCACGCTTCTTGTCTGTACTGTTGCCCCAAAATATTACACCGTATCTGAGGGTGGAGCTAACGTAACCGTGGTAAGCTGTTAGTGAGCTAAGAGCATATGAAAACTGTCCCAGCTTTTTGCACACATGGTCAATATGTAATTTCCAATTAAGTTTGTTGACAATTTGTAACCCTAGAAATTTTGTTACTTCAGTCTCTTCAATGTCGTTATCTAGGTAACGGATTTTTAAAGTACCCGTACGTCGAGTTCGTGTTTTAAAATTCATTATTTTAGTTTTGTCAATGTTAATCATTAAATTATTCATGTTAAGCCAATCTATAATTAATAATATTGTTTGGTTTATGTCAGATTCTAGATTTATTGTATCGTCATTAACAAATAGAACAGTACTATCATCAGCAAATAGTGTAATGTCATGTTTTGTTTCCGAAGGCATGTCATTTATATAAACAAGGAAAAATAAAGGACCCACGATACTCCCTTGAGGAACGCCGTATCTAGCAGTTCCAGTTTCAGAAACATATACTTGTTCTATTTTGGTAATGGGATTTATCCTTCTTATTTCTGTGAACTGTTGTCTGTTGTTAAGGTATGATTCTATAAGTTTGTACACATTACCTCTCACTCCATATGCATACATCTTTCTTAGAAGGATCTTGTGGTCAACACGGTCAAAAGCCTTCGTCATATCCATGTATAATGCAACAGCCGGCAACCCTTTGTCCAAGTTCGTTTTTTGGAGGGTGAGAAATCATCAAATGACTCCTCCCGCTCTGGGCGGAGCGGAAGGGAGTGTCAGACTCTTACTGACTAAAAAACACCCATGTTCCTTCATTGGCCCTTTATGTTCCAGGGCCGCGGTATCTCTTTCGAACAGTCCCGCAGCCCTGGCAGGCACCGGCCCTTGCGGGCCCCTCCCGTTTGCTGACATCTCTTTGAGGCGCGCGTGGAACACGAACGCGCCGTCGACACGGCCTGCCCGTCGTCATACGACGGACGGACGGCGAGCTAGCCCATTACTCGCCGTCCACAGGCCCGCGCCTACGGTGGCCGAGAGCCATCACGGCGTGGCCCCCGACGCCCGGTGCTTCTCCCGCGGCGGCTGGTACGTGAGGAGGTTCTCTCCCTCTCACGTTCCGCCGCCTCCTTCGCTAGCATGACTGCTTCGCAGAAGGAGGCGACGGCTTCCCATTCCCTCTCGCCCCGAACCATGGCTTGAACCAGGGCCGGGCGCGAGAGATCGCCGCCGCCAATCGCCGCTACGAGGACACGGCGGTGCTCCGCCCAAGCAGAGCAGACCTCCACGGTGTGCTCCACCGTGTCCTCCGGTCGATCCTCGCAATTGTAGCACCAGGGCGTTTCCTCCCGCCCGATTCGGTGCAGGTACCTCCCGAAGCACCCGTGTCCGGTGAGGACCTGCGTCAGGCGGAAGGTGAGGGCGCCGTGGCGCCTCCCTAGCCACTCCTCAAAGAGGGGACTTACCGCCACTATCGTGGCGTGCCCAGTTCGACATAACCTTATGTAAAAAGTTATACATATATTGCCACATTAATGGATTTGTTTTTCCTAAAGCCATATTGGCTGGATGTTAGAATGTTGTGTGTTTCAAAAAAAGTATAGAGACAATTAAAAATCACCTTCTCAACAATTTTCCCAAAAATAGGTATCATTGCTATGGGCCTGTAGTTGCTCATATTTGTTTTGTCTCCTTTTTTAAATACTGGCTTTATAACAGATATTTTTAGTTTATCTGGAAAGATGCCTTCTTCTATACATAAATTAACAATGAAACTCAGTGGTTCAGATATAATATGAGCTACATCTTTAACAATATTTGTCATAATGCTATCATAACCGGCACTGTTTTTATTTTTAGAGCAAATGTTATTTTATTAATGTCATTAGGGATACTGTAGGTGTCATAAAAATTGAATTAGAATTATAAGTCAAATTATTAGAAGATTTTAGAGGTACACTATTACTATTATTATTTCCTTTATTTATCTTTACACATATTATTTACATTTTTAAATATTAGAATATAAAAATTATAAAAAAAACATTTAAAAATATAAAAAATAGTAGCCCACCGGCATCGGGAACAGGGTCCGAGCTGCTACCGGTGGTCAGGGCTCTTGAGAGAGGAACCTCCTAACAATACGCGCCGTGTCCAGTAGAACTGCCTTCTGAATCAAGCGCTTGATCCAGCTGCCCAGCGAGAGCCTCCTCAGATGGTGGTCGAGGCTCTTGGCTATTAAGCCATTGGCCGACACGACTATCGATATCGGCACAATGACTGCTGTACTGATGTCAAGAAAAAAGTCATTGAATGAGTTCGCGATGTCTTTATGATTGTTTATTTTTTCGTCATTTATATTAACTTCCAACTGCGTTTAAACCGGTTTAAAACTGTGTGAGAAACTACATAATTATGTAAAAACATCACCACAACAAGCAAGAACTTCTGCACCTACATTCACATTGTTTACCTGCGTACGTCAGAGAATACTTGTTGAGTAAGGTCAGTCGCGCACGAGTCGTCGCCAGTTCATTGACCTACGATAGGTGTGACACGGCGCATTAATACTATTCCGGTTCTTCTGATAAACTTGCAATCAACTTGTTTCTTCTGACACGGCACTCGTGTAGATCGCACGCACGCGACTATCGATTCATTATATTGACGCGCTCATCAGTCATACAGGATTATACCTCATAATGGCTACAGATGATCGTGGACAAGAAAAAACTAACTTGGATCAGATTGTTACGGAAGTGAGGCAGTTAGATGGGCACAAATAGAAGATGAAGAAAATAAAAGTGATTCGTTGGATACTATTAGCGAGTCAAACTGCTGTGAAGTAAAAATTATGGAGGAAGATGTAGTAGTAGATAAACCGATAAAACGTGGAAGAGAAGAGGATGAACAAAGCTGAACTAAAGTTGAGGGTAATTCAAGAAAAAAACTGAAACAAATCAAGAAATAGGTTTTAAAAAAAATATTGAAACAGTTTGATATCGCAAATTTTTTTAACAGTATGGGTTCGAGTGTTATAAGCCATATTAAATAAATTAACCACTAAAAGTTAAAAATTGAGGTTTCGACTGAGGAATGTGCGGGCAAGTTATTGGACTGTCAGGATTTCCAAACCAAAGAGTGGAAAGTTTATAGTGCAATGGACGTAAGGAGCTGTCTAACGAGGAGGCATTAAAAGCGATCAAGTGTCCTAATGGTGAGGTAGCCAGGGTGGGCTTCAGGGGTTCACACTTGCCAGGATTTATATTAAGGGTGTAAACTGACCTGTGCGGTTCCGTGCACTTAGGACATATAGTTTTTGGACGTGCATCTTGCTTTTAAGTGATCAAATTTCCAACAGTTTGAACACTGTGTTACCGGGAAAACATAAGGTTCAACTTTGGCACGTAGGCAGTCCACATAATGGGTGTAACCCGTGTAACAGAACACTTAATAAAGCCGAAAGTGCACTTGTTGTTCCCGTCATTGCGATCATTTTGGTTCTGGACCATACCTGGGAATCTTATAGTTACGTTAGGAGATATTGAAGGTCAAAGTTTCAAATTAACAGGTTTTATTTTAAATACATGTTTTTATTATTATAACTTCACTTTAAATACCTCCATGACCTCTTACTATTCAATGCAATCATCAGCACAATGTTTTGAGTGCGTAACATTGAAATTAAAACGTAAAATGTGATTTTTCACCCCAAAACAAGTCCCAGCAATAATTTTTGCGTAGAGTTACTTGGTTTGAACTGTTTGAAGACAGAATGACGGCTTCGTGAAGGGTCAGTTTACACCCTTAATATAAATGCTGGCAAGTGTGAACCCCTGAAGCCCACCCTGGCTACCTCACCATTAGGACACTTGATCGCTTTTAATGCCTCCTCGTCAGACAGCTCGAGGTTCACATCTCGTATATTCGATTGACCTGTTGGTCCAGCGGTTAGTGACCCTGACTGCTAGGACGAAGGTCGTGGGTTCGATTCCCACACAGGACAAATCTTTGTGCGATGAGTACGATTATTTGTACTGTACGAGTATTTGTTCTGTATCTGGGTGTGTAATTTATCTATAATATGTATGTATTTCGAAATATATAAGTATGTTTATCAGTTGTCTGGTTGCCATAGTACAGGCTCTGCCTAGTTTGGGATCAGATGGCGGTGTGTTGGTTGTCCCAAGATATTATTTATTTATTATTATGTATAATCATCATCATCTGCCTAGCCTTTTCCCAACTATCTTGGGGTCGGCTCCCAGTCTAACCGGATGCAGCTGAATACCAGTATTTTACATGGAGCGACTGCCTATCTGACCTCCACAACCCAGTTAGTACTAGGTTATACGATATCCCTGGTAAGACTAGTTGTCAGACTATCGGGCCACTACGGACACTATCGGACTACCTGTAACGACTGTTCACATCTCGTATAATACCGTAGGAAATGTTTACGTCCATTGCACTATAAACTTTCCACTCTTTGATTTGGAACTCTTGACAGTCCAATAACTTGCCCGCACACTCCTCAGTCGAAACCTCAATTTTTAACTTTTAATGGTTAATTTATTTAATATGGCTTATATCAGTCGAACCCATACAGTTAAAAAATTTTGCGATATCAAACTGTTTCAATATTTTTTTTAAAACCTATTTCTTGATTTGTTTCAGTTTTTTTCCTGAATTACCCTCAACTTTAGTCTAGCTTTGTTCATCCTCTTCTCTTCCACGTTTTATCGGTTTATCTACTACTATATCTTCCTCCATAATTTTTACTTCACAGCAGTTTGACTCGCTAATAGTATCCAACGAATCACTTTTATTTTCTTCATCTTCTATTTGTGCCCATCAAACTGCCTCACTTCCGAAACAATCTGATCCATAGGAAAGGGAGGATCCTCCGACCAGACGGGTGTTATGTCTGGTGGGCTACTGCCCGACAACAATTGTTGTGGAGTTTTTTATTATGTAAGTCGCGGATAACTAGCGCGATGTAGGATTTCGATGTTTAGTTCATCATCTACGTCATAGATGGCGCTGTAGTACTTTTTGTTCTTTAGTGCTGTAGTACTCTTTGTAGTGCCGCTACAGGACTTTTCATAATTTCGAAATGATAACCCTAGTTGCATCCAGCCTTCCCAAGTTTATATTTACTAGTACTAGTTTATGCCCGCAGCTTCGCCCGCGTGGATTACGATTTTTTTTTTAAACCACAACCAGTTGTGCGTTGATATATCAGTCAGCCCGGACTTTGAATTTTACATGTTTATATAACTTTTAGAGTATATTAATGTAATATGTAAAAAAAATATATCAAGAGTTGGTATAACTCACGTTTATTAATTACATCTTGTGAACTTTTACTATTATATAAAAGTTGTTCATAGTGATGAGTACAATGACCTCTTAAGAGGTTTCGGGTGTTTTACAAATAACCCTGTATAATCGCACCCCCGAATAAGTGTGCGGGTGTAGGTATTCTTTTTTGGAGTTAAACAGCTCCAGTTTGACCTAAGTTATTACCCAGTACTAACTGTATTGTGGACTGGTATTCAACTGCATCTGGTTAGACTGGAAACCGACCCCTGTGGACATAGTTAGAAAAAGGCTAGGCAGATGATGAATGCCTACCTTCTTTAAAACGCCAAAATATACTTGTAGCTGTTAAGTACACGAAATGACGAAAATGGATGCAGAGGTGCAGCGTAAATAAACACTTTTATAGTTTCAACGTATATTAACTTACACACTTTTATGTTTACATTATAACATAAGTTACGTAGTGAATTAATATGTTGTATATAATATTTATTTTAAAACGTGTTAGTTCATCACACATTACCTACAACATTATGGTAATGTTGGGTTTTTTACCTTGATGAATCAACGAAGATATACAATTCTTCCAAGCTACTCACAAAAAACAAACACTTGCATTAAAAAGAGCTTCCTTCTTTTATTATTTGAATTTTGTTTTCTTGTCAAAAAATGACGAAAATAATTCCAATGATGCAATTTGAATGAATGCATCTTAATCACGGAATGTTTGTAGCCATTTTTTGCGCGTAATATTGCTGCCACAATTCTCGATTACTTCTTACTAAAGGAAGAAATAAATCAATGGCTATTTGTTGCAACTTAGACATAACTGCTCTTAATGTAAATGCTATACTCATTACGTCCCATATGAATGAAGACAATACAATAACATCACTCAAAAGAAACAATAACGTAGCGATGTAGAAGCGACGCCAGTTGTTAGTAGATGTAGTCGCTTTCGGTTGGAAACAATTACATAAAGAATATAAAACCGCACCATAAAGACAACAATTAATCATCAAAGGAGAAACAATTATAAAAACTTCCACGGCATTAGCTGCATAATCTGACGTAGAACCGGCTAAATATATGTGCACTCTCTCGTTGAAAAATAAGAAGACATAATACAACAGAAATATCACAAAAGGTATGCCCCACGCAAACAGACAACACTTCAAATACTTCCTTTTAACATGTCCTCGAAAAACTTTCACAATATCCACGTAGAATATGTAACATATCACCAACATCCAGTAGTTTTGCACTGCACTGAAGTACGTACAAATATAGCGGCAAATGTCCATGATTTCTTTATCATCAATCACGATGATTTGCATAACACCAGGTATGATTAGTGACACTGTTGTTAATCGTAGTAGACTGGATACCACGGCGTTGATATAAACAAAGTTTCTGAAGTGTCGGAATTTATTGATGAGGTACCAGGACGTCACGCCGTATATGAAAGCGGCTAGAGTCAATACGAGTACGAGGTACTCCACTATTATGGACACGAGTGGTGGGCGGAAGGCTGTCGTGTTGGGAACGAGGATTTTGCTATAATGCACATCACTGTCGGACATTTTGATTATATCGCCAAACGCTGTAGACGGAAACACGTCCACACCGTCTCTGCGATGCAGTCACAAATGGAGCCTTGTGACTAATAAAAACTTTATATATACGAGCCATAGGAAAAACCAGTGTCGGACTCGGTTAGCAGGGGGAATAACCAGTATGGGTTCCGCACACAATTGCGAATCATCGCACGTCGAGATCTTGCGTTCTCTGAACCCTGTCAGAGTGACAGGTTCCACTTCAACATGATCTGTAAGTATTTATATTTAATTATATCATGTATGTGAATTATATGTTTTTACTCAGAGAGCGAGGTATGAATAAAACCCCTAGAAGAAATACGGAGGCCGGCGGAAATCAAACCTGTATCAACCTGTTCAAATGTGAAATACTTGGTTTGAATTACCGAACTAGGTAACCAGACTTGTGAGTGACTACTTACATATTAGTTTACAATAATTTATCTTAAACCAGAGCCGCGTGGTTTAGCTGGAGAAAGTATGTAAGTCGAGTAGCGGCGACGGTACGTTTTCTCTTATTGACAGCTGTCACGTTTATAATGTACCTATCAACTACTAATGCAACGTGTCACATCACTAGCGATCCCGTCCTCTGCTCTTTGTATCACTGAACATGCAGCCAAAGTGAACTCTACGCTGTCACCGACGACGTCATAGAAGTGGGTAATTTGTCTTACGCTTGTTCTTTGGGAGGATGCATGATGCATTTTTAAGTATTTTATTTAATATTTTAATCTTTCCTTATTGTAAATAGGTTTCTTTCAATCTGTGTTTTGTTTGTGCAATACCTAGCTTAGATTTATCTGTTATATTGTATATGTTATAAATAAATAAGCCAATGAATGTGTATTATCTGAAGTACTGTCGTGCCAGCGACGAAGATGAAGACTATTGATTAACTAAACTTGATCTAAAAGAAAAACAAATTCAATTCAATTTACTTACTAAAACCAAGTTAATATCAAAGCCACAAGCGAAGCATAGACAAGGAAAATGCAAATTAAAAAAGTCTGAGATAATAAAAAATTAAATACTATGCAAAAGTTAAAAGGATGTAGAAACGTAGGTGCATTAGTAGGAATATTAAAACCTGACTAAGGCAGTCTTTACACCTAAAATAAGATTGTGCAATAATTGACTGCTCAATATTATTACCATTCAAACTTTGATCTTCAAATTTGACATTAAGGACAATTCTTGTTGTCACTGGCACCACAGCAGCTATTTCAAATTTTGACGGCCTAAAACTTCGACACTGCCACGTCGTCGTCAGTGGCAACGTAGAGGTCACTCTCAATGCACGTTTTATGGCAGACGACAGGATGGAACATAATTTGTAATACACCTACACCCTGATGTCTCTCTGTCGAGGCGTTTACAATTTACGAGGTTTGAGTTGCATCTCCCCACGTGGGTTCCTGGACGGCTTAGGGACTTCCAAATGGACCAGGAAAGTTAGACCCTGCAGGAATATACCGCTTGGTGGTAGATAGCGAGTGGGGATGTAGAAAACAACTGAACGATGCGTGTTTCGAACTATTTAATTGACCGTCTAGAAGCCGTCGACATTGATAATGCTGCAGATGGGCGTTGCTAAAAGCGACATTGGGCCAAAAAATCGGTATTCCGGATAGCGCATACGCGATTTGTAAGCAAGGCGTATATTCTGACGTCTGCGAGCATAAGGACACTTACTTATGTAAGTACTAGGCAATAATCCAAACGACGCAAATAAAGTAATACTCTTATAACAAACCATTGAACACTCAAGTACGATAATAATGTTTAGTAAGTAACAGTTCCATGGTAGTTTCAATACAAAGTAATGGAAAGAGAGTTGTCAGGGTTTTGCCTTGCAGTACCAAAAAGATCGGAAGCAAAACTTGCCGTTTACTAGCAACGAAGTCATCATCATCATCTGCCTAGCCTTTTCCCAACTATGTTGGGGTCGGCATCCAGTCTAACCGGATGAAGCTGAATACCAGCATTTTACATGGAGCGACTGCCTATCTGACCTCCACAACCCAGTTAGCGCTAGGTAATACGATACCCCTTGGTAAGGTTGGTTGTCAGACTTTCGGGTCACTGACTACCTATAACGACTGCACAAACTAGCAACGAAGTACACAATGAAAAGGTGAGTCTTATTCAAAATTACACGCATAGAATATTATCATAATTGAAACTCACACCAACTCATCAAGATTTGCAAGTAACATCGCGGGTGTTCCTCAAGGCTCTATACTGAGGTCACTGTTGTTTAAAAAAAAAGGTAAAATCATAAATTATGTTTCCGGATAGGACTTGACAAGTAGTCGAGATTATTTTACTATATTTAAGTGAATTTATTTCTCGGTAACGAGGATTCTACCGTTACCGAGAAATAAATTCACATCTTATAGTTGAAACTATAACAGTAACAGCTGTGTAGTAGTTATTAAGGTCAGTTGTTGAATAGATTATTTGTATAACATTTATGTAAAAACAAGCGCTTCTCGCCATCAAACTAAAAAGTTTGGCGAGTAAATTGTAGAACAAAAAATAAGTTTGTTTGAGAACAATAAAAAAATTAAAAAAAAAATTATAGTAAACACACAAAGCTTCCGGAATAAATTCTTGTAAATTATGAAAAATAATCAGCATTAAAAATCATTGAGTAGTTTGAAAGATCTAAGTGTTCACACATGCAGAAATGATAAGTGACTTTGTTTTAAGTATATTATTTGCAGATTATAAATGTAAGTAGCCAGTGTTATTTTTAAAGTCAAGTAACCCAATGTACTAAGTTAAAGAGTCAAAAACTAACATGCTAAAGGAAAATGATTATAGAATGTTACTTATAATATAGAATACTGGTATTCAGCTGTATCCGGCCAAACTGGTAACCGAACCCAAGGTAGTTCAGAAAAGTTTTATTATTCTTGTAGTATGAGTGCAAATTGCGAGAAAAGAGCACTATGGCATTTTATTTTCCTCCACATAGCTGGCGTTGACTCATAAAAAAAGAAAGGAGATATCTGTTTCATAGTCCCCGGACGAGAAACCACTTCAATACAGGAATAAAATTTGTGGCACCTACTATGTTCTCTGCATCATCCGCACAAGGCATGGCATCTACTTAGACGTGCCTTGTGCGGTTTTTACTTCTGCATAAAGTTTTCTATACAAATAAATAAAATTGAAGTGTCCTGATTGTAATTTCAAAATTACAGCTTTTCACTGAATTTATATGCAGGTATATTATATCCGGTACTTATAACAAAATTTTGTATCTGTCTGTCTGTTCCGGCTAATCTCCGAAACGACTGGACCGATTTTGACAGCTGGCGGATAGCTGATGTTATAAGGAATAACTTAGGCTACTTTTATTATACAAAAAGGATTTAGGTTCCGTGCAAAAAATAAAATCTTTGAAATTACCTTTGAAACAGCCAGTAATAAATAAAATAAGTAAACCAAGGCTTAATAAGTGGTAACAATAGGACCATTACTCTTTGACCAAGCATTCCGGTCACGTGAAGTATGTCAACGAACTCATTATGTAAATATCTCGAAAAAGGTGTGTCCAAGGTTTTCAAGAAACAAGTTTATTGACCTCAATGATGAAGTTACAAAGAATTCCAATTGCACTTCAAACACAATCTGAAGCTTAGGGGCCGTCTCCACGAGCGAGAGAATCGCGGCGATATTACGTATTTGTATGGGATAATATCGCCGCGATTCTCTCGCTCGTGAAGACGGCTTCTAAGAGAGTGTATAGAAATACGTGGCAACGACGATAATATCGTCGCGATTCTCTCGCTCGTGGAGACAGCCCCTTAGATCTTTTGTGTAGTCTGGTCCTAAGTTCCGCGGCAAAATTCCAGTTTCGCAACAACTTTAGCGGCACTAAAAAAGTATTTATTTATTTATTTATTAATAAAGGTTTACCAACAGCTTGTGTGTACAAAATTTCTTGAGTACAGGTTTTACAGTCTTGGACTTACACAGTCGCCAATTACAGGTTAACCAGCATTCACAAAGAAAGTGATAAGTTAATAACAGAAAAGAGTTTAAAATTGAAACCGAGTGGCTAAAAAGTACTACAGTCACATAGTACAAACACTGACTTTATTGGTGAGGTTCTTCGGAAAGGTCGGGTGTGTAGTACTCGTGATCGGTGTGTGTGTATGACCAGGAGGTCTACTCTCTAAGTCCGTCAACGACGGACGGACGGACGGACGGGCTCGTCCGACCGTAGTCCGTTACTACGGACAAACCCTACTCCCTATTGATTACGGATGCCTGAGTTTCGAACGGAGTCATAGACAATATTCGTGAACGAATGACGCATGGTGATAGAGTTGCGCTATTTTACTGGTCGATTACCGGTTTACTAACTTTATGATTTTAAAGTTTTTAAACAAAAAATATTATAGTTATTCTTAAAAAAATTACCTCATTTTAACAATATACATTTTATTATTATAGAATTGAACTATTTTTGCTATTTTTGCCCGACTTGTGGCTTTATCCTGTTAATACCTTTGCTTTTCTTTCTTTTGACGGCATATCTCAAATGAAATGTCAGTTTTTATTTACAATTTTATTAAATACATTCAAATATTAGGAGCTACAATATACGTAATTCGCATTATTAATACGACGCGGGAACTCCGTAATAAATGGTAAAATGGCCTCAACCGTTCTAGCAGCAACTCACGGGCGCAAATAGACACACTCCTCAACATTTCATGAGTGAGAACGAGTTGCAAAACACCAGCGGCAACCACAATACCGTGGTGCCCAGGCGAGTTCGAAGCTCGTTGCCACCAGTAACAAGCCGAGGACAAGCTGATGAAGAAGGCATTCGTGTGGAAAAGAAGAAGCCTAAACGCAATCAGTGCGGTTCCGAATTGACAGGTCCGAACATATTGCTGCATCCCGCTATTCCATCGACGCAGCTGTACATACACATCTACATCACATCACGACGCCAGAGGAGGTCGTGGAGTATATAAGAAACAAGACCAAGTTCACCCTTAGAATGGACAGGTTAGGTTGTTCGCGCCACAAGATTATCTTTTGTGATGCGGGTCCCAACACCATCTCGAGACTTTTATGACGGAATTTTGGCTGCAGGGTCTCGTGTATTCGCGGAAGTCTACATGACACCTCGACTCAATGCAATAATTATATGGCCGACCAAACATAGTTAATAGTTTTTCGTAAAAGTGTTCAATATGTTTTAGTTTATTGTACTTCTAAGAGTATTTTGTGTAGTGTATCTTCGATGCCTGAAAATAAAAGTGATTGATCTATTGAAAGTTACTTATTACTACGAACTTAGTTTAATTTAAGACGACTATAGATAAATAAAAGGAAGTATGTGATGTATTTTATTTAACAGTTTATTTAAGTATAGGAAGAAGAAAGGAACAGAAAAAATAGGTACAAAGGTGATGCTTATTTCTAAAGAAATCTCTTCCAGCATACCTGCGAAAGGAGAGTAGAAAAAGGAGATGTAGAAGTAGTGTGTAAAAGAAGAAGAGAAAATAGAATACATAAAAACATAAAGGAAATGACAAGTTTAAATATAACATACAATATGTATAAGAATCATCATCATCTGCCTAGCCTTTTCCCAACTATGTTGGGGTCGGCTTTCAGTCTAAGCGGATGCAGCTGAATACCAGTATTTTACTGGGAGCGACTGCCTATCTGATCTCCAGAAATCAGTTAGTTCTGGGTAATCCCTTTCGTAAGACTGGTTGTCAGACTTTCGGGCCACTGACTACCTGTAACGACTGTCAAAGATCTACAAATGACAGCCGGGACCAACGGCTTAACGTGCTTTCCGAGGCAAGGAGGAAACTCGGTATGTAATGGGTGGTCACCCATCCACGAACCAACCTAGCCAAGCGCAGTTTAACCTAAAGATCGGGCCGAGCAGCAGTTATTATGTAGCCACGAGCTCCTCTCCAGTATATTACGTATCATATATGTATAAATCCTTATGCAACTATGGCAAGTTGGAAATATAAGGTTCTTACACTCTTCTTTTGAAAACTGCAACAGTTTGGCAGTCCCTTATATCAGGCGGAAGAGAATAAATACCACAACCGCAAAGCGTGTACAGTAAAGGAGTAGGAGTAGAAGTCAGTAGCGTGGGGAGGGGATTTAAGGAGGTTCCTAAATGCGACCTGCAAGGTGCATCAGAGGAACGGGTGTAAGAAAAACGTTCCCGCAGATAGGCTGGTGTTTTAGGGTTATGAAGAATGTTAAAAAGCAGACACAATATTCGAGAGTTCCTGCGAAGTCGGATTGGAAGCCATCTGAGTATATTGCGAAAGTTGGAAACGGTCATACTTTTTGAGGTTAAAAACAAAACGAATAAAGATATTTTATAAACGCTCAAGTTTATTTAAAAGCTTCTCGGTGGCATCCAAATAACACGCATCGGCGTAGTCTTTGATGGGCTGGATGAGAGTTTGCGCGAGGGAGGTTTAGGTCTTCAAAGGCAAGTAGCTCTGGAGTGCACTTTGCGACTTACTTCAGCTACCTGGGAAGTCTACGATAAGTAAGAGTCCATTATCACCCCCAGGTTTTTGGCCTTATTTGCGAATTCTATCTGAACTCCTCATATGTTTTGATTGTAATAATGTTTTGTTGAATGTATTTATATTTTTTTCAAATCGATTGGTGCCAAATAAATGAAAAAATACTCTGTTAAAAAAAATGCTTTTATTGTGCAAATTTGTTCTTTACTTTATCACAATCTTCCGCCTGTCCCAACACCCATTATGTCCTGTCAATGCTAAGGCCCACTGCACCTTGATGGATCCCCCGGGCATAAAAATTGAGAGCATCAAGTATCTGAAAGTATACAAATACAACAGTAACAATATATAAGATCGATTAGTAGTAATACAACTCAATAATTTTCAGAATCTTCAAAATGTATATCGTTAGCCTAAGTCCTTAAATTTTGGATCAAAACTATTACCTACCTTCATTCTTTGATCAACACCATTTCGTCGCTTGTTGAGGCAAAAGAGGCAAGACATATCTTCAGATAATTCCCGTGTGAGCCCTTGCAACCCCATGTCAGGAATAAGCGCCAAGCGGAAGTTTTGGCGCGAGTATAATGGGCGTCGCCTCCGCTCTTCTTGTAGAGCTTCTTCAAGCATTAAACAAACAGCCATTGTATTGATTTTCTAAAAAATCTAAACTTTCGTCGACAGCACGATAACTATTTTGATGTCGTATCAAATGACATAACGATCCGTCCTAAGAAGTGCCAAACTCAACTTTTCGGACGGGCAAAAACACATCGGGAGTAGGGACAACTGTCAAATCGAGTTGTCATTCATTCTTCGTTCGGGCTCGAACTAATCGTCCGTCCGTCGGTGCTAGGGAGTAGGAAACGCCCGTAATTTCGGCCGAAACTACGGGTTTCGTGCTTAGAGAGTAGACCAGATGAGTAGGTATGAACGTGGACGAGTGAGTGTATTTCTGCTTACCCCATAGAAAAAAGGCATGAGGTTTTGTATGCATTAAAGAACCTAATAATCCACAGTAACGTCTGCGACCACGTCAATCCATATGTTATGACGTGCATTAGCCGGTGGCATTTATTATTTAAAGAGCAAAA
Source organism: Eurois occulta (assembly GCA_950022335.1). Taxonomy (NCBI): domain Eukaryota; kingdom Metazoa; phylum Arthropoda; class Insecta; order Lepidoptera; family Noctuidae; genus Eurois; species Eurois occulta. Next base: position 10,609,438 of record OX465502.1, read on the forward strand.
AACTACACAGGTTATTTTGTTTTATTTCATCCAATGGAAATAGACTGGATTCATACGTCATATCGAACAATGAATAACGTGAATTTGTTGAGCAACTTGTTTACTTAGAAATTAATCATTTTATTAGGAAACTAGTTCCAAAGGTTGGTTGAGGTTAGCTCCCCGTCACCGTAATATTAGTAATCAGGTTAGTTACTCAGTTTGATGTACAGAATGCTTGGTTAGAGAGGTATGCTATTCCATACAAGACTGCGTTCTACTCAAAAAGCTTTTTAGAGGCCGTCTCCACGAGCGAGAGAATCGCGGCGATATTATCCCATACAAATACGTCATATCGCCGCGATTCTCTCGCTCGTGGAGACGGCCCCATAGGAATGGCTCCCAAGTTATTATAATAAGTTACCCATTTGTACAAAATATCTTGACAGCCTACACCATTTCAAAAAGGATCTTCTTAATTTACTAGGCTAAAGAAGACAAACTGTATAATTACATTTTATTTTTATTTATTTTTCATTCAATGTTTTACTTTTGTAAATCATTTGTTTTATTTAATTTTTTAATGTATTGTTATGTAGTTAAATTTATTGTTATTTTAATTAATGAACAGATTATTATTTTTAATTGTTATAATTGAGTTTCATTATTATTTTTAACTACTTTTATTCTTTTTACCAATTATTCATAAATTATTAAATAAATTATAATTAGAATATTTGTACGCCGTTGATGACATAGCGTTTATTTTATTAATGTTGACATCTGTACTTTTATTTATATTATATGTTCTACAAATAAAAATGTTAGAATTTGAATTTTGACGGCTTATTTATTTATTTAACACTTCAAGCACAAAGTACAGAGGCGGACTTAATGCCTTAAGCATTTTCTACTCGTTAACCTTTGGGTGATGCAGAGACAAGCAGTGTGTATTCAGAAAATTATTTTAATGAATAAGGTAAAAGTACGTATTCCCGTTAGTGTACCAGTACCCGTTAACAAGTCAGTTTTTTTATTATTGCATTTTTCTACCAATAATAAATTAAAGTTTGTGAAGGGCAATACCTTCTCGGTAATATTTTGTACAATTGTAATGGCATCATTGTCCAAAAAGTTTAATGGCCTCAAAACCATGCGATAACAAAAGTTTGCTGTAACTGAATATTATGAAAGTTCAAAGTTCTGTCAGTGAACTACGAAACTAACTTATAAATCGATGTGAATCTAATTGAGAAATAAATATTTTTGCCGTTCACATCTACTGGTACTAACAAACCCCTACTTGACCTAGTACCCGTTAAAATCGTATTTTTTTTTACCGGATATTGGTACACGATCAACCCGGTAATACACGTTGTACCGAAACCCGTTATTGTGTACTTATTGCCTTGAAATAGGTCTCATTTTCCTTTAAAACTGTAGAATACATTTCTGCCTGATATTGGAACTTCAAATAACAGTTGCATTTAAACCCGACCGCGTCCTTATTGCCTTGTGTTAAGTCCTCTTTTCTTTCGAATCAATAGAATGTAGTTTTTATGCTCCTTGTTTGTGTTGTAATCACTTGGATTCGATTGCCTCTTTAGTTTTCTTTATGATTTTCAAATTTTTGCACGTTTCGCGTTACTGCTCTGCTTTTCTGAAACCAGGCTTTTCGATGCGCATCGTGTGGCGCGCTGCTTTTTTAGTATGGATATTGATAACCACGCAGTAATTTGAAGCAAACTTCAGACCGGCAAACTTATGTTCCAGGGCCGCGGTATCTCTTTCGAACAGTCCCGCAGCCCTGGCAGGCACCAGCCCTTGCGAGCCCCTCCCGTTTGCTGACAACTCATTGAGGCGCGCGTGGAACACGAACGCGCCGTCGACACGGCCTGCCCGTCGTCATACGACGGACGGACGGCGAGCTAGCCCATTACTCACCGTCCACAGGCCCGCGCCTACGGTGGCCGAGAGCCATCACGGCGTGGCCCCCGACGCCCGGTGCTTCTCCCGCGGCGGCTGGGACGTGAGGAGGTTCTCTCCCTCTCACGTTCCGCCGCCTCCTTCGCTAGCATGACTGCTTCGCAGAAGGAGGCGACGGCTTCCCATTCCCTCTCGCCCCGGACCATGGCTTGAACCAGGGCCGGGCGCGAGAGGTCGCCGCCGCCAATCGCCGCTACGAGGACACGGCGGTGCTCCTCCCAAGCGGAGCAGACCTCGACGGTGTGCTCCACCGTGTCCTCCGGTCGATCCTCGCAATTGTAGCACCCGGGCGTTTCCTCCCGCCCGATTCGGTGCAGGTACCTCCCGAAGCACCCGTGTCCGGTGAGGACCTGCGTCAGGCGGAAGGTGAGGGCGCCGTGGCGCCTCCCTAGCCACTCCTCAAAGAGGGGACTTACCGCCACTATCGTGGCGTGTCGCTCTCTCCATGTCGCCATGAGATCACGGCGGAGGTCTGTCCGCCATAAAGGGCCAATGAAGGAACATTCGTTGTTTTTTTTTTGGGATGGGTAATCATCAAATGACTCCTCCCGCTCTGGGCGGAGCGGAAGGGAGTGTCAGACTTTTACTGACTAAAACGCATCCATGTTCCTTCTTTTGCCCTTTGTGTTCCAGGGCCGCTGTATCTCTTTCGAACAGTCCCGCAGCCCTGGCAGGCATCGGTCCTTGCGGGCCTCTCCTGTTTGCTGATATCTCTTTGAGGCGCGCGTGGAACACGATCGCGCCGACGACACGGCTTGTCGTCATAAGACGGACGGACGGCGAGCTAGCCCATTACTCACCGTCCACAGGCCCACACCTACGGTGGCCGAGAGCCACCACGTGGCCCCCGACGCCCAGGGCGTCTCCCGCGGCGGCTGGGACGTGAGGTTATCTACCTATCACGTTCCGCTACCTCCTTCGTTAACATGACTGGCTGACGGTTTCCCATTACCTCTCGCCCGGGACCATGGCTTGAACCAGGGCCGGACGCGAGCCGCCAATCGCCGCTACGAGGACACGGCGGTGCTCCACCCAAGCGGAGCAGACCTCCACGGTGTGCTCCACCGTGTTCTCCGGGCGATCCTCACAATGATAACACCCGGGAGTTTCCTCCCGCCCGATTCGGTGCCGGTACCTCCCGAAACAACCGTGTCCGGTGAAGACCTGCGTCAGGCGGAATGTGAGGGCGCCGTGGCGCCTCTCTAGTCACTTTTCAAAGAAGCAACTTACCGCCACTATTGTGGCGTGCCCTGCACAGGGTTGCGACAGTCGCTCTCTCCATGTCGCCATGAGATAGCGCCGGAGGTCTGTCTGCTGAGCGACAATTTGCCACGGCAGCTGAGTTTCCCCGCAACGTAGTGCCTCCACGTGCCACTCGTGCAGGCGCGCGAGGACTATCACCTCCAGATCCCATGGCGGCAATCCGGCAAGGAGGCTCGCCGCCTCGCTGGAGATCGTAAGGCCTTACGGCTACCACCTTTTGGGGCGCGTTCAGGTAGTGGGCGGCTCGCCTCCTCAAGGATCGCGCCCGTACCGGGGCCCCGTAAAGGGCCATGGACCGCACGACACCCACGTTTGGGCCCCTCAGGTTGGGCAAGAGCCGCTTGAAGGCAACCCCGGCCCGTTCCACTTTGGGAGCCAAACGTCGGAAATGCTCCACGAAGTTCCACCGGTTGTCGAGGACGAGTCCAAGGTACTTCAACGTCGACTCGACGCCGATGGGAACCCCTCCTACCATCAGCATAGATCATGACGGTGGCGCATTCCGAGGCCCATGTAAGCTCATGGCCTCGGACTTGTGCAATTTCCGGTTCCTCTCTATGACTATCGCAACCCCGCGTGTCATAATTTCGGCCGCCACCTCGTGCAACCTCCCTTGCCAGCACCAGCGTTTCGTCAGGAGTGCCTCCCTAATGCAGCTCCAGGGCATGGTGTTGAAGGCGTTGGCGATTTCAAGACACCGCCAAGACGACCCCACCCCGGGAAACCGCATCCCCCGTCGTGAGGGCTCTCACGCGCATGATGGCGTCCACCGTCCAGCGCCCCTTGCGGAAACCAAACTGATGGTCCGCAAGATCCAGCCCCATCCCCGCAAGGTGCCCGGCGAGGTGGTTTGCAATGACTATTTCAAAGAGCTTGCTCACCTCGTCGAGGAACACATGGGGCCGGTATGCGGACGGAGAGTCCGCAGGGTGCCCCGGCTTCCGAATGAGGACCAGCTTCCCCGTCTTCCAACGAAGCGAGAACTGGCCTCTCTCCAAGCATGCGCTTAGGAGAAAAAAAAATGTCTCTTCTTTGGATAAGCCGTTTTTTATTTATTTTACACAGTTCACAGGAATGCAAAAATAGCATTTCTGTGAACTTTAACGTAAAGCAATAGAGTTCAATTTCGCGGTGAAAATTACCGGATTCAGGGACAATTTAACGTTTACTAGTACAAATCTACCGGGTACTGGTACAATTAGCCCTTTGTTTAATTTTTTTGTATTATTGTTAAAGAAAATATAGACTAATAAAAAAAAAGAATATTACACTAAAACTAGTTTAAATTATCTGTCTAGTCATGTAATTTTTTTTTTGTAAGGGTCAACTCACACCAAAAGAGCGGCGAAGGGCAGCGAAGCGGAGCGCAGTTTCAGTTTCATATGAATTTTAACTTTATTACCATTACCATAATACTTATTATCGCATGAGAAACACGAACGAGTCGCGCGGATGCCCGCGGCGCCGCAGGAATTCCGGGGAATTCCATAAACGGAGTTTCTCATGCGATAATAAGTATTATGGTAATGATAATAAAGTTAAAATTCATATGAAACTGAAACTGCGCTCCGCTTCGCTGCCCTTCGCCGCTCTTTCGGTGTGAGTTGACCCTAAGTCTTCTAGTTTTAGCATAGCAGACCTGCAAAGTCAGTGAAGTTCAAAACTTAACGGTTACTGGGCCTTTTACCTTACTACGATAAACTACAAGGACATATAAAATACTATAAATATATATTAAAATATATTAATTTAAATAGAAATTTACACGGATACACTAAAGTAAAAAGACAAACAATGGGGAAAACATTACCGTCGGCGTGACGGCTTCGTAAAGGTGTGTACACAAGTCTGTTAAACATGATAAAGCAGTGGCCCGCTGTGGTTATAAATATACTAAAACTTTGAGGGCAAAGTTTTAGTATTTAAAACATGAAATTATAAAAACACACACAAAATTATTGGTGGCCCAATGGTGGCGGCCCCGATTTACGAACAGTAAGTTGTGGGTTCGAACCCAGGCAGGCACATTACTTTGCGTAATTTATTTATTTCATCACCACTGCTCTCAAAACGGTGAAGGAAAACAACGTGAGGAAACTGGCATGTCCTAGAACCAAAAATTCGAAGACATGTGACATCTACCAACCCGCACTGGGCCCGCGTGGTGGATTATAGCCCATTCCCTCTCTTAGAGTGGAGGCCGTGTGTTCCAGCAGTGGGAACATTTAGGCTGATTATGCTACATAAAATTATATTCGACACTCCTGATCTACAGTGTTACATACCTACGTCTTCATATCGACTTACCGCGCAGACCGCAAATAATCGTGTCTATGAGAACCAGTCTTGTCGCAAAGGTACCTATATTATTTCATACGACGCACGTAACCGCACGTTATCGTGACGTCATTATAACCAGGTAACTACCTGTTCTAAAAATAGCTTGTCGTTTAATGGCCAAGCCTATAAATCTTGCTTTGATCTTATAACAGATGCAATAATCAATCAAATAAACAGCCGCCTGTTGAGATCATGATGGTTAAGCAGCGCTTGCCAAGTCACTTATTGCAATACATTTTTAAATATATAATACTGCCTCCTTGATCCAGTGGTTGCAAGCGCGACTGCTGAGCAAGAGCTCCTGGGTTCGATTCCCGAGTTGGGCAAAGTTTTATTGTGTTTTTCCATCAGGAACATCTCAGTAGCCGCCACGGAGTCTGTTTTTATGCCCGGTTGAGGACAACAGGCCCGTCCGCTATTACATGGGACTTAAACATAACTGGCGAAATGTGGGTGTAGTATTAGGTACACCTCTGCCTAACCCTTCGGGGATTACAGACGAGATGTTATGTTATGTTAAATATAATAAATGATCGTCAAGTCTGAGCTATCAACCGCACTTCTACCTAGTACAAGCTACTTATACCTAGTCTGTTTCGAAACAGGATACCATTAACGATTTACCTGTTCGATTTCCTCAATATAAGTGGTATCGGGATACCATTAAAACTGATTACTTACCAATTCCAACAGTCTTGGACAAAGATCTTATACTACCACACTATATTTATGAAGTCTGAAATAAAAATAACTTAAAATCACACCTCTAATGCCCGTAGCGTTAGGCAGAGGTGTACCTAATAGTGCACCCATATTTCGCCAGTTATGTTTAAGGCCCATGTAAGAGGGGCGAGTCTATTGCCATCAACCGGGCACAAATTCAGACTCCGTGGCTGCTATTGAGAAATTCTGATAGAAAAACCCAATAGCAATTTGCCCGATCCGGGAATCTAATACTAGACCAACGAGGAAAATCAATGCAAATAAATAAAATTGAGGTGTCTATTTGTAATATCAAAATAACAGTTTTTTTACTAAATGCATATAATATAAGAATATGTACGACACTAATAACAAAATATTTTTTTTTAATTTTTGTCTGTCTGTATGCTCCGGTTAATCTCTGAAACGGCTGGACCGATTTTGACGGGCAAATAGCTGATTTTATAAGGTCTAGTATAGGCTACTTTTATTTTAGATAAATATTTAGGAATCCGTGCAAAAAAATTGCATTGCATTGGAGTAAAAAATCGGATAAGTTCCAACTACGTTTAAGCCGGTTTAAAACTGTGTGAGAAACTAAAAACATCACCACAACAAGCAAGAACTTCTGCACCTACATTCACTTTGTTTACCTGCGTACGTCAGAGAATACTTGTTGAGTAAGGTCAGTCGCGCACGAGTCGTCGCCAGTTCACTGACCTACGATAGGTGTGACACGGCGCATTAATATTATTCCGGTTTTTCTGATAAACTTGCAATTACTTGTTTCTCTTTCCTCTCGTATATTCATTCTTGTAAAGTCAAGGTCATTCGGTCAAACTGGAGTGTAATCATGTTTTTACTGGTCTGCAGGCAATTTTTAAATCATACATTAATTGATCTCGGACAAGTGAAAAAAAATGCATTTTTGCGTTTGTATCTGGTATCCCTCCGGATTTATGTGCTACTAGCTAACCTTTGTACCTTTACGTACCTACTATATATCTTCACCTAGACTTAGCCAGCGTGGACTTCGGTAATTCTCAAACGGGATCGTATTTGGTATTACCGCGATAAAACGTATCCTATGTGCCAAATTTCATCTAAATCCGATCGGTAGTTTTTACGTGTAAAAGTAGCTAACATCCAGACATCCATACATCCTCACAAACTTGCGCATTTATAATATTATAGTAGGAATTAAGATAGTTCTGAATAACTAAAAAGTTTAAAGTTGAAGCGCCAAGGTAGCCGGCGAAATTCAAATTTTCTTACGTTTTTTGCAATCTGCAGGTCAGGGTTAGGTTGTATCTGTGGACGGTGAGTAATGGGTTAGCTCGCCGTCCGTCCGTCTTATGACGACAGGCCGTGTCGACGGCGCGTTCGTGTTCCACGCGCGCCTCAAAGAGATGTCAGCAAACAAGAGGGGCCCGCAAGCATGCCTGCCAGGGCTGCGGGACTGTTCGAAAGAGATACCGCGGCCCTGGAACATAAAGGGCAAAAGAAGGAACATGGGTGGTTTTTAGTCAGTAAAAGTCTGACACTCCCTTCCGCTCCGCCCAGAGCGGGAGGAGTCATTTGATGATTTCCCACCAGAAAGATAAATAAAAAGGGTTAGGTTGTATGGGCTGCGGGACTGTTCGGAAGAGATACCGCGGCCCTGGAACATAAAGGGCAAAAGAAGGAACATGGATGGGTTTTAGTCAGTAAAAGTCCATTTGATGATTCCCCATCCTAAAAAAAAAGGTAAAACCGGTTAGGTAGGGGGGGGGTAGGTGGGGTAGGTAGGTAGGTGGGGTGTGCTAGGTAGGGGTATGTTGATGAAAAATGAAAAATTTGTCGCGCCAGTAACACGTATGTAGTTACAGAATTAATTAAAACCTAATACAATCCTCTAAGTTCATATAACCCTATTCTGTAACTATTTCAAGAAAACGACATTCAATGGGGTTACATGAACTTAGAGGGTTGTATTGATGATTTTAAAGATTTTGTTTCGGTTATATTATTCGAAATTTTCTCCAGCTTCTGTCAGGACTTTTCATAGTTTCGAAATGGTAACCCTGGTTGCATCCAGCCTTCCCAAGTTTATATTTACTAGTACTTTGCTTAGAGCCCCGGCTTCACCCGCGTGAAGTACGATAATTGTGCATCGGATCGTGATAAAAAGTATCTTTTGTATTGATCCAGGTTATAAACTATCTGTGTGCCAATTTCATCGAAATCCGGTCAGTACTTTTTGCGTGAAAAAGTAACAAACATCGATCCATCCTCACAAACTTTCGCATTTTATGTCTAGACAAATACGAGCAATCGAGCATAAATAAATATCAGAAACACGCACACATGAAAACCTATAATATAATTAAACAAAACCAGTTTCCTCATATAACTTACGTCATACTCATATGAATGAAAAATCACATAGGTAAGGTTTAGCATTTTTACCATTCGATCACAAACTCCCATTGAGCGCACACGTCATATGTGCCAGCGCAGCTTCCAACACTCACCATGTCTGATAACGACACCAGTGTCCTCAACTGCACATACACAAACAGTTCATCATCTCCTGATATCGGAAGACAAGATCCTGTACAATGCGTGACCATCGCTGTATTTGCGCTATCAACAATCACCTTCATCATCGGCGTGTCTTCGTGGATTCTAATGAAGAAATTCAGGCATTTCAAGAACTATTTGTTCCTGAATATCATTTTTAACAATGTCATGAATATACTGCTGGGTTATTTTTTCCAGGTTGTGATGGAAAGTGATAGTGCTGTGGCAAAATACGCATATGGACTGCCGTACTTATATTTTAAAATGAGCGCTCACTGTTGGTTGCTGGTGTTGTGTTACGTCTTCTATATTGAACTAGTGAAAGTGTTTGGCGGTGAAGTTAAGATGAAGTACCTCAAGAGTGCTTTATTCTCCTGGGGACTCCCTTTAATAATCATAGTGTTTGACGTATTCGTAATGCCTCACATAGACAGTTCTGCAGACCTACCTGCTATAATTTATGTCTCCAAACTTTTTTTGCCTTTGGCAATTAATTTGTTAATTTATATTAGAGTGTTGTATGCTTTGTTTAAGACTGATTTTCATAATGTGAATGATAAATGTCGACGTTTTCAAGTGGCTACGATTATATTCTTGATCAGTGGGACTCTCTTCCTTGTGATGACTCTACGGTTTCAGGTTACTTTCCCCAGATTTTTGACAACGGTACTGGTTTACTTGCAACCTGTTGTCATGGATCTGTACTTTTTTGCAGTTAGATCGAATCGCACTGTGTGGAAAAAATACTATGGTAGAAAGATCAAAAGTGCTTTCATACCTTTGAATACTAAATGTCAACCTAAATAACATTCCAAAGTCTTTTTTAAGTGAAAAAAGTTGCGGAAAGCCATGTGATCTTCATTTTACAGTTTTATGTAACTATAAATATCCCAACGACTACAATATGCGTTACGATATTTATCGTAACACATATTGTATGTCGATTTGGACAAAATAACATAATACAACAATAGACGTGGCTTGTTTTATTTGTTTTTCATTTTGAAGATACTGGCCGATCTCCAAGTTTGATCTCCCAGGTGTCCCAAGTGTGATCTATACAAGGTACAACGCACTGTAAACATTGTGCTGATGGATGCATTGAATAATTAATATAACATAACATTCATTTATTTGCGGGCATGGCTAGATACACATAATAAAATACAAATTGTGTTTGTAAATAGAACCTTAAAACTATGTTAGTAACACTTCACTTGTGCACTATGTCACTGTGCGTTCATGTAGCACTTGCCCTTGAAAGCGATGGCACACCACTCCCTGCGACCAAAAGTTCTCTTCCAAGACGAGTTGCAGATCACACGTTGGTATTCGCACCACGAACGCCTTGAAGTTAACGTTGCGGCGCGGCTCAAGCAGCTGCACTCTCGCCACATACTTGGTCTTCTGACGCACGTACTCCACGATGTTCTCCGCCGTAGTGGTGTAGTTTAGGCGGGAGATGTACACTGGAGTGTTCGGCTTCGTAGCACGAATAGGCACGTTGGGCTCCGATGGAGCCGTGCCGTAATGGTTCTTGTTGGTACGTTGACAGCGCTTCTTCCTCAACACCGTCACAAAACCAGCAGGTCATGGAGATATTTAAACTAAAGTTCTAAGCTGGTTTCGCCTTGTATCGAATTGTGAGACCAGAATATTCTGACTATCTTATTTTTAAAGAAGGAAAAATATATTTTAATGATATTAACGCGTATTAGTTCCATAATATTTTACTGATTATTGCTTAAAATTACCAATATTAGCTTTGAAAATCCGGCCACATATACATAAATGGAAGACGATAATGTTAGTGTTTGCGGTTTTCTGAAACGACAGACTGACATAATAACTGAATTTAGTATTAATGGCTACCGCTGTACTAAAATTTTTCTTAATGCTTTTGTAAATGCGGAAGTTTGAAACTATGGACGCGTGGATGGTTGTTACTCTTTCACGCAAAAACGTCAGAACGGATTTGGATGAAATTTGGCACACAGATAGTTTATAACCTGTATTGACACATAGGATAGGGTTTCATCCCGAGAGTATCTACGCTCTCGTGGGACAATTATCGAACTCCAAGCATTCAAAGCCGCGGGCAAAAGCTAGTTTATACTAAATGGGTGATCGTGACTGTGCACGTGGCTCCAACGCAATCAGTTATCGCAGTGGGCGTTACTGGATCATATTACCTGCCGAGCCACGTTCGAACCAAAACTGTCTCCAGTACCGACCAAACCATGGCCCTGTTCACTTACATCATACTACTAGCCTTCCTAAACATCACGCTAGCTGAAGACTGTATCATCAATAATATTCCAGAACATATGGCCTTCGAGAAACAGCTCAGGAAAGACCTGATGTGCGACCATGTCATGTACGAGCCACCCAGCAACAGTTCAGCATTTAAAGTTAATATAAGTTTTTATTTAAAACGGTTCGACTTCCACAGTGATATCGGAGTGCTGTCAATGCAAACCTGGATGTTCGTATCCTGGAAAGATGACAGGCTGAAGTGGGACCCAGAGAAATACTACGGTATTAATGAAACGGATTTGCTGTCTTTATACATCTGGACTCCGGCGTTTAGGCTGTTCAACAGCGTGAATTCTAACGACTTGGACAGATTCCACTACGAGATCTGTCGTATAGAGAATAATGGAAAAGTCCGCCTTCAGCTTAGAGCTACTCATGAGGCGTTCTGCGACGTCAAACTCACAAAGTGGCCTTACGATCAGCAAGAATGCAGTTTTATATTCGGTGCGTGGACAACAAAATCGACGCATTTCACGATGAATTTTACTTCAAGGGCTATACGCATGTGGGGGGCTGAATATGGAGCTGAATGGTACATTTCTGACTATAGACAAGTAGCGAATCACAGTTCTGATCGCCAGTTGACGATGACATTCGTTTTGGAGCGTGAATCTGGAGGTTTGGCAGCCATTGTTGTTTATCCAGCTGCGATTCTGACAGTTCTCAGTGTGACAGCTCTGTTTATGGACGTAAGGCGTTTCGTACGCCTGGCAATAGCTTGCTTCAGTCTTCTGGGTCATTATTATTTTCTACAGGAGTTAGCAGCGAATATTCCGAAGCAGAGTGCTGATCCGCCCAACTTGTTATTGTACTATCGTGGTTCGGTGATTTTAACAATTCTGATTATCATGTTCTCGTTTTTTCTGCGTATTTTATGTAAGTGGAAGTCTACTCCTCAAAATCATGTTATTTCCATGAACGATACTGTGTTTGAAAGTGTTGGGAAGCATTTTATATTTCCTCTGTGGAATGTTGAAGATGATACGATTGATATCAAACGCTTTAGTCAAGACTGGACAAAATTCGCGAATATTATAAATTGTGTTTTTTCCGTGGTTATTATTGTTGCTTATGTTTCCATGTACTGCGCGTTGGTGCCTCAACCAATTCCTATTACTTTTTAAATAAATATTTTATAATAATTGTATTGCTTACCTTCTTGGTGTTCCCCTCTACGTTTACCATGAGAAGTCCATTATACCTAGCAGTGGTGATTGGAAATTACAGTCTGATATTTTTATTAGGTACTCAGATGATACAATTATGTATATGACGTAAATATCAATAGTAAGGTAATAAGTTTCATTGAATAGTTTTCCTTCAAAACTCGCTAATATTGTCAAATCTATGAGCGTAAAATATGCGTTTTAGACAAAACGGTCCTAACATTCTTTTTCACAATCCAAGTCAACCTATTATTATTTGAACCAATTGTTACTAGTTATTGGTTTATCTTGGATGATCAAACACATCGTGTTTGCAAGAAGATTGGTCAAAATCCTATTGATTGATGACCTATTGACGGATGGGTCAGTGAGAAATTTATCTCTATTTCGATAAAAACAGTAATGTTATCAAAGAACGCCCACTAAATTAATACTCGCTGATATCCTCTATTTTACCCAACCATTTAGTGTTAATTTGCTCTTGCTATTAAATAATGGGTGTAAAAATACCGTTAACGAAGCCGAAAGTTACTTCTCCCCGTCACCATTGCGATCATTTTTTTGTTCTAGTTCCAACTTTTTCGCAAGTTGTTATTTAAATACAAGTTTTTAAGGTGAATGCTCCAACCAGCCCGCGAAATTAAAAATTTCTTGCGTTTTTTGCAATTTGCAGGCCAGTGCTAGGTTGTATGTTGATTAAAATATTATTCGCGGCTGTAAGACGTATGTAGTTACAGAATTATAATCATCCAAATCACCAATACAACCCTCCAAGTTCATAAAGGCGTAGGAACAAAAAAAAACAGAAAAAGTCATTCCTACAGCTTTATGAACTTGGAGGGTTGTATTGGTGATTTGGATGATTATAATTCTGTAACTACATACGTCTTACAGCCGCGAATAATATTTTAATCAACATACAACCTAGCACTGGCCTGCAAATTGCAAAAAACCCAAGAAATTTTGAATTTCGCGGGCTGGTTGAAGCATTCCCCTTAATGTTTAACTTTACTTTAAATACCTCCGCAACTTTGCTATTATTGCACTATTAATAGGAACATAGTAGGTATCACAATAATTTTCTATTATTTTAACTAAGGTATTCCAAGGTCGCGTAGAAACATTAATTATTGATTATACCAGGTATACATTCTTTTTTTTTAGGATGAATTAATGGTTAAGTCTTTCAGTTCACTAAGAAATTTGTTAAATAATTTAATTTTCAATACGTTTGATGGCGAGAAGCGCTCTTTTACATAACCATGAACCACCTTACTTACATAGCTACTACTTATATACCATACTGTACTTATACTGTACTAATTGACTTTGGGTAACAGTTTCTTCTATACAGATAAGATTTTATGTTTGGCAAGGAAAAGCTATTTGAAAAACGGGTAATAAAAAAACAATAGTCACCAAAGGATTTGTATAGGCACTGATGTGTTTTGAACAAAATACAAGACTCGAATATATACATGGACGGTGCTGTTAGTAAAGCTTTTGGAACAATGGTTTGCATGAAGTTAATGAATCCACGTTACAAAGTGCGCGAATGCACTGTTTTTGAGCCAGGAATACTCTATTAAATTCTACTGAGCCACCCCATAATAGAATACCATATTGTAGGTTGGAGGCTACATATCCATGATAGGCTTGTAAAGCTGTTTTGAGCTGAATATTTGTGTAAGACATCCAAAGGGCGTAAACATACCTGTTTATTTTTTTACAGATTTTATTTATGTGTAATTTCCATGAGACCTGACTCCAATGACATCCCAAGTATAACTATACAATCGGATTATGCCATGTTATTGTTAAATTGTAATTATATGGTTTTCTATTGTAGAATTGAATTATTCTAGTCTTGTCTATATTAACTTTTAAATTATTGCACTCTAGCCAGTTGATAATGATTTGAACAGTTTCGTTAATTTATTTATTGTAATTATTAAAATGTACTATTAGGTTTTTGTTACGTTATGCAAATCGTTGATGTAGAGTAGGAATAGGAGTGGGCCTAATATACTACCTTGTGGAACTCCGACTCTGTTATATATGCGAGTTTAAATTTATAAGTAAATTCTATACTATCATAATTGATATTGTATTGCCCGCACCTGCTCATCTGTTTGCTCGTACCTGGACTGGCTACAGAGGTGTACCTCCGCTTACTCCTTTGTCGACTACAGGGATGATATTATGTTTAACGAAGAAAGAAATATGGTCGGTCTAGTGGTGGCAAGCGCGACTCTTGACTATGAGGTCCTGGGTTCGATACCTAGGGGAGGCCTTTGCCCAGCACTGGGACAGTACGGCCAGACAAAAAAAAGTCTGTTAAATATGCATACTTTAGCCTGAAGACACACGATGCGTTGCGGCGGCGGTGCGGCGCCGGAGCGGTGTCGCTGCGTCGTCTTACATAGAAATATCTGTGGCATGTCACACGATGCGCTCCGGCGCCGCACCGGACTTGCAACCACCGAGACGAGGCGGGGAGGGGTGAATGCGTTGCGACTTCGGAGCGGCAACGCTCAGTTGTTTATGCGTCACAAGGAAGGAAGATCCATTTTTATTAACAGACTGTCCAACGCTGCTACGAATCCGCTGCGGCGCCGCACCGCTCGTGTTCCCGCAGATACGGTGAAATCTTTGCGGTGCGTCGCCGCAACGCATCGTGTGCCCCCGCTCTTAGGTAACTCTTCAGGTACACACGGCGAAACAACGAGCTGTAAATTTCCAGTATAGTATGGCCTCGCTTTGTATATGTTTCCCGTACAATGAAAGATCCGCATAAACTGGTTTAAGTAGCTTGATCGGTCGTCGTGTGTACCAGGTACCTGTATCTCCCATTAACCACAGGAATGAAGATACCTACAATGGAAAAAACAACGCCAAACAGACGCAGGCGTATACTTCATTAGTAACTAAATGAGTAAATATTTTATCAAATCATTGTTCAGAACTGAACACACGTCATATTATGTGGTCAAAACAATGAAAAATAGGAAAATAATAAGATTTAAATAAATGATAATTGAATAGGTAACTATTTGTGTAGTAAATCAGGTCAGGAAAACCACATTAAAATCATACTAATGATGGAGGTACCTACTTGAAGATAAATAGGCGTGTATTTACATAACGGTAATATATTATACTATTTAATAACATTTTGCATTTTGCCAATAGCATTTTGAATTGATTAGGGGCGTTTACTACTAGTCAGCCTTTGATCAATAGTGCAATTTTTGTGTTTAGTTATAGTTAATGGTTATCCTTGTTATTGATGGAAAAGTAACTACGAATAGTTACATAAAAAACTGTGAAACTCATAATATCACGCCTGTGATCCTCGAAGGGTTAGGCAGAGGTGTACCTAATAGTTCACCCACATTTCGCCAGTTATGTTTAAGTCCCATGTAATAGGGGGCCAGCCTATTGCCATCTACGGGACACAAATGCAGACTCCTTGGTTGGTACTGAGAAATTCGTGATGGAAAAACCCAAGAACACTTTCCTCGACATGGGATTCGAACCCAGGATCTCATGCTCAGCAGTCGCACTTGCAACCACTGGACCAATGAAGCAGTTAATACATATAATTATAATTAATATGCATACATGATACCTACGTATTTTTCTCAATAATAAATAACAACTCAATAAGAACAACGGTTGTTTACCAGATGATTCACACGCATTCATGAAAGAGGATTGTTTACCATCATCATCAAACTATTCCACGAAACGTAACTTATTTATTAGTAGGTAGGTACTACCGAGTTCAGTGAGGGTCGATCACTTTTCAACCTTATTACTTAGGGCATAAGGGTAAAAAGTGGCAGACCGTCAGTGTACTCGGTATCACATATTTTATGTTACGGTGACAACGTTTTCCTTTAGAAATAACTAAAGAGTAAAAAAAACTATTGAATAGGACGAACGCATGACGTAAAGGTAAGCAAAACCGTAAAAAAATACTATGCCAATTTTCCCTTCGTCACGATAAAACTATACAATTCATCATCTGCCTAGCCTTTTCTCAACTATGTTGGGGTCGGCTTCCAGTCTAACCGGATTCAGCTGAATTAAAAGTATTTTACAAGGCACACTGCCTATCTGACCTCCACAAACCAGTTAGTACTTGGGTAAAACAAAAACCGGTTGATAAAACAATACAATTTCAATATAAACCACCATGTTATGTCAACATTTAGTGTGTTACTTACTACATATAAAATGGACAACCATTTTCCGAAATAAGTCGAGTTAGAGAGTAGAATTCTTTCTATCATCTATCTACAAATGAGTAGGGATGCGAGGTCGAAAATAAGAAATGTGGGACTGAGCTGGTGATTTTTAGGGTTCCGTACCCAAAGGGTAAAACGGGACCCTATTACTAAGACTTCGCTGTCTGTCTGTCTGTCTGTCTGTCTCCAGGCTGTATCTCATAAACCGTGATAGCTAGAAAGCTGAAATTTTCACAAATGATGTATTACTATTGCCGCTATAACAACATATACAAAAAATTTAAAAAAAAAAATTAAGGGGGCTCTCATACAACAGATATGATTTTTTTTGCCGTTTTTATAGATAATGGTACGGAACCCTTTGTGCGCGAGTCTGACTCGCACTTGGCCGGTTTTTTAAGTAAAGGATATTTTTGGAGTTTCATTATTAAATTATTAATGTATCAAAGCTCGCAAGCGCAACGGTTTAGCATGAGGCCGTGAGTCTGAACTCCAGAGAGCTTACTAAAAAAGTGCTTTCAAGGCATTTCGGTATTTCTACAGCAAATTTTAACAAGATCGACGTAAACTTTTCTAACTAATTATTGTTATCTTCGTTTTCGCAGTGTTATTTTTTATTTTTTCGTTTATTCATATCCTTACATACTAATTACATTTTTAAATATTTTTATCAACAAAAATTATATAAAAAACATTTAAAAATATAAAAAAATGTAGTCCGCCGGTGTCAGGAGCACGGTCCAAGCTATCGGTGGTTAGGGCTCCAGAGACAGGAACCTCCTCACAATGCGAACCGTATCGAGAATATTCTATTATTTATTTCCCTTTATTCATTTACAAACAAATTTGTGAAATATTGATTAAAAAAAAAATATATAAAAAAAACATTTAAAAATATAAAAAAAATTGTAGCCCACCGGTATCGAGAACAGGGTCCAAGCTTATTTATTTTATTTTTATTGTGTTTGGGTGGCTTACAGTTAACAATACAAAAATTTATAGCGAGGCAAATAACGACAAGCCATTTACAATTTATTTAGCAATGTTATTTTGTATAGACCCTCAGATCAGCGGTGTTATTTGGGCTTTCAATAACAGCCCTTCTAGAGCCGAGTGTCGTTTGGGGCAACATCCTCATTCCCATTCCACTTAACATCACGCCTGTAATCCCCGAAGGGTTAGGCAGAGGTGTACCAAAATAGTACACCCACATTTCGCCAGGTATGTTTATGTCCCATGTAATAGGGGGCGAGCATATTGCTATCAACCGGGCACAAATCCAGACTCCGTGGCTCCTACTGAGAAATACCTTAGGAAAAACCCGATAAAAATTTGCCCTACCCGGAAATCGAACCCCGGACCTCATACTCAGAAGTCACGACCACTAGGCCAACGAGGCAGTCTTCTTAAATAAAACAAGCGACGTAGTGGGTGTGCTATGGCCTTCCTCTCCGGGGTGAACAGGGCGGATTATCACCTCAATATTCGACCATCTTTTACCTTGTGGCACCCCTACGCAAGACCCGTCAGCGGTCCCAGTGGCAGACTGATAAACGACCAGAACGAGGAAAAAAATAACATTTGTTACTACGTCGTCGTTCGGCTTGACACCCCTTGAAACTCACCTGCGGACTCCCGCGGGTGTTTTGATGATAACAGGAATTTCTGGGTAGATATAATGATGTTATTGTTATTAATGCAAGTGCTACTTATGTAGGTAGATATCCAGTTAAGAAGCATTTTCGACAATCAAAAAAGTAATTTATTCAAATCTAATCCATCTTGATATGTTTGTCAATACACAAACTTAAGAATTATTTCAAACTAGCTGTAACCCGCGACTTCGTTCGCGTGGAAATTTTGTAGGGTGTGTGGGACAAAAAAAAACAAAAAAGATAGCCTATGTCCTTCCGCAAGATATAATCTATCTCCTTAGCAAATTTCATTACGTTCCGATCAACCGTTTAGTCGTAGGGAAACCAATAAACAAACAGAGTTACGTTCGCAACTTCGCATTTATAATATTAAAAGTATTGATAAACCAATCACATGCACTTTTGAGTAAAATTGAAAAAATATCATTAAAAATCATGGGCTTTAAGCAGACGTTTTACAAGGCAAAACAGCTTTAAAAGGATTATAAAATATTGTTTTAACATGTATAATGGCTGTAAAAAAACCTTTTTAACGAAGCTGAAAGCCACTTGTTCTCCCTGAGACTCCCCTACCTAAGAACCTTCTAGTTACGGAGAGATTGGAGGTAAGATCCAACATTTTCACAAGTTTTGAAAGTTACAACTTTACTATAAATACTTCTATGACCGTACTATTCAATTCATTCAACAACACAAAGTTTTGAGTGGATTACATTGAGCGTAAACCGTGATTTAACCCCAAAAAAAAACGTTTTCCAGTAATAACTTTTGCGTAGATAGTTATTTAGTTTGATGTACAGACGCCAGCCATCAAGCTACTACAATCTGTCAAATTTCTTTAATAGATTCTGCAGCAGGTGCTGAAAACCACAAACGGTGCAAATACAATTGGTAGTTATGTGTCTGAGCCGTTTGGGGTTGAAACACTAGGGCCATGGGATCCGAGTGCCCACCTAGTATTTCGGGAAATCGCCAAGCGGTTGGTCGACTCTTCACGTGACCAGAGGGCGGGCCTATTTTTTGGCCAAAGAATCAGCATTGTCATCCAACGTGGTAATGCTGCCAGCCTTCTGAGCACTTTTCCTGTTGACAGCGATGCGGACGAATTTTTGGACGCCTTGTAACCCTTTTAAGTGTACATATTTATTACTATTATAGTTTTGTAGTTTGTAAATAGATTTTCAACTCTATCGTCAAAGTTTTTGGTTCAAGGTTGATTGGAAACTGCCAGGGCTGCGGGACTGTTCGAAAGAGATACCGCGGCCCTGGAACATAAAGGGCGAAAGAAGGAACATGGGTGGTTTTTAGTCAGTAAGAGTCTGACACTCCCTTCCGCTCTGCCCAGAGCGGGAGGAGTCATTTGATGATTTCCCACCCTCCAAAAAAAAAAAGGTTCATTGGAAAAATTTGACAGTTCCGGCTAGCTTGATGTGCTGCCGTCTGTACAGACTGCGTAGTTGAGGGCTTCGCGAAGGGTTCGTTTACACGTTGTAGATGTAAAGACCCAATTTTCTATTTACACTGTTATGCAGCTAGAGGTACTTCTCGTGTTTCATGTTCTGCTTCACACCTGGGGCCCAATTCTGATATTACAATAGACGACAATAGTGTCAGAATGGTCTGTCATTGATTTCATAATTGTTGATTTTGACAAGTTTTGACAAGTCAAGATCAACAATTATGATATCAATGACAGACCATTCTAATGGTAATTCTAATGGTCTGTCATTGATTTCATAATTGCTGATTTTGACAAGTTTTGACAAGTCAAAATCAACAATTATGAAATCAATGACAGACCATTCTGACACTATTGTAATAGCAGAATTAGGCCCCTGTTGTTCTGCTTAGCCCAACATTATTTCTAAAACATGTATGTTTGACCCTTAAACAGTCATTAAATTAGTTATGTATCTACAATTCTAAATCCCCCAACCCATAACTCAACGCTAGTTTTAGTTACAAGTAAACCTCCGTTTTATTTCAGTTGGTTAAATCAAAACGGTCCGGTTAGACCCTGAAAACGGACGTAGATATAACGGAATAATTTAAAAGCGTCGCCGGCCTGCGGACGCAGGAAATGCAAGGGGAAATTGACGCAACTTCCGGCTATAAAATTTTGAAAGGCCCTCGATAGTCTGCTCCACGGGTTTATGGTTTTGATAACTTATTGATTAGGTACCTACTAGTTTTGTTCGGTTTCACTGGCATTTTAGAGAAACTTCTATATGTCATAGACAGAGGACAAATCACCACTGATCAAACAGTAGAGAAAACTTTGTGAGGAAAGCATTACCTACCTGAAATAAAAAATAATCGCTCCTGGCCCGAATCGGAACCGAACCTATCGCACAAGCGACAGCTAATGCCAATTTTCAAAGAAACGTAAACATTATCATCATTACATGATTGGCCTGTTGGTCTAGTGGTTAGTGACCCTGACTGCTAGGACGGAGGTCGTGGGTTCGATTCCCACACAGGACAAATCTTTATGCGATGAGTACGATTATTTGTTCTGTATCTGGGTGTGTAATTTATCTATAATATGTATGTATTTAGAAATATATAAGTATGTTTATCAGTTGTCTGGTTGCCATAGTACAGGCTCTGCCTAGTTTGGGATCAGATGGCGGTGTGTTGGTTGTCCCAAGATATATTATCTTCCACAGCCCGACTTCACTCACTGCAGGGTATAGGGCTCTCCCTGTGCCAAGCTCCACGTTCTTGTGCCAGCCTCATCTTTCTCCCCATAAAAAGATTAAAGGTCCCATCAGTAGCGAAGGGTCAATTTTTGTAAGAGGTAAGCCGGACTACATAATTATCTTTAATGCGATTATATTATTTGTCTATAGAATACTGACTGTGCCATTTTTCAAAGGGAAGCCGGTAAAATCGATTTGTATGGAACCTTCGCCACTGGGTCCCATCATTTACCATTTAAAAGAGGTGTATACAAACAGTTGCTCACTGACTGTTCACACCGGCGATGAATCTACTGTAATCGCAGCGATAAGTATGAGCTACCAAAGAGAGTAATTATTGTGTAGCAACACTCGCCAGGCGGGCAGAGATCTTCGCTGAGAGACGCTGTTGGATACCACCCGCCACCTTGGTCGCACGCTCTCTCTTGGTCAAGCACACAATGACAAAAATGATCGCAATGATTGGGGGAATAAGTGCATTTTGGCTTCGTTAAGGGTACTTTTACAATTAGACCTACTCGGATAGAAAATACTCCATTTCATTATTTAACTGCCACCATCTTCGGGAGAGATTCAACTTGGTGATACAAGAATCTTTGTGCGCTTCGCATGACATTCACATTGACGTGAAATTGTATTGAAAAACTTTTTTGAGTTAAAAAGTCTTTTTAGTTGTGGTATAATGGTATCTCGTCGAGTATTAATTTTCCATTTTTACTTAAAGTTATTATTAGCAGATCATTCAAATAGACATAGAACAAAAATATGTACTAATTATAGAAGGATAACTCATAAACTTCCCAAGCAATGTGAATAAAATTTTTAAGGCACCACCGCGCGACCTTGCTCTGCCAAATGAAAAAAGACACGCGTTAATTGGACAAACAGGGGTATACAATTGAGAACCTCCTCCTGGCGTATAACGGCGGCATTAGTTCAGATTTTGGCCTCGCGTGTAAGAGCTCTTTACAACTGTAATAATAGTAGGTAAGTATATATATAATAATTATAATTATTCTTATACTCTAATCAGTGTTTCTTTTGCTTGGATATCTTTGGTTAGACGTACTGAACGCTGTGTTAAAATTTGTCCATCTATTTTAATAGGACCTTATAAACGTACCTACTTTAATTATAAAAATCAACATTCTACACATACAATAGAATTTACATTGTAGAAACCCATTTAATTAAAATATGTAATATCGAAAGCAAAAATATTAGGCACTTTCAGAAAATAAAATTTTATGTACCGCAAATAAACCTATAAAAAGCTCCCCAAAATTATTACAGAGAGAAAAAACCAAGGAATATTAGCTTACTCTTAAATTAAACTGACCACCCATAAAAGTAAGGAACGGCCCATTAATGTTAGTTAGGACTTAGATCTCTTAGTTTACTACTTACAAACTTGAGAGTAATGGCTGAGAAAAATGGAACACAAATTACAATAATCGTAATATTCGCAATATTACTAAGGAAAGGAAAGATAAAGATTTCAAGGAATTAAGAGGAGATCTTGATTAAATAATCACAGCTGCACGGTGCTACGCTTATGAGGTCGGTCCTTGGATGAGTGACCACTCATTACCTATCTATAGCGACTCCTCCGTCCTCCACATTTCGGATTTCACGCAGGCCAATGCGTTGTGAGATCTGCTTCACCGCCCTACCGCGCGGACTAGCGATATCGTGTGATAACCGCCTTACGCCTTTGGTTACTATTATAGATCTTCGACCGTTGTTATATGTAAAATCAGTAGCCCGAAAGATTGACAGTCAGTATTACTCCGTATCCCGATAGTGAGTTGTGAACGTCTGAAAGAGAGCCGCTCCGTGTAAAACACTGATCATCATCATCTGTCGAGGCTTTTTGGTGTTATATCAAAAATAATATATTTTAAAAATATTGGTGGTATTCAGCTGCATTCGGTTAGAAGCCGACCCCGACATTGTTGGGAAAAAAACTTGGCAGAAGATGATGATGAAAAATAAAGATTTCAAGAAATTAAGGTGCTGTGTATTTAACTAGCAAAACACAAAAGCGGAACGAAGAAGTACGAGTTTAGAAATTATTTCGTTTAATATGTCTTACATGTTTCTTTTATTATTTTACTAATTAAAAAAAACGTAAGTAGAAGACATTTAAAAATAAAAATAAAAATAGCAGCCAACCAGCATCGGGAACAGGGTCCAAGCTACTTCCTGGTGGTCAGAGCTCTTGAGAGAGGAATCTCCTAACAATTTATTAGTATACGCCAATAGGTACATATTATCCCACTGCACGGCTAGGCCTCACTTCCCGCCTTCAATTTTTTTTTTATTTACGTAAACTGACACCGTTTTCCCATAGGGATATGCAGAAACTACAGAATACCACCAGACGATCCTTACATACCTACTCCTTCCTTCTCGTTACCGTTCATACACGCACTAAGATGTGATAACTTAGCACCTGACCTTTCCGAAGAACATCACCAATAAGGTCTGTTAACATCTTCTTGCTGGTCCCATACTTGGGTCGCAACACGTTTTTTCTTCCATTCTCCATTGGAAAGTTTCTAAAATTCTCCAAATTTATTCAATGAATTAATAAAAAACGTGCACCAATAATGTCAATCAAAATTGATTAAAGGCTCTCCCACACCGGCGCGTTATTTTCGGTCGATAATACCGTATGCGTTATCGTAACTGCATTTTTATCGTCCAATAATACTATTTCGTATTCATGTTTTTAGCAGGTTTTCCCTACTGAGATTTTTATTTCTCTTCTCACATTACCACAACAAAATAGTAAAGCAAAGCAAACGCTCTTGGAGTTATACCAAAGACATCTTTCAGAAAATTACATTTGTCAAAAAACTAACGAATCAGAAGACCGCATTTAATCGAAACCGGGTACTGTTAGCAACACTGGATTGGACACAAAAAAAAATACAATAGAGAAACAAAGCGAACACACGGACGGAGGAATGCAAGCGTCCTACTTTTATTGCGTCGTTATTATCGCAGCAGTGCGTAGCCGTCCTAATACATAATGTACTAAACACAGATATCGCAATAACGCATCCGGTATTATCGATCGATAATAACGCGCCTATGTGAGAGAGCCTTTAACCACCTACTACAAGTACCTACTACCAAACTACCAGAACGAGCTGCGATCGTCTACCCTATAAAAAACTAATAGGTCCTACTTATTTTTTTTGTGTTATCGTGTTTAGCTATACCCACAGACATATAGCCATGACCCATCCATCACGTCTGCAAAGTTTCGCTAGCGAATTTAATTTGACCCTTCGGACGAAAATTGCTGCGTTTTACACAAACCGTTTCATTTGACTAGCAGTCGTACAGTACAAAGCAGAAAGCGACCAAAACTACAACAAAAATATTCAGCTCAATTATAATATCGATTCGCAACTGATCCTCTTATTAACTTATGCTATAAAAACGTGTTATGTTTGATGATTCATTCATACATATAGTCCACTATTTACCTATGTACTCAGCAGCATAACGATAGGTACTTTATTTTACTTCAAGGTTACTATGTTATGTGTAATTTACTAAAAAACTTTAACTAGGTACCTAACTCCACGAAACTACACACATAAAAACAGTTGTGGTTTATAACAGTACTCATTGCCGCTTCTATTCAACACTAACGGTAACACGGCAAAATAATCGTGTCCTAACTCGAACAACGTCAAAATGTAGGTACGTCATACAATATTGTGTCGGTCGTTCCAATCGATGCTTTGTTTGTTTCACTCGAGCGCCCCTGCCACATCGTCCCTTCTCGCTCGCACTTTTCCGCCATCTTGTTATCTCCTCACTTTTCTATTCAGTACAAGTTTATTTTTAGACGAAAACACACGTTCGATGGCAAACATAGAATGACAGTTTCGGTTGCAGCTGTGTGGAACCGAACTACGGATCATTATAGTGACAAACCATTGAAGAAGAAATGTTGGATAGAAATTTGCAGAGCTATGAAGAAAAATTACAATGATTTGAGAAAATCGGACCGAGAGATATACAATGATATTATAAGTAGTTTTTACTTATAATATCATTGGAGATATATAGTATTTTTCTCTATTTCAACCCTAAATAAGTAATTATAAAATAATCTTACAATGTAATAACGTCGAAGTACAGTGTTAACAACAATAATGACATGTGACAAAATGTTGTGAATGAACATGAAGTAAAGCACAGGCGCGGGCGGCGCGAGCGAGACAACATACGTTACTATGACAGCCAAAAAAGAGACAGAAACATGGTTCTTTGGTACTTAATTGTTCAATATAAACGTGTCTTTGTTTTGTAGCAGTAATGTTCCCTAAACATATCAATATACTCAATTCTGAAACTGGGCATTGGTGTTAATCTGCCGATAGTAAATATCATGAATTTAAAATGCATCTGACAGCATAATAATTTAACTTGTCACCCACACGGTGCGACATCGCGGAACGATGATTAGAGCGCGACTGCTGCGATGCTGTCGCGTCGCGTGTTTGGTAAAAGCGCTTCTGAGTTGCTGATATTGCATTTGAAACGCGCGACAGAAGTGATGTAACCGCGCGAATGTTTCTCACAACAACGGAGGCATTTAGAGTGGAGAACAGGCCGGATGTCGGGCGTTGGCAATGCGACGGAACCGTGACAGCATCGCGATACGAGCGACACAAAATCATGGTTACATGGGCGAAGGTACACAGCTATTGACAGCATCGCGGCAGTTTTGCGATAGCAGCACTGTTGCATCGCTACAAAAACTGTCGCAGTAGGCGAAGGCCCTTAGGGACCTCGCGGACAACGCTGCTACGTCTACGACTTTTGGCCGCAGAAGCTTCAAAAAGGAAGGAAGCTTGGTCGCACAATAGGTCGTCCGACCAGTCTTGTTCAAGATAGCGGCCGGTCATGCGACAAGTCATCGTCATGGCCGCGTAGTGTGCGAAGGCCCTTACCCTCCACGTAGGTTGTTTTTGAGGATTCCGTAGCCTAATAATGGGTGTAAAATACCCTTAACGAAGCCGAATGGCATTTGTTTTCACCGTCATTGCCTTCGATCAATAATGTACTAGATTCCCGATAAGCGCATCAAAAACGGCCCGAAAAATAAGAGCACAAATACTGTTGTGCTCTTATTTCAAATTAGTATGGTCCAATCATAGCCAACGTTAAGACGTCAAAATGCCGCAGTGCGCGTTCAAAAATTGTGTTAATAATCACCGTAACACCAAGATTTTGGAAGGAATATCTTTTTTTCGGTAAGTTTATATCAATATGTCTTTATCATAAAATAAAAACTGAATTAAATAGTAAATATAAGTCTTTTAGCAAATTATGATTGTTTGACCAATGTTTGCTACAACGCGCCAACTATTGTAACAAACATCAACTATTCTGGAAATTATGCCTTAAATCATGCATGTAAGGTTGAATTTCTTTTGCTGTATGTTGACCAGCGAGCTTCGGTCGTAAAAATTTATTGCTTTTTTTGTATAGCTTGGTGAACATAACTTTAAGTTGTTGTATTTAAGGTTGAATTTACATTAATGCATATATTTTTTTAACTAGGATTAGGTAAATACGATTGGTGCCAGTTTAAGTGAACTTTTGCATGGGATTGTGTATCTAGTACATTATTGATCGAAGGTCATTGCGATGTTTTTTTTGTTCTGGCAAAGAAGGTATCTGCAGACTTATAGCTACAGGGTCTTTAATTAACCGACGAAACTCCTCAGCCATGACGAGTTCCGATTAGCCAAACTAATATTTTCGTTCACGTTCACAGATCTCTGTTGAACTGTTGTTTTTGTCAAAATCAAAGAATAGTCGCTTTGTCGTAGACTCAGATGAGAGTGAGGAACAAGATGAATGAGAAGAAGAAATAACAACTGCAGGTTGTGAATCTGACGCTGCTGCAATTTCTGATAATGAATCGAATATGGATTGAAAAGGAGACATTGATCTGTCAGCAATAAATGAGGAGCAAACAATCCTAATAGATGATACAATGAATAAACAGAATACGAGCTTCCCGGACGATACATCGGACGATAGCGTCAGTCGATAGCGAAAATAGAAGCCTTCTTGAATTCACATGCTGAACTGATGAGGAATCAATCTGTTACTCAAGAAGATCGCCATATTAAGAATTAAAGTTAGGCGCAAGAGGAACGCTATGTGAAAAACGAAAGTATTACACAAGAAGATCGCCATTTTGCCTTTTTTAAAAGCGTGCATCCTTCATTAACTTAGTTTAACGATGATCAGACTTTAAAATTCCAGTCGGGTGTCCTAAATCTCTTACGGAGTATCAAAAGTGCGGGAAGACTTAATAATTTTGGAAGCAACCAACCTAATTCAAGTAGAGGTTATTATGGTCAACCAGAAGCACCGGTTTGGCAACAGCCAGTGTTTGCTCCACATGCGACACAAGTATCGTCTTGTTCTGTTGGCTCTAGTAGACCTCAACCTAGGATTCCTAGAATAGTTCTAGGTCCATTGACCATTGATTGAGATAATAAATACTTAGAGCTTAAGGCTGAGCATTTCAAAAGTTGGCACCGTTACAAATTGCTTTCAAATATTTCACTGTTTTGATGAATCAATTGATACTACAAAACAAATTATAAAATATCGCTCTGTGGTGCACTAAAATATTGTTTTGAATAAATTGCAATATTATCACTGGATTTGGTGTTGTAACAGTTTTAGGTACAAAAAAGGAATTTGGAAGGTCAAGTTTCGAGTGTCATTTTTTGCCTAAAACTAAATTACTTATAATGAATAAGTAATTTAGTAGTCACGATACAAGTATTTGTAATTCATATTCAATAATTTTCAACACAAAGCGATTATTCGTAATTTACTAAGTAGGTCATATTTATAAATTGATCAAAGCACTAGCAAGCACTTCATTGAGGTGTCAAAACCTTGATAACTGCTAATACTTAGGATTATAAAACTTTATAGTATTACTTGTTTAGTATCCTTGTATGTACCCATATTCAGCAAAATAAATGATTTGATTTGATTTTGATTTTTGTGTTTTCATTTCTTACCTATTTTCTGTTTCCCGTTTTTTTGGGTTCCGTACCTCAACAGTAAAAATGACACCCCTCATAGGATCACTCGCGTGTCTGTCTGTCCGTCTGTCACAGCAAATTTACATTTACTCCAAAACTACTAGACCGATTGCATTGAAATTTGGTGCTCATAATAAATGTAAGTCGGTGACCCAAAGACGGATGTAATGTAAATGAATGAATTTTAAATATGGGGCCACTTTTGGGAAGTAAATTAGAAAATGAAAAAGAAAGTTTGTAAAACTATATCCTGTTACATATCAAATGAAATGGGCTTATTGTGAGCATCACAAATATTTTTTTTTTATAATTTTAAAAATAGTAATATAATTTTGAAAATAGGCGAAAATTTACCATTCCCCCCCTTAACTCCGAAACTGGGGCCGAAAATATTGAAAAAAAATACAAAAAATAGTCCTTTGCCTATAGATTATAGGAAAACCTATAAGAAATCTTACGGAATTTAGATAATTATCGTAAGGAACCCTCTCCACGCGAGTCGAACTCGCACTTGTTTTTTTCTAATTACGTAAGCAACTACTCCTACAGGTATAAAGTTAGCGACTTTTAATTAGATACGATACTGAACTGACTATGCTGCCTGAGCAACGTCTTCGGGGGAAACTTTATACACACATAACATCATATTAATTATGGCTATAATCGCCGTAGGGTTAGGCAGAGGTGAACCCTAATAGTACGAGTACCTACACCCACATATTGCCAGTTATGTTGTCCCATGTAATAGGACGCGAGTCTATGCTATCAACCGGGCGCAAATCCAAACTCCTTGGCTGCTACTGAGAAATTCCTGAACGAAAAACCCGTTTACACTTTACTTGATCTGGGAAACGAACCCAGGACCTCATGCTCAGCAGTCGCGCTTGCCTATAAAGTTGTGTTTTCGGGATTTAAAAAGAAAACCATTGAACAAGAAAAGATAAAGAGAGTGTTGTTGTGAAGTGTTACTAACGTAGTTTTAGGGTTCTATTTACTAACACAATTTGTGTTTTATCATACTTAATTATGTATGTTAGTCTGTAAGGTATAATACCTACCTTAGGCCAAAGTAGCCTGAAAATAAATGTATGTTATTGTTGTTAACCACGAGGTTAACGAGATAACAACCACCTGGGACTCCCACAAAAACAATGCACGGTTTAAAAGCTTAGAAAGGTTTTAGAATTCTTTGTCAAAAAATAAAAAATTGAACCCAGATTGAAAGCTCAAGTCCTTTATTTTTCGTTACCCAGTTTTATTAAAAACTGAAGTTTGCGTGCAGTTGTAGTCTTTTAGGGGTCCGCCGTCAGTGGTGTTATTTTTTAACCGTCTTCAAAAAAGGAGAACACAAATAACTTTACTTTCGGAAGTCGGAGACAAAAAATTCAATGAAACAAACAAAGTCACCGACTTCCGGAAGTAAAGTTATTTTAGACTTTTTTGGTGTTTTTTGGAAGTAAGTAGTTTTTTTTGCAACAGTTTTTTATGAAATCAATGGAGTCATTTTTAAGTGGTTGTGATTAGGTAATTATGTTGTTTGAGCACGCGAAATTTAAAAAAACGGAGATATCTTATAATTGTTGAATTAAGAAAGAAAGAGAAGAGAGAGAATATCAAAAACGATGTCAATACGAATATTATATTAGTATTAAAACATAATATTATATAATTATATAAATGGTAGTTAAACTCAAAGTTGTTTACCTAAAGATCTAAGTATCAGTAA
The DNA here is from genome assembly GCA_950022335.1 of Eurois occulta. Taxonomy (NCBI): domain Eukaryota; kingdom Metazoa; phylum Arthropoda; class Insecta; order Lepidoptera; family Noctuidae; genus Eurois; species Eurois occulta. The sequence goes on from OX465502.1 coordinate 10,639,194, forward strand.
GTCTTAATTAAAGTGTGTGTGAGCTGTTACTCTCGAAAGAAATCTGTAATATTTTTTAACAAACATAACTTTCAAAATATCGGTCCTACTATGCACGGTATGCGCCGCTACCCAACCCTTCGCATAATCCAGATGTGATTAAGTTTAGCTGTCAAGAACCCTTACCACTAATACCAATTCACACTTGGCAGTTTCGTTGTCCCAGTATCCGATATGCCCGGATATTTTCAGTCGGTACGTGTATGAAATATGTCAGTTTGTACGGACGGGCCGCCATTTTGAAAAACAACTTTTTTTGTGAAACGTTTAGAAAACATACAACTATCCATGCCTGGCTTGCTACGGATCCGCTCAAACATGTGTTGGTAGTTTGTGTCAACTGTAGGTGACCTAAATTCATGGAGGCCTGCAGAATGCAAAGGACAATATTATTTTTAAATAACATGATATAACATCACGCCATTAATCCCCGAAGGGTTAGGCAGAGGTGTACCTAACAAGTACACCCACATTTCGCCAGTTATGTTTAAGTCCCATGTAATAGGGTACGACGCTATTGCCATCAGCCGGGCACAAATCCAGGGTATATGGCGGCTACTGAGAAATTTTAGACGGAAAAGCCCTGTAACACTTTTCCCGACCTGGGAATCGCACTCAGGACCTCATGCTCATGGCAGCTGTCGCTCTTGCGACCACTAGACCATTGAGGATCATTCTGTTTTTTTCTAAAACAACTAACAGCTGTGGTTACGAATTGTTGTCAACTCTTTCGACATGTTCATGGTCGAACTCGGCAATTTCTTTGTGTAATTATTTATTTCAACACACAACAGGAAAACACTGTATGTCGTGGAACCAACAATTTGAAGATAATGCAGCTGCCTCCATTCCGCACTGGGTCCGCTTGGTGGATTCTGGTCCACCTCTCTCCCTCCTCACCTGTGGGAAAGCGAACTATCCACTACATTCTAAAAACAAGACCCATAAACTTATACTGTCACTTACGGGATATCTTCCGTAATTGGTCATGATTTTGAGCTCCCGACATTTCGACAAAAAAAAAACAACAAAATGTGTACGGGGTGGGTTTTTTTTCAATCACGGAAGATATCCCGTAAGTGACAGTATAAGGATCGTTTAAAACCGCGAAAGCTTATAACAGTGTTTAACAAGACCCATGTTTCAGCTCAAAAAACCCTCCCAAAAAAGTTTACAAACAGCATTTTTTAGGTAAATTATAAGAATAATTCTTGTAGGAATTTACGAGAAACATAGTAGAACGCTAGTGTGGTCTTGTGGCTATTAAATAAATTCGGAGACCACAAGCTTGGAAAATTAAATTTGCCAGAGTAACTGCCGACTCGACTTGTTTTCAGTCTTTTATTACTTAGTGTACTTATATTTGGAATTCCCCTTGATAACTTACTGCGGGTTTTTTTATTGTTATTTGTTTTGCTTTTATTTTAAGAGCGTTTAGAGATAACATTTTCGAAATGTCTTTTTAAAAAAGATAATTGGAAATTTCTGTTTCTATGGAAAATTTAAAATCGGTCCAATTTGCTGTCGAAAAGGTTTCTGATAACTTTTTAGAGCTATGTATCCTGCTTATGTGTATGAAGTTTCATTAAAATTGGTTCATACATTTCGAAAAAAAAACCGGCCAAGTGCGAGTCGGACTCGCGCACGAAGGGTTCCGTACCATTATCTATAAAAACGGCAAAAAAATCATATCTGTTGTATGGGAGCCCCCCTTAATATTTTTTTTTTAAATTTTTTGTATTTGTTGTTATAGCGGCAATAGTAATACATCATTTGTGAAAATTTCAGCTTTCTAGCTATCTCGGTTTATGAGATACAGCCTGGAGACTGACAGACAGACAGCGAAGTCTTAGTAATAGGGTCCCGTTTTACCCTTTGGGTACGGAACCCTAAAAAACAGAGATATCTTATAATTGTTGAATTAAGAAAGAGAAGAGAGAGAATATTAAAAACGATGTCAATACGAATATTATATTAGTATTAAAACATAATATTATATTATTATACATATATGGTACTTAAACTCAAAGTTGTTTACCTAAAGATCTAAGTATCAGTAAGTCTTAATTAAAGTGTGTATGAGCTGTTACTCTCCAAAGAATTTTGTAATATTTTTTAACAAACATAACTTTCAAAATATCGGTCTTACTATGCACGGTATGCACCGCTACCCAACCCTTCGCATAATCCAGATGTGATTAAGTTTAGCTGTCAAGAACCCTTACCACTAATACCAATTCACGCTTGACCGTTTCGTTGTGCCAGTATCCGATATGCCCGGATATTTTCAGTCGGTACGTGTATGAAATATGTCAGTTTGTACGGACGAGCCGCCATTTTGAAAAACAACTTTTTTGGTGAAACGTTTAGAAAACATACAACTATCCATGCCTGGCTTGCTACGGATCCGCTCAAACATGTGTTGGTAGTTTGTGTCAACTGTAGGTGACCTAAATTCATGGAGGCCTGCAGAATGCAAAGCACAATATTTTTTTAAATAACATGACATAACATCACGCCAGTAATCCCCGAAGGGTAAGGCAGAGGTGTACCTAACAAGAACACCCACATTTCGCCAGTTATGTTTAAGTCCCATGTAATAGGGGACGACGCTATTGCCATCAACCGGGCACAAATCCAGGCACCGTGGCGGCTACTGAGAAATTCCAGATGGAAAAGCTCTATACCACTTTGCCCGACCTGGGAATCCCACCCAGGACCTCATGTGCATGGCAGCTGTCGCTCTTGCGGCCACTAGCCCATTGAGGATCATTCTGTTTTTTTCTAAAACAACTAACAGCTGTGGTTACGAATTGTTGTCAACTCTTTCGAAATGTTCATGGTTGAACTCGGCAATTTCTTTGTGTAATTATTTATTTCAACACACAACAGGAAAACACTGTATGTCGTGGAACCAACAATTTGAAGATAATGCAGCTGCCTCCATTCCGCACTGGGTCCGCTTGGTGGATTGTGGCCCACCTCTCTCATATAGATGGGGTCTGTGTCCCACCTGTGGGAAAGCGAACTATTCACTACATTCTAAAAACAAGACCCATAAACTTATACTGTCACTTACGGGATATCTTCCGTTCCGTGGTTGTTCATGATTTTGAGCTCTCGACATTTCGACAAAAAAAAACAACAAAATGTGTACGGGTGGGTTTTTTTTCAATCACGGAAGATATCCCGTATGTGACAGTATAAGTTTAGTTTTAAACAGAAAAAGCTTAAAACAGTGTTTAACAAGACCCATGTTTCAGCTCAAAAAATCCTCCCAAAAAAGTTTACAAACAGCATTTTTTTAGGTAAATTATAAGAATAATTCTTGCAGGACTTTACGAGAAACATAGTAGAACGCTAGTGTTGCCGTCTTGTGGCTATTAAATAAATTCGGAGACCACAAGCTTGGAAAATTAAATTTGCCAGAGTAACTGCCGACTCGACTTGTTTTCAGTCTTTTATTACTTAGTGTACTTATATTTGGAATTCCCCTTGATAACTTACTGCGGGTTTTTTTATTGTTATTTGTTTTGCTTTTATTTTAAGAGCGTTTAGAGATAACCTTTTCGAAATGTCTTTTTAAAAAAAGATAATTTGGAAATTTCTGTTTCTATGGAAAATTTAAAATCGGTCCAATTTGCTGTCGAAAAGTTTTCTGGTAACTTTTTAGAGCTATGTATCCTGCTTATGTGTATGAAGTTTCATTAAAATTGGTTCATACATTTCGAAAAAAAAAACCGGCCAAGTGCGAGTCGGACTCGCGCACGAAGGGTTCCGTACCATTATCTATAAAAACGGCAAAGAAATCATATCTGTTTTAAGGGAGCCCCCCTTAATATTTTTTTTTTAATTTTTCGTATTTGTTGTTATAACGGCAATAGTACCTAATACATCATTTGTGAAAATTTCAGCTTTCTAGCTATCACGGTTTATGAGAGACAGACAGACAGACAGACAGCGAAGTCTTAGTAATAGGGTCCCGTTTTACCCTTTGGGTACGGAACCCTAAAAAAGGACTTCAAATTTTGTATGAAATGCCGTAAGTCGTAAACTCTCATAACGTAACTTACGCATGCCTGCCTAAGTTTCTTAGATACATCAACTGTAATCGCAATTTCTACTCTCCATAAAAAGTAATCTAAAGAATGAAAGATTGGCCCTAAAAGGAATAAATTGTGCTCGATTTAGTTACTTACTCCTTAACCTTACGGGGATACAAACTTTGTTTTGTTTTTTTTTATGTTTAATGGGCCTACTCTTGACCTCAATCTAGTCCTGAGGACAGAGATGAGGTCGACGATGGAACGAGCTAACCCAAAAGAAGCCTATTAACTCGCGACTTAAATAGATTGGGGTCATATGAACTTGGGAACACCGACAAAGGCAGGGAATTCCACTCCTTGGCTGTGCGCATAATAAACGATGTAGCAAAGCGCTTCGTGCGAATGTATGGAACATCAACATTTTGTGTAATGAAAAACATTGCCATGAACATTTTGTCAGGCAGGTGATTATATTAGGTTCCTATGTTAAATATTTAGTTGAACAAAGCATCAGCCGGTTATTGTCGAAAGGTTCAGCAGAGATTAACCTAATAGTATACCCACATTTCGCCCGTTATGTTTATGTCCCTTGTAATAGAGAGCGAACCTATTGCCATCAACCGGGCACCATTCCGCACTCTGAGTTACTACTGAAAAATCCTTAATGGAAAATCTTAATAAAACTATCAGACCTGTGTAACCACTAGATTAAAGTATCACAAGATAAAAGAAAACTGGACAAGTGCGAGTTCGACTCGCGTGGAGAGGATTCCGTACGTTAATTATCTAAATTCCATAGGTTGTTTTAAATCTAAGATTTCTTATAAGTTTTCCTGTAATCTGTAGGCAAAGAGCTATTTTTGTTTTTTTTTTCAAAATTTTCGGCCTTGTAGTTTCGGAGTTAAGGGGTTGAATGGTCAATTTTCGCCTATTTTCTTAAATAACTTCAAAACTATTTATCTTAAAATTAAAAAATATATATATTTGAGATTCTCACAATAAGCTCTTTCATTTGATATGTACCACGATATAGTTTTTTCATTTTGACGGCACGGTTGGCGCAGTGGCTGAGCGATTGACTGCTGCGTTGCGTGTCGCGGGTTCGATCCCCGCACGGAACAAATATTTGTATGGCCTACAGATAGTTGTTCCGGGTCTGGCTGTTTGTGTAAGTGAGTTTAAATGTTTGTAAATCCACCCACGATACAGGAGAAATTCCTAGTGTGGGGTAACGTTTTTAAAAACAACAAAAAAAAAAAAGATTTTATAATTTTACCACCAAAAGTGGTAAAATTATAAAATCCTCATGTTTAAAATTCTTCCGTTCCATCCCTCATGTTTAAAATTCTTTAATTTACGTTACACGTCCGTATTACAGTCACTGACTTACATATGTGTACCAAATTTCAACTCAATCAGTCCAGTAGTTTCGGAGTAAATTGGCTGTGACAGACGGACAGACAGACACACGAGTGATCCTATAAGGATTCCGTTTTTTTCTTTTGAGATTCGGAACCGTAAAACACCAAGTCAATAGCAGTACAATCCTTTGTAGGTCCAAGCACGACGGCTTTAAACATTAATAAAGAAAGAGATAAAAGCCAAGGTTTGCCAGTGCAAAGATATCTGAGTTCAAGCAGTTTAAACGTTGGGCTGTGAGTCAGACTCGGTGAGTGACCCGCGAACAGATAAATCGCATTTGTGCCTCTCTGAGCGCTCTCTCAACTACACTCAATTAGGTTAGTTGGGAGGTGCAAGTTGTAAGAAGCAGCGGGGATGATTTATTATTTGTTTATGTACTTCTGTGGCTGCACCGATGCACCCGAATTGTATCATGGGTGTACTTTCGAAATCGGTGAGCGTTATAGCGCGGTCGCGGCCGCGCCCGGTATTTGTCTCGAATGCGACCTGACAAGCATTAATTTTTTATTTGTAATTTTAATTAAAATAATTTTCATGAAAAGTTTTGAAATAAATAATTTTATTTCTATTATAATAAATTCATCTAGTATCAAACTAGACCGACCGACTTGTTACAAAGTAGTAACACGTAGTAAATATGTGTGTGTGTGTGTGTGTTGTCAGACGCGAGCTGTTTTGACTCTATATTAAAATATTAGGCTTGCGAAAACACTAACAAAAACACAGAGCGGAGAGCGCTACTTATACGATACTCATTACCAAGTGCATACACGTAAAGGGGTTAATTAACAGCACAGTCAACCACCGCACAATGGTACAAACATAATTTGAACCCATCTTGGCTCCGTCACAGCAAGGGCAGTATAGTATTTCCATGGTGCAATCACGCGAACCGGCCACTGTCTAAGCATCATGCTATGGTTGTCGTAATCATGCAATCACATGTAATCCCCGAAGGGTACAGGGGTACCTAATCTTTAAGTCTCATGTAATAGGGGTCGAGCCTATTGCCATTGAGAGCAGCGGTGGCCCAGCGGTGGCCCAGTGGTGGCGGCACCGACTTACGAACAGTAAATTGTGGATTGGCACCCAGGTAGGCGCATTACTTTGTGTAATTTATTTCATCACCGCTGCTCTCAAAACGGTGAAGGAAAACATCGTGAGGAAACCGGCATGTACTAGACTTCGAAATTCGAAGACATGTGACATATACCAACCTGCACTGGGCCCGCGTGGTGGATTATAGCCCATTCGCTCTCATAGAGAGGAGGCCGTGTGTCCCAGTAGTGGATTTTAACCCATTCGCTCTCATAGAGAGGAGGCCGTGTGTCCCAGTAGTGGGAACATTTAGGCTGATTATGCTTATGCTATTGCCATTAATAGAGCACACGCAGACTTAATGGAATACAATTCATAATGGAAAAACCTAATAACATTTTGCCCGATCTGGGAATCGAACCCATGACCTCATGCAGCAGCAGTCGCGCTTGCGACCACTAGACCAGCGAGGCGGATGTTGCGGATTATTTGTTTAAAAAAACGTCAATAATTTGAGAAGTAAATTCGCTGCAGCTTATAAATTAAGCCACACACCATGCACAAACGAACGCGGTAAAATAGTTCTCCATCTATTGCGGACGAATAGAGAAAACTGGTATAAATGAATTAAGATTTTAACTCCTGCCGCGACCAGCTGAATTAGCCTTATTCCGTGCACTGCTCACAAAATAGTTTATTTTCAGTTTCGCTAATGTTATAAAATGGTGGTTTTTATTAGGTAGTAAAGTTGGTGGTTTTTATTAGGTACCTAGTAAATTTCTGTGGAATTTTATTTTGATGTTGTTGGATAATCTAGCTTGGATGTCCTTATGATCTTAACATTATCAATCTGCGACGATGTTCAACATGTTTTCATGGAATGTGTACGGAATGAGGCCATGAAATATGTATGTGTAGTTTGCACGCATCAACCAAAATGCAATCCTGGCTTATCTTTAATCAGAGAAGGTTCAGATTTTATTCAAATTAGCAGCTTTTGTTTTATAATAGTTAATTGTTAGATAGATAGATGTTGATCTTAAAGGGCGAATCTGTTGAGTGAGGCGCCACTGACGCGTGCGCTCCACACTCTCAACCTCATAGCTAGTGACGTTGTTTTATTCCATTGTTCTCGGAGTGAGTTCACGAAAAGTAACATTGTTTGTAATAAGTTACATAACGTAACCCTTTAATTATAGTCGTAAGATGGAGAAAAAAACAACCAGCCAAGTGCGAGTTGGACTCGCTCACCGAGGGTTCCGTGTAAACTTGCAGGTATTTTGTTTTTAAACTACATATTTACGATTTTCAGATTCTCATTGCTTCTTACCAAATTTCATGATCGCGTTGACTTAGAAGTTTGATTTTTTCATTGCCCGCTTGACTTGAGTATTTCAGCTTGATACCTCCACGCGTTCCTGAGAAAAAGGGTCTTGGAAGACGGACAGACGAACAGCAGTGATCCTATAATGGTTCCAGTTTTGCAGACTGAGGTACGTAACCCTAAAAATATGGTCGTGTTTTGCGAACGCTAAGAAAACTATTCCATTTTCCGAATTGGGTGTATATCGAAAGGACTTGCGAATCATACTGGCGCCATAATGGAACCAAAAGTTGCATATTGCAAGGATTAATTACATAATTGAATTAAATCAAATATATTCGCTTTCTCTCTCCTTTTTTAGTGAAAAAAAAACTGCTAAATGTTTAAAATAACTTTTTTTAAACCAAAACTATATTCAAAGGTAGGTACTAAAGGTCAGCTAAAACACGCGCTGGTGCACGCTCTCGTGTCTGTATTGAAAAGTATGAGCAGCGATAAAAGGCGAGGGCGCGTAAGGCGGGTTTTCTAAAGAAAATTTGACTGTTCCGTGCACCCAGTTTTAGCGGACGCCCTTATAATGTACGTATTCCTCTTCTCTCTCATTGTTCAATAAAATAACTGCTCAGTGGTAATAATAACTCATTTATTTACAAAAAATCACAATTCGACATAAGTCGCCATGTTTGTTACGCCACATCTGTTGAGACCTCTTCTGATCCTGAAAAATAACATGGTATTAAAAATGTCTGACTCGAAGGGGTAAGTAAAGGTGCTTAAATGCTATTATAATTTGAAATGACACTGACAATTAATTTAATTCAACTATTATATTATTTCATTCGTACAAAACTAACATTCCTTTTTGAATTTAACTATAATTATTAAAAATATTATAATTTATCAGTATGACCAGTGTAACAATTTATGTAAGTATGTAAAATTTGTATGCCCATGTGGAAGAATGTGATGAGACAACATAAACTCAAGACCATGTAATATAATTGGATTTTTGATTTGATTTTTAAAATCCACGCATGCTGCGGCAACATCACAGGGGAGCCAATAGAGGGGTGGTATGGGCTCTAATCGGGTACAAACTGCTTTGTTGATGTAGTGGTCGTTAGTGCTAAGTTATTGCTGAGCAGGAGTTTCTGAGTTCAATTCACAGGTCAGGAAAAGAGTTACAGAGTTATTCTATGAGGATTTTTTTCAGTAGCATCCCGTAGTCTGGTTTTGTGACTCATCCCGCATTACTTGGGACTTAGTACTGGCCAAATGTGAGTGGTACTATAAAGGGTGTAAAAAGGCTCTTAACGAAGTCGAAAGGTACTTGTTCTCCCCGTCAAGTGTGTAATTTTTTTTGTTCTGGACCATACCTGGGAACCTTCAAGTAACGGAGACATTGAGAATTAAAGTTCCAACTTTCTCAAAAGCTTTTCATGTTATAACTTTACTTTATATACCTCCATGATCCCCGTAATATTCGATGCATCCATTAGCACAATGTTTTGAGTCGTTGAGTCCTACCGTAAAACGTGATTATTGACCCCAATAGGTATATATATTTGGGGGTATGGAGAACAGGGTGTAAAGTTCTTCATCCCCCATTGAAAAGGGAGGATCCTCCGACCAGACGGGTGTTATTATCTGGTGGGCTACTGCCCGACAGTTGTTGTTGGGTTCTTCTATACAGGCTGTCGTTTTGCATCCTGGTCAAATTCAAGGATGTATCTAGACTAATGATTCTCGACCCTTTGGGAAATACAGGTGCGATATTTTGTTTTCAGAAAGCAATGGACAGAGACTTATCTCACTAACCTGATATATCCTTCTTCTCCCCAATTCTTGCCCCACCAGTTGAGTAGTATCCAATATTCTTGAGTATATCCCACTAGTAACATTGCGTGGTTGAGCGTCCATGAAGTGCAGAAAAAGTCATCGTAGATACCGCTCCTGATAGTGAATAGAACAAAATTATTGATATTGTTAGTCTGCGTCATCGCACTGCTGGGCAAAGACCTCTCCCCATGACTTCCAGTTGTTTCGATCCAGGGTCAATGTAGACCACTAGTCACTGGTCTTGTCCAGCTCGTCTCACCATCTTCTACGAGGTCTGCCGCGACGCCTTCTGACAGTGTCAGGGCCAGTCCAGAAAGTGGTTATTTTGGTCCACAGCACAGAACAAAATTTCCGGTTCCAAAAATGCGTTGTTAAATGTCAGGCCAACCGGGTAACGCTCTATTATCTGTTATGCATTCAGAAAATGAGCGCGAAACTGTTTCTTTTTCTGGTCTCTAATTGCAGTGTTCAGGTTTTTCGAATTCGGTCTCGTCATTTACAAAAACCATGGGATGTTGCATCCTTCCAAGTTATACGGTGTTCGGGATTTTTAAGACTGGGAGTTGACCTCATACATACTCGTATGTCATCATCATCTACCTGCCCTTATACTTTATTTGGGGTCGGCCCAGCATGTCTTCTTCTTTCATACTTCTCTATTACCTACTCGTCATCTCATCAGACACCTCCTTTCTTGCCATATCATCCTGCATACAGTCCACCCATCGTCGTCGTCGTCTTCGTCGTCATCATCGTCGTTACTCTTATACCCATCCACATTCATACTCAAAACTTTCCCCACGACATTTTTATACTCACTCGTATGTATGTATATCCCCTAAATAAGACAGTTCGATCATTATCGAACTACATACTTTCCGTCAATCAGCAATTCTGCTTACCTGTACAACTGAAAGGTGAACGGTGCAGCGTTGACTGCCACAGCTAGAGGCCCAATGGTAGCCAGGCTCTTTTCAATGGCCGCCTCATCTCCAACTGGTAAGGTGGCCCACCTTCGGGCTCGGACCCTTACGAGATTGCTGTTATATTTGCAGCTACCATCCTGCAAAATATCAAAAAGATGAAAGGTATTAGAGAGGCTGGTAGAGTAGATATAAGAATCGAGTCAGATAGCTTGCGACTGGAGAGGCCTACGTCAGCTGTAGACTGATGATGATGATGAAATTATTTCAAATACTGTGCAAAAATGTATATTCTAATCACAAGATTAGTCAAGAAGGTGCTGCTGCTGCCATGGGTTCTTCAGTTTAGTGAGTCATCATTATCTTCCTGCGCTTGTCCCATGTTATTTGGGGAGGCGCAACACGTTTTCTTCATTCTCCCCCTCCCCCCGTCAGACGGCACGGCATCATTTACTCCTTTCTCTTTCATATCGTTCCTCACACAATCCATCATCAGTTTTGTGCATGAAAAATATAGAAACAATGTGTTTAGAGAAGACAGCAGTGTTCATTAGATGTAACATCAGCGCCTCATCCGGAAGTGACCTATTCGTTGGGACCTCTTCATTGATAAAAATCTTCTTATGGTCTATTTGAGTTCATTTTAGGGATTTTAGATACTATACCACGACAAATTCACAGGTCTACATACCTTCCCAACATAAGGATACTGCGACTCCGTGATCAGCCCGTCTCTGGCCGCATACCGGAGCGCACCTCGCAGGGATCCACCGTCGCAGCCCGCGTTGCCGTCCTTGAAACTGCAGTCTACTATCTGCTGGGGACTGGAAGAAAGCAGAGTATGCTTGAGTTGCCATCAGAAGCCAGAATAATATGAAGTGCAGGCCTCGTTGTGTGTGAAAGAGAGGTTATACAGGAATACCATGAAGAATACCATGCCATGCGCATACTACTTCGGTATTGAACCTTTATTCTTGCAAATAAATGTATCATGAAACTGGTCTAAAACACCAGATGTGATTCCTTAATCCTTAGAACATTTCAATAAAAAAGGCACTGATCGCGAAAAAAAATCAGCTGTTCCCTACATTTATGATCGATTAACTCGTCAAAATGTAGGGAACAGCTGATTTTTTTTTCGCGATTTCAGGTTTGGTCCCATAATAAAAGTTGTTCATAATGATGAGTACAATGACCTCTTAAGAGGTTACTGGTGTTTTACAAATAACCCTGTCTATTTATAGTAGTTTTGGTAAGTTAAAAATTACAAAATGCTTATTTATTAACAAGGTCGGCAGTTAAAACTTAGCAGTAAAGTAAACAAAAATTAGTCGTAAAAAATAATAAAATGGATCATTTAATAATTATACTGAGCAGTAAAATAACTAAATGGGCAGTTACGAGTCCGCAGTTACTCGCCTAAAAAGCCTAGTGACCGTAGGGCTCCTATTTCTGTCTGCAGGGTTTACAATAACCTAACACGAAGGGTATGTTGGGGTCTTATTTCGCTCACTCCGCTCGGTCACTAGACCCCGCCATCCCCTTCGAACCTAACCTGTCCGAGTCGGTGTACCCCAAGTCCGGGTGTCTCCGAACCCTATGAACTGCCGAACTATTTATCTAACTGCCCATTCCATCATTTTTACTGGCCATTTATTTATTAGTCTGCTTACATATTTTTAGTACTGACATTGTAAGACGAAATAACCGGCCAATCGTTTTTTATTACTGTCTATGTTTTACTGTCGCACATTACGTGTATAGTTTACTATGTATTAGTTCTAAGGTTTTTAAAATATGTATTAGTTTATCTTTGTATAAAATTATTTTGTGTATTTTATCTATGGGCCTTGTTGCCTGATAATAAAATGATTATTATTATTATTTTACCAACCGCCGATAAAAAAAATAACTGCCCATTATTTTTTTCATAAAAAATAATGGGCAGTTATTTTTTTTTTTACCTCTCGAATGTTTAAATAACAGTTCAAAAAATTAGTTCCCAATATAAAATATGTAGATTCTATACTTTACCTCAATTCCCCCCAAAAGCCATGTTTCCTATACAGCTGCGCTTGCAACGCATGAGTAACGGCGAACGCGTAGCACGCTCCACAGTTGTGCTGCTCCTCTAGTTTAGGCTTAAAGCCAGTAGTACGCCAGTCGACCTGAGGAATATCTTGAGTTGGATGTAGTCTTTCAAATAGAGAGAATAAATAAAGATAGAACACCTACTCTTAGTACACACCACATGAATTAGAGAAATAAATGTAGGAATCGGAAAAACGAGGTGGCTTATGACCGCGACGGGGTTGCGGGTATCTGCTGCCCTACTGGATACGGGTCGCAAAAGACCTATCGTTGTGGCAATCGTTAGGAAGGCCAGGACCAGTGTTGGAGGCCAGCTTGGTTTAAATAGTGATGACACGGTGGTGACGACCTAACTGATTGCCCTATTTTATTCGTAAGTAAGTAGACACGTTTTCAAAATCCCGAGTTTTATATTTATATACTTATTTCGTATGTGCAGTCGTGCTGCGCGTAGTACCTAAGTTGTTTTCTTTCTATGTCTTAAGAATAAATCGAATTCCTTACCATTTCAGGAACACTGCGATGCAAATTCTTTCTGTAGGCAGTTTTATGAGGATCCTCTGCCGGGTCAAACAATGGAAACGTATGAAACAGCTTCAGAATCTTGTCGAAATATTCTTTTACATCCTAAAAGAAACAGTAAAAGCTTAAACAAACTGTTGTACTTCAACTACGAAAACCACCCTTGCTGCTACGAAATAAAAGTTGTCAATGGTAAATCATTACGTGGTTTGAAGCAAATTATATCGCTTTTCATACAGAGAATGAACGAGCACTATCACTACACATACGTGTGCTCAGTGTGTTAGAGATTTCACACCATGAGGTATTTCCTTTAGGTACTAAAACTAAGTAATATTAGACGATTGATGCTTTACCAATAAAAGCAAATAGACCGCTTGCTCTGGAACCTACAGACATTGGGAACCCTTAGTTTTACCTGTCTAAATCTAACACATAACATCACGGCTGTTACCCCCGAAGGGTTAGGCCAAAGTGCTTACACGACGGTATCTATTATAGTACCTACACTCACATTTCACCAATGCAATAGGGAGGCGACCCTATTCCCATCAACAGGGCACGAATCTAGACTTCCAGCTGCTACTGAGAATTTATTAAAAAAAAATCTAGACTTGAAAATCGAACGTCAAGTTCAACAGCCTAGTCTTTTCCCAAACTATGTTGGGGTCGGCTTCCAGTCTAACCAGATGCAGCTGAGTACCAGTATTTTACATGGAGCGACTGCCTATCTGATATCCACAACCCAGTTAGTACTGGTTCATACGATACCCCTTGATAAGACTGGTTGTCAGACTTTCGGGCTTCTGACTACTCGTAACGACTGTCAAAGATCTACAAATGACAGCCAGGACCAAAGGCTTAACCTTTCGTATGCCGGAACGTATATATACACGAGACACAATCACTTTTTAATTGTGTCTATATACTCGGCATACGAGTGGTTAACGTCCTTTCCGAGGCACGGAGAAAACTCGGTACCTATGTAATTATGGTCACCCATGCACGGACCTACCTAGGCAAGCACTGCTTAACCTTGGGGATTGAGCCGTGCGCTTCTTATTATTTAGCCACGAGCTCCTCCCTATGAATATATACTCCCGTTTTAATTAAAAAGGGCACAACTAACATTTTTCATGAAATTGAGTTATACACCATTACTTCTATGTCGTTCTGGAGCCGAATACCATGAACTCGATCATCGAACTCGAAACGATTGGGACTATTTTTTTCAAAAAATAACAATTAAAAAAAAACACGAAAGAATAAATTTAATGTTTTTTTTTTTTAAATAATGAGAACTCAAATGCTTAAGTGTGTGTAAAACGTATCCACGATCGGCAACACATGCGAACGATACCCATTTAAAAATTCATTCATCGATCGATTCCCATTATTTCACAAAAACAAACATAAAATTTATTCTTTCGTATTTTTTTTTATTGTTATTTTTTGAAAAAAATAGTCCCAATCGTTTCGAGTTCGATGATCGAGTTCATGGTATTCGGCTCCAGAACGACCTAAAAATAATGGTGTATATATATCCGGAATCAGGAAAAAAAGGCCTATCTGCCTAATTTTTTTTAGTATTTTTAGCAACAAAATTAACTGGAGATGGCATAAGCTTAAAGGGCACAACTGCAACATTTTTAAGTTTTAGTAATTTTAACATCGATTTTCTCAATATTTACAAAATGTTAATTGTGCCCTTTTTAATAATGACGGCAGTATAGCTTAATACAAGTCTAGTATAAACGGTTGATTACTAACATATAACCTATCAGAGTTAATCAACTTAACTCTGATATAGGTACAACTGCTCTGCAATTCATGAAATCAGCGTTCGAACGTAGTAATTAAGCTTGTTTATAATGTAAACTATATTGGCTTCATTAATATAGAGCATGTTAAACTAGGTAGCTGTGTGTATTATGACGTAGGTAGTAGGTAGATAAGTAGGTGAATAGTGTGCCTATTTACCAACAGTTTACGTAAAACAGAAAAGAACGCTACCTCTGATAAATAATTGTGTGGAATCTACATGTATTTCAGCAATTGTTAATAGCTGTTAAGAGGGAACATGGGCAGCGATTTTCCATACAAACCCCTTTTTTCTTCCTGAATAATCTCGAGGCAAAAAAATTGTTTGCTCTAGAGCAGATTTTTTTTTTCATAATATCAAGGTCTACTGTAGACACGTCCCTGTCATTTCCTTTTTTTCAGCAACTTATACTTAAGTAAAGAAAATTTGACTCCAAAAATTACAAAAAATACCTCATTTTACGGCCGTGATTAGAGGACTACCAGACAAATTGCAAAAGTTTTTACTTAAAAGAAATTGACAGGGGCATAGCTGTTTCTTAAAATTTTAATGTCAAAAATAATTGAATCGGCTATTTTCGAGGAGAAAAACGGGTAATACGAAACGTCTATCTTGTCAATGTTTTTGATATAATCAGCTGTCCCTATCGCACTCTACGGGCGCAGGCTTGACTAAGCGCAACGGCAATAGTTTCTTCAAATACCTATCTCGCAGGCTGTTCCCTCTTAAGGAGGAAGCACCTGGCTAGCACGCGAAATTCAATTTTTCTTGTTTTTCGTAATTTTTAGATCAGTGTCGCACTCGGAATGTATGTTGATTAAAATATGATTTCCAACCGTAACAAATATGTGGACACTGAACTGCAAATAAGAAAAAACTTAAGAAAATACCTTCAGTAATTGAAATTATATCATAATTTCATTCATTAATATTGAAATAATCAAAACAGCGAAATATTTAACAGCTATCTGCGACGTTGCCAACTTTCAGAACGCACTAATTAAGGGCAACTGAAACGGTCCTTTGAAAAAGTAAACAAATTGATATTACCAGGTCTCCAAAAAGGTTCAAATGAAGCGAATACGACTGTTTTCCCATCAGAAAGTCTCGGTTGTGTTGCGCGACTATCTCCAGATTTCTGCGCCACTTGGATATGGCCTCCAATTCCTGGTGAGGTGTGGCATAAGTCTTCTTGTGGACTGACTGAAAAAGAGAGCAATGAGAACCTCTTTGATTTACCTCTCTTCTTATTAGTTCTTCATATTATTTTATTTGTCATCCCAGTATTATTGTTTTTCAACATTCCTCAGCACCATCAAAAGGCACTTGTTCTCCCCGCCATAGCGATTTTTTTTTATTCTCGACCATGGGAGCGTTTCGAAGTTTTTAAATGTTATAACTTTACTTCAAATCATCATCATCTGCCGAGCCTTTTCCGAACCATGTTAGGGTCAGCTTCCAGTCTTGCCGGATGCAGCTGAATACCAGTATTTTACATGGAGCGACTGCCTATCTGCTCCCACAACTTAGCACTGGGTAATACGATACCCCTGCCTACCGTTACGACTGTCAAATATCTACAAATGAAATGACAGCGGGGACCAACGGCTTAACGTGCTTTCCGAGGCACGGAAGAAAATACATAAATAAACTAAGTACCTACCCCTTTTTTTTTCGGGTGCGAAATCATCAAATGACTCCTCCCCCTCTGGGCGGAGTGGAAGGGAGTGTCAGACTGTTACTGACTAAAAACCACCCATGTTCCTTCTTTTGCCCTTTATGTTCCAGGGCCGCGGTATCTCTTTCGAACAGTCCCGCAGCCCTGGCAGGCATCGGCCCTTGCGGGCCCCTCTTGTTTGCTGACATCTCTTTGAGGCGCGCGTGGAACACGAACGCGCCGTCGACACGGCCTGTCGTCACAAGACGGACGGACGGCGAGCTAACCCATTACTCACCGTCCACATGCCCGCGCCTACGGTGGCCGAGAGCCATCACGGCGTGAAAATAGGTACCTACCCCTGTGCTATTCAATGTATTGCATCGAGTCCTACCGTAAATTGTGATTTCACCCCAAAAAAAGGTAGTTTCCAAGCAATAATTTTTGCGTAGTTATTTAGTTTGATGTTGATGATGTTTGATAACAGAATGTTTGGTTGACGGCTTTTCGTGAAGGGTCCCTTAACACCTTGTATAAAGTCCAGACAAGTTCCCAGTCATTGGCCCAAACTCCCACTTAAATATCTAAAATCTAGTAGATAACAGCACACCCTTAATAAGTAGGACATTTTTATTTGAAACTTACCTTATATTCATGCCAGTGCCAGTCCGGTAAATCAGGATGAACAATCAGCCCCTCAAGTATGTGCCTCTTCACATAATCAGCACCTTTATCCACAGAACACTGACTAACATTGTACCCCTTGAGGAACTCACCCAGCCCTGCATTCTTTGTTTTGGCTACAATACTTTCGGTCTTGTCCAAGTCGCTACACCTTGTAAATCTTTGGTTTTTATACTTTATTAGAATTGATTTTATTCTGTTCGTCGTTTCTGTTATGTTTATTCCGGTGATTAGAGTGAATTGGAGTATGAGAAGTATTTTGATTACATTCATTTTGTGGTGATAGAAATATTTTCTAGATGCTTCAAAGAGATTTTATTACACGTTGCTTTTGACATTTATAACACAATATTAAGTTTTGTTTTTAAATAAATCACTCAGGAATAGTTTGTCTTCACTTATTAGCACAATTTAGGTCATATGCCGTAAAGCAACTAATGGCAATAAAATGTTTGTAGACTAATCAAAGAATTTCAGATGAGTTTGCAATATTATTGAGTCATGATTACCTATTGTTTATATTCATCGTAACTTAAATGTCAGATCAACACCTTTTAATATTTCGTTCTAGATTTAGGTCTTACGTCAATGATTAAGTAATTATTCAATAACTCCCATTTATACAGGATGTATTGCGGTTATAAACGAGGAATATACCTCAAGGTTGGTGTTAGTACTGAATACCAATTTTTAAGTATGGAAACTCGAGACATAGATAGATTGACAGTTTAAATTTTCACAGAATGTATGTTTCTGTTGCCGCTATAACAAATAATAAAAATAAATTAAAGGGAGCTCCACTACTACGATGTCACGGAACCCTTCATGCGCGAATCCGACTCGCATTTGGCGGGTTTTTATTTATTCTGATAGTAGATGATAGGGTGGTATAAATAAAACGAATAAATAAATGTTTTTTGTCTAGAGAACTGTTTCCTCTGTCACAACAATATACATTCACTGTTATTAATAATTTACAATATATCTTTTATACTATATGTATATATCAATCGCTCATACTTGTCGATAACTTAAGTTTTCTATTAAATAAACATTATTATGATGTCCACTTTTTAAACTAAAGACGAAATTCATTTACTAATATTGTTGAACATTGATTTTTGTTCTATAAATAAACCTTTTTACCTAAATATGCCTCAATGGGCTTGTCCAATAAAAGGATCAAATCCCTTCACCTTTAAACAGGTGAATAATGACCGTTTTCATTAACATTAAGTGACAACTAAACAAAGGTCTAAATATTATTGCACTTTCGGTATTTCAATTTTCAGCACTGACTCGGTGCATTGATAATTTACGAGTCCGGTTTTATTAAGGCATTCATGTAGGTATCGCTCAGTCTCAATGAAAACGGGCAATATACTTCTACATATAAAAATTTTGCTAAATTCTAATAATAATAGAAAACTTAAGTGGCCGAAACACATCACCAATATACATTATAACACTAAGTTAAACCGTGAAGGCGCTTCCTTTTATTTCTAAAGTGCTTCTACTAGAAAAACATCTTAATAAGTTAATTAACATCAAAGGCTTAGAAATTAATGTGGCAATGGCGGCTCGTTCACTACAAAAAAAATACTTTATAATATACATTAAATGACTTGATGATTTATATCATCAATTTCCAGATAATTTCCAAATAACTTCTGACTGTATTGTGGAGGTCAGATAGACAGTTGATTCATGTAAAATACTGGTATTCAGCTGCATCCGGTTAGACTGGAAGCCGACTCCAACTTAGTTGGAAAAAGGCTAATGATGATGAAATCTAATTTTATTCAATATCTTCTGAAGAAGCTGCGCCTGAGTCGAATGTGATGTATGAATGAATAACTCAAACTTAACTTCTGAAAAAGATTTCGAATCCATTTAAAATGAAGGTAAGAAGTTAAAAAGTAAATCCAGACGACACAGAACAGTATAGGGCTAGCAATAAATGAAAATAATGAATGATGAAAAAAATAAGTAAATCGGTGAATGATAATTGAATGAAACTAGCCCGAACCGATCTGTTTGCGTTCTTTTCGTACTTTTTAAAAGCAAAATATTGTTCTAAACTTCTGTGTTATTGATTGTTACAAACTAACCTAAAATTCCTCTAGATAAAGGATGTATCTTTCATTTTGTAGCCAGCCACATTTCATAATTATGTTAAATATAGTATCTAAATAATCATAATATTACTTTTATAGTGAACGAGACGTCTTCTATCATGACTGAATAGTGCATTATACGTAAAAACTTGTAGAAATTACATGTATGTAAACCCTTTAAAATATCACTGACTTATTAGAAATCTATAATAATTACTCTCAGTGTCCACAAAATCTAACATTACATTTAAAAAAAAGTCCATTTATTTGTGGTTATTCATTTTAAAGGGTACATGTACATTGTCTGATCCATATTTATATAGATATTCTAGACACAATAACCGGGCGATGTCGACATTTTACAATCATAGCCTTAAAATGCCCGGTAATCGTTGATACGAAGAAAGTAATTTAGTAACATATAATAAAATGATACTGTATGTCAATCAAAATGATTTTTCTTTTCCGTAGAAAAATATTATGTCAATTGTAATTCACGCCGGGTAATAAATATATATTTTATTATAATTCCTTTCTATTATATGTTACAAAATGACGTAATCATTGAAAAAATATGGACGTTTCACACGAACGCGGCACATCTATGACATATAAAATATTATTTGAAAAACACACCCTGTTTTTTTTTGCAAATGAGAACAAGCCGTTTAATACAGACGCAAAACTATTTCTGTGCAATAAAATTTATATGAAAGAGAGAAAACTAAAATTTTCTTGTATTACATGAATTTGGTAGAAATACATGTTGCATGAACATACATAGCTTGTTTTTAGCAAGTTTGCGGGCTTTTTATTTTTTTATACTTTTTCTGGTTAATAATTATTTAACCCTTTAGTATTTTTTCCATGACTTATGTTATGAGCATTTACGACTGACGGCATTTCATACAAAATTTCAAGTCCTTATTTTCGAAATTAATGAACTGATTTTAATGAAACTTCATACATTTCATCATCTTTTAACTTCACAACACAATTCCATATAATTCTATTGCACAGCTTTTCATAAAAATATACAAATATTCATTCTGCATCCGTATTATTCTGATACAACAAAATAACATTGAAAACACGACCTTATGTCCTACTATCACTAAAAACATAACAAATAAAACTGTCCATAAGTAGCTAAAGCAATTTTTTTTTCATTTTGTTGTTTTTTTTTACGTTTATTTTTCAATTCATTTTTATATACATTTAATATTCGGTGGTTGTTTTACATTTTCTTTTTTAATGAAAAATAATGTCTTTTTTATATACTTTTTTTTTATAATTCGTAATTTTTCAAGTCGTTTTTAAACAGAATCAAAAATGTCGAGTATTATTCATAAAGTAGAAAACGGATTTAATTTAGAAACAATTACGTCATGTCTCTACAACGCTTAAATATCAAAAAGACACATAATAGCTTAATCAAATATAAATTTATAGACAAATACACAAACATGTGAGAAATCAGATCTTACTCAAAACAAATAAATTATGGTGGAAAGTCTCTTTAAAAATATAAAACGAAGATGTCTAAGCAAGTATTTGTAAAAAGTAAGAAAGTTTCCATCATTGAAATCTACGCCTTCCAGCAATATGCATAAAAGCGCATTCAATGAAGCTTACAGCATTCCAAATTACAACCGTCGCGCCGACATTATACGAAACAAAATAGAATAAGGCGGGAACAACATGGTTGAAATAAAAAGCAGATAAATCATAGACACAAAACATACCTTAGTATTCGAGAATTTTAAATTCAATTGTTGCCATAGAGACTTTCCACAATACTAAATACATTTGACATCAATCGCAAGGCTACTTGAGAAATACGCATTAACACTATTGTTATTAAATATAAAATCACATTTTAAACCTGTGTGCACTATCAAAGCCGCGTAAACACTGAGAAAAAAAAAATTTAACCGGTTCTGAGCATTAGGTGTCAAGTCATCAGCCCACAATGTTCCCACAGCTGGGACACAGGCTTCCTCTATGTGTGAGTGAGTGGGCTATATATAATCATAGATAACCTCCTTTACATTTCCTTATATTTCAACATTTTGTTTCTATTCGAGTTCTCCAAATTTAGTGATAGGCACGCGGTGCGCGTGGAGTGACAAGTGTAATCCGATTGGCTATCTCAAGGTGACGTCATCTACCGTAGTGATGGGACAATGACATTAAATTATTTACATTTATTATTAAACATTAACTTGTGGTCCTGGATGATTGACACACCATTAAATAACAGCATCGATAGTTTTCTTTAAAGTAAACCGTTAATATCAAACTTTCATCCATAATTAATTATCTAAATTGCAGTGGCGTGCAGTTGTTCTCCACAGAAGGTAGGCCACGCATACGGATACCCCAAAAAAAAAACTTCGCGCAACATCACAGCGTCGCACTAGGTATGATGACCCTAAAGTTGTCTCATTTATTGATTTATAATATTTGAAAGAAAATAATTTAAAATAAGCCTGTACAAACAAAAGTATGGTGGTATAGGCTAATATCCAGTGAAAGAAACAATAGTTTTATAGCACAAACGAAATCAGTCTATTATGAACACACAACTTGTAGAAGCTAAGGATGTAAGTACATTCACGAGATTTTTGGCGGGAGCCCACGAGAGCCGCGGAAGAAACGTCGTGTAATCGTGTTACGTGCGTTCGTTTTTAAGCGGGGACGCACGGGCGGCATGTGAGCGGGGCGTCTGCGCGACCGCGCACCGTAACGTGTTCAAAGCCGAAAACGCGCGATATAAAAGTTATAAATACACGCACTCACCACATTATTCAAGGTTCAAATCACAATTTTCTGACGATTCAGACTCAGTCACAGTCACTCAAACTCGTCTCATAATTCGGGTGGTGTGTGTGAACATCACAACTTGAATCTTATCATTAAACGATAATGCGAAAACTTACTACTTTGAACTTCTAACAAACACACATTATCAACTTCACAACAGAACACCATTCTTAAGTAAATAAACAAATAATAAACACAACAAATAATATTTACACTACTGTGCGTTTCAAAACAAATTACTTTTAACTGAGTACGTTAAAAAAAGCAAAACATTCAAGATCGCGGACATTAATTGCTTGTCACATGACATGAAACAAATATGGCTTCTTTAGAAACCAAATAATATTGCATCATTTTGCCGGATTGCCACCGTTATTTTCCTAACTTCCGAAAAATCAAAGCGAAAAGAGAATGCTCATGGAAGTATGGAATCCCGTACCATGCTGCATCAAAATCAAACCTTGTTTTTTATAGACTACACTGATCGTATTAACTCCTACAAAAATTATTTTTGAAAAAAAAACCCGCGTTTCAGAGTTATTTTATAAAATCGAAACTAACCTAAAAAGTAGGTCTATTTTTTCGACGCTACCAACGACGTATTTTAACACACATACATTACATTATTGCTCTAAAAACAGCGTAATACACTAATATTAGTAAGAATTACGAGTTAAAGTAACATCCACAGTATGCTTGACTGAAACTCGATTTTATTTTAGACCTTTACATTGCCAATAGTCAGTCAGTACAGTACAAATGTCAGATGCCACAGATAAGATAACTATAAACCATAGAGTATAGTAAGTGCTATAAACTAGTCGGGATTTAGGGATGTAATCGATAAATCAAAATCTTTAGGCTGAGAAAATCTATTTTGTTGCAAATAGCAATAAACCAAACTAAATCGATTTGGTGTACTGATCTTACTTAATTGTAATTAATTTTAGAGTCCGCTCGACAGACAAGGGTTTGTTCAATTGAAACGGAACGTCATTTATATTCAGTTGAAACGGAACGTCATATAAAGGGAGTAAAACAATATTCGTACTTTTAAACTCGAAAAGTATATTTCCAGTTCAAAAATCAAATCCCCGACGCGTAATGCCGTAAAAAAATATGAAACTAATTACTATAATATTTTGGTTTTGAGGCGCGAGACTTTTTGGTACCAACTTTGGTCATTGTCCTTTCACAAAATGTGGGAAAAAATAAAATTCATTTATTTTTTATTATTTTAATAGGGCTTTTGCTATTTCTTACAATTTATCATTTTTTTGGAAGGTATGAATTCGACAATGCCACCCTTTTTTTTTAATTGTCTCTAGTAATCATTAAGAAAACCATCGTTTCTGTGTGTAGTCTGTTTCTCGAATTCCCCGCAATCCGGGGAATTCTCCACAAATTAGTAACCCTGCTCTTCATTCATGAAATCAAAGTCTTGACTTTGTAGGGCAGCCAATCAGAACTGCGCTGGCGGTCTCCTTTCCGAGGAGTTACCGCCCATAATCTATACATGTGTGCCGTTCATACACACGAAAAGTCGCACCAGTGTGCGTAAATTCATCAATGAGTCAATGAGAAATGAAGGCAGTTCGTTTTGTGGCCTAATATGTTTATCCGGAGCGTTGTACTACTAGTGTAAGATACGTCACACGGGCGCGAGAAGTTGCTATAAGTGTTATATCAGGAGTTTTAACTTTTTTTTAATATATTGTATTCTTTTATTACATAGGTATAATAAATGCATTTGGCGATGTTGGTAGGGTAGGCAGAGCCTAACTGCCTCTATGGACGGCACACCCCTGCTAAATTGGTAGCGTCATCACGGGTCTGATACGGTCGACACTGAAGAACAATTCGAACAAATTATAATTAGTCTTCTAAAAAAAATCACAGATGGCAGCATAAATTAACAATCACTAAAATGCGTTACGGCAGATTTCGACTGAAGTAAGATTAGTAAAAATCAAAACTTCCTTGTTTCATGCTGATTTATCTTTCACACTCGAAAATCTCGTAATTTCAACAACAAAACATAAAAGGGACTTTAACTGCAGTTCGAACCCATATTATTATGATAAAGTAGTTAAAAGTAGCCATCTGTTAATCTTGTTTAGAGTTCTTTGCAATAGATGGCGTTTTACTCGATTAACTCACACACATACTGCTGCTTGAAATTATTGCTACCTCACTCACACATTGCAAATGTACTGATAGATGGCGCGCATAAATTGCCTTCTATGCGGAATCTAGAGGAGGTTATCTGTGGCTATAAGCCCCCACGCGGTTCAAGTACGAAAAATATTTAATCATTTCGTTCTGAGAATGTACAAGTGCCTGCTATACATTAAAAGAATGTGTATGAAAATTGCTTCACCTTTGTGTCATCCTGCGTACCCTGACCAGTTAGTCTCATAATTACCTTTTTGGCCAATATTTTAATGCAGCCATACCTTGGGATGAACTAGTATCGTACATTTTAATAGTGTTAAGGATATCGAAGCGCCAACTGTGACATACCCGGCATAGTTTGCGCCTTGTCGATTCAAGAGTTGTTCGTTATTCAACGTTAGTTTTTTGGTATTACTTGTCAGTGTGTACGCGGCTTTCGTGTAATTAAAACTTCGTCACTGGGTTATTATGAGTCAAGCTTGTATTTTAGTTAAATATCAGGTGGAAATCAAGAAAATTTTGCAAGTCAGACAGTTCCTTGTTTGGATTTGTTATGACGGTTATCAAAAAATTTCCCCGCAGTCTAAATGTAATTATTAAGCAGATACATAGTATAACTGATCATTCAGGTTACGGCAACCCGTAATGCTTATTCTTATGAAAACTTTTTGACACTTATCTATGATTTTTTAAGTCAAGAACGACGATTTAAAAAATCATACATTAGTGTCAAAAAGCTGCCTGTGTGTATAACGAGAAGCGGTTAGGGATCTACTTACGTTTGATACAACCTCATACCTAG
Source organism: Eurois occulta (assembly GCA_950022335.1). NCBI lineage: Eukaryota > Metazoa > Arthropoda > Insecta > Lepidoptera > Noctuidae > Eurois > Eurois occulta. Next base: position 10,664,521 of record OX465502.1, read on the forward strand.
TTTTGCTTGATGTTAGTGAAAATGAGCGTTAATGGCATGAAAAAAAGCTATTATTTGGTAACACAAATGTTTGGATGAATGATCAATCAATCAATGAGTGAATTGTACGAGATTTTAGAAACAAAAATAGATAAATACGATCAATAATTTTCTCCAGCACTTACAAAGTACTATGTCAACATGAATGATGTTATCAAGGTTTTGTAACAATATGCTGATTTAAAGTGTCTATGGAGGTTGTTGCCTGTTCTATTCCATAGAAATCCACGTTAGGGAATGGGCAACTACAGTACTTTCAGTTTTTATGCCTTGTGCCTGGGACTGTAGCTTTCATTGTTCTTTGTTTCGACAATTCAAAAGTGCCTGTAACTGGCCTACTTGAAATAAATGCTTTGATTTTGATAATTTATGATTTTGAATGATGATATTAATCTTGCATTGAATTTAACTCAAATAATTAACTAAATTACCACTAACCTTATACTTATGTATCAAAATATATTATTTTCTAGGCAAAAAGATCCAGTATAGACACTGAACACTCTCACTGCAAAAAAAAAAAACACAAAAACAAACAGGGTACACATGTGCTAAACCCTTCTGGTATTACAGGCGTCATGATATATTTATCAGTTAAAACGAAATTTCAAATTCATTTCCACTTGATAAAAAACTAGAGTGATCAAAAAAATATTGCATCATTTATAATTGCTATCGTTTTACGTTTAATTTATATGACAAACTAAACAACATTAAATGAATGCTTCCAAAGCAGGGAAAGCCTATACTATACAATGAAATGTGAAACGGCATCCAATACTCGTCACAGCGCCGAGAATTGAAAATACAACAGCGTGCTTTAATAAAGTTGAAGATAAAGATGCATTTATTTGCATTAACATGTGTGACTGTGATACATAAATACGCTTATTAAAGCATTCAGTTAGGTGTGTCAGTTAGTAGTAGAAAAACGAGCAGTCGGAGTCTTAGATAAGTAGTATATCAAAATATCTGAATTCATTCTCGAACTCGGATATTCGGGTGCCGAATCATGCCGATTCCAAAACCGATAACATCGCCGATTGAAGCGAAACTTCTAACTCCGAACGTGTTAAAGTTTCGCTTAAAAATACTCAAAAGGTGAGACGAAGTTTATAGTGGTCAGATATTAATGGATTTTTTTTTCTTGTTGAGTTCCTAGGGCTGTCGGGTGTTAACAAATGTCAGCCATGAAACTCCGACCACTATGAACTTCGCTTCACAATAGTGTCTAATTGCACTCCACTAGTGTAAAAAATGGCTGCTTTAGCGTATCCAATAACCAAAATTACAAGTGAGGCAATATTTTCTCCAAAGTACATCGCTTAAAAAGATCCACAAAGTATGAACTAGTGATCATTAGACCACGTCACGTATTGGTCCGTGCTTATATACAATACATATATAAAATATACATCTACATACGTCCGTCTTACACGCACAATCTAGTAAACTAATTAATTATAATTAATATATCATTTTGTGTATCTTAAGGATTTTACCGAGACGCTGCTTTGCTGTCTTCATACCTTTCTTCAGTCTTCCATCTGGAATTTTGTCTGGATATTAGAAAAAAATGTATCTTATTATAAACATATTGGAATAGAAAAATTATATAATTATAATAATATATAATTTTGGACAAAGGAATAAAGGGACATTGAGATGGATTAAAGTGGTAGACTGCCTCGTTGGTCAAGCGCGACTGCTGAGCATGAGGTCCTGGGTTCCATTACCAGGTCGGGCAAAGTGTTATGGGGTTTTCCTGCTGGAGTTTCTCAGTAGCAGCCACGGAGTCTGGATTTGTGCCCAGTTGATGGCAGTAGGCTCGCTCCCTATTACTTGGGACTTAAACATAACTGGCGAAATGTGGGTGTACTGTTAGGCACACCTCTGCCTAACCCTTTGGGGATAACAGGCGTCATGTTATTTTATGTTATGTTAAAGTGATAAATATACTTTATAATGGCAGGGATAAAAGCACTCGGGATTTCTTCAAGTTGTATCGATCATACTCTCATGCCCGTTTGTTGTATGTTTCGCATATGTTTTAACTGACTGCCTTGGAACCAGAAGAAGGTTAAATTATTAGATTTAATAATACTTACTCTTATTATTTGGCGTATTGTGTACAGGCGGTGGTGGCCGTCTGCTTTTTGTGGCTAACACTGCTCGCTTTGCGTTGGGCTGGAAACAAGTTACACAAGATGTTGATTATGAATTAAGTTACAGAATAAAGGACAATGACCAAAGTTGGTACCAAAAAGTCTCGCGCCTCAAAACCAAAATATTATAGTAATTAGTTTCATATTTTTTTACGGCATTGCGCGTCGGGGATTTGATTTTTGAACTGGAAATATACTTTTCGAGTTTAAAAGTACGAATATTGTTTTACTCCCTTTATATGACGTTCCGTTTCAACTGAATATAAATGACGTTCCGTTTCAATTGAACAAACCCTTGTCTGTCGAGCGGACTCTAAAATTAATTACAATTAAGTAAGATCAAGGGGTGTAAGGGGGCACACCTACCATCTCAGTGCCCCAAGTCAACCTCACCTGCTCGTGGTGCATCCTGCTGAACAACAAACGAGGCTCTGACGACCGTTAAATGGCGGTATAACCATTTCGAAATAAATGTCACAGCTAAATGGTGCAGACTAGCGACGGGCAGCAGCGTCGCTAGTGCGAGGAGCTGTGATCTGCGATCGCCAACCCGCATGCCCAGCGTGGCGATTATGGGCAAATCCCTTCTATGGCAAGTCATAATCAACCACGGCCCCCAGTTCCCGGCGGCCTTGCTATCCCTGATTTTGGCGGCGGTCACGGTAACGGCAAGGTAGGGGGTGCTAAGAATCCCCGGGTTACGAATGGCCGCCAAACCCAACTGACCTTGGCGACGTATAATGGACGCACGTTACGGCTCGACGAACACCTGGTGCAGCTGGAGGAAGAACTCGAAAGAGTAAGGTGGCACATTCTTGGGTTGAGTGAAGTCCGAAGAGAGGGGGAGGACACAATAACCCTTGAATCGGGCCACCTAATGTACTTTCGAGAGGGAGACCAGCTATCCCAAGGCGGAGTCGGGTTCCTGGTACACAAGTCCCTTTGTGACAACGTGGTAGAAGTGTCTAGTGTGTCGAACAGGGTAGCGTACCTCATAGTGAAGCTAACTGAGAGGTATAGCCTCAAGGTTGTTCAGGTGTACGCACCGACTTCGGCACATCCGGACGACGTGGTGGAGGAAATGTTTGAGGACATCTCCAAGGCCTTGCACTCCACTACTAAGGCCCACTACAACGTTGTCATGGGGGATTTTAACGCTAAAGTGGGAGTACAGAATTGCAGTGAATCGGTAGTAGGATCCTACGGGTTTGGCAGCAGAAATCATAGGGGGCAAATGCTTGTCAACTTCCTTGAAAAGGAGGGGCTTTTCGTGATGAATTCCTTCTTTAAGAAACAGCCCCAAAGGAAGTGGACATGGCGAAGCCCCGACACTATGACGAAAAATGAGATTGACTTCATCATAACGGATAAAAAGCATATATTTAGAGATGTTTCGGTGATCAACAGGTTCAACACCGGTAGCGATCACAGACTTGTTCGAGGCACTCTGAATATTGATTTCAAGCTGGAGCGAACCCGTTTGATGAAGTCTAGGCTCCGTCCAAATATGCTCCAAACCATGCTAGGGTCTGAAGCGTTCCAGTCAGATCTGGAGAACCGATTCGCGGCCGTGGAAACCACAAATGACGTTGACCAGGCGCTCGAACAAATGGTGGAAATCCTCAGGGAGGAAGGGACGCGTTTTTGTAAAATGCGGCGTAAGGGCAGGAAGTCCAAACTTTCGGAGGAGACTCTGGAGCTTATGACGGAACGACGTGAAAACCTACCCGTCACTTCGTCAGAACTACAGGCACTCAATAAAAGTATCAGAAAATTGGTACGACGCGACCTTCGATGCTCCAACACACGCTCAATAGAAAAAGCGATTGAGCAAAATCGGGGGTCGAAAGTGTTCGTCCAATCACTTGGGAGGAGCCACCTGACGAAGTTGACCAAATCTAGTGGGGATATCGTCGTTTCGAAGCCGGAGATTCTTTCGGAAGTCGAAAACTTCTACGGCCAGTTGTACGCATCGCATGCATCGCGACCTGATCCCGAAAATGAGGATTCCAGAGCCACTTTAACCCGCCATTTCACAGAAGACCTGCCAGAAGTCAGCCAAGACGAAATTGAGGCGGCTCTTAGACAGCTTAAGAATGGAAAGGCCCCTGGTGAGGATGGGATAACGACTGAGCTCCTGAAAGCGGGAGGACGTCCTGTATTAAGGGAGCTTCGGGAGCTTTTCAACTCGGTCCTGTTCTCTGGGAGAACTCCAGAAGCGTGGAGAAGGAGTGTGGTCGTTCTTTTCTTTAAAAAGGGGAACAAGACCCTACTAAAGAATTACAGACCCATTTCGCTCCTTAGCCACGTGTATAAGCTGTTCTCAAGAGTCGTCACAAATCGTCTAGCGCGAAGGCTCGACGACTTCCAGCCACCGGAGCAGGCCGGGTTCCGAGGAGGATATAGCACCATAGACCACATCCACACAGTGCGGCAGATCATACAGAAGTCCGAAGAGTATAATCGGCCGCTGTGTCTTGCATTTGTGGACTATGAGAAGGCTTTTGACTCTGTCGAAACCTGGTCAGTTCTGGAGTCTCTGCAGCGATGCCAAGTCGACTGGCGATACATCCAAGTGTTGAGAAACCTTTATGAGAACGCCACAATGACCGTCCAAACTCAAAATCAGCAAACGGAGCATATCCCATTGCGTCGGGGGGTAAGACAAGGGGACGTAATTTCCCCGAAATTGTTCACCAACGCACTGGAGGATGTGTTCAAGACGCTGAAATGGGACGGACGTGGCATTAATATCAACGGCGAGTACATCTCACACTTGAGATTTGCAGATGACATCGTCATACTGGCTGAATCGCTGCACGACTTGCAGCAGATGCTGGATGGCCTAGTTGATTCTTCTATACGCATTGGTCTCAGGGTGAACTTGGACAAAACCCAGGTTATGTTCAACGAACACGTCACCCCAGGACCTATTGTTGTCAATGGCGGTCCTCTCGAGGTTGTTAGAGAATATGTGTACCTCGGGCAAACTCTGCAGTTTGGTAAGAACAACTTGGAGAGGGAGGCTAATAGAAGAATTCAGCTGGGCTGGGCAGCATTTGGGAAGCTTCGCCGGGTCTTCTCGTCGCGTATTCCACAGAGCCTAAAGACTAAGGTCTTCAATCAGTGCGTCCTGCCTGTTATGACTTACGGAGCCGAAACGTGGACACTGTCGGTACGGCTAGTCCATAAATTTAAGGTCGCTCAGCGAGCTATGGAACGGGCTATGCTTGGAGTTTCTCTGAGGGATCGCATTCGGAACGAGGTGATTCGACAGAGAACCAGAGTTGCCGACATAGCCCACAGAATAAGTAAGCTGAAGTGGCAATGGGCCGGTCATATTAGCCGTAGGACCGATAACCGTTGGGGTAGACGTGTTCTTGAGTGGAGACCGCGAATCGGCAAACGTAAGGTGGGACGCCCTCAGGCTCGGTGGAGTGACGATCTTCGCGGGGTGGCTGGTAGCAACTGGATGAGAGTTGCTGAGAATCGAGTTGAATGGCGTGCGATGGAGGAGGCCTATGTCCAGCAGTGGACTGCTATAGGCTGATGATGATGAAGTAAGATCATTACACCAAATCGATTTAGTTTGGTTTATTGCTATTTGCAACAAATTAGATTTTCTCAGCCTAAAGATTTTGATTTATCGATTACATCCCTAAATCCCGACTAGTTTATAGCACTTACTATACTCTATGGTTTATAGTTATCTTATCTGTGGCATCTGACATTTGTACTGTACTGACTGACTATTGGCAATATAAACAAAGAGTAAAGTAAGGTCTAAAATAAAATCGAGTTTCAGTCAAGCATACTGTGGATGTTACTTTAACTCGTAATTCTTACTAATATTAGTGTATTACGCTGTTTTTAGAGCAATAATGTAATGTATGTGTGTTAAAATACGTCGTTGGTAGCGTCGAAAAAATAGACCTACTTTTTAGGTTAGTTTCGATTTTATAAAATAACTCTGAAACGCGGGTTTTTTTTTCAAAAATAATTTTTGTAGGAGTTAATACGATCAGTGTAGTCTATAAAAAACAAGGTTTGATTTTGATGCAGCATGGTACGGGATTCCATACTTCCATGAGCATTCTCTTTTGTATTTTGTCTTTTAAAAATAAGGACGTTATTCATCGTCATCTTCCTTCCCTTGTCCCATTCTATTCGGGGTCGGCGCAAAACGTTTTCTCCTCTGTCAGACGTCCCGGCATCTAATCCTTTTTTTTTTTCATATAATGATATGAAAAAAAAAAGGATTAAATGATGCCGTCCAGATTCCTCAAACAATGTTTTCATTTTTTCTTTGGCCTTCCTCTCCCTCTCCATCCACCAACATTCATTTCCATCACTATCTTAGTCACATGTCTTTCATCCTTTCTCATCACAGTCATCCATACCAAGAACAACGTTCCCTTTCAATTTTTTTTATAACAGGCGACTTTAAAAAATTAGGCATAATAATTATTAGATTCACCTTCTCAGTGGTTGGTGTATGCGGCGCGGCTGTGTCGGCCCGCTTGTGCGGCGCGTGCGGCGCGGGCGCGTGCGGCGGGGCGGGCGGCGCGCGCGTGGAGGCGGCGTGCAGCGCGGCGCGCACGCACTCGCGCCGCACGCCCGCGCGCGCCGCCGTGCGCAGGCGCGGCAGCAGGCGGCCCAGGCGCGCGCGCGGGGACCACGCCTCGTCCCTGGCGGGAGGAAACAACACTCTTACTACTAGTCACTACAACATAAAGTCATGCCTGTATAACCCGGATAGTTACACTAAGTGTACCTAAGAGTTGAACCTCATCTATAAGCACGGAATCGCATTTTTCTTGCTCTTATCCTTTTCTGTCGCTCAGTTCCATCTTTCAGAGCGAGAAACAATCACAAAGAGGTTTTATTTTATCCATTATTCTAAGCTACTAACGCAAGAATCAGCACCTTATAACTAAATAATCTACCTTGTTTAATAAACAATAACTTACTTCTCCGCCTTGGACCGCGAGTCTACCCTGTTGCGTGAATTTCGTCGTCGCTTCGACGCCGTCCATTCTTCATCTTCATCCGAACTCATTTCTAACGATGGATACACTGAAACAAAAGAACATAAAACGTTTTACTTATGCTAATAAGAAATACAGAATACACGCTAAGGATAGTTTAACTAACAATACTTCTGAGTGCACCGTGCATCTGCAAAGGTCAAACTTAATATTTCTCACGAGAAAACTAAAGCTAAACCAAAAAATGGCATTTTTTAGGCTATCGACCTGTGTTGCCTTGCACTAGATGTCTTTAAACTTCCAGCAAAACAACACAACGACTGTCTCAGTCAACCACACCCTCAATCCACTCACCATAGTCCTCATCCTTTAATAACGTCCTCCTCTTCACCAAGTCCTGTACAGGTGACTACTGACAATAACTTTCCAAGCTTGGGCCAGCAATAAAACACTGCTAACCCGGAAGACGCTTGACAGACTCCAGAAACAGGTGGGGCCGAAACAAGGAAAACCTACTCCAGTGGAGATTAATGAATGTGACAAACAAATAAGCTTACTTTCGAATTTATAATATTAGTATGGAAACTAACCGACAGAGCAAATATTCGACAGGCAACGGGACACAAAATGGGTGAAAAAGTACCCTTAACGAAGCCGAAAATTCCAACTTATTCACAAGTTTTTTTTAATACCATTTTTTTATATTAAAATTTGTCTTTACTTTAAATACCTCCACGACCTCCGTACTATTCAATGCATCCATCAGCACAATCTTTGAGTGCGTTACATAGAGTCCTACCGTAAAACATGATGTATCCTGTATTATCGTGTCCTACGTGCCCTGATACCTGCAGACGAATTGATGGACACTAGCGATAGTGCCAAACGTTTAGCCAAAGTTCTGGGCAGACTCAGTATAGACTGCCACCGAGATGAATAAAACAACAACCATCTCATCATTCCACTCACCATATTCATCATCCCGATGCACCTCCTTGATCACATCCTCCTCTTCAGCCAAGTCCTGCGGCGGCGGCGGCTTCCTCGCCCTCTTGCCGTCGTGTCGCGAGGTCGCCGGCTGGGGAGAGTCGCTGGCTAGCCCGAAGGTTCGTGGTGGGGCTGTGAAGCGCTCGCTGATGGAGAGCATGCCGGCTACTGCGGCGTCTTCTGGTTCCCTGTGAGAGGATGATGTTTTTAGTAGTACAATCGGTCAATGCGAGTGTTTTCGAACGGCTTTCGCGAGAAGCTGGGTGAAAGAGCAAACGAGTCCTGAAGAGTTACCCTGACGTCTTAAAGCACTCTTGTGTTATTGTAACTCCATTGTGAGAAAGAGACGGAGCTATAGAGAACGCCTAGCGCCATCTCTTTCCCACACTGGAATAAGATAGACGTCATAGTACGCCTCTTGAAGTGGAGACCGCATATCGCAAGAGTATTGCAGGACGCCCCCAGCTAGATGCACCGAGTGGCTGGCATGGAGGCTGGGACAAACTGGATGCGGAGAGTGGAGAACTTGCGAGTTCTGCAGCTTGAGAGGCTTATGTCTAGCAGTGAGTTGTGATTGGTGGATTTGATTGAATAGATGGGGTAGAGTTTACCTTAAACTACCATTTTATAGATAGGGACATAATTAAACACACTTTCTCTGTCTGATTTCGAACAAGATAAAGTTGAATCGACAGAGTTCGTACCAAAAATCTAATGTTAATATTAGTTTCAAGGTAATACCTTGAAATACGACCTATTTCGAAGTTGTGTGTGTTTGCTAAAGTGCTGGAGAAAATTGTGCACGCACAGGTTTCTTCGGCACTCAAGCACATCTTGAGCGAAAGCCAGCACGGCTTCGTAAGGGGTCGGTCGACCTCGTCAAATCTCATCGTCTGTAGCGACTACCTTTCCGAGTGTATGTCACAAAGGTCCCAAGTCGATGTTGTATATACCGACTTCAGCAAGTGTTTCGATCGGATAGATCATGTGATCCTGTTGCGCAAACTCTTATCGGTGGGCATCAGGGGCGATCTTTACCGGTGGTTCAAGTCTTATGTGGAGAATCGTTGCCAGACTGTAGTTCTCAATGGATACTGCTCTAAGACTATGAACGTCCCATCGGGGGTTCCCCAGGGATCCTTGCTAGGGCCACTGTTATTTAATATCTTTATCAACGATATCTCTTCTTCATTCCAGTATTCAAAATTGTTACTGTACGCTGATGACATTAAGATAATGAGACAAATAAATACCCTGGCGGATGCTCATCTATTGCAGGCAGACCTTAATAGTTTTCAAGACTATTGTATTAATAATAAGTTAGATTTGAATGTCTCCAAGTGTTATGTTTGCTCCTTTACACGGAAACCTATCCATATCGTCCACAACTATACGCTTTTGGATACAACACTAAATAGGGTTAATACTATCAGGGATCTGGGAGTTACCTTTGACGCTAAGCTTCTCTTTGATGCGCACATAGACAAGGTAGTCAAGAAAGCATCAAAGGCACTTGGTTTCATTCTACGGGTGTCCTCGGAGTTCAAAAATATAAAGACCATTAAAATATTATACTGTTCCTTTGTTCGTAGTCATTTGGAGTATGCGTCTCAGGTCTGGAACCCCAATTATAATGTCTACATAAATCGTATTGAGAGCATACAGAAGAGGTTTTTAAGGCACATTATATCGATCTAAAACATTTTCAACGAATTATACCAACCGTTGCAAAAAATTTCATATCCTTCCACTTCACGAAAGGCGAAAAATATCAGATCTTGTGTTCCTTTTCAAGATCGCCAATGGAACAACTGGTGTTACCGAGTTGCTACACAAAATCGGGTTGCGAGTGCCGTCTGTGTGCTTGCGTAGACCTAATTTATTGCACACCCCAGTGGTGGCCACTACGTACAGACGGAACTCATACATGGTGAGAGCGAGTCGTTTGTATAACGCAACCTGCCGGGAAGCTGAGATCGACATATTCAATACTAGCATAGCTAAATTAAAAAAAACTTTATCCAATAGCTTCTTCGAGCGGTAAATAATAATTTTTCTTTGTGTTTTTAACTATAATCTATTAAAAATTGTCTGTTTCATATTTTAAATACTACATGTGGAAACTTGTAATTGGCCATATTTTGTGTAAGCGACTACTCACTGTCTGTTTAGCTGTAAGTTTTCCTAAAAAATAAATAAATAAATAAATAAATAAATTAACATTGAATGTATTCATACGAAATGGTGGTGGTAAACCTATTACTTTGGTAATTTATTGATTAACTATAGTGCTGCGTACGTTCACGAAGACAGCTTCAAAATTCAAAATCATTTTTTGACTTCTTGCATTATCCCATGATTCTTAGAGATGCCACTATTATAAATGTACTTAAATTCAATAGTTTTCTACTAACTAGTTAGTGAATTCCACGGTCTATGTATGTACCAACATAGATAAGGTATAAGAGAGCAAGATTTTTGTTATTTTTTTTTTCATAGTTTTACAATACTCACGTCTCAACAGTCTCAACGACGGGCTGTTCTTCCTCGGCCAGCACAGAAGCTTGTATGAGAGACTCGATACCGTTTACGGGTGCCGGCCTAGCTGCTACCTGCTTGTAGCTGCTACTCGTTGTTAAGTTTGTGGATGCTGTAACATATTGCACGTGTTTAGATATGGAATCAATGAGACTTGAGAGTATTTTGAATACTATTTCTTTTTTTAGTTTTGCTTACTTGAATAGCTGGCTGCAGAGTCTATTTGTAGGTCCAGATAAGCAGTTAAAATAGAAAATAAACTATTAGTAATGATAGTAGTAGTTATAAGTAGTAATAGTTTCATATTTGTTATTTTCGTTGTACAATTTATTAATTTTTTATTTAATTTATCGTGTCTGACCAGGGCAGGATTTGGGCCCTATCAGAATATCAGCGCATTTTTTGATGACGCACTTTGCTAAGATACCCTTTTACCCCCGTACAATGAAGTTTATTTTTTGTTGTTTTCATTTATTTAATTTTTTTTATTGTTTTGTCCTGTGCCAGTCTATATTCTATGTCTATAAATACTTTTTCATTCTTTCTTTAAGTATAAAACACTGCGTAAAGCACTTCAGGACAGTCCTGGCTTTTATTCGAAGACATTTGACAGTCGAGTCGTTACAGGTAATCCGAAACCCGCAAGCATGCCAACCAGACCTGGATATCGTGTTACCCAGTAAAGGCTACAACTACCACCCATTTGAAATGCTGGATAGTCAGCGTAGTGCGTACGTACTACCGTGTTCACTGACGGTCGACCGCTTTTAAACCTTATTACTTTGGGCATAAGGGTGAATAGTGTTCAGCCGCCCTTACAGGACACAGCTCTTTTAACAAACACCTCTTTGCCATAGGAGTCACAGACAGCCCCCTGTGCCGAGCCTGCATGGAGGAAGATGAGACAGCAGCCCACGTGCTTCTGCACTGCCCAGAGGTTGCATCATACAGGGCAAAGTACTTCGGTAACCCAGGTACTCTCCGCGAGATTGTCAGCGACATCTAGGCGCTGCTGGCTTTTCTCGGGGAGCTGGGGTGGATCGAATAAATTTCCCACTCGCACGCAAAATACGCGCATTGGACGTGGAGTTGCGGACACCAGCCCTTTATACAATACAAGGGTGAATAGTGATCGTCAGTGAACTGGGTAGTGCGTCAGATTCAACTGGAAACCGAACCCCAACGGGCTTTACAGATGATGACTCACCGTTACTGCTGCTCTCATTCCGCCTATAAGTGGTATGTTTGTTGTGCTTAGTCTTCCTGGGCCGCGGTGCGGGAGTGTCGTCGATGTACAAGTCGGAGTCTTCGTAGTCATATGTGTTGGAGACGCGGCGTCGTACTGGACGCTCGGAGCGACGCACTGGGGTGGGAGGCGTCGTGGAGGCGCTGGGCTTTGATTCTTCTACCACCTGGAAATATTTGACATGGTATAAAACCCTATCTATCATCATCATTACCATCATTCTCCTGCCCTTATCCCAATTTATTTGGGGTCAGCGCAGCATGTATTTTTCTTCCATACTTCTCTATTCCTCGTCATCACATCAGTCACCTCCTAAAAATAAAATCCTATCTATAACTGGCGTATTGTGGAAGTACTATAACACCTCTAGAAGTGTTAGACTCTTCGAGGATAACAGGTTTCTCAAGAATTCCTCAGTAGTAGCCCGGAGTGTGGATTTAGGCCGAGTTGATAGCAAAAGGCTCACCCACTATTTTTTTTTTCAATATCCTTGTTTGTCCCACTGCTGGGGAAAGGCCTCCCCCATATCCTTCAAGGTACTCTCCTCCTGCGCCACTAACCTCGAACTAGCCTTCGTGATGCATGGTACTTATTGGACAACAGGCGAAATATGGAAGTACTATGGTACCCCTCTGCCTAACTTTTCGGGGAAAAACAGGTGTGATGTTAACTTACATCGTGTCTGTCTGTGTATTTTCCCAAGGGTTGAGATAAAAGCATATGGTACGACCACATTTTGACACAAGCGCCAAGTTGTATTAGAAAAATTCAAGAAGACCCTTTGCAATCTCGACAACACATAACCATTGTATTGTGTCAATTTGTGTTCTTTTTTCTTTATTGCTTTTGTGTGTACTAATCCTTACCACTGTCTTTAAGTTTAATTCTTTTTGTTTTATTACACTATTGTATAGCTATTTGTGAAAACCTGTAATTGGCCATATTGTTGTTATTAACGAAACTATTGTGTCTGCCTAGCTGTAAGTTTTCCGAAAATAATAAAAAATGATTTTTCACATCCTGAGGTTCAGAGTCAGGAGACTCTGCAGGCACACTTTAAATTACTAAACTAATGAATTGAAAAAGAGTCCATCATAAGTACTCATTTTCAATATTCCAACCTTGACTTCAATTTGATATCAAAATTGATTCATTCAAATAAAGCTCCAATCCTGTTTGATTGTACATATGGTTAATTTGTTACTTACATAATTAGTAGTTGCTGTGTACTGGTGAGCGATCGCCGCATCATACGACGGCAACTGATTCTGAACGTATTCGCCGTTGACCGTATCTTGTACTGCCACATTGCTGTAACTCGCAGTTTGCTGGTAACAATAGATTTATGTTTATAGTACGCTAGCTTATGCTCGCGTTATGGTTGGAAATTATTCTACGGGATCGTTTACACATAGCGTCAGGGCAAGCCAAGCTTTTCATGATTTTCATAATGTTAGGGTTTCTAAACGGTCTGCTTGCCTTATGAGATTGCCGAATTGTTGACCCTTAGGCACGTCACTGATAGTGTTGACCTTCCCCATACAAAAACAAACAAACACACGCATACAAATATTTGACTGTTTATCATCCGAGTATATTTATATCTATGCCTATCTGACCTCCATAACCCCGAACTAACTGGGTTGTGGAGGTCAGATAGGCAGTCTCACCACGTAAAATACTGGTATTCACCTGCAAGCCGACCCCAAAATAGTTGGGAAAAGGCTAGGCAGATGATGATGATCATCAGAGTATATTTACCTGATGTACAGAAGGTACTTCCTCATATCTCTGGTAGTTATCCACAGCAGTGTATGCTATATGCTGCGGCTGTTGATAGCTATACACAGCTGGCTGGTACGAGCCAGGCTTAGCTGACTCAGAGTACTGGTAGTCCTGTTGTACGTCTTCTGCTGAGTACATGCCTGTATGAATAAATATTTATTAATAAGTAAGAACATATTTGGTTATATGATGTTATACATTGTCAATATACTCTTAGCAAATCCACTGTGTCATGACTATTTTTCAAAATCATAATAAAAAGTAGGGTTTGAAGTTTTTAACGTGGATCAGAACACGCTTTTCCGCTTCCACGTGTATTAGTAATAGTGCCCACTTAAAAAGAGTCACAAACATTGTCTATTTAATCAACATATAGATTTTTTAGTATAGTTTTTAAAAACTAAAGGTAAAACAATTAGTTATTACTTGTATATACGTCTAAAATATCTTTCTTTACATCATATTACTAAAATACGATGTAAAAGAAAGATATTCTAATCATCAGAAAGATGATCAAATTATCATTAGTATTTCTTTTTTTTTATTTCAATTTATGCATTCCTATGAATCAGCATGAATAATTTTATTATTATCTGATAATTATCATGATAATTGATGAAGATGAAGACTTGGAAAAAACACAAGTGATGATGCTTACACTCACCAGGTCCATAATTCATCTCCTGCCCATCAATCCTCACATTAGCCTGCAGTGTGTTCTCATTGGTGAACAGTATCTGTTCCTCGTGATAGTCTCCAATGTCTTTCTTGGAGATGGTCCATTGATGTATAGGCTTCAGGACGGGAGGTCTCTCTGAGCGAATGAGGTGCGACTTGAGGATTGAATGCTCGGGGAGGGAGTACGGAGGGGGAGCGTCTTCGCGGGATGAGGAGGGGGAGTTGCTGTAACAAGAGATTTTTAGATTAGTTGGTGCATTAAACCAAACATCAAATTAAAAAACAAAGGTTGTTTTGCATGTAAACACTGAATTTTAATAATTATTGTGGGTTTTTTATTCTAGATAGCGGCCAGGATACGTCCAGCAATGAAACTGGACTACACCCAGGGATTCAAGAAATTAATAGTATAAGAATACACAATGTACAAGTTTCGTATCGCAAGTTATTTTCAATACCACTTTCCTAACAAGTCTTTTAATTATAAAATCTCCACTTACTTCATCTTAATCTTCAAAGTGGTCTTCTTATCAGTCCTCTCAACGTACGCGCCATTCTCGGGATAGGCGACCTCCTCGTACGTTTGATAGGCGTACCCCTTCTCCGGCACGACCATCTCCTTGCCTTCGACCACGTACTTTGTGTCCGGTATGCCGTTAGCGTATTTGTCGTCTTGTGTTGTTACGTATCTTTCTTGGTAGACAACCTCCTGAGGAAGAAAGAAAACATATGGATGCGTCTGAATACCAATATTTTACATGGAGCGACTGCCTAGCCGACCTCCACAACCCAGTTATTACTGGGTAATACGATACCCCTTAGTAGAACTGGTTGTCAGACTTCCAGACCACTGACTACTTAACGACTGTCAAAGATCTACAAATGACAGCCGAGACCAACGGCTTATAGTGCTTTCCGAGGCACGGACGAAACTCTGTATGTAATGGGTGGTCACCCATCCATGGACCAACCTAGGCAAGTACGGCTTAACCTGAAAATCGACCCGAGCAGCTCTTATTATTTAGCCACAAGCTCCTTAGTTTCGGTCAGTTTTAACTGAAGAACTTAACATGTCCTTGGAAAAATACGACTTGCCAAGAAGCTTTCGTCGTCCACAACCCAGTTTGTCAAAAATTGATTATACATATAACAGGCCTTTCTGTATGTAGGAAAACTGGGCCATAATCCAGTACTTGGGCTTAGTTCTAAGACATACTGGGGTTTCGTCACTTACCTTGCTATCAATATAGAATTTGTCAGCATACACCTTTTCTTCCACAAACTCTCCGTTCTGCCCCATGTGCATGATAGGCTTGGGGAGAGTCAGCTTGAGGGACTTCTTAGAGTTGCTCGCTGCTTTCTTTGAATGTGACTTACTTGGGGAGGAGTGATTCTTTACTTTAAAGTCCTGGAAAGAAAAAAGGAATATTCTTAACTTAACTTTTGTGTCCATAGGGACTTAGAGAGAGATCAGTGAAAGTCCCTAGATCACTGATCACCAATGATCGGAAAAGGCTGACTATATTTGCCTAAACTTCGGAGAACAGAGACAGAAAATGGAGACTTCCTTACGACTATATTTTATTTTCCCGGGATTCGGGAAAAATCTTCAGTAAGCTGAAAATAAGCTTTATTTAAGATCCCGAAATTCTAAAAGATTTATTGAAGTTCTCCGAAGTTTAGGCAAATATAGTCAGCCTATTCCGATCACTGGTGATCACTCTCTAAGGCTCTAGACAGACGGACTGCATTTCAACTGCAATCCAACTGCAAATTTGCAGTTCGGATGCAGTTTGAATGCAGTTGACACGACTGCAATAGAACTGCAAACCAACAGTGCGGTCCAATTGCAGTCGGCGTGCAGTCGTGTGAACTGCACACTGCAAATTTGCAGTTGGATTGCAGTTGAAATGCAGTCCGTCTGTCTAGAGCCTAAGTCCCTAGATCACGAGCCGATCAGAAAAAACTTTATGTACTTGCAAAAGCTTGCTTGACGGTACGGTAGTGGCTAATCGATTGGCTGCTGTCCTACATGTCGGAGGTTCGATCCCCACACTTGTTCTGTGCGAGAATCGAATTTTGTTTGGCCTAGATGTAGTTGTTCCGGGTCTGGCTGTTTGTGGAAGTAAGTTTAAATGTTTGTAAACGCACCCACGATACAGGAGATTTTCCTATGGAGCCACCCGGGCAATGGTTTTTATAAAAACCGGACAAGTGCGAGTTCAACTCGCGTGGAGAGGGTTTCGTACGTTAATTATCTAAATTCCGTAAGTGGTTTTAATTCTAATATTTCTTATAGGTTTTCCTGTAATCTATAGGCAAAGAACTATTTTTTGTATTTTTTTTTTTCAAAATTTTCGGCCCTGTAGTTTCGGAGTTAAGGGAGGGGGAATGGTCAATTTTCGCCTATTTTCTTAAATAACTTCAAAACTATTTATCTCAAAAATTATAAAATAATATATTGGAGATAACTTTTTCATTTCATATGTAATGTAACACGATATAGTTTGCAAAACTATTTTTTTTTTTCATTTTCTAATTTACCCCCAAAAGTGGTCCCATGTTTGAAATTCATTCATTTACGTTACACGTGCGTATTAGGGTCACCGCCTTACATAATTATGTGTACCAAATTTCAACTCAATCGGTCCGGTAGTTTCGGAGTAAATTGGCTGTGACAGACGGACAGACAGACACGCGAGTGATCCTTTATAGGTTCCGTTGTTTCCTTTTGAGGTACGGAACCCTAAAAAAAAGAAGACATAATTCGCCTCGTTCCGGTTTGGACGTAAAGTTTGATCACTGTCTTTATGCGGTAAGGATCGCACTTTATCAGCTTCTGACAAGTATCAGTAACTTGAAAACTTGTATACTTTTTACCCGACTGCGGCGAACCGCAAAAGGAGGGTTTTACTGAAAGAGTTTCCAGTCGATTTAAAACGAAATAGATCGACCAGATTAAATCCTTCCTCCCAGCTGCAGCCTAGCGTTTGCAGCCACTTCTTTGTCAGTTTCTTACCAAGACAAACTAAAATACTGAAGATTAAGTCATTCGAATAAGGTTACCCAGTAAGAATGAAAGCAGTCCTCAACATTGTAAGTAAAGCATCTGCTGGACCTACCTTATCTTTATTGGTAGTGGTAGTGGACCGTTTCTCCAAGGTCCTCAGTTCCTTGCACAGCTCCCGCACCAGTTGGCCAGAGTTCAGGCATTTGGGCACATTATCACGCTTCGCTGTGTCGGTCTGCAATATTATAGAATTTCGATCAGAATAAAGTTTGACAACAACCACAACCGACAACATCGCTGCGGAATGTATTCCGACTGCGACGTGACATCTCAGCCATTCTCTTTTATACTTTCGATTTTTTTTTAAATTATTATGAGCCTGATGTGTTCCACTGCAGGGCAAAAGCCTCCCTTACCTCTTTCCATTTTTTGAGTTTCGAACAATAGAACCTGGCGACGTGGTAGGTGCAGAAGCAGATGGCGTGACGAGCTGGACTCTTATCAAAAGTATTGGGCCCAAATAACAAAGGACAGTTTCGAATAGTAACGTTTATTAGAGTAGTCAGTAACACTGGTTTGGTTTCTGCTATCACCGCTCGACGGCGTAGCTTCAGGCGGCGATGTCGCGTTTTCATAGACTTATACAAGGTGGACGGGACACCGACGACAGAGCAGTTTTTTTTTAATAACCGACAAAAAAAATCAATGCAGGTTCAGAATAATGGACTGAATAAATGTGCTAATCGGTGTCCCTTCCACCTTGTATAGATATCAGTCATGTCGTTGCAATCTGTCCCGCAATATTGGACTTTGTCACTGCGATTTGGAGTTGCAGTCGAGTTGTCGCCTACGTAAGTGTACCTCTAACGTGATTTCGAACCGCGTATATGACCTGAGCATGCACTATGATTGTAAGCACTATCTAATATATGTAATACTTACACTTTTGAGCGCATGCCACTCTTTAAGCGCGTTGGCGAGTATCTTGATGCCGCGCAGCAAAAGTGGCGGTAACGCAGCCGGAGTCAAACGGGCGCTGCTCTCGCTTAGTGTGAACTCTTCGTCCTGTACAACACAATGAGAACTAATAAGTAATCGTTTATAACCAGTCTTATTACAACCGACGCCTGGTAATCATCATCAGGCCTCCCCCAAGTGTCGCCACATTGACCGGTCCCGTGCGTCTCGCATCCAGCGGATCCCCGCAACCTTCACCAGGTCATCGGTCCAACTAGTGGGAGGCCTTCCAACGCAACGTCTTCCGGTAATGCAATCGCGTTACTCCGTAACTGAGTTGTGAATACATGAACGAAACAGATGGGCTTACAAAATACAAAGGGGGCGATTCTCGTATTTTATGTAGTACAATCGCATTATAATCACAGCACAATCTCAGTTTCAACCTGAACCCTCGAGATTATATTTATTTTCTGTTTTTCAGCTGCATTGAATTATACTGGTAGCCGAACACCTCTACATAGTCGGTAAAAGGCTAAGCACACAATAGATACCTTTAGGCTTTATGCTGTGTGAATTATAAATTAATTAATATAATTAATACCTGTGTCTCCTCATTATGTCGACGCAACATTGTGAGAAGATGTGCGCCGGCGTACCAGTGCATCGCCTCGAACAGCGGGTACCGGAACATTGTGGGCGTTTCAACTCGACGCTCTATCTCGTAGATCCTGAAAAACAAAATAATAATTAGGAAGTGTGTAAAATGCTACACTTGTTCCTATCGAAACATTAGATTCTGCAGTATTTCATGAACGACCAAGCCGATCTAAAGAAATCGCTACACGATCGGCAAACTCCTTTCGGCATTAACCATAGCTGAATCATGATCGAATCGGTTCAGGAAAATTAGAGCTAAGTCAAGCACATCTTTTTTCTTTTGATGGAGGGTCCAGTAAATATTTTAATTCTTACTTAGAAGACCTTGACAGTTGTTACGGGTTCGAAAGTCTTACACTAGTCTTATCGTCTTATCTAACTAGAGGTATCGTAGCACCCAGTACTAATTGGGTTGTGGAGGTCAGATAGACAGTCGCTCCTTGTAAAATACTGGTATTCAGCTTCATCCCGTATGATTGGATCCCGTACATTGTATGTATAAGTTTAGTTGGTTTATAAAATGATTTAATTTAAGTTTTTAAATGTACAGTTTGTGCACATAGGTATATCCTCTTCTGCAAATCTCGCAATCGAAGTAAGGTTTGCTGTAAGAAAACTGAATTCTGTGCAATAAAGAATCCGATAATAAGGAATCCGACCCCAATATAGTTGGGAAAAGGGTTGTCGGATGATGATGACTTACTGTAGCTGCATCTCGATGGCATAGGAGTGCAGGAAGTTCCCGCCGAACACGAGTGAGTCGCAGGGAGTGAGCACGGCGTGTATCCAGCCGCTCGGGATGAACAGAGTCTGCGCGGCGCTGATCTCTGCCGTGCCGTACCACTCCACCATGTCGCCGAAGAAGCGCTCGTTCTGGTTGTTGGCGGCCGACCATTGTTGGTAGAGAGCGAGGTTCGTCGCTGTGGGCGGGATTAGGTAGAATATCTGGAAAGAAAAAGTAGATACGTTGGTGGATTTGCATTTTGCCAGTACAGATAATTCTATGTAGTAGTAAGCTTCCAATATTGCCAATTACCGGCAAAAATTTAATACAACGGCCCAGTTAGGCTGATTCCTATCAGGCCCGCAAATTAACTCTTTTTCAGATCCTAGAATAGTTTAGCAGTTTCACAGGCAACCATTTCACTGAGAGGTTGATCAAATAATTCAATTAACCTCTTCAATAGTTTATTAAATAGGTAATAAAAGTCAAACTCTAAGAAGAATCACTCATACATGCCCAAATGCGTGTGCAGTAAGTCTAGAATGTTCTTTTTAGAACAACCCATGAGATTATAGTGGTCTTCACTTTTCAAACATTGATTCATCCCTATCGTATAAAGGCCACAATCTGCTTACCTTCCGTCCGTGCAGCACGTGGTACCACACGGTGGTGCCGCCGAAGTCGACGTGGAAGTCGGTGTAGGCGCCGGCGGGCGACATGAGGCAGTACTTGCGCACCTGCGGCGCGGGCGGCGTGTCGCGCGCGGCCGCCCACACGCGCGCCGCCCACTCCAGCGCGCGCGCCACGCCCGGCGGCTCCACGCAGCGGGACATGCTGCGGGACATCGTTATCCTCATACACCTCATACACATACAATAGCAATAGACAACTCACTCAATAATGATCATCATCACCTGCTTAGCTTTTTCCCAACTATGTTGGAGTCGGCTTCCAGTCTAACAGGATGCAGTTGAATACCAGTATTTTACATGGAGCGACTGCCTATCTGACCTCCACAACCCAGTTAGTACTGAGTAATACGAAACCCCTTGGTAAGACTAATTGTCAGACTTTCGGGGCACTGACTACTTGTAACGACTGTCAAGGATCTACAAATGACAGCCAGGACCAACGGTTTAAAGTGCTTTCCGAGGCACGAAGGGAACTCAGTATGTAATGGGTGGTCACCCATCCAAGACCCAACCTAGGCAAGCTATTATTGAGCCACAAGCTGCTTACTAAATAATGATCAACGAAACATAATATGTTCATGGGCCAGACCACTGCTGGACATAGGCTTCTCCCAAGGGTCAGTGAAACACCCTGTCATACTCCTTCCGGAGTTAGTTTGTCCCAGCCGCCTTTTTAAGGGACGTCGGTCCGTCTAGCTGAGGGGCGTCCCACTAAAAACTTGCCAATCCGCGGACTATATTCCGGAACATGTTTGTTCCATAGCCCATCAGTCTCTCGACAAACGAGACTGACGCACTGCCACTATAGTTTGCTTCCTCTGTTTTTTTTCTCTAACTTCAGTTCTTTTCTGGATAATTTAATATCGAATCTTATCCTTCAAAGAAAAACCGAGCAAACCGTGAGAAACATTTATTAAGAAAGGCACCGAATTTATAAATTAACTGGCTTTTGCCAGCGGCTTCGCTCGCGTTAATTTAGAATTTCACTATCAATTCGGGTTGTCTTCTGCTTGTAATAATATAATTTCATGATTCGAAAGACACGTGGTGCCATCTATTACCATAAGAACGTTACTGTTGTTTTAAGAGTACTTTTTTTCGTGATGAAAGATACCCTATATATAGACCAGGGCTGAAGCCTTTGAAAATGGTAAAAAGTGGAAAAAATAATAGTAGGATGATTTTTTTTTTTAAAAAGGTTGATGTGCTTTTTGTTTATTGAAATCTCTACTTTCTGATAGTGTAAAAAAAATACATTACTATGGCTAACGGTTTTTGCAGCTGCTAAATAACAGGTAGTAATGCAAATGGAAATCAAGCTAAACCGTATTTTACCCTAAAAAACTCACCCCCCTCCACTTCCCGACCTCAGATCGCCCGTAAATTATTTTTCCTTTCATTTTTGTTATATTCTCTTCCTTTTCCAATGGGTTTCATCCTACTATTATTTTTTTTGGTTTCAAAAATTATCGACCCTGGTCTACTATGTCTATTTTTGTACACCTGACAGTGTACGAGTATATGCAAAACTTCAGGATGATCGGTTCAGTGTTTTATGCGTGAAAAGGTAACAAACAAACTTACTTTCGCATTTATAATATTTGTAACGAAGTAACGATTACTATCAATCAATAATTCATTACTTACTTGGTCTCACTGAACTCCAAGCTGAGCACGTTAAGCACCTTCTCATCGCGATGTTCTGGAGGCGTCTCAAAATAGTCCACGAAGTCACCCAGCGGCATGCGCAGTGTTGACTGCTTACGAACGTCTATTACTTCAACCTAAGGAGATTCAATAATCAAAGTTAATTATTTGATAGAATTGATTATTCTGTGCACACCAACTTTTTTTTTTGGGGTAAACTTGACAATACAAAAATCACAGTGGCTTTTGAAGTCCTGACTCATACATACAGTAGCGTGTTTATCGTATAGGTACCCCAGATAAACAGAATGTGTCCAGCTATGATCATTACATACTCCTTTTGCATCATCTACGTTCACACATCTGTACGCCTCTCGGTTGACTCAGGTAAACTTGATTGAGACTATCACACTCAAAATTCTGACAGTAAATTGAGCAGTAGCTGTCATCGTCTTGTATTTGACATCTTACTAAACCATTACTTTAGTCAGAAAAACCTTGATTTCTGTTAACTACTGACTTATTTATTCACCATAACAACTATCTTTACAGATCTTTTATTCTAGACAAATTCTAGTTACCTCCATCTGTGCGCCACAGAATCTGAGTACAGATCTGACTGTGAATGTGCCCGGGTTGGGAGTCTTCATGTCCAAGCCCTCTGAAGTTGTGAATGTGACTGGCCGCGTGAAGCCTGTACAGAAAGAATATTTCATTAATTAACTTTTTAGGCGACTCTGGTAGCGAAATTTACAAGAGGATGAAATGGAACGATGGGAAGCCAAGAACTAAGATTTAAAAACATCACTGTAATTTGAGATGATGCTTAATATTCGAAAATTACAAATGAGGTAAGTACACTGATATTTGGGCTGATAGGTGGAGCCTCCAGTTTTGTCAGGAGAGTATATATTTTGCAGGTGGAGCTGCACAAGTAGCAAGACAGGAAGTGGGTGTTTGTGACGTAAGTGATAGGATGCTAACAATTGACGACATAAACTGCCTCGTTAGTCTAATGACAACTGCTGAGCATAAGGTTCTGGGTCCATTCTCGGGTCAGGCAAATTGTTATTGGAGTTTTCCATTCCGAATTTCTCAGTAACTGTCATGGAGTCTGAATTTGTGTCCCATTGATGGCAATAGGCTCGCCCCCATGGGATTTAAATGTCTGGAGAATTGTGGGTGTGCGATTAGGTACACATCTGCCAAACCCTTCGGGGATTACAGGCGTGCTGTTATGTAAAAGTCAACATTTATTATCACTCACCATTATCCCTGATGAGCTCCTCAGTGAACAGGTGGGGGCTCATGCGTTGCAGTGCCGCCGGGGCGGGCCGCAGGGGCCGCGCAGCCAGGGCTCGCACCCACGCCGGAGTGCCCACCTGTGAGGGACGAGTCTCCGCACCCAACTCGTAGCGGTCCGCACGGTGGTTGTTTGTTGGGATTTTTACTAGAATATTAGGGAAGACATAGTTATTGAAAGTGTTTTAAAATAAAGATTATAACAATGATAATATTTCTGTGTTGAAAAATTCTGGTTCATGATGTACTGAATATGTGATAACCGTTTTCGCGTCGGTGGCCCTTCCACCCCGTATAGGTTTTAGAAGAAAATAATACTCCAGGTAATAAGCGGGCGACAGGGTATGCGGTGCAAGATGGGAGGTCGGTCAGTATCTGTGAGGAGATGCCCTGTGGGTTTAAAGTTTGTTTAAAGATTTCCAAGTCGCCCATGGCAAACGCTTGCCCAGGGAGCCATCGCTTGCAGTGGAGGTGTTGAAATTGGCTGGACTAGCTGGGCCCATGTACCCAAAAAATACAGGTTTTCAACACATCCGGTTAGACATCCGAGAAGCTGACCCCAACATAGTTGGAAAAAAAATAGGCATCTGTAACACTGCAAGACAAAGGCTCCTACTTAACTGGAGAAGGTATGAGCAATGAACACCTTGATAGCAGAAAAAAGTAAGAATGAAATGAAGTAGTTTTTTTTTTTCATTTGATACTAGCAGAAGCAGTTGCCTGTGACTTTGTTCGAATGGAAATTTTGATATAGGTATACATCAAAAATAAAAATAAATAAATTGTTTATTGAACTCAATAAAATATAGCCTAATACAATTTTGTCTATTAGGGTCTATACAAAAAAGGCTGCAAGAAACTAAACGGATGCCTGACATCCAAACTAGGTAAAGAACCTGTATTTTGGAAAATAAATAAAAGTAGCCTATGTGCTATTACAGACTATAATCTATCTCTGTGCTACATTTCATCCAGATCTGTTTAGCCATTCTGGCATGATTCAGTAACAAACATCCATCCATCCTAACTTTCGCATTTATGACACAAACAAATAAGAAACACTAGGCTGACCCTAAAATAGGAAAAAAGAAATGATGCACTGTCATAATCAAATTACATTTGTTTAACTTAAGCCTATTATTACCTAAATGTTTCACAAAGCAAAGCTCATTTTTTCATGGTATCTGAGTATGGTTTTTAATTACTTTTTTTTTTTTTGGTATGGCCACTCACAGTACAACAACTCAAGAAGGTTGTAACTGCTTAACCAGACTATATCAGTTTTTAATTACAAGAGAATTGGTACTTACATACTGATGGTCCGTAAGTCTGCGCACATTTTGGACAGTGGTACTTGTCTATGTCATCTGAATGATATATTTTGACATCAACACAGCTGAAACAAACATAAAGAAACTGAATACCAGGTCAACAATACAAGGTCTACAGGTGGAAGGGACATTACTGCACAAAAGTTAGCACCATAGGACATTGGACAGGCAACTGGTACTCAAAAACCTCTGTTCTTTTACAGTATTTGTCAAACAGGAAGCATGCCCTTAATTGTTTCGAAAATCCGACAGTGTGCTTTTATTCAGGCATTACATTTAGCAAAGTTGTCACTTAGTATTTTTCACTGACTACAACTACATTTTTCATTACAGCACGAGTTCTCCTCGAATAGGTCATGGCGATATCCGACACGAGGGAAAAACCTCCTTTTATTTTTTTTTATTGGAACGTAGTTCCTTATCGAAAAGACTAGCTAGACTAGGCTAGACGGAAAAAAATCGGACGATGGGTGATCAAGGTTAAGCAACGACTGCCAAGGTCTGTCTGTGGATGGGTGATCCAAGTTAAGCAACGGTTGCCGAGGTCTGTCTGTGGATGGGTGATCAAGGTTAAGCAACGACTGCCAAGGTCTGTCTGTGGATGGGTGATCCAAGTTAAGCAACGGTTGCCGAGGTCTGTCTGAGGATGGGGGATCAAGGTTAAGCAACGACTGCCAAGGTTGGTCTGTGGAAGGGTGATCAAGGTTAAGCAACGACTACCAAGGTCTGTCTGTGGATGGGTGATCAAGGTGGTGGTGGTGGTTTTTTTTGTGCCAATTTTTTTTACAAGTCCTTCACTGTCGAAAGGAACTTCGTTCCATCCGGGTGTCCCTTGACACCTCTCTATTTTTTTTAATTTCTTGTTGCCTAAAGGCACTCACCGGGGCCATTGACGTGTAACAGATCAGATTCTAGCATTACATCAGTAAGTGAGGAGAATCAAGCATTACAGTGCTAACCTGTAACAATCACTTGTTTCTGTACTAAATCATATGGATTGTTACATTACAGGTGAAGGCTCAATCACCCAGAGCGTCTATTTCTAACAAAATGCTCAAAATGGAATCTTGAAACATTACACATGTTCTGTTATTGGAGTGCCTTTATGTTAGTACTAATGGCCATAGTACTAATGGGAATAGTAATTGTGGAAAAACAATTCATAATTAACCAATGTTATTTGGTCAACCAATCACAACAACTAAAGGTCGGCTATTAGGTGATCTTTTACTTAACCATTGCAATTGAAATAAAAAAATCCTACTGTATTCATAAACATTGTTTGGTATTTTATATGCAAAGAATTAATTATTCAAAGACACAATTTGCATTATTCATATTTGTATAGATTTATTCTGAATGTTCTATTTTTTAAAGACAAGTAAGTAACTTGGACTTACAGTACCTTTACGGCCGATCAAATCTAATTAAAGTCTAAATGGAATTGAATAGAATAATTTACTTTAAAAAGTATTACAAAAAGTGCATATTAAGCGCAGTAGTATTATTTCTCCTACAATGGTATATGATTATACCATTGTGAGGATGCTTTCTGGAGCCAATTTGACACAATGTTAAAGCCATTCTGGGCATGTTCATGGAGCCCAACTTTTTATTTATCTGCGAACAACAGAGCAGTATAATCCGCATAAGACATTAAAATACCATTTTGGAGTGGCAGACTGCACAGGTCATTAATATAGTTTAAAAACAATGTAGGACCTAAAATACTGCCTTGTGGAATTCCAAAACAAGTATTAGCAAGATCAGAACTTGTATATGGATTGGATACATGGGTATGTCAACAGAACTAGAAATAGAAATTATCAATCAATCAATATTTTCAACAACGAACATGAATATTTAATCATGTTTCCTGTTTTAAATGCCATCTATGGCTCGAGTATGTGCAAATTAAGTTTTTATGTACATGTTACATAGTAAATTAACACCACAGAGTACATAATTATCACAAACATGTATAAAAAGCATTAATTTGTAGATATTGATTTCATATTTCTTATGTTCAAGTTGAGCATAGTGCACTTGAGGCAACAATTCAGATGCGGCCAAAGTCCTCAAGGCGTAGCAGTTTTTTTGACCCCTGCCTTCTCTGGCTTAGGTATAATGAGGGTCTAAGGGATTTCACAACAGTTATTATGGGCTACTTTAAATTCGTGCAAACCACCAAAAACAAGGGCAATATTTAAAAAAATGTTCGTTCTGTATGATTTAGCCAGTAACAACACGTTATCAGACATAAAATAATATAAATAAACACAAAGAATGCACGGCAGAATAGCGCATTCTGATAAACCCATGGCGACCACAGATGTAAACAAACAAGAACTCTTGTAAAACGTCGTAGAAATTCCCAATAATTAAATATAAACTGTATCGTGCCTAATAAATGCTGAAAATCACGGCAGAGAACGGAAAAATAAGAAATATTGACTAAAACATTCACATACAAGTGATGGCCGAACGAGCATACACTGTCAATCTTTATTGTATTTTTATTAACACACAACGAAACTTTCACTGCCAAATTTATATATTTTCCACATTACCTGCCATGAAACCACTCACGACAGCAATCACATTCTATCATAAATTGTCCAATATTATAAGGTTGACCACACAAACAATAGGTTTCCTTAGATGACGCCATTTTAATGGCGAATAGACAATTTGTTACTTTTTTCTCTCCACGTCGTTTTAAGGTTACCATATCAAAAAATAGTTTCCCTCGAAGCCATAGATTTAATCGAAATAAGTTTTATTCAATGTGGATAATAACAGAGTTTTCTGTAAAATTGCACAAGGTTAATTTTGGTACAGCATCAATGTGAAAATCGATAATTTAAATCAACCATAGACTCGGACGATAATAAAATACCACTGAGTAATAAATCAAATGACGTCACGCCTGAGATTATAATAATAGCAAGTGAGCAACAAGTGAAAGATTGTGTACCTGGCAAAGTGGCGGTGCTGATTAATAATAAGATTTTATTTATTTACAATGGGCACGAAGCGCTCTCGGTTCTGTAACGTCATTCTAGACATAAATAGATGATAGTAGGTAATAGCGAAGTTCATACCTCTTCTGCTAATAAGGAACGGGTGTACCTATCATGAAACCATATTTTATTCAAAAATGATGTTTTTTTGTTAACAGTAATTTAACATTGAGTTAACACTCAATGTCGAGACTTGGAGGTCCTGGGTACTTGGAATCGAACGCCCACCTCGTCCCTCAGCTCTCATTCGCCAATCACAAGCCGCAACTTAAATTCCACCTCATATCCTGCCATCTGTACCTGAAAACATACAGTCTAAGAAGTGCACCATAGTAAACCCACACTTAGCCAGTTATGTTTGAGTCCTAGTAGGGCGCGAGCCTATTGCCATCAATCGGGCACAAACCCAATTTTCGGGCTACTACTGAGGAATCCCAATTGGAAAAATCCAATTATATTTTGCTTAATCCCGGGTATCAAACCTAGCTAGGACTTCATACTCAGCTGTAGAGCTTGCAACCAGAGCTGACAATAACTTGGGCCATCAAAATTTCAAAATAATTCTTGGTTAAGTCATTTCAAATTGATATGACACGCTAAGAAGTAAGCATCAGTCCCTGACGATAATGCTATGTTTGGTGATAAACATAACATCACGCTTTACTGTCGTGAAGTGTCGTGCCAGCGACTCGATGAAAAGGAATCTAGTGGTTAATAACAGCGTTTTACCCTGAAATAAAACGCTTATTAAATACCTACCTTATTTGAAGCTTAAACATATAATGAGATAGGCCTATCTGTTTTCCGCTCGTCTTACCTCTCTTTCTACCCTAGTAGCACCCTCTCGCTCGCACACTTCCTCTCACTCCACCACCGGCGCGGCCGCTCGGCTCGCTCTCGCCATTGTGTCGAATTATACCAGGCAGAGGATAAAAGTTAAGCTTCAAATCAGGTAGGTATTTAATAAGCGTTTTATTTCAGGGTAAAACGCTGTTATTAAACACCTGACCGTTATTTGAAGCTTAAACATATAATGAGACCTGTTTGTTATCGCCTGGTGGAGGAGGACGCCAATGTGAAGGTATGCACATCTACACGCTGATGAAGGCGCAAAAGGTAACAATGAAGGTTACAGTGGTTAAAAAATATAAATAAAATTGGACCGCTTTCTGCAAAAATGATCCAACCCACAAACTCGACATTTTCGATATTTTGTGACGTATGGACTCCAAATAAGGTATATTTTGACATATCAAAGACTCAGAACTCTATGTTAATAATTGACGAAAATCCGTATGATCCAACCCACAGCTGTTATGGCAAACATCATTATTTATAATGCATGAGTGTTTCAAGCTATTAGAAACATTTTTGCATTTTCTTGATTGCCCTGATAAGTGTTATTTTTTTTTTGCTATAATGATTCAAACTACCTGAAACATTTATGCTTTTTATACAATATGGAAAATATTACGAAAATCATTTTGCTTAAATGTTCCAGTAACCTTGAATCATTTTAACTATATTCTTAATAACATCTGACTACATAAATGGACCGCTTTCTGCAAATATGATCCAGCCCACCAAAACCTCATTTCGAGATAATTTAGTTTAAAGTTTATTCTGGTATTTCTCTGGCTTTATAATGCTAAATGCTGTATTTTTAATTTTATGCTATTCTAGGTGTACTAAAGTAATTTACATGCATGTATTTAGTAAATAATATTTAATAGTTTAATAGGTATTCAAGAAAACATGTGCGTGAATCATTATTACAAAATAAATTTTGTATGAAATTAGCTGAATAAGGTGCGGAATTAAAACTGCAAAAATGTTCCAAAGTATGACAAAAAATAGAGACTCAAACTGTTTAACATTTTTGTTTTATCTAAAAAAATACAAAAGTTACCCTACTCCTCCTCTAAATCAAAGTCAGGTTCTTCACAATAACCATCTATATCGTCTATTATTGCATCGTCTCCCTTCAGTTTTTTATAGTAATCAATGCAATCATTTGGTATAAGATGGAATAACAATTTCAAATCATTTAACTTCTTTTTGTTAATCCGTTTTCCTGAAGGCCATAATGCTTGCAAATCTTCTTCTACGACAGCCAAAGCAACACCTTTAAATTTCTTTTTAATGCTCAATTCTTTGTAATCCTCATTAAAGGAAGTTCTCATGAACAAAGAATGTGGACTCTTTTTTGTGATTAAAATTTCTTTTGTCTTTAGCCAGTTTACTTTGCTCTTATCATTAAATGTTTTCCTATTGACTATGTTCTTCTCTAGAATTTGAGATCCAAAAAAATCACAACTTTCCATTTTATGCACCTGTAAACGGTTTTTGTTTTTGCATTGTTTCATAATGGCAATATTCCACAGAGTATATCCTTTCATATTGCTTGAGTCGAGTCTCTATTTTTGCGAAATCGTTGTCATTCGGAAGAAATGTGTGTCCTGATTCCAGGTACCGGAAACTGATTGTCTCTAGAGTGGGGTGGCTACTTAATAAAGCCTTTAAGATGAACGAAGATTTTGAACAGGCTAAAACTTGTGTAGAAACTGAATTTCTGACTTACGATTTGGAGAAAACATTGCCCTTACCTAGAATACCGACCAATATCGTTTTCTACAAACGGCAGTTATGGGTACACCCATAACTGCCGTTTACAGGTGCATAAAATGGAAAGTTGTGATTTTTTTGGATCTCAAATTCTAGAGAAGAACATAGTCAATAGGAAAACATTTAATGATAAGAGCAAAGTAAACTGGCTAAAGACAAAAGAAATTTTAATCACAAAAAAGAGTCCACATTCTTTGTTCATGAGAACTTCCTTTAATGAGGATTACAAAGAATTGAGCATTAAAAAGAAATTTAAAGGTGTTGCTTTGGCTGTCGTAGAAGAAGATTTGCAAGCATTATGGCCTTCAGGAAAACGGATTAACAAAAAGAAGTTAAATGATTTGAAATCGTTATTCCATCTTATACCAAATGATTGCATTGATTACTATAAAAAACTGAAGGGAGACGATGCAATAATAGACGATATAGATGGTTATTGTGAAGAACCTGACTTTGATTTAGAGGAGGAGTAGGGTAACTTTTGTATTTTTTTAGATAAAACAAAAATGTTAAACAGTTTGAGTCTCTATTTTTTGTCATACTTTGGAACATTTTTGCAGTTTTAATTCCGCACCTTATTCAGCTAATTTCATACAAAATTTATTTTGTAATAATGATTCACGTACACGTTTTCTTGAATACCTATTAAACTATTAAATATTATTTACTAAATACATGCATGTAAATTACTTTAGTACACCTAGAATATCATAAAATTAAAAATACAGCATTTAGCATTATAAAGCCAGAGAAATACCGGAATAAACTTTAAACTCAATTATCTCGAAATGAGGTTTCGGTGGGCTGGATCATATTTGCAGAAAGCGGTCCAATTGTAAGTGTGCGAGACTAAGTAAATTTATTGAATCACCATATAATATAGTTGTAATTATTTATAAAAATAAATAAAATGTAATAAACTTCTTCACTTAAATTGGGCGAAAACAATTTGACATCCCAGAGCTAACAGGGGCCTGGACGACCTCACGCCTATAGAAGCGACGGAATGTGTCACCAGACCTTCAGTTACCTTGTGACAAAATTTCGTCAACTGAGACGTTATCGGCCCAACTTCTGGAAGCGACTGCTGAGCGGACGCTACCGGGAGCTGCGACAATACCAGCCTCTGATAGGAGAGATTTTACCCAGCCTGCAATCACAGTACGCGATGCTGGCTCATGATCAGCTCTTAAATTAACAAATAAAGAATAATTATTTAAGGAATTACGTTTTTGATTAAACAATTTGATACAGTGCTTCACCCAAAACACCGGATCGAGGTTTTTAATATTTTCATTTCTTATTAATTTCCAGCCCGATTGCCTGTGTGACTGTTCCAATAAGACCCTAGTCTGATAAAATTTTCGTTTTTCCTAAGTCATGTAAATATTAGTACTTATTTCGGCTCCCCAATTAAGGTAAGGAGAGGAACTGTGCCCCAAAAGCCTCGCACAGCTCTGTAAAGCCAACCAAGAGGAATTACTTTTCCACCAGACTTATTACTACTACTTATATTTGATTTATAAAACATTAATCGCTCTATTACGACCGTACACTGGGACATGTGCATCTTGGTACCAAGACTACGCTAATTTCACGAGACTAACCTAGGACGTCCTAGTACTTTAACCGTTTTAGACCGAATACCGTGACTTAGCCTGTCTAATCCCAGACTCTTACGTCCGACCTCTTTCGTGATTCGAAATTCACTGCCAGTTACCATCCCTCGTCTCTCGCTTCTCTCAGCCTCCTCGGCGTTTGCCTTTTTTTTTGTAAATCTCTCAAAAACCCACGCCGTCCTTTACGAGAAATAGTTCAGCAACCTTTCCGTTTTTGCGTAACCGTCTCAATTGTTTTAAGTATCCCTTCTAAACTTCGGGCGGCCAAGAGCCACGCACGTTGCAACCAGATGTTGTGCCAGTATTCAGGAATGTGTTTAGAAATCGTATATTTTTATCTTTTCTCAAGAATTGCCTGCTAATAGTCCTTGTCCCAAGTGGGTTTGCCATTAAGTAAAGAATTTATGCATTTCTGAGTGGTGCAGTATTGTTAATTACGGTCACTTGACCGACACGCCATAAAATAGAAACTTAATGTTTTCGTATCGTGAGAAGAGTTTTAAAAATAACGATCGAGACTAAAATATGTGCTTAACAATTAGGAGTAAGTGACAAACAGTCACACCTGAAATCAGAACGGTCAGTTTTAGAGCCAAATCTGGGCCATAGAATGATATGATCAGAATTGTCAATATAATGTTCTTGATTGACTGCCAGAAGGGTCAGTTCATGGATACGTCTACCAGAAACCAAAAGCAGCAACCTAGCAGTGTGTCTGGCGGTGGCAAAACAGTTATTTTCGTTAAATTCATATGAAGACAAAAAGGAAATGAGAACATTGACATCCCAAATAGTATTCTTATGGGGCACAGGCTTTCTTAATGCAATAGATTTCATAACATGCTTAACCAGTACATGAGCACTTAAGACTCCCGATATTTCGGTATTACAGAGCGTAGACACCACTGATTTGTGTAATAGTATAGTATTGTATGATAGGTTTTCATTCAAATATAAATCAGCTAAAAATTTTGCTAGAATTGAACCGGTTGGGCGACATGGGTCAGTTTTCTCTTTTCTACACCATCCTAGCCATCTATGCCATGCGGCTTTGTATGTACTACGTGTAGAGGGACGCCAGGACGATGAAAGTAGGTCCAGTTGGGAACGGTTCTAATTATTTAGGTCATGAGACCACCCCCACATTTCCATACTCCTAGCGTCATTTCCTGTACTTTGGGAGGAGGAAGGCCCGTCGAGACGTCTACTAGATGGCGATTCAGATGCCTGATTGTGAAAGGAGCAGCTAGTGCTCGGGATTTGAGATCGGCCCTCCAAAAGACACGTTCCCACCGAGGCACCACTAACAGAAAGAGGCCCTTGGCTCGGTTGAGATGGGTGAGTACCTTGGAGATCAAATATGGAGGAGGAAATATCCACGCTAGGTGGTAATTCCAAGTCTGGGAAAAAGCGTCGTGGAATAGGGCTTGGTCGTCGTTCTGGTCCAGAGACGCATAATTGGCCACCACATGCGCATTTTTCGACGCAAACAAATCTATTACCGGAACCCCGAATCTGTTGAAAATCAGGTTTGTACACGCCGGCAAAAGGTGCCATTCGGGGGGAGATCGGTAGCGAGACAGATGATCTGCGTGGGAGTTGAATCTGCCGGGAATGTGATGAGCGGCTAGGTGAATTTGATAATGATCTAGAACCTTGAAAATATCGATTGTCAAGTCCAAGAGAGCTTTTGATTTCGTGCCGCCGTCCTTGCGAATGAAAGCAACGGCTGTTCTGTTGTCGCACTGCCATAGAACCGTGGAACGACACAGAGACTGAGCCTGGTCCTGTAATATCTTCAGTAATGCTAGAAGTTCCTTCTGGTTGCAGTGTATCGGTTGTTCTTGTTCGTTCCACGGTCCCGTGAACGAACGGTCGTCTAATTGCGCTCCTCAAGCTAGGTCTGAGGCATCGGTCACTAGGAAATGCGTTGGAGGCGCGAAGTGAATCGGAGAAGGACAAGGGTGGTTCTGCAACCACCAAGTTAACTCTTTCAGGGCATGTACCGGAATCACGAACTGTTTGGCAACTGGCATCTTGGTGACTGTGTTCAGGAAAGAGAGGAGTGCTCGAAAGTGAAGCCTGCCCCTTGGTACAACAAAACTTGCAAAGTTTAATAGACCTACTAGGCTCTGCAAAGCCTTCAAATCGAGAGCTCTCTTTTCTAGGGCTGTCGATATCTTGGACGTTAGATTCAGGCCCTTTTTCTCTGGAAGAGACTTTTTGTTTGCCAGAGTGTCCCATTGAACGCCCCGGTAAACTAGGCATTGAGAAGGTGTGAGTATGGACTTGTCGAAATTTACCAACCAACCGAGATACTGCAACCTCTCTACCGTGATTTGGACATGGGTCTGTAATATCTGTGGGTTTTGATGCAAAGACCTTGGGGGCCGTGCTCAGACCGAACGGGAGGCACGTCATTTCCATTAATTTTCCTCTGTAGATTAGACGTAGGAACCGTCTGTGAGATGGAGCTACAGGAAGGTGAAAATAGGCCTGTGACAGGTCTATTTTGCACATCCAATCCTTTGGTAGAAGGAAGTCTGGGACTCGATAGACATTTATCAATCTGAACCTGCCGGTGATTACGTAATTGTTCAAGGCAGCTAGGTTGAAGATGGGTCGGTGCGACTCGTCGTCCTTTGGCACAAGAAACATTGTGGACACAAAACTTGGCGAGGCCTTGACAACATCTAATACACCCTGGTGTTGCATTTGGGTGATTATGGACGTCATTGCATCCGAAGGAACCGTGCTGAACTGACGTTCGTTCAACGGTGGTACTACAAGTGGTGGTCGATGTAAAAAGGGTATGCGATACCCTTTTATTATCTTTAACAGATAACTTGGCGCACCTAGTTCCTTCCACCGATGATGGAAACGAACCAGACGACCGGCTCTGAATGTTCGGGATCGATAGTCAATACTTACGTTTCTTGTTCCGGTTGTAATTCTCAGAGGGCGATGCGGCTCGCTTGCGGCTATTCTTGCTGTCATGCTGCCTGTAGCCTTGCCGACCTCCTCTGCCTCGAAAGGAACCTCTTGAACCGCCGGAGAATGAAGGGCGATTATCGTCGTGATTAGAGCCATGACCCTGCGAGGGTCGGGCATTACAGTAACCCTGCGAGGGTTGATTGTAAGCATGGGAAATATGCGTAGGCGCACAACATCCATGAGCAGTACCCTGCGAGGGTACGTTACGTAAAGCCTGCCCCTGCGAGGGGCGGCGTGCGGGCTTGCTTTGACCCGTTTGCGAAACGGAAGCAGAACTGCCCGGCTTTTGTAAAGGCAAGAAGGCTTTTCGAACACCACCTGCCTTCTCTAGTGCTGTGGCTAGTGACTCCGCATTAAACACGTGCTGACACGACGGAGGGATCTTACGTAACACGGCCTTGACAAGGGGATCGCGCACGTGGTTTGTAATTCCATCCCTTCTCATCTGAATAACCTCCGCACGGTGACCGCAAGTTAATTGCAAAAGATCGGAAGAAACTTTGAAAAAATCGCCTTTCAAAAATAGCTCGTTAACTTTTTCGTTAATACCCTCGTGAGACAAATCCGAACCTCGTGCCCACTGTAAAAAACTTCTGACAGAAGTTTGCAAAGCTTCGCGCTGCTTAAGGATGCAGAACGATAAGGCAGCGAAGGCCTTGTCAGCGTGAGCAAGATGGCGTAACGAATCATACGCCTTAATTTCTTCATTCATCTCCAAGTCGATAAAACCGGGGGTAGAATTATAAAGTTTTTGGGTTTCCGCATAACGAACCTCGCACCAATCACTACTATCTAAATGTTGCAAATCCTTTAACGTTTGAAGAAACTCCTGAGGAGTCTTTGGAATACTAGGTTCTTTCAATTTAGTCTCAATTTCAAAAGTAAAATCTGACTGAGCAACAGGTACCGGCACCTCGATAGAATTTACAATCGGGTCCTCGTAAAGTTCGCCACTAACGTTTCCGTCAACTAGATTCTCATTAAAGTGTACTGCAGAACAGGGCACAGAATTATTATTGCACAAAATTAATTTATTTCGGAGTTCGTCTACCTGACGTGATAATTTACGGAATTTCCGGGAATCGTGTCGTCGATGCCGGCGTTTGCCCCCCCTTTTTTTATTGCGGTGACGCGGCGTGGATCGTCGAGGACTCGAGTCCGAAGACGACGAACTCGAGCTGCCAGATGAGTCTGATGAGTTACTATTCGACGAACAGGACCTAGCTCGCGACTGACGTAGAATACGCGATCGCGATTTTTTATTGTCACTATTAGCGGGAGCACTAGCACTAGCACATGGGGCTTTCGAGCCCGGATTTGAAACACTTTCGTCACTTTCCATGTCAACACAACTAATATTATTCAAACAAAGCAATTGAAGAACACAAAATAGCTGTGTAAAGCTGTAAAATCTAGGATAGAAAACCACACAAAAAATAATTAAAGCAAAATATGTAGGTAGGTGGGTACCAAAACCTACGTACTTTTAAATACGTATCGAACGGTAACACCGTTTGATTAAAATATAATTTTAAAAACTTACGTACGTGGAACAGGAATATATTATTACATGTAAATGAATTTGCAAAGATATGCAAAATTTATTTACTGAGTCCTGAGCACATCCGTGCGCAGCGGAAAACAGGACGCCAATGACGAGAGCGAGCCGAGCGGCCGCGCCGGTGGTGGAGTGAGAGGAAGTGTGCGAGCGAGAGGGTGCTACTAGGGTAGAAAGAGAGGTAAGACGAGCGGAAAACAGATAGGCCTATCTCATTATATGTTTAAGCTTCAAATAACGGTCAGGTGTTTAATAAAGGTATTAAAGTAGATAGATATACAATGTGTAAACAGACCCTTCACAAAGCCGTCAACCAAGCATTCAATACATCAAAGTCATCAATTGCTGGGAAACGACTTTTTTTTTGGGAGTGAATAATCAAGTTTTGCGGTAGGACGCGTACTCAATGTACCGCACTAAAACATCGTGAAAAAAGTTGGAAATTTCACCCCAAATAATCTCCGTAATTGGAAGGTTCCCGGGTATGGTCTTCGACTCAAAAAAAAATCGCAATGACGAGGACAACATGTGCCTTTAGGCTTAGTTAAGGGTATTTTTACAACCATTATTATTATTACGATCAATATCGATTAACATTCAATGCAATAAAACAAATATATGCAGTATTGTTATTGCATTTAAATTAAACTAATAGATACCTAATACACGACAATTAGATAAGGATCTGATTGTCGTGTATTAGGTATCTGTTAATATTGGTATTTATTTTAGATTTATTGCCAACTAACTGTTGCCCGCGACCTTCGTCTGTGTAAAATTATTATAAAAATATTACTTCCCTATTTGAATCGAATTATATTAACAATTTCATAGGTTTTTATTTTTCTGCACAGAAGCTAAATCCATTTTCAAAACTAAAACACATTCTTATGTCATCAGCTATCTGTCAGTAAAATTCCTGTCAAAATCCGGCCCAACCGTTTCGGCGATTAGCCGTTTGAATCGAATTTTGTTAACAATTTCCTGGGTTTTATTTTTTTTTTGCACAGAACCCTAATTATTTTTCTAAAATGAAAGTAGCATAGGTTAGACCTTATAACATCAGCTATCTGCCAGTACAATTCCCGTCAAAATCGGTTCAGCCGTTTCGGAGATTAAGTGCCGTATATATCATTTCAGTAAAAAGCTGTTATTTTGATATTACAAACAGACAGTTCAATTTTATTTATTTGTATAGATAATAAGATGTTACTTGACAATTATTACAAGACGTATATTTATTTAATAAGTAAAGTGCATAATTATCATGATGTTATCACTGATTTATTTAACAGGTATTTCTTATTAATAACAATGACACAGCTAAGATTATAATAAATAATTATTATCTCAATTTATAATACCTATGTATTTATGTATTTAAAAAATGAATTATTTTGATCTTTGTTTACCGCCACAGCGTCGGAAGCTTTCAAGCAGTAGCGGCCTAATGCTGCTTCGTTTAAATTTTAGAAACCAGTCATGCCTGTTTGCTTTGAATAAAGTAGCCGTAAGCAAGCATGGACTGCCTCACCGGTGCAGTGGTCCGGTTTTCAAACCCAGGATCATAACTATACACAAACAATCCAATCGACACCGAATCGATTATGACTCTAGAGTAGTTCGACTATCTGCATAGAGTAAAGTAATATGACTATCTGGTTTTCTAAACGAAAACGGTCAAAATGCTATTCACAGATCCGATCGCCATGGTTGAAAATGAACACTTGTGATAGAAAATTTAAAGTGGCAAATAAATTACATTTATCGAGTATTTCTTTCAAGTTTTATTATAGATTATGCTGAATAGCCGTCGAGTAAATATAAATAAATTCAAAAAATAATCGACGCTTGTTTATGGTATAGTGCAAGATGGCGTCTTTAGTTCCGACTATGGTCACGCGCTACAAGATCAACGGTGTAGTAATGTTGAAGAGACATAAATACATAATTGTCTTGCTACTGTTCATCTGCGGCACACCGACGGTCCTCCATCTACCTAAATAATTCAAAACACAAGTCTAGTTCTAATTTAAGGGTTACGTACGATGTAACCACCAAGAATTGTATAAAATTTAAATATTTATGTGGCGACACTTGGGGGGGCTACGTCCAGGAGTGGATTTATTTCAGCTGAAATAATAGTAAAACTACATAAAATACGTGCACTTACTTCAGACAATGATTCTAAGGCTACCCACTGACCATTAAATCAGTTAACAGTAATTTTATTTTTGATTCGATTGTACTTCGGCGCTTCTTCATTGCTGTCGGCAGGATCGATGTCTTCATATCGAATCACAAATTACAACAGCGATTAGGACTTTTCCGATTGCACCGTCGATCGATTGGGTTAGACAGCTTATCGAGTTTATGTGAATGGCTATGCTGGATCACACTGAACACAATACAATAAGGGTATACCTGTACTCTACCTTATCGGTGACCTAACTCTCGTAATGTATGGTAGGTACATAGATTCGTAAATAAAATTTATAACAGTTTACTTTGATACCTGTTTAAAGCAGGTATTTACGTTTTATTGATAGTCCGACAAGGAAATCATAAAATGCAAAATCTTAGTTGTTATAAAATTGTTTTAATCGTTGACCCACTAATAGATATCTTGTTTTTGATTGATCATAATAAAATATTATCCTGTAACATCAAAACAACTTATCTATGAATAGACGCGACTGCATTACAGTTATAGACAATTATTTCTCTGATTTGATTGACCCGTTCTTTACAAAAAGCAATTATTGTTATATAAAAATGCTGACCGCGACCTTGAACGAGGTATATTACTCAAATCACTTCCTTAAAACTAAATCGTTTTTTTTTCAGAGATTTTTATAAAGTAGAATCGTGTTTTTTTATTTAACAATGAAAATAAATTGATTCTTATGTGGCGCATTACGATCTGACGTAATTTAAAGTCCGCGCAAATTTTAGTGTTCCGCGCCAAAAAATTGTTTTTTTTAAATCTGGTCATTGGCGCCATGCTAAGCTCTCATAGACTGAAGTAAAAAGATGAGAAGCAGTTTCAATTTAAACTTTCAAACCAATTTCCAAAGATATTTTTTAATGACATACAATCATACCTGATTTTCCTGAAGGAAAACATACTCATAATTCTCGTGGCCCTCTTCCCAATTTGTTTGCGGCCGTCGTTGAATTTTTTCTTCTTCCATAGTCATCTAATGTTCCACTTAGTCACCCACCTTCGCACTGTCAGTGTCCATCCATCGTTTCCACATTCATATACGTATATGTTATTGTACATTGGTACATTCTTTACAACATTTTTCTAATTTCTCCGCATTACATGCCCACACCATACTATGACGATTTCTACACCACTTTTGACGTGGCTGCCTTCGCCTAGAAAAATATTTACAGGTACGGATCCCAACATTCGAATTTCCGAATCGTGTCGTTTTTTTTATCGATTATTGGCTGAATAAATCGTTCAGTAGTAAAGTAGAGAGTCATTCTGTTGTTGTAAAAATCTCGTAGGAGGTTGAATCATGCAAGAAATTGTTTAAATACGCCGTTGCCCTTATATAATATTCGTTTAAAGAACTCAAAACCGTAGACAACCAATTGTTATCATAAATTATTTTTTCTCCTTTGCACGTATTTTATACTGCCAGAGCTGTCAGTGTGAATATTCCATATACCTACTTAAATTATAAAGCTGACAATTCTTGAATGCGGTTTAGATATGCTGATTACGTTCAGTTCCATTGATGACATCCACCCTGAGTAGCGACAATCGTCTCATTTATCCGCGATATTAGCTAACATTTGTGTATATCACATACAGGGTAAAAGGGACACCGACGCACAAAACGGTTACCACGTATTCTGATATTCAATACCTAAATCATACTGACCCCCCCGCCACATGCAAATTTTCATAGGTAATTTTAAAAAATCTGCTGTTTCCTACAAAAGTGACATACACGGTCAAAATGTATGGAACAGCTGTTCAGTTCATTTCAGAATTATGCACTGAATATCTGGTAATCCGTGCCCGTTTGTGCGTCGGTGTTTCCACCTTGTACACAACCACCCGACAACAATCGTCGGGCACTAGCCCACCATAGACAACACCAACACTCGTCTAGTCGGATGATTCTTCTTTTTCTACGGAATATGAGGAGCAAGCAAGGCTTTGGCCGAGTGGTGGCCAAGGTTAGG
The DNA here is from genome assembly GCA_950022335.1 of Eurois occulta. Classification (NCBI taxonomy): domain Eukaryota; kingdom Metazoa; phylum Arthropoda; class Insecta; order Lepidoptera; family Noctuidae; genus Eurois; species Eurois occulta. The sequence goes on from OX465502.1 coordinate 10,705,295, forward strand.
CCAAAGAAACCAAGGCCGTCCTAAAGCTCGTTGAGTCGACGACATCGTCAGTCACGGGAAACACCTGGACTTGAGGGATGCACAGAACCGGGAAGTGTTGCAGAAAAAAGGGGAGGCGTATACCCAGCAGTGGGTGATTCCGGACTGATATGATGATGAGGATCTTTACACCCCGTTCCTCCTCATACCTTGAAATATTATAAAATGCATCTATGTAATGACAGTATGACCATCAAGTTTCATTTTATAATAGGTACAAGTACCTAAGTACTTAGCTTCATTAAAGGTTGACGCATGTGCAACGCGAAATAGTATCTAACTTTAATAGGTACTACCGAGTTGACTGAGGATCTGTCACTTTTCACCCTTATGCCCTCAGTAATAAGCTTGAAAAGTGGTCGAACGTCAGTAAAATCGATAGTACCTACCTAGAACTTAAAATAATCAAGTTTTGCTTTTAGTTAACAACAAAAGTAAAATAAATAAAAAGAATCCGACCGTGTCGCGTCGCTTCCCTGTTTTTAACTCTGTTCCAGTTTGTGCGTATTCGTGCGTAAACGATGCTTTTTTAGCCGTTTTTTCTTGGAGTTCTTTCAGACTTCTCGGTAAAAATAATTTAATCCGTGGTTCTCATTATCAGGCAAATACACGTACAACTATAATATGCTTCTGCCTTCTTTTACTACGCCTGTTACCGTTTTTGTGGGTTCCACTTCCACTAAGACTCGATTTCGACCACAGTCCTATCCTATTGGGTTCCTCCACGATAAGGCATTCCTTCGAAAGAGACTCTGGATTTATGCCTGACTGAAGGCACTAGGCTGAGGAGCTGAAATAGCTAAATAATATCAGCCACTCGGGTCGATCTTCAGGTTAAGCTCCGCTTGCCTAGGTTGGTCCGTGGATGAGTTGTAGTTGTAGTTGGGAAAAAGCTAGGCATATGATGATGATAATGAAATGTGGCTGAGGGTAGTATGAACAAAGAAGGGTGGCTACTGCCGCCGCCCCCTCCAGAAAATAGTGGCTTAATGTCAATTATGACATTAGACAGGATTTTTCAAGGTAGACACAGTGAAGGTACCAAGTACTTCCCCGGACTTCCCTGCACAGTATTCGCAGAAAAAATCTGACGAAACCAAACTAAATAAACAATTAAAACCTCATAAAATACATACCATAATAAATCGTTAAAATATGTAAACCGGATCAGAGCAGCATACTCCAATACTTACTTGACTTAAATAGTACTTAAACGACTTTTGTAATTTTATTTTCAACTAGCTGTTGCTCGCGACCTTCGTTCGCTTGAAATTATTATAAAATATTACTTCTCTATTTTAATCGGGTTTTAATTTTTCAGCACGGAACCCTAATCCTTTTTCTTTAAATAAAAGTAGCCTAAGTTACTCCTTATAACATCTGCTATCTGCCAGTAAAAGTCCCGTCAAAATCGACCCAGCCGTTTCGGAGATTAACCGGAACAATCAGAGAAAAAATTTAATAAATGTATGTATGCATTCAGTACAAAGCTGTTTCTTTGAAATTACAAACAGACACTTCAATTTTAGATAGTTGTAGATATGTGTAGTATGTATACGGGGTGGAAGGGTTATTAAAAAAAAACAGCTGTTCCATACATTTTCACCGTGTAGGTATTCCACTTTTGTAGGAAACAACAGATTTTTTTTTAATAGGTAACCGATGAATAATTTATTGGTGGGGGGGGCTCAGAATGATGTACTGATGTATACGAGGCATCCAACCAAACGAATAATATAGGTACATCCTACAGCAGCAGTGACTCAGGTTGACTGGCTGTTACCACAACTGGGTTAACCCAACTGCCGAAGTTAAAAAAAAACAAAGATCAAAATTATTTATTTGCTTTCCATTTCGGATTTATAGAATTCTTGTCAAAATTTCTCCGTGTCAATATTGCAATGGATGGCAAACCAAAAGCCGTGCCTCCACTTTCTCATTTGGAAGCCAGCAGCGTACCATTGTACAGTCAGACTCGTTAATTTGTTTTCTGTGTAAATTATATAAATGTGCAACAATTGTGTTGTGTAACCTACTACTGCAAACACTGCAACCTATGAACCTAAAGTTATTCATTGTTGTCAGTGAAGCTACATTTATTCCTCGTCCTCGTTTGCGTCAAGGTCGTAATTATAGAAAAAGTCTCTACCCATATGTCTACAGGGCCGTTTTAACGAATTGGGGGCCCTGGGCCCTTGAGAATAATGGGGCTCTTGTGGGATGCAAGAGAGAGCGAGCGAAGCGAGCTCGAAATTTTTTGCTCTCTGCCGCGGTTATGTCAGGTTTTTTTGTTACAGACAGTTCATGTTATTGGATGTTTTTTTTTCGGCGTACCACTTTTTGAAATAAAATAACAAATTGTTTTGCAATCCATGAAATTGGCTTAATTTTACGGATAATTTTATGCGATGAATGTGTGAATATATATGGTTTCGGTCATGTTGCCAACGCGGCTGGCACGAACATGCCGTAAACTGGAGGCTGTATTTCGGCAGTAATGTTGCGTTAAATGTTGGCTTCCAAGTGCTCAATTGTTTCTAATTCCGTCAAAGGTTCAAAAATGATGATGGTCAGAACGTTACAGTCAACGGTGAGCAATCAATTGCAAGGCATTAATGTCCCAGAATTGTGGGTAGGAGTAGGAGCATAGGTCAAAATGGGAAGAATGCACGTCCATGATTTTACGCTTGAGTGCCAAAGAAAGATTTCCTTTCATAAGCTCCTTTATGGCAAACAAACATTAATGGCATAAAATTATCAGTCAAATAAAGCCAATTAGGTATAAACAAGGATATTAAAAACTTTTTCTGTGTTTTGTTTCAAATAAAGTTCTCCGCCTCTAAAAAACATCTCATATCATATCCTATAATAACTATCTATTGACATATGCTAAAAAGCTAGATGCAAAAGCGAGGGGATCGAGCTCGAAAATTTTAGTATCCTGCGGAATAATCTAGGTTTCTTTTGACAGCCTCGAGCTTTGACAGTTACAGGAACTTGGGGGCCACTTGGATCGTGGGGCTCTGGGCACGTGCCGAGTGTAGCCAGTGGAAAAGATGGCCCTGTGTCTACCCCATGGCATAGTCTGACTTGTGCATCAAATTTTTATTAAAATCAATTTAGTTTAAAGCGTGTAAAAGTAAGACCGACACAGTTACTTTAACATTATATTTTTTTATGAATAGGAATAGGCCAAAATATGATAGGCACAGAAAAAGTTTGAAGACACGGAAGGGAGTAACCTGAAATGCAGCCAGTTATGCACTGCGTCTGGTAAAACATCCAACATAAACATTGGCCAAGTTAGTACATCATACCTACGATACAATACAATTTCGACGTCGGAATGGAACCTACCAGTGGCGAAGGTTCCATACAACTCGATTCCTACCGGCTTCCCTTTGAAAAATAGCACAGTCAGTATTCTATAGACAAATAATAAAATCACTTTAAAGATTATGTACTCCGGCTTACCTCTTGCAAAAATTGACCCTTCGCTACTGGAACCTACAGCCATTGTCATAATACAGATTTGTCGGAAGTTTTCCCAGCTGACTGTATCCACTTACAAGTTTTATAAGTCGTTATTCATAGTTATGTCACCTAACCTCTCTCGTTGTGCAAAATTATGAGGCTTGCGTTTTGCACAATGTCTTTTACGTGACGAGAGGGGGGACAAACAAACCAACCATCCTAATTATTTAGCTTCTAGTGATGGGCATTTGATCCGTTGAGTCTATCGACTATCGATTAATAATTCTTCTTCAAGGAAAGTCATAATCATTATTGAATAAGACATGTTACTTAATTTGACTAAGTAAGTAGGTTAGTTATGTAAAAGTACTTATGTACAATCAATTTATTTAATCCAGGCCAAATAAGCACTAAAACATTATAAAATATATACTTATTTGTTAGTACAACGTATAAGAGTAAAAGTGATGCGTCAATGAAGAAATAACAATAATAATACGTAAGTTAGCATCACTAGATGAAAGACGGGGTTTCGTAACAACTCGACGAAGTCAGTCGATGTTAAGGCTACGGAGAAATCGACGCGTCCGCTTTCCCCGCACTAGGCACCGCGAGTTTAAAAAAAAATCGATTAAAAATTTAAATATGAATCGAATAAACTCTTCCGTATTTTAAAAATTATTTTAGATGTATAAAAATGTGTTCATGTTATTAACTTATTGATTACTGACGTGATAAAATGGACTTTAGTGACAAATGTTTAAAAAATGTGGAAGGAATTTTTGATTGATGTAAGTTTTTTTTTAAATAATTTATTGATGATCGATGGTTTAATTAAGTAACATGTTTATTAAGTCGCATCATTCATGTTATGACTTATTTTGACTGTAAATAATAATTAAATTCGTGTCAAGGTGCAGTTATATGATTTTTGATCTCTATAATTAAGTCTTACATAAAATTGTAACTGTTACACAATTCTCTTCAAAAGAAAGTTATCAAAAAAAACTTTCAATTTACAATAACTATTAAAAATGTTAACTTTTCATTGAAGAATTTAGTCTACGCTACTCAATGGAACAAAGCCAATTAATCAGAGGCACTTGCGTTTGGAAAGCGAGCCTAACCTGATTGCTTGCTTTATCATAGGTTAAGAACCTGTAAATATTTCTAATGGCCTGTAGGCGCCTATAGTCAATGGTGCCAGTAAAAAGATAGATCGTGGTTAAAAAGGAAGAATAAGAAATTGCTTCCACAGCAATTATGGTGTTGCCAAGTATGGTGGGCCTTTTTTTCCGCCTTAAAACTTGTTTATATTTCTTTAAATTATTATGATTGATGGACTGCCTCGTTGGTGTAGTGGTCGCAAGCACGACTGCTGAACCAGAGGTCTGGCTTCGATTCCCGGGTCGGGCAAAGAGATATTAGGATTTTCCATCAGGAATTTTTCAGTAGCAGCCTCGGAGTCTGGAATTGGCTCGCCCCTATTACATGGGACTTAAATATAATTAGCGAAATGTGGGTGTACTATTAGGTACACTTCTGCCTAACCCTTCAGGGATTACAGGCGTGATGTTGTGTTTTTATTATAATTAAAACCCTGTCTCTGGTACGTAGATATGCCTATATAATATGGAGAGTAACAGAAAGCATTTGCACATTTTGAAGCCAATGTCGTTTCGCTGACCCAGTGGCCACCATGTCAAGCAACCTTGGTTTTGCAATGTTCCAAGTTCCAAACATGTAATTAGTAGGTGAATCCTATGGTAAAGAACCGCTGTGAAAGTGTTATAGTTACTTTTTTAAAATATCGTGTTATAGTCTTTTCATTTTCTACGCTATTCTATATCATTACAATTTTTGTTCTAAGTAGGTACCTCTAAGTATTAGCTGTTACCCGCAACTTCGCCTGCGTGTTTTAGGTATGTGTTTCATCATAAATATTCGGTATGAAAAGTAACCAATGTCAAGGACATTGGTTAATTGTCGTTCAATCAGTTTTGTCACAATCAGTTTAGTTGCTATGAGAGTTCTTAGTATTTAGTAGCGTTACTAAAGTCCTGGCTTATGATAATAATAAGTATAGTAATAATCATTTAATTATCAGTTATCAGTATCACGCAACAAAGCCCATAGATAATATTAACCAAATAATCTTACATAATGATAAACTAATACATATTTTAAAAACTTAAAATTATGACTATACACGTAATGTTGTCGGCGTCGTGTTTCGCTGCGTGGTGTCGCGTAACCATCCTCGGAAACGTCGATATACAACACCTTTCGGCCAAAAGTCCTCTTTCAGGCAGGTCTGTAGATGTTGGGTTGGAACTCGTATCACGAATGGCTTAAAGTTGATGTTGTGGTGTGATTCCAACCTTTCGACCCTCAGAGTCCAGTTGATCTTCACCTTCAAATACTGCACGACTTCATCAGTTGTCGTGGAGTGATGCAGACGAGAAAGGTACAGCTGCGTCGTAGGCACAGCAGGGCGCAGCAGCATGTTGGGTCCACTCGGTGCGGTGCCGCACAGGTTACGAAAACAGGGCTTCTTCTTCTTCCTTTCTACTTTCGTGAAACCCTCCTCATCAACTTGGCTGGCTCTTGGCAGAGAGCTACGGACCGCAGTCAGGGCAGTTTGAGCCTTATGCCCGTTGGCTTCGCCTGCGTGGAATTCGTACTACCATCATCTTCCTACCCTTGTCCAATTTCACTTAAGATCGGCGCAACATGCTTTTTTCGTCCATTCGCCCCTGTCCGACGTCACGGCATCATTTACTCCTTTCTCTTTCATTATCATTCCTCACCCAATCCATCCATCCATTTTTTCTTTGGCCTACCTCTCCCACTCCATCCATCAAAACTCATATTTGGATATATGAATGTCGATGGATGGAGGGGGATTGTCTTTTAGTCACAATCGTTTCATCTGTCCTCAATACATATGTACATCTCCATACCAAGACAAACGACATTCTTTTATTTTTCTGTAACAGGCGCCACATTCCGACTTCCTCTAATATATTATATACTCATTCCTTACTTTATCCATTTTTGTCACTCTACACATCCATCTCAACATTCTCATCTCCGCTACAAGCAACATTTTTTCATCCATCTTCTTCACAGCCCAGCATTCCGATCCATACAGTATGACAGTCTAATCACGGACTTGTATAATTTCCCCATCCGTGGGTTGTTCCAGTGAACTGTCGCCATTTCATCCATCGTGATTTGATCCACGAGACCGTACTACCGAGATAAAAAATATCCTATGTGTTAATCCAGGTTACCTATAAACTATGTGTGCCAAATTTTATCCAAATCCGTTAACTGACTAGGCCCTCTGGTTCGACATACCAAAACCTCCGATTGTTTAAATACGATCAGAGACGAATGCTTCTTGGCAAGTCGTTTTTTTCTAAGGACACATTATTTCCTTCAGTTAAAACTGCAGCCGTTCGGGTTGATCTTCAGGTTAAGCCGCACTTGCCTAGGTTGGTCCGAGGATGGGTGATCATCCATTACATACCGAGTTTCCTCCGTACCTCGGACAGCACGATAAGCCGTTGGTCCCGGCTGATCTTTGACAGGCGTTACAGGCCTGCCACGAAAGTCAGACAACCAGTCTTATCAAGAGGTATCGTATCACCCAGTACTAACTGGGTTGTGGAGGTCAGATAGGCAGTCGCTTCATGTAAATTACTGGTATTCAGCTGCATCCGGTAAAAACAAACCGCCGTCATTCCGACCTCGCCGTCGAGGTCCGTCGCGACGCCCCTGTTCACGGGCGAGTCACCTGATGGCGGCGACGTCACCTGGAAGCGCAGGCGCAATTCTCTTTCCGAAAGAAAAACGACGCTATGCTATGCGACATAACTATTAGGTTCATTTTAGGTTTCTTTGATTACCCGCCACTGCCACACGTCCTCGCCACGTCTCTTCTGTATAAACCGCGCCTAAGCAGTAACAAATGTTGCCATAGACAATCATAACAAGACATGTCATCACACAATAAAGTTTTACTGCGTTCTCAGTTTAAATTATTATAAAATGCTCCTGTAATAATGTTTTACTACTAATAATGATTAGTTATGGTTTGTTTACGTTTACTGCTTGCCACTAGATAAATCAGTAAACATTACGTTTACATCCGAGAGGTGCTATAATATTATAAATTAATAGCGACTCGCCCCTGCTTCGCACAGCGCCACCTATCGGGTCGAAAACTGTCCTATCTTTCAAGCTGAAACCAACAAAATTTCATTGAAATCGGTTGGGTGGTTTGGTGGTAAAAGACATTCAAATATTACGAGCGATAGACGGGACAAGACAAAGAAAATCGTAATCCAATACTTGTTACTACTTAGTAACAAATCGTTTTGTCTAGTGGCACACGCCCGCTTGACCCGCAGGTAACATTCGTGTGTCAAAGTCAAAAATGTTCAGGATCAAAATTTTTGTATGAAAATATTCCCAATGTCCGCTCTCTATGTCTTTTAAATCTCTTTGGCGTGTAGGAACATAATGACGTGTAATTTTCATCCATGGTGATTGGTTAAACGGGGACGATACTTAAGGAAGTGAAGCACTCACGAGTATGAGCTACGTTTATTATGGAACTAACTATGAAATATGATAAAAAGCAGCAATTGTTTTTTTTGGCGCGATTTCAAGGCCGGTCGCATAAAAGTTAAAAGATATTGACTAAGTATTGCCTATGTTTAAAAAATCACCCAGTATATTAAGAAGATTATAAGCGAACGTAATTTAATTACTCTCTCTTTTAGTTTTATCACATTTTAACGGCTGATTACATTTAGATGATTTTAGATTTAGACTTACAAAAAGTTAAAACTAGACCATTGACTGGGTTTTTACCCTACTAGTATATGTATATGTTCCTGTGAGATAATTCCACGAGGAATGTAGCGTCTATGGGATCCACAAACAGAGCAGATAACAGTGTCGAGTGTAATTATGATAACAGCTAATTACTCTCTTTTTCTAATGACTATTGGGTTTAAAGATGACCTTTCGACCTTACAACAGGCCAAATTGCTTACTTCATTACCCTAGGGTAATGAAGTAATCAATTTGTTCCCGACTACCGAATGAAATAGTGGAACATGCTGTCGCATGCTTATAGCAATATCAGGTAGAACATGACTTTTATTCATTATATTTATAACCAACTTTTGCCCTACTCAAGAAAGCCGCCATTACATATCCGGAGAATTTTGATAGCAGGCAATGTGGCCAACCTTTAGGTTTCGTTTATGAGAATTGAGAACACTTATGAAACCAAATTTTGGAGCAAGTTATGGGCTTTATATTTTTCCTACTCCTCCGCTATTCTTTTCTGATTAATTTCGTAGCGGGATCCAAGACAGTCCAATTGTTTCTCTGGGACTTCGTCGAGCTTCATTTTCTCGGCGCTTTACTGATGGTCGCCACTTTTGATTCTGGCTTTCAGGAGTTGCAGTGGTTTGGGAATAGTGTGGCTGGTTCCAATAAAAAAAAATGGATTTCTTTTTAAAAAATTTTGTTAATCAAGTGGTGTAGTTATTGTCAGAGATCAGAAGAGATACTAATGACAGGTATTTAGGTCTCAATTACCTCTATATCGTTCAAACTCTCCAGTGGACATAGTCTATGAAGTTTCTTACCCGTTCTTCTCCATATAAATCTATGTTTTGGAACGGAAAACAAGCTTCAACTTTCTGACTAACTGACCAATTTCTTGAAAGAGCCTGTAAATATTTCAATTAAAATAAATGCGTTGAGTTTATGCATCATTTCATCATCTTCCTGTCCTTGTCCCATGTTATTTGGGGTCGGCGCAACACGTTTTTTTCACGTTTTAACCGTCACGCTATCATTTACTTCTTTATCTTTCATATCATTCCTCACCCATCCATCCATCGTTTCTTTGGTCTTCCTCTCCCTCTCCATCCATCAACGTTTATATTCATCACTCTTTTAGTCATGTGCGATTCGTCCGAGTGTATGCATTAATGTCCCAATGCTTACTGCAGTTTTTTCGTAAGGAATTTCTCGGTGTGAGTCTGGATTTGTGACTGATTGATGACAAAGGGTGTAACCATTAGGCACGAGGTGTACCTAATAGTACACCCACATTTTGCCAATTATGCCTAATCCTTCGGGGATTCCATGCGTGATGTTATGTTATAGTTAGTGCAACTCTCCTCTCAAGAGGAATTTTACCATAGTTACTACACTAGCAGGCTCTTTGTAACCACAGTAAGATAGGCTATCCTTCAATGGTTTCTGCTCATCCCCTGACCATCCCTCTATCGCCTCTTACCGAATTTCAGAGTGCAAAAACAGTTCCTTCACCTCTCAATTCTGTTACCAATATGCATTTACCTCCACCTCAGCTACGCGCAATTTTGCAAGTGCGCAGATTTTCAATATCACTCCGCCATTTAAATTATATCAAATACGTGCGTAAATATTTCCCTGTCAATTAACACTCACGAAAAAATAGATCTTTGTAACGATAAATTAGTTCCTAACTTCCTAGGTATATTATTTCAAAGAGTCGTGCAGGCATGCGAAATAGGTCCAGTATAGATTGGCCTTGGATTTCCAGCAGTTTTGATACTGTCGGGGGCCTCCTTGTATTGGAGTTTCCGATTGTCATTCCCAGTTTACTTGTCGTTTTTTAGACTGAAGGCCTTATACTAGAGTCGCTAGTCTTCGATGAGCAGCATCTGCATTTAAATATCTGCTGAATATACCTTTTTGACTCAACAACATTCTTCCTGTCAGGCTTCTTGGTTCATTTTTCACTGCATTCTCTTCGCCATTCGCCTCGGCCTTGGGAACATAACCAGGCAGGTCCATCCAATGATTTTTCTCAGGACACTATTCAGTCAAAGTTATATACTTGACCATGGGTCCTGCTTGGTTCCTTCTAGACCATTCCTATTACGTCTATTTTTGGGCTTACTAGGTACCATGGTGATCCTACATCATAGAATTTTCGTTGGTTATTTTGACACCATGATCCATCCTTACAATAACACGAGTCTATTATGTACGCATTGTACGAATCCTAAATCCTAACTTTAATATTATAAATACGAAAGTAAGTTTGTTTGTTACCTTTTCACGCCTAAACCACATAACCGATCATCCTGAAATTTTACATATACGTTGTCAGGTGTACAGAAACGGACATAGAATACCTGTCATCCTGAAAATAAGTACTGTTCCCGAGGAAAACAACAATAACGTTCTTATGATGGAGCCACGTGTCTTTCGAATCATGATTGAATTATATTATTACAAGCAGAATAGAACCCGAATTGATTGTCAAATTCTAAGTTAACGCGAGCGAAGCCGCGGTCAAAAGCTAGTGAATTATAAAAAGGCGATGATTTTACACGCAAATCGAATGCTTTTTAGCCTGTACTGTCTCACTCCTGGGCAAGGCCTTCCTTCCCATACCTTTCAGTTCCCTCGATGTTAATGTTCTTCTCTAGAATTCATAAGGAAGCCCTCCAACCTCCCTTGGTCTGCTACCACCCTGTCTAGTTTCATCATTATTATCATCGACCATCGACTAACCCATTTCCAGCAGCGGATATCAACAGCTTTATATCTTAACACATTTTATAAAGCAGAAATGGATAGTTACGCAGTCATTCACCCAGTCTGCATAGACCCGCCACGTCATATTGTTTCCGTACATTTCAAGGTCTAAATAAAATAGTAATTTTCCAATGTCAGGGTCAGCGTTTATGAAAAAAAGCTTGCGTTTAAAAGCGCCGGCGCATGTCAGTATTGGTTTAGTCGATCAGAATTGGTTCTGTGGATGAGTCTTTGAATTTTAAAAATTGAATACAGTGATATCTAGTCTAGGTAAGATTTTATTGTATTTTTTTGTTTAATTTTAAGAAAATCTTACACAAGTGTTTTTCGTTTTGGTGTAGGTACCTACATTAAAAAGGAATTGCATCATGGAAACCTAAAATTATAAGCAGGTATAAGATCTATAAAAATATTTAAAACAAATTTTCCCACAGAAACGCTATTTATTTTTACAATTCAATAATACATAAATTACCAGAAGTCATGAGCAAACTGAAAATAAAGTTAAATTACGTACTTATATTATTTTGTAAACACAAAACAAAAAAAAATATGTGCAGAGAACAATTCTTTATGCAGCTGAAGATTACGCTAACGACCACCAATCGTGGATACCTAATTGAAATTATATAAAAACTTAAAATATTTAAAACAATTAATTTTCCCACAGAAACGCTATTTATTTTTACAATTAAATAATACATAAATTACCAGAACTCAGAGTACAATTAATTGTGCAGATTCCGCTAACAATGACCGAAAAAGAGTAGAGAAAAATGAATTTGTCTTGCACCTACTTACTTTTCGTAGAACCGTGATTTTGGAAAAATAATGTTGCCTTTTAAACTTTTACAGGCTTTAATACTTAATTAATTTGATAAGTACTTTTATAAACAATTCACAATTGAATTGTAAATACGCAATCATAAAATAGATTTATTTGATTTAGCTATTTTCAATGCGGCAATGTCATCGTGAATTTGTAAAAAAAAAAACTTGAAGATGCTGAATTTGCAATTTTCCGGTTTAGTACATCTCGACTTTAAAAAAATAACGATTTCTCTTATAGGCGGGAAAAGTGTGCAAAAGATATTCAAAATTCAAAATATTTACGAGCAAAACATAACACTCCTTTTTTTGGGCAGTCGTGTAAAAAGACGGGACTAGTCACAAGAAGAAGAAACCGTAGTTCAATACATATAATCGGTCTGTCTTATGTTACCTGATTTTTAAAGCGAGCGTATGACACGCTCGCTTTAAAAATCAGGTAGCATTCGTGTGTCAAAATCATAAATGTTCGGGATCAAACTTTTTGTATGAAATATTCCTAATGTCCGCTCTAGAAGTATTTTAAATCTATTATCTAATGTGCAGTCAATTTAGTAATTGTTGACCCGCAACTGCGTCTACGTGTATTTTGTATTTCCAAATTTGTATTAGTAAAAAACATCATGAATGAAGCGTAGTCCAGCTGTGACCCAGAAAAGGGGGCTGCTTAACCGTCAAATTAAATAAATGCGTGAAATAGTAACAGACAGACAAACAATAAGTACTTTTGTATTTACTTAGATCTAACCCACGGGAATGTTCAGTCGCCAGCAGGTCAACCTACCCGAAACTGTCAGATTTTCCCAACCAACCTTGAACCTAATGCTTTAGAGATGAAGTTGAAAATCTATTAAAGAAATTTGACAGATTGTAGTAGCTTGATGTGCTGGCGTCTGTACTACCAGAATAAAAAATATTCGATGTACTAACCCAAGTCATGGTCTACTCGTGCGTCTCGTAGCAGACAGCGACAGGGTCTATACTATAGAGTCTATACTGTCTGTCTGTTCCCGTGTTAGACTTACTTTCGCATAAATACAATATTAGTATATATTTGATGAATGTGTGCTTTTAGTGATTAGATGAAATATCGATGACATCTGCATCGGGTACAGTCCAGTAGTCTAGTCAATTGAAAAAAAATTATGTGTCGGTAACTGATTTTTTTTTCAAATATAATAATACCACAAACACGTGAAAAAACCTCAAAATAAGACAGTTCTGACTTACTTCTTGTCAAGTTGTCATTGAATATCGTAAACGTCAAAATGACTAGGCTTATTTTACAATTATAGTGACATTAACTGTGTTAAAAAATAATAATGTCATACTTATGAGGAAACCCTGCGGTCGTTATAAAACACGTCACGTGAGAGAACGGTCTGCGCGGACGCACCACCGTGCACCGGCGCGGCGCGGGCGGCGCATGGGCAATTCATGGCATGTAATCACGATGCTGTTGCGTATGCATGAAAGGTGTGGAAATGACACCCGAATAAGACTGCTGTGGTGCATTCGTGATCGTTTAGAACGATACTCTCGATTTCTGATTCATTATCCTGGCGTGTATGCCTGTTTGTCGGTTGTCACGCACAAGAAATAGAATTTCTTCTATTTCATGGTCAAGCTGATGGTTTTTTCATGATAACCACATTTCTATACCACAGGACATGTGATGCGAAGGACTAAGAAGCTAAAAGTCAGAAATGAGTTAAGTCTGAGGATAACTTCTTCTTTCTTTTTCGTGTGGTTAGCGAGGATAGCTATTAAATTGAGTCAAGGAAGATAGGTGGCTAGGAAGAAAGTGAACTCCGATGAAATGAACTGACGGTTATCTAGGTATCTTTCTAAATCGTTCTTATTGGCATAGGTTAGGACAGGCAAGGATGTTGGTTATCAAGTTCAGGGCCGGTAGTCTCGACATAGATACCGACACTTTCGCAAACTTTCGATCGCTTAATAATAACAGAAAAAATCGGTTGGAATAATGTTTGCTTGCGAGAAATGCAAGTCTGAACATCCAAGATGCGTTTCTCGCAAGCATCGTTATTGCAACCGAATTTTTTCGTTCTTATTAAGCGATTGAAAGTTTGCGACAATGTCGGTATCTATGTCGAGACTGCCGGCCCTGGTGTGCGGGGTGGAATCCCGGGACCCCGGCGCGAAAATGGATGTATGGAACAGCTGCTTTTTTGGTAACCGTTTTACTGTCGTTTGCCAGATTTTACCAATCGGTAAGGGACAAAATAAAATATCTACAAGACTAGGTATCACCTGCAAATTAATACTTAGAAGATAAATTTAATTAATGAATGGGAAGATTAATTTAATTTTTAACATCGTGAAAAGTGGAAAGAATGGGGGAGGCCTTTGCCCAGGAGTGGGACAAATCAGGCTAACAAAAAAAAAAGTGATTGTGAAATAAAATTTGGAGCCTTGAATTAAATCTCATCCAGAGGAAAACTGAACGGTAGTTTATTAAAATAAATATATTTTCATTTATTTCAGGCAAGCATAAATGTTATTTTTTCTGTGTATGTCACAGAAAAATAACATTGGCAAGGAATTAGTGATCTAGGAAAGTATGTCACTGTCAATCTCATTATTTTGTACAGATACAGAGGATATCTTTTGTTCAGTCATTAGTTTCCCTTTAACAACAATAAATCATGTCAATAATTATAATCGAACAATCGATTACTTAACTATTTCATAATTATGATTTTTTTAATTTGCTGTAAAAATTCAATGGTAAGATTTTTTCAATTGTCTTTGAAAAATAAGTCTTGGTCACGTACTTTATTGAATCATCAACAATCATTAAAACAGTCCTGTATTTTTTAAATGTTGACAGTTCTTTTGTCTGTGGCTAAACTGAACTAATTCCGCCATTTTGTATTTTCACTAATACGTTTCTTCAAAAATGATTATCCACCTGTCAACGTCATTGAAGCGCCGAAATAATCTAGCACCATAGTACCTACCTAAACATGAAAAAGCCTTAAAAAGGAAACCTAACAATAGTAGACGCTATAAACTGGTGTAGGGACTCTGGTGTTACCAGAATAAGAACTTTTCTATTCAGAGCGTATTTCGCCAATGAAAATTAACCCGATCAGCATAATTATTTAAACCGCGTTTGTTAGAATACGAGTTATGAATATGAGAATATCTGACTGTTTAACAACTCTCAGTAATGGCTACATTAATAACAATCGATAATCTAGCAACGTCAGCTGTCAAATTCAAGAGTTGTAATTGCTAAAAATCCATAGTACACTTCACCAACTTATCTGTGCAGGCGGGAAAACACAGAACTAAAATAAATACTTATACCAACTTTTTGATTATATTATGTTATATATATTGATATTTTTTGACAAATAGAATTAAATTATTACTCTGACAGCTCAAGATCGCGTTATGCTTCATTGGCGAAATTCGACCATAAACAGTAAAGAATGAATTTACTTGAAATATGACCCTGAACTATCAGATAAGTATCAGCTCTGTTAATCACAAGTTCACAACGCAGTAACATGATGACATCTGATAAATCTTTCTTTTATTCCCAGTAGGAATACCATTACAGCTAGGTAATGCGACAGTGTCAATGACAATGTCAATGTGTCTTGGAATAAAAAAAGCCTGATAGCAATCAAGGCCACGGCCATGCGTACAAAGAGCATCAGATAAAATTGTTCTGCGGAAGTCAGATTTATCAAATTCCATGACTTGAGTGTACAGGGTGTACCTATCTGTATATCCCATACATCATTCTGGAAGTCCACGTACAATTTTTTGGACGGTTAAAAAAAAACCAACACAGTAATTTTGACTAACTAGTCGGTGTCCCTCCCACCTTGTATTGTATTTTGCTGATATTTCTTATAAAAATCGTTCCAATCCAGTCTTACAATTGTTTTTTTTTTTAATTTGTAAATGCGTAGCTGTTGACTTCAGCCGCGAAAAGTGCTGAAACGTTTGACAGATGTCAAATCTATCCAACGGCCGTGCATAGTTGCAGGCCTTGTTTTACCAAGGAAAAACAAAAAAAACGACTCCAATATATTAAAAATTACAATAAAATCGTAGACAAATTCTCAGCAGTCTTCATCACAAAAACAATAGCCTGACATGGCATGATGACACTGACACACTAGTTCGATCCTCGTCCAATTAGCACAAGAATCGATGCAAAACAACGATATTTTTAACAATAATTAACGTTTTACATTAATTTAATATTATGCAAAATGTTAATTATTCAAATTCATTCATTGTTAATAATTATAATTTGCGGGTTTTAATTGGTATGGTAGGCAACCCGTCAGTGGAAAGAACACCAGTATAAACTGGCCTCTTATTATATTGAAACTTCGAATTAAGCTAGGCCAGTTCAATGTCAAACTTACCACTGAAATGCAGGCCGCATTTCAGTCAATGTCGTATATTGGTCTCTCAATGTAGTTAGATAATTCGTGACCAGATGACTAACTTCTTAACTAATCATTCAACCTTCTAGATTTCCAAATCGGTTAGTTTTTTTTTAAATATTTGTGTTCATTTTATAGTTTTAATGAATTTCCCGGTTCAGTCATTTTAATTTTGATGTAATTCGTTTTTTTTTTTTATATTTTGACGTCCATTCATTTTGATTAAACGCATTTTAATATGCCGTGACCTGACGTGTACTGCTAAGAAATAATAACTTGGTGTTAAAATAAATCTAAGAACAATAACTATTAGCAGATAACTAGGTACGTATGACGTGTATGTAGTTATACTGCCTCTTTGGTCCAGTGGTCGCAAGCGCGACTACTGAGCATGTGGTCCTGGGTTCGATTCCCAGGTCGGGCAAAGTGTTATTGGGTTTTTCCATTTAATTAGGATATCGTTATTATCGTATCCGTTTTAAATAAAAACTAACTTGGTATGTTTTAAATCTGTACGAAATATTAATCCTTCATCATCGTCCTTCAAAAGATTTCAACGCGTTATTATGAGGAAAGGTGGGCAAAATATTTAAGCCTATTTTTTTTTTAACTTTTTAACAGAAACCTTTTAATACAAAATAATCTACAACTCTGTAGTTGTAGATTATTTTGTATTAAAAGGTTACTGTCAAATTCTTGATTAAATGACTTATAAAACAAGCTCATTTATCCATCGCGATTTATTGCAATCGGCATAATATCTTCTCAGTTCGTTGGCCGCATCCACATCAGTCTTGTGAAGGTAGGGTTGTTCCACCATTTTTAAGCCAAATAAATTGGATATTGATTTAAATTTACACAATATTTGTCTAGTGCCGTGAATGTACATGCTAGCGGCACGGATGATTGAGATGACGATTCTTGATCTTAGCCAACCCTTCACTATGCTAATGGACCTATTCTAGCGGTCAGCGATTGCAGCTTCAAGATGTTTTACAAAGATAAAACAGAAACCTTGACTGATTCCGTTCTTACAAGGTGAATGTTAAGGCTGCCTTCAAGATATCTTTAAAAAAGAATTTCAACGAGAGTTCATTGACATCGTACCGTAAAAAATAAGATAAAAGCAAATCTTTATGAGTTTGGCTCGTATACGTAATTTTCGTTGGCAAATATCTGTGTCAATGAAAGTTGGTCTATGGTAATAACTTGTTTTTAATAGTTATTTCGTGAAATACTAGCAATAGGAACTTACTTTTGCGGCTGAAAAATTCGATAGGTACTTTGCTTGCGTAAATAATAAATCAGAAGCCATTGCACGAGTTTTGACTAATTTAAAATTAAAAATACGTACCTACTTGTTTCACAAATAATATTTTCATAATTTTAAGAACTAATTATCTAGGGATGATACTGATTGTGCTTGTTGCAAACAATTTAACTTACATGTTGTATTTATTATAATTGTATTTTCAATTAAAAAATCGGCGGGTTTACGTTACGAAAAACGACCTATAGTTCATTCTCATTGAATGTTTTTTGCAATAATAACGTGTAGCCTAAGTACTTAGGTACCTACTCCAGTTACTTGATGACTCAGTCTTAATGGTAACCACGACTTGCATTTAATATATGCGTTTGTTAATTAAATGAATACTTATACTTACCCACTATACCTGCTACGTAGGTAGATATTTTTAGCTTCTCTAGGTTCCGTGAATATACATGCAAGTCAAGTGCAGGATCTTTTGCTTTTTTAAGTGTCAGAATCACAATAAAATGTAGAATCACTGTGGGAATTATCTTACTTGTATTTTATTTATATTCATTGTATTTGCGAGTGGGCCAGTGAAAAAAGGAAGTTCACAATTCGACGCGTATTTTTTTTTTAATGTTTTTGAATGATTCTTTTTTTAAGTGTCAGAATCAGAATAAAATGTAGAATAACTGTGGAATTACTTGTATTTCATTTTTTATTTTCATTGTATTTGCGAGTGGGCCAGTCATTCTGCCGGTCTTGAGTTTTTTTAATAATCAAAGAATTTATTCGAAAACGACACACATCCTTTGAGTTACCATTTTCCAGCGAATGAGTTACTTTTTAATACGAGCGCGCGGTGTAAACGTAACATAAATACGTCGATTTGAAAATCATACGAAAATGGTGGATAGCTGGGGTCATCTGCTACTTACTCAGACATTACCTACATAAAATTATTGCTTTATTGAGATGTTAGCTAGAAAAAAAGTTATGAGTCCTCAAACTAAAGAAAGATGATGATGAAAGATGTAAAAATACTTAAATCTTAATTTCAACTTGCATTTATAAAAAAAAACAAAAAATGTTTGAGGAGTTCCAATTCTAGCGAAACATAGTGTGTGACCTTTCTAATGGTATTTAATTTGCTTTTATTAAAAAAAAAACTTTAAGAGTTATTTTATAATTTTTGACGAAACTCGACCTTTACAGGAAATGAAATGTTTTGCGAAATTTAATACGTCAAGGTTGGTAGAAATTATGTAAGTTCTTGAATTAAGTATAAAGAAAATAGCTGTACCAGTTAGGTGCGTTACAGAAACAATTAAATAATTTATTTAATTAATAAATTACAGATGTTCGAATTGACGCCCTTCATTATGACGCCATACAGGCGCGGCGCATCTACGTCTGATTTTACAATTGTTGTGCATTCTGAGGCTTCACGGTGCCACGAGAGTGAAAGAGTGAAAAAATACGCTAAGACTGCGCAAGAGTGAGACAAAATTTCTACCTGATTTGTGTAACCCTCCCAAGGGAATAGTGAATGTCAATTTGCACCACTGCTACTGGCAAGCCGTCGATCATTTCATTTTTACCGTAAAGGTCGAATTTCGTCAAAAATGTCCTGCTTGATAAAAATATCAAATAACTTAAAGTTTTTTTTTTATAAAAGCAAATTACATACCATTAGAAAAGTCACACACTAGGGATGTTTTCCTAGAATTGGACCTCCTCCAAGTTGAAATTAAGATTTAAGTATTTTTTACATCTTTTTGTAAGTTTGAGGACTCATAACTTTTTTTCAACATCTGAATAAAGCAATAATTTTATTAAAATCTGCCACCATTAAAGATTAAAAACAAAAATTTTGCGTTTTACTCATTTTTAATAAAATTACAAAAAAAAAAAATTTTGCCAACAAAATTAGGGCTGAGTAAGTAGCAGATGACCCACCTATCCACCATTTTCGTATGTTCAACGTTCTGCCAAACACCCTATATAACAATATTTTCATAATTTTAAGAATTTATTCATATCTATGGATGATGCTGATGGTGCTTGTTACAAACAATTTAACTAAAATGGTGTGCCAGGATAATTATTGTACTTTCGATTCAAAAATCGACGTATTTATTTACGTTACTTTTACACCACGCGGTTTAAACGTAACGTTCTCGTGGTAAAGTAAAGTAAAGTAAAAATTTATTTAGGTAAGGCCTCTGAAGGCTTGTTTCCGCACGTTTTCTATACCTAACCCTAAAACACTGATGTGTTGTAAAACATTGCAATAAACATGATTGTGGCGTTTCGTAATACTTTAGTTCCCACTCCTTCTATTGTTATCTTTGCATCACAAACAGCAAAACAACAAGTTGTATTTACATAAGTTTCATCATTAGTTTATCATCTTATGAGCAACTTTAACTAGATATTATGAGATACCTAGGTCAGGCGAAGGTTCACTCAATTGTTTAACTGTTAGCCCTCTTGCCCAGGATTTGCCCCGTGAACATACAGGATGGTCAAATAGTGACGTCATAAAAAAAAAATCGGTTGAAGATATCTATTTCAAAATTGAGTTCTAAGATTCCACCCGAACAAATTACATACATACATTGCAAGTTAAATAAAAGCTTTTAATATTAGATTCCTCACGCCCAGGGGTATTCGAAAATACCCCTATTTACCTCATGGTTTTCGACTAGAGTAACAATTTCTTTCCCGAAAATATTTTCATCCGAGCTACCTTTTTGGAAATATCGATCGTTTTATAATAAAATAAAATTCGGAGGACCATAATTCGGAAACAGTGCGTCGTGGGGCCATGCTTCACAGAACCTAAATGGTTTCCATAGCCATGGCCAAGGTTAACCCGAAACTGAAATAAGATTTTCAGACTTCCCAAAAAAAAAAAATTAAACCAAATATTATTATTTTTTCATTGCTGGTCTTAGTGCCCCTAAGCGTGAACTCCAAAAACGACCCTCTGACCCATGGTGCGGTAGTACTAGGTTAGGTACGGCGCCGTAGGACGACACGACGACGACGCGGTGTCGTATTGCCGACTGCTCCCGTCATCGTCACCGCCGTGAGTGGAAAAGGCCATAAGGATCAACTGACGACCTCTCGCTAAATTTTTCGAGTTTCATCCCGTTGAGTTATTACCGCTTATTTCAATGAACCCGCGATTCACTTACCTTATACAGGGTGGAAGGGACAACGACGTTAAAAAAAACTGCTGTATGCTACAAAACTGTAACACCTACACGGTATTTTTTTTTCGGATGGGAAATCATCAAATGACTCCTACCGCTCTGGGCGGAGCGGAAGGAAGTGTCAGACTTTTACTGACTAAAAACCATCCATGTTCCTTCTTTTGCCCTTTATGTTCCAGGGCCGCGGTATCTCTTTCGAACAGTTCCGTAGCAACCGAACAGTCCCGCAGCACTTACACGGTTCAAATATATGGAACAGCAGATTTTTTTTTAAATTACTGGTTAAAAATTTCTATATTTTGGGGATTCAGAATGATGTACTGAATACGTGGTAACCGTTTTCGCGTCGGTGTCCCTTCCACCCCGCATAGATATCATTATTGCAACGACTAGCGACTATTCTCTCGTAGGGTTTTTATAGAGTTACCAAGACAACTAGTTGCCTAGTTATATTTTAAAGCCTGTTTTAGTGGTTTTGTATTAAGGCCTAGCTCCACCCAAGCTACGGCTAAGCTACGCACTTGTAGGTAAGGTAGGAAGCACGTCACATCATCTCGTATCCCGTACCCCTAAAGAGTAAATTTCTAATTAAGGATTCATTGCACTCTTATCCACCACTGCCTTAGATGTCATTGCACTCATTAATTAACTTGTCCAATTGCTATAATATACAATCAAATGCATAATTAAAAATGTCAGCACTTCCAAGCAAAAACGATTGACTCCTAATAACATCACGCTTCGTTCCCAAGGCACGGCCGGGCAGTACTACAAATGTTAGTAAACTCGAAGGAGATTGTGTTACTTGGTCACGATCTTCGTTTAGATTGGCGCGGTGCATACATAAGTAATTAGTAGTTAACTAACGAGTAAGGTAATTGTTGTCTTTGTTCGTTTTTAAAATCTGTATAAAATAGAC
Source organism: Eurois occulta (assembly GCA_950022335.1). NCBI lineage: Eukaryota > Metazoa > Arthropoda > Insecta > Lepidoptera > Noctuidae > Eurois > Eurois occulta. The sequence goes on from OX465502.1 coordinate 10,727,090, forward strand.
AAGATGCCTGAGAACTAAAGTTACTTTGTTAAAAATGCCCCCAACGAGACTCCTACACCCGTATGTATGAACAAGTCTAAGTGATTACTTGAGTAAATGTATTCTTGAAGTTAGAACCGTCAAAAGTTAGAATTATTAGGTTTGCTTTCTTTGTCTAAATGTATTCTTGAAGTTAGAACCGTCAAAAGTTAGAATTATTAGGTTTGCTTTCTTTGTCTAAATGTATTCTTGAAGTTAGAACCGTCAAAAGTTAGAATTATTAGGTTTGCTTTCTTTGTCTAAATGTATTCTTGAAGTTAGAACCGTCAAAAGTTAGAATTCTTAGGTTTGCTTTCTTTGTCTAAATGTATTCTTGAAGTTAGAACCGTCAAAAGTTAGAATTATTAGGTTTGCTTTCTTTGTCTAAATGTATTCTTGAAGTTAGAACCGTCAAAAGTTAGAATTATTAGGTTTGCTTTCTTTGTCTAAATGTATTCTTGAAGTTAGAACCGTCAAAAGTTAGAATTCTTAGGTTTGCTTTCTTTAACAGTTCTTACTTCGTTTAAATTCTTGTCTAAAATGGTTGCTGTCATTACAATTATTTTAATTTGAATATAGATTAAAGTGTTAAATATAAGTACATGGGCCCCTAAAATCATCTTAATAGAGCAGTTTAACGACTTCTTCTATGTAGCGGTGATTACAAACTATAAATGTGTTGACCAGAAATCAGCTACATATACAGCGTTGGTATTGACTCACAAAGATCTTGGATAACCAGGCGTGGCATGCTTCATGTATGATTTTGTGCTAGATGCATGTAATTATACTTATTCTACTCGAATAGGGTTTGCACAAACTATGCCTTTTTTTGGGATGGGAAATCATAGTATGACCCCGCCCGCTCTGGGCGGAGCCGGATCGGAAGGGAGTGTCAGACTTTTACTGACTAAAACCCATCCATGTTCCTTCTTTTGCCCTTTGTGTTCCAGGGCCGCGGTATCTCTTTCAAACAGTCCCGCAGCAGCCCTGGGCACAAACTATGCCTCATAGGGTAAACTAAGTAAGTACTAAAACATAACATAACTGCTAAAATAATGGAGTAGTAGTCAAGACTGTGCGTTTTTACACGTCCCGGCTGGTATAGCGGTATGACGGTAACTCTGGAGACGAATGAAAGCTTTCACAGTGTAGGTCACAGGAACCACTAACCCGGTTTATAATGGGTGTAAAAGTACCCTTAATGAAGTCAAAATTCACGCTTTCTCCCCGTCATTGCGATATTTTTTTTGTTTTTGAGTTTGTCAGATTGATGTACAGAATGCTTGGTATACATGTAGGTACCACTTAGCTACCTACCCGAGAGATGGGCAGACGAGAATGTTGTCGTCGCGCTTAAAACCTGGATGAGGCTGGCATAAGAGCGAGGAGCTTTACCCGGAGCCCGGAGGCGGGTATGCGCTACATGGGTCGCGAACGTCATGCGTAGCAGTTCTCGCGGCTCATCCGCAAAGGCGACAGTAAGCTCACGGTGGTGTTTTTAGTGGGTGCAAGTCCCACATAACTAAGCCGTCTCCCCCGGTCGGTGTGGTATACTTAGGCATTTTTCACCGTCAAAAAAAAAAGAAAAAAGAGCATGGAGCTTGGCACAAACAGAAGCCTATACCCAGCAGCAAGTGGTTGAAGTCGGGCTGTGGATGATGACCACCCGGCAGGAGGTGCGTGTAAGAAGCTACTTTATAAATACACACAGCTTCCTACTTTTTTTCTCAGTTCAATAGCGATTAGGCTACATTATCGACAATACGATCTGATTGTTTATTCCTTTGTATTACAAATCATCGTATCTAATTGATTTTATAACTTTTTTTTTCATTACATGAAGACACGCTTCCTGAAGAACTACTTTAACACTTAACTATTTTAAATTGGTGTTATAAAACATTTATCTGTGAAGGACTTTTTGTTTTTAATATTACTAAGTCCTGGCCGGATTTGATATCGTATCGTTTCCTCCTGGCAGCTTGAAACAGATTAATGAAATGGACAATGGGTGAAATCGAAGAAAAGCATTTGCCCCTATATGTCTAATTATCAAGTTTCATAAAGTAATTTGATCTACTAAACCTTTAGAACGGTCTATGCGTTTTTTCATTTATTTTGTCTCCTCCTTGGCTGTTCCCGTTTTCATAGAGTTGGGTCGAGTGGTCGCAATCGTGACCGCTGAGCATGAGGTCCTGTGTTCGATACTCGGGTCGGCAAAGTGCTATTGGAATAGGCTCGCCCCCATTCCATCATTCATTCATCATTCTCCTGCCCCCCAATTTATTTGGGGTCGGCGCAGCATGGTCTTCTTCTTCAATACTTCTCTATTACTTGCTCGGTCCTTATTACATGGGACTTAACCATAACTGGCGAAATGTGGAGAAATACCCTTCCGGGATTATAGGCCTGATGTGCTGATAGGGAATTATCTATAGCTAGATAGAAAACAGGTGCGTTGTTGTTGACTATGGTAGCTCTGCGGAAGCGATTAGTTACAAAAAACCACCGCGTGTTACGACGCAGAAGGCTTAAAAGCCTGAAACAAAAACAAATCATTGCAAGAAAAAATCTTATAGTGTTAAAAGCAAACACTTTAAATAAAATTAAATCATAAAGGAACATGACTAAATGGCAAGCCGATATTAATTCTCTGAATGAATTGGTACGGAAATGCACTGGGAAACTCCAAGGTTACTCTGTTATTGTGAAAAAGTATTAACTAAGTACAATGTAGTCACCTATTGTTATTTTGGATAGTAATCTATTTAGGTTTACACTTCCATGTCAAGAAAACAAAATACTTATATATATTTAGGAACAAATAATATCGTTTTTATCGGAACCAGTCGGTCATGGTTGATCGATACGGTCCTCTTTTTGTGCAAAAAGTTTCTTATTCATTGTTCCGATTCATTATTTTTTGCTTTAGACTACTGAAATAGAAATTCACTTGTAGTATCTGTGCCCTATACAACCTTAGTTTTTGGTTACCATAAACATTTTAAGTGGCCCTTGTACTCATCTTAACGAATACGGAATAACTCAACCTGGAAATCGCAAGGTAGGAATCAGCTGTGCCCTACATTTTGACAATTCTCTAAATAATTAAAAAAAAACTTTCAGCAACGTCCGCTGCAGGTCCCATCTTACTTATTAGACCAGGGCTGAAGCCTTTGAACATTGTAAAAAGTGAAAAAAAAAATAATAATAGTAGGATGAAACCCATTGGAAAAGGAAGAGACTATAACAAAAATGAAAGGAAAAATAATTTACGGGCGATCTGAGGTCGGGAAGTGGAAATTTTTAAGGGTAAAAAATGGATTATCTCGATTTCCGGCAAAACTACAAGTCCTATGGAAAAAAGTTAAATGTCCAAAATGTAGGTAATAAAAAGATCTAAGTACAACTTTTGTATTTCCACTTTTTTCACATATCACACCTTAAAATTTATTTGAAAAATTCAAAAAATCTAGTATTTGGTTTTTATTTTTAAATTTTCGTCTAAGTATATTTAATTTGATCATATTAAAATGAGCAAACAAAGGCAATAGCATTTATTCTATTTATGTACGCATATGAGATTTTTTTTTTAAATAAGGCCATTTGTAGGAGATCGTATATTTTGGTATCAAACCACAACTACAATGTGACAATTAATTTTGATTTTGATCCATTCACAGTTAGTGTGAATTCGGCCAAAAGGTGCTTAAGCCTCAATTTCTTTAAGTAGCGGTAGGTTGTATTTTGGTTTTATTATTTTATTATTTTCACTTTTACTTTATTTTAGTCATTTAGTTGCAAACCAAGTATATTTTTCTTACTTTGATTTAAGCGGTGTGTTTCCTGTGTTTGTGCTCACACCATAATTTTTCACTATATGTCTATACGTGAGGATTTGTAATTGGCTATCTGGTGACTGTTATTCCCTTTTTGTTTGTTTTTATTAGCTGTAAGTCCTCCATGTACTTAAATAAATAAATAAATAAATTATACGTTATTCAAATATTCATGTTATATAAAGAAGCTTGGCCTTTCCGAACTATGTTGGGGTCTACTTCTAGTCTTACTGGATGGAGATGAATACCAGTAATTCATTCTCACCTCTACCCTAACATCGTTTCCCTATGGCTTTGAACAGCGGTTGCACCTGTCCTTGCGAACGCGTCTCAAAAATCCGTCTTATACAGGCACAAGAATAGAGCTCGATTAAGACCCTGAACAGCTAGCCCTAAAGGTCCATTTGCTGAAATCTTTTCAAATGCGCATCGTACGCATCTCCAAAAACTTTTGCGGAAAGGTGAGAAGTAAAATGCCAATCAGCGCCTGTAGCTTTTTTTATTTGCGCTTGGAAGTCCTCATGGATGTCCTCCGCCCTGGGGGGGGGGCGAATGGGTCTGTCAGATTCCTACTGACACAAATCACACGGTGTTCTGCGACTTCCTTTGTTGCGAGTACTTGCGCAGTCACACTCATTGGCCGACATTAGCACACGGGCCGCATCACCCACTGCGCCCGTACACGGACGCAGTTCCTCATGAGCGGCGCGTACAGAACACGACGCGCCGCCGCCCCGTCCTGCACCCGTGTCTGGTCAGGTCATAGACTCCCCAAGTCTGACACCTGCAGGCCACACCCTATGGCGGACGGAGATCGTTATGCGCCCTCCGGCGCCTGGTGCATCTGCTGAGGATAGTGGGGGGTTGAGTCCTCCCGCTCCCTAGCACCTGAATGTCTGTTCTCAGCCTTACTTACTTTATACAAACTTGTTAGACCACTGCAGCAATTAAGTTAACTAAATATTTCAACTGACACACACAGATGAACCCGCAGTTACTGCGTAGTTTGATATAACAATGTTAATTTTTAATTGTTTTATAGTTACAGATTTAATCTCCTGCATGAAGCCGCAGTGCAATGAAGCCATTTATAAAGCAGGTAAATATTGTTTACAAATTATTGTATTTTTTTATGGTTGGAAATAGGATTCTAAGGCGCTGTATCAAAGATATTCACATATTTACGAGCAATAGCCGGGACAAGATGAATAAGTAATCCAATACTTGTTACTACTTTGTAACAAGTCGGTCTATCTAGCGTCATACGCCCCCGTCAGGTAGCATTCGATTGTCAAAATAAAAAATGACCGGGACCTAATTTTTTGTAAAAAAAAAAACAATTTCCGCTATAAAAATCTTTTATTTAAATCTCTGTGCGCTGTATCAACTGTCTAATAGAATCACGTGACAAGCACATCTTTGAACAAAACAAATGAATGAAATTGTGTTGAGCTAAGAGCATATAGATGCGACCTGCGATGCAACGGTACTATGGTACCCGGATCGTGCGTGTATAAATAAAAGGTGTTTATGAAAATTAATTGATAGGTCTCTGTCAAAACTTTTCTTATTTTCAACTCAACAGAAACTTACTGTATTTAGGGTTACGTACCCAAAGGGTAAAACGTGACCCTTATGGATTCGTCTTGCTGTCTGTCTGTCGGTCCGTATGTCACAGCCACTTTTTTCTGAAATTATAAGAACTATACTGTTGAAACTTGGTAAGTAGATGTATTCTGTGAACCGCATTAAGATTTTCACACAAAAATAGAAAAACAACAATAAATTTTGGGGGTTCCCCATACTTGAACTTTTATATTATGTTACTTGCTGCTACGCAACCCTTCATGGGCAAGTCCGATTCGCACTTGGCCGCTTTTTTTATAATAGGTGTCGAACGGCATAATTTGCGCGATGTAATCCCGCTCTATTTATTAGGATAACGGCTATGGTTCACAGGGGTTCAAAGTCATTTGTCAAAAGATGTGCTTTTATATTTTAAAAATTCAAGGTTGGCAACATTGCTGTACATCCGTAGCATCGCCATGCTGCGTTGCACAATGAGGTTGTTTACCGGACATAAATAAAGAGGATATTACGTTTCCAATTATTGATTTCAATGAATCATCTTGGTCGTAAAGAAGGGCCATCGCACTTTATTGCAGAAGAAGTTTCTAGGTTCTCACAGACAATTAATTATGTGCCTACTTACCTAGGTAGTTATTCAGAGCTAACTGCGCAAGAAAATAAACGGTCGAGTCAATGTTAACTTTCATGGAATCTTCCGCTTTTTTACAAACGAATGATGGGCGTCGTGTATTCTCATTAATTGGCACTAGCACTCTAGCCCCACTAAGTGTTGGCCTAATAAAACTAAGTATAATCAATAGTTCTTAATTAACTAATACTTGATACTAAAGGTAAAACCCAGCTTGGCTAAAAATAGTACAAAAACAAAGACAAGAAGTGTTCAGAAAATCTACGATATTTTTATCCCCATGGGTAAGCTTCTATTGTTACTTTTGAGTCTATCAGTATTTTACATGGAGCGACTGCTATGAGTACTCACTCATAGCAGTCGCTACATGTAAAATACTGATAGTCAGCTGCATCCAGTTGGCCTGCAGGAAGACCAAAAGGCCAAGTAGGCAGGCAGATGATGACGAGTCTGAGGTTACAAACGTCAAGCATAATACAGGCTCCTACAAGACTGCCTCAGTGCCTCGCTGGTCCAGTGGACGCTAGCGTAGCATGAGGTCCTGGGTTCAATTCCCGGGCCGAGCAATTTAGGTTTTTCCATCAGGAATTTCTCAGTAGCAGTCACGGACTCTAAGAGGTAGCTGCAATAGGCGCGCCCCCTATTACATGGGACTTAAATATAGCTGGCGAAATGCGGGTGCACCATTAGGTAGAATAGGTACACCTCTGCCTAAGTTTTCGGGGATTGCAGGCGTGATGTTATGTTATGTAATAGAACTAGAGGATCACCATCATTCTCCTGCCCGTATTCCAATTTATTTGGGGTCGGCACAACATGTGTTCGTCTTCCATGCTTCTCTATTAGTAGTGTGCGCCATGTTTTCGCTTTCTATTTATTTTGTTCTAGCCTGCGCACATACTTTTATATTTTTGTAGTGTTTATTTTATTCCCCATAGTTGTTTTATTTATAATCCAAATACTGTTTATTCAATTAATTTTTTTTCCTAATTCATAAAATCAAATATTTATGCTGTCTTGATTTCCGTACGTTTTTTTTTATTTTTTTCTCACGGGTGACCACTGAAAACCAGCGCTGTGCTGTGGGCCCTCCATAGCACAGCATCATGCTGAGTGATACCCTGCTTGTCGCAGTCACGACGTGCAAGCTGATAACTTTTCTTTTTCTGTTTCTTTCCTGCTGTATTAATGCGCCTTATGATTATTGTAATTATTTTTGTTTTTTTTTGTATGCACGTCATGTCCCTGCGACAAATAAATATTTTTTCTTTCTTTCTTCATTCTTCTAGTGACCCCCGTTCCAGATATAACATCTTTCACACAGTCCATCCATCGTATCTTAGGTCTTCCCCTACTCTTATAGCCATCCACATTCATACTCAAAGCTCGCATCACGAGCTCATTGGGTTCAACGGATTAAAAGACCTCTACTAATATAACCAATACATTGCGTTCCAGGCATTCGTGGTGAGTGGCGCGGCTCTAAACATAGCAGGACATGGATGCGCACACGGCTACCCGGCCGTGCTGTTTGCGCAGCTCAACAGAGATGGAGGGCCTGTCACGCTGTCGGATCATGACACTTCTTGGATAGGTAAGCTTTGGATTCTTCTTTTTTTTAATATCAGACACCGCTCAATGAAGAAATACATAGAAGGGTTTCGTTGCTAATTTATAACAGCCGTACGAGTCAATCTTCAGGGTAAGCTATGCTTACAGAGGTTGAAGCCTTAATGACCCGTTCATACCGAATTTGCACCGTGCTGCGCCAGGGTAGGCCGTGAAATTCAAATTTAGTTTTTTGCAATTTCAATTGATTAATTGAAATTGCAAAAAAACCTAATCCCATTGAATGACTTTTTCATGAAATAGTAATTCAATGGGATTAAATGAACATAGAGGGTTGTATTGATGATTTTAATAATTATAATAGGTCGCGAATCACATTTGAGCGAAGAAAATTATTTCTCAATAAGAAATTACAAAGATTTCACTTACTTGAGAACATTTTAATCAATATACAACCTGACGCTGACCTGCAAATTTCAGAAAACCTAAGAAAATTTCAATTTCGCGGCTACCCTAGATGTCTATTAGCTACCCTAGCGCATCTTCCTTAAGCAGTTTGGTCCTCGCTGTCACGAATAGATCTTTGACAGACGTAATGGGTAGTAAGAAGCCCAGTCTGACAATCAGTCTTACCAAGGGATATCGGGTTACTCAATAACTGGGTTATGGAGGTCAGATAGGCAGTCACTGCATGTAGATCTCTGGAATTCGGCTGCACCCGGTTTGACTGGAAGCTGACCCCAACATAGTTGCGAAAAGGCTAAGCAGATGATAATGAGCTTAATTGGAGACAACATGATACATATTTCACCGATCCGACGGACGCGTTATACGAAGATATCAATTCCTATAAATAAATAAATGAATACTCGAACTGCAAGGAGTTGTAAAAAAATAATTTAACTATATGTTTATAGGAGCAAAAAAAAAACACTTCACGGTTTAAAAAATAAATAGTTCTTTAACAAGAATTGAAGAATCCCTTTTTGATTGGAACCAGAGTAACAAGTAAAATAATAAGTAAGATAACGTACGGTCAACAACTACCCGTAAACTCTTCAAGGTCTCTGATTGTCAAGGTATTTAAAACGAGTTTGTGTAAACGAGATTACTATTTGCAGGTATTTCTTATTTGCACTAAAAGTAGGTGACGTGATTATTTGCTGACAAAAATGCGTTTTCCTGTCAAGTAGATAATGGAATCTCGTGTTTTTTTAACCCAAAAATTGCTACAAAAACAGAGTAGGTAGATTCCCAGAGAGTAGATTTTTTCCCAGAGTAGATTTTTTTTTGGTAGAGGGTTTGTCCTTAGGACTAAAACCACCTTTTGCCAAAATGTGAACATCCACTCCAGTACGGTACATATTTCAGAGATAACTTACACATCATCATATGCCTAGCCTTTTAGGTTCGGCTTGCAGTCTATCCGGATGCCGCTAAATACCAGTAACTATAACTCATTACAAGTAACTATAATGAAGATGAGGCCGTTATTACAATCCCTCCTACTAAGTCACCGCGCTTTGTTGACAGGAACTTTTTAATTGATCGTCATTGTAGACCTAATAGCTTACTTACAAGCTTTGAAAATGGTTGAAAACGGTGTCTTTACCAAAGCAAATAATTACCAAATTACTTACTGTCCCTCTTTTCTTCCAGCGTCCGTAGTCGGCGTGATGGGTATCGTGGGCAACTTCGTATCCCCGGTTTTGATGACCAGGTTTGGGCGCCAGCGAGCCCACCTCATCTCTACACTACCTGCCCTTCTAGGATGGATAGTCTTCATCTTCGGCAACTCTGTCCCCCTCTTCATACTAGCAAGACTTCTGCACGGACTTGCATTAGGACTTAGGACTCCTTTAGCAGCCATTCTAGTCGCAGAATACACTGATCCGAAGTATCGAGGAGCGTTTTTAGGGACTTTTGCTATATCTCTCGGACTGGGAATATTTTTGTCGCATTTATGGGGAGCGCATTTGACTTGGAAAATGACTGCGGCTGTTTGCTCTCTGTTTCCACTCATAGCCATGGCTATTATAAGTCTGTCTCCCGAATCACCAAGTTGGTTAGTCTCCAAAGGCAAGTTTGTTGAAGCAAGAAAGGCTTTCAAATGGGTCAGAGGCGAAGGTACGGAACAAAAGGAGGAACTAGAAGCCATGATCAATGCCCAGAAAATGGAAAAGGCCGAGAAAAGACCAGAATATGTTGAAACTCATGCCTGCAACAATATTTTCAAGAAAATAGTTGAAGCTATCAGTGAAGTTGTAAAAATATTTAAGAAAAAAGAGTTCTATAAACCAGCTATCATTGCTATAAGCATGCTGGTTGTTTTTGAGTTCGGTGGAGCGCATATGGTGGCTGCGTATGGAAATATAATCCTCCAAGTGGTTTTGGACAAGAAAGACGCCAAAGACGTCGCGTGGCAGTTCACAGTGATTGATCTATTGAGAACAGTGTGTGCATTCTTAGCTATATTCCTACTAAAATACTTTAAACGAAGGACTATTTTGTTCTCGAGTGGTGTTATGACTATTCTGTCTATGACAGCGATTTCCGTCTTCGTTTATTTGAGAAGAGCGGAAGTTTTTACCGAACCGTGGATGTTGGAGATCCTTCCCATGGCTTTAATGGTTCTGTACACTTTATCTTTTTGTCTAGGCTTAGCACCTCTAAATTGGGTGATATGTGGCGAAGTATTTCCTTTAGCTTATAGAAGTTTAGGATCAACACTTTCTACGTCATTTTTAACTCCTTCTTTCGTGATTTCTATGAAATCAGCACCATATTTGTATTCCTCAGTGGGAGTTGAAGGTGCTTACTTAGTTTATTCAGCGATTTTGACTGTGTTCCTAATTATAATGTATGTGTTGCTGCCTGAAACTAAAGATAGAACTTTACAAGATATAGAAGATAGTTTTAAAGGTAAGAAAAGTAGTGATCCGGAGGCACAAATAAAACTTATTTCAAAAGAAGATGGTGTAGTAGTTAATTAAAATAAGTAATATTGTTGAGTACTAAGTCATTCCTGGCGTTTTGTATTAAGCTTTTAAAGTACCAAAAATACGTACGAATTTTCTTAGTTTAAAATTACAGGGTATTTTTGTATCCAAGCAGACATAATTATCACGGATATAATTGTGACTCGGAAGAAGAATAGTAGGAAAGCCCTTTAAAAAGTTGATTCATTGTTCATGAATAAATAAATAAATGAATAAAATTAAGGAACAAAATCTGATCAAGTAAAGTAGAGCACCATTTATAGAGAATTTTTCATAGAACCTGAAAAAAAATATAAAAAATAAGACCGTCTTGCACTAAAAATCACTAATTATGTCTTTAACGCTAAACGCATTTCGAAAATCGTTCTGTGTGTGTCAATTGTTTAAAGATGACAGAGATCGAATACCTATTTTAAATAGGACCTACACTTACGCTTAACTAATTTAGTGATTTTTGGATTTTGTGGTATGAACGAGCCTTAGTGGATATCTACAATATTACAAAATCTAAGACTCTTAGATCTTGAAGTTTGAACCGAACTATACCGTCTTAGACTAAGACTGGGCCACATCGTACATCGCCAGATATCGAGCGATCGAGCGACCGTCGGAAATTTCGTTCTCATATTTTATATCTTTAACGTACCATAATCGCGTATGTCTGTAGTTCGCAATGTGAACCGAAGTATGAAAAGAGGGTCTCTCGGCTTGCTCGCTAGCTGGCGGTGTAGCCTGCGCTTAATGCGCAGACCGTCACACTAACTCTCGAGGGGTCATAACGCGAGCCGGACGAGGCATCGTTTCATCTCTTTTCATACTTTGGTTCACACCGTGAATTACCCGAAAGAACCGAAACGAAGTATGAAAAGAGGCTCGCCCGGCTTGCTCGCTAGCTGGCGGTGTGGCTTGCGCTGCGCAGACCGTCACTCGCAGCTAACTCTTGAGGGGTCATAACACGGCTTCACCTCTTTTCATACTTTGGTTCACACTGTGTCCACCGAAAGAGCCGAAACGAAGTGTGAAAAGAGTCTCGCCCGGCTTGCTCGCAAGCTGGTGGTGTGGCCTGCGCTTTAAGTTTGAACAGAACAATACCTACCTACCTACTGTGACATCATACTAAGGTTAAAAAAAAGAAACAAAGAATTTAAGGTGAATGCTTCAACCAGCCCGCGAAATTCAAAAATTCTTGCGTTTTTTGCAATTTGCAGGCCAGTGCTAGGTTGTATGTTGATTAAAATATTATTCGCGGCTGTAAGACGTATGTAGTTACAGAATTATAATCATCAAAATCACCAATAGAACCCTCCAAGTTCATAAAGACGTAGGAACAAAAAAAAAACAGAAGTCATTCCTACAGCTTTATGAACTTAGAGCGTTTTATTAATGATTTTGATGATTATAATTCTGTAACTACATACGTCTTACAGCCGCGAATAATATTTTAATCAACATACAACCTAGCACTGGCCTGCAAATTGCAAAAAACGCAAGAATTTTTGAATTTCGCGGTCTGGTTGGAGCATTCACCTTAATCAAGTGCTTCGATCAATAATTATTGGTCGAAGGTCAAGTGATTCAAAACAAGCCATATTTATACATGTTGCTATTCTTCCTGTGATTATTTGATTTCAATATTCTTTTTAGTGAGATTAAAAATATTTTTAGTCTTAACATTAACCCAAATAGAATATTTTTTATTAACAAACGTGTATTTTAAAGACTATTTTTTTAAGATGACAATACTGTACAAATAGACTTACGATTTTGTTATACATTTTTTGGTTTTATTTATACCCTTTTTATTTTCCAGCGTTTCCGTTTTTTTTAATACATGTGTTTAATGTAAGATTTTTACTTTAAACACCTCCATGACCCCCGTACTATTCAATCCATCCATCAGCACAATGTTTTGAGTGCGTTACATTGAGTTCAAAGGTAAAACGTGATTTTCTCCCCAAATAAAGTCGTTTCCCAGCAATATTTTTTGTGTAAAGTTACTTTAATTTGATGTAGGTACAGACTCCAGCATATGAAGCTACTACAATCTCAAATCAATGTCAAATTTCTTTAATAGAAATCTATTAAAGACTTTATCACTAAAGCTTTAGGTTCAAGGTTGATTGGAAAAATTTTAGTTTCGGGTAGCTTGACGCTGGCGTCTGTTGTACAAAGTGCTTGGTCGACGGCTTCGTGAAGGGTCCGTTTACTTGGGCTGGGCCAGGTACGAAGCAAACCTTATCCAACCCGCTGGCTTTTTAGATTATACATTAGCAGATATTGAAAACAATTGAAATATTTCGTTTTTTTTTTTTTAAGTGATTGGAGTAATAATCAGAGACCAAATGGTTGAAAGTAATCAGTGGCGTGCCCGCAATAAAAAGGAGGCAAAGCCCAAATAACAACTGACGATATTTGGGTGAAAAAAAAAGTTCCGCTATCTGTTCCGAGTTCTGACATTGGTTTTTAATAACGCCGGTTTTATTTTTCTATTGTTTAAATATGCCTAAATATAAAAATACAAATAGTGGTGATTAACTTTTCGTATTAAATATCCCCTCACAAAATAAGTAATGATAAAAGAGCCATCTATTGACTTAAATGTAACAACTCAACTCTACAAGTCAATTCGTAAATTTTATTTCCCTTACTTTGCGACAGATGGCGCTCAAATAATAAATTGGCTTCTAACTACAAATTGTTGAAAATTTTTGTAATTACTCACATGTAAACAGCCATTAAACTCTTCATTCTTCGCTTCTTTACCACGGACGGATGACAATCAACAAAGCACACAGTAGGCATGGTATTACTAGATAGATTTACAGATACATATCAGCAATGACATACCTCCAGTGGCTTTGAGAAAAGCCGTTTGTTGTTGTCAATTCGTTTGAGTAAATTTGGTGAATGCTTTAATTGTAATACTTCAATTTATAATAAAATTACTTTAATTACTTTCTGTATTCTAAATCAAAAACTCTATCTTTCTGTAAAAATGATTTTATTACATCAGCATAAAATGTTGGTGAACGTTTTAATTCTACCAATAGCTGTTTTTCTATAGCAATTGTCGATAATTCGGAAAGCCGCACTTGTCCTTGTGTATTTCTTAAATATGTGTGAATACGTTTTAAAGATGAAAAAGCGCGTTCCGCGGAACAACTTGTCGCGGGAATTGTCACAATTAAATGTGCTAACTTTAAAAGTTCATGAAATGCATCCTGAAACTAACTGACGAGATATAGATGTTTCAATTCGTGTTTTACCAAAACTACAGAATGAAATAACAGCATTCAAGTGCTTTTGAGAATTCTGATGTCTTTTCATGGCACCAGAGAAGTTATTTAAATCATCGTAACCTGATGCACTCCAAGCATTTTTATCATTAGAGAAAAATATGCAAGGCCAACAGAAAAATTTGTTTAAGGTGAATGCTCCAACCAGGCCCGCGAAATTCAAAATTTCTTGGGTTTTTTGCAATTTGCAGGCCAGTGCTAGGTTGTATGTTGATTAAAATATTATTCGCGGCTGTAAGACATATGTAGGTACAGAATTATAATCATCAAAATCATCAATAAAACGCTCTAAGTTCATAAAGCTGTAGGAATGACTTTTTCTGTTTTTTTTTTGTTCCTACACCTTTATGAACGGTGAGGGTTGTATTGGTGATTTTGATGATTATAATTCTGTAACTACATATGTCTTACAGCCGCGAATAATATTTTAATCAACATACAACCTAGCACTGGCCTGCAAATTGCAAAAAACGCAAGAAATTTTGAATTTCGCGGGCTGGTTGGAGCATTCACCTTAAATGAGAGCAGCCGACCAGCCATTGAATACTGTACGCTGATCGTTTAAAATACCTATTATGGTTTTTAGCTTTCTGAGAAATATTCAAATCAGGGGTAGGCTTAGAAGAAGTAACGAGATTATATTTTTCTGTAAAGCTCAAATTATTTACCTTGCCCAGTCAGTACCGACTTCACACACTTTAAGGGATGATTCTCATTAGAGCGGGCCGTGCCAGGGCCGGGCGGGGACGGGCCGGAGCCCGTCCGTGCTGCACGATTTATATTAAACCGTGTGTTAAACGGGTTAGGGATGATTCTCATTAGAGCAGGCCTACAACCGTGGCGTCGTGCGGGCCCGGACGGGACTTGGAACATGCACTGGTGTAATATGAATTGCTTCATACAAAATGTATGTAACGTTTCAAATCCGTGCCCCGTCCGGGCCACGTACACGGCCCGCCCCGGGCACGGCCCGCTCTAATGAGAATCATCCCTAATCCTTCACAAGGAACAATTGCATGCGTTTCCGAATTCATTTTAGAGTAAAAAAACTATGATCACTTATATCAATGACACTAAACAACTTTAATTACAGCAAAAACTCACAAAACTTTAAATCACAAGAAATTGAAAAAATGATATCACAAAAAAGCAATACACCAGAAATCTCTCAAAGCATAAATTGAACTGATTTGAAATCGATAGTTTCTAACCAAATCCGCAAGATTCGCAGCGTTGCATTGGCGCGAATCGCGGCCGAACACGCACACATTCTGTCTCAAATAGAACTTACACTGACTTACACGCACACACTCAAACAAAAGCCCTGTTTTATATTCAATACAAATTTCCTAATAAGTACCTACCTACGTCATCAAAACAGGTACATTTTGCTAGCAAAAAGTGAAAGGTCAGATAAGCCTAATGCAAGCCATTCGCGAGTAAACGAGACAGAGATTAGCACGGGGCGGGGTCACTAGTTCACTATTGAATGAACTGACCGTAGGTCGTAGGTACGATTGCGCTCTCTAACTCTTCTTATGTATAGTGTTAGAGCGAGCCAGTCTCGCGGCCGGCACGGAGATTGGCAACGTCGCGCACAGTTTGAGTAAATAAAACTGACAACCTCGCATACGCTAAATAAAAATGTACTTGTGGCGTTTGGCGCGTGGAGAATCAGCTGTTATTATTGTTTGACATAAATGCATTTGACTTTTTTTTTTCTTTGCGTTTTGTTGTAAGGCAAGCCGGGCTTTTCGGCTTGTATGAGAGATCCGCCACTGAAAGTAATCAATACTACAGTAATCCTGACATGTCGTTAATATATTATTGATATCGATAAACTGGATAACATAAATATAATATATTATATAAATAAATATATATAAATATAATATAAATAAACCCATCGAATTTCGGAATTACCCTTTCGGTGGGGTAAATTGTGCATTAAAATGAAACTACTGGTAGGTACCCATTTAGTACATATCGAGTCTGCGTTTTTGGTCCATATAGGTATTATGGACCATGTCTTTCTCCAAATGATTTTAGACCATAAAATGTAGAGGGTTTAGTTCAAAATCGAATGAGAAAATTTGACTGTTTGTGGTCTGATAACTTGATGCGCTGGCGACTGTACCATGTTGCTTGGGGTCGGCACAACAAGTTATCTTCTTGCATTCTCCCCTGTCAACCGTCACACTATCATTCACTTTGCTTTCATACCCTCCAAAACTGGGAACAAATTAATATTTACTGACATTTTATATCCAGCAAATATACTTTACATCACGCCTGTAATCTTCGAAGGGCATAGGCAGAGGTGTAAGTATCTACCTAGTACTACACCCACATTTCACCTATTGCCATCAACTGGGCACAAATTCAGACTCCGTGACTGCTACTGACAAGTTCCTGATGCGAAAACAAAATAACAGTTTGCCCAACCTGGGAATCAAACCCTGAACCATTTGCTCAGTAAGTAGTCAACCCCGCTAAAAACACCTGCAATATTACAGGCAGGATATAATTGTCAAACCAAAGAGAAAGCTGACATGTCTCATACAAAGTCTATAAATATAAATAGGTTTAGAAATAAAATAAATTGATGGTTTAAAGTTGAATAAATTATTTTTATTGTTCTCAAGGCACATAATTACATGTATCATATATTAAATCCATCCACAATAAATATACCATTGAATACATAACATTTCAATACAAATTAATACTTATTATGTTTAGAACAACGAGTGTGCTTCGCATACTTCTTACCACTGGGTTAAAACATCTACATAAATGCAACTATTATATCAGTGAATAATGTTTATAAACATTCCAGAATAAATACTCCAACAACAACAAAATCCGTTGGAGCTAAGGCGAACAACGCATGTGACGACACGAAAAGATACTTTGATACGTACCTACTTATACTAATTATAATCAGTGATCGGAATGGGCTGACTATATTTGCCTAAACTTCGGAGAACAGAGTCAGAAAGTGGAGACTTCCTTACGACTACATTTTTTTTTCCAGGGATTCGGGAAAAATCTTTAGTAACTTGAAAATAAGCTTTATTCAAGATGTGTAAAGGCTATTTTTAACTAAACTTGCAATGAACAAATCTTAGGAATTTAGGAGCCTATTCCGGTCACTGCTAATTATACTAACATGTATAAGTTACTGTAAAAGCCCAAACTGCAGAAAATCCTAAGTTGTTCCAGTAAAACCTAAGGTTTACTAGTAAAACCTAAGATTTACCAATATAGGGGCCTTCACAGTAATACCAATTTACATTCTCAATGTAAGTTGGTTGTAAACTTATTATAATATATATATTTATTATACTTCCACCTTTTTTTTTCAGATATAACATTCGGTCCATTTATATCACATCTGTCCAGATATTTCCAACAACAATCAAGCTTTAAGCAAGCACAGCCTATGAATTTCCATTCAAGATACAATAAATTACTAATTAAAACACAACAACATTTAAATAACAACCTAAATCCACTAAACTTAAGATACATATTTCCATAACAGTATTGTGATGTGGGACTAGGGATAACTATCTTTGGTGATATTAATATAATTTAGAAACTTACATAAAAGTAGAGGAAGACCAAAGAAACAATGGATGGACTGTGTAAAGGAATCATCCTTTACACAGTCCATCCAGAAATGAGGTGTCTGAAGAGATGACGAGTAATAGATAAGTATGGACGAATAAGACTTGCAACCCCAAATGAATTGGGATATGGGCAAAAGAATGATGATGATTTTTCCAGAGCAATGGCAGTGGAGCTAACTGAAATACAAAACATAATTCATAACAAGGCATTCTATTGGTAACTTCTATCATACTATAAGCTCCTACAAAATAATACATCTAAAAATGCAAGCTACTACATAAACATAAAACTTATGCTGGAATTGAGTTCCAAATCTCCATGATTTTCCCTGAACTCAGATCAGGCGGACCAAGAACAAATGGTCCAACATGCTTCGGTCCAAACATTTTCAATTGTTTCACACTGGCAGAGCTCAGTATTAAACTGGATAGCTGTGTGCGGGCTACTCCAATCTTCTCAGCTATCACTCCTGTTATGTGAACGTCATCGATCCAGAAGTAAGGAGTAGACTGAGCTATTTTTAGTAGACGTGGTATTACATCTAGAGAGTAGAGGATTGCCCAACCTGAAAATGGTCATGAATTTGTATAAGTTTGCGATTTTGAGGTGACAGCTAAGGTTTATTAATTCTTTTTTGTTTGTAAGAGGAGCCCAGAGGGTTTTCAGAAAGCAAAATCAGGACAGGAAACCTACCAGCTGTATGGGTAGGGTGTGATGGGAGAATGCCAACAATATTTGAAAGCTCATTTTCAGATTTCATAAGGCATAAAAAAATTACAATGGGGTATTGACCAGGGCATTTATTCATGTATTTGCAAAATACTACACAATATCATTCCATTAAAATAAGAAAAAAACTAGAAAGCAAATAAAATAGATTTCATCAAGAATAATATCACTGGAATGAGTTTTTTTTCCCAAAATCTCAAGGAAATATAAAGTAACATGAAGATATTAATTATCTCACTTTAATTAAAGTTTCATTTTGGAACTTAAAAATCATTCCAGGATTTTTGGGAGGTAAGTACCTATTATCTACATGTTAAAAAAAAAACAATTGTACAAACCTGCACAATAAGTCGGATAGTGAGATGCCCCATACTCTTCCGTAGTCACCTTCCATTTAGATTTCTCAGATCTCTGAGCCTTAGCATTCTCCAGGACCTGGCATGTGATCAGATCTTTAGCGCCCCACGGAGACAGTTCTCTTGCCAGAAAGTGTATCAGCTCCAGAGAATTCACCACAACATCATCATCAGTCTTCAAAATATATTTGGCTGTCGGGCAGTGGTGCGCTACCCATTTTAAACCCATAACGTGCTTGTAAGTCATATTCCTATAGACATCCACGAAATTACCTTGGACTATATCCCCATACTGCATACTTTCATTCTTCATTTGGTTTGCTACAGTAATGTTTTCGGGTTCACCGATCAAAAACACGACTTTAGTCGAATCATGGTTCCGACCCCAAGTATTGCGAATAACCATACGATTTTCACGGTTATTTGGGTTCGAGGATATAATTATCATTAACAGCAAGCCTGCAGAATATCCCTTACATGGTTGTGGGTTAATTTTGAAGTTAAAATTGTTGATATCAATCAATTGTGTGTAGTTATCCTCAACTGTCAGGTGGGACGTGTTAAAAGGTCCTAAAAGACTGAATTTGGGATCCTTTATTCTAACTATATTAGGCGCTGTGCCAATATAGACCTTATAAATGACAGAGAGAGCGCAAACAACAAATAAGATTTTGTGAATCATTTCTACTTTGTCGCAGCGTTGTCCTTCAGCCATAGCCAATATTTACCAACAGGAAAAAAAATCAATCTTCACGAGTCCGTCGACAAAACATAATTGCAAAATCAATATATAACACCAGACAGCATTTATCACCAAAACAACGATAATAAGAATCAACACCAACACTATGGAAAAAAATTAATCACCGAAAACAAACAGTGCCATTGGTCCATTAATTAATAAATAAATAGTTAAATACTCTAGCGAGAAGAATGTCGGTCAAGTACGTACAAAACAAATTTGAGCCTTGGTTTTATGCCATCTAGTGGGAGCCCTTTTAAAGCTTGACTAAAGAAAACTACGCGGGAAATTTAAATTTAGTCCCTGAGTAATATCGTGTATGTGTTCGTAGATAAAATAGGCTTTATGTAGGTATTGTGAAAGTGTATGTGTTTACTTTATTTTGGAATAAATTGCCGAAGTTGATAAGAACCGCAGCTGTGTACGTTCTTTTGTTTGCTGTTTTTTTGTTTTATTACCTAGAGTACGTATTAACTTCGACTGACGTACCGGAGATTCTAAGAAATTTTGTCTTTTGTATGATGAAGTTGCACATGTTTACTTCGGTCACTAGACTTTTGTCAAGTTGTTACACTTTAACATTATCTGACAGATGAAGAAATAATTTGAATTCGGTGAGAAATACTGAGGAACAACAAGTGGATAAGAAGATGAAACAGACGATCCTGTCTCTCCACCAAGCATCAAACAAGCACTTGATACAGCGAAACTATTAGAAAAATACTTTTTATATAATCAAGTTGATCCAGCAGTATCTTAGGATATCAGTAAAATACATAAGGAAATATAAATAGTATTGGAGCAGCAAAAAACATCAGATGAAGATAGCAGACTATACGCAAGGTGTTGTTATTTGTATGAATGTTAATGTTCGTGTGAAAAATGTGTACTACTTATATTAGTAAATTATTATTATAGAATACTAAAATAATAGTTTTTATTTCTCTCCATTTAACGACTACTTATCATTATACTTTATTTATACTTATTTAGGTAATAACATTCAAAAATTAAATGATCCAAAAGTAAGAAGTTAAGATTTAGATTACAGGAAAACGCGTTAATGTCACATCGAATTTTTATTTTATTTCACATGGTAACATTATAGTATATTCAGCGTATTAGACAAAGACGGCAAGTATCCAGCTGATGGGACAGCACGCCCGTTAACTCCAGGGAGTTGAGAAATTCAACGGGGTAGGCAGTCCTATCGTCATTAGCCATCACAGTGTCTAGGTATGGATGTATATACTTTTGAATCGCCGACGTTCGCGACGACCACTCGTTCTTTGGCGACAGCACTGCCCACTCACACAACCAACCACTCTTTATTTTTTATATTAACCGTCAAATTGAGAAAAACGTGCACGTCATGTTCCTTCTTAGCCCTTTGTGTTCCAGGACCGTCGTATCTCTTTCGAACAGTCCCACAGCCCCGGCAGGCATCGGCTCTGGCGGACCGCTTCCGGTTTGCTGAGTTTGATCTCTTTGAGGCGCTCGTGGAACACGAACGCGCCGTCGACACGGTTTGTCGTCATAAGACGGTCGGACGGCGAGCTAGCCCATTACTCACCGTCCACAGGGTCTAAATTTGCCGAACGACGCCACCCATCAGCGCCTGGTTGCCGCGGATGTCCTGCAAGCTGCGGTTCAACGCCTTTAATGCATGCTTCTGCGACATTGTGCACTCATCATACTATTAACTTCTACTGCTGGAAAAAGACTAGGTACCCCGTTTTTGGTTATGTTGCATGTTGGGATATCTTCGCTTGCAAGATTCAGCGGCAATTTGAAAATGGAATGTAAATGTTACTCGGAACAATGCTTATGTTTCATTATTTCGATTTTGAATACAATTAGGGGTTTTTACGTGACGTCATGGTAGGCCACCTGAATTGCATTTTTTAATATGTTTCAAAGCATTCAAAGTAGCAACAGCTTCAGCTGTAAAAACAACTGGCATTTTTATCAATTTCTCGACCAAGACGTATTTGAGCGTGGCACATAAATAGAAGACACTGCTCATCATTTTTGGAACCATGACTAGGTATACACAAATTTATGATTTATTTTATTTTATTTAACAACTTAAATCTACTATTTTACAGCTAATCAATGCGGTAAATGCGCCTTAACCTACCTTAATTGCTGAACTTAATAAATTGTTACTTAGAACTAAAATCCATAACTAATTACCAAACAAAGCATTCTTTGTGAATTCACCCAGAGAACAACAGCATAAGTCCGTCTCACTCGCTATGAGGTTGAGCACGGGTCAGCGGCGGCGCCTCCTTTAAAAGGTTGGTCCGAGCACGCGGTTCCACTAGCAGTCGTGGCTGCCGTCGTCGCCACACGTACCTGTCCGGAACACATAGACTCACCTGGCCTAAAATAACTGCATGAAAATATTAGCTATCTGCCAGTAAAAGTCCCGTCAAAATCGGCCAAGCAAATTCGGAGATTAGCCGGAAAAAACAGACAGACAGACCGACAGACAAAATGTGTATTTGTTATGAGTGCTTCATTTTACTGAATGCTTATGATATATTTTCATAAGCATTCAGTAAAAAGCTGATATTACAAACAGACACTTCTATTTTATTTATTTGTATAGATTTGAGGAAAGTGTGTGAGCAAACTTAAGATTAGCCGGCTAAACTTGTAATACAAGATCAGCCTATTGCCGTCAGTCGGGCCCAAGTCCATATTTCGGCTGCTACTGAGTAGTTCCTGATCCAAAAACCAAATAACGCTGCCCAACCTGGGAATCGAACCCAGAACCCCATGTTTACTAAGTGGTCACTTCTGCTAAAACATCTTCAATACCAGAGGCTTCGTGGATGCGTTCTTTTTCCAGAAAAAAATGCTGCCTAAGAAGTCTGAAGTGTCTATAAAATGAATAGGTTTACAAATAAAAAACTAGTTATAGTTTAATTAATTATTTC
The DNA here is from genome assembly GCA_950022335.1 of Eurois occulta. Lineage (NCBI taxonomy): Eukaryota > Metazoa > Arthropoda > Insecta > Lepidoptera > Noctuidae > Eurois > Eurois occulta. Next base: position 10,749,440 of record OX465502.1, read on the forward strand.
TTTAGTTCTCAAGGCACATAATTACACGTTTCATACATTAAATATTATCTGTAATGAATAAAAATTTAATATAATACATAACATTTCAAAACAAATGATTATTTTTATATTTAAAACAACGATCGACCCAATGACCCAACCCTGCTTGGCCGTGTTTTTTCGACTGAGTTGGCTAATCATCTAGATTTCTCTACTAAATGCATGTAATGTCAAATGTTTATAGCGGAAGAATACGATAAAAAGCTCGACGTGCCCTAAAACCTACTACTCTTCATGTCATATTTAAGGTTTCTGAACAGCCATAGGTATAGGCTTGCTTAACTTACCGTAACATTGACTTTGACCCACAGTCATTAAATCCAGACATTTTCAACAAAAATCCAGCTTTAAGCAAGCACAACCTATGAATTTTCTTTCAAATTACAACTAACTTATAATAACATGAAACAATCAAATAAGAACTTTAGTCAGCTAAAATAAGATACCTACATATTTTCATAACAGTATATATGTGATGAAGATCTTTGGTGATATTAATATAATTTAGAAACTGACTCTGCCCTGGAGTGTAAATGTGGTAGTGTTCCACAAACGATGGGGCACTTAATATCATATCCTGCGTGTCCTGTTATTTGTTCACTACAGGAACTGAAAGCGCCAAAGTACCTACCTCAGTTTAAAAGCATAACATATTATGCTATAAAAATTAAAATCCATTTTAGTCCCTGTTAGTTTGTTGGTACCATTGCTATTCTCTGAGCAATAGCAGGCTAACAAAACATAATAAATTCAAAATCAAAAATATTTGGGGCAACAAGACCTTTTTTTGTTTACATCAGTCGTCATTTCATTCCTTTGGTAACTTCTATAAAATATATAAACTCCAACAAAAGTAATAGATACAAGTTACAACTTAAACATAAAACTTATGCAGGAATTGCGGTCCAGATCTCCCTGATTTGACCAGTACTCAGATCATGGGGACCAAGAATAAACTGTCCAACGAACTTTGGTCCAAACATCTTCAGTCGTTTCACATGGTTAGAGCTCAATATTAAACTGGATATAGGAGTGCGAGCTACACCAATCTTCTCTGCTATCACTCCGGTTATGTGGACATCATCGATCCAGAAGTAAGGAGTAGACTGAGCTATTTTTAGTAGACGTGGTATTACATCTCGAGAGTAGAGGATTGCCCAACCTGAAAATAGTTGCGAGTTTGTGTAAGTATGAGATTAAGAGGAGGCAGCTAATATTTACAACATAACATCACACCTGTAATCCCCGTAGGATAAGACAGAGGTATCATCTATAGATAATATTACACCCACACTTCCCCAGTCAAGTATGTAATAGGGGGCGAGTTATTGCCATCGGGCACGAATCCAGCAGACTCCGTGGCTGCTACTGAGAAATTCCTGACGGAAAAACTCTCACTCCTGATGAAAAAACCCTGCCTTGTTGGTAGAGTGGTTGCAAAATAAACTCGTAACTATTGTGATCTCTGACTCTGGTGGTCTGTTTGTGTTGCTAGCTTAAATATTAAAAAAAAGAACAATTGTACAAACCTGCACAATAAGTCGGATAGTAAGATGCCCCATACTCTTCCGTAGTCACCTTCCATTTAGACTCCTCAGATCTCTGAACCTTAACATTCTCCAGTATAGGGCATGTGATCAGATCCTTAGCGCCCCACGGAGACAGTTCCCTTGTCAGAAAGTTTATCAACTGCCGAGAATTCACCACAACATCATCATCAGTCTTCAAAATATATTTAGCTGTCGGGCAGTGGTGCGCTACCCATTTTAAACCCATGACATGCTTGTAAGTCATATTCCTGTACGCATCCACGAAATTACCTTGGACTATATCCCCATATTGCATACTTTCATTCTTCATTTGGTTTGCTACAGTAATGTTTTCGGGTTCACCGATCAAAAACACGACTTTAGTCGTATCATGATTTCTACCCCAAGTATTGCGAATAAGCATTCGGTTTTCACGGTTATTTGGGTTCGAGGATATAATTATCATTAACAGCAAGCCTGCAAGATATCCCTTACACGGTTGTGGGTTCATTTTGAAGGTAAAATTATTGATATCAATCAGTTGTGTGTAGTTATCCTCAACCGCTATGTTGGCCGTGTCAAAAGGTCCTAAAAGACTGAATTTTGGATCCTTTATGCGTATTACAGTAGGCAATCTGAGAGTATAGTACTTATATATTAAGGAGAAAGCACAAACAGCAAGTAGAATCTTGTGAGGAGTCATCCGAGCCATCATTTCTAGTTTTTCGCAGCGTTGTCCTTCAGCCAAAGCGTTTGAAATATGTCTAGGAACGTCAATAACCACTATCCGCACAGAACATATATTGCTCTAGCGAGTCTATCTGTCAACTGTCACTTGAAAAGTAAAAAGTACGGATTGTAATAAAAAACGATCTAAGGTAATTTAATAACGATCAAGCGCCATACGGACGGGGCTAGAGTACCTAAAACAATTCCTATTCATCGGCAAAAACTATACTGCTTCATCGAGGGCAATACACAACTAACTACGTGCCAGGTGCTTTGTGAGGCGAGGATTCTCGGGGGCTGGAATCAGTCCTCAAGAATACATGTCCCGTGTCACAAAGCGCATCGACTTCACTGCAACTCCTGAAAGCCAGAATCAACCCACCTGCTCGATAAGTCAGGTAGTCCCGCGGTACCCAAGAATTATTATTATAGACCGATCACGCATTTCGCATCGCATCCACGGTCTATTTCTTAAACATCCATTTTGAGTGCGAACATTCATACACAAATATTGACAAAAACTCCATTTTCTGCCTCTCAAAAACGTACATCCATTCTGAGAGGCAGACATAATGGAGTTTTTTGGGGGTCCCGCGGTACTATGGAGCTACTCCTCATCGACATGGCTACTAGCCAAATGGTTCGGTTATCCCGCAAGGAACTCACAACATGTTGGATAGATTATGAGAAGGCCTGCGACTCGATGCCACATAATGACTCATGATTAGATTCATCCTGGACAAAGTCCCTCTCCACTTCTTTCGGACCTGCGCATCCTCCAACTAACTGGATGTAGATTCTGTCAGAACTGGAATGACAGAATCTACATCCAGTTTGTCCTGCCATCTCTTTCGTGGTCTGCCACGACCCCACCACGCAGAAATATTTTTTTTTAGAGAAATTGTTTTGGAATTCTTTTCTCTGTTAATTTAGCTTGGTTTAATTTCAAACTTTTTGGAATAATTTTTTTAATTGCCGTAAGCGATTTTTGACATAGGGAGAAAAACTGGATGAGGCTGGCACAGGAACGTGGAGATTGGCAGAAGAAAAGAGAGGCCTATACTCAGCAGTAGGTGAACTCAGGCTGTGGATGATGATGATGATGATGAAGCGATTTTTTAGTTTCGGCAAGTTTTCTCTGACATTTCTTCTATAATTTTAGCGGGGTTTATTTATTAACTTTAACTTTTCAGATATGTCTTCCGAATTTTCTTTCCGAAGGCACATTCCTTGTGTTATTATCATAAAAAAAACTCGTAGTCAGAATAAAAGTTTTATTATTCCTGAATCATCATCGTATCTAGATTAATTAATCAACTATAATATTATAACTTAACCATTCCTAATGTATACAAAAAAAAAAACCGAATCATTCTTTATTTTAAACTCACGCCTTCTCCCCACAGGGGTAGGTAGAAACTGCAGGCCTGCTACGATCCTTCCATAATATATTATTTGGGGAAAAAGATGTGAGCTTATGTATGTGTTACGAATAAAGATGGGTGTGTTGACAATCATGAGATTAGCCAGCTAAAATCAAGTTTATCTGTAACCTTTTGGCTAAAAATGAAGAATGTTCACCGCGCCTTGAACATACGATTGTTACTGGCGATTTGATGCAACCAACTAACTTGAATGTCGAGATAGTCGGCCGCTCCTGCAGCGCCGCTTGTTCTGATCGCGCGCGTTTTGACTCGGGGTACCCTAGCTTAGATAATGCGAGCATCTCGGTTCGCTATAATAAATTACTTCAGATACATTAAGGCCTTTGACTACGTGGATCATAATATACTACTGAGTAAGCTGGAAACGTACGGTGTTAGGGGCAACACTTTAAACTTGTTAAAATCTTACATTAGTAAAAGAACTCAGACTATGAGTATTGTCAAAATTTGTCCTAATGCGAAACATGAAATAAATTATAAGTGCAGGAGTAGAAAAATAAAATATGGAGTTCCACAAGGTAGTGTTTTGGGTCCACTACTTTTTATTATCTATATCAATGACCTGCCAAAATCTACTAAAGATCATATAGGGTACTATTTGCTGATGACTGCACTGTTGTATACAATGATGAAAATATTATGAATAGTAGTTTAAATTCAATGGTTACAAAATCATAATTTATTAATTAATATCGACAAAACTAAATTAATGCAATTTAAACAGAAAACAAAAAACACTTTACATACTCGAATAGAATTTAACGGTGAAAAAGTTGAATTGACGACTACAACAAAATTTCTCGTCGTACACGGCGACAATTTGAAATGGCAAAGTCATATAGAGTTTGTTTGCAAAAAAGTGTCACAGTCATCTTATAGTTTGTACATGCTATCAAAAAGGTCAATCTTAACACATTGCTCGTAGCTTATCATAGTAATGTTGCTTCTAGACTTAGATATGCAATCATATTCTGGTGAAATACTACCAACTGGGATAAAGTTTTCAAATGTCAAAAAAGGTGCGTGCGAGCAATGTGTGGTCTCAACAGAACTGACAGCTGCAAGGAATACTTTAAAAAATTAAAAATACTTATCGTGCCATCTTTGTATATTTTTGAAATGTATATTCCTTATTAGACATCAGCCATTGTATATTTTTGAAATGTATATTCCTTATTAGACATCAGCCACCACTATTTAAATTAGAGCGCAGATCGCGAAATAGAAGTCATTTGTATAATAACCTTACCAGTCAATATAGAACTACCCTCTTTGGGAAAAGTGTGTTTGCTATGGCCACAAAAATCTACAATAAGATTCCTAATGACATAAAAGAAAGTAGCAATATTCATGTCTTTAAAAATAAATTGTTCCAATTTCTTATAGAAAATTGTTATTACTCTGTTGCTGAATTTTTATCGACTAGAAGCTTTTAAATGTTTCATGTCCGCTTGACGATAATTTATTGTTGTTGATTGTCTTGTCTCTGTCATGCACGACTAATAGTAATAATAGAATTTATATTTAATCTGAAATGGAATTTATATCGGCTGATCATGGAATGAACTTTATTAGTACATAATTAAGGGGCCGTCTCCACGAGCGAGAGATTCGCGGCGATATTATCCCATACAAATACGATATGAACACCTGCATGTTACCCATGTATCACAAATATACGATTTGATTTGATACACACACGGTAAATATGCCGTTTTCATTGTTAATGATAATGTTAGTGACCATGTCAGTTTAAAAACTTATACTTCAGATAATGTATATTAAATGATGTTTATTTTGCAAATAGGTTTTTACAAACACTTTTACGCGTAGTTTTTTTTTTTAAATTAGAAGATGTGGGTTTCGCACCTGTCTACTCTGAGAAGAAACAGCCCAAAACAAAATCAGAGGTCATCAATTAGTCATCAGTTCCAATTAGATGCAAATGATAAATCAGATTGAAAAATGTTTTCAATCTGATTTATCATTTGAAAGTCAGAGCACAAACGCACGCGCGTGCCCTCCACGACAAGCCACAATTTCACCTACCATTTTGTCACACATTTGTGTCGTTTGGTGGTTAGGGCACGCGCTTGCTTGTCACGTATATGTGACAATGGCGTTTAAAAGGTTAAGCCGGCCAATTTTATTTTAAGTTCATCTTCACACTCTTTTATAGCTGTAACTTATAAGTACCTACGATTAAGTCTACCCGGTGTTTTCAGATGAGGTGCCAGGGTGGTATCTGAAAGGAATAATAATTATAAATATGTTTTTCATATATGCTATGCATGCTGACCGTGAAACTCAGTCTACCCCTTGCAATTTGGGTGTGTTATGGGGCTACCTACTCATTAATGATAAATAAATTAGGTAGAGTAGACTAAGCAACTTACTTTTAACTTAATGACTGGTCAAATATAATTATGAGGCTTGTAGGGATCGGGTTCCAGTCTAACCGGGTGCAGCTGAATACCAATATTTTAAACGGAGTTACTGCTTATCTGACCTCCACAACCCAGTAAGTAATGGGTTATAACCCCTTGGTAAGACTAGTGGTCAAGACTTTCGGGCCACTGACTACCAGTAACGACTGTCAAAGATCTACAAATGATAACAGCCGGGACCAACAGCGTAACGTGCTTTTCGAGGCACGGAGGAAACTCGGGGTTATATAATGGACGGTCATCCACCAACGGACCGATCTAGACAAACGCGGCTTAACCTGAAGATCGACCCGTGCGCCTGTTATTATCTGAGTAGCTATGAGCACAGAGAATAGTATTGTAGTGGCACTACAAAAAGCACTACAGCGCCATCTATACCACAAATCAAGAACTAACATCGAAATCCAAAATGGCTATATTAAAGTTCTCGGCGACTTGTCGACAATTTTTCCATAAAAATTTCGGGAGGGGGGTACTTCACTGTTTGACACTGCACATCCAAAGTTAAACATGACATCGTTTTGTCTCAGTATTAATCGGTACCGACAAATCACAATTATCGAAGAATTCAATAAATTTTATTTGTAATACTCGATTTTCCAAAGGCTTTTTCGTATTTTTTACGCGCTTTTTACTATGAATTACCGTGCATCTCACTGAATAATGTTTCCCCCAGTACGGTGCGGTGAGACAGCGTGCTTTTTGGCCGCGCCCACCTATGAGTTCGTGCCCGCACTAGTGCTACCTTAAGACCATACAGAAAAATCCGACATCTGTCGGGCAGTAGCCCAACAGACACAACACCCGTCTGGTCGAAGGATCCTCCCTTTTCTATGAACGATGAAAATCTTTACACCCTGTTCTTCGTATCCCTTTAGTTATATATACAATACCTTTTAAGATGTCTCAGCAGGGTGCTTCGCTGCGAGTACTGCTTGCCGCAACGACCGCAAGCGTGAGACTTGTCTCCAGAATGGATGGTCATGTGCAGTTGCACGTTGTACTTCTTCGCAAATTTCTTTTTGCATATACTGTGAATTTGATAGCAGGATTAGTATTATATGATGTGGAATTCTGGAGGCCGAAAATGGCCGCTTTTGTAGAATCATAATAGGATAATAAATGTAATATGAACCGTTAAAATACTTAAAATGGTCAAAGATGCAGTTAATATTATGAATTATCACTTTGTGACCATTTTACGAATGGTAACGTAATTCATATTATTATCCTATTCGCTTTTGGGCGTTGATTTACAATTTGATAATCAATTCGGATTGTCCTCTGCTTGTAAATAATAATATAATTCAATCATGATTCGAAAGACACGTGGCGCCATCTATTTTCAACGTTATTGTTGTATCTTCGGCAACAGTACTTTTTTTCGGGATGTAAGGTACCCCTATGTCCGTTTCTGTACACTTAACAACGTCTATGCAAAATTTCAGGATGATCGGTTCAGTGGTTTAAGCGTGAAAAGGTATGAAACAAACTTACTTTCGCATTTATAATATTAGTAACGAAAGGATAAGGAAGTAAGGATTATGATTCACCCAAAGAAACCATTTGAGGCTCCTTGATTTGTAGGTAAAGCTTGAGGGCAACGATTTTAACCGTTCCTGTATGTTAGAGTCGTGAACGAAAATGTTAATGCCTGCCTGTCCTGTATAGATGAGGCTGTAGGTTCACATCCGGGCAAGCCAATGTGTCTTTTTCTGTTCATAATGAACTATGTTCTTTCTAAGTTTATTGTAAACTTCACTGACTTCAATGAAGGAAAACACGAGCAGAAAACATGGACTTATCAAAACATAAAAATCACATGTCACTATTCGTACACACCAACCACTTAACCGATTTCAATGTAAGTCTGTGAATGTGTGTGGTTGGTTCTAGCTTGAAAGCCGGGGCAGGTCACTAGTAATTAATATACGTAAGTCTGAAATCGCCAACCTGTCTTAAGCAAGCGTGTTGATTAATGCTCACGCCTTCGAGGTCTTCGCCCAGCAGTGGGACAGATAGGTTGGTATTATGTTGTATAATGGTTAGGTACATACTTGCAAGAGTATGGCTTCACTCCCAAATGCATCCTATGATGATACTGCAGCTGATAAGCAGTCGCGAGAATCTTCCCGCAAATGTCGCACAGAAAATCTTTTTCTTGCTTTATACCGTGGTCCTGGAATCAAGGATATTCAAGCTTATAGTATTGGTAAAGGTTGCAATGTGCCAACAGCATAACGTGCTTTCCGACACACGGAGGAATACACTATCTAATATATAAAATTCTCGTGTCACAGTTTTCGTTGCCATACTCCTCCGAAACGGCTTGACCGATTTTGATGAAATTTTGTGAGCATATTGAGTAGGTCTGAGAATCGGTCAACATCTATTTTTCATACCCCTTAGTGATAAGGGGGTAGGTAGGTAGGGTAGGTAGGTAGGGTAGGTAGGTAGGGTAGGTGGGTAGGTAGGGTCGGTAGGTAGGGTAGGTAGGTAGAGTAGGAAGGTAGGGTAGGTAGGTAGAGTAGGTAGGTAGGGTAGGTAGGTAGGGTAGGTAGGTGGGGTAGGTAGGTGGGGTAGGTAGGTGGGGTAGGTAGGTGGTGTAGGTAGGTAGGGTAGGTAGCTAGCGTATGGTAAAAAAAGTGCATTGCAACGCATGCCGGGCACAGCTAGTATATATATATATAACAATACAAGCGTTGCTTAACCTTGCAGATCGACCAGTGCGGCTGTTATTATTTAGCCACAAACTTCATGCCCACAGTCATGACCGTTTTATTCTTCACTCCTCACTGCTCCACTCAATCTCACTTTTCCCAAACCTGTCGGGGTCGGCTTCCAGTCTAACCGGATGCAGCTGAATACAAGTATTTTACATGGAGCGACTGCCTATCTGCCTTGCTCAGTAAATACATAGAAAAAGTAATAAAAAAAATATATATGTACCTGCATATGTATACCAAGACTATTGGCACTGTCACACTGTTCACCACAATGGACACATCTGTACCGTTTCAGGTTGGACGACTGCGGGTGATTTGCAGCTCTGTGAGTTTGGAGATATCTGGAAACATAATAATGTAAGATAACATCACGACTGAGTGGAGAACATAAAGTGGTAAGCATAGAAGCATGAATTGGTAGTTATTTGACTCAGCTATCAAAGTTAATGAATTAAAAGTCGTGAAAGCAGTAAGATCGATACTTGAACAAATGAATAAGTCCATACTGGAAGATCTCAAAATCACCAAATGGCTTTCCACAATCTGCCTGGAGCGTACCCTCAGCTTTTTCAGAAATATTATGCGTTCGCCTAGGCATTGTAGGGAAAGGCTAATGATATTGGGCTGGGTAGAAGGTAAACACGCGCCAGGCAGAGAACTAGCAAGATGGTCAGACGCAATCAGGAAGACTGAAGGCAGCCTGTACTGAGCGGCGGTCCACAGCATTGAGCGATTGACGATTAAGAACTAAGCTAATATTAATATCTATTCGCTGATGCTGCCATCAGTCCAACTGTGATAGCTTATATCTAGGAAACGTGACGCATAATCTGAAGATTTCGTCACCAACAATACTTGTTTGTGCTGATGCTAGCAGCTTCTCTACACTAATATTAATAACAAAGAGGAACAATTTGCATTTTTGTGTGTGTGTTATGTGTGTATGTTTGTAATGAATAAACTCAAAATCCACTGTGCCGATTTCAAAAATTCTTTCACCATTGGAAAGCTACATTCACCCTGAGTAACATAGGCACCCGTGCAAAGCCGGGACGAGCCGCTAGTGTTATAATAAACAGGTAATAAGTGTGGCTAAAATTTGTAAAAAAAAATGGTCAAAATATTCAAATCCCAAATCCGAAAAAATCTATTGGAATGGAATTTCAAACTTTCTTGTACAGATGCCAGTATCAAGCTACTACAATCAATAGATTTTCAATTTTACCGCTAAAGCATTAGGTTCAAGGTTGATTGGGGAAAATTGACAGTTTCAGGTAGCTTGATGGTCTGTATAAAAATAAGTTTGTGTTCTCTAAACTTTATCTATGGTACTAAACATAATATCACGCCTGTAATTACCGGTTAGGCAGAGGTGTACACCCACATTTAGCAATTTTAGTACTAAATTCAAATATAATTGCTGTCCACGCAGAACTAACCTTGACATAGGGAAGGCGAGGCCACAAATATCGCAGACAAACGGCTTTGCTCCTGTGTGGATATTCTCATGCTGGTCAAACCACGTCTTTGTGTTGAAACCCTTGCCACACTTGCCACAGGTGTACTGCAAAAGTAGAAATTATTAGGTTTACTATAAATAACATCATGTCTGTAATCCTCGAAAGGTTGGGAAAAGGTGTACCTAATTTCATCAATTGTTTTAGTCCCATGTAATAGAGGGCGAGCCTATTCCCATCAACCGTGCACAATTGCCGGCTCTGTGAGTGCTACAGAGAAATTCCTGCTGGAAAAACTCGACGCGTTGGCTCGTGATACGCGACATTGATCTATCTGATACCAATAAATAAAATTGAAGTGTCTGGTTGTAATAACAAAAAATAACAGATTTTTACTGAATGCATATGAAAGTTTATACGGTACTTAGAACAAAAACACATATTCTTTCATTTTTGTCTGTCTGTTGGTCTGTCTGTTTGTTCCAAGTAATCTCCGAAACGGCTGGACTGCTTTCGACGAAGACTTTTACTGGCAGATAGCTGATGTTATAAGGTCTAACATAGGCTACATTTATTTTAGAAAAATAATTAGTGTTCCGTGCAAAAAAAAAAAAAAACTAATTCAACGCGAAGTAATATTTTTTAATAATAATTTTATATTAAATATAATGTAAAGTATTGTCTATAAATAGATTCCTAATAAATCATTTAATTATAGTCACTGTGTCCAATCTCAAACCAAGGTAGCAATATTTAGTAATTGATATTACTATGAACTAATATTTGCAATTTATAAGTAGCTACGACTACATGCATAAAAAGCGCAACTATGTCTGTTTTACTCAAATTAAATTAAATACTTACAATATTCTTTATTACCTATTCAACTTTAACAGTAAAAACCAATGTTACATAATTAAACTATTTATAAATGCGAATGGTTGGATATTTGTTACTCAATCACGCCAGAACGGCTGACCATATCTGGATGAAACTTGGCACAGAGATAGATTATAGACTGTTATAGCACATTAATTATTTATTATACCAGAAGTAAGATTTCATTCCCCGAACTCCACGCGGGCATAAGCTAGTTCTGTATAACTTAAAATCCACCAACTCGCATTGACCTTTTGTGGTGGATTATCGCCCACTCTCTTTCACAGATAGAGGAGGCTTGTGTCTCAGCACAGGGAACAAACAAAACTGGGAGAATAATGCTTCTTCTTCATAGCGTATCGATGGCAAAAAAAAAAAACAAATATATTTAGCCCAAAATTAAGCCACGCGAACCCCACTCTCTGATGCATAATGCTATAGGTATACAGCAAAGAAGGGACATCAAAAAAATGTGGTATCCTATATGTCGCTACATAGTCAGTAAGTACTGAGAATGTTCACAAACCTTGTACTCATCCAGGTGTTTACTTGTATGCTCCTTCATTGCCCCTTGGTAAGCAGTGGAGAATCCGCAGTTGTAGGGGCACTGCAGCTTGATACCGTTGTGTGCTCTAGCGTGCCGGACTATGTCGGGCACAGTCCTGTATGTTCTTGCTATAAAATAAAAAGATTTTAAGTTTTATATCATTCAAGATCACTCCGTAGATGGGTGACCACCCATTACATACCGAGTTTCCTCCGTGCCTCAGAAAACATGTTAAACCATTGGTCCTGGCTGTCATTTGTAGATCTTTGACAGTCGTTACAGGTAGTGGCCCGAAAGTCTGACAACCAGTTTTACCAAGGATATCGTATTACTCATTACTAACTGGGTTGTGGGGGTTCGATAGGCAGTCGCTCCAAGTAAAATACTGGTATTCTAGAGGCCAAACCTAACATAGTTGGGAAAAGGCTAAGCAGATGATCATAATCATGGTTGAGTGTGGAGCAGACTCCCCCATACAACATCAAGAGGAGCAGGGGATAGACAAATAGGGGTGTCATCAGATGAGACGAGAAGAACTGCTGGCTTACATGTCATCAAGCCTGTTATCACAGTATTAAACTAACATTTCTCTGGTAATGTTATGCCAATTGCTATCGAAGGCACAAATCATGACTTTGTGACTCCTACTGAGAATTTCTTGATGGAAAACCGAATAACACTTTGACCGTCCTGGGAAACGAACCTGATACCTTATGCAAGTGCATTTGCAACCACTAGACCAACGTGGCAATCCACTGCTGGGCTACTGTGGTAGAAAGCAGTAGGAGAGAGTAAAAGGAGCTGGAGGAGGCCTTTGCATCTCATGCATATGCTTTGGAGAAAACTGCTGTGTAACTATACTTTTAAGTTTTATTGTTGTTTAACTTATTTGAATCATGTTTAAGACCTCTCGTGCATGAGATTGTGAGTTCAAATATTTGTAAACTAAATAAATAGCAGCCTTTCTGACCTAGGCAACCTAGTTCCTGGAAAAAGAAACAAGAATATCTTACCGCAAATTTTACAGGTCAACGGTCTTTCATCGGAGTGGGTTGTGACATGCTTCACAATATCCTTCTTCAAATCACATGTTTGTTCACAAATATCACAAGCGTAGATAGTCTTATCCTGCGATTTGTGTTCTGTATATTTTTTACCTACGGTTTGTTTCCTGAAATGTTCAGCATAATAATGTTTAGCAAGATCCGATTGATTATCACATAGTTTTAAACACGTTAGACAAGTAAATTGTTTAACAAATTCAAAGACATGCGGTTCAGCTTTTCTTTTTCTTTTAAAATTTTCCAAACCAGGTATAGGTTGGAATTTAGTAATTATTTTGGGCTCTTCTGCAGTAGTAGTTTTAAGTTGCTTTGTCTTAACAGAAGTTAGTGTTGTTTCATCTTCGGAACTGTAATGGGTTTCGTTTAAATCTTCAGACGATTCTTCATTTTTTAAATGATCATAATCTTCATAATCTGTGTCTATTTCTTCTTCAATTTTTATTTCACAATATGTTTCCGTTTTAAATTCAATTTGCTCATTTTCTTTATTTCCGTCATTTGTAATTTTTGTATAATAATCTAGTAATATTCCATTTTTTGCATGCTTTTGTAATTCAGCTTCATTATCTTGGAGTGTTAAACAGAATTTAGTCAGTTGGGATACTTTTTTAAAGCATTCTTTGCATAAATTATTGGGAAAATAATCGTCAGTAGGGATCTGAAAAAAAAAATAAAAAAATTGGCCCTAGCAGATTTGAAGAGGATCGTTTTCGTTATACTACGTCCAGCCGCTTCAACTGAGAGGAGAGGAAACGTGATTCGTATTGCTCCTAGCAATACGATTCACGATAGGAGCTGTATGTATTACAATTACAATAATTTTTAATTCGAGATATAATAAAAAACACATCTTTGCCATGCATAGCTTCTTTCGTTTCTACTTACATTTATCTTTAGAAATCTTTGAATGTTAAAGAGTATATCGCATTCTTGCAAACTGCACATTTTTTTGATAGATACTTTTAAACAAAATCTGCATATTTTGTCCATGTTTTATTAACCTATTTTTTGCTAAATTATTTGATTTATTTGCAAAAAAACAAAAAGAAACTCCTCGCACGCCCGCCATGTAAATTTTTGTTGTCAAACGAACATTCAGTTCCAGCCCCATAGGAGCTCGAATATCAGCATGGCATACTGTTCTCTCTTCCTTTTTTTTTTTGAAAACTGAAATAGAACTAGTCGGCGCTGGAACGCAGATAGATCAATTTTTTTGACAACAGTTTCTAAATGTTGCCATATATGAAGTGAAGATTACCGCTGAACGGAAACAAGCTTTTTTCCTGTGACTTCGTTCAGATGTGATGGCTTTCATTTATAATTTATAAGACAAGTCCGCAACTATTTCCAACCTCAGCCACTCTTGACAACCGAGATTTAACAGTGGCGACCATCAGAAAAACTTCGAAGCAATGAAGTTAGTGAAGATAAAATTTCAAAGAGGTAGGTACTTATTTGTGAATAATAAATAAATTAGTTAAATTTTTAACCGACTTGTTTAGCGGAGCGTGTAATAAAAACATAATTTCTAGTTCCCACAATATATCAAGCAGGACAAACAACAGAGCTAGGCCAATAGATACAAAGGAGCGTTTTCAACTGGAATAGGCCAAGCGAAGCGTAGCTCGATTCCTCCCGACTCGTATATATACAATATAGTGATAATTGACTAACAAAATAACCTACAGATAATCATGGTCGGAAAATAATAAATAGGCGGCAAAATGAGATACAGTTGCACAGTACACACTTCCGAATAGGTGCGACCCAATCAGTGCGACTCGAAATCCGACTCTACTACAAAGTCAAAGTCAAAGCATTTATTTAAATTTCCCACAGGTGAAAATTGTTTTTAGTTCTACTGAATTTAGTTTGTATAAATATTGATATTTCATTTGTGGTGAGAAATATATGAGTATTCTATTCTATTATATTCTAATCACGCATAAACAGCTCAGCAGGACAGACAGGGTTGTCAAAAAAGGGACATAATTGCAAAGAAATATCAATACTGACAAGCTGTTCAGTCTATTCAGCGTGAGTGTTGTGCTATTGAGCTGACAGACTACAAAATTGATATTGTCTGTGTGTATAGAACATCCTTAGCCAATAACATTGATATATTTTTTGATAGACTGAACATAAACATAATTTATTGTTATTGCTGGATACTTTAATATTAATATTCTAAATAAGAATAAGTTAACAAACGAATTTGAATGTTTACTACTAAATTATAATTTAAAATTGCAATTAAAAGAACCTACCAGACATATAAGGAAAACCTGTATTGACAATTTTGCCCATAACTTTGGAAAAAAATGTAAGTCAGAAGTGACACCAAAGAGATTAAAAAGATTGTAATATTTGAATGTCTTTGGCTAGCACTATCTGACCACACCGCACAATAAAATTGTTAAGATGTCAAGTAAGAAATATGATTGTATAACTAGCTGTTGCCCGCTACTTCGTTCGCGTGGCAATTTAGGTGTGTATGTGTGAGACTGCCTCGTTGGTCGAGTGGTCGCAAGTGCGACTACTAGGCATGAGATCCGGGAACGATTGCCGGGTCGGGCAGTGTTAAATAAAATGTTTATTTAAATTACATAAAGTTATAACGCACATGATTTGGAGATCACCTTTTAAGCAAGAAGATGCTCGTGTTACGTGACTCCGCTCTTCCACTTAACATTAAACAATGTATGCAATTGAGAAAATACTATAAATAATAGTGTTATTGGGGTATTCCATCAGGAATTTCTCATTAGCAGCCACGGTCCACGGAATCTGGATTTGAACCCGGTTGGTGGAATAGAATTGAATAGGCTCGCCCCCTATCACATGAGACTTCAACATAACGAAATGTGGGTGTAGGTACGATAAGGTACACCTCTGCCTAACCCGTCGGGGATTACAGGCGTGATGTTATGTTATGTGTGAGAACTGACTGGCTGATCAAAATGTGATAATGTGGGTGATGGCTTCAAAATGCGTCCTTTTGGGTAGGTAGTAGGTACTGTAATTCTGGGCGCAGAGATCCGAAACAAAATTAAATGAGGCGACGATATGGCTTAAAACCGTTTATTTTGGCGCTATACAACCTTCTCTTCAAAGTAAACCATCAAACGCCTTGTTGGGCACTATTTATTCTAATACCGTTCTGTATACAACACTAAATGACTTATTACCTACACGTGCAAGTTTTGGGCAGTGAACAAACAACATAATAATTGTCCGTGTGAGAAGCATGGAGTGCACAATTGAATGCCTGTCACTTTTATGGTTTGGCCCTGGGATCTGTTCGTCATTGTAAAAGCCAATTATAAGGGAAATTGTAACCTCTTATATTGAAATGGTAAGTTATTTGGAATAATGGGTATGCGGGGACTTAAAACGCTCTCTCCTTTAGCAGCTCAGCTCTGTTAGTTGCATCAAGGTTTCGCATCACCAGAACTGGAATACCAAATTTAAACTCCAGCTGATGGGACGGCACGCCCGTTAACTCCAGGGAGTTGAGAAATTCAACGGGGTAGGCAGTACCTACTATCGTCATTAGTAATAATTTTTCCAAACTTAAGACCTCACAGTGACATCAAGTAAAAGCAATTATTATGCATGTATCTTTAAATATTGTAATAATTCTAGGAATGACATTGAAATAATTTAAATATTATTATTACTAATCTGTATTATAACTCTAAGAAGGACATTGCATTAATATAATATCTTAAAATATGTTGATCTAATTGTAGGTATATACTTCAATGTCATTCTTCATTTTGACCATGATTGTATACAATTTGCATGCCTTACGGTAGAATCACTTGAAACATGTAAAATTAATAACGTAACAATGTTTTCTGCAAAAATAAATGATTTGATTTGACTGACCACTTTGCATGACATATGGACACGGGCCAATAGTTGAAATCAAATCCGCCAGCCAAGCGTGGAGTTTATGGCCCATTACCTCCACTTTTTCGGGAAAGGCCCTTAGTATGGAGTATGACCTCCACCGTTTTCCATCCGTCCATTCATCCATCCATTCGCATATCCTCCACCATGTTCCAGCACATTTCGCTGCCTCTTAACGATTCCCAAGTGGAATACACCAGGGGGGTTACTATGACGTCTTAAAGCAGGAGTAATTTCAGTGTGGGAAAGAAACAGAGTTATACAGGTCGTCTAGCGCCCTCTCTTTCTAACACTGGGATTACTCCTGCTTTAAGACGTCATGGTAGTTCACCAGATCTCTTAGATTGGTCTGATTACGCACCTCAGTGGGATCCCAATTGAGAATCATTTGTGTCCAAAGATTCTCAATGAGATTTAGATTGGGACTTTTTGCTGGCCATTGTAAGATTTCGATAACAGGATGACTTGCCAACCATTCTTGCACAACTTGAGATCTACGAGGGCGGAGTGATAAGTCTGGTAAAAATGAAACAAGGAGACAGCTTTATTTAAAAATTATGATTTTTTTTCAACGTAATTTCCATCTAACTCAATGCACTTCATCCAGCGTTTCTCAAACTTTTCGATCCCTTCCGTAAAGTACGACTTAGGCAACCCTTCGAAATAAGCATTGGTTTCGAGCATGATCTCCTCGTTGGAGCTAAATCTTTTTCCACCGAGCCATTTTTTAAATTCGGAAACAGAAAATAGTCGCAAGGGGGCATTGTGAGGATCGCCTGGAGGACACGGTGGAGCACACCGTGGAGGTCTGCTCCGCTTGGGCGGAGCACCGCCGTGTCCTCGTAGCGGCGATTGGCGGCGGCGACCTCTCGCGCCCGGCCCTGGTTCAAGCCATGGTCCGGGGCGAGGGAATGGGAAGCCGTCACCTCCTTCTGCGAAGCAGTCATGCTAGCGAAGGAGGTGGCGGAACGTGAGAGGGATAGAACCTCACGTCCCAGCCGCTGCGGGAGAAGCACCGGGCGTCGGGGGCCACGTCGTGATGGCTCTCGGCCACCGTAGGCGCGGGCCTGTGGACGGTGAGTAATGGGTTAGCTCGCCGTCCGTCCGTCTTATGACGACAGGCCGTGTCGACGGCGCGTTCGTGTTCCACGCGCGCCTCAAAGAGATGTCGGCAATGATGAGGGGCCCGCAAGGGCCGATGCCTGCCAGGGCTGCGACTGTTCGAAAGAGATACCGCGGCCCTGGAACATAAAGGGCAAAAGAAGGAACATGGATGGTTTTTAGTCAGTAAAAGTCTGACACTCCCTTCCGCTCCGCCCAGAGCGGGAGGAGTCATTTGATGATTTCCCATACGAAAAAAAAAAATGGGCCAAATCTGGCGAGTATGGTGGGTGAGACAGCAACTCATATCGCAACTCATGTAATTTGGCCATGGTAAACGCGCAGGTGTGCACTCGTGCGTTGTCATGGTGGAAGAGGATTTTCTTCTTAGCCAAATGCGGTCGTTTTTCAAGTAAAATTTGGTTAAATTGGTCCAATAAATTGGCATAATATTCGCCATTGATCGTTTTACCCTTCTCTAGGTAGTCAATATGGATTACCCCACGTGCGTCCCAGAAAACTGTAGCCATCACCTTATTGGCCGATAAAACTGCTTTGGCCTTCTTCGGAGCTGGTTCGCCCCTAGCAATCCATTGTGGTGGATCCACGTTTCGTCTACCGTTATATAACGACGCAAAAAATCAGGTTTATTCCGTTGTAACAACGCCAAACCTGCCTTTGAAGTAGTAACTCGCATGCGTTTTTGATCAATAGTCAGTAAACGCGGCACCCATCGCGCGGAGAACTTTTTCATATCTAAGTGTTGGTGTAAGATATTGCGCACACGTTCGTCTGAGATACCTACTATCTCGACTATCTCGCTCACTTTTACTCTTCGGTCGTTCAACACTATGTCATGGATTTTAGCGATCATCTCTGGAGTAGTAACCTCGATATCAACTGGGCATCCTGGGCGTTCAGCATTACTTGTGCTTGTACGACCACACCGAAAATCCGTAAACCATATAGGAATCATTTTAATCGACGGAGCAGAGTCCCCAAAATATTTATCAAGCCTTTGTTTCGTTTCCGTAATATTTTTTTGCGCAAAAAATAATGTTTAAGGCGACGAATTGTTAAACAAACTGACAATGGTCAAGAGGGGACTGAGCGTCAGAGCGGGGCGAGGATTGCATTATGCGCGCTAGCTTATAATTAAAGGACGTAAGCGACAAAATGG
The DNA here is from genome assembly GCA_950022335.1 of Eurois occulta. Classification (NCBI taxonomy): domain Eukaryota; kingdom Metazoa; phylum Arthropoda; class Insecta; order Lepidoptera; family Noctuidae; genus Eurois; species Eurois occulta. The sequence continues at coordinate 10,768,498 of OX465502.1, forward strand.
TTTTGTTATTTTATTTAGTTAGAAATGATAATTTGAGAAATATTCCTTCTACTATTTTAAAGAGTATGTATAGACTCATCTACGAAAAAAGTTAAGAGGCTTAAATCGGTCCCGTTTGCCCATAAAATGTGAATCTCTTTTTAAAAAGAGGTGTGTTTGATATATTTTTCTCTGTTAAAAAAGTTACCTAATCATGTATTGAAAACTAACAAAATAAGGTTTTTATCATGTACTTTCAGGTAACCAACTTGTATTTTGATCCGTTTTGTATTTACTGAGAAAAATTGAGATCATTGGCGCCAAAATTTCCAATGCGTCCTCTTAATCAACACTCGAAATTCACTTTTCTCAATCTTTGCGAAAATTGTTTTTATTTAATGGCTCTCAAAAAAAAAACTAACCGGCGCCGGTACTGGCTGAAAATTTAAATATAGTCCCTCAAAAGAGTTGTGAACAAGGAGGTTACATGTAATTTGCGATAATTTTATTCCAAACAGATTTTTACCAGACTTATCACTCCGCCCAGGTATGAATGGCACTATTGTCCTGAGCAAGATATAGTGCCTTCAGGGGTAAGAAAAACGAACGGTCGGTAAAAAAAATATCCCTAAGGAGTTCCATAAATTGAGTCCATTCATCCGGCCGCTCACTTCAACAACTTCCTCTGGAACCATGGAACTCATCCAACCCCAAAAACCCAGACTTATTCTTCCACGACCTATTAGGCCAAGTGTTACCTTCTACATAACGTTCGTTTTTCCGCCTGTATAATATTTTCCGACCATGCTTAACTAATTTGAAAGTCTTTTCATCTACGAATATAACTTTAATATTAATCCAGTCAAAATTGTATTACCTATTGGAGGCAAAAAGCTGTTCTGTGCGCTTGTGTTAGTAATTTTTTTTGGGCTGGCTTCATTAAGGCGACGACGCACTGTTTGCACTGAAATCAGTAGTGTAACATTAAACCGAAATTAATTATTACCGAAAACTAGACATTTGTATCATAATTATTAACTAGCACGGTAGTGGGTGGCAGTGTCACGAGTGGGGTGGAAGGGATCCTGCGAGTGGCTAGCGAATATTTTATGACGGCGTCTTCAGCTTCCGTTGTGGCACGTCCTCGAGCACCACGAGGACGGTCGCGTAGGGCTTCATCGCCAACTTCCTCGTGTCGTCGTAACCACGTGTATATCGACCGTCTCTAAAAACAAAATGAGTGCTGCTAATAAAACCTCAGCTAAACATAATCTTACTGAGACAAACACCGAAAAACACTAAAAATAAAATTTGGTGTAAAACTTACGTGCACATTTAATGTATATCAGAACGTTCGGCCAGTCAAGATAGGGAGCTGGCTGCTACTCCAGTTTTTAGTGACGATTATGTGACGCATAAAGATGCCAGCCAGAGAATTTGTGACAGAACAGTTCGAAAGTTAGAAGCATTTATTTATGGCCGAACGACCTGATATCAGAACGTTCGGCCAACCTGAATCTCCATAACTGAGGACCTTAGAGAAACTGTTACTGAATAAATATTTTGTGACGATTTAGTGACAAACAACCACTGCTTTACTTTTACTCGTAATGCCACCGGTTAAAAGTAAAATTAATTTTAGTTCCTGGAACATCAGGCCGTTCGGCCAACGTAAAATCTCCGTAACTGAGGACCTGAGAGAAACCGTTAATGAATAAAGATTTAGTGACGAGACTGAAACGTATTTTTATTGCTTTATTTTTTTTTTGTGACGGTCCCTTTATATAGTAAAATGAAAATTTAACATATAACCTCAAAACATTGGGATTATCGATTCCTCCACAAGGAAGAAGCCTAGAGAAACCGTTCATCAATAAAGATTTAGTGACGACATTGAAACGAACTTTTATTGTTTTATTTTTCTTGTGACGGCCCCTTTTTATAGTAAATTGAAAATGTAACATATAACCTCTAAACATTGGGATTATCGATTCCTCCACAAGAAGCCTAGACGACTCGTAAAACCCCTGATGTGTTATAGGTTTTCAGTGCAATGGTGTCAGTATTTTTGTTAATTCAAGATAAATCTATAAAAATGCACTATGGCGGATGGCGACTGAAATAGGGTGACCATGTATTCTAACGAAACAAGTATTTATCGACTAGGTACTTAATTACCTAAACAATGAAGCAAAACACGTATTATTTTAATTTTGTATTATTAGTGATTTTTTAGATGATAGAATCTTTACCTCGCTAGAGTATACAGAGTTGATACGACAGAGGGGCATTAAATTACACTACGTATACTATACGTGTTTAGTATTAATTCGATACGGTATAAAAATAAAAAGCGCCAAAAAAGAGAAAATATTTTTTTCAAAGAAACTAACTAGCTTCCAAATCAGAATACAACGTAACCATCCTGTGTAAAAAAATTCGACTGACCTTAGATGCGTAGGTAACAGAGCGGCAGCGTCGCGCACGCACCGAGCGCGGTGTGTGTTATCTCGTGTTGAGGCGGGCGTTTTGAAGTACGCGCACAAAAACAAACATTTATCATTTGCGGCTAAACTACTGCTCCTATTTAATTGATTTTTAGTACAGAGCTTGAAAATGGTACCTAGTATAGGCAGTTCAAAGGAAAGCCCCTCTGTCGTATCAACTTTGTATAATATGTTCTGTGGTCTCAACATCAGAAAAAAAATACACCAGTATATTTGCTTGCCCTTCAGCAGTTTTTCGTGTAAATTTTGGTGTTTTTATGAGCTTTAGTTCCTGCGTATAGTCCAGAAATACCGATATTCCAGCATAGATTGTACTTTGTGAAAGTGTTAACACAGTGTAGACATATCTTTGTACCTTTACCTTTATTACTTGTTATGAAAGCAATGAAACTGATTCCATCTTCCTCTGGGCTCGAGTACATTATAATAAAACAGAACCCCACAAAGGCCAGGATAAAGGTGTAATAATTAATGTTTAATAAATTTATTCAATAATATATTTTTGTTTTATTATTGCCTCATTGCAATAACCCCATTACCCAACATATATTTATATTTCGTTTATTAGATACCTACATGTTTTAGACACAAAATTTAAACTTGTGTGTCTAAAACATCCATAAAACAATACGCATATTATTATATAGGTACGTCAATAACACAGTAAACGAAATACGTAGCGATAAATATCGATATAAGTAGACGCACCTACTAGGGGTCGCAATACCGGTCCCTCTCTCCGAAACCGGTATTCTCGGTATTGAGTCTAGGAGAATACCGGGATTCCGGTATTTCCGGGATTTTCGACATTTAGAGGAATTATATTTATTTTAATAGTTTTTCTTTCCGTTTAAGTCATTATAATATAGTGAAATCTCTAATTTTTTATTAAACTATTTGCCCCCAACAATTTGCAACTGATGAAGCTACTGAAGGTAACAAAAGAAGGTTTCAGTAGCGCCATCAGGATTATTCAGGATGGACTTTGGTGTGGACAAATGTGCAGTCATGCATGTGAAGCGAGGGGAGATTATGGAATCCGTGGGAACTCAACTCTCGGATTCCATACACCTTAGATCCCTCTCCTCAACAGAAAGCCACAAGTATTTGGGTATGTCGGAAGCATTAAGCATCAATACTGTCGACATGAAACAATCGTTATGGGAGCGCTTCTTTAGCCGCCTGAATAATGTGCTAAACAGTCTTTTGTCAGGCGGAAACAAGGTCTTTAACGGTTGGGTCATGCCGGTTTTGATGTATTCTTTCGGCTCAAATGGACTCAGACGAAACTTGATGCCCTGGAGAGGAGGGTTCGCGCACTGCTGACCGCAAATTGAATGCATCACCCCACTGATCACATTGGTCGTCGGTGATGAGACTGTATATCCGCGGAAGTGCGGGGGTCGTGGCTTCTTAAATGCTAAGACCCTGCATAACCGTGAGGTATGCAGTTTCAGGGAATACTTCCTAGAAGCCGACGTGGGGATGCACCGAGATGTGGTTTCAGTGGACAAGGGCCTCACCCCGCTCTCCCTGGCTAACATGAACTGGCGCAAGCCTAGAGTATTAGACACTAATGACCGTAAGGAGGTATGGCATGGCAAGGACTTTCACGGACGCTCTTACCGAGTACTACATGGGCCCGATGTAGACTTCTTAGCGTCCGTATCTTTGCTGATGGATCATCCATCAGCAACTTGATTTGAAGTCCAACCTTGTGGAATCAGAAGTGCCATACTATAAGTATGTGCCCGACCCAGTTCTCGATGATGGTAATATCACGTTGTATTGGGATCGATCTATACCTACTCATTGACAGGACTATTGTTGCCAACTGACATTGTGGTGATAGATCGATTGGAGCGACGCGTTGCGCATTGATTGTTAATATAACATTTCCGCATGACGAGAACCTCGTGAAAGCAGAGAAAGATAAACAATTCAAATATCTAGATCTGGTTTGCGACGTTGTGCGACGTGAGTACAGCAGTCCTTCTGCCGATAGCCGTGTCGGCCAATGGCTTAATAGTCAATAGCCTCGACCAACATCTGAGGAGGCTTTCGCTGGGCAGCAGAATCAAGGGCTTGATTCAGAAGGCAGTTCTTCTGGACACGGCGCATAATGTTAGGAGGTTCCTTTCTCAAGAGCCCTGACCACCGGTAGCTAGGACCCTGTTCCCCATGCCGGTGGGCTACTATTTTCTATATTTTTAAATGTTTTTTTATATATTTTTGTTAGTAAAAATATTTAAAAATGTAAATAATATGTTTAAAAATAATAATAAAGGAAATAATACTTTATCACAGGAATAGATAACAGCAACTACATTAAAATTTAGTGGAACTTTTACTGTAGGGGCAGAAATAACCTTACCCTATGGTGTTTAGGTTAGTATCCTTTCATTTTATAAATAAAAGACTCATATAACAACATAAAAACGTGTTAAAAACCATTACGTTGAAAATTCATGTTGTGTTTGAAACGTGTTTGTTAGCGATTGGCGGTGTCGCCACCACTCGCATGGAGGATTTGCGATTTGCATCGTTCGGTGATGAATACCGAAAATACCGTAAATTCCGGTATTCAAAAATTCAATACCGGTATTGTGAAGGCTTCTATTCGGTCCGGTATCCCGGTATTTTCGGTATCCGGGATCCCGGTTTGCGACCCCTAGCACCTACCTATTATAAATATTCATTCATTCTTCCCGGAACATATTGGTAACTAATCTGCACTCCTCATATTCCTCCGTCCGCGTATCTATTTATTTTGTTGCAATATCTACATCGTCACCTTATTTCGACGTGTTTTGCTTCATTGTTTAGGTAATTAAGTACTTACTCGATAAATACTTATTTCGTTAGAATACATGGTCACCCTATTTCAGTCGCCATCCGCCATAGTGCATTTTTATAGATTAATCTTGAATTAACAAAAATACTGACACCATTGCACTGAAAACCTATAACACATCAGGGGTTTTACGAGTCTTCCAGGCTTCTTCCTTGTGGAGGAATCGATAATCCCAATGTTTAGAGGTTATATGTTACATTTTCAATTTACTATAAAAAGGGGCCGTCACAAGAAAAATAAAACAATAAAAGTTCGTTTCAGTGTCGTCACTGAATCTTTATTGATTAACGGTTTCTCTGGGCTTCTTCCTTGCGGAGGAATCGATAATCCCAATGTTTTGAGGTTATATGTTAAATTTTCATTTTACTATATAAAGGGACCGTCACAAAAAAAATAAAGCAATAAAAATACGTTTCAGTCTCGTCACTAAATCTTTATTCATTAACGGTTTCTCTCAGGTCCTTAGTTACGGAGATTTTACGTTGGCCGAACGTCCTGATGTTCCAGGAACTAAAATTAATTTTACTTTTAACCGGTGGCATTACGAGTAAAAGTATAGCAGTGGTTGTTTGTCACTAAATCGTCACAAAATATTTATTCAGTAACAGTTTCTCTAAGGTCCTCAGTTATGGAGATTCAGGTTGGCCGAACGTTCTGATATCAGGTCGTACGGCCATAAATAAATGCTTCTAACTTTCGAACTGTTCTGTCACAAATTCTTTGGCTGGCATCTTTATGCGTCACATAATCGTCACTAAAAACTGGAGTAGCAGCGAGCTCCCTATCTCGACTGGCCGAACGTTCTGATATACATCACATTTAAATTAGTTGTCGTGATATTTCGGCAACTCTCATCCCCATTTCTTTTAATAATTTTGAAAGAAATGGGGATGAGATTTGCGGATTCTTTCCGCACGATGCGGACTCTTTCCGCAGCGGTGAGCCGTGTAGGCATTTTATTAAATTAATGTAGATTTTGAATTTTATTTATAGCATCAAGATTTTTGTTATAAAAAGATTGCATCCATGATCCAAGCAGTTTTTATTTGGAATAAACTTTGAGTAAATTTCAATTTGAGTGTTAAAGAGGAGTTGCAATACGACCGGATTACACAGCATTTGCTACAGTATCAAGCATGATTGCCAGTCGCCTGGACTGAGTTCATGTGGGTCGCTGTTGTGCAATACTCGTGGGTTGTCGCAGCAGTGATCCACCGTTATTTGTTGTGTTGTTTGTTTTATCAGTGGTTACTAACATACTTAGTCGGAAGTTTTACTAACAGTTTTTGAGTCATGGATACTCGAATACTTAAAGAGAAATTCTATTCTATTCTATGAAGAATTATTAACCTGGAAAACTTATGACTACATTGAAAATGACTAACATAGGTATATCTATCCCTTTCGAACTGTGATAATTTCTCTCAGTTAAAAGCAGTTGCGTCTTTAATGAGCAGTTAAGTGTGTTGCTATTTGTACCACAAAGCAGTAGGTATCACATACTATCTAAGCATACTATCTGCATAGAACCTGCGGAGTATTATTATATATTCCCGTTCTCAATTGTATTTTTTAGTAAAATTATGATACGCAACGAATTTGTATCATATTTTTTTGTTAACATTAAACAAGTGTGATTTTGTTGTAGGTATAACTATAGGATCCAGTATGCTGCAGTTAGTAGTAGGTACTTAACTAGTTTAGATTCGATTATAAATTTTAAAAAATCGGAAATGCCATCAAGTTCGTACAAATACAATCGTGCCTATAGGAGGTCTTTCCCTGCTGCGGGACTGTTCGAAAGAGATACCGCGGCCCTGGAACACAAAGGGCAAAAGAAGGAACATGGATGGGTTTAGTCTGACACTCCCTTCCGCTCCGCCCAGAGCGGGAGGGGTCATTTGATGATTTCCATTCCAAAAAAAAAGGAGGTTTTTCCCTCGTGTCAAGTCGTGTCGGATATCGCCATGACCTATTCGAGGAGAACTCGTGCTGTAATGAAAAATATAGTTGGTAGTGAGACTGGTTGTTGGCGGGGATGACTTCAGTTGGCATCTACAGAGCGCTTACTCGACTTATCGGAATAGGTAGGTACTTACCCACTACAAAACTGATGTTCCTTTGACCTTATAGTAACCTAACATAATATTCAGATCTCGGAACTGATAATTGTAATATTTGTCATATCCTGACTTCCTGGAATACTCATGAATGTAATGGGAATTGGACAAAAAAAACCCAAAAGTGATTCACAGACTCACTGCGCAATGGTTTAAGCGTTTATGGTACTTATTATTTTATGATAAGATAAGAAATTAGCCACTGTACTAATCTGTTTTAACAATACCATGGATGGTTGATAGTATTCAATGGAATATCGGTGGAAAGTTAAAAGGAAGCGTCCTCTGATAAATGTACATCCCGTCCAGCGCAAAGAGTATAAAAACGAACAGAGCTACCATTTTTTTTTTCTATTTTTCTTTATTTTTTTTTCTCAACTCTCAATTCTTTATTGCGTACCATAATGTTTAAAGTTGGTAAAGAAATAAATATACTAGTCACAATTATGGACCCTGTCGGGCACAGCATCTCAAGTAGGAGAGAGGAGGAAGAACACTGGCTGTTTATTGTGATAAATATTCTTATTAGTTAAGTATTTAGTAAGTTATATTGTTTTATTAATACTGAATCGAATTGAAGCGTTATAATTACTATTTTATAAATTATATCCATTATTTATTTAGTAACATTGTAGAACCATTTATATTTTAAATGATTAATTATTGTTTTATTTACTTATTACTTTTAAGCAAATTTACACTACGTACAATCAATGTTGAATTGGTAGACCAAAACGGATTATTTCATTAGATTTATTTTCAATTAATAGGTAAACGAATATCATGGATTCTTGAATTGCTAGAGTAACAAAATACGACTATTATTGACACAAAAATCAAGCGACTTTTTGTACATATCGCGAGTTTGTTTGCCCTCATCACACTGAAAATTTCAATCTCAAATAAATCCTATGCCCTATGCCTCTTGTGTCGAGCCGTTTAGGCATTATATAAGTCCGATAAATCTCTGCATTCGAACTTACTCTTTGTCGAGTGCGATGAGAACAACATACAACAATATAAATGAAACAACATTTAAAATGTGTCCGTAACGACATCCAGTCTAGTCCTAAAATATGAAGTAACAATAACATTATTTATTTTAAATATTTTAAAATACCTAACAGAAATTTTGTGTTAAATCGAAATAGTAGGTATTAAAAGTGCAAAATGTTTATAAAGTGTTTATTATTGTTATTTGTACTCAGTTTTGTGGAAGCAGGTAATTAAAAATAAGTATATATAATTAAGTTATAAGTGTTTTACTTAAAATGTATGTTTTCACAAAAATATTTTATTCTAGATATAAAATATAATGTGTTGGTACAATTTATGTTTCTAAGGCCCACTTGTACGAAAAACTTAACTCGAGTTAGTTGCTATACGAGATTAAATTGACAGTTTACCATAAAATTTTGTCAATTTATCCTCATGTTAACATTTAACTCTGAGTTTAGTTTTTCGTGCAAGTAGCCCTAATAGGTAGACATTTTATAAATATTTCTTAAGATTTAAATGGCTGGATTTAGTCTTCTAATTCAAATTCGGACCTCTAGTTTTTGTTTTGACCGGTGGACTATATTAAATTCATTGCAGTAAGTTTGGATTAGACAATTACATGCACAACAAAAGTTTGGATTAACAATTTGAAGATCAAAAAAAGACGAAAGAAAGAGCAGACAGATATTCAGAAAGTTGAAAAAATCAGTGGGTGTAGAATATGTGATTTTATAAATCGCATCTACACCTACTGAATTCAAAATAACACGCATTCTAGACAAGCTGAAAATATTTTAACATCTTGATTAAAGCCGCCCCAATTCATATTTTTCTGCAATACTTTATTTATCCACGCATCTTGGTTCAGATTCATTCAAGAATCTGGCTGGTGAGTAGGATTCGATGAGTTATAATAAACTGGGATGTTTCATTTTCATTAGCAGCCCGACTTTAATTTGAATCTGGGTATAGCCTTCTCTTAGCTGGTGCCAATTTTTATGTCACAATACAGACGACTTACTAAATAAATCACAACAGTACTTAGTTAGAATAGTTAAAATAAAGACAACTTAAGGGGAATGCTCCAACCAGCCCGCGAAATTCAAAATTTCTTGGGTTTTTTGCAATTTGCAGGCCAGTGCTAGGTTGTATGTTGATTAAAATATTATTCGCGGCTGTAAGACATATGTAGTTACAGAATTGTAATCATCAAAATCATCAATACAACGCTCTAAGTTCATAAAGCTGTAGGAACGACTTTTTCTGTTTTTTTTTTGTTCCTACGCCTTTATGAACTTGGAGGGTTGTATTGGTGATTTTGATGATTATAATTCTGTAACTACATACGTCTTACAGCCGCGAATAATATTTTAATCAACATACAACCTAGCACTGGCCTGCAAATTGCAAAAAACCCAAGAAATTTTGAATTTCGCGGGCTGGTTGGAGCATTCACCTTAAACAAGTAAGTAGTTATTTATATGAAGCTGTTTTCAGCACTTGATATCTGCATACAGCGGGTGATTTTTGGTTTCTGTTCACATCCGTTGCTATCTCGGTTATGTCCATCCGCCTGTCGCTGCGTGGGAGTATTTCTCGTGGCAGACAAAAAGAAAAAAAAATGGATAATAAAAATTATAAAGGTGCGGCGCCAGGATAGCCCGCGAACTTCAAATTTTCTTACGTTCGTTTAGTCCCATTCAATGACTATTTAATTTTCATAAAAAAGTCATTCAATGGGATTACATGAACTGAGGGTTAAATTGACGATTGTACTGATATTATAACTTAGTAAAGCCATATTTGTTACGTCACGAGTAATATTATAATCAACATAATTATAACCTAACACTGCAAATGGCAAAAAAATAATTCCGCGTAATACGCTAGCTCATTAATCTAATTAAATTTGACCTTGTTTAATTTAATATATTTGAAATTAATTTAATAGAAATACGAAATGTCATAGTTAGCAAACACCAACTGTTTAAATAGTTAACAGTTAACTTCTTGATAACATTGTTGTATTCATTATTTTAATGGTTAATAAAGCTTATGTTCATTATTTTGGATCCTGATTTAATATTATGGATTTTCCTTAAATTCAAGGTTTTTTAACCGACTTCAAAAAAGGAGAAGAGGTTCTCAATTCGTCGGAATCGTATCGAATCTTTTTCTAGGGTTCCGTACTTCAAAAGGGAAAAACGGAACCCTTATAGGATCACTCGCGTGTCTGTTTGCCTGCCTGTCTGTCTATTTGTCTGTCCGTCTGTCACAGCCAATTTACTACGGAACTACTGGACCGATTCAGTTGACATTTGGTACACTTACGTAAATCGGTGACCCAAAGATGGAAAAATAACGTAAATTACTGAATTTTAAACACGGGGGCCACTTTTGGGGGGAAAATTCTGATTTATCATCTATCATCTACCCTCTGCACCGATTTTCAGCCTGTTTTCACCAATGGATAGAGTGGTTCTCGAGGAAGGTTTTAGTATATAATTAGTCACACATCCACCAGTTATTTATAAATAAAAATAACTTGCTACATGTACATGTATGATGATATGTATCACTTGAAAACGGCTAGATCAATGTGACTGCTTTTCTTGTGTTCGTAATTATTGTTAAGACCAAGTTTGTATGAAAGAAAATATTGATACCTACTTTTTGTTTGTTTTTGCTAACCGCACTTCTCATTATAGATATTCATTACAAAACGGGTGTGACAGGCGTAATGTTATGTTATGTTATGCCTATCCTAGCAAGCATGCTGTTATGTTATGTTATAGGTACCTAGTTATAATTGTTCTGTACCAATTATCCTTCTATGATTTATGGTTATTCTATTTTTTTCGTAACACATAGGTAATTAATTGCAGTGTACCTATATATAAATTAACAAGCTTAAGGAAATATTTATATTATCCTCGTGTTGTGCTTGATATCGTGCTTGCCACAATGTTAAATGGGATAAAACATGATTTAGTAACAATTTAAAACAATAACCTACTGGAAAAAAAAAGTACCTACCAGTAAAAATAGACCTTAAGTTTAGACCGTAAGATAACTAATATCTTGTAAATCCAACTTGATATAATACAAAAAATCAAGATAAAATCAAGTTAGGTTAGTGATCAAGTTTCTGCCAGCAGATCTGCAAAAGGAGAAATTAATGTAGACGATAGTGTGTAAGAAAAGCAAGGGATTTTTTCTAGTGAATATTTGTTTCGTCAATCATTTCAATTTCATGTGTCATGAAAACTTAAATTTATTGAGGAAAAGCGACAGTGTTCGTTTAAATTAGCTTAGAAATATGAATAAGAGTAAAGTTAATTAAATTATATTATACCCAGGAAGTAAATCTTAAGCATTTAAAATTATTAATAAACAATAATATAAAGTTATCTGAACGTTAAAAACATGGTTTATACATTTTATCAACCGGATGCACGCTCTTGACGGTATGCGTGGCATCAAACTTCCGTCATTCCGTCCTCATGGAAATAAATTAACAGCGTAGGTGGCTTTACAGCACAAGTTGAAAAAATAACATGTTTTTAGCTGATCTTACGTGTACAGAATCATCTAACCCAGAAATTTTAAATAGGGAAAATACTCATCTGATTGGCTATAAAACCAATAAACAGCATGGAGACACCCCAACTGGCTAACACACTCGCAATAACAATCCGAAGGAAGTGGAAGGAACTTTGTAATCCATTGCATCAGAAGTTGTTTTAAAAAAATCCGCCAGTAGGTACACACGGCGACACATCAAGCTATACATTTCCAATATATCATGGCCTCGCTATGTATAGATTTCCAATACAATGAGAGATCCGCTTAAATTGTATTGTATAGTTTGATTGGTCGTCGTGTGTACTACAACATAAATCGCAAAATGAATATATTGTTGAGTTGCATTGAGATTGCGAGGGTGTTACATAATAACACCGCCAGCTCTCTATAAATATGACTAAAAAGTATTATCACTAAGCACATAGTATAAAACAAAGTCGCTTTCTCTGTCCCTATATCCCTATGTATGCTTAAATCTTTAAAACTACGCAACGGATTTTGATGTGGTTTTTTTTTAATAGATAGAGTGATTCAAGAGGAAGGTTTATAAGTTTACATGCACCCGTGCGAAGCCGGGGCGGGTCGCTAGTTAATTATAAAACTCAAAACGTTACTATTTGTTACAGAATTTTCCTATTATCGTTCCGCAGCGTCATCATGCCCGGTTCCTCGAATTAAGAATGGCCGAGCTCGACCGAGACAAAGAGGGACGTTTCTCAAGTTTTCTTGCAACATTCGATATACCCTGGTGGGCAACAAATATGCCACGTGTAGATTCGGACAATGGGACGTGCCCATACCCGTATGTGTTAGTAAGTATCACGCATAGTAATACCTAGCCTTATAATTATATAGATATATTTATTGTTACTATTGCGGATCTAAAGACACAGTTGTTTTCTGCGTTTAGGTTCATGTATTTAATTTTCTGTGTTTTAATTACTAACGAATTTATTTTATCCGAATTTTCTATTCATGAGTTTTAAAATTGTACCGGAGTTACGCTGTGTTAACAAAAAGTGTTTTCTTCCCTTTTCAAAGAAACGGGCTGCCAAGAGTTGGAAGAAGTTAAGAATGCGGTGAATATGACATCTCATAATGACGCGTGGGTCGTCTTCTTCTGTTTGCCCGGACATAAGCTCGTGGGTTCGCCGGTTATTTACTGCGACGGGTCACAATGGAACTCAACAGCACCTGTGTGTTATGGTAATACATATAATAGATTTAAAATACCTACGCAAAATATTAATACACCTAGAGACAAACACATTACCTATTTATGTTATATTATGTGTGCTAAATGTTTTGCAAATTACCCATTATTGAGGTAAACTTTGAATATACTGGTAACATTATTATTTAGGGCTTAGTTTTGTTTTTAATAATACCTAGTTTAAACAGTTTGTTTACTACCGTATCTGCTTGCATGAATTACCATAGATAAAAAAAGGATTATTTACGACTTGGATTATCAAAACAAAAAACATTTGACAAATTCTCACTGGAAAAAAGTGTGCAGCACGTAGACAGAGAATGCTATATACTAATTGATATGTTTTGTCGCATTCACACAAGAAAAAGAACAACTTATGCCGATGTCGTGTAAAGAAATGAAACAGAACGATAAAATTTTTTGTTTCATCGAGCGTGCCACGTTTTTTCAAGGTCAGCACACTAGTTTGCTAAACAAAGTTTGACAGCTGACGTGCAGCTAGCCATCGTCTACCTTTAAAATACAGTTTTTACGTGTTATATGTTAAGTAATTTATGTTATATTTTGTTTTGAACAATTTAGACTTACTATTTCAACCATTTATACAAAAAAATGGTGTGGTGTAGCGTTAAAGGGTGTAAAAGTGATAGTGGAACGAAAATCCCAGGATTGTCTTTTCTTTCGTAAGTATGCCACTCTTTATCAGTTCTAGGCATTCAGTAACATTTTATTATGTTCATATATTGTGTATAATGTACGCTAGACGTACGATTCATCCTTAAAAAGCACAAAAATAACAATTATTATTCAATTATAAATTCTAACCTAAAAACGTTGGTGTTGCCAACTTTTCTATAAATTATTACCCACTATTATGGGAAATAATAATGTGATGGCTTCTGCAGTGAGTATTAATTAAATATCTGAAATATTTAATGACTTTTTGCAGTTTCCCTGAACCTGATAATTTACGTCAGAATTGGATTGTAGCTACAGGACGAACAGATTGGACACCAAAACCGTCATCAAAAATTTGCAGCAAACATTTTGAGAATTAAAAAGAAGAATATAAGTTAATTAGAAAGAAGAATTCATAAATAATCATTTTGAAAGTCAACCTTTTATTGGAAACCACAAAGTTTTACTTATTAAGGCAATTGCCATGCACTATTTTGAACTGCGTATACATCACGCAACAAAAGGATTTGAACCTAAGCAAAAAATTAGAAACATACGAAGCTTGTTTTATTTAAAGGACAATAATGTGTTAAATCAATAAAAGCTTATTAAAAATAAACATGTTCTATTATTTACCCACAAACCCAGAACCTACTATCACATCAGAAATGGCAGTAATTTAGAACCACATCATCATCATCCATCGTCACTCCTGCCCTCATCGCAATTAATTTGAGTTCGGCAGCATGTCTTCTCCGCATCGCATGCCTTTGCGTACCGATGGTAACGGATATGTCATTGGCATATTCAGGCTTTGTCTTACGTACTAATTTCCAATTCTCATAAATTGTGGGGTAAATTTTTCCTCACCCGGTAACCCTAAATTCGTGACGTATTTATTTTTTGTCTCTTTTTGCGACACGCTTTGGCGGTGTCTATAGCATTCTCTGTCTACGGTGCAGCATGGTTCTTTTGGCACTTGAATGACAGGAGACCGCTCATGGACTAACATTTTAAGAAATAGTCCGTGGATACTGTATTGATAAAACAAAAAAGGCGGCGTTAGTTCCGTCTATGGCCACGCACCAAAAGACCCATGCTGTACTATACATTTACAAAAATAAATGACTGCTGTTATGTACGAATAGTTCTTGTAATATAGCGGATTACCGTGGGCTAGTTATCTGGAATAATGAGTCAGGTTCACGGGCCGGATGAAACCGCCCCACACGCGTATACCGCGTGGCCATTTCCGGTACCAACCTTGCTGCGTGCCTATGTCCACTCATTCTTTATTACTATAGCCGTCTATTCAGTCTGTGCTATGTCGTTGTTTAAACACAAATCATCATTATAACATAAATATGTATGTATTTACAAAAAAAAAAATGTGTATATGTAGTTTATCAGCCATCTAGCTACCATAACACAAGCAGGTTGCTTAGCTTGGGACTAGATGGTGCTGTGTGAAATGTCCAGGGATATCATTATCAGTCTCCCAATTTATTTTGGGTCGGCGCAGCATGTCTTCTTTCATACTTCTCTATTACTCACTCATTATCTTGAATCAGCAGTTTTCGGACAAATAAATATTTTTTCTTTCTTTCTTTCTTCATAATAAGTTCAGTTTCCCTCAACTGATTCAGCTGAAATTTTGCACACACTTTTGGTTCTGGTGATCATACATTTTTATGACAGGCATGACTTGATCCTGCAGTCGGGATCGCCTCCTCCCAAGAGAACTCCTCAAAGATTAATAGCACGGACAGGAAACTTTGTAACTTTTTTTAAGTTTAATTTATTCTCCTTATATTACTATACTACTATTACTACTACTGTATGTACTGTATGTGTGTGTGTACTACTACTGTGAGTGTGTATTGTTATTACTACTTATATGTATTATTATTTTCTACTCTCTTTTTATTATTCTTTGATTATTTTTTTTCTTTCTCCTTGTTTTATTTATTGGAGCAAATGAAAGAGCAATTGATTAATTCTCACTGTTTAACAGATAGTTCAGCGAAGAATGCTGAAACGGAATGTGACTTCGAGCAGCCCGACATTTGCGGATGGAAGCCCGATGAGTACCACGACTTTGACTGGAGGAGATTGAATAAGAAGACACCAAGCTCATTCCTACAGACGGGGCCTTCGTTCGACCATACTTATGGAAAGAATGGATCAGGTAAGAAATAGTACAACATTATAATCATACGCCTCGTTGACTGTCTCGCTGGTCTAGTGGTCACAAACGCTATTGCTGAGCATGAGGTTCTGGGTTCGATTCCCGGGTCGGGCAAATTGTCGGGAATTTCTCAGTAGCAGTCACGGAGCCTTAATTTATGCCCGGTCGATGGCAATACGCCCACCCCCTACTACATGGGACTTAAACATAACAGGCGAAATGTGGGTGTACTATAAGGTACACCTCTACCTAACCCGTCGTGGATTACAGGCGTAATGTTATGTTATGCTATAATAACACGCTTGTTATACTCGATGGGTTAGGCAGAGGCTGTGGGCAGAGGTGTGCTCCAAAATTTCACAGATTTCGCAGCTTCAACGTTTTAAGGTGATCATATCGCCCTCTTCTGGGCACACATGTACACTCGGGTCTGTTACTGACAGATAAACTAAAAACTAATTTTTTGACCCTACCGGAGATTCGAACCGAATATTATGATCGACCTATTATGATTCTGCTGAAGCGGCCGTTTTAGTCACCCTGTTCAACTCTTAGAGATTAAAACCACTATCTAATTTAATTTCAGGATACTACATGTACGTAGAAAGTACAGGTCGGGTTGCGAATGAGACCGCTCGGCTGATATCCCCCGTGTACGAAGCTGAACAGGCCAAGAATGGGTGCTTCGTCTTTTGGTATCACATGTATGGAAGGTAAGCATTCACAGACCGATTAATCGGGTTAAAAGGTTAACCCATTAGACCTACAACTCATATATTTGATTAACCACTAAGGGTTAACCCTTATAATAAATGGGTTAACCATGTAAATGTAAATAAACCAGAATGAAAGAGACAAAGCACCGAGCGCGGGCTAACTCCATCACTTTCTTGCATATTTTTAATGTACAAAAATGAACTCTGTGCTTGAACCGGATATTATAGGCTGATTAACCTTATATCATAGGTTAACCTCAATTTACTCTAGGGTTATTCACCGTACCTTAAAAAAAACCATTAAAACCCTTATACGGATAACCTTTTCGGTCTCTAAAGGTAATCATCATCATAATCAGCTTATAAAGTTACCACTGATGGCCACAGTCTCCTCCATCTTTGAGAGAGAGTGGGCCGTTACAAATGCGGATTAAAGGGTTCTATATTAGGGATTTTGGTTTCCGCACTTAGTCCCTAAAGTGGACCATTGTGCGTGAGCCATGGTGGCCGTTACTCTTACCAGCCCACCTCCCTCCAGAAGCAGAGCAAACTTCCCGGTCTTCTCAGGACATCCGCCAGAGATCTAGGTGTTCCAAGAGTCTCCTCGCGGATCTGGGTGAAGCCAGTGCACTCGAGGAGTACGTGCGCTACCGTTTCTTCCGTCTCTATGCACAGGGAACTGTCAGTGATAGGGTGTGGAAGTGTAGCTATTGCACTTTTGTAGGAAACAGTTGATTTAAAAAAGATACTGGTGATGGATTTGTTATTATGTGTATATTTTTTTATGTGGTAATACCTAGTAAAGACGGAAAATTAACAATAGCATGAGCAAGTTCTAACCAAATGAATAATGAGATGTCTCGTAATATCGGATAATTTCTGAAAAGAATGAGCATTTTCATTTTGCACGCAATTCGGTAATTTCTCATTTAGTTAACAGTATTTGTCTAATTCCACTTCCGTCACACTAATTTTGTATTTGTTTCCTTCCGATCTACTAATTATTTATACAGATATAAAAATACTATACAATAACTAATATTATACATAACTAGCGATTCGCCTCGGCTTCGCACGGGTGCAATTTTCTAATGAAGAAAATGAGAAATAAAAATTTTCTTTCCAATTTTCTGAAATAAAATAGTCCCAATCGTTTCGAGTTCGATGATCGAGTTCATGGTATTCGGCTCCAGAACGGCCCTTCTAGTAAAAGTAGTCCTTATAACGTCATCTATCTGCCAGTAAAAGATCTGCAGTTCAGCCGTTTCAGAGATTACCCGGAACAAACAGACAGACAGACAAAAAATAATGTTTTTTTGTTATTTGTACCGTTGACTTTGGTACTAATTCGGTAAAAAGCTGTTAGTTTGAAGTTACAAAAAGACACTTCAATTTTATTTACTTGTATGTATGTATGTATGTAGGTATAAACAGATGTACAAATAGATGTATACATACTGATATTTCATGTCCACCAGCCGTAAGGGCAGATGAGCATAATACTTTGCCCCGTAACGACAGTAAAGATCTACAATTCCACATCCGGGATTATCAGCTTGCCTTGCTTACAGAGTGAAAATAAATGAACTTTCATTACAGGAGCATGGGTGGTCTCACGGTCTATCAGAAGCCTGACAAAGTGTCTATGTACCAGCTGCTGCTACCAACTCGAGCGCAGAACTACACCTTGTTCCAGCAATGGGGAGACCAGGGCAACGAGTGGTACAGCGCAGTTGGCATGCTGTCTGATGTTGGTGATAACTTTCAGGTTAGTCATCCTCCTCCATACTTCAGTGGTTACGACGTGTGAGTCGTGGGGTAGAGCTAGGTTTGCCAACTCATATTCACCGAAATGCCTGAAACCTGACCAACCACAAATCTTTAATTAAAGCACTCTGCTCAATCAATTAGTTTTTCTTTTTTGAGGAGTACTTGTGTTGTGATTTGGCACATTTGAGCAACTTTCTATTCTTCAAACTGTCATTGTATCCGCGCCCGACACTGTTGCACTCATTTTAATGGGGTTTCTTTCTAACCCAGGCTAGGTTTAACATAAAGCGGGACGCGGCATTAGATGAGCCGTGGAAACGGAACGTTCCGCTTCACGCGGGATCGTTGGCAACCGTACGATCTAGATCGAACTCAGCCAGGCGCATTACTTTGTGAAATTTATCACTACTGCTCTCAAAACGGTGAAGGAAAACATCGTGAGCTTTCGGATATATTCTTATTAAGGGAAGTGCAAAATTATAACGATCAATTTCATAAAACAACTCTTGAAAGGGTATAGAGGGGGTGTTGAAGCACAAGAGGATCACCTGCGTAGCTTTTCCTCAACTGTGTTGGGGTCGGTTTCCAGTCTAACTAGACGCAGTTGAATACCAAAAGTATGCAACGCCTATCTGACCTCTAGAAACAACTCACTAGATGACAAGATCATCAAGAACCCTATGAATAGGTAACGTTTTAACGAATATATATCTAAAATCATCGTGATCTTCCTACCTTTGTTATGTTTACTTGGAGTTTGTGTAATACGTTTTTTTCTTCTATTCTCCCCCTATCAGTCCATTTTTATGTTCTTCCTCATCCATTAACCCTTTTGTAAGTACCTCAATTGATGTTATACCTTCATTCAACAGATCGTGATTGAGGGTATCAGGGGAGAAAGCTTCATGAGTGACGTAGCCATCGACGATGTATCCATTCAGCATGGTGAGAACTGCTCCAAAGCCATGATGCAGGCCACCACACCACCCTCTGTGTTACGTAAGTATTATAGAACTTGAACATTGACTAAACTGCCAATACTCATTTGAACTCTTGCCTTGATCTTCAGATTTCAAGGAATCGAGCCTAAGTACTGCATAAAACATACTGTGGTTGCCATACAGTTAAGAAATGGTTGTCGTTTCCAGAGGAGTCTTGCGTCGGTCGCTGCGACCTCTACGCTGAGGCTACCGGCTACCGAGGGTGTAGCTGTAGCATCGTCTGCGTCGTCACCCAAAACTGTTGCCCTGACTTTTTGGACGTTTGCGATTTAGATGCCAGTGAGTATACCTTACAGAATACAGCGTGCCCCAGAAAGGTGTGCTGTTGTTGTTACAGCGGCAATAGTAATACATCATTTGTGAAAATTTCAGCTTTCTAGCTATCACGGTTTATGAGATACAGCTTGGAGACAGACAGACAGACAGACAGACAGACAGACAGCGAAGTCTTAGTAATAGGGTCCCGTTTGGGTACGGAACCCTAAAAAAGACTAACACTAAATACCTACATAAATACGCCGATGACAATAGGTACACTTAGGCGTTAAAGTACTCCTCCGCATCGCTGTCATTCGATATGCATACAACTGTTCTAAAATCATTTATAAAACCCACTTTTAGTTATATTGATAGCGATAGGCTCGCTCTCTATGGCGATACGTGGGTATACAATGGGTACATCTTTGCCTTATCCATCGGGGGAAACAGCCATGTTATGTTTTTATCCATCCTTCTTCTATCATAATAGGGTTTTTCACGTAATACTATAGTCTACACAATTATTATTATGTTTGTTGCTTAATAAAACTTCTTCTTTTATAGGAACGACATCAGAGGACTACTCAAGTTCAAACAGCTCAGTACCACCACCACAGACGCAGAAACTTATTGCCACAACCACTGAAACAGTACCTCCTACCACCACATCGACCACTATAAATACGACTAGTACAACTTACATGACCACTACAACTGCTAAACGAACTCCTCCTGTTGTTAGGCCAACGACTATGAAAACGACGACTACTACTAAACGGCCTACTCCTAGACCTACAACCACTACGACTACGACTACAACTACAACCACAACGACAACTCCTAAGCCTCCAGTTCCTAAAACTACTACTAGCACTTCTACTCCTGTGGTTATACCAATCTTCACACGTAAATCAACTACGTTGACAATTGAAGTGTCACCGATGTCATCTTCAACCATTTTCTTTGTGCGAACTACTATGCATGATGATGGAATTAAACCCAAAAATGAGAAAAATGCAGAGAAAGGGATGCAGGATAAAGTGGTTGGGGAGAAAACTGGAGGTATGCTTTTTCTAATCAGTCATGGATACATACATAATTGATTAGAAGATTGATTTATTAGATAGATTTTTTCATACTGAGTTCTTACTTGTCGATCTAGACATTTATTCCTGTCTCTTCTAGAGATTTTTTTGTTGATTAATATTAAACATGAAAGGGAGGATGATACTCCAAGTTTGACTAAAATATTGATTTCGTATTGGGTGGTGTTAATATTGTAATAGGGAATATGCATGTATTTTTTATATTTGTAAATGATAAGTTACATCATTATAAAAATGTAAAAAAAAACCAGCAACAAAAAAACATTTGGTTAAAAAAAATCGTGCCCTTGTGTAAAAACACAAATAGAAATGCATCAAATAAAGTAATTTTTCTTGTACCGAGAGGTGTGAACATAAGGAGAAAGTGGTGTAAAATCATGAGAAGAGACGTGATATCGCCATCAACTTGGCTTTAGCTAATGTTTTTTTTCCATGAAATAATTCATTCGCATTCGCATTCACATTTTAAGGTTAAGCATGGTATTTTTTTTGACTTAGTGATAGGTAAAAAATATCCAAAGGCGTGGAAGATCGAATAAACATAATATTTATTTTGTAATTACCTTGCTGCTTTCACTCCTTTTATTTCAGTAGACATAAAATCAGATTTTGATGCGAAATACGTGGCTATCATAAACACATCAATTTTCGGAAGATTGTCCGATTGTGCTTTGACGTAACCGATATCTGTCATTTTCGTGTGAATCTTTCTACTACTCTTTTACAAAACAAATGTAATTTCACTTCAATATCTGCTCAAACTCACAATAAAACTGAATTTAATCGCAAGCATTTAAGAACTATCCATTAGCTGACATTTGTTGTAGCTGACTTTGATGTCACAATTCATTCCGACCAATAGCGTTGCGTTTCAGCAAATTTGAATTTCCCTCTCATTTGTGCACTTTTCAATAATTATTTTCTTAATCAAAACGAAATTATATTAAAACATATTAATATGTACGTAAATCTAAAAGAAAAGACTTCATTTATAAAAAATTGAGCGTTATTTGAATCATACGCATATTCCCTATTGGGGACATTGACCCATGAAATAATCGTGTGTCAGTCTACAATACTTAATTAACACGCTTGTCTTAAAGTTCATGTAACGTTTTATTTCTTGCAGGTATGAGTGGAGCAACAGTAGCAATAACAGTGTTGCTAGTGGGTGTGGCATGTGTTGGCGCACTGTGGGTCGCCTACGTCATGACGCGGTCCACGCGCGGCGTGGCGGCGCTTGCGCGTATCCGTGGTCGTACAACAAGTGACCCCGAAGTTCATTACCTTAAGTCCGATGTCGATGATGAGTAAATTATTTTTTATTGTATAGTGTTGTTTTATTTACACCATTGAACCAAAGAATAGAATAGCAATGAGAAAGAGATGAGAAGTGTAGTTGGAACAGGAATGGTCCAAAGATAAAACCCTGAGAAACACCGTGAGATTTTTTTCAACTTTTTGCTATATCTTGTCACTTGTGATCTAGACAGACTTTTAATTCAGTTAATCTATAACTTACTAAACAAGAAAACAAGCAACAAGGAACGAACGGATAAGTAAGTTTTAAGAGGAAAACGAAATACATACATAGTCAACGTATGCATAAGAGTATCGAAGGCTTATGGTACATTTAACTAATGAAACACGGATGTAACATGTAGATAAAATAGTGTACTCATTGAATCCATAACTTATTGACTTTTAGCTTAGTGAAGCATCTATTTACTAAATAAACCAGCTACCAAAATAAGTAACATCCCTATTATTCACAATCCAAATAAATAAAACTTAAAACTGGTCACTGAGTACAGAAAAATATTTTCCATTTTTAAGTGGCAACAAATATGCTGGTATCACCGTACCGCGGAAGCGCGGGCTAATATGAAACGGTGACCTCGTTTTTATGTTACCCCGTTAGCACAATGTCACCCGGCAATGGTGGCGCAGCCTTCGAAACCTTATCGCGCGCTATCGACCCGCCTCGTGGCCGCCATCTTGCGCCGCGCATGCGTAACACATATGCGACACCACTGACGTTTCAACAAACCCCAGTAGCATTCCGAAAATTACGGATAACTGTAAATAAAATTGTAAATAGAATTTAGTCAAAAATCGTGATATTTTTTATTCATCAACGTAACTTTAAAGTAATGTCAGTGAGTGAATAGACTTTTAATAAAACGTTCGTGCTGAGAAGAAGTGTTTGAGGGTAAGTTAATTTTGCTATTAAAAACTATTTTTAAATTGAATTATTGTTCGACAAATTGGATTTTGTATTTCTTGGAGCGCAGTTTTGTTATAAAGACGATTAGTCAGTTCGTCTGTTTTATTTCTTTTGTGTAACAGGGTAAGTTATGAGCTAGTATACATAGTTATGTATATAGGAAGTGCTGTATTAGGTGACTTTATGTGAATTTTGATAAAAAACTAAACAATTTTTCGTCGAGTGATTATATTATTTACTCAAAAAATTTAAGGTCGTAGCTACAGTTTAAACAAAGTTTATGTTAGTCGTTTAGTATGTGGAATAACTGAATGCTTTGCCCAATTTTTAGGTCAAGATTGTCGGTTTCTTTCAACAAACTATAAGGAAATAACTCTGTACCTTACTTATCTTAAGAACTTATATATGTCTGTAGTACATGTGTATACTTATGTCTGTAGACATTTTCTATCGTACATTCTGTCTATTTTTAGTTTGAGCTAGCTGGAGGAGTGGGTACGTAAGTACTATGTTTTTCGCCAACCCCAATTCCGTTTTTATATATTTAGTAAGCATACTGCGTACAGTTTTCTTACCACGGAGGCTTCAGGTCGCAACAAAAGATCGTGACACATTTTTTTATTTGGAATTTCTTTGAATGTCCCTTTTATTTTGTGGAGAAAGATATAAATACTTGAAAAGCCGACCTTTCTCGGCGTGGGTGCATTTTCTTTTTATTTAGGTCCATACAAAGAGTATATAGGTCCATATATGTGAAATAAAAGAGATCAAGAAGGTTTTATTTTCATATTACGTTTGATTTTTTTCTTTTATATTTGGCTTCGTTAAAATCAAGAGGCATAGGCGTCATTGCGGCATCGCTGAAAGCCCAAGGCCATTTGCCGTAGAGTACTAGGGAAGTTGTCCTTGAATCAGCAAAAATCGCGCATAGCATAGTCATACCTATGCTATGTTAGGTTCCAAGTTCCTTCATGAATGATTCAAATAATTCGGTTTATTACTGACACAGATAATATGGGTTTCAAAGTCAGACTGTCCGCTTTACCCGTTTATTCCGACCTTATCTGACTTCCTTTCGGTATAATTATGTACTTAATGCATAATTTGTTTTTTTTTTTGAGTTGTTTATCACTAATGGCCGTTATCAATAACATTAAACGGCAGCTAAATAAATGTTTAAATAATAGTGCTCTGTTGACTTCTCAACAATAGGCAGTATTAGTATTGCAGCAACATTGCCGGTAGTAGCCGGTTTCCTCACGATGTTTTCCTTCACCGATTTTGAGAGCAGTGCTGATGAAATAAATTACACAACGTAATGCGCCTGCCTGGGTTCGAACCCACGACTTACTTTTCGTAAATCGGGGCCGCCACCACTGGGCCACCGCTGCTCTGCTCTGAGAGCAGCGGTGGCTTAGCATTGAAACTGCAATAATACAAGGTGTTAACAGACCCCGTGAAGCCGTCAATCAAGCATTCTGTACATCAAACTAAGTAACTATAATATGCAAAAATTATTGCTAGGGAACTACTTTTTTGTTAGGGTGAAAAATCACTTTTTACAGTAGGACTGAATGTAACGCACTAAAAAAATTGTGCTAATCGTACGGAGGTCGTGGAGGTATTTAAAGTAAAGTTATAACATTAAAAACTGGTATTAAAAAAAAACCGGCCAAGTGCGAGTCGGACTCGCGCACGAAGGGTTCCGTACTATTATCTATAAAAACGGCAAAAAAATCATATCTGTTGTATGGGAGCCCCCCTTAATATTTTTTTTTTTAATTTTTAGTATTTGTTGTTATAGCGGCAATAGTAATACATCATTTGTGAAACAGCTCAGCTTCTTTCTTTTTCAGCTTTCTAGCTATCACGGTTTATGAGATACAGCCTGGATACAGACAGACAGACAGACAGACAGACAGACAGACAGACAGACAGACAGACAGACAGACAGACCGACAGACAGACAGCGAAGTCTTAGTAATAGGGTCCCGTTTTACCCTTTGGGTACGGAACCCTAAAAAGGTATGAAAAAATTGGACCTTTGACCCCTGATATCTCCGTAGCTAAAAGGTTCCCAGGTATGGTCTTTAACAAAAAAATGATCGAAATGACGGGAAGAAGTGCCTTTCGGCTTCGTTTACTTTTACACCCATGATTTAATTTAGGTTTCGTCTAGCGTTAGTGAAAACAAGAAATAAATAAGTACTAACAACAGTAACAAAGTCTACGTAATTATTTTCTTTTGCGAGCGCCGTAGCAAACGCGTAGCAATACACGACTTTCGTGATTTCTGATCTAAGATTTTCGTAGAGATTCGTAGCACCGAGCTACGCGTGCTACGAAAGTCTACGAGAATCTTGACTTTGTTTTATCTTGAAGTCAATTTATGCTCAAAGTCAAGTACTTTTGTATTCAAGTAACATATTTTGGCAAATAACAACTTTCTTAACTGAGAGATAGAGTCCGTTTTCCTTGGATTTGCCAATATCAAAGTATTAATATTAAATAAGCCAACATACAATCTCTACTCGATATTTGTAAGGGCTTCCTTGTTCTATTGAAGAGGTAATATTATCGGATTTCCGTTTGTTCAAGGAACTGATTTTAGTATTAAAGAAAATTGAGTCTCGAGGCTTTTTGTTTGTTTAAGACATTTCTTGATAAGTACTTTAGTACCTGTTTTAAGTACCACTAAGCAAGGCACAAATGGGAACTCAGAGGAGCTTATTGCTAAATAATAACAGCCGGTCGGTTCAATCTTTAGCTAAAGCCGAAGCGTTTTTACTCTGAACGCTCTTAACTTGCACGTCTTTCAAAATCGTTCTCATATACATATAATATGCTGTTTTAATTTCAAAGATAATTACATTATTTACAAACTACAAAACTATAATAGTAATAAATATGTACACTTAAAAGGGTTACAGGCCGTCCAAAAATTCGTCCGTATCGCTGTCAACAGGAAAAGTGCCCAGAAGGCTGGCAGCATTACCACGTTGGATCGCAATGCTGATTCTTTGGCCAAAAAATAGGCCCGCCCTCTGGTCACGTGAAGAGTCGACCAACCGCTTGGCGATTTCCCGAAATATATAATATGTTTTTATGTATGTGTTTTATAACAATATTTTTATTGAAAAGAGAGTCCATGGAGTTTCTTGCCCATTCTACTCCATGGAGATCCACGCTTTGGAATTTGCAACAACAGTACTTTCACAAGTTATTATGTCTGGTGTCTGTGACTGCTTTGTTTTTCTGACATGCAAAAGGGCCTGTTATGGTCTGGTATGCTTTTAGTTTGAGTTTGATGCGTGCTTGCCTAGGGTGGTCCGTGGATGGATGACCATGACATGATTTGTCCCGGCTGTCATTTGTAAATCTTTGACAGTCGTTACAGGTAGTCAGTGGCCCAAAAGTCTGATAACCAGTCTTACCAAGGGGTATCGTATTACCCAGTACTAACTGGGTTGTGGAGGTCATATAGGTAGTCGCACCATGTAAAATACTGGTATTCAGCTGCATCCGGTTAGACTGAAAGCCGACCCAAACATAGTTGGGAAAAGGCTAAGTAGATGATGATAAAGCAAGGCATGAATGTTTTTGCTTTGTTGTAATTACGACTGTTTGCGTCGAGCATTGAAAATAAGTGGTTGAGGCTAAGGTATTTTGCTATTATACACAATTTTTAAATCGAATTATTTTTCGACAAATTGGATTTTGTATTTCTTAGAGCGCAGTTTTGTCTTTAGTTCGTCTGCTTCTTTTCTTTTGTATAACAGCAGTAGAGTAATTTATGTGTGAATATACATAGTTATGTATATAGGAAGTGCGGCAATAGGTTACTTTGTGTGTATTTAACAGAAAACTCAACAGTGTGCTATTGGGCATTCATTTATTTGCCATCTATAGTTAATGGAAACGAGTATTCGTTTTCCTAAATTAAGCATTATCCTTTGGTGTCTGATTCGCCTATTTTTTCGAAATTGGCGTCCCTGAAGAATCTGCCTGGGTTGACAAAGAAAGAAAGAAAAAATATTTATTTGCTGCCGGGACAGGTCGTGCATACAAAATGGCAAAAACATACAACAAGAACACACAAGTATTGTATCGCGTGTATACTTCACATGAACATCATTCTCCTGCCCTTGTCCCAATTTATTTGGGGTCGGCGCAGCATGTCTTCTTCTTCCATACTTCTCTATGCATAATCAGCCTATAATGTTCCCATTGCTGTGACACACGGCCTCCTCTCTATGAGAGGGAATGGGCTATAATCCACCACGCGGGCCCAGTGCGGGTTGGTAGATGTCACATGTCTTCGAATTTTTGGTTCTAGGACATGCCGGTTTCCTCACGATGTTTTCCTTCACCGTTTTTGAGAGCAGTGGTTATGAAATAAATTACACAAAGTAATGCGCCTGCCTGGGTTCGAACCCACGACGACGTTCGTAAGTCGGGGCCGCCACCACTGGGCCACCGCTGCTCCCATACTATTACTCGTCATCTCAGCTTTCACTTGATTTCCAGCCATAACATCCTTCACACAGTCGATCTTTATATGAAACAAGAATATTGTGGTATACTACGACTAAAAATCCGACTACTGAAAAATCACGGTCTAATTAAATTCGAGGTTTACAAGGTAACATCGATCGACTCCTCCCATTGTTGAAGTCGGTTGAAATGTAGCCTATGTTACCCGGGCCATAATAACGAATCGTTTGACACGTTATTTAAAATGAATAGTTTAGGCGTTGACGGAACATACGTAAATACAAACTAACATACATAGACTGCAAAAATCAAAATCAAAAGCTTTCCTGCCCTTTTGGCTTCGCCGTAGTCGGGTAAAAAAGTCCTAATCCACTCACTCAATTCAGTAAGATTCCGTAAAAAATGCGATTCCTTAAAAAAGAAACATTCAAACTCCTACAGCCGTAAGCCCATCTTGTTTCAAACAAAGACGCCTACTTCTCTTTCAAAATACGAAAAAAAAAACTCCAAAGAAAATCCTCTCCAAAATGTTTAAAAAGAAAACCAAACTGTGTAGTGCTCTCTTAGCCTTCGAGTGCTTGGCATCGAGCCCAGTTGAGTTAAGGGCATTAAAATACGATTCTCAGTTACTGAGCAGCTAGCCAGGGAAAACTGAAAAGCGTAGTCACCATTTGTCTAGCCTTTCCCCAACTATCTTCGGGATGGCTTCCAGTCTAACTGGATGCAGATGATTGCCAGTATTTTACATAGAGCGACTGCCTATCTGACTTCCACAACCCAGTAATTGTATTGTATAACGGACTGGTGTCCACAACTCCACGTCCAGAGCGTGTATTTTGCATACGGCATAAACCAGTTACTAGTACTAGATATTCCTTATTAAGACTGACATACTGAGAGATCTTTGACAGTCGTTATAGGTATTCAGTGGCCCGAAAGTCCGACAAAAGTTTGTCGGACTTTCGGGTCACTGAATACCTGTAACGACTGTCAAAGATCAAAAAATGACAGATAAGGACCAACGGCTTAACCTGCTTTCGGAAACTCGGTATGTAATGGGCAGTCACCGATCCACGGACCAACCTAGGCAAGCGCGGCTTAACTTGAAGATTGACCCAAGCGGCTGTTATTATTTAGCCACGAGCTTTTCTCTGCCGTATTTTTAGATAAAACGACAAAAGGTCAGTCTGGAGCACTACGACATTTGCCTGGAACACGCCACGATTGTTCTGGCGTATTTAATTTGTTTGTCTACGCTTTTGTGATGTTATTTGTGTTTATGCTGTTCGGAAAATGAAGCAATTTCGTTTTGTGTGGGGGCGTACGTAGTTTCGCGTGTTGTTTTTAAAATGGGAGTTTCTATACGACACTTTTTTTCGTTAGTTTTGCTCACGTATTTACTTAAACATATTCGTAGATACGTGATACGATTTTATGTGAGTAAACCTGCAATTTTTTGTTAAAATATTTTGTAAAATAGATGACTAATAAGACGAAAATTATCTGCGTATTATGTAGTGCAGCTGTGTTTTTCTTGTAGTAATGGGGCATTTATACTTTGGTTTGCAATGTAATAAATGTTAAGTAATAGTGTACTCTATACTAATATTATAAAGAGGTAAAATTTGTTTGTACGTTTGTATTTAGGGGGTAATCTTTGGAACTACTGATCCGATTCCGAAAATTCTTTCACTAACGGGAAGCTACATTATTTTCGAGTGTCATGAGACTAATTTAAAATGTTCCCGTGGATTTAATTTCTTCACATAACAGGAGCAAACCCGCGAGCAATAGCTAGTAGTGCAGACATTTATTTATAGTTGGTAAATAATGTACATAATTCTTTCTTTCTTTCTTTCTTTCTTTTAAGAAAAACGTTGCCCCACACTAGGAATTTCTCTTGTATCGTGGGTGCGTTTACAAACACAAAATGGCAATTATGCACTCATTGTTGAAGTAGATAAATTAATGGTTACTAATATTCCCACTCCATCTAAAACCGCTTATTGACCGAAACCTATATTTAAAATTTTACAATAGTCAACTAATTTCATCACTTTATGAAACCATAGCATGTTTTTTAATTAAAATACTTACCCCAAAACTTTTAAATGAGTTTTATAACATACAAAATGTTCCATAAATTCCTATCCATGAAATTGTAATAAAATTTAACTACCTACAACTTATTTTCAATATGGCAACTAAGTTCTAGTTATTTTAGACATAACATTATAGATTCAGTGGGGAAAAAGGCACTTCGAAAAGAAAGAAAACCACTGTTTATTCAGCCCAGCACTCGGTAGCTGGCGAATTTAATTTTTTGTTCCGTTTTTGGCAGTTTTTGAGTCAATTTCGGGATTTATGTTGATCAAAATATAATTGACGTACCGTACCTATTAAAAAAGTGGTCAACCGTCACTGAGGGCGGTAGACCTATGAGTCTACCTTTTCGGAGATTACGGGTGTGATGTTATGTTATGTGATCAAAAAACTTGAGAATTCGTGGGCTACCTTAGCGCCCCCTAAAGCTTGCGGATCAAATGTGGCATTACTTATTCAGTTTATATTTCACGTTAAATCCTCCATGCTGTACCTTCAAAGACATCAAGAGGAATAACATAATACGAAGTTTCAGCAGATTATTTTAGTAAATTGAAACGATTGCTTTGATGTTTAAAATGCCAACGAAAATTATATTGTTTTTTTTTTGCGTAGGAATCTGAACATGTATTTAGTAACTGAGTAATACTTTATTGATGTTTGTAACTTAGTTGCGTCTTACGGATTTTACGAAATGCAAGTTCAGACTTTAATGTTGCCAGTGATGGGGTACAGGTTACCTCTCTTTGTGAGGGAATCAAAACCTATAGGGTATCCTAGAATCATGAAATTTAGCAAACAGCAATGTCTTACAGCATATGTAAAGGAAAAAATCTGAAAACCGTTAAAATGTAGTTTAATAACAAAATACCTTCAAGTTTAAATACGAAACCCTCGGTGCGCGAGTCCAACTCGCACTTGGCCGGTTTTTAGACTAAGAACGAGAAAATTGGCCCTTTACCGCAAAAATCACGGTCGAAATGTAATAAGCCTCTTATGATTTCCCTTACAATTATGAACATCGAAGCCCTCACCTTAAAAACAAAAGACTTTATGTTAACAAAACACTACCCACTTTACAAATTATCGTTATTATGCTTCGCGTAACTGACAGGTTGAAACAAAGGGAGTTGTTTGTAACTTGGAGGGTAGTTGATTGTTTACATTTGACGTTTACTTCCCCGAATAAGGTAGTCTGTAATAAAGGCAATATAACAATAGTTCGATAGAATGTACTGCATAAATAGTTCAGGAGGCCCAAAACTGAACCTTTAGTAGATTTATAGCAGGATAATAATATGAATTACGTTACATAATCGTCACTAAGTGCATCTGTGACCATTTTAAGAATTAAACTTGATGATTCAAACTATTATTATATTATGACTAGCGTCCCGCCCCGGCTTCGCAAGGGGGCATGTATTATACATATAAACCTTCCTTTTCAATCACTCTATCTATTAAAAAAAACCGCATCAAAATCTGTTGCGAAGTTTTAAAGATTTAAGCATACATAGGGATATAGGTCATATAGGGACAGAGAAAGCGACTTTGTTTTATACTATGTAGTGATTCTGCTAAAGTGGCCGTTTGAGGCTCTCTGATAGCTGCCTACGTATCTGTGACCACTCTAGCGACTCCCTTTCATAAGCAGTGATGAGCGATGGTGGCTCAATGGTAACGACCCGGACTTAAATTACGTGCCGTCGTAGGTTCGACCCCAGACAGAAACTTTATTTGCGTAACACTTTATTTCATCTCCACTACTCTCAAAACGGTGAAGGAAAACAGGCATGACCTAGAACCAACGCTTCGAGGACATGTGACACCCACCAACCACCTGGGCTGTGGTGGATTACGTCTCATTTATTGCATGGACTGCTTCTTCAAAGCCGCGAAGGGAAATCCCCTTTGATGTCATGCTGTCGATCTCTAAACAGTGAAATTTGTATCTTAGTTACCACTAGCTACGTATGAATTTACGTTGGTTGAAGATAAAATGCCGTGCCGTGCCGCCCCTGGTTAAAGTGCCTTGTTCTTTTAATAGACGAAACTAATTAAACAAAAGTCGATAGTCGAGTATGATTTAGAGTGTCACCGCACTTGGAACGCCGACACGGAATCGGCGCGAGGCGATCAGAAAGATCTTTATGTAGCCTGTTATGTCCGAAGGGTAAGGGGTGTTAGGGGGGCAGACGTGTACCTAATAGTGCACCCACATTTCGCCAGTTTTATTTAAGTCCCATGTCGTCATGGGCGAGCTTGTTGCCATCAACCGAGCACAAATCCGGACTCCGTGGATGCTACTTAGAAATTCCTGATGAGAAAAACTAATGATATTTTGCCCGACCCGGGAATCGCACCCAGGACCTCATGTTCAGCAGTCGCGCTTGCGACCACTCGCACAACGTGGCAGACTAAGACTTAGAAACCTCATTTATTTGCGAAAATCTTAACAAATCTCTGACAGATGTCTGTCGGACCAAGTGATATACATATAGGTACTGTCAGAGATATTATTTATGTATATTTATAATAAAATTATATTCGCTAATAATAAAGATTTCTTATTCTTAGTCTGCGTCGTTGGTCGCGTGGCCGCAGAGGTACCTATGTTTTTTTAAGCAAGCTAACTTATTACACGTGTTCGTACCCAAAGGCTCATCCCAAATTGGTTACATTTAGGAAACTTCTAAAAAGTTTTTATTAAATTCATAAAATATGGACAAAAGTATCGACACGGGGACTTCAAAGGCCAGGGCACAACGGAGACGGCACGGCAAGGCTCGCCCCCTATTCACATGGGACTTAAAAATAACTAGTGAAATGTAGATGAGGAAGGTTTAAGGTAAGGCGCTAAAAGGGCTATAAGGTTCGCCTCTGCCTAAGTCTGCGGGGATTACATGCGTGATGTTATGTTTGTATTGCTCATAGTTCTTCCAGTTGTTAAACTCAGTTGCTAAAGCACGTTTCATGCAAATATTTAGGCAATAACGCCAAATTAATCTCTTCATAAAACAATTTAAGTACCAACATTATAAGAGTAATAAAATTCTATTCACGCTGAGACATTTTTAGGGCAACCTTACTAAAACGTAACTCTAATACCTCCCCTCCTAACATGAGAAAATAAGATTATTACTACCCGCACTAAAAGCCTGTATCAACATGATTTCCCATGAGAACATCATCATTTTATCCTTGAAAGTAATAGCACTTAATAGCATACAATTAAGCTCTAAATTGACGTAGCTGGTATCTTGTGGAGAGAGCTAATCAGGGCTTTTAAATCTAATAATTGCTAGGGTGGAAGAAATGGCGGTTGATCTTCTTATTAAAGTTATTGGAAAAGAGGTTAGCTATTAAGGTCTGATGACCCAGTTATTAAAGAACAAAGATATTAGCGACTTTTATAGCCTGACATTGCGGTTTCAACAAGCGTGATCAATGCTCGTTTTGGCTGTACGAAAGGAGTTTAGCCTGCATTGAAAAAAAGATTAAAACCCATTTCAATTGGACGTCATATTATTATGAATTTTATTAATGGGTGAAAAAAACCTTTAACGAAGACGAAAGGCACTTGTTTTCCCCGATATTCCGATCTTTTTTTTTTCTGGACCATACCTAGGAACCTTCTAGTTACGGAGATCATATTGGAGGTCAAAGTTCCATCTTTTATCACAAGTTTTTATGTTATGACTTTAAATACCTCGATAACACTATTATAGTCCTTTGCAATATTCAATGCATCCATCAGCACAATGTTTTGTGTGCGCATTCCAAAAAAAGAATTTCTTAGTGCTTTTGCGTAGAATTTCTTAGTTTGATGTACAGAATTCTTGGTTGACGGCTACGTGAAGGTCTGTTTACACCTTGGAGACAAGAAGTATTTAATTTTTCAGTACCTAGTTAGTATTTACTGCCCTTAGTAAACTCTAACTCTCCAAGCTATATTTCAGCACGATCAAGATGTGCAGGACTAAAATTCGTTTGAGTTTTGGGTTGTTATCTTCTGTGAGACTAAAAGAAATTATCATAATTATCTTTCTGATTTTTTTTAAGTTGTCCTGTTTTTTGTTTAATTTACACACGGTAGCTTTTTTTTTGTTTTCGGGGGTAAACCTTCAAAAGGCGACCGGTCTTTGGGGAAAAGACCGGGGAGTGTGGTATTTTTACCGCACTAAAACCACCCCGGTGGTCACCATCCGCACATGAGAGAAGGCACCGTTTCCTCTTAAAAGACCTGTCCGGAGAACACACGGTACCTACATACTACAATTGAAATACTTTACAAGATCGTAAAACGCGCGTCAGTATTGCGAGGTACGGAGCAACTGAAGCTCGCTGCAAATACTAATAACACAATAAAAACTGCAAACAAATACACAATATGTGTGTCAGCGATCCTCTACAAACTTCATAATTTATTTGAGGTTAGAAGGATGATGGCCGTGATGGCTCTCAGCCACCGTAGGCGCAAGCCTATGGACGGTGAGTAATGGGTTAGCTCGCCGTCCGTCCGTCTTATGACGACAGGCCGTGTCGACGGCGCGTTCGTGTACCACGCGCGCCTCAATGAGATGTCAGCAATGATGAGGGGCCCACAAGGGCCGATGCCTGCCAGAGCTGCGGGACTGTTCGAAAGAGATACCGTGGCCCTGGAACATAAAGGGCAAAAGAAGGAACATGGATGGTTTTTAGTCAGTAAAAGTCTGACACTCCCTTCCGCTCCTGGCCCAGAGCGGGAGGAGTCATTTGATGATTTCCCATCCGAAAAAAAAAGGTTAGAAGGATGCGCTAACGTAGCCTGCGAATTTCAAATTTTCTTTTTTGCAATTTGCTGGTCATTGTCAGTTTGTATGTTGATTAAACTATGATTTGCGACTGTAACAAATCCGGCTGAGTTATAGTCATAAAACTCGTCAATACATCTAAACTTTTCATTTAATCCTATTGAATGACTTTTTCAGTCATTCACGGATCCATGAATTTCGCAGGCTACCCTGGCGCCACCCCCTTATCGTAATCAGTCGTGAGCCTATAATGCTTTCTCTGCAACACTCCGTAGGAATACTTTCTATACGTACCGAATACAGTACAAACAGAATAATAGATTTCAACATCACGCGTTCGTATAACCGAAGATAGACGAATATTGCCGAAGCGGATACATTTCCTAGGAGATCTGTACTTAATACGCAGCTTGTCTATTTTAAAACATCTCTAGCAGCTGTCATATCAGTGTTCACCCACTTTCTAACCTTCTCAGCTTTCATGAAACCCACCCAATTATACGTGACATTGTTATTCAATTAAGCCAGTTTTGTTATTGAAACTCCAGTGACGTCACCTATGATGCTATCTGCCTACTGTTAATGCGTAGGACGTACTTCATGTGGATACCTACCTATTGTGGTACTAAACGTTGTTCTTATCTCTCTTGTTAACTGGTGATAAGCTAATGGCGTGAGTCTAATAGATTTATGGTGGTTTATACTCCATAGGTGTTATTTGGCAGATAATTCAATATTAATTCTGCAATATGAGGTAGTGCTGGGGGTCTAAAATGGCCGCATTAGCAGAATCATAATAGGATAATAATCTGAATTTCGTTTAAATTCTTAAAATAGTCATAGACGTACCTATTATTATGAATTCTTATTCTTATTCTTTATTGCACACAAAATAATACATTTGGATACAAATTGCAATAATATAGCTTATGTACAATGGCGAGCTTAACCCAGAATTGGGTTTTCTTACAGCAAACCAAATTTTGACTGCGAGAGTTTTGATGAATTGTCACCTTGTGACCATGTTACGAATTTAAACGTAATTCATATTATTATCCTATTATGATTCTGCTAAAGCGGCCATTTTAGACCCCCTGAGCTGAGGAGCTCATCGCTAAGTAGTAACAGCCACTCGGGGCGATCTTAAACTTAAGCCGCGCTTGCTTATGGTGGTCCGAGGATGGGAGACAACCCATTACATACCGAGTTTTCTTCGTGCCTCGGAAAGCACGTTAGGCCATTGATCCCAGGTGTCATTTGTAGATCTTTGACTGTCGTTACAGGTAGTCAGTGGCCCGAACGTCTGACAACCAACCTTACCAAGGCGCATCGTGTTACCGAGTACAAACTGGTTGTGGAGGTCAGATAGTCAGTTGCTCCATGTAAAATTCTGGTATTCAGATGCATCCGATTAGACTGGAAGCCGACCTGAACATAGTTGGGAAAAGGCAACAGATGATGATCTGAGGTGCTCTCAGCAGTCGGAACATTGTAGGCTGATTTTGTGTCTATTCAGACTTAGTAAAATTGTGCCTAGGCAAGTAAACGTTGTTTTGCAGAGCGGTGACCAAGATAAACTCCACGAATATTTTACCACTATGCTTCATAAGTGTGTGTTTTTCATTCGTAGTTTCATTTAACATGCCTATATCTCCGAAATATCGAGAGAGACGTGTACCTATCCTATCGTACACCCACACTACGCCATTTGTAGTATTACAGTCTTCCTAGATTCTTCCCCCACGATTCTGCAGTGACTTTCCAGTTGCTATACCAAACTTGCCGGTATGTAGGAGCAAAGATGAAATAAAATAAAACGTGTTGGGTTGAAATATTCATAGAATCACCTACGCTCGCTTAGTAGAATACACTTTCAACACACAACCAATTTAACCTTTTCAAGAAAACCAACATAATTTATTTTGACATTTCCTCTGTCCGTATCCTCGGGCGAAGGCGAGGGTGCGAGGGTCTCCGTTTGCAAAGTGATCCAGCCTTAACCAAAGATATTTGTACCAATTTTTTTTCTTTTTAGGGTTCCGTACCCGAAGGTTACCAACTGGGCCCTATTACTTAGCCTGTGCTGTCCGTCCGTCTGTCTGTTAGCGGGCTCTCATGATCCGTAATAGGTAGACATTTGAAATTTTCACAGTTAGTGTATTTCTGCCGCCATAACAACAAGTTAAAACTTAAAGGGGGCTCCCTCTTCTACGATGGCACGGAACCCTTCATGGAACACTTGGCCGGTATTTTTTCGTTTATCCTTTCCCTTTTGCAATCGGTCGGTCAGACCATAAGCGAATTTATTCCAGTTTACATATATGGCGTTGTGGTGGAGCAGCCAGTGCTGTACTTCCCACTTATAGAAGGTGGTTCCTCTTCAGCCTTTTTACCACCGCCTGTCGGGTTTCAGTTCAGTAACTAGTGGGTTTAGGTGCATGGTTAGGCGTGCCTTGTATATTTGTACCGCTCGATTGCAGAGTTCACGGATGGCATTTGTAGGTAGTCAAGGATTTCGTTGTTCCTAGCAAACCAAGGTGCATTTATTATTGCTTTTAATATATACGATTTTGATTCGCCTGAGATTGGTTGAGATTCGCCCTACTGCGTTTCCTATATCCTTTTAATTTTGTTGAAGGAAAAAGTGAATTATTTTCAGATTTGATGAGATTGAAAATAGAAGAAGATTTGCTCTATTTTTTAGCAGAATATTCTAGAATTTGATTTCGTCGATATCTCGCTCACTTATATTAAAAGTGGTTTAAATCATTGTTACATACGTTTGAGCCCATTTTTCTTACTGTGGACACATTTTTGCGCGACCTTAATACGATGAAGGCACATTATCATTCTCGCAGCAAGATTTCTTCTTCCATACTTCTCTATTAGTCCTCATCTCATGACTCACCCTTTCAAGCCAAATCATCTTTCACACATTCCGTCTGTCGTTTCTTTCTTACCCTAAGTACTCCTCCTCCTCAGATATAGATATACTGGTACCTAGATAACGCAAGTATCACGATCCGTATAGAAACCAACCGTGCCATTTTATGACTACCTACCGAGACGTCAGATGCATTATTTAGTTAATATACAAACAAGTTACTATACAAAATAGATTACGTTAAATGTCTAAAATTATTTTCTTGGATTGTAACGTTGTTATAAGTTTTTAAACTGTCATGGTCACTAACATTATAATTAACACTAGAAACGGGATATGTCGCTGTTTGTTTTGAGTTCCCGATATTTCGATATTTCACCATCAAAACAAACTGGACATGATAAATTATCCTGTTTCTAGTGTTAATTATAATGTAACGTTGTTGTTTTAAATAAATTGCCTTGCTGCGACAGTAGCCACGCTATGCATAAAATGCTTAACGTGGCCACTACACACTCGAAGTGGTGCTCTTGCGTTAGCTGGGTATATCTATTATGTGCCCTGCTCTTATGGCCATTCACAAAAAAACTCAAAACGCTTTTCACGACGTTTTCCTCATTCCTACGCATCCCCAATTCCACGGTAAGGGCACATCTTATTGTGACAGAAATATTTCAGTTTTCGAGGACTTTTCGGGTCAAACATTGAACAATCCAAGTTCGATTTGTCTTGACTTCGGTAATAGGACGTGAGACAAGTCTTCTTTTGAACAAATCTTTTGTTTCTTTTGGCCCGCGGCAATCATTTTTAACCGACTTCAAAAAGGAGGAGGTTCTATTCAGCTGTATGTTTTTTTTTCCATTTTTTTTATATGTTCACCGATTTCTCGGTTAATTGTGAATCAATTTTGAAAATTGTTTTTATGGTTGAAAGAGTATAATTCCAAGTTGGTCCCATAGAAATATTGTCATGATCTGATCAGGACCTTTGGAGATATGGATCGGAACTCATCAATAATAGACAGCAAATCTGTGGTGATTGCTGCAATCGCTTGGATGTTTATTGTTTTCACAACACCTTAATAATATAACATCACGCCTATAAAGGCGTGATATGGGGGTACACAGATGTGTACAGTACACCCACATTTCGACAGTTAGGTATGTTAAGTTCCATTTTATTGGGGATAAGCCCATTACCATGACATGTATTGTTAACAATGGAAAATAAATACATAGCAAATATTTGTATAGGATATTACAAAAAAAAAGGACAAATAAAAAAGAAATGCAAAAAATAAAAGCGACTAAAAACACAAAAAAGTGAAAAATGTGTGAAAAGTGACAAAAAAACTGAATCAAGCAAACAAAAGTCACCGACTTCTGAAGCTAAAGTTATTTTTCACTTTTTTGTGTTTTTCAATTCGGTTTAATTTTTTGGTAAAAGTTTTTGTCACTGTATAAGTCACGTATCTATACCCATTTTGAAACACTAACGGACATAATTATTGTATTGTGCGATCTTATTTAGACATTCAATAAGGTTTCCCCTGGACCGACTCGTGGCTAAATAATAATAACAACCGCACGGGTCGAGCTTCAAGGTTAAGCCGCGCTTGCCAAGGTCTGTCTGTGGATGGGTTACATCCATTACATGCTGAGTTTCATCCGTGCTTCGGAAACCATGTTAAGCCGTTGGTACACTTGGTACTGGCTGTAATTTGTAGATCTTGGACAGTCGTTACAGGAAGAGTAAGATTTAAGTATTCCCAGTTGCCATGATTTTATCACCAAAAGTCCACAGTAGTCGACTGCTGAACTTCTATCTCTCCAAGTGTACCGACGTGACGCGCCAATCAACTCAATCCTTTTAATCCAAGTGGTAGACTGTGAATTGATGAGAGCAGTCGGGCGTCTAGTTAAATAGAGTCCCTGGAATCCCTGGATTAGTTTGTTGAAGCTCTTAGATTTTATAGAATTTTCAACTTTTTCTACCTAAGATCTGTTCCTCCCCGTAAACGACCTCATGTAATGTAACATGCGACGTGACTTGCGTCAGCGAGACGTGCGTGCCTTTCTTACTTTCTTCGCGTGAGTATATATGTACCGTCGCGTCACCATGACTCACGACAAGCTTTAACATTATCTACCTTTTTAGGGTTCCGTACCCAAAGGGTAAAACGGGACCCTATTACTAAGACTTCGCTGTCTGTCTGTCTGTCTCCAGGCTGTATCTCATAAACCGTGATAGCTAGAAAGCTGAAATTTTCACAAATGATGTATTACTATTGCCGTTATAACAACAAATACTAAAAAAAATAAAAATATTAATCCCATACAACAGATATGATTTTTTTTGCCGTTTTTATAGAAATGGTACGGAACCCTTCGTGCGCGAGTCCGACTCGCACTTGGCCGGTTTTTCTTTTGTTTTGTCATAATAGTCGTGTAGTTTATGGCTGTGCGGTTAATCCTCTAGATTTTACATCATCATCTGCTAGCCTTGTCCCAGCTATGTTCGGGTCGGCTTCCAGTCTAACAGGATGCAGCTGAATACCAGT
Source organism: Eurois occulta (assembly GCA_950022335.1). Taxonomy (NCBI): domain Eukaryota; kingdom Metazoa; phylum Arthropoda; class Insecta; order Lepidoptera; family Noctuidae; genus Eurois; species Eurois occulta. The sequence continues at coordinate 10,808,533 of OX465502.1, forward strand.
ATTTTACATGGAGCGACTGTCTATCTGACCACAACCCAGTTAGTATTGGGTAATACGATACAACTTGGTAAGACTGGTTGTCAGACTTTCGGGCCACTGACTACCTGTAACGACTGTCAAAGATCTAAAAATGACAGCCGGGACCAACGGTTTAACGTGCTTTCCGAGGCATGGCGAAAACTCGGTATGTAATGGGTGGTCACATCCACGGACCAACCTAGGCAAGAGCGGCTTAACCAGAAGATCAACTCGAGCGGCTGTTATTATTTAGCCACGAGCCCTTCAATTTTACATAAGACCATTAAAACCATGTAGGCACTTATGTGAAATTATGTCTGCGTACTCAGTGAAACTGGAATAGTTTCAGGAATTTAATTCATTGTTATTTTATGCAGAAAACTTGAACATATGCAAATTAGTTGAACAACACTATTTGCGTTCGTAACTAAGCAACGGCTGGAACGTGTATGTGCTTATAAATACATGTAACATAAGTTGAGCTTGATGACACTTATCGACGAAACTGTCTGTTTTGTCAATAATATACTGGTAAGCGTAATTAGGCGTCTATTTTCTAATATTAACAACTAAACTTGGCAAAATTGCACCGGGAGACAGTTTTTGATGTGACACATCTAAATGCGCGCCTAAGCAGTAAACCCGATTCGTATGCCTTGACGGAAGATGGCATGACGCTGTCATGACGTGGAGTCCCGTACAGTATATAGGAATTACCCTTGAACGATATCATTGTCTACAGAAAGCAGGTTCACCGTTGAACGGTAATACGCAAAAACTATTACTCGATACATTAGTTAGGGACAACAAGTTTCGCCGAATAACGCTACAAAGAATGAATGGTTGGCCGATACCAAGATTTTCCGATGTCATGGTTCGCAGGAACACGCTTGAACTAAATAAGCTATTACCGATAGCTATCTTCACCAAAAGCACTCTTCCTTACGCCCAATCCAAAACAATTGTCTTCTATTTCTTGCTCTTAGTAATGCATTAACAATATACTATACTATGTGTTTATCTAGTTACGAAAACAACTTAAATGATGCTCATGATTCTGATCCTTTCTGATCATCTGAGCCCATGCCAAAATGTCGTCGTTCGCCGCAAGTTGAATATGGAAAGAGACTTTATTTCAGAAAAAAAATTAGGGTTCCGTGCAAAAAAATAAACCCCTTGAAATTGTTAACAAAATCCGATCCAAATAGGGAAGTAATATTTATTCAATAATTTCACGAGGACGAAGTAACGAGTCTTCAGTCAAATCAAATAAATTAGAATATTTTCTCGCCCTATGCCTCTGTTTGAAGTCCAAACTCACTTAGGTGCACTCGAACTTATATTCAAACCCCTCAAGAGTATTGAGGTCAGTGGTTCAAAAAGCTCTCCGCGGCACGGAAAGCCGATCAAGGGCCCATCAACTAAATTGGTTTTGTTTGTTTCAATTAAAATTGCAACCGCATTGTGGAAAAACTGTTTGAAACAATAATTGAAGTGGCTCTTTGTGTACAGTCACGAGCACTAACTTGTGTTACATAACATAACACATCATGCACGCCTGGTTAGGCGGAGGTGTACCTAATGGTACACCCACATTTCGCCAGTTATGTTTTTTTAATCCTATGTAATAGGGGGCGAGCCTATTGCCATCAACCGGGCACAAATCTAGATTCCGTGGCTGTTTCTGAGAAATTGCTAATGGGAAAACCTAATAACACTTTGCCCGACCCGGGAATCGAACCCAGGATTTTATGCTCAACAGTCGCGCTTGTGACCACTCTTCCAACAAGGCAGTTAATAACTTGTATTATGTTACGTTACGGCTATATGTATAAACATAAAAATATAATCTTAAGTTTATATTCATCAAGTTCGTACACACACAATCGTGCCTATAGGAGATCTTTCCCTGCTGCGGGACTGTTGGAAAGAGATTCCGCGGCCCTGGAACACAAAGGGCTAAGAAGGAACATGGATGGGTTTTAGTCAGAACAAGTCTGACACTACCTTCCGCTCCACCCAGAGCGGGAGGGATAATTTGATGATTTCCCATCCGAAAAAAAAATGCCTGATATCCCCGAAAGGGGTGGGTCTACCTCAGTAGCTACATCTACATTTCACCAGTAATGTTTAAGGCCCATGAAATAGGCGAGCCCATTGCCATTAACCGGGCACAAATCCTGACTCCGGGCGGCTACTGATAATTTTCTCGTAGAAAAACCCAATAACACTGCCCGACTTGAGAATAGAACCAAGGATCTCATGCTCAGCAGTCGTGTCATGTTCGTAACAAAATAAAATTACAACCAATACAGTAAGACAAGTCCACTTCTAAAATTTGCTAAGTGTTCACATATTAGTGCTCTTGACTGTACTACAGTTGTGCAGTTACACGGAAGGCGATGCATAAATAATGATTTTTCACAATAACTCCTATTGGTTCATAGAACTGTTTAAATCAATCGTTAACAGGCCAATGACCGCGGCAATAATATGCTGTTGTGTTATGGACACTTGAATTATTAATTAAGTACCTAGTTATTAGACCTATTTTTAGGTTAACAAAGAGTAAGTGTACGAAAAAATGGATATGCCAATAAAATGGGAGTGTTATTGTAGAAAAAAACTGTTTGCCCGAAGGAGTTTACCCACCTACTGCACCCACTGCAAAAATTGGATGCCTTAGTTCTAAAAGTCACTAAGCCCATTTTTATCGATATTGAGTTTACCAGTTAATTATTTAATTATTATAATAATAATTTTGTTTTTTAACAGCGTCATATCCATATCCTATCCAATAAACTAATGTTTAATTTTTTTTTCCAAATTGATTTATATTATTCATTTCCATAAAATATTTTTTTTGCACTTTAACTGATCTCTATCTCAAAACCAAGAAAATGGATTTAGTGACTTTTAGAACTAAAGCATCCATTATTGACAAACTTCCACGCTAACTTATTTGTGCAGCGTCAGCGATTTTTTTAATTTGATTTTTTAAGATTTGCTTCGTCTGTTAAACAGTTTTTACTCTCTTCTACTTTCATAATATAGAGTTGGGGCCATACTCTAGTGTGGTAGTAGTGTGTAGTAGGTATAGTAGTAGTCTAGTGTAGTAGTAGTAGTGTTATCGTAAGGCTGTTTTATAAAAAGAGTCTATCAAAACGTAGGAAATAGTTGGTGTAGATTTTTTACTGCTTAAGCAGCATTTATTTTTCTCAAAAACGGTGAAGGAAAACATCGTGAGGAAACTGGCATGTCCTAGAACCAAAAATTCGAAGACATGTGACATCTACTAACCTGCACTGGGCGTGCGTGGTGGATTATAGCACATTCCCTCTTATAGAGAGGAGGCCGTGTGTCCAGCAGTGGGAACATTATAGGCTGATTATGCTATTTTTTTTTGCACGGAACCCTTATCCTATTTCTAAAATAAAAATAGCGTTATAGATAATGCTAAAAAACAAACAAAACTAGTTATTCTGTACCGGAACACGAATATCCGCCAATTATGTGATAAATAACCAATATATTTCACTTCAGAAACAGCTAGTTATCGTAATAATTATTAATACCATAGTTTATTTAATAACACGTTTGGACAAAAGTGTTATAGTTTTTACAGTATTTTCATAATGGGTCTATATCGTGAGTCATGGGGTTTATGGCACTACACGAAGGGGAGAATTAATTTCCTTGTGACACGTCACCATAGAGTAAAGAGTTTTTTCACTATGGTTATAGAAAAAAAAAGCTAAATACGACGTTATGGAGTTCTTTACGGCAATTTTTCCATTGTTATAGTTGATTGAGTGATTAGTTTCTATGTGATAATAATGATTGGGTGTTAGAGATAAGAGAATAGTTTACAAATGTTCCTACATTTACTTTTAACGCCGGCTTTATCCAGAGGGTTAGGCAGAAACAACAAAACGCCCCCTGCTATGATACTTACATACTCTTTTTATATTATTGGGCTGGACTTTTGTTGCCTTAGAAGAGTACATGAGACATTCATTCAGATATTGTAAAAAAAAATATAAGTAGGCCCTTTAAGGCAAAGTCTATCATCATCATCATCTAACGAGCCTTTTCACAACTACGTTGGGGTCGGTTTCAACTCTAACCGAATGGGAATACCAGTATTTTACATGGAGCGACTGCCTATCTGACCTCCACAACCCAGTTAGTACTGATAATATGATACCCCTTGCCAATTTAAAAGATAATTAAATTATTTACAAACTACATAGCTATAATAGTAATAAATATGTACAAGTAGAAAAGGGTTACAGGGCGTCCAAAAATTCGTCCGCATCGCTCTCAACAGGAAAAGTGCCCAGAAGGCTGGCAGCATTACCACGTTGGTAATCATTAACATTAGAAACGGGATATTTACCATGTTCAAAAAAGAGGGTAGACCGATTTGTCTGCTCATAAACACCCACCTGCAATAACTTCTGTTTATCCGTGATCATGGTGCTTGCAACAGCGCCGACATATTGAGAACTCAAAACAAACAATAAACATGGTAAATATTCCGTTTCTAGTAATGCTAATGTCAGTAACCATGACAGTTTAAAAACTTATACCCCATGGTAAGATTAGATGTCAGAATTTCGGGCCACTGACTACCTGTAACGACTAGGCGACTGTAAAAGATCTACAAATAACAGCAAAGTTCAAGTCTATAAGAATTCTACAAATTATAATAGGAATGTACCTACAACATTTCAGCGGGTCTTCGACGAAAGTAGCACATTAATAAATAGATCAAATAAGTAGACGTAGAACGCGCGTGTTTCAAGCTTGTAAACGTTTCACCGTGAAGATAACTGAAATTAGAATTGCCCCCATTCAGGTATATTTATCTCGTACATTTTTTCCTTTTATATTACTGAAAATGTCAAAAACAAAAATAACTTTATTCTCCTATTAGCTATGACTGTCTCTTTGATCTAGATCAACTAGTTGTGGCAACCGCTTCTGCTGAGCATGACGGTTCGATTTTCAAGTCATGCAAAGTTTTACCATCAGGAATTTCTCAGTAGCAGCCACGGAGTCTGTATTTGTGCCCGGTTGATGGAAGTAGGCTCGGCCCCTATTACGTGGGACTTAAACATGACTAGTAAATGTAGGTGTACACCTCTGCATAACCCTACGGGTATTGCAGGATTGACGTTCCTTTTCGTCCGAGATATCTCCTAGCCATCTCCTAAACAGTCTACGTTATCTCATTTCTACTAGTTCGGTCGAATCTTCTTGATTCCAGCCTTTTTTTTCATTACCAAGGATCTCATCGGTAATGGGGTCCTGGCTTTCTCATCTTAGGATTCCAAGATGGTTTTAAGATAAACAGAACTGTTTTTGGACGCTTTCTTGAATAGAACTTCGTTGTTAAGTAGGAATTAAGATTGTATCTGTCGAATTTAATCATTTTTATTGACGGGGAAGAGTCCTGTTTTCTTTGTATTAGGTTAGTGTTAGCTTTGTATTTTTTACGTTAGATACTATGTACTAGTCACACAGACTATGTACAGACTACCTGTAGTATTGTCTCTCCCTCTTCCTGTAATCCATCAAAAGGTTATCTAGAAAATATCACTTAGCGATAACCCATTGCCATCCTGTGGGAAATGTTTTCTTTTATGAATGTTACTTGTGGTGTTCAAAATAAAGAATATTCTATTCTGTTTCTATTGTACCTACTAGCTTTTGTCCACGGTTTCGCTCGCATATAATGTTGCTAATGATACAGGATCGTACTACCGGGGTAAATAAGTAGTATCTTCTACCCTTACCCAAGTCATGGTGGTATCTGTATGCCTATCAAATTGCGTTCTGCCGCTAAGGCGAAACTAACCAACAAAATAACTTTCTCTTTTATAACATCAATTAGGATGAGGATTAATCTTCTACGTTATATAACAAGAAAAATATTGTATTGGGAACCGTAATGGTTTTCGTATTATCTTTTCCAGGTTGGTCGCAATTCCAGGAAACATTTATAAGTATGAATCGTTAGTAATGGGGAAGACCGTTAAAAACTAATTGTAGATGGCGCGACCGTAGCTAGATCTCAATGTGACCGATGAGGTCAAGCTATTTTGAAATATAAAATGTCATTACCTACCAGATTTTCAACCAATGACGATGCTTGGAACCAGCTATGCTAGCCCCCCGTTATGAACCCCTGCATACCTACTTACACAATTTCGTCTTGAAATAAAAACCAAGAAAAGTAATAGCAAACCAGTTACCCTTGAACGCGGCCAACTTTCCAAATATTTACAGTAACTAACTCATTGTTTTAATCAGAAAATTAATGCAAATAGCCCATAGACGGCGTTGCCAAGTTTTTTTTTTTAATTCAATTGTGTAATGCCAAGTGGGTAAACTGGGTTGACAATAAAACTGATGTCTTTAGGCAAAATGATGGGGTTCCCAAGGACGCCTAATTTGCCTTTAAATTTGGACCCATTTTGCCTAAAATTGTTTCTACAGTGGTTCAGGAAATTAAAAGTGAAATTAACGGCACTTTTGTTCTTGGGATGCTTAAGAGAAGGCAGGTATAATTGTTAAGTGTCTTCATTGAGATTTTTTACCTTGAACTTTTTGTAAAAACAAGATTGTAGAGATTAGTAGGCATAATTACTGATTTAAGAGCTTGTAATTTATTGAGGGGCTCGTGGTTAAACAATGACTGCTGCTCGGGTCGATCTTTAAGTTAAGCCTAGCTTGCCTAGATTGGTCTGTGGATGGGTGACCACCTATTGCATACCGAGTGTCCTTCGTACCTCAGAAAGCACCGTTAAGCCGTTGGTCGCGGTTGTCATTTGTAAATTATGACAGTCGTTACAGGTAGTCAGTGGCCCGAAAGTCAAATATAAAACTCAGTTACCAGGGTTAAGATTATAGTACCACTTTAAAGAATTCTGTTTTAAACACAGATTGATATTTTCAATCCTATCTGATTGGACGGTACCTGCTTAGAGCGAACGATTTGATGAAATAGTCAATGAAACTGATCAAAATATTAGTAAAAGATACTCCTGCATTCTTAGAACAAACCATTTCCTAAGAAGTTTTTGACCGTTTACGACTTACGGCTTTTTATTCCAAATTTCAAGTCCTTTTTTTTTCGAAATGAATGAACCGATTTTAATGAAACTTCATACACATAAGCAGAATACATAGTTCTAAAAAGTTATCTGAGAACATTTTCGAAAAATAGTGTTACAGCCAAATTAGGCCTATTTTAAATTTTCCATAGAAACATTTTTCATAGAAATTTCCAATTATCGGTTTTTTTAAGAGACATTTCGAAAATGATCTCTGATAAGTTTTTAGACCCATGTATCCTGCTTATGCGTATGAAGTTTCATTAAATTCGGTTCAGTCATTTCGAAACAAAATGCCTTGAAAGTGTGTATGAAATGCCGTAAGTCGAAACGCTCTCAAAAACTGTGTGATTAAAAAGCTACAAGACCAAAGCAACCCAATGCAAATTAACATTTTCCACCACCGTGACTCATGTGGAAAACTACACGTTAAACATGAACCGAGTTTATCGTCCTTCCACTCATAACTAAGTAGGAGTAAGTAACTGCTATCGACCGGTTAGCCATTGTTTAAAATATTAATACTACCTTGAAGCAAATAATTGTACAGAAGGCCGGTACTGAACAACGAGCGAAAATGCACGCACACATAGACACCGTTCGATGAAATGCCATTTGCTGTGATAACGTCATTTGATGTAATGGGTCGAAAGTCTGGCAACTTAGTCTTAGGGGTACTTGGTGTTAGGGGTAGGCCGTGTCGACGCCGACGGCGCGTTCGTGTTCCACACGCGCCTCAAAGAGATTTCAGCAAACAGGAGGGGCCCGCAAGGGCCGATGCCTGCCAGGGCTGCGGGACTGTTCGAAAGAGATACCCGGCCCTGGAACACAAAGGGCAAAAGAAGGAACCTGGATGGGTTTTAGTCAGTAAAAGTCTGACAGTCCCTTCCGCTCCGCCCAGAGCGGGAGGAGTCATTTGATGATTTCCCAGCCCACAAAAAGGGTTATCGCATAACCTAGTACGTAACTGGGTTGATGAGGTCATACAGGCAGTCGTTGTCATGTAAAATACTGGTATTCAGCTGCATTCGGTTAGACGTTAAACGTTGACGTTAATAATTTCTCCCGACTATAATAATATCTTGGGACAACCAACACACCGCCATCTGATCCCAAACTAGGCAGAGCCTGTACTATGGCAACCAGACAACTGATAAACATACTTATATATTTCTAAATACATACATATTATAGATAAATTACACACCCAGATACAGAACAAATAATCGTACTCATCGCACAAAGATCTGTCCTGTGTGGGAATCGAACCCACGACCTCCGTCCTAGCAGTCAGGGTCACTAACCACTAGACCAACAGGCCAATCAAAGTATCACTATCGTACGCGTGAAATTATTTAAAAAATATTACTTCCCTATTTGAATCGGATTTTGTTAACAATTTCAAGGGTTTTTTTGCACAGAACCCTAATCCTTTTTCTAAAGTAAAAGCCTGAGTTCCTCCTTATAACATCGGCTATCTGCCAGTAAAAGTCCCGTCAAAATCAATCCAATCGTTTCGCAGATTAGCCGGAACCAACAGACAGACAAACGGACAGACAAAAATTTAAAAACGTTGTCTTCTTTTTATAACTTCCGTATAATCTTTCATATGCATTCAGTAAAAAGCTTTTATTTTGACTTCAATTTTATTTAATTGTATGGATATAGATTTCTTCGAAATACTTCGGAATGTTCTAGAAAAACGTGTTACGCAATTAGGGTGGCTAGCCTTCTGTGCTATTTTCAGCCTCTACGGAGAAACTTGTTAACGCTTTGAATTAGGAATGAAAAACTGTGTTCCAGTTACTCGCTTACGGACTTGTGTGTCGGTAGAAAGAAATTTATTGCAACCGCGGCTAAACTGTCGCTATGTGGAATTATTTTTACTTCATTCTTTATTTATTAGATGGATTGTAGAGGTATTATTGCTTGAAAGGTTATGGGATATAACCTTCATGTACATGTGTGAACATAATTATTTTTTTCTATGGTAGTACAAAAGAATATTTTTTCAGGACGCTGTTTCTTGCCCATGTGCCATGTTTCTTGGTACAGTTACGTAGTATTATATTATCTGATCGAACGCGCTATGCTACCACATTTATTGTGCCAACCGCCAGTCTATGGAATTCACTACCGGTTTATCTGTTCCCTGATCATTATAATCTGGATCTATTCAAAGTTCGAGTGATTCGGTTTCTTCTAGGCAAGCGTGCTCCATCCTAGGCCGCTTCATCGCTTCACATCAGGCGAATTGTAGCCAAACGCAAGCCTATTTAATATAACAAAAAACACAACAACAACACACATGGTAAATATTCCGTTTCTAGTGTTAATTATAACAAAAAAAAAAACTGTGGTTCACTTCAAAACATTTTGTTTTCTATTTTCCCCTGTCTCATCATGTCGGTTTTTTTCCGATCAGAAAGATGTAGTTTTTCTTTTTTTTATTCTCTTCACTAAATAGGTTTTATTCATGGCTACAATAGCATATACGTTATACATCATATACTTGAAATTATATAGATTTTGGACAGCATCATTAAGTTTTTAAACTGACATGTTCACTAATATTATCATTAACACTGAAAACGAGATATTTACCATGTTTACTGTTTTTATAAACATGGTAAATATCCCGTTTTCAGTGTTAATGATGGCATTATTAAGGTTATTTAGTACAATATTGAATACGACAAATACAATTTAAAATAAAGTACTTTACTTTTAATAAATAGATATAACTAGCTTATGCCCGCGGCTTCGCCAGCGTGGAGTTCGATAATTGCACCACGGGACCATACTACCGGAATAAAAAGTATCCTATGTGTTAATCCAGGTTATAAACTATCCTATCTGTATGCTAAATTTCATACAAATCCGTTCAGTAGTTTTTGCATGAAAGAGTAACAAACATCCATCCATCCCCACAAACTTTCGCATTACAATATTAGTAAGAAGTAAGATAAAATAAGATTATTGAGTTTGGTTCCCAATATAGCCTAGGCTACATATAGATTATCTTCCAAAAGCCAACCTTCCCATACCATTTCCTATAATTCTCGAAGTTATTTTACTACCTCTTCAAGAATTAACATCATATTTCCGCAATTAATTACGTTCCACCACAATATCTCCGGAACTATAACTCTAACCCTCCCAGGAGGGACAACGCGACACGTAACTTCCCTCCTCCCTTCAGGGGTTCCGCTGGAAAGCCTACAAGTGCTGAAAGTTTGACATTTCCCTCTGGGATGCCTGACACAAGACGCGTGTTACTAAATTACAGTAAGGATTTTGCGTTGTTGAGGGTATAATGGTTTGGGTTATAGTAGAAAGTCGTCATTAGTACTGAAAATATAGTATTTTGAATCGTTTCGTGACTGTGCTGCCAACAGTTATGTATAAATTATCTATACATACAAATAAATAAAATTGAAGTGTCTGTTTGTAATTTCAAATAACAGATTTTTACTGAATGTATGTGAAAGTGTACAGGGTGAATGGGACACCGACGCGAAAACGGTTACCCCATGATATGGGGATCAAGGAAGAAGTAATGATACTATGTAAACATTCTTTGTAATTAAACTCTTAAAACCAAGAACATTATAATTAACACTAGAAACGGGATATTTACGATGTCCACTGTCGGGAACTCAAAACAAACAGTGGACATCGTAAATATCCCGTTTTTAGTGTTAATTATAATGTTAGTGACCATGACAGTTTAAAACCAAGAACATACCTACACTAAGGAAGGAACATCAGTGTTTGACCATTCACACAAAACGAAAGTACGCACCTTCCTACTCTATTCAGGCTTCTCCGGAGACAGCGGAACCGTAAAAACCAAGATTTATGTTAGGTATTTACACCTTTGTCTTTGAACAGTAGGAAACCAGCAAAATGTCTAGTGCATCTTGATATGCCAATGATAATGGGAACAGTTCCAACTACCTGTTACGTTCATCCGTGTGAAATTATAATAAAAAAATATTACTTCCATAATTGAATCGGATTTTGTTAACTATTTTTTTTTTTTGCACGGAACCATCACATAGGTAATCCATTTTCTAAAATAAATTGTCCTAAGTTACTCCATATAAGATCAAATATCTGCCAGGAAAAGTGCCGTCAAAATCGGTCAAGCCGTTTCGGAGATTACCCGGAACAATGAGACAGAGCGACAGACCGTATATACTTTCATATGCATTCAGCAAAAAGCTGTTATTTTGAAATAATTAGAAACAGACACTTCAATTTTATTTATTTGTATAGATATTTAACTGTCTTTTGCTAGCAAATATCCCCAATACTTCAAAAGTAGGTATTGGTCCTTCAACCAAATGCCTTGTATATTCAGACATAATATTTGCCATTTCCCTTCACAAGCAGAAACAACCCCTAAAATACCAAGTTATACATAGAGACCCGCACTTATGTGGTTAAGCCGAGCCATAATCGTGATTTATTAGCCTTTGACAGTGGCTGTCCTTGAAGACAAAACGCTAGCTCAGTTCAGTCAAACTTTATGCGGAATATTATGTAAGGGTTGCCATTTTACCGGAGGACACGGTGGAGCACACCGTGGAGGTCTGCTCTGCTTGGGCGGAGCACCGCCGTGTCCTCGTAGCGGCGATTGGCGGCGGCGACCTCTCGCGTCCGGCCCTGGTTCAAGCCATGGTCCGGGGCGAGAGGGAATGGGAAGCCGTCGCCTCCTTCTGCGAAGCAGTCATGCTAGCGAAGGAGGCGGCGGAACGTGAGAGGGAGAGAACCTCCTCACGTCCCAGCCGCCGCGGGAGGAGCACCGGGCGTCGGGGGCCACGCCGTGATGGCTCTCGGCCACCGTAGGCGCGGGCCTGTGGACGGCGAGTAATGGGCTAGCTCGCCGTCCGTCCGTCGTATGACGACGGGCAGGCCGTGTCGACGGCGCGTTCGTGTTCCACGCGCGCCTCAAAGAGTTGTCAGCATACGGGAGGGGCCCGCAAGGGCCGGTGCCTGCCAGGGCTGCGGGACTGTTCGAAAGAGATACCGCGGCCCTGGAACATAAAGGGCCAATGAAGGAACATGGGTGTTTTTTAGTCAGTAAGAGTCTGACACTCCCTTCCGCTCTGCCCAGAGCGGGAGGAGTCATTTGATGATTTCTCACCCTCCAAAAAAAAAAAAAAAAAAAAAAAAAAAGGGTTGCCATTTAAAAAAGGGAATTTAACTTATACGAGATATTTTATTGTAAGACAAGTCTTGTGTTGGGAATTACCAGCGGCAAAAAATAATTAAACACTTATAATAAGGGACGAATTACAAAGAATTTTTTGGCTTCCTTACAAAAGTTACTCTTGGGAAAAATATGATTCTAGCCCTGGCAGTTAAAGCTGAATATTTTATTTATTAATTCAGTAGTACACATACATTTTATTTGTTTAATTTGGTGCCAACATAAACTCTTAGAGTTTTACCGAGCACCAAAATCATCGACTACATAACATGGTGTACCACTGCATAAAATGTAAGATAGATAAATCTCTATACAGGGTACATATGTGAGGGGTTCTGAATGATGTACTGAATACGTGGTAGCCGTTTGTGAGACGATATCACTTCTACCCTGTATTATCATTATTGTATTGTATGATACTGACTATTGTATATCGGGCTGGTGTACGCAACTCCACATCCAAAGGATGGGAAAATTAATTATTTTACCCCTATCAGAAGATGTCAATGGCTGGACATACGCCGACCAAGCATCGTCACATCGACTGCTCTTGTATATGAAATTAATAATTCCGCAATGTGGAATTTCCTGTTATAAAGGAAAAGCTTTTGTACCATTGAATGGCTCGAGCACAAAGGTGGTGTTATCATTGTGAATATTAATGTTGCATTTCGCAATTATTTTGGCTCGAAATCGTCGACATGTGCCTATAAAAGCAATTGAACATAGCAACAAAAGCCTTTTGCATGGAGTAAAGATATCCTTAAATAACTTTATATTGGAATCATGTCCCACGACAAGGCAAAGAGGCTTTTGTCCCGATTCACACATAGAATAAACGAGAATTGTACACGTTGCTTTACATGCTTATTGTACACTAGCAACTTCAGAATACTTTACTTATTATAAAGCCAATTTCTTATGAATATAATAAATATTGATGGATGGAGAGGGAGCGGAAGACTAAAGAAAATATGGATGGATTGCGTGAAGAATGATATGAAGGAAAAATGTGTTAATGATAGCGTGACGATTGACAGGGGAGAATTGGAGAAAAAAACGTGTTGCGCCGACCCCAAATAACATGGGACTAGGGCAGGAAGATATTGATGTTTGTTTTCATTGATAATGTGTCCTCAAATCGCCAATTATACTATCGACTGAATTCAGTTAGTTTTGTAGATTCGAGAATTCAACTATGATCTTAATTTTTCTACATATACTTGTTCGTGTCGACATGGTTCGCCATTAGAATTTGCTAATCAGCACAAGCTGAACGGATATGTGTAATACATAGTTGCTGCGGGTCGGTTTCGTTGTTCAATAAATTCACATCATTTGCTTAGCTTTTTCCCAACTATGTTAGGGTCGGCTTCCAGTCTAACCGGATGTAGCTGAATACCAGTATTTCACATGGGACGATTGCCTATCTCACCTCCACAACCCAGAGTTAGTACTGGGTAATGCGATGAATGAATGAATGATACATTTATAATTGCAAGAATATAGGTAGCTAACATAACCCTTGGTAAGACTGTTCAATAAATACACAATTAAATAAATACAATTGTGTAGTACAGAGAGACTATCAGTAAGTGTGAAACCTAATAACGGAATAACCGGGCGATACAAACATTCTAAAGTTAGCCAAAGACGTACTGCCAGATTGTATCTAGGTACGGATTGCGAGCGGAACTCAGACTGTCCCGGAAGAGAATCAATAGCTGAATGTTTGTCTGTATAGTTTAGGGTAAGGCGTAGGAGTATGGTTGGTACACCTGCATTTTGGCTTCTATTACGGTTAAAGTCCCATGTAATTGGCGGTGAGTCTTTTGCTATTGATCACACCGGTTTGGTAACTTAAAAATCTATACGAGTTATTAATACGACGTGTACCAGAAAGGTCATCGACATCGCGAAATAAAACAGCTTTCCAGTACAAAACTTCAACACCTACTCGACAGTACTCGATCCAAATGTATGGGACAGTAGATTTTACTACACCCTGCAATATGATCACACTTTCCTGGCACACGCTGTATATTGTAAATTAAAGTTGCTCTTTATACCACGTTGTTCTTCTAGATTAGGTGACGGATTTCGTTACGAACATTACTATTAAACTCTCATAAAATAAATAAATTTTGACGTTTTGATAATCACAAACGTGCGAAACAGGGGTGGGCCGTTAGGTTCTCATTTAAAACACAAACGCACTAACCCTGGCTATAGTCAAGTTAAAGTAATTGCTGGAGTTTAAGTAATTACGTACGCAACAATTTTTGTGCAATAGACAAGAATTCAAACGAAGTAAGAACCGTCAAAGAAAGCAAAGCTAAGAATTCTAACTTTTGACGGTTCTAACTTCAAGCAATTACTAAATTACAGAATAAAAATCTTATCATAAGTTATTACTTTAACTCAAATAGTCACTGTGACTTGTTTTTAGATACGGGTGTAAGTCACTACTTCATTTAGCAGTTATGCTCGCGTTTCCTAGACCAACAGAAAGTTATAAAGCCATAACACACTACTGTAGCTATAAAATGTAGGCAACTTAACTTTGAATTCTACAAAAACATAAAAACAAAACTCATATGTAATTAAGGCCCCTCTGTTTCAACGCTGGAGCGAAACTAAAGCTGTAACACAACTAGCTTAACAAACAACTAATTTCTTCAGCTGCGACACTAGCGCAATGTAATTTTGCGGTTGGTTATACGACGTTTCTGATTAGACCATTTCTGTGCGCATCTGGGGTACAATTTGTAAGGCCGACTATGTAGGGACACGTCCGGTTCCTCGGTTATGTGTTTCTTGAGTCAGTGTCATGTGATTACAACCCTTATATTATAGGAAACCTTCTCGAAGTTTTATAGAGCAATCGTAACACAGAAAAACGGCCCTGACTGACGTGGGGTCGAACCCAATCCGGAACTTTACTTTGTGTTATTTGGGAGAATCATCATATCAGCCCAAAACCACTTACTGCTGGGTATAGGCCTCCCCTTTTTCTGCCACACTTCCCGGTTCTGTGCGTCCCTTATCCAGGTGTTTCCCGCGACTTTGACGATATCGTCGACGCAACGAGCTTTAGGACGGCCCCGATTTCTTCGGCCATTTGGGAGGAGCTCGTGGCTAAATAATAACAGCCGCACAGGTCGATCTCCAAGGGTAAGCAGTGCTTGCCTAGGTCGGTCTGTGGATGGTTGACTATCATTACGTTTACAATCAATAATATAATCAAATCAACCAAAAATTCAAATGACACGTGTGCTATGGTGGTCGAGTGGTCGCAAGCGCGACTGCTGAGCATGAGGTCCTGGGTTCGATTCCCAGGTCGGGCAAAGTGTTATTGGGTTTTTCCATCAACTCAGTAGCAGCCACGGAGTCTGAATTTGTGCCCGGTTAATGGTAATAGGCTCGCCCCCTACATGGGGCTTAAACTTAACAGGCGAAATGTGGGTGTACTTAATTGGGTACACCACTGCCTAACCTTTTGGGGATTACAGGCGTGTATTATGTTATGTTATGTGTGAAGTCAACCACCTCGCACTGGTTCAGTTCAGTTCCTGGTGGCTCCTTCCTCTCAAAGAGTTCCAGCAGTGGAAACTTATAGGCTGATTTTGCTTCTCGAAATCTCGAACTAATTGTACTAATAAAACTAACTGAAGAAGGTCAAACATTAATTGCTATATTTCTTCTTGAAATTAAAACAGTCTTCAGAATAATTGGGAAATTCTACAAGGGCTTGTAAATCGTAGCCGAGACCCAGAATATATAATAGTAAAAGGCGGAGATTAAGTCCTACTATTATTTCTGTACTTACAATTTGGTCTGTCTTGTTCGTCCAATGGTCTCTTGAGGTCCTGAGTTCGATTGCCAGATCAAGCAAAGTGTTATTCGGTTTTTCCTGTAGGGTGTCTCAGTCGCCACAAGGAGTCAAATTATGTGACCTGTAGCTAGCAATATGCTCGCCCCCTAATTACATGGGACTTAAACATAACGGATGAAATGTTGGTGTACCTAGGTACTATAGAACAGCTCTGCCTAACCTTTTGGTGAAAACAGGCGTGATATTATATTATGTACCGGCTTTAAGTCCCAGTGGGACAGTATATAAGAACATGTCGTATATAATTAGATTGTTACAGTAACGTATATACGTTAGGAAACTTACTGGCTTCTTGTCACCGAGGCAACTTGTATCCATGCGAGTACGCACGTTCAACTCCTCTCATTTTCTTTTCAATGAGAATAGAATTATTTTTGTGGGGCGCATTGACCTTTTTCAGTAAGTAGTTTTGGTCTTTTCCTAGCTAGAAAAAATGACACATATCAGCGATAGTGATGAAGGAAAAGTAAAAAATGACTGACTTGATCAATGGAATAGTTTATTTTATTTCAATTTATTTCAGGCAATCACGTTGGAAGACGTTGTAAAAAAAATGAAACGCTATGAAAACGATTGCCTTGTCCAAGTTGTCGCAGGGTCGCTGATGTTTCTGCATTGACTTTCACATGGATGATGATGATGACTATCGTCAGCAATCAATTGCTGGACAAAAGCCCCTCCAATTATACGCCATTGTACTAGATTCTCGGCCACTGGCATTCAGCTGCTACCAGCCAAATCTGATATCCCCTAGGGCAACGGGATCCGACATCCTCCATCGTGAACGGACGGAACAGAGAATGGGTGATGCTAGTTGTGTTTCTAAATTATTTAGGTTCAGAGACAGCTCAGAAAGAAAATTAAGTAAGGCAATGAAATTATTGATAGCTAGCTTTCGCCCGCGTGAGGTTAGAAAATATCCCAAGGGAACGTACCACTGGTGTAAGAAGTTGCTATGTCCTGACTTAGGTTATGGTCATCTCTGGTCTATGTTATCATAACAAACAGACAGATAGACACGTCTTTCGTATCATATTTAAAACTGTCGAGTGACAAGCATGGATAGTGATGCCATAACAATAGTGCTGGTATAATATAAAGAAGCTCCACATAACAAAGAGATCTGATATGAAAATAGCCTTATTCTATTACTGTAAGTGAAGTTGTAATACTTCAGAATCTTCCATTCTGAAGTATTACAACTTCACTATGTATATTATGTGAACAAGAATATAACTAACGACATGAAATAAAAAATGAAGGTTTGTAGTGTTTTCAAAGAAAGAATACTTTGTAATAAACATAAGGAGTTTCCGTTGCTCCAGTTACTGGAATAAAAGTATTCAGGTATGCTGTCCTCTCAAACATACCTACATAAGTATTAACACTAGGTATAAAATTATTAAATACAATATTTAAAAAAAAACGTAATTAGTTAACGTAGGAAACAACCAACCCGAACTGTGCACCTATGTTCTGACATTTCAAAAGTGCCCATGTAAGTTTGTGTTTTATTTTTTTTATATTGAGCAGAGCTCAATTCGTTGGTAACACGGACTTCGAGCTGACCTAGTACGGAGTTTAAATACAATGCAAGACTAGCTTATACTGGTTTTGTTATCAGTGATTTGCGGTCTACTGTACGAAAATAACTGAAGTCAGCTTTATTGTTTTTTGAACCACATATAAAATGAAGACTTGTATGGGCATGTGATGAGGAAGGACGAACCGTATGTGACAAAAAAAGGTGAGTGCTGAGAGGGGGAGGAAGACCAAAGAGACGATAGATGGATTGTGTGAGGAATGATATGAAAGAAAAAGGAGAAAGTATAGCATCACGGTCGACAGAGGAGAACGGAAGAAAAAAACGTGTGGAACCGACCCCAAGTAACATGTCTCAAGGGTAGAAAGATGATGATCTAGGTCTGCGGGACTGTTCGAAAGAGATACCGCGGCCCTGGAACACAAAGGGCAAAAGAAGGAACATGTATGGGTTTTAGTGAGTAAAAGTCCGACACTCCCTTCCGCTCCGCCCAGAGCGGGAGGAGTCATTTGATGATTTCCCATCCCAAAAAAAAAGAAAAAAAGGAAGATGATGATGTAAAATGTAAGTAAGTAAGTAAAATTTTATTTGTTTAAACATGGACTTTCATGTAGACTTTCTAAACCAAAGGAAACCATGGAAATATAATGTGAAAGATAATATGCCTATAAATGGGGTTAATACTAAAACGTTGGCAAATACAAATGACAAATATTGGGATAAAAGGCAAGACAATGATGATTGCCGTTACGTGTATTGACTGTGTGAAATATGATATGGCTAGAAACAGGGTGAATACTAAGATGGCGACAGAAAGCGATGGCAAATATTGGGATAACGATAATGGCAGAAGGAGATGACGAATGTAGATTACAAGTACTTTTTTATAACACTAAATAGTCTTGGGTTTGGCCGCAACTTGCCTGCATAATCAGCCTAAATGTTCCCACTGCTGGGACACACGGCCTCCTCTCTATGAGACGGAAAGGGCTATAATCCACCACGCGGGCCCAGTGCGGGTTGGTTGATGTCACATTTCTTCGAATTTTCGGTTCTAGGACATGCTGGTTTCCTCACGATGTTTTCCTTCACCGTTTTTGAGAGCAGTGGTGATGAAATAAATTACACATTTACACAAAGTAATGCGCCTGCCTGGGTCCGAAACCACTGAAGTCGGGGTCGCCACCACTGGGCCACCGCTGCTCTCCTTCGCTTAACTTGCCTGATCTTCTTCATTTTCTTGTGGTTAGTGCGTAATCTGGTGTCAGAGAGTTTTTATATCGCCCATGATCCTTTGACTTGGCTTTACATGCCGTCAAGAAATCGTCTCTTAGTCATGCTGGTTTGGTTTCGTTCTGATGTTTTCCTTCACCGAAGCAAGTGATAACTATACAATACGCACATGAATCCGAAAAATCAGAGGTGCATATCTTGGGTTCGAACTCAAGATCTATGACTTAGCAGTTCGAGGCTCACACCACTAGGTCGCCTGATGTGAAGCAATGGCGCGGCTTAGAGTTTCGTTCCTATGTACGGTCTATTGCCTCGCGATAGTTTGCATAGCATTCTGTCCACTCTTTCTCCAAAGTTTAATTAGTAGGGCTAGGACTTTCCCTTAATTAATGTTAAAATATATTCCAGCTCGACGAGGGTAGAGACCCTGAAATAAACTGGTCTGAATTTTGCAATTTTCCGCGGCATTTTGTCAGGTCGACATCCTAAACAAAGTAATGTCCTTTACTGGCATTGTCCTCTAAAACTGTTTATTATACAAGAGTAACTCAGTTTAGCTACGATGGAGACCTTTTGGCTTTTCCAGGATTTTAAACTGCGTTTGAAGCTATAATTCAGTACACAATATTATGTAAACACAACGAAATAGGCTTTCCGGTAACCCTGGAAGCCTATTTGATTTGCATTTCACATAAACTGCTACATTACCTCAAAACATATTTCAGGAGGTTGATGGCCGGAACATGAGATAATATGGTAGCTTTCAATTTAGATTGCCATCGACAGGAAGACGAAAAGCAAGTAGTCTATCATGCTATGTAATTAATTCACTACAAAATCAAAATGACTATGAATGTTACGCGAATGGATAAAATAAGAAATGAGTACGTAAGAGGAAGTTTGAAAGTGGCGCCGGTGACTGAAAAGTTGTGTGGTAATCGGTTGGCTTGGTATGGGCATGTGACATGGAGAAATGAGGAAAATGTCGTGTCAAGTTTTGAGTTTGAATGTGGATGGGTATAAGAGTAGAGGAATATCAAAGAAACGAAGGATGGACTGAGTGAAGGATGCTATGGCAAGAAAAGAGGTGTCTGATGAGATGACGAGTAAGTAATAGAGAAGTATGTAAGAAGAAGTATAGTATGGAAGAAGAAGACATGCTGCGCCGACCCCAAATGAATAGTGATAACAGCAAGAAAATGATGATGCTGATGACTTGAGCTTCAATTGTATCAGAAGATCCTCAATCCAGAAAGTGATAAGTATTTTACGAGTAGTTTCAACTGCCTTAAACTCGAGAAACGTCCAATGAAACAAATTATATAAGATATGGCAAGAAAAGAGGTGTCTCATGAGAAGGAAGAAGAAGACATGCTGCGCCGACCCCAAATAAATTGGGATAAGGGCAGGAAAATGTTGATGATGATCTAAAATAATAATCCAAATTAGGCTGGGAATAATCAAATGTTAACGCTTGAATCACATAAGACATTCCCCCAAAAGACCTTTACAACTTCCTAGTATTTGAACTGGGAAGAAGACGAGGCACAACAGACTCCCCAGCAACACACCTGCCTGTCCGACCAACTGTATAAGTACCTAGTCTATAATAACTGCAGAATAATAGGCCATTTCCAAAAAAAAGCGTAGGCAATATTCGTCCTCCTAAAAAAGAAAAAGAAAACTAAGTACATGACATAACAACGCAAAGAGCCCAGAGATACGAAAACAACAACGCCATTAACAAGGCAACCGGTCCACTGTAAATATTTCTATTCGTTGATTATTTTCCTCGAGTTACGAACAAACAAATAGCGAATGAGGACAAACGGAAGTAATTGAAAGAAAATAAAGATATCTCAGTACTCGACATCAAATAGAATGCTGTTGAGAAAACTCAACACTCGTTTTAAAACCTTTGCTGTGTGTGTATTATGGATAACATTGTCCAATGCTTTTAACTTTGTTTTACTAGACGTTTCTTGAGTTTACGACAGTTGAAACTCCGCGTAAATTGGATCTCTCTCTCTCTCTCTTTCTGGATTCAGGATATTCCGATAAAGTAATTAAACTTCAAGTATTTCTCAATTATGATCGTCAGCTTTCATGTTCAAATGTTTTGGATAATATGTGACCTTTTCAATCGGAGGAGCTCGTGGCTAAATAAAACAGCTGCTAAAGTCGATCTGCTAATTAATCCGTGCTTGCCGAGTTTGGTTCGTGGATGGTCCACGTCGGATATGATCTGACATTTTCATTATGTATATTCATATATTCAAAATTACTGACCTACTCATGGCTAACTGCTTCCAATCCTTAATTGTCTTTTTCAGTTCATTGGGCATCTTACACTACATTTGTCAGTTCCCAATTTCCAATAATGACATTAAAAGGGATTACAATAGGTAGAGACGATTAGTTTTTAATTAGGTCCTTTTCCAGTTGGCCACAAATAACTTGTATAACTTCACCAGCGTTGATTTCCCAGTCTAAACAAGGAAACAAACGTTTTGAATAATTAGTTATTTGAAGGAGTTAACAGTGACACAGAATAGCGTACCCGCAACCTTCCTAGAGGTCAGTGTGTCCGCTCAAACGAGAAGCTTTGTTTCAATTCTCTTAAGGATAGCTCAGTGAATACGGAATCTACAGAGTGTACGAAAGTAAAATTGTTAACTACGTTTAAAGCTGGGGAATTGTGCTTACAGTCTATGCATATTTTACTGTACATAAATAATAAATTGTGTAAATGTTTATTTCGAAAGAAATGAAAATAACGTAAGTGAGTACTTAATATTCGTAGCCTACTCTCATATTAATTACTGTAAAAAATAATAAGCGATTCTCGAAAGAGAGATGGAGAACTAACAGAATACCTGATTTCATAATTAAAAGCAATCAGTATCGCAGCAGTATTTTTAAATTGAATGCGGTGCCGTCTGAGGCTTAAAGCCTGCATTTCTTTTTATTTGCCTCTATTCAATTCAGTGCAATAGAATAGATATAGCTTCAATTGTACAGACTGGGGTCTATTTATTGAATCCCGCCGATATTGGATCCACATTTTATGGTAATGGACAAAGCATTATTAAGGGAACGAGGAACTACGGCATGAGGGGTCGAAAAGCAATCTTCCATTTTACAAACAATTGGCGCCATAATATTGGCAATAAATGGCTCCCTCTCTTCAGGCCTGCGATTTCACTAAGTATCTCATTCTGAAGCGAAATATTATTTTCGGAGATCATAAGTTAGAGACAGGTGGAGATTTGTTTTATAAATCTAATAAGATAAACGCGAAAGGAAATGTCTTTGTTTTGCCTTAAGCTTTGTCCCATAGCGTTCTGTAAAATTCATTTAGAAATTCTCAAAACATTACCAAATTCATTGGAAAATTAGTCAAAACAAAATTGAACAAATGTTTAACTTACAAAGCCTTGGAAATTGATTGGATATCTTTGTGTGTCATCAAAGAGAATCGTTCGAAAATATCCAACATCGAAATAGACACACTTAACAATCGGGTAGATCGGATAGGGAAAAAATCAATCATACTAAGTGCCTTACTAAATATAAAAAATGTGAGACCTATCAATTTAGGATAATAAATATGGAAAGTGATATTGAATATGAAATAGGGGTAGATTTATTGTACATACATACATTATGTAAGAGATACGGTAGGAGAGGAGAGTGGGGATTAAAGCAGTGTCATCGCTATGAATAATTTAGTGTTCGATACATCTTTGGGTCGCTTTGATGGAATATTCGATGAAACTATTTCGTCTAGAGTCAATAATGATACTGACATTGGGATTAAAGATAATTTGGTCTATGATTTTGAGCCTAAAACGATTGAATCTTCTGATTTCGAGCAGTCTTATTCCACACTGGCTTGTACATGGCTTGACTAGCGTTATGATTGGTAATTATTCTAAAGGAAAATTTTTAAATATAAAACTCTGGGATTTATCATTAACACTAAAAATAGCATATTTACCATGTCCACTGTTTGTTTTGAGTTCTCGGGGATAATGTGGCTTCCCTTTGGTGAAAGAATTTTCTGAATCGGATCAGTAGTCTTGAAGATTACCCCATACATCCAAACTTAAAAAAAAATACCCCTGTATAATGTTAGAGATATATCAATCTGATTTTAATAGGTTTCACCTAGCAACAGTAGAAAAACAATCTGAAACTTCTAAATAGACCGTGCTCCGTTATGGCAGCATATTCGACGAGCTTTTCGATTCAGTTGCGAAAGTTAAATAAAGTTTTTATTGATTTACTTACCCTCCTATTTTTTGTTTCGCTATAGCACTCGACGTTTTGGAAACTTTTTCTATAGCTGGTTGGAATTCAATTTTTTTGTAAGGAACGGCGCGTAAACTGTTTATAAGAATTTAGTACAAAAAACTACGTTGGGAGGTATTTGTATGTATCATCATGTGCTCAATTAATATCATATCAAACTAATGTATACGGTTCCAAAATAGTAATTTCATATAGAGAAACACAAACAGCTAACTCAATAGTAATTCTTCAAGCAGAAAACGTACCAATCACGATTACAAATTGCCTGAAACGAACCATCTGCTGTAGAATCTAAAATATGATTCTTAAAAATACATTGGTATAGATTTCAAACAAGCCGAATTTCCATAACCCATTGGGTTTTCAGCACTCATACAAATATACATAGATATGAGATGGATTTCAAGCATAGCCAGACATAATGGTTGTGCAGGCCTTCTAAATTATTCATGTCAGTTTGTAACCCCGACATTATACTTATAGCAGAGTATTCTGCCCGACATTTTATGTTTCATACACTTTATGTATTATAAATTGATGTATTTGGTATTCAATCCTGTTTTATAGGCGATAGCTTCAAGTTTTAAATCCTTAAGATGGCTTGGAAAAACAGCAGCGGTTTTTATGCGTTTTCTTGCCCCGAAGGAACCCAATTTGTTCCTTTAAATCCCGGTAATTTGCTGCGTTTGCTAAGATAACAAATCAGAAACGTAGGTAATTTAAAAAAAAACGAGTAAAAATCAGAAAGTAAAAATCTTGGTTTCAGCAATAGATCTAGCACAAAGCTTCGATTCTTTAGCACTGTATGACGCAACATTTAGAACTATAGTCGATACTGTAGCAATTATAAAAAAAGCTAAAACTAGAAATATACTTTTCGACCCTATCTTAGGCTTACTAACTACTTAGCCTTACTACTTTGCTTTGTCTTGTGTTTTTCTATAACAAAATGGTTAGGACTTTATCACTACATAGTATAAAGTCGCTTTCTCTGTCCCTATATCCCTATGTATACTTAAATCTTTAAAACTATGCTACGGATTTTGATGCGGTTTTTTTTAATAGATAGAGTGATTGAAGAGGAAGGTTTATATGTATAATACATAAACCCGTGCGAAGCCGGGGACGGTCGCTAGTCATAGATAAATCTAATGGTTAATCTTCATCCTTAGATAGGCAATACTGGTATTCAGCAGCATCCGGTTAGACTGGAAGCCGACCCAAACATAGTTGTTACTATTAATCGAACCCGATATTTCGGTACTGTTAACAAAAACATGGTAAATATCCCGTTTTCAGTGTTAATGATCATTATCATTAACATTGACGACCATGACATTAGTGACCATGTCAGTTTTAAAACTTGTTTAGGACGTTTTCTTTTCCTGGGCAACTGTTTGATTCGTTTATCCCTGTTTTTCTATCATCATCATCATCTTCCTGCCCTCGTCCCATGTTGCTAGGGATCACCGCTACACGTCTTCATCTTCCATTCTACCCTCCCTCTTATTTCTTATGTTTCCGTTCATAGTTTATCCATCTTTACTGAATATTATAATGGTATAATATTGAGTAAAGATGGATAAACCATCAGAACTATTAATCTTGTTGCGATAGACGAAACTGCTTATTTTAATAGTAACACAAGCAGTTTCGTCTATCTCGACAAGATTAGTTTATATCTTCATGAGGAAGATAACCGCTGTAATAGGTTTATTGATTGTAGATACCAATCATAAACTGCGCCCCTTGAACATATAGCCATTATTAATATGGGTTTATTTATTGGTTATTAACCCTAAAGGGTTTGGGATCGCATGGTTTACGGCAGTTCAAAGATGTTTGTTTAGTATCTGGCTTGGGGGTACGTTTTAAATTACCGATTGATATACGAAAATAAATTAAACGGATATAAGAAAGTTAAGTGCCATGGATTTCTGGGTAGGACTCTCGATACAAACTTTTGTTTTATAATACTTTTGGTTGATGATACGGATGGCCGATGGGGCCGAAAAATTCTGGAGTAGAGACCACGAACCGGAAGACGTTGCGTTGAAAGGCCTCCCACTAGGTGGACCGATGACCTGGTGAAGGTTACGGGGATACGCTGGATGCGAGACGCACTGGACCGGTCAATGTGGTGACACTTAGGGGAGACCTATGTCCAGCAGTGGATGTCTTTCGGCTGAAATAATGATGATGATGACTTTAGGTTTATATTATTTACAAAAGATTGCATTCATAGCAGATAGAGCAAAGAGTTTAAAAACTGTCTCTCTTGTGTGCTTAAAAATAACAGGAATTTATAGGATTTTCTTTTTGATCTTTTAAATACGCAAAAACTTTGTTTGTCTAACAGAAGCAGCAAAATGATCGACCCAAGCTCTTCGGAAGAAGATAGCGAAGATGAACACAAGAAACAGCCCTCTAAATTACCAGGTGAGTACACATTTCTAATTAAAGCTTTGATATAGAGTTTAGAGCGGTAGTGGCTCAGGGGTAACGACTTCAACTTAGGAGTGGTGGCTCAAACCCAGGCAGTCACTTATTATAATTTGTTTTAGCACCACTGCTGCATTAATGACAATATTTATCTGTGGGCTGGGCTTATCTCAGTTGTAAACGTCGATTTGTGGCTATTGGCTTTGTTTCGTTCTGTCTCCTGCTGATATGGAGGAAAGTGTAAATTATGGTTTTCCTACTCTTCAGCTATACTTTCCTGATTAATTTCGTTGCGGGATCCAAGACTGTTAACTTGTTTCTCTGGGACGTCGTCGAGCTTCATTGTTTCGGCGCTTTGCTGGTCGCCAATGTTGATTCTGGCTTTCAGGAGTTACAGTGGTTTGGGAATAATGTGGCGAGCTTGTCCCAATTAAAAAAAGAGGGACCACTGCTCTCAACACGGTGAACCAACAATCCAAAGACATGTAACATCCACCGCGTGGTGGATTACAGTCTACCTACTCATTCTCATAAAGGAGGCCTATGTTCCAGCAGTTGAAACATTATTAGCCTCTTATTGCTATGTGAAAAAGTTGGTTCACAAAGAAAGGAAAAGCTGGATGCTTATAACTTCAAATTTGATTGAGCATATAGTGGACATTCTGTGTTGTAAACCATATAAGCAAATGCATATATAATTCTTCCTCCTGTTGCAACATTGAGATCATTCGATTTGTATTTTAGGCAATCGTAAAAACGGTCCTATACTTTTTTATTGTTATAATACAACATCACGCCTGTAATCCCCGAAGGGTTAGGCAGAGGCGTACCTAATAACACCGACATTTTGCCAGTTATGTTTAAGTCCCATGTAACAGCCTGCCTATGGCCATCAATCGGGCTCAAATCTAGACTCCGTGGCTGCTACTGAAAAATTCCTGATGGTAAATCCCAATAATACTTAGCTTGACCCACAAAATTACAATTCAATATTGTATTGTTGTGTTTTGTTACAATACTGAAAGCTTATTTTTCAAATGTAAGTATCTTTGTTACAACAGTTATGCCACCCGGTTCCCTAGCGGGTGGAAGACCATCAGTGCGAGGGAAACCAGAACTGCCCCGAGGGTCTACAGCCGGCCTGCCAGGTAAAGGTGAAGTCGCTTTTGAATCTATTTTAACTTTATTTATTTATTAAAACTTTATGCACAAGCAAAAATAACTTATACAAAGGTGGACTTAATGCCCTGGGCATACCAGTCCACCTTGATGTAGAGGCAATTTTGTAACAATAACACCAGATTAAAATACGAATGTAGAATGAGTTTTGAAAGCTGACAATAGTAACAAAAGCATCCATTGTGAAATCTGATTCAATTGAACTTAATAACTGAACTAAGAAAGTCTTCATTCATTCACATAGTTCAGTCGTAAGACGACTATTGTTGGATGAATGCCTAGAAGTAAAACCCAACTCGCCAGTTCCTATTCAGTTTACATCAAGAACTGTTCAAGGTTCTTGGTGTTATTATAGTAAACATAAACTACCGAGCGAAAGTTGATAAATTTAAGAGCATTCTAAAAGTTGGCAACGTTGCAAATGTCTATCAAATATGCTGTGAGTATTTCAAGGGTTTTAATTTTTTTGCACGAAAACCTAATTCTTTTTTTAACATATAACATCAGCCACCTGCCTGTAAAAGTCCCGTCGAAATCGGTTCAGCCGTTCCGGAGATTAGCCGGAACAAACAGCCGGAACAAACATACAGAAAGACAAAAATTTAAAGAAAAATGTTTTTTTTTGTTATTAGTACCGTGTTTACTTTCATTTGCAATCAGTAAAAAGCTGTTATTTTGATATTACAAACAGACACTTCAATTTTGTTTCTATCTTTCTAATATTGTTGCACTGATTTAGTTGCAGGTGTATAAAAACACTTGGAAATCATCAAAGTGCTTTCTGATTCGAAATGCACCTTCTTAAGGGCAAAGCAGATTTAAAACGCTGCACGGGATACAGCATCGCTTTACCGCATTTTTACTTACTGAACCGGTTGCGGTGCATATGAACGGATCGAGTTGAGGCCATGCTGATCCTGTGCGTGCGTGGATCTGTAATAGAATGCCAAATCTTTCTGCGAAGGTCCTGCTCCACTTACAACGGCACCATTAGCAGCGCCTCTACATCCTGCGACTAGACAGAGAGAGGCTGCTGCCTTAGCTCCTCCACCTCATGCGTAAGTCTCTAAGCTATCATAAAAATATCTTGTAACTCACGTCCATTTCCATTCACTACACATTCTAGAAACAATCTAGATGTTTCTTTAGAAGTAGTTGTTTTTCCTTGACCTTCCCTTTACCTGAAACCTTTAGAATATGCCCTAGTTTTAGAATTTAATTAGAAATCAGTATGAGAAATTAAATTATCAAATTAATAGTTACTTTTCTTTGGTAGATAGTTTTACAATTACAACTAGTGTTTTAGATCTTGCTTCGGGGTTTCATCAATTGAAACTAAAGCTAAATTTTATAGTTTGTAGCGTCAAGCATTACCATAAGTCTATATACACTGACTAACCAGAATATATTCTACCCTCATGTCTTTAGAAATGCATAGGAATATCGGAAGAAGGAAGTATATTAACCCATGTCGGTGTGTAAAGACCAGTTTCATTTACATTGATGACTTAATGCTATAGATCGAGTAGATCATTCTTGCGCAGGACGTCGACCGGGAGTGCAAGCTCTGGGGAAGCACCTGCACCTTCACCAAGTCCATCAGCAGCCAGCCATTCTGATAAAGACCAAGACCCTCAGGTATGTAAGAATATTAAATGTAATTACTTTTATTACGAACAAGTAAATATAGAACTTCGGTATGAAGATCAACAGCATCATTAATCTTGAACTCAAATACGTATGTAAATATTTAATTCTATAAATTAATTTCATCAAGATTTAGTATTGACTAAGCAATATTAACTTTTCATTTATTTGAAGTAGTTTTAGTACCTGAATTACTTGCCTTTTTCTTCTTAGGAAAAGATCGAAAAACTAGAGGAAGATAAAAAGAAGCGTATACAACTATACGTTTTTGTGTCTCGATGTATCGCTCACCCTTTTAACGCGAAACAGCCTACCGATATGACCAGAAGACATACGAAGCTTACTCCTCATCAGTTGGAGACTATCCAGGCTCGGTTTCAGGTAAGAATTGACTCTGTTTATTATCAAGGTTTTAATTAAAGATATTTATCATAGTAATGTGTGATTCCTTTTTTTCCAAAAGTTGTATTAATTACAAATTTTTCCAACGTTCTTTGCGAAATTATTTAGAAACTGAAAAGACTACAATAAATAAATGTTTTTCAAATGCTCTTATTGAAAGTGGAGTTTTGTTTTTAAATCAAGAACACGATACCTCATTAAAGAACGAGTTTAATCCTTATTCATACTTTAATTAGCATTTTTTCATAAAAACTTTTCTATAAAAAGTGGCCTCCTTTTGTATATCTCAAAGTACATCTTCAAAATTGTTGTATATCTTTAGTAGTAGTACCTACAGGATTCTTTTTCGTCTTATTCATTTACCGTTTTTCCTAAAACAAAAACATAATGTAAAATATACAATACAATACAATACCAAAACCCCGAAAGCTACGGGCAATATTTGCAATATCTCCCGAAAGATTTACGATTTATATGTTTCCGATATCGTATCCTAGGGTAGCGTATTTCGAACCGTACCTATCTATTCGCTCATGAATCCACTGACTTTATGCCTTTTCTAACCATTTTATGTGGACTATACGTAAAGCATATTTGTTCAGAGGAAAACATTTCGATATTTACCATTTTATCCATCTTTTACAAACTCTTTATACTCTCTGGGTAAGCTCGTTCCATCATCGACCTCATCTCTGTCCTCAGGACTAGATTGAGGTCAAGAGTAGACCCATTTAATATAAAAAAAAGTGTGACGTACTGTCATCGTTATATTATCTGGCAAAAGACTTTCATTGTATGTGGACCTCCCCAAAGCATCAACTCAGTAAATTTATTTTTATATTAAGTATTATTTATTTTTATATTTAGTGCAGCATAAGTCATTAATACTAAATTTAACCTTATTTAACATTAAAGACTTATTAATCCTTTTACTCGGTCTTCTCACAGAACCACAATCATTCTAACATAATCGTCTTCCATTCATTACTAATGTGTATGTCCGATCAGGCCTTCCTCAAGGGTGAGACACAGATCTTGGCAGACGAAGCGTTCCAGAATGCAGTGCAATCCTATCACGACGTGTTCCTAAAATCTGAAAGAGTGGAGCAGATGGTGAAGTCCGGAGCCTGTTCTCACCACGACTTCCGCGAGGTCTTCAGAAATAACATAGAGAAGAGAGTCAGGTTTGGAATGTTACGATGGATCTCAGATAGGCATGGCATGCCGGTGGACTTTTTAATGTTTTCAATTTTAATGCTATCATTGTTTCACCGACTGTCTCGTGGTAACCAGCGGGACTGCTGACCGCTGATCCTGAGTTCGATTCCCAGATCGGACAAAGTGTTATTGGGTTTTGTTAAGCCATCAATTGATCGTAAGAATGTATTCGTAAAGTTATAACTTTGAATTATTTACGGATAGCGTGCACTGACTGGACAGGTCCATTCAAATCAGTGTGGTACCTTCCCCAAAAGATCATCTCAGAGGCTAATCTGCATGATCCTTACAATCACGAGCTTTAAATGTTTGGACTTCTTTTTCTCTTAAAGTCCAGACAGATACAAACTCAGAGGTTTGTTTCAAGGTTTTTTAATCTTAAGAGTACTCAGACAGGAAACACGGGCCTCAAACGTGTGGTTAAAAAGAGGTGTTTGTACGAACCCAAGCTCAGAAATAAAAATGATTTATCATTGCTATGTGGTTCATCTATTTAATTCTAGTATTATCGTCGTTAAAAGGATTTATTTTTAATGATCTCAATCTATCTTCCCCTTCTTGCAGCGTATAGGGCAGTTCCTAAAGTTAATATTTTACAGGTCTCTCCCAGAAATAGATGGATTAAGTAAAGAGACTGTACTGTCATCATGGTTGGCAAAGTTTGACTGTATCATGAAGGGAACAGGTAAGTCTCATGACCTATTAAAACATATAAGAGTGGAAATAGTTGAGAAGAGCGAACCTTTTACCCGTCCGAATAAAATGCATGATAATTGTATGAATACACCTCTAGATTTCTCCATAAAGATTAAAATATAGACTATCTTATAAAATACTTATAAAACCAAGAAGCTAAAAATATGAAATCAAGAAAACATTTACTTCTTAAATGATCAAGTAATTAGATAAATGATATCTACAAGTCCCAACGTTGGAAGTTCGCTTTTCTCAAAGGTTTTACCTTGCTAAAGTTGACGATAACGACAAAGAATTTCTTCAAACCGACCATTTTACTTTTCTCTACTAAACTTCTATCTTAACATCTGATGAAAAACTGGATCAAATAGTTTGAAATTTATGAAAATAAAATTTCTTTAAACGAAACGTTGTTCAATAAAGATCATTGAACAATATTTTCTAAGAATTGTATAAAATTACGTACAAATCACAGAAGCTAACAGAGTACCAATTGTTTTATAGGGGAAACAGCTTTATTAATGGATCACGTAGGCGACAAGAAATCCGATATTTTATTGAAGAAACGGATGCAAATAATAACAGAACTCTTCTTATTGATACGCCTACTGCTTAAGGCGAAGGCGGCAGGATGGCACACGAAATTCAAATTGTATTACGTCTTCAGCAATTCGCTGCTCAGTATCAAATTCAAGTATGGTTTCAATTAAGTATTTATTAAAGTTATTTAAATTGTCAATACAACCTTAAAGTTCAAATTCATAACGTTTGACCTTTTGAGTCACAGATTTGTGTTAGTGATTTATTCATTCTTATACAATCTGATACTGAATATTTCAAAACGGTACAGCCGCTTCCTAATCTAAGCAATTGTCGCCTCAAATGGCTTTGGTTAGAATGTGGGGTACAGCAATTTTAATTTCGTTGGTTACGTTAGCACAATTTCCCAGTAACAAGTCACAAAGTTATTTATAAGTCTGCCATTCATAAAGTTAGTTTGATTTTTAATAAATGGTCCCTTAGACGCACATTTAAATGAAGAAATGAAATCAGTTTGTCGAAAGTATATGGTTTCTTCACGTTTAATTTGATTGATAAAGTTTCCGTGCTATAGCGACCTCAACATTTCTTAGGATAACTTTATCAATTCTATTAAGTCCTTCAACTTTTGATGTCTCTCTTAATTTCTGAAGAAATTTCTTTTCGTTGACGGCAGCTAAGTTTGGAGTGAAGGACGAGCAGCATGTCGCAGTGTATGAGGCATCAGTTATTGATGTGCTTACGTTTGCAATGTGCCTTTGAATGTTTGTGTAGCGCTTGTGTCTACGAGAGCCTGGTCATCAAGATCATTAACATGATCTTAAATTGGTTGTAGCTTTACGTATTTGGAATAACAAGACTTAGACCTATCCGTCTCATTCATTTTTATATTCACATTTGACATTTGTGAGTTTCTTTTTAATAAATCTTGATATTGGATTAAGGAAAAATCTACTTATTCAATGTAATACTCGTAACAAGAAAACGCTAAAGAAAATAATACTAAGGATACGAAAATGAGAAATTAATTCTTGGAAATATAATGAATCCATCAAGAATCCCTCAGTATGCGAGGTAATAACTGAAATTGGTATCAATTTGTATCATCAATCGGGAAATGAATGAGTTTCACGTTTGTTGTATTTATTTTTAACATAAGTGGGTGTTTTTTCATAAACGTACTTTGAAAGTACTTTGTATACCTTTGAGTGTAGGTTTCCTGAGTAGTCTGCTTTTATCGTAAAGGTGAAATATCAATCGTTTGAATTTATTTATGAAAGACTGTTTTACAAACTGAACGAAAAGGTTGTCTTCAAAATTTATTCGTTTATGGGCTCCGTAGACACAAAGATGATCTGTGTGCGGTAGTATTTATGTCAACCTAGCTATTTTAATAGAAGCGTTTTACCTACCAATAAAACGCATATTAATTTACTTACCTTATTCGAAGCTTATTTAATTTGAGATAGGCACTACGTTTCCCGCCATCTATATCCGTCTCTTTCTTTCTGTATCCTTCTTTTCTAACCCCACCACCTGGCAGAGTGGGGGCGCACTTAGTGAGCCGCCATCATTGTACCTCATTGAGTCGAAAATCACCAGGCAGACTTTAAAGCATAAGCTTCGAATAAGGTAAGTAAATTAATATGCGTTTTATTGGTAGGTAAAACGCTTCTATTAATTTGACTTGACCGTTATTCGAAGCTTATTTAATTTGAGACCTGTTTGTTATCGCCTGGTGGTGGTGACACGGACGCCAATGTGAATGACTTGTTAGTAAAATAAATTGTTACTTGTTGTATTGACCGTTTGAATGAAATAAATGCGTCTTGGGTTTTCTTTTTTATTAAAGAAAAATAAAAAACTTGCATAATTAAATCAAAAACATTCACATAAATTAATTGTTTCAACTTGATTAATCACAATGTCGGAATCAACATTATATTTGCAACATCACTCAACTGGATTAAATAACATAGTTATTGAGGTACTAGAGGATGAGGGTAGAACTGTCCGCTTAAAGAATTTACAAAAGGTATTTTGGGACTTCCAATTTCCTCTCGCGAGAATATCCTCTAACGGGAAATTGTCTAGCCAGTTTTTTGAGGCAACGGCAGAGCGGAAACTCCCAGGTGTTGCAGTTATACACGCATCTTTAAGTAGAGTTTTAATCCATCCTGATATGATTGTCTTTGAAGCGGCTTTTGCTTCACCTCTTGTAGAAATGAACAGATCATGGATCTTAGCCGAATCTCTGCGAATTTTTAACAATTCAATTGTTCTATTAATCCATTAAACTGGATCCAAATTATTGCTATCTAGATTAGTAAACAATTTCCAACCCGATTGCCTGTGATCCGAAGAATCAGTCTTTGAACCAAAAACAGGCCACAAGGTGATAAAGTTGTCACTTTGAATACAATGCTCCGAATCAGTTCTTAATAAAGTTAAATCGTGAATTCTTCGACCTGAGCATAAGAGTAATAATGTTGCAGTGTGTCTTTGCACTTGGAAAATATTGTCGTGTGTAAAATTATAACTATTTAGGTATGCAGCTAGGCTATCTATGTTCCAAATCGGTGGTTTAGATTTAACTGGTTTCTCTATGGATTTTAAAACCTGTTTTACTAAAATATGAGAACTAATTTGGCCCGCAATGTCTGGATTGCAAAGAGTGGAAATTACAGATTTGTGCAACAGAATCGTATTATATGATAATTTATTAACCAGATGAAGGTCCGACAGGAATCTGGCTACTTCTCTACCGCTAGGATTATGAGGATTAATTTGGTGTTGCTCAGACCACATTAGCCATTTTTTCCAAGCAACATCATAAATCAATAAATCAATTTATTATTATTATTATTATTATAAGTCTTTAGTGTGGAACGCCGCCAAGACTTCTTCAATAGCTTTATTTGGCTATCATTCCAATCTTTTAGGGTCTCGGCCCACCCCCACATTTCCATACCTCGAGAATCATGTCCTGTGTTCTCGGAGGTGGGAGTCCCGTCGACACGTCTATTAAGACTTGATCGAGATTCCGAAGTGTGAAAGGGGCTGCCAACGCTCGGGCCTTCAGATCTGCCCGCCAGTATACTCGATTCCAATGCGGAACTACTAGCAAGTATATCCCGTGGGCACTGTTCAAATGGGACAGCACTTTGGGAATCAAGTACGGAGGCGGGAAAATCCACGCCAGTTGAAAATTCCACTGTCGGGAGAACGCGTCGTGAAACAATGCTTGGTGATCGTTCAGATCCAGGGACGCATAGTTCACTACGACGTGTGCTCGACTGGAGGCAAAGAGGTCTATCAGGGGGATGCCCCATTTGGCAAACACTGTCTCTGTGGCTCTCGCCAAGAGATGCCATTCCGGATGGAACCGAAGTCTCGACAAATGGTCCGCATGACCGTTGTACATCCCGGGAATATGAAAAATTTTCACGTGAATTTGGTATTCTTCCAGAATTTGAAAAATTTGGTATGTTAGATCCATCAGTGGTGTGGATCTCGTGCCCCCTTCGTGTCGGAGATATGCAATAACAGTGTTGTTGTCGCACTGAATTAGTACTGTACTCCGGAGCAGGAGCTGACAATGACCTTGTAACACCTTTAGGATGGCGAGCATTTCTTTCTGGTTGCAGTGTAACTGTTTTTCGTGATCTGCCCACAACCCTGTCAACGACAGATTGTCTAATCGAGCTCCCCATGCTATATCGGAGGCATCCGTTGTTAGGTAATGGGTTGGTGGAGGTACATGAATGGCTGAAGGGCGTTTGCAGTTCTGAATCCACCAAATTATGTTGTTCCTGGCTTCGATAGGAATTAGATGCCACCTCTGGTCTGATCTCAACATTTTGTTGAGGAGGTCTAATAAAGCCCGATAATTGAGTCGGCCCCTTGGGACGGTAAAACTGGCAAAATTCAGAAGTCCAACCAGACTCTGAATCTCCTTTAGCTTTGTACGTTCTTTGTCTAGCATTTGGGAGAGCTTGACAATCAGTGATGTCAGCTTCTCCTTGGGGAGTTGCTTCTGATTTGTCCAGGCATTCCACTGAACTCCCAGATACGCCAATGTTTTTGACGGAATCAAGACAGATTTCTCGTAATTTATGATCCAGCCTAGCGTCTTGAGAGTCTGGATGACAATATTTACATGTTCCCTTAGCCTTTCCTCGTGTTGATGAGCAATCAGGAAGTCGTCCAAATACACCAGTATTCGTATTCCCCGTTTTCTGAGCATTTGGGCAATCCAATTCGTCACTGATGCGAAAGTTTTGGGTGCAGTACTTAGACCAAAGGGTAAACATGTCATTTCCAATAACTCCTTTCGATAGACTAGCCGTAGGAATCTTCTGTGGCTGCGAGCCACTCGAACGTGAAAGTACGCTTGTGAAAGATCTATTTTGCACAGCCAGTCTCTTTGCTGCAGGAAGACTTGTACATGAGAAACATTCACTAATTTGAATTTCGTGGTTATTACATATTGATTGAGGGCCCTCAGGTTGAAAATGGGCCGAGCAGAGCCGTCGCTTTTGGGAACTAAAAACATTGATGACAGGAAACTTGGAGACAGATGTGCTCGTTCGAGGACCCCTTGATCCTTCATTTTGTCGATGACAGTGGTCATCTCTACCGAGCAAGGAACTATCATACCCTTTTTTATGTTCCTTGGATGGATCATTGGAGGCCTTTGACGAAAGGGTATGCGATACCCCGATATCATCCTGAGTATGACATTTGGAGCTCCAAATTGTTCCCACCGAGTTAAAAAATTTGCTAGACGGCCTGCTTTGAACTGCATCATGTCAATATTTTCGACGTTTGACGTCTCTATTGTTGTTGGGCGGAGACGGTGCTCGTTTCTGCCCAGATTTGGATTGATTTCGGTGCTTGGGGTGATTTCTGGGGGTAAAACCTCGTCCACGAAAAAACCCGCGATGATTCGGTGCGCCCGAATTAGAGCCATGTCCATGATAGTGCGAGTTATTACCACCCTGCGGGGGTGGTACAGTTTGACAACAGCTTTGTACATAGCATGACCCATGTTGATAACCCTGCGAGGGTCTTTTTCGGGTTGCGTACTCCTGCGAGGAGACGCTAGTTTTGTGTGTCTCTACCTGCGAGATAGAGTTAGACTTCTTTAGCGGCCAGAAACATTTTCGCACTCCACCCGCTTTTTCCAAAGCGGCTGTAAATTTTTCTGCGTTGAATAAGTTTGTGCATGTAGGAGGAATCTTCCTAAGCGTAGATTTCACTAATGGCTCCTTTACCTGTTTGATTATACAGTCTCGGCGCATTTGCAATACTTCTGCGCGATGGCCACAAACAAGCTGTAACAAATCTGAGGAGGTTGTTTGGAAATCACCGCAATTTATAAGTTCTGTTAACTTATTATTAATAACCTCATAATCTGGGGTTATTTCTTTAGACCACTGTGCAAAATCAAGCAGTACCTTCTGAAGAGACTCCTTCTGTTTTAAAATGCACATTGTTAAGGCAGCAAAGGTTTTATCAGCGTATATCAAATGGCGGGGGGACTGGAAGGCTGCAACTTCTTCATTTATCTCAATATCCGTAAAACCCGGTTTGTGATTATAAGCCTTTTGAGTTTCGGAATATCTGATTTCATTCCAATTACTAGTATCCCAATGTTGAAGATCACATAGCAGTTTCAAATGCAGTTCAGAACTCTTGGGCATAGAAGGTTCTTTTAATTTAGTTTGAATATTAAAAACAACTTCATTAGGCGCGTCGATAATCGACGCGTTATCACTTAATTCTTCGTAAAGATTACGACTAACACCAGAATTTATAGACATGGAATCGTTATAGTACGCTAGTTTGAACCTGACGCTCATTATCACGAGCATACAAAGATTTACGAAGATCACGTACCTCTTTTGATAATTTTCTATACTCCTTTTTCGAATGTCTTCGTTTTCTACCCCCCCCTCTTTTTTTCATGATGACTCCGTCGACGCTTTGGAGCGCTTGATGAAGACGAAGATGAAGAACTGCTCTGGGAACTATTACTGCTTGAACTTGAGCTCCTAGACCGTAACTTACGCTGCATACCAGATGGTCCTGCTAATGGTTCGGTCACTTCATTTTGTACATAATTATCAGCCATTCTAAAACAGGACAATCCTAACGGTAAAAACCGTTAAAAATAAAAGTTTAAATAAAAATTATGTGACTACTACTAACTCACACAATTTAAGCCAATAAATATATCTGTCCTAAAAAGCCGTTGAAAACATTTAAAATTATATACGAACGGAAAAATAAACCGTTAATAAAAAACATGCGACTGCACACAGAGTACAGACACACTATTTATCTTGTACAAAACTATACAGTATAAAATGCAGGCACTTATTTATACACCACAGATCTTAGGAAAGTGTCACTGCGTTTTAATATCAAAATAAAATTACTCACGTGTAGAATTGTGGGTATTTTTACTAGTAGGTTTCTTATTATCACTTTAATAACACTACTATGCACCACACGTAAAACACAAAAACAATTTTTCGAAATTTGTAGAATTATTTATGTACACTTGAAATTTTTAAAATAAATTTAAATATTGTGGTAACGTTAATGTTAACACAACCGTACGCGGCGGGAAACAAGACGCCAATGAGGTACAATGATGGCGGCTCACTAAGTGCGCCCCCACTCTGCCAGGTGGTGGGGTTAGAAAAGAAGGATACAGAAAGAAAGAGACGGATATAGATGGCGGGAAACGTAGTGCCTATCTCAAATTAAATAAGCTTCGAATAACGGTCAAGTCAAATTAATAATAATATTGCCATTAATTCAATATTTATCTATTTTATTTTCATGAAGAAAAAATTATTGCGTTTACCGATTTTAGGGTTACTTTTTTTTGTTGATTATTTTATTGATTGGTAATTAAAGACGTTCTTTCGGAATATATTAGCCTATAAAACAACGACGGTAAACTTTTTTCGAGTAGATTATCGTGAAATCCATTTTTTATACTCTTTATAGGTAATCATAAACCCTTGTATGTATTTTATCAACCATTCCTAAAATAACGTAACATTTTGCGAAAATGAAACTTCAACATTCTAACTACGTATCTAAAATCACTTAAGAAACATTTCATACAAATGATAGCAAAATGTTACAGTTCTAAGAAGTTTGCTAGTTGTAGTCCCTGTTTTATTATGAATTCGCTTTGTAATATAAAATCATCTTCTTCTTCCTCTACAAAATTAAAGAAACTCTATGATTCTATACAATCAGCAAACTTCGCTATAATTGATGCAACCGTTAGTATAGGTACTGTAGAATGTAAATGTCTTACAACCGCTGTAAGCACACCTTTGTAATGTTCTTAAACAAATACCAACTTAAAAGTCTTAAGCGATGAAGAAATATTAATTATGACAAAAGGTGTGCTTACCAAACTCGTAAGTTACGCAAAAACAAGTTACGAGTTTGAGAAACACCGGTGCTAAAACTAAATGTACCTAAAAATGTGTGTGCCTGTGTCTGTCTCACTGTCTGTGTTTCTTTCCCTTTCTCTCACGACATGTCTCTCTCACACATCCTGAACAGGAATAACAGGTATCACTCGACAAAGATTTTCATTTGATTCCTTCCTTTTCTCCATATTTTCGCTTACGTCTTGTGCCGTTGCTTAACTTTAGTCGTTGTTCACCGAGGCATTTTATACGGTTACAAAATGAATAAGAACGTTTTCAAAATTCACTTCTATGTATTTGTCATTTACGTTGTTAATTGTTTCTATTTTACCGTGAGTTAAAATATTGTGTATCACGTCTTTATTGTTGTCTTTTACAACATCTTTTGCAGATTCTTTTAAAAATATTTCGACACTTAATAATTTAATATTTATCACATTTACCACCAAATAATTTTCATCCAAATTATATTTTTCATTTACACCATCAGCAATTTTAACACTTATAGACTTTACAGTTACACTAAGTTTTATTAAGACTTCACATTTAAGTAAATTTTACAAAGGTTTAAGGATTTTTGAGGTGAGTTTATTCATAAGTGCACTGCATGATTTGATGTGTCCAAATCACGATTATTGCTTTCCGTGTAACGCTCACTGTATTTTATCGTTTGGTGGAAAAGCAGCATTTAAAATTAACTATATATAAGACCGGTCTATTTTATCACTGTAATGGTCATAGAAATTTTTTGTATCAGAATTTTCAACTTTTAAACATCACCCACAAATCTACACGTACAATTTGATGACTGTCATCCAGTCAAAGATTCTGATACAACCACTGCATATATTATGAAACTTTAATTTACTCCTACACCAACACTCCCACCTTCAACACATACAATCCAGTATCGTAAGAACCAGTACATCTTCAGGCATACCTGGAGACGACGAGTCCAAGCGACCGTCCCGGGCGCAACAACAGAGCCTCAATGCTGAGTGCATCCTCAGCAAAGAACAGCTCTACGATATGTTCCAACAAATCCTTGGAGTCAAGAAGTTTGAACATCAGTTGCTTTTCAACGCTCTTCTTGTGAGTATTTTTATACTATGTGTCTTTGTTGGTGAATTCATTTCAAAATGATCATCAGGTCTAGACGGGGTGCCAACATTACACTGTGGCGTCAATCTGATTTCCTTTGGATTAGAGACGGCTGTCGAATCTATTTATACTTGTCATTAAAACATTTCGTCTGGCATTTCGCTTTGAATCAAAATATTAATTCTATCATTAACATTTCAAAGCAGACCATCAACGGAAAAGGTATATAATCAAAATTTAACACGAAAAACAATCTCAAAATGTTTGTTTTCAGTTTGATAAAACATCTCACTCTAAAAAGTGTCAACAACATAATATTTGCTAACTCACAAAGGCTTGACCAATTTTAATATCAAAATTAAATATGAACGCTTTGCCTTCATCAAAATTTAGGCAT
Source organism: Eurois occulta (assembly GCA_950022335.1). Lineage (NCBI taxonomy): Eukaryota > Metazoa > Arthropoda > Insecta > Lepidoptera > Noctuidae > Eurois > Eurois occulta. Next base: position 10,848,960 of record OX465502.1, read on the forward strand.
GTTCAAAGCTCTGATCTTTCACAGTATTCATCCTGTGTACCCCTCGAGCTACGGAATTAGTATTCTTTTAAAGCCTTCCGTAATTCACATCAAAGCTCTCGTGTTTGCCTTTGTAATCATTAAAATTAATTAAGCTCATCTGACCTCGAATGGTTAATTGAATTGGCTAAAACCAAATGCTACTTGAAATGGGCCAATTCGTTTAACGAGTAATTACATATTGGTCCTTTGAGAGGAAAGGTTGTTGTGTTTAAAGTTATGAAGGTTATATGGAAATATACTTAATTAGAAAATTACTTAATCAAGGCTTCACCTGCAGATTGATTATATTTTATGTGTTTACAGTTGGACTCTGCCGATGAACAAGCGGCAGCTATCAGAAGAGAGTTGGATGGAAGAATGCAGAAAGTCAACGAAATGGAAAAGGTAATAATAAAGAAGAAGAAGAATGATGAATGATGGTGATGGATGATGTATGGATAAGGTAATATTGATAAAGATGACGCAAATACACTAAAAACAGATAAACATAATGTAAAAACATAAGGAAGAACCAAAACTGATAATAATATAAATATTATCGTAGAACCGCAAGTTAATGCCAAAGTTCGTGCTGAAAGAGATGGAATCGCTGTACATCGAAGAACTGAAGTCCTCCATCAACCTTCTGATGGCAAACTTGGAGTCCCTGCCCGTGTCCAAAGGCGGAGCCGACTCCAAATATGGCCTACATAAAATCAAGCGGTATAATCACAGGTCAGTGTTATAAGTAGAAAAGAAAGATGTAGAAAGATGTATAAATGAAAAAAGAAACAGCAGATTTTTTTAAGAACCTTCTCACAGTTTAAACGACTAGTTCTTTGTGAAAAGGTAGTAAATATCAAGTGCTTTAATTAAGAATGCATTTGCAATAGTATGACACAAGGTTTCAATATCTTTACCCTAAGAAACTTTACTTGAAAGCAGTCCATTACTGGATGTAGTCTCCCAAGCGTTGCCACATCTACTTTCCCGTGGATACGACAGTGTCACATTATTGCAAATACTGTGAATAAAACAAAATTAATTAGTTTGGGTGTTTGTGCAATGGTTCATGCCTCGAGAATCAATGTCTGTTAAAAGTTCAATGCTGTATTGGATGTGATCAATGTATGCTGTTGATTGGCCATTGTTTTTAACAAAATACAAATCGAATCTTGGTTTAAATTTTGATTTTTGCGCGTCGTGACTAGTTTTACTGACTTGTTTAATATTCTTGTATCAAGTTTTAATATTTATCAATGGTCAATCAGTCTTGAATGGTTATTGAATATTGGATTATAATTTGGATACGTTCGTAAAAATCCATACTGTTCCATGGAATTCACATTCGTGTCGTTAAAATGCAAAGAAAATACTAATGAATGTTATTTATAATTATTTTTGACTATTAGTTCTTTCCTATTGAAAAGAGTATATTCTTTGCATCATATGTTGTGTATTTAGTATGTGTCTGTTTAGCTTCGTACACTTTCCAAATCAGTATCATGAAGCGTGATGTTCCCAAAATTGCCTTATGTAACAACCTTTCTCACTGAATTAGGATGTGTACGAAGAATGGTGTAATATTTAAAACATAAACAAACATATCCACATACATTTTTGAAAATCTTACCTCAATTTGTCATATTTCATTCTCTAGTTATTTTCGAAAATGTGTTGTGGACTATCATAATGTAAAATTAACTAAAGAACTGTGTTAATACTGTGTTATGTTTCATCTTTTTCACTGTTAGTAATGTTTGGTTTCAACTGATAATCTCATCTGGATGCAACGTTTACTATCATGTCTTTAATGTATTTTCAAACCCTCTTGTATACTATTGGTGTTTGAACCAAGTTTTTTTTTGAGATTTACTAGGAACTTTTCAAATTATTTCGTAATCTTAAATAAAGTATTTTATTTAGTACATCATCATGTACAAGCAAATGTAAAGTCAATAAATGCAAAATTAAGGAAAGCATCATGTAACACTTTTATGGTTTTGTTACTTTTGCATCTGTTTCAAACACCAGATTTCGTTTTACCTCTCAAAGTCCTTAGACGTTCATCCAGACATTCATTGTTTCTACTTGTTGATTTCTATTTGGTTTTTTTCTGTCCCTGGCACATAACCGGACGGTAATAATAAAGGAAGTACAAGTAATGAGTACAGAATTGATAATTTTAAGCACGTGTCTTGTGTAGCAGGACCCCAACACATTCCCTACATGAATGATACAGTTTGCAATCCTAATGTTGTCTTGAGGACCACAGTAGCTAAGTAACAGTATCCTAGAGTAGAGCTTCCCGCTGATATTAACAAACTAGATTTAAAAAATCCGTGGTCTAATAAAAAAGTTATTAAACTTAATATCAATGACAACAATGGACATATTAAAGCTTCCACAACACCGCCAGAAGACTTTAATAAGCTTATAGTTAATAAAAACGTAGATAAAGATTATAATTCTAGTCTAAATCGCTACAGTAACACCTAAGCGTCAGCTTAATATTTGGAACGTAGATACAATACCCCAGATGTAAATTAAACTAGACTCGTAAGCTTTTCAATATACCCCACTGCTTTAACTTTTTTGTTCCACATTTTTTCCTTTTATTTTATCTTATTTGTACCAATATTTTCTACTAATATTATACTGAAACTACGCTTCAAGCTTCGGTAGGGCTTTGCTTCTAATTTACACATTTATATACTACATTTCATTTCGCCTATCACGAGTCTCCAGTTCAAAAGTTAGCTCTTATATTTCCTTATAGATTGGTTCCATTTTATTTAATATTATAGTTTGAGAAACTAAAACCGTCAAAGTTAAATCGGGTGGAATTGAGTCAACGTGAAAGTGCACTATCGGATTTATTTCTTCGTCTCTAGCTTTATTTTCCTGACCTCTTTTCTGGTCTAGTAAACTGGAGTCTCTTATATCTGTTAATACTCGTACATTAAATTCGCTTTATACATTAACTACCTATACGCCATTTTATCAGTAACTTAGATTTAGATGACGTGTTCCGACGTATTTGTAATGTTTCCCTTTTGTATGCTTAATCATTCTTGGTATCGGTGATGGGTTCATATTGTATGCCACCAATCATTCCCTTGGGCTTGTGAATGTCCTCAATGGTTGCTTTCCTTTCCTTAATAACTGTGAATTTATCATGACTAACTTGTAATTCATGTAATTTGTCAATAATATTACTAATCCCTTAATGTTTGTCAACATTTGTAAATAAATTGTCTGGGTTAAATGTTTCTTGGTGGAACTCTTTGGTGGTGGTATTTTGAAATGGTTACTTGATGGTGATTAGATCAAACGCTGGGCCGGATCCGAGTCCAAGGTTGAGTAAGCAGCTGTGTTTCAGATCGCAAGGCTCGCTTGCCAACAAGTTGACGGGTGAGGCTGATGGCGGCGACGTCGACGCGCAGCTTACGAAAATGGATGTAGTGCTTACATTCCAAATAGAGGTAACGTTGGGAAATGGTAAAAACCATTATTGAACGTGTACGGAATTGATTTCTTTTCAAATTAATTAAAAACTTATTTGCACCACAGTGAAATTGGTAATATAAATGTCGTCAGTTTCTGCTAGAATGTCTAGCAGAAACTGACGACATTTAGATTTAATTTGGATTTTATTACTAAGATATTATTTTATATGTTCAATCATTCATTTGACATTTATTTCCAATGGGTAGTAGATTACAGAAATGTAACATTCGTTTTTTAAAGGGACGATGTCACGGTAACATTTATCTCATAATTATCATCATCTTGAACACATTCTAGGTGGTTGTAATGGAGGTGAAAGGTCTCAAGTCTTTAGCACCAAATAGAATAGTTTATTGCACTATGGAAGTTGAAGGCGGAGACAAACTCCAGACTGACCAAGCAGAAGCCTCTAAACCTATGTAAGTAACTATGAAATTACCTAAGTACCTGGTACTACCTAACTAAGTTGAAAACTTTTCCGTAGCTTTACAGGGATTCTTTTTTAGGATATAGACTTTACTACTCATATAACTCATAGTAGGTATCTATTCACATTAGCTATAGCCATGACGATGCTATTAAAAAATGTATGTATTGGTTTCAGCAAAGGAATTTCATCATATTTTATTGTGTGAAATTTACTAGATAAAGCCACATTCTGTCATCGATACAATAGTCAATTCTGTTGAAAGACGGTGTTGAAAAAATGAACTTTTTGAACGCAATTGCAACGTTCTATGCGCTCATTTTACGAACGAATTAATCTCATCGAATGAAAATTTTTATCTCCAAACATTTCCTTCTGGTTATTTCGCATCAATTTTATGACTTAAGTTTGGTCAATATTCCTAATTGAATGTGTTTGTATAACATTCAGGTGGGACACACAAGGTGACTTCAGCACGACACAGCCGTTGCCTGCTGTCAAGGTGAAGCTGTATACTGAAAACCCTGGAGTACTGGCTTTGGAAGATAAGGAACTCGGCAAAGTTGTGCTTAGGCCGACACCTTTATCTAGTAAAGTAAGCTATTATGCTTTAACGATAGTCATTTCTCGTTGTTTTACCAAATTTTGAGTGACCCGTTTGAAACAATTAAGAATACAGCTTAATCGATTCATCATTATCTACCGAGCTTTTTCACAATTATTTTGGGGTCAGTTTCCAGTCTTACTGGGTTCAGCTGAGCCCTGCCGAGATTTTTGGCATTTAATTAGTTTGCCTGCTTGAAATACGGTGAAACATCGTGAGAAAATCGGCATGATTTTTGACCAAAAATCGGAAACGTGTGAAATGTACCAATCCTCAGTGGCCCAGTGTGGTGGATTTCTACCCTCTCTTAGGAAGGAGGCATGTATCCCATCATTGGGAACATTATAGGTTAACTAGTTCCCAAAAATGTTTAGGAAATCTTGGAAGTGGGATACCTAGATTTTGTTCTTTTCGTTTGACTTAAGGAAACATAAAGTATATTTCCATCAAGAATGTTAAAAGACTGAAGTATTAACAAGCGTTTTGTAATTTATAGGTACCTGAATGGCATCGAATGACAGTACCAAAGAACCTGCCAGACCAAGACTTAAGAATCAAAATTGCCTGCAGAATGGATAAGCCTCTTAACATGAAGCATTGTGGGTAAGTACATTAAACAACGAGACGTTTTCAAAAACCGGAAAAAAACTAAAGTTTGAAAAAAGGTCAATTTGTGTAGAAGAATTTGATTACAATGTTTATTTTAAACATAGTATAGGACCAAGTTTTTTGCCTTGTGGGATTCCCAAGAAATCTTTACTAATATGTATTAGTAATTTTACTACATTTTTTCTGTCACACAAATCCCTTCCAATATTGCTTTGTGCAGTGCTGAATTTGCCCGTTCATGTGATCTTCTCAAGTTGTATTATAAAAATGATTTACTGACAAGGTCGAATGCTTTTGTAAGATTTCAAAGTGCAAGTATCCTAAAAACATCCCATATTTTTTGTAAGATATTGTTTAAGTTTTGTACTTATACATGATCACGTTCACTTTCTTACATTACTTTTCTCTTTTTCAGCTACCTTCATGTAATCGGCAAGAATGTTTGGCGTAAATGGAAGCGTAGATACATGGTGCTCGTTCAAGTCAGCCAATATACCTTTGCCTTATGTTCATATAAAGACAAGAAGTCAGAACCTGCTGAAATGATGCAGTTAGATGGCTTTACAGTGGACTATATCGAGCTAGCAAGCGGTACAGTACTCATTCTTACATTTTGTTATTTATTCTAAAACCAATTCTTCTCAATACAGCCCTTTCACAGTAATTTAACTTTTACTCTCGTAGCAATAAGGTTGCTATCACTTACAAGTCTGTCAAAATTATAGTGATCTTTAAATTCGTGACAATAAGGTTGATATTTTTCTGCAATGGCCACTGAAAAAATAACTGTGAAAGGGTTTTACTGTTAATTTAACCTATTTCAAAATCGGTGGATGTTATGCATTTTTTTGTTCGTTCCTTTCTAACTCCTGCCTTATCTCTATTGAACTTTAAAGTTTTTATCAGTTGTTTGTTACTATGGACAGATGTAGTTAGTTTACTAAAATGTCGTTTTATTTTACAGCTCAGCTGATCGTCGGACAAGGTAAGGCAAACAAGAAACAAATAGGTAATGAACATTTTTGTGATTATTATTCTTTATAATTATAATTTTCCTTCTCTGTCTCTTTTCCAAATACTCTATTGCACAGTCAAACACCTGTCTATGGTAAAGATGATGTCCAAAAAATGACCCAGAATCGACAGAAATGAACTGTGTACCAATGGATTGGCATTTAAATATAATATAATGTTGCCAAAGCGGCAACCCTGAAATGATTGTAGTATAGGAGCTAAGAACAAAATAAAATAAGTAAAAAATTCTTTTTTTTTATGTTTTTTTATTTTTATTTGGCCCATAGATACTACAATCGTTATAGTACTGTGGGTATTATTGGTAATTCTGTAGCTAAGGATTGCAAATAAAAAAATACACAGTTGCTACTGGCTATTATGCGCGGGCGCGGCGCGGCGGACGGGGTGACGTGGGCGGCGGGGCGGTGTGGCAGGCAGGTAACGACTAACGACCATATCTCGTCGCAGTCCTTCGTTTGTTTTCGTTGTGATCTGTGTGCTTTGTTTTACTTCGTGGATTTTAACTAGACTTACATTATGAAAATAAATGATTAACAACGATATTCTCACCCACAACATGGCTCTTAGCTCCTATACTATACCAATTATTTTTATATTTGCAATCTTTAGCCACAGAATTACCAATAATACACACAGTACTGTAACGATTGTAGTATCTATGGGCCAAAAGAAAAAAAATATACAAAAAACAGAGTGTTTGTTATGTTGTGATTTAATATGATGTTGTTATTCTGTTGCTGTTGCTTGTGAAATGTGTTGATGATAATTATCACAAGTGATACAACATTAAAACAACGTCTTATTAAGCCACAACATGACGTAAACTTATTTTATTATTGTTTTAAACGATTTTTTTTTCTTATTTTATTTTGCTCCTAGCTCCTATACTATAACGATTTCAGGGTTGCCCCCTTGGTAACATTATATTATACTTCAATGTCAATCCACTGGTATACATTTCATTCCTGTCGATTCTGGGTTTTTGGTCCATACATTTTTGGACATGTCCTTTATAAATATTTATAATCCTAGCAATAAAGTCAATATTCGATATCGAAGTGACACCACTGATATGCGATTGACTGTGTTCTCTGAAATAAAATTACTATCTCTTTTTCTGCAACTGCAAAAATTGTAGTTAATAGCATGGGTTCAATTCCCAGGCTTACATACTATTTTACAGACTAAAATGAAATTGTATAATTTGTTCTTCGAGGATTCAATATCCTTATTACAAGTCTTGTGGTTATTAGCATGGGTTCGATTCCCAGGCAAAAACATGGAATAATTTCTTCTTGGAGTACCTATACAATATCCTTACACCTTTTTCAAAATGCACTATCAGTATATAAAAACCTCTTTCTAAATCTATATCTTTAATAGCTAGAAAATCAGCAAAACCACTACCCTACATCTCTTTGCAGAACTGGAGGGTGCTAAATACTTCATGAACGCAGTACGAGACGGCGAATCCGTCCTCATGGGGGTCACTGATGAGAATGAATGTCATCTATGGGTTATGGCGCTATATAGAGCTACTGGACAGAGTCATAAACCCACGCCGCCTACAACATCAGATACGCATCATAAGATTATGGGAGGTGAGTTGACAAATTTAAGATATCTGGACTGGAAGCCGTTCCAGTTCCAGCAGCTGAGTATCAGGATTTTACATGGAGCGACTGCTTAATTTAACTCCAAAACTCAGTTAGTACTGAGAACTATAACACCCTTGGTAAGACTTCTGTCAGACTTTCGGGCCACTGACTACCTGTACAGCTGCCAAAGATCTACAATTATTTAATGACAGCGGGGACGAAGGGCTTACCGTGTTTTCCGAGGCACGGAGAACACTCAGTATTTAATGGATGCACCCATCCACGGACTGACTTAGGCAAGCGCAACTTAACTCTTAAAGACCGACTCGTGCGGCTGTTATTATTTAGCCACAAGCTGATTCCAGAATAAAAACATAGGCAATTGAAATGAATGTTCTGGGTAAATCAGAAAGAAAATAGATCAAGATGGATGTGCATTTATTCACTAATGAATGTTAAATTCTATTCTTTCTTGACTACACTCTCACTCAGGTCCCTGCCTGTAATTTTATTAGCACTATCTGTAGCAGTAGTATCTATATCATATTATATTGCTCTCATATCTTATCAGAAATTATCACCAATACTCCTGTTCCATGTTTGACGTCAATGTTGTTTCGTAATCATATACAAATCATAAACAACATTACCCGTGGCCAAATCTATGGAAAATCCCCGATTAGCAATTAATACATATTGTCTAGATCAGGGGGTCTAAAATGACCGCTTTAGCAGGATCATAATAGGATAATAATATGACTTTTAAGGTGACAATTCATAATAGTAGGTACGTCTATGACCATTTTAAGGATTTAAACGTAATTCATATTATTATCCTATTATGATTCTGTTAAAGCGGCCATTTTAGACCCCCAGAAGACCTAGCTAGACAGGTGGCAATCACGTTAATTATCGACTTCAACAAGAGTTACTTTAGCTTTCTGGTAACTGATGTCAATCTCATACATTTTTAACTTTTTACCCAACGAGGTCCTTAATAATGTTCCTTTATTTGGGGTTTTGTTGTGATTTTATTCTACTGTCCCAAAGGTTTAATTTTATTTCTCTTCATTAGAACTCTAATGTCTTGAGCTCAAGATGACCATTTTAAAGTAATCTTGATTTCTGTTCCCGTAATATTTCACGAATGAATATTATTGTCTTTTCATCTTTCAGATGCAGATAAAGCTCGTAAGCACGGTATGGAGGACTACATCCAGGCAGATCCTTGCCAGTACGATCATCACCAACTGTTCTGTGTGCTGCAGTCTTTAACGCTGAAGTATCGCTTGCAAGACCCGTATTGTTCTTTGGTAAGGATATATTTGTTTACTTTTAAAAATGCTAGGTTTTTTTATGTAAGGATCTATCCTTGCTGCTATCTTATTTTGTGAGGAGGGGAATTTATCTATGGTTCCGATTTATGATTTGGTACTTACACTCAGATTTAAAGTAAAATAAATCTCTGGGTGGCTCGTAAAATATTTATATTAAGAAATGATTGGAACATGATTTGGAATTCGTAGTACTTACCATAGTTTGTTGATAGTCTCTATTATGGTGTATTTCAATTGTACCAATGTCCTAATGAAATTGTTAACTTATTCACTAAAAGTTAGATTGAACCTGAACAATACAGCATCATATACATCACCTTTCTTCTTTCCAGGGTTGGTTCTCACCCGGCCAAGTATTCGTACTAGACGAGTACTGCGCAAGATACGGAGTACGAGGCTGTTTCCGCCACCTCTGCTACCTATCAGACCTTCTAGATGTGGCCGAAAGTGGGTCACAGACCGTAGACCCGACCCTTATGCATTACTCCTTCGCGTTCTGTGCTAGCCACGTTCATGGTAACAGGTAGGTAGATAGCTAGACTATTGTTTCTTTTTTCTAATATCGTAAATAAATTGGTACAGTACTTTCACAATTATATTAACTTCTGACAACATTTCAATAGTGACTGTCAAAATTAAAATGGTCTTTATTATTGTCGTGATAAGATTGCTGTTGGGTTGCTTCTGACAGATATTAAATAACTGTGAATGGACTGTAGATGATGATAAAAACCGAAGTTTGATAAAAGTAACCAAATTGATAATAGTGTAAATAGAAACAATGATGAGTAAATTAATGTCTTGTATAAATTATCAAAGTGAACAATTACTTAAAATAAACAGACTTAAAAAGTGTCCGAAGCTTTAGCTTTTTTGATCGAAATAAAAATCTTGAGCGAGAGACCTACGTCCAGCTTCACACATTGACAAATGGATGATGAACTAAAATATGGTACAAACTCCACCTTGTATTTCTGTAAAAATGTATTTAAGAATCAGCATTTGTAGTTAATCTTGTAAATACATATAATTAACAGGTTGGTATTGAATGGTAAATGTGTTAGATTTGGTGTCCCACAAGGCGATGTACTAGGTCCGCAACTGAATGTGAATGTTAGCCGTGATCGATGGATAGAAAAGAAGCTGTATTTGACAAAATATTTAGAACTTGCCTAACTTTAGTACCTATAAAAAAATATTGAAATAAAATCCGCAACTTTTAAAGCAGATAATGTTTAAAACCTTAATGAATATATTAGACATCATAATTTCAACATAACACATGAAAATTTCTTGATGATAGAATTTTAACTCAAATATTACATAATAATAAGGTCAAAAACAGCTTCACACACCAAACCTAGTAATGAACCACGACCTACCCAACCTTTGCCTCACATAAGTGTGATGTTGCTTCCAACTATTAGTACTTACCTATACTAACTGACTATGCAACTGTACTAAATGTGCTTACTAACTATGCCTGCTTCTCCTTACTAATATATCTATTTCGGGCTTTTGGAGTCAGCAGTTCAAAGATTATATCATAATCAGTTAATAAAGTTCCCAAAACTGGGACTCAGGCCTTCTCCCTGTGGAAGGAAGTCGGTCGTAATCCACCAAGCGAGCCCAGTGCAGTTTGGTGGATTAAAGAAACAATGAGAAGCAAATATTTTGAGATTTCAAATTGAATGTATAATTTATTGATACATATAATGTAGCAGTACTGCATGGACTGAAATTGAAAATATTATATTTATTCTGTGATAGAGGGATATTGTAAAAATAAAGAAGAGATAATAATCAAACTAGAGTAAACATTTTAAAGATGTAGAGATTATAGCCCGTTGAGGCGTTAAAATAAAACTATCCAAAGACTCTTTATTGCTTAAATAAATTAGAAAGCAACTGCTAAGAAAGCATTAAAAGGAAGGCAGAGAAGTACATAAGAAAAACAAAGCACACTCTCCCTCGACAATCTTTAAAGCGAACAGAATCGCTGATAACAGTAATTAAACCAACGAACAAAAAAACTCATGAAACAAGGCAGAGCCATAACAAAATCATATTCACACTCTCCTTTAATCTAAACTAGAATTATTTATATATATTTAGACATTAGTTAGTAGTTAAGCTGCTGATTTCACAGCCTACCCTATATCCCGCTTGTGCCCGACTAGAGTAAGCCCTACGCCGGAAGTGGTTCACAGTACAGCGACGTTGACTGGCAGGCCGGACGGGGTAGGCAGCATCACCGTGCAAGAGAAAGAGAAGTTCGCGGAGATAAAGGAACGGTTGAAGGCGTTATTGCAGCATCAGATCACGAACTTCAGATATGCGTTCCCGTTTGGACGGCCTGAGGGAGCGCTTAAGGTGGGTTGATTACAGAGGAACATGATGAGAATGCAAACAAAGTAAGATTTTAAGTCAGACAAGATTAGATACAAAAAGAAATTCACTCTATAAATGGTAACAAGTAACACAGAAGACATTTTAGACACAAAGGATTATAACAGCACTTGAAGCTTTACTTAAATAAAATAAAAAATTATAAGAATTTTGAAAATCAATAAGTACAATTAAAATTATCTTTCAGGCCACATTATCGCTATTGGAGAGAGTATTGATGAAAGACGTGGTAACACCGGTAGCACCAGAAGAAGTGAGAGCAATGATACAGACGAGTTTGGAAAATGCGGCCTTGTTGAATTACACGCAGCTTAGTCAGAAGGCTAATATTGAAGGTAAGCACTCGTTGAACACGATAATTTTCAGGGATTTGAAAACCTTTGAGGAATTAAGATGAGTCGGGCTGTAAAGTTGGTTGCCTGTTTATTAAAAGAATACAGACACCCGAATTCGAAAACTTGCGAAAAATTTGGGGAAAATGCTTTTATCTAAGATACTGCAGGTGACTTAACGACGCACTTGGGTTTGTTGTGTCTTGTTTACGAGTATAATTTGTCACTTAGCACAGCCTGAGAATAAAGCTGTAAAAAGTTATTATTAGAAAATCAAATTAATATTTTGTTTACAGAGGACTTAAGAGGGGAAACAATGGTCACACCAGCAAAAAAATTGGAAGATCTCATACACTTAGCGGAGCTATGTGTCGACCTTTTACAACAAAACGAAGAACATTACGCAGAGGTAACGTAGCTAAACAAAATAATCTCACAACCCGAAATTAGCCAGTTCTTGAGCTTAACTTTGATATTGGTGAAGGATTTGATGATATATTCGAAGTGGCTAAGTAATATCAAAGTAATGCTCGCTATTTTTTGCCTTAATATGTTTGTGTCTATCCTGAATGTCGTGGTTTTCTGTTTTGGTAAAACTTTCTAATATTACACTTTAGTTTTTGAGCAATCAACACAACATCTTTGTTCTTAGATTGTAGTCTATCTTACTTATGTACTTTGTGAACGTGGAGTGTATTAAATTGTTTTACCAATGTTTAAATGTTGACTGGATAGCATCCTATTCTCCTGTCGCTATTAGTGTGGGGAATGTCAGGCAGTATTATATATTTATTTTAAGAGGTTGAAAAGAAAATTCTGTATTTTCATTTCAATCAACGGTACACGATGTTTTACGAGCATTTATATTACTATCTATGTTGTGATTATCGATATTCTATATTTTAGCTTCATCGTGTACTATTACCGAAATTTATTTTTATTTTCCTAAATTATGTATTTATGTCGCTTAGTCGTCAAGTGAATGTTATATAAGTTCACTTGCCGACATTTGATGTACGCTAAGTATAAAACTATGTCTTTTATTATCCACTTCTATCTTATATTTTATTTCTCCGCAGGTTTATAACACAAAACCGGACTCTAGCGGTCAACAAAATGTAACTACTCATGAATTTGATTTGTTGCTCGGCTGAACGAATCACTTGTCAATCGTTTGTTCACTTTGATCTTGGTCATACTTCATATTGATTGGTTTGATCACAATATAAAAGGAGTAGACTCGATAAACGATAGTTTAACTCGCTTTGGCAAATGCTTTAATGTTACTTCGATAGTCGAAAGCATGATACGAATGAAATAGACGATTTGATTGACTGAGATCAAACTTTTCATTATGGGCTCAAATCAAAAATATTTTCTTAGATTTGTTTCTCAAAACCAATTGGCCGGGTTTTTAGTCGTTTATGTCTGCAATGAAAAGTGAATTTTGTATATTTTTTCTACAGTCTACTCCGACTACCGACTCACGAAACATACATTAGCTACAGGAACAAATGCTGCTACATAAAAACTTAGGACATACGACACATTGAGCACATTACAAAAAGTTTTCTTTTAAGTAGTGCGCTGTATTTTATTTATTATTTATAAAATTTCTTTGCTTACATTTTGCATAATTTTGTGGTTGAATTGAAAATAATTAAAAAGGTTCTTAAATTGAAGCCTGCGATATCACATTGACTGGTAATGTATTTTATAGCAAATGCTGTAGATTAATTTACAACCTTATAGTAGCACCTTTATGATCATTTTCGTTTCAACCCTACGTCTTAGGTTGTCCATTACAGTACACACTTAGATCTTCAGTACCGTTAGGCATTGCACATACCATAATATACTCTACTAGTATCAGTACTCTATTCTGTCCAGCTTTCTAGTGAGTGAAGTAGACTTGTTCTATTACTGTTTTGTATTGAATCTTGCTTGTTGTCCTTCATACCTAGCGTATTTAGGATATCAAAATATTTGTCGATTAATTTAGCAAATATTATGATTCCGCCCCTAGTTTTTAGTGAAATGAATTATAATTTAACTTATACTAGTCGTGGCTTTATGGCTAGCTCCGCCATTATGTTTCAAAATGACAAACTTGATTTTACAAAGGCATGCTATAATATTTTATATGATATGCATTTTGATTTTTAGCACCTCGTGGTTGCACTTAATTTAGTAAAATCCATTCAATTTAAAAATGTTATTGAATCTAAGCAAAAAAAACGAAATTGAACTCGTCACAAATAAATAAAGGACTTTGCATTGATTGACGAACATTTTAAAAATAATTTCTGAAATTACCAATGACAATGTCTTCCATATATGCCTTAACTAAAGAAAATATCTCTTAAAGTAACTATTTTCTTAACACATGCTTCAAAATCTTCACAAAACTTTATGGGTGCTGGGTGCTATATTTAAAATAACCTACATCTGTACACAGGCTTTCGCGTGGTTTTCCGAACTGCTGGTAGAGCACGCCGAGATCTTCTGGGCGTTGTTCGGAGTAGATATGGACAGGGTATTGGCTGAACAACCCCCAGACACCTGGGACTCCTTCCCCCTGTTCCAGATCCTAAACGACTACCTCAGGGTGGATGGTAAGTTCAACAATCGGATCGGCACCTGTCCAAATCCAATCTTTCGAAACTTTGTCGTCTAACGGCGACTCTCTTGTAACTCTCATTTCTTCACTTTTCTAAGTCACGTACAGAGTTCGTGAGGCAGGCGCCGTGGGTGTTTACTTCGTATGTCTCAGGTTGGAAGAACGGGGTACTCATTGGGAACATCCATTCGTAACTTAAGTACCTACTCGAGTCTTTAAATTTTATTTGATTTATTAATTATTAGTACATCTCTCAGTAGATACCTGTTTATATTTTTATTAAAGCTATTAGTGTATCTTAGAAAATACCTACATCATTGTTATAATATAGTAGGGACTTAGTTTGCTAAGTAATATTATATATTAAGAAATGCTTCCTCTCTCCTAACTCACATATTTTGCTGTGCCCAACAACCCCCATATGATCTAATTATAAGTTTACCACCTAAGAATACCGACATGTGGAATGGAATAAAACTATTGAGTACCCATCTTCATCCGACTCGATTAGTTGAGCCTGAGGCATATACGGCATGCCATTCATGGTGCGTGCTTTGCGGTGTCTGGATGTGCCTTTAAGTGTTGTGTTCTTACTACTAACTGTAATCAATGTTAGAGATATGTTTTTTATAATTAATTCAAAATATTGAATTTGGAATTTTTTTATTACTTACTTCCAAAAGAATCAATTCTATCTTCCGTAAAGTTCTTTTTGTATCATCGCCAGAGAATCTAAAGAGTGGCAGGTTTCATGAGCATCTCCGTGATACGTTTGCTCCTCTTGTTGTGCGATATGTGGACTTGATGGAGTCCTCCATTGCGCAGTCGCTTCACAAAGGTTTCGAGAAGGAAAGGTGGGAGATCAAGGGGTAAGAAAACTATTTCATATTTTTATTAAATAACGTAAGTTGATCATGTCAGAATATTAAGCCATTATCATTTAGCAGCTTGTTCCAAACACTCCTCTGGTAAAAATAAAAATCCAGTTAGTGAAGAAGGTAGTTTACCAGCAGAATTTTATTTGCCATTCAAAATTTTTTCATACGTTTTCAAAATTACATTCATTTGTGAAAGCATAAAAATCATTCCGTAGTTTATTAACAAAAAAATTATTGAACTTGCACTTTGTACAATCAGTCATATATCCTTTAAAACTAATTTCATATCAAGCAGAAAATAGTATTCCTCATACTCATCATGACCGTTGATTTGTAGATGGACATCTCACTCCTAATTGGCTATAAAATTCATAAGATGCATGGCAGCATTGAAATTTTCTATGATCATAACCCATAATACTGCCTACCATCTCCATAGCAACGGCTGCTCCACAAGTGAGGAGCTGTTCTGGAAGCTGGACGCGCTGCAGTGCTTCATTAGGGACCTTCACTGGCCAGAGCCAGAGTTCAGGTCGCACCTAGAGCAGAGGCTCAAGCTGATGGCGTGCGACATGATGGAGACCTGCATTCAAAGGACCGAGGCTTCGTTCCAGGTGAGGATATTATTATCAAGAGAAACTAGAATTCGTCGAAAAAACTGTTTTCTTGGGGATCACGCTCGATTCAAGGCTTCAATGGGGTCCGCATATAACTTCTCTTGCAGGACGGCTGAGTTCAGCAGCATATGCTGTTAGAAAAATCCGTCAATTTACTGATGTAGATACCGCGAGGCTAGTCTATTTTAGTTATTTTCATTGTATTATGTCATACGGTATTTTACTATGGGGACGGGCTGCAGACATTGAGTCTATATTTATTCTGCAGAAAAGAGCTATCAGAGCCTTATATGATCTACGTAGACGCGATTCTCTAAGAGAACTGTTTAAGGAAATTAACATCATGACAGTACCTTGTCAATACATCTATGAAAACATCATGTACGTTAGGAAAAATTTGCATTTATTTAGTAAAAGAGGTGACCGACACCACTATCATACTAGAAATAGGGACCAACTAACTCAACCAGGTTTCAGGCTAGCTAAAGTAGACTCATCTTTCATGGGGTACTGTTTAAAATGTTACAATAAAATACCTCCCCACATTCTACAACTGAATGAGACGAAATTTAAATCTTGTATAAAACGCACACTATGTAGGCAAGCATATTATAAGTTGGGGGATTACATTGATGATAAAAATGCTTGGCTCAATGCTGGTCCTGCTCCACAACCATAGGGGCAAACTAATTGATTACCATGTGAAGTTATTGTGGAAGCTGCAGAAGATTGTAAAACTATCTTTGAATTGTATAGATTCAATCTCTTAGTATTATATAATCGCATAGCACATGTGTGAGTACTATGTACTGTAAAGCTACCATTTACATTTAGTTATCTTCATTGACTTGAATGTGCCCTGGTGGCTGAGAGAATGTCATGCTCACACAAATGTCTCGCTGATGGTGGCGGGTGTGTCGGGTCATTTAGTTCCCTTCAATGTGGTTGAGTTGAATGGCGCTGATCCATGCGTCATGTTCGTGAACGGGCGCTGTCAGTTGGGACTGGTCATCTCTTAGCTGTCACGGTTTATTTTAATTACTTTATTTTTAAATTGTTAGTTTAATCTTTTACTCTGGACGCTCTTAATGTGCACGTCTTTGTACATCGTTCTCACATATATGTATAATCTCAACATGAATGATGTAACCAAGATTTTGTAACAATATTTTGATTAAAAATAGTGTCCATGGAGTTTCTTGCTCATTCTTCTCCATAGAGATCTACGATTTGGAATGTGCAACTACAGTACTTTCGCAAGTTATTATGCCTTGTGAATGTGACTGTAGCTTAGCTTTTTTGTTTTTGACTTTCAAAAGTGCCTGTAATGGTCTAATTGAAATAAATGCTTTGAGTTTGAGTTTGATACTTTTTAAGAGTTGAAAGGAACACAATATGAACCATTTCATAGCTGATTAGAATAATTTGAAGAAATTTCTAGAATTTGGGTCTGAATCTTTATTGTAGTCCTTTTCGTTAGAAGCATTTATTGGGCCTCTCTGTGAACCTTCAAACCTGGTTTTGGAATATAAACGAACGCGTTTGTACTGAACAGTTGTGGTATGTAATGCACCTATTTCGTACTAAAAAAGAAATTCACCTCCAACTACGGGTTTACAGGCTAAAATACCTGTTATCATTTCCCTGAAACAGTATCTTACTTTCTTCTTCCAGTCGTGGTTGAAGAAGAGCGTGACCTTCATGTCGACGGACTACATTCTGCCGGCTGAGACCTGCGCGATGGTCAACGTCGCGCTGGACGCCAAGAACCAGGCGCTGAAGTTATGCGCAGTTGAAGGGGTAGATATTGTGAGTACTTAGTTATTTTTTACAGGTGGTGGAAGGAAAAGAAAATTTGGATGAAAAACTAATGATTAATAATATTACAATTAATGTTCCAAGTAGAATATAAAACAAAATAAGATCATGAAGGCAAAGCGCATATAGCAGAGAAAGGCAGAGCTCTAAATTAGATGGCCATCATTGAAAAAAGAACATCAAATCGGCAATACGACCAACAGACAACATATTAGATTACGAAAAGTGTTAAAATTGACAAAGATATTATGCTTGCAATAACCAGATTATAAAACTCTCATCTAAACAATATTTTCTAACCGGGCTCCCACAAGATACCTTACTCCAGAAAATACCAGATACGAGCACAAATCCAGAACAGCTTGGGACTATCCAAATGGAAACACTCCAGAAGAGAACAGCATTAAATAAAGCACTTAAAGCATACATCAGCAACCTCATCAGTCACTTTGTTGGTTTACAAATCATTCAGAACATCAACAAACGCTTCATCATATTTTAAATCCAAAAGTTGCTAGACTAACGAGCTTCGCTTCCTATTCTGAAAGGCCAAAACTCCAGATTGAGGCCGTATAAACTCAACTCCAACCTCTGTTGTAATGAATTTGAAACGGAGAGTTTACCGAAGATTCGAGCGCCAAAGTGCTTAGCCAAAGCTTACATAAAAACTAGGGACGAGGCTGCGCTTTAATACCAAAACTTCGAAGCTTCTTGTTGGAAAACTTCCAACATCGACGACTGCAGAAACCAAGTCCAATTCATCACTACACTAGATCAAGGCACATTACCATGGACCTATGTAACTATACATAATATATCAAGTTCTTGCATGCTGTTGCAAAATGAGCTTAACAAACAATTGGATTGCATGTAAATTCAAAATTGCAAGCTTTCACTGGTTTGGCTCTATTATCGAGATACGCCAGAACTGTTCGCGTTAAGGATCGCTTGATAACAAATGAATTGGCAAGCCTTATATCCCTTGTCCTTCACACAATGGGAATATTTCAAAATTTACATCATTCCGTGGCTATCAGACCAGCCAGCTTTCATTATTTCGCTACATCTAATAAATTACTGTGAGTGCTTCAAGTAGAAGCTAAAAGGAGCCTAATGTGTCCTATTTCATTTTTAAATCCATCAAAATCACTTCCTCGACCAGCTCCTTCTGTCAGAGACTGTTTGTCTGCTCTCAAACTCACTGCTTACTTTAAATACTGCAGTTTCTGCTGTCAGACAATTCTCCGAAATCCAACAGCATTCACGACCTTAGAAAGATACCATTTTGCGTCTCCACTCCTTGTTTGAGCCAGGCCACGTACTTAGACCAAATGATGCGTCCACTACGTTCAAACCCGATTGGCGAGAAAAGCATCCAAGATTTTATGGTTGAATATTGAAGCAGTTAAAACGCACTCGAACTTGAACTCGAACGTAGTGGATAACACCATAAATGTGACTCCTTGGGGAGAAATAAAAACAGCATAACATATGCATGATGACAATGACGTGTTGCACGTGTTCTATGTTACAAGGAATTGGGGACATTGAATTGGGCGTAGCCAATTTGATATCCCCAATTCAACAGAATTGGCTGCAAATATCTGTCTGCCCCTGCAATGCCTGAATGGCAAAAAATGTTGCTTTGAGCTCGTATGTTTTCTGTTGTCAAAATAGTAGAAAAGTCAGCTGCGGCTGATAGGGTTGTCAAAAGAATATAATTACGAAGAATGTTTGTTGCACAATAAGTTTGGCAGGATTGGTGATCGCGGTTGATTTATGGTCTTCTGGATCACAATAGGGAATATGCGTATAATTCAAATAACGCTCAATTTTTATATTAAATTTTTTTATTATAATTTCGTTTTCATTAAGAAAACAGGTATTGAAAAGTGCACAAAATGAGAGGGAAATTCAAATTAGTTGAAACGCAGCGCTATTGGTCGGACGAATTGTGACGTCAAAGTCTTCAATAACAAATGTCAGCTAGTGCATAGTTGTTAAATTCTTGCGATTAAATTCAGTTTTATTATGATTTTGAGCAGATATTGAAGTGAAATTACATTTGTTTTGTAAAAGAGTATAGTAGTCGTCAAGGCACAATCGGACAAACTTTCGAAAATTCATGTATTGTATTGTTTTTGTATTTCGCATCAAATTCGAATTTTACGTCTACTGAAATAAAAAGAGTGAAAGCAACCAGCAACTTCGATATGTTCATACCTCTCAGTAGGTACAAGAAAAAACATTATATTTGGTGCATTTCTATTTGTGTTTTTACACAAGGGCACGATACAGTACTGAAAAGTCTGTTTATTGTCCTGTTGCATTATTTCATTGAAGTAAAACACAAAATATTAATAGATTACAGCCCAAAACACTTCTGCAGCTATTCACTAGTTGTTTATTGTTATATACTTTGACGTCACGACAAGCGCGCCAAATTGCGGTCGTTTAAAATGCTGCTACTGTTTTAAAACTTCTTTTTAACTAAATGTTGGTTTTTTGGTGCTGGTTTTTTTTACATGTATTTAATGAGGTAAATTATCATTTAAAAATATATAAAAAAATACATGCATATTCCCTATTGACACTGCCGCTTAACCACTAAGAGACCATAGTAGAATCGTTTTAAGCTGGCAAAACAAGTTAATGTAAACTTGTACCAAAAACTCTCAATTGTAAACGATAGCCATCGCTGCCCATACTAACTGTCGCTAAATATCATATCGCACGCGTATCACACGCGCGTGACATCACAGGTGCTGTATTATGATACGCGTTTGATAATTAAGCTTAGGTAGCGATAAATATCGATTACAATTGCGAGTTTTTGGTACAAGTTCACATCCACTTGTTTTGCCTAGATAAAGCGATTTGACTATAGTAGCAAATTATGTGTTTACCACGCTTCTGTGTTAATCCTCGAGGGTTTAAACAAATGACAATCGCAATAAAGCGTTTCGTATATAAAAAATGTCTTTCAACAAGACTAACATACATACAGCGTGTAGCAGAAAGGTGTGGTCATACTTAAGGGTTCAGTACATAAATAGTGGTTCAGTTTGATGGTGTGAACCACACCTTTCTGAAAAACGCTGAACCTATAAGATTTTCGGTACCTTAAGTCAATCGAATATATTTTTGACTTTTCTGTAATCGGTATCTCTGATAGAATGTCACATTGTCTAGATCCTCAGCTTCTTTATCTGTTACATTGATAAGTGTTGAGGGGAGGTTCAAAACTTCCCCAAAAGTCAACCTCCAATGCATGTGCGTAGAGGCTCTGACAACAATAAAATAACAGATATAGTCCTCCTTATGGGACATGAGCCTTCATAGGAGTTTGAGACCTCTAACTGAGGCAGTTAGATTTAATTTAATTGATTAAAATCTTGACGGACAATGTCAAAAGTTGCCTCACATAAACTCATGGCTCTGATGTCTTTTGAGGACTGTATATATATTTCCGGCTCTGGATTCACTAGCAAGTTCTGATAGTACACGGGACGTAATACTACCCAAATTCGACTTGCTGGGCGTATTCTCGCTGCTATGTTGCAGAAGTTTCTAGACCGAAATAGTTAAACTTGTTAGTGGATCGAGCATTTCAGATGCAAGCAGATGATGAGGAGCAACGAGAGCACCTTCAACTACTTCGAAACATCATCTTCCAGGACTTGTCAGTCCATTGCTGGACTGCTAGAATCCATAAATGCTACATCTTTCTCATTCTCTCTCTAGTACCAATACCACACTAAGATGGACGCCCAGATCGAGGCGTGTCTGCAGGGTATGGCGGGCGGTATGACAACGCGGCTGTCCGCTGTTTTGGAGGCGACGCTCGCTAAGATCGCCAGGTTCGACGAGGGAAGGTGAGTCCTTACTAATTGAGTAGTCTTGTAGATGAGGCGGCATAAAGGTTGTCACAAGATCCCTTAACGACGCCGAAAGTCACTTGTTCTCCTCGTCATTGCGATCTTTTTTTTTGTTCTATACCATACCTTCTAGTTTACGGAGATATTGGAGGTCAAAGTTCCAACTTTTTCACATATTTTTTTTTTAAATACATGTTTTTAATGTAAGAATTTTATTTTAAACACCATGACTACCGTAGTATTCAATCCATCCATCAACAGCACCATGTTTTGAGTGCGTTACATTGAGTCCTAGCGTAAAATGTGATTTTTCACCTCAAAATAAAAAAAGTCGTTTCCCAACAATATTTTCTGTACTTAAAGTTACTTAGTTTGATGTACATAATGCTTGGTTGATGAAGGGTCCGTTTACATCCTGTATAAAGGCAACCAAGAACTGCGCACCATCCTGACGTTATGTAATATCCTGCATAGCGTAATTATAGTTTTCTGCAAAATTAGGACATAAACAAACGCAACGTTACAGCAGTCGGGCCATAACCCACCAGTCACAACACCCGTCTGGTCGGTGGATCTTCCCGTTTCTATAGAAGAGGAATTTTCCACTGGCTTCCATAAACCCCTATTATCATCTGCCTAGCCTTTTCCCAACTATGTTGGGATCAGCTTCCAGTCTAACCGGATGCAGCTGAATACAACTATTTTACATGGAACGACTGCCTATCTGACCTCCACAATTCAGTCAGTACTGGGTAATTCTTTATACTCCTATACAAATAGGCATTAAAGCAAAAGTAGTGTACTCTTTCATCTATACATAATAATAAACTTGTAACAGGCCGATGTCTATACATTGAAGACATATATGAGATAAAAAAAATATGTGAGCGCAGTTTTCACCACTCTACTGCTAGATGTTTAACTTAAAATATAGGCTACATTCGATATAGTTTTGGACCCGATAGGAGCAAGGGCGGGTCGCTAGTAAAGGAATAAAAAGGCACCACATAAGTTCAATAAACGTTCAAGAGATGTGTGACACGAAATGCATAAATTTTTTCGTGAACAGATATTTACCATTGGGTATTTCATTGGGTATTTCCCTTCAAAGCTACTTTGGTCGATGTTAATTTTTGCAGTAACCATTCACTAACAAATGTGTTTCGTTTTCAGCTTGATTGGCTCAATCTTGACGATAGCCAATGTGTCCGGTTCCGGCAAGGACATCGGACAGGGCTACGTCAACTTCATGAGGAACTCCATGGACCAAATTAGATCGAAGGTACAGTTGAATTTATATTTCTTATTTTCAAGCTTACTATATGACCAATTTGAACCAAATTATAATCAAGAGGTAATTTTATAAATTAAACTGATCGCGATCAACACCTCTAAACCGCCAAGATTGATTGTGTCTTTATAGCTTTGGGTGGGCTTTGGTGCAACGCTTTATTGCAGAGGTATATAGGTGATGTTTAGCTTTTTATCTGGTTACGTAAGCTAAGAAGAAAGTAAACCTCACATCATCACAACATAACATCACGCCTGTAATCCCCGAAAGGTAAGGCAGAGGTGTACCTAATAGTACATCCACAGCAGCCCACGTGCCTTCTGCACTGCCCAGAGGTTGCATCATACAGGGCAAAGTACTTCGGTAACCCAGGTACTCTCCGCGAGACTGTCAGCGACATCAAGGCGCTGCTGGCTTTTCTCGGGGAGCTGGGGTGGATCGAATAGATTTCCCACCCGCACGTAAAATACGCGCATTGGACGTGGAGCTGCGGACACCAGCCCGTTATACAATACAATACAATAGGACATCCACATTTTTCGCCAATTATGTTAAAATTCCATGTGGGAGCGAGCCTATTATCATCAACTCAAACTCAAACTCAAATAACTCAAAGCATTTATTTCAATTAGACCATTACGGCACTTTTAAATGTCAAAAAAAAAAACTAAAAGAAGAGAAGTTACAGTCCCAGTCACAAGGCATAATAACTTGAGAAAGTACTGCAGTTGCAAATTCCAAAGCGTAGATCTCTATGGAGAAGAATGGCCAAGAAACTCCATGGACACTCTTTTAAATCAAAAATATTGTTACAAAATCTTGGTTACATCATCATCATGAGATTATACATATATGTGAGAACGATGTAGAAAGACGTGCTAAGTAAGAGCGTCCAGAGTAAAAGATAAAATCAACAATCAAAAGACAGTATAAGAATTTGTTAATGAGTGGTTCTGAAACCGCCCTATTAAATAAAAGTATAATATGTATGGGTCCGAAAATTTTTAACAAAATACCCGATGTAATAAAAAATGAGACAATCACACTGTTCAAAAAGAAATTGACAGATCTATTAATTAATAAATGTTATTATTCAATTGACGAATTTTTGAGTGATAAGAATTTGAATTGATAATTTGACATCTTTGTACTCCTGACATAAATGATAAAAGTAATTAATTTAATTTTTGACGTCATATATTATTGTAATGGTATGTAAGATGTCATTTGTTTTTAATTATTGACATTCCAATTCCCCATGATTTTATTTGATTTTGATTTTATTTAATTTTGACTTTATTTAATTTTGATTTTTATTTAATTTTGACTTTATTTCATTTTTATTTAATTATGATATTGTTTAATTTTGATTTTATTTAATTTTGATTATATTAATGAACTATTTTTGCACACCTGTGAGGGTAGGATATGGTCCTGAGCTATATTGTTGTGTTTCATCTTTGTATGTACCCATATTCAGCAAAATAAATGATTTGATTTGAACAATTTAAAAATAAAGTAATTAAAATAAACCGTGGCAGCTAAGAGATGATCAGTCCCAACTGACAGCAGCCGCCCACGAACATGGCGCATGTATCAGCCCCATTCAGCTCAACCATATTGAAGGGAACTAAATGACCCGACACACCCGCCACCATCAGCGAGACATTTGAGTGAGCATGACATTCTCTCAGCCACCAGGGCACATTCAAGTCAATGAAAGATAACTAAATGTAAATGGTAGCTTTACAGTACTGTGCTACCTATGCGATTATAATTATATAGGTACTAAGAGATTGAATGTATACAACGCAAAGATATTTTTACAATCTTCTGCAGCTTCCACAATAACTTCACATGGTAATCAATTAGTTTGCCCCTATGGTTGTGGAGCAGGACCAGCATTGAGCCAAGCATTTTTATCTTCAATGTAATCCCCCATCTTATAATATGCTTGCCTACAACCGAGCACAGATTTAGACTCCGAGGCTGTTACTGAAAAATTCTTGATGGGTAAACCCATTAACTCTTTGCCCGACCCCGGAAGCGAACCCAGGCACCAGGTGCCCGACCCGGGAATCGAACCCAGGCACCAGGCACCCAGGTGGCCGCAAGCACGACTGATAAGCAACCGCTTGCGGCCACTGGACCTACAACTAACGAGGCAGATCATAACAACATTATAATGAAACCCACTACAGGGCATAGCTTCTGAGATGATTGTTTTTTCCGGTTTCCAGGTGACAGACGAGCTATGGATCCTGCAGCTATTCGAGCAGTGGTACGGGATCCAGGTGGGGCTGATCAACCAGTGGCTAGCGGAGAGGCCCGCGCTTCATCCTCAGCAGGTCGCCTGCCTGTCTATAATATTGAAGGTAAGTTATACCTATACTATAGGTACGGACTTTTCAAAGAAGCTCCCAATATAAAATAAAGCTGATTTATCAAAACATTATGTTTTGGGGAAAAACTCAACCCAAAGTGGGAACACTCCCGGAAAATAAATACCCGATTCTGTGTTACCACAGTACAAAATTCTCCCTGGAAATGGGAAGAAAAAAAGTTATGGAGACAATTTAACTAAGCGTTTTTTAACTTGTTTTACTGCCCCTTACTGCTTCATTAGTTACTTACACCCAGTTTTGTCTTTTAGAAAATGTACAGCGACTTCGAGCTGCAAGGCGTGATCGACGACAAGTTAAACTCGAAGGTTTACCAGAATGTGGCCGCCAGGATGCACACGGAGGAGGCTACATGCAGTCTGCTGCTGACGCAACAGGATAATAGGTAGGAAAAAATATGAAGTGACTTTTTTAACAACATCACACAAGATAATACTCCGAAACATAAAACATACTTTTCCTTTCTAACACGCTACTTTGATTTTTAGCTAGCTATTTTTAGCGTTTCTATGGTCTGTAGAAACAGTACAAAATCATCGTCGTTTCTACAGTGTTACAAGGATCTTTTGGCGGACGAATGATGTTGACAGTGTGGCGCTGTCGGAAAACTTGTTTTATGAACTGTGTTGAAAAAAAAAACGTTACTTTCGATTTTGGCCATACGCCAAAGATCCTTGTACAGATTTAGCTAGGTACGAGTATATTTAGGGTTTCTATTGTCTAAAAACAATCCGTCATTTGTAGGTGTAGGTATCACAGAACCTTGGGCTTACTGGTTACCTACAAAAGATTGTAGAACCTTCTCTCTGTAACGGTTTTATTTTTCCTTCGTTTCTACAATATCTCAGCCACACTGATATCAGTGTCAAAGGCATTCAGTTGCACTGGAGATCTAAGTCAAAATACCCTCGAAATTGCAATGACGAAATGAAATGTAACCTATTATAATTTCATTACTTTACATATAGGTAGTAAAGATGAAATGCTGCGCTCTGAATGCCGTAAATCAGTCAGTATGATGATAAACAAGAGTTTATACTTATTTGAATTACAAAGTTTTGGCAATGATTACCTATGCATACATTTTCACATACATAATTTCAGTCTAAATAAAGATTTATTTATTATTTATTTTAACTTCATGTACAATAGTGGTACATAGGCATAGGACTTAATGCCACAAGGCATTCTCTACCAGTCAACCTTTGCGTTAAATAAGAAAACATGTGATAGGGTACAAAATAAATATCTAAAAAATAGCTTCTTGTTTTCGAAAATGTATATACTTATATTGATACTAATACACATGTATAAATAAAATAAACTATTAAATATTTTAACAAAGACCAAAATAAAAGACAAGAAACCTAACAATATTACCATGACTCGACTTCTAATTGAGAGCTATTTATTCTGACTTATGTAGGAGTTTGCTTCTAGCTTTTTTATTTGCGTTTTTTTTTTAATTTTGAGTAAGCAATGCAGTTTTGTTAGCAAAGATAAATAATTATAATTAACGAAAATGATTAGACAGATTTTCTACACGTGCCATAAAATATTTAATAGTCACCTATTAAAATGCCGTCAATTGTGTTGTTGAATTTATTTTCTTACTTGTAATGTAATTCTTATAAAAGTATCATTAAGTAAGCATAAGGCTACCATTGATAAACGGTTGACTGGCATGGATCTGGTACAACCATGAAGTAGGCTTCGCAATTTTCTAATACATCCCTTGGACATGTTCGTATTGTTCGTTGTCACTCTTGATGCTGCTAAAATCTAAACTCAGCAGAAGTCTGTAATTATTTAGTTACAGACTTCTGCTGAGATTAGATTTAGTAATACCTGATAACTGACTTTTCCGTAATTTTACAGTGGTGGTGACGACGGAGGATCTGAAGAAGGATCGAGGGGTGGGAAGTCGAAGCTGGAGGCACTCACTGATGAGGCCAAGCTTGGCAATGTTACTGCTGTTGTAGGAAAGGTAATATTTCTAACGTTAACAGCTAACGATTCTTGTTGAGTTGGTGGAGATTTGCTGTACTTTTTGATACAGTCCCATGATAGTTGGGCTCCATGTGACATGATGAATCAATGTCATTTTAAGGAAGTAGGAAAAAGGTCCTTTCGTAATAATTATGATTCTGTAAAAATATATTTAGTTGGTTCGTTCGCAAATCATATTTTGATTGACATTTATGAACCCTGACATTGAACTAGAAAATACAAAAAGGTAAGAAAAACAAAATTGCCAGGGTAGCGAAATTCTTTTACCATAAATAATCTATTTATATTTCTAGACTAGTTCAGTAGCGTGTTCATAGCGTAGCAAAATAAGAACAAAACCTCTTTATGAGTCATCTTACTCCTAGGATTTATTAGATTCAATCAATTCACCCGCTAAAAACATCTTGTTATAAACACTTTTAACGTGTTCAGCTCTCAAATATTTATCAGTTTTCCCACTTCCACAGCTTCGAGGGTCATTACCACCGACACAATATTTTCGACAAAGTAAACAGGAGGCCTATTTATTTCGCGAGACATTTATCGTCCACAATCACGTCCGATCAAGCTATAAATATATTAAGAATGTACGCGTACGTCCTCCTCTGCCAATGATCTGATCAACATTTTAGTGGTTGATATTTTAAATATAATGTGCGTTTAAAGAGAGATGACCTCCAAATAGATGAATCGACGACCTGAAAACGGCCGGCTCAGACTGTACGTGGAAGGTGAAGAACGGTGTAGGGACGCAGAGAGGCTTATGTCCAAACGCCACGTTGTAGACTATGCGTTTCAAGTTCAACGCATAGTCTACAACGTAGGTACTTACAACTCACTTTATACGCTGATGAGATCCCATAATTTTATTGATACGTATGCTACTCCAACTCCAATAGATTTATTCAGAAGTCGATTTATTTGAACAACCCGTGCTGGGATTGCGGTTTTCGCTATTAAATAAACATCTCGTGAAAAATCCCTTTTCATTATCAGCCACTTGCAATGTTCAATGTCATGTTTACATTGTATTCTTTCTTATGTAGGTACATTGCACTTAACATTATACACAGTGCCTACGACTTTTTAAAAGGCAGTATTTGTCTCTGCCACGATTTTCATCCTCACTGAAGTAGGACGGCATTCCCCGGTTATTTATATGCTCCATTTATTAATACGATAATCTCTCTAGCGAATTTAAGCTCAGGTATATTGGCAATGATCCAAGTAGCTCTAAAATCGATTGGTATTCAGCTGTCAAAGCGCTATGGCGACCTTTACACTTCGGTTAAATGCAAAGGTTACGATTGACTCACGCGACACTAGAAGACCGCGTGGGACCTAGTATTAGTTTGGATATTTTTGAGGTAGTCTTACTTAACACAGCAGGAAAAAATTTGGCCAATCTCAATCTTATTCAAATCAATCAATATTATTTAAAATCAAAGTAGGTAACTGTATAATTTTACTGAAAGTATAAATCTGTCAAACTTTCAGCTGAAAACCTACCATCACTTATAGGAATACATTTACCCCAATATTCAATCATTTTGTTTTCTAGGTTGGCAACATCTTCGGGCGCGGCATCGGAGAACTATCAACGAAGCTTGGCGGCGCGTCGTCCTGGTTTTAAATACAATAAATATGTCATAAAATACATTTCTTTGCCTATGTCGATGTGAGAAGAGATAACAGAGGGCTTTTTGCTACTGCATCAAGAATATAATAAGAATCAGTTAAAACCTTGCTCTTTCTATTCATGACTTCTTGTCGGAAACAGGTGGAAATGACAATAACATGGTGTGTTGTGCGTTGTATTTCATTGGAATTAAAGTAAAGCTTAGTCATTAAAAAAACCATTGTATTCGAAGAGTTTTTGTCATTTTTTTTAATAAAAATAATCTGTAGCTATTCGATAAATTCTTTGATTGATGCATCAGCAAAAAGACTCAACTATTCTGTGATGATGATAAAACAATCGTTTGCATTCGATAAATAGAATGTTCGCCATTTTGACTTATATAAATCACATCAAGATGGCGATTACGCGCTAGGATTTAATCATAAGTGGCCAGTTTATGCATAGCTTAGTGTGATCATAGTCTAACGAGATTTAGGTTTTGTTTTTATAAAAGCTTTATGTACAGTTAGGGACATTATTCGTTTATTGGAAGCAAGTAAATTGTATTACATACGTGTGTATATTAAGAGTAGTATTTGATAAACACGATTCCAAAAAATATATAAAATATATTAAATGATTACGAACGCATACATACACAAAATGCTACAATAAGGAAACATATCGCTTTGGCAAAGGTTATATTCTGTTATATTTAACGCGATGTATTGTAATTATTTACAAAATTATATGTACTTAAAAAAATATTAAAAGAACGGGGGTGGGTTGTGAGTGTGTGAAAGTAAGGAATCCTTTCTCGATTTATCAAAGTTACGTTTTGTATATCTTTTAGAAATTGTTACTATCTTCAAAGTGATTTTACTACATTGTTTACTGCAAAGTGTATCGATACGTTAATCACATTTCATTCTATTTACGAGTGACAAGCACGTTAAAATTAAATGCAGAGCAACGTTTTCAATGCAACTCTTTCTATACCTAAGAAACAGTATTTTTCTAATTAACAAATCCACTTTTTAAAACATCGGTTTGATCTCTTTATTAAATCTTTAATGCATTTTTATAAAAATACAAAATAGGCGCGATACAGCTTATTTATTTTTCGAAATCAAATATTGCCAGTAATAAGAAAAGTCCCCGCTTTTTGGGTAATTTGGTTTTTATAAGAATGCATATTTAAATTTACAAGTTAGCCACTTTTCGCTATAGCATAATTCTCTATATTTTAAAGCTCTCTAGATCCTAATGACAATCTAGCGACACTTTACCTTGATTAGTCGTCAAAATAATACATAACTATTTATTAAAAAAATACTATTAATAGTTATATTTGTTAACAAAATAATATTCTTCTACGCTAAACACCTTACAAATTTTTGAACTAGGAGAAAGTTTAAAGTTCTTAGATGAAAGTTTAATGATTAATATAGCGGTTAGTCGCTATGCTGATTCGCCTTACTAATCTCTTGTTCGGAACGGCTTGGAAAATAGAATTCTTGACTTACTTTATCTTAAGTATCATTCTCACTTGATTTACCCTTGTCTTATTAGTTTAATCACTGTTGGTTCAAAATTTAACTTTGAAGCTTCCAAAATTATATAACTAAGGATAAATTACAAATTGCGTGTTCTAAATCAGATTAGTAGGCTCGTCGAGTAACTGAAGGTATATTAGTGAATGATGGCAATCTCAGTGTAATGAAATATTGAGATATTGACTGTGAATATTTTAGTCCAGCACCGAACGACTTGGTAAAGAGTTGAATGTAGTTATTCCCAATATTTTATCACGACACGAGATTATATAAAACACTTAAATAGGACTGTATCGGCACAGTAATCATGTAACGAAAGTAGTGCTCGTATATATTGAATATAAGGAATAATCAAAATGATATATTAACCAATGTTACATCTGTATCTTTTTTATTTGTAGTTATTGTGAGTTTTATATTATCTTTCCCGATTAATTTATTGTGGAGAAATATAATATAGGTTTTCTTCTCATTTGAAGCCAGTACCTTGTATACTACCACAAAAATGTATAACTATACCTATTACCATAGTTACAAGCATTTTAAAATCGAGTTTATATAAAACCGTGCGTGTACTTGGCATAATTCTAGTATCTTCATTTGTTTTTTCAATATTAAGTTGGGTAACGAGCTCAATAGAATGAAA
Source organism: Eurois occulta (assembly GCA_950022335.1). Taxonomy (NCBI): domain Eukaryota; kingdom Metazoa; phylum Arthropoda; class Insecta; order Lepidoptera; family Noctuidae; genus Eurois; species Eurois occulta. The sequence goes on from OX465502.1 coordinate 10,880,179, forward strand.
AGGTCAGTTTCGTAGTGTCTAAGTGCATTATAAGAGCCGACTGAAGATGTAACTGCGTAGCAACATGCTTGTATTATTTCGCCACATTGAAAACTTGCAATGGTTTTTCCATAAACCACTAATGAACGTGCCTATTTCAAACTAATTACATTTAAACAGCCGATAAAAGCTTCAAGTGAAGCCATTACGAGTTTTCAAATGCTTTGAAAAGCCATCGAGTGCATCGCGTGTGTAAGGAGATAACAATAAAAAATATTTACAATAAAAATGTTTACTGTTCGTTTGTTCTTTTATTCCTTTAAATAATATTGGTGGTGCAGAGATAAGTACTAAGGTTTCTGTTTGGGCAAAAGCCTATGGACTTATTTTTACTAATTATTTAAAAGTCCGGGCTTACTTTCTGTCCCTAAGTACTTCCCTATAATGTTTAATATAGTCCATCCGTTGGGATTCTGTCAATCTTGTTGCTGAAGGCACGAGTCAGCTATACATGACATAATAAGTAGGCACAACTCTAACTACCCGCTAAAATTATTACTTCCAGATGAAACTAATCTAATTACTTTTAAAACACATCTTAATTATGCACCAAAAACAATGCAGTCGCATAAAACCCATAGTAATGAAATTAAGCAGTAGTTGAAGAATGAAACATGTTTTTATAAACCGTTTCCGTTTCTATTTACTGGAAAATATGAAGACTCCCACGATCATTTATTTTTCGTTCTACACATTAATTTAAATAAACTATTAAAATTGACTGAACTGGAAAAAATACAAGATACAGGGTTTACTTATTTATCTACAGTGGTTCAGAACGATACATTTTATTAAACGCTCTACAAAGGCATACTAATTAAGTTTTAACAAAACAACCAACTTTTCAATAAATTGCTACTGAACAGTATTGTAGAAAGTCCTTGGAGATAGGTTGCCAATAAATCGTTTTGAGAAAACGTAAACTAGCAAAAATGTATGAAATATATAACTACGGGGTACATATTTTAAACACCTTTTTATTTTTTCATTCGATTCCCGCGACGACTGCAAAGTTTCGCTAGGTATTAAATTTAACTTGATACCGTAATACTATTCGAAGTACCAATAAGTAGGTACCTCCTTTTTTTAAGTCAGGGAGTGTCAGACTTAAACTGACTACCCATCCATGTTCCTTCTTTGCCCTTTTGTGTTCCAGGGCCGCGGCATCTCGTTCGTACAGTCCCGCAGTAAGTACCAATACCTCAAGTGGTTTTTGCATATTGTGTGTTTGCAACACTAACAAGTCCAATACTCATTTATATTTAAATTATTAATAGTTCTTTCATCGCAAATAACTCCCGGAACGGGCCACGGGCTCGTAAAAATATGCCGGCCGGTGTGAAGTAACTAATAAACGCGAGGTGCTACATCTATTAATATCAAGTTATTATTTTATTCCGTAATCAAATAGGTATTCAGATTTTATCTCTTTGTCCTGGTTCGTGTTAATAAAAAGTAAAACAGTGGCTTTATTAAAGTGAAATGATAAAATGCGAACACGACACGATATGTCGAACGAAACATAAGCTGAAATGGGCGAATAAAAATTTATGATCTGTTATAATATTTGAAAGCTATAAATTACCCACTTTTATACCAGTAAACACAGCATACTTTTTATTTGCGATAGTCGGTTATATCAATTCACATAAACATTGATTCACACTACACTTCGCGAATGCGATTACGACCGCTCTCAGCAGCAATGCGTGCCAACAGGCATTTTTAAATATTTGACCTATTTTTAGGCACCGCTAATAATAATTAGAAAAGGTAACGTGAACCTCTCAGCGGTCTCAGCTGGCAGAGAATTCCATGAGAAGTGCTGTTTGAGGAGATTGAGTTTATCGTTGTGGCAACACCGACGACCCTGTTTTCTTTATCTTCATACGATATTTCAGGCTAAATGATCAGTGTAATGTGAAGTTAAACAAAAGAATTTTAGTTGGTCGAATTATAAAAATATAAAAGTTTAAACTTGTGAAATCATATTTTAGGACTACAAAATTAAGGTAAAACAAAATCACAAAGTAGCAACACCGGGCCAGAAAAAGTTTGACATTACGAAGTTAAGTTGTGAACGCAGTGAACGTGTGTGTACTTTTTCAATAAATATATTTATTTTTATGTAGTGATTGTAAGAAAACTGTAAGTTTTTGACATAAACATTATATTATTTTAGCTTTAGAGTAGAAATAACAATGAGTAGACGGTTAAACTGTTGTAAAAAGGCTTACTAACACTTTATTCCCGGAAATGCTTTACTGTTTTATTTTTAAAAAGAAAAAAGTGAAAATAAGACCTTTGTGGGTTGTATCATCTGTGCATTCCGATGTTATTACGCAGGGCGGGGTCGGGGAACCTTTCGCGATGGAATTCCCGCGAATAGTCGAAATTGAGTGAAATATGTGCGCGCGTACTGTGATTCTTAAAATAGACAAAATGATTGGCAAAGTGTAGTCAATAGTAAAATGTGTTAGTAGGTGATGGTCAGGTATCTGAAAATAATATTTTTTGTTTTACCTTAGCCTAAATACCTTGGTCACACAATATTTTAAAAATACTTTTTTTTTTCAAGTACAATATGTTCTTATTTTTTTTTGTTGGGTAGTTACGCGTTTGTTTTGTTTATTCCTAAAATACGCACTTGTTTCTGATAAGCAATGAAGGTACTTATATTTTTACTGCTTAACTGTAATGAACTTTCAACAATTACTTAAGTACTTATTAATATCTTTTTCTTACGAAAACAATCTAAAACTTAATTAAAAATATATCCATAGAGATGAGTTAATTTATAAACCTCCTTTCAACTTCAAAAACAGGCTGGTCCCAAAAAAAATGCCATATTCAAATTAAGAACAACTACATGCTTTCATCCCAATGCTAATAGGTATACAGAAACAGATAATGCAAGTTACCAACGGTAGCTATTCAAGTGATAACGAAACCCATTAGCATAGCTGCATTCTCTGGATTACCGCACCTGATAAAAATGGTCAGACAACCCTCTAAGATACGGACATTAGGGACAGGCGTCTCTCTACTATTTAGGTCTACATACTATCTTTCTAATTAGTCTACTTTTAGAAACTAACAAATATTTAGTACGGGAAATTCAACTATACTCATTATTGATTTCTAATTTTGAATGTCATGTTGTGTATTGGATTCTTCTTTGATTTTGTTTGTTTAGATTCTAGGGTTTGTCTAAAGTTCAAATGTCATCAAGATTTTTGGTGAATAAAGTTTTAAGAATTCAAATAGAAGTCATTTTAACATAACATGATTATATCAAGCATGTAATCACCAAATGTATAAGCTGAGATGTTCGTATAGTACATACTAGCTGTTGCCCGTGAGCTTCATTTGTGTGAAATTATTATAAAAATATTACTTCTCTATTTGAATTTGAATTGGATTTTACTAACAATTGAAGGGTTTTCATGCACGGAACCCTAATCCTTTTTCTAAAATAAAAGTAGCCTAAGTTATTCCTTATAACATCAGTTATGCTAGTAAAAGTCTTAATTGTTAAAATCAGATCAGCCGTTTCAGAGATTAGCCGGAACAAACAGATATAAATAAAAAATAAATGTTATTTGTTATAAGTAAGTATAAACTTCCCTATGCAATAAGTAAAAAGCTGTTATATTGAAATTACAAATACTACAATTTGATTTATTTGTATAGATTATATAATGTTTCAATACCATGTAATAACTAGCATATTGTCATCAACCATACAGGAATCCAGACTTCAGCTGCTATTGACAAATCCCTGATTAGAAAAACCAATAACATTTTGCACAACTTGAGAATTGAAACTAGGACCTCCCTCATGTTCAGCAGTAGTGCTTGTGACCACTAGACCAAAGAAAATGTCTATTCTCCAATTATTATTTTGGTGTGGTGAATCATAGAGTCACCAAGAAACTTAGGATTGGACATTCTTGAAATTCTTGGGCTGGTTTCTTAGATCACATTATCAGACAAACATTTATGTGAAAATAACTGAATATTAGCTTAAGGTACGAACATTGGCAGTAATATTTTAATAGCCCCATAAAACATTTAAAGTGAATGTTGACTGTTGTGCATTCTTGGTGATATTTACTGCCAAAAGACAACTTTTTCTTTTCTTTTTGAGTTGGAAATGTATGTATGAAAAATAAGTACCTACCTAAATATTTAGTCTTCTGCAGACAATGCATCTAATTTGGGTAATAAAGACTAATATGTAACTGACTCGTTCATTGACCTCAGCTTGCGTTTGTTGGTACCCTTGAATTTTAGGTCATCTTAGCCCCAAGCCACACTTCCCAGGCTTCATTGCGAAGATGTTCGAAGTCGCGATAAGACACATAACATCCCGCCTGAAATCCCCAAAGTGTTAGGCAGAGGTGTGCCTAATAGCTAATATTGCCAGATAAAATAAAGTAAAAGATATTCGTTAAAAATCTCACGTTTCATTCATACCTACGATTTAAGATATGGCTTTGGGAATTGCACACTTCGTGCGATTAGTTTCCGTTAACACTTAACACGAATATTCGTTAAATCCCCGAAAGTGAGCGTTCGGCATAATAAAAGCCCGCAAGTCTGGCATCTCTATCTTGGCTAATTCACTAAAGACCTTGGGTCACTTGGGTAGCATAGACAGATGTGGAATACTTATCACTCAATCTGTAGTATACGGTATGCTTTTGGCAAGGCCTTTTGTAAATAGGTAGGTCGTGCGTGTTTCTTTCCCAAGGGACTTCAACATAACTGGCGAAATGTGGGTGTACTATAGGGATATCTATTATCTCTGGCGAACCTTCCGGGGATTACCTACAAGCGTGATGTAGCGTGTGTGTTTCTAATCATCAGTGGCTCAGGGTCTCTGCATCTAGGATCTACATTGATCAATGATTACTCAACCACCACATTGTTTAAACGAGAGATTCATCTTTTTAAGTGGATAAAAAAGACTCCTGCTTAATTCAGGGACATTATAAAACAGGTTGAACTGTAGCTCTATGCATTTTTCAACTGAAGTCCAGTTTCTGGGTTCCGGATACGAACAAATAAAATCAAAAGTCAATTTATTGAAGCTAGGCTATAATCAATAATTTTTTTTAACGTCAAACATTACATAATATAGTCTTCCAAAGTAAAAGCGGCCACAGTATAGTCCCAGCTTAACTCCTCGAAAAGTTCTCTGAAGATAGTGTTACAACCCATGGCGCCACCGTGTCGTTTTCGACGTGCAACCCATTAGTTCATGGCGACAAATTCCTAACCTACTTACGTCCCCTATGGTAACCCAATTCTGTCGACAACAACAACAGTTTTACGTAACCACATTAAAAACAGTCGAGACACAGTGTAAAAAAGAAATTGTTTTGTGAATAGGATGATAGATCCTGAAGGTCTAGGAACATTACATTCTATCAACTATAACATGGAAGGAAAAATCATAAATGTATTGGATTGTCAAGCTACCAAAAAACGTTATGTCAATCCAAACCTTGTAGAAACAAAGCTGTTTTAAAGCAATTACTTGGCAGATCAGACAGTCTCAATGTCTCATCAAACTAAATCATGACTTCTATGTTGCCCATCTACCCAGGTACGCATTAGTACGTACAATCTTTCGTTCTGTTAAAAAATGAGTGTCACTTCCAGCTGAACATCGCTTCGTGCCGTATTTTACATAGCATTATGCTTATGGGAAGTATAACATGAAAGACACGCCTATAACGTTGCCAATGCACGTTGCTGGGATACACGCGTCATCTAGTACTTAAACCGATTCATAAACAAAGGTTACACAATGAATGAACTATACCTACAGCTAAGTTATGAGAATTGATAATTCGGTTACAATACTGTGAAACTAACAAGCCCACGTTACAGGAAGAGAGACAAAAGGTCTTGTTGATATTGCTCCAACGTAACTGTTGCTTGCGAAACTCACGAAATGAGAATCATTTTAATTCATTCATTGATCAGTATTACGAGTTTCCGGTAAACATTTTGATAGCGGCGAAAAGAACTTTCCATCCAACGCTTCATTCAATTCTGTTCAGGACGAAGATGGTGATAATTAGAAAAATATGAATGATTGGAGATGTTCGTTTGCAAGTAGAAACCCACTTCATAATACATTGATTGCATCATATGTGATACTAAGATCATTAAGATTAACGTTTTAAACTCCTAAAGGTAATTATTATGATTGATGAGTTGGGAGAAACAAAGTACTGTTAACTATTTAAAACCAAGAGAGCTAATTAGAGAGTACAGACAGGCACAAATGAGGCATCTAAGGAGATATCAGTAAAAGTTTTGGATCTAGTATATTGATGTCCAAGAAGTAAAACGCTTCATTCGGATTGACTGCCGATTTCACACAACACACATGCACAACATGCACAATTCCTTCAACTAAGTACGCTTGGTACGCAAACCAAAAGTAAAAACAATAAGGTCAGGATGACGTCAACTTCCAAGCATTTATCGTAACAACGTCCCATACGCATAAGTACTCGTACTTAACTTCAATTATTACCTACAACATGGCAAGGAAGGGAAAGTGGAGAACCATTTTAACACCACAGACTTTTTATTCAGAGTGATAGTTTTTATTTTTATGGATACATCTCAGATAGTCAACAGACGGTCTTGTATCGCTACATGGAAAATACTGAAAGCCTAGAATAGACTAAGATGACAATCCAAGATGGTCAAAAGAGTTATCGACTAGATGCTCCACGTCGGTTTATTGTTGTTAACTTCCCGAGAAACATACCGAAAGAATTCCAGGTAAAATTAAGTCTGGCCAATCCAACAGAAAAGAAAAACAAATAGAAGCACTGAAAGCTAGGAGTAATGCGTCTGGTTTCAATTAAAGCCAAATATTTTCGCAGGTGCGAAATAGATTGTGGAAACAACCTGAATTAATCGCACTCGCATTAAGAAGAGAGTTAAAAATTGATTGGAGAGTCTAAAATACGATCATTTTTGGAGTCGTGAGCATCTAGGGCATCATCCTGGATTGGCTTACTGCTGAGTAAAGCCCTCTCTTTGCTACTGCCTATCTTCATGCTCTCATGTCCCAGTCTCATCCTGGTTCTATTCGCGATAGCAAAGCTCTCCGCTCATCTTGCTGCCGTCATCTAGGGCATAATGCTTCTAAAATTAATCTATTCAGTCCATGCTAGATTAATCTCCTGCTGTTTAGTTCCGTCGCCGTCGTTGATGATTCGCCGAAGAATTTGTGATCCGAAAGTTTTGAGAAACGTTTTTGGGTCACGCTAAGTTAATTCAGCAAGATAATGATCGCGTCAATTCATGCCTAAGACTCACAATTGGCTCGATTGGTAACTGTGATTGAATTAGGACTGCAAACATTCATTATAATCAATATTGTTTGCTCTACCCTCTTTAAACAATGTGATAACTGTCGGAGGAAGCATTGTGTTCTTGTGATACATCTAATTAGTTATTGAATAATTGATATTTTATCCGTTGCTACGTAGAAAAAATCAAATTATTCAATTTTATTTGCAGTTTAAATTATTCTTCATTTTACTTTTTTTTAACTGCTTTGAAGGCATAAATAATATAATTAAAGAGTTGGCGCTAGTAACGCCAAGTCAGGTTGGCACCTATGTTATTTATAAAACCCATGGTAAAGGTAACAATAAGGCTTAACCTATTATAATTGATTCTATTGAGTCTCAGATCATTTTCCTGTTAACATGTTTGTACGATTTTGCGTCACGGAAAGCGCTGAAGTATCTGAAGCCTAGCGTAGATGATAAATTACTCGTTACTTCCATCATTTAGATGTATTTCGTCTTTGTCTTGATTTTTATTCGGAGAATCAAGTATTTCTTCCGCTAAACCCCATTCTAATGGATACGCATTAACCAAAATGTCATCCACATTTCTGCTAATATCTTTTCGTTACAAGTCATCGAGCACTGTAGTGAAAATTGCTCGCGTGATTGGATTCGCGTGGTGTTTTTTACTCATCTATACCCAACAACTGATGCAGTTATTTTTTGTTGATTTGTCAATTCGTTTCCTGTTTATTGTTTTGATATTTTGTCATTTTTGAAACGTTGCAATTTGTTTGATGAATGAGAATATCTTTTCGTCTTCTCAAGAAAGTAATTTTGTTCTAAATTGGTTGCGTAAGTTCCGGGTGTTATCGTTTCTTCGGTAGGAATATTTTATACGTCAACTTTGAAATCGTATATTTTCTTTTCGAAGTTAACATTAACTATGGTGTCCCTTATTACCATCCATACCATACTTATACCATTGTTCTACTTATGATTCACGTTTCAACACTATGTCTAAATGAATCACCTGGGATCCACGTGCCAATCAAAATATGGTCACAAGTAACCTTATAAAAAAACTAAACAACACTATTACGTGACAAAATGTCTATGAAGCGATCTATGAAGAATCAATCCATGTTATGAACATCAATACTTGTACAACACTGTAGTTAGTGTCAATGCAGGAATTTAAGGTGTTTTTATTGAGTGCTAATTGCTATACTTTCTCTCGTAAAATGCCTTACATTTTGTTGAGCTGAGTAACATATGTTTGCACTTATCTTCACGCAATTTCTTGACTATAATCTTAATGAGGCTGACGACATCGACGCCAAGTGCATTAATTTAAATTTGGCGATGCGATGATTATGTGGTAAACCGTAAACGGAAAATGTTTGGATCATCTTGCAATTATAAGACCCATTGCAAATAAATATGTAAAAGTCAGTCGGTCAATCGATGTTACATAAAAGACAATCTGTTGATTAAGTCATTTACTTAATTTTTACAACAAGATTTATTGTTTTTGCTTCACAGATTATTATTTATCTTGTCTTGATTATCAGACAGTTCTGTTGTTAATCAAAAGTCAGCTTAGAAACAACATCATACACCGAAATAGAGCGTTATGATAACATCAGCCAATGTTGTGTTTGGTTGCCATCTCCTATGTGTCACCTTCGCACGAAGTCCCAACTACCGCCCGCAATCGTTCGCTCTGCCAAAACTCATAAATACAGTATTTTCTTACACACTTGGAACCAATCATATTAGCGATGACAGATTCTGAAAAGTACTAGTAACCTCTATTAGAGAAATGTCTTTCTTAATGGAAGATTTTAATTACGTTGTCCAAGAAAATATGGGTCATACTGTCACAGGCTTCTTGAAAAGAATTTAAGTTTTCATTAAACTAGACTTCTTTAGAAAGTCATGGCCACTAAAGATATTAAGGCCAGAAAGGATTGAGGAATCATTATTCAAGAGCAATTAATTCAATATTATAAGCGAATATACTTCGGTAGGTATTACTGGTACGAAATATTTTTATGAAGAGGAAGTAGATCTATAATAATATATCACGAGGAAACAATATTGCTAACGCAAAAATAACAACTAATTCTGCGGTTAGCGTAGTAATAAATGATGGCCTGTTTACAGACAATGAAGTCACTAGGAGAATAGGTTACTCTCCTGCTCTGAAACTTTGCCCCTTACTGCGGTCGAACGTGCCTTTTTCGCGGTATGAAATATGTCAGTGGTTTAGGAGATTTTAATGTGTCATAAGGCGGTCATCGTCCCCTGTAATAGAATTTGATCGTACTATCTTGCAATTTGGAGTGCATTAAAGTAGATTCTAAAATTGGCGATACAAGAATCACTTAAATCTACGTCTTTTGCATCAGTATGCTACTGGGTAGTCAGTCCTGTTACCACCGTTCGAACTGGCTAATATCTTGACCACGGCGTACCGTGGACATGTAGACCATAATCAATTCACAATATCGTATAATTGAAGACCTTCCTTATAGTATTTTCCCTGCAGAATGACATCTTTCATAAATAGACCACTGTGACGTCTACATCACAATGCTCTATTGATATTATATGTCATTGGACCATTGTATTTCAAAGTCACTGCAATCAATGAGCGAAGACTGATCGTAAAGACCGAAGGGCTTCCTTTTCAATTCTTACGTTCATTCCTTGCTCATCACAGCACGCACCTTAAAGAATTAAAGATCCGCTTACATGACCTACTTGTGGACGCTCGACTCGAGCCGCTTCTTGACATTTACGATTTTAAAAATAAGTTGTTGCAGTTTGACAGGGGATAAACAAAGCTTTGTTTTATGATGGTTTTAATATGTTTAGTGTTATACTTTGGTGAAGTTCTCCTAAATAGATTCTCCGAATTTTATTTTAGTAGCAGTGCAATTCCACTTGGAAAAATAAGTCTCCAAAATCCACAAGGATCCAAAACTGTACGAATATAGCATAATTTATTTTTGCAATTTGTCTCCAAAAGCTGAAAGTCATGACTCCCAAGTTTTTGCCAAGCTTCTTAAAGCTTGGAAATATTGCAAAAGAAACATCGAAAGTGAAGTATCATCGTGCTTACGCAACGTCGTCTGTTCGCAAACAAAATAATGGATTTCCAGCCATATGACTTGTTATTCCAACTGTCTTTTTCGAATCCGAAAATAAACATCAAACTTTTACTTCACAATCGTGTGCTCCCAAATTACTCGCGCAATTTTTTGCTTCGTAATTTCTAAAACCACTGGCGGATAGTACTATCTTCTACAGTTATCTGATGAATCATCGCATCTTTGTCCAAATGGAAGTACATTCTATAATCGTTGTGTGGTCTAAGTACAATGCAACGGGTGTCGGGTGGCGTACACCTATGTACATAACACAATAAGTAATAGGTACTCAGTTTTGTACTCGTTCTTTACAATTTAAATCACACTGAGTTGTTCAAGTGTTTTGTGTGCATTTGTTTTGATTATTGTGGAAAAGTCAACAGCTTAGTGCTTGCCGAAAGTGGTTGAGAAGTAATTTGTGAACAGTGAATAGTGTTTGAAGTGTAGCCTTCATGTGTACCGTGTGTGGATCTTACTATAAAACCAGATAGGTATCATGACATTGTTTCGCTGGTTTATGAATATATTATATGACAAAGGTTACACTTATTTTTGTTTTTTCCTGTTTTTCAGCCACCGTAATAGGTTTTTGACTGACGACATTGATATCTTTGTTCTACTCCGACCCAAAAACCTTTTCGATTCACAGTTTCCTCACAAAATGTACGGATCAAATATCAAAATGCTTAAATTTAACTTTGGCAGAATGAAAATAAGCGAATTATGTGTTTCCAAAAATAGTTTGCGTGATATTACGTAAGAGACGTTGATATATGTTAGTCTGGAGGGCTTCAGACCAAAACGTGTGTAGCTCTGGCCGCGACAAGGATTGATGGCCCGTGGCGTCCTTAATAAGAAGTTAGTGCCCATTTACTATGACTGGGATCTCATCTGGCGTCTGCCAACCGATAGCTTTATAGATAAAACCCATTCATTTGTCTTTGCTCTTTCTGATACGTTCTACGCATGTCTAATTATGTTGAAGAATACACTAAAACATTTATTGCTTCTTCCCGGATGATCGATTCATTTTGAACGGAATGAAATTTGAACAAAGGAGCAATACAAATGAAAATTATTTTGATTCGTTGAACAATCCTTGACAAGTAACCCAATAAACACAATGTAACTGTTTTAAGCTTTCATGGTTTAAAACTAAACTTTACTGTCACTTACGGGATCATCACGGGAACAATCACGGAAGATATCCCGTAAGTAACAGTAATCAGTTTATAATGTAACTGATACCAAAAGTCCAAAACGCAATGTAATGAGGGATCTGAACACTTGAACATCATTTCCTTTCAAAATGATTGCTCATTACACTTCAAAGACTACAAGGAAGCTTTAAAACGAAGCTGTGATATTATTTTAACTACTAGATGAAGTGCTGAAGCATTGTCTGCTATGACATAACCGCTTCGTGCGGCTAAAATTAGCCAATCGAATCTTGCGTGCGCCCGCGCATCGCTGCAGGTGCGTTCGGTGCTGCCGCACGCGAAAATGCAACCCGATGATGGGTAATACTGAATCACTTGTTAAACCTATATGGTAGCTAGGTGCTAAAACTTGTAAGGATTAAAGTTGCAATGTTTTTGTAACATAAGATGGTTGGTAGTTTGACAGCCAGCTAATTTGCGGAGATTTTATACAGTGTAAAGATGAAAGGCAAGATTGTGGATCCAATTCAAAACATGGCGTAAAATATTGTTATTGCGCTAGACTTTGTATCAAGGAATGCAGCTGTGGTGACAGGTGTCTCTCCCATTACTTCTTCTGCCATCATCTCGCCAATGGATGGGTATTCGGCTACTGAATTCCCCAAGTCCTAATTAAACTATATCGTGCTTCGTGGTATGCGTCTTATTTTAGCCCGGGAGGGTGTAGTGCCAAACACTCAGGTGTGAACTGTTATCAATTACTGAATACCATTCCGGCACTAGTTTTGATTTAGATTATTGCCTTCAGTTTTCGTTGAAATGTCAACAGTTCTATTTTGCTCCGTGAGACGAGCTCGTTATGAGATTCAACGTCAGTTTTATGGTTGGAGAATAGGCTGACTGCAGACTCTTTATGTACTATAACTATTCACTTACCACTGCAGGGCAGGATAGAACATTCTCCCTATTAACCACAACTCCAACTTCACTCCATTAGAAACATTTCCCGGACATTCTTCTATGAGGACCAATTAGGCATTTTCAGAAGTTACAACCGATAAATAAAACGCCAACATAGAAGCCAGACAGCATACGTCAAGGCTGTTTACATGTTTCTTCTATTGCCACAATTGTATACAAACTGTCTGTCGAAGCAGTTGGTAAACTATTAATTTACAAAAAACTACACATTGACGTTTGTTTATACGAGCCAAAGTTACTATTAAAAGTGCATCAAAAAGGAAGTCTTTTATTTGTCGTTTGCTTCTCAGTGCTCCTATACATCCTCTAAGAAACAATTCTTCCAAATATCTGTCTCTTAAAAACACGGAACGAAACCATTACCGTAGGAACACGGATCTGTTAAAAACAATCTAAGATAACATCAACAAATTGCGGATTGAAAGAAATATTCCACAATCCACATGGTCAGATGGTCAGTGTACGCTATCAGGGAAATGTCTGACATACCTCCTCTAGAAACGTTGCAAGTTTTAATTACGTCACATATTTGAAAGCTTTTAAGTGCCCGCTCCCTTGTAAATGTCGCGGTAAATGATACTCGTGACTAAATGGGCTTCCTGTTTCCAAATGCATCGGTCTGCTTGCTGTTGTTTTTTCTCTTAAAGTTGTTGATTCTAAACTACCCTCGAAATCGATGGCAAAATTGAACCTTTGGTGAAATCACGACGAGACGAGAGACTATGCGCATGCCAATATTCCGCTAGTATTGTCGCTGAGAAAATTTGCATTTTAGAGTTTCCTAAAAATATATGCCCGGCCCCGAAGGGATTTACCACAGTCAAAAATTACGTAAATCAATACAAACTTCATGCCCTATTTAACCCCTTTCAGGGGTCCATTTTTAAAATATTGCGTTAGTGTTCATCTACGTTGTGAAAGAAACTCTTATGCAAAAATCGAAGTTCCTAACCAGCGTTTTAGCGTGCGAGTTATCTATCAGTGAATTTAAGTTTTATTAGACTTGTAATTAGCTTGGCTGACGCAACGGAAGTTATAATTATGACAACTAGGTCAAAGCAGTAAATAGATGTTACTTAATTCTTCTTTTCATTAATCGAATTCAAATCAATTTGCTAAAGATACAATAAATCATTACGCACCAATTAATAATGACCTGTCATAAAATACGCCAAAGGAAATACTTCAAGTCTGCCAACTGTTTCAATGCGCTAATATTTCACCCATAATTTATGACAACTGGAGCTTAGTCAAACACGGTCATTCTTAGTGCGTCGGACACATGAACTGTGTCTGAGATCTGAGATTAATGCTCGTTTTCTTTAACAGTAGGTGACACTTAAATAAATGCCTAAGTAGAAACACACTTCAATTTTCAACGGTCGCCGGTCGTCTCAAGACTGAAAATTGAAATTCAGACAGTGGAAATGGGCATTAGCTGAATAATAAGTTAATAACTAATGCCGCCAAAGAACAGGTGATAAATTATAATTCAATAGTAGGTACTAAGCGTTGTTGATTTACTCACTCAGGTTTAAGCTCTTTTTGTTATGGACAAAGATCCTTTGAAAGCTGAAGAAATGGGCGTATGGTAAATTATGTTTATTTTGCAAATAGGTTTTTACAAACACTTTGACACGTCATCTTTTTTAGGGTTCCGTAGCCAAATTGCAAAAAACGGAACCCTTATGGATTCGTCCTGTCTGTCTATCTGTCTGTCCGTCCGTATGTCACAGCCACTTTTTTTCAGAAACTATAAGAACTATATACTGTTGAAACTTGATAAGTAGATGTATTCTGTGAACCGCATTAAGATTTTCACACAAAAATAGAAAAAAAAACAATAAATTTTAGGGGTTCCCCATACTTAGAGCTGAAACTCAATTTTTTTTTTTCATCAAACCCATACGTGTGGGATATCTATGGATAGGTCTTCAAAAATGATATTGTGGTTTCTAATATCATTTTTTTTCTAAACTGAATAGTTTGCGTGAGAAACACTTCCAAAGTGGTAAAATGTGTGTGTCCCCACTCCACCCCTGTAACTTCTAAAATAAGAAAATGATAAAACTAAAAAATATATATATGATGTACACTACCATGCAAACTTCCACCGAAAATTGGTTTGAACGAGATCTAGCTAGTAGTTTTTTCAATACGTCATAAATCGTAAACCGCAATTTCTCTTTCATTCAATCAACTCAAATATTAAAAAACATCGATCAAAGTTACAACGAACTACAAGAACTTTTATATTATGTTACTTGCTGCTACGGAACCCTTCATGGGCGAGTCCGACTCGCATTTGGCAGCTTTTTTAAACTAGATGAGGCCGGTGTATCGTACCTGACTACTCTGAGAAGAAACAGCCAAAAAAAACTCGGAAGTCATAGTCTCTTTGAAGTTCCTGACATAATCTTGGTCAACTCGCATGAGGACTGCAGATTAGTGTCTGGGATGGTCTTTTGAACAAAGAACCAAACACATTTGAGTGGACCTGTCCAGTCAGTGCAAGCATTGTCAGTTATCGTGTAGCTCGACTCGTAACTCAAGGAGCTCAACTCTGTTTGACACAATTCATATCTTTATCCACGCGACGAAAGGGTAATGACTCAACATTTCTATAGTAGACTAGAGTCAGATCTAATACAATACTAGATAATACAATAATATTTTGCAAACACTGCCTGTTAGTGGATTTAATGTAAGTACCTACCTACTTCTTCAGATGGACGTATAACCAAAAGACGACTGTCAATACTGTGATTATCTGTGTTCATTTAGTGTTAATTTTGTACGTTTTATAGTAATTGATATCTGTATCATCATCTTTCACCTTTGTTTTTTTTTTTCTGATGGGAACTCATCAAATGACTCCTCCCGCTTTGGGCGGAGCGGAAGGGAGTGTCAGACTTTTACTGACTAAAAACCATCCATGTTCCTTCTTTTGCCCTTTATATTCCAGGGCCGCGGTATCTCTTTCGAACAGTCCCGCAGCCCTGGCAGGCATCGGCCCTTGCGGGCCCCTCATTATTGCTGACATCTCTTTGAGGCGCGCGTGGAACACGAACGCGCCGTCGACACGGCCTGTCGTCATTCATTTGACGACACGGTTGGCGCAGTGGTCAAGCGATTGACTGCTGCGCTGCATGTCGCGGGTTCGATTCCCGTACGGAACAAATATTTGTATGACCTACAAGTAGTTGTTCCGGGTCTGGGTGTTTTTCTATCTATAATATGTATGTGTTTACAAAAAAAAAATGTATATATGTAGTTTATCAGCCATCTAGCTACCATAACACAAGCATTAGGTTGCTTAGCTTGGGACTAGATGGTGCTGTGTGAAATGTCCAGGGATATTTATTATTATTATTATTATACGACGGACGGACGGCGACCTGCACTTATCCCAATTTGTTTGAGGTCGACGTCACTTTTTTCTCCTCCATACTTATCGATTTGTATTAAATTCGTATATTACAAATATTATAGCACACAGTAGCAGCCCCGGAGGCTAAATTTGTGCCCGGTTAATGGCAATAGGCTCGCGCCCTATTACACGGGACTTAAACATAACTGGTGAAATGTGGGTGTACTACTAGGTACGCCTCTGCCTAACCCTTCGGGGATGCCTTTGGGGGCGTGATGTTATTACAAATAATCGAATTGTAAATGTTTGCTCCGAAACGATTTAGATGAACCAGTGTTTCTTACAAGACACTAGTGTCGGTGTCATTGTGACCTTTGCAAATTTTGAATCAGCAAAGCAGATTCAGATCTTAAAGACCAGACCAGGACCAAGAAAATAAGAGACTTTTTATTACAAAATGGGCCTGCTCTTGACCTCGATCACGCCTGGTGGAAAGCGATGGATGAGGTCTATGATGAAACGAGCGTACCCAGAAGATGCCTGTTCACTCTTGCTTTGAAGGCAATTAAAACTACACTAGACCGATCAGTGATATGCGAATAATTTCCGCGAATTGAATGCATCTTGCAATTAGACGTCTGAATCACCTTGCTCGACGTTCCTATGTATGTCTATTTTCATTTAAACACAAACATTACAAGAAACTGTAAAGTTTACATCCCAATAAATTTCTAGAAACTTCGAAGCTGTAATATTCATAACATCCATCCAATAATTTGTTTCTACAAGATTTATCCATTGTATTTCAATTTTGATGTCTATAAGTGGTAAGTATTGTTGTTGCCTTTTGTTTTCTTTGACACAAATTCCACAGATTTACTGCTTTTCTTGTCATTGTTTGGTTAGTGTATTTTCTTTGTCACATGACAAAGCCACATCAAAATCATGTCTACATCATCATTCCTGTCCTTATTATAATTTATTTGGGGTCAGCGCAGCGTGTCTTCTTCTTTCATACTTTCATATCATCTTTCACACAGTCCGTCCATCGTTTCTTTGGTCCTCCTCTGCTCTTATAGCCATCACATTCATACTCAAAACTTTACTCACGACATCCTCATACTCCTCATTCATTGTATTTAAGTTTGGTATCTGTAATTCGGTACTGTGGTGGTTTCTTATTATTTTCATTAACACAAATTCCTCAAATATACTGCTTCTGTTGTCATTGATTGACTAATGTATTTTCTTCTACTTGCCAAAACCACATCAAATTAACAACAATTCAATTTGCCCAAAGATTCCTTTCGTTAAAAATACATCCACGCGTGCAAGGTATCAAACAATTTCGCATAAAATCCGTGTGAATCCAATGTGTTTGGTACGGACGCGTCAGTGCATTACACCCACTCAACATCCAAATATACGTATAAACGAGAGATATGCTCGAAATATATGAGGAGCGAACGACTCGAAAGCGATTTCAGATATTAACGTGCTTTCACTTGGCCACTGTGAACATTATAATAATGTGAAGACAAGAATTGAAGCCGTCGATGATTCAGTTTAAGAGGTTTCCAGAAAAGATGATTTCTATGTCCTAGTACATAAAAATCACAGAAAGTCTAAGACGCGACACGTTCACGCAAAAATTAGCCAGAGACCCGAGAGAGAACCTCATTTAAGTCCCATGCGATACGTTCACGCAATTAGGTATCCAGTTCAAAGATTTTCGATTCTGATCAATTTTACATAATGAATGATGAAATAAGACAATTAGCGATCGAAGATTATGTAACTCATCGACAAGACGATCTTTTGATAGCATATTATTGTTTCACACGCAGAATACAATAAATAAACATACTCATATACAGTTGTACTTCTATGCAGGCATAGACGCTGATGCTTTCAATCAGGAACTACTTTTAAGGTGGAGGAGTTTTCAACACGCGCTTCCACTACTAATGTATTAATGCAATTCGTTGAATTGTATCTATTCAAACCTCGCACTCCATCGCAGCCATAGCATGTTGCCAAAAGATGCATCTTATAGAAAAAATGTTTTTGGTAAGTTTAAGCCGTTTCTAGCCAGTGAAAACCTGGCTCTCTCTCTTCAGACTTCTGAACAGGACTAATTAAACTTTACAAAATGTTTACCAACGGCGTCCTTCTGCCAACATCATAAGTGCCAAAAATTCCTTGTATTGCAGGATTCCTTGAGTAGGTACATATTTTGCAGGATTCTTTGTACAAGTTCAAAAAAATCTCTACAAACTAGTAATATGTCATTGATTCGATTAGGTTTTATCGATGAGTGAAATCTAACGTTGATTATAAACATGGAAAATCAAGTAGCAACCTGGTCAAGGCGACTATTCCTAAGATGGACACTTTTCTACACAATTTTCCTTACTCGTTTACGATCGAATGGTATAAATTGTTTTTTCTAGACGTTTTAGAATCTTCCATTTTAATTAGACTTTAGGTACATTTGCTATTCCTTCTATGTTATTATGTAATTTGTGTAATTATCTCTCTGTGAGTCCCCATAAACACTTTTCTTTCTTTCTGTTAAGGGCATAATATTGGCTGTCTATATTATTTGGAAATCTGATTCGCTTGTTAGGCTACAAATATATGGTCTGAGTTACATCTTTCAATATTGCTAATGTAGCAATGAAAACTACAATATCTAAACATAAACCAATGTGTGAATGATCAAAGAAAACCTGTCTTATATCTCAAAGCTACGGAAGAATTCTAGAAACTTCCCAACAGATATGATCTTCGCGGCAAAATTAACACGGAAATTATCGAAACAGTAACGTAACTAAAATAAAAAGACGCCATTTTATTCACGGTGTTAAATCGTTCGATGTTTATAATGGCCGTTTGACCGACATTTGCTTAACCGTAATCTTTATGAATTAACCGAACACTGACTTCTAAGAAACGACTGTCCTGCATTTTGAACCACAATTTGTTGGATGTTTTAATTATTATATCGTGAAGAAGGACATAATTTATTTGTAAATAAACTGATTTGAATGCTGGGCTGTAAAGAAGATGAATAAAAAATATTTCATGTAGCGGAGATGAGAATGTTGAGGTGGATGTGTGGTGTGACACGAATGGACAAAGTAAGGAATGAGTATATTAGTGGAAGTTTAAAAGTTGCGCCAGTTACAGAAAAGTTGAAAGGGAATCGACTGTCTTGGTATGGGCATGTGATGCAGGAGGGACGAATCGCATGTGACTAAAAGAGTGATGAATATAAATATTGATGGATCGAGAGGGAGAGGAAGACCAATGAAAAGATGAATGGATTGTGTGAGGATTAGATATAAAGGAAAAAGGAGTAAATGATAGCGTGACGATTGACAGGAGAGAATCGAAGAAAAAAACGTGTTGCGCCGACCCCAAATAACATGGAACATGGGCAGGAAGATGATGAAACTGATTTGCGTTAAATGAAAACCAGTATTCTCAAATAGTCTTTATAAATCATTTCTTATACTTTCTTTTAGCATATCTATCGACCCTTGGTTATTGGACTAATTCAAAAAATTCTTCAATAATTACTCGATCCACTTAATGCTATGATTTAGCGATAAACATAAATTCAACACCACTTTTAATTTTTCATTAGTAACTCAAACTGAAACTCTTCACTAATTTCTTCTAGTCCAATAAATGACTCATTCATACGCAAAGAATTTGAAAACTCAATCAAAGCGGAAGCAGAATTTACAGTGTCAGAGTTTCCTTTACTAACATTCAGACTACATTTCCAAGTTGCATTTCCGAAGAATACGTCGAGAATATCAACAGAATTAGAGATGATTTAACCAAGAAGGAAGTTAACTTTTTGTATGGATAGAAAATAACGCACTGCTGAACAAATTGGGTTAAGTCGATCTGAATGATGATCATTTTCGCCAGCTTTTATTAAAAGTTTGCACAAGCGCAAACGCCTTGTGCAGTCCAAACAATTACATGAGAAACACAGATTTATTTCCGTCACTTACGACATATCACTGTTATAAGCAGCAGTGTCCTCATATAACCTAAAAATAACTATTCGTGATACATTTTACAAGTAAAACCGTCAACAATTTCCCTTTATCCTGCCGTTACCCAATATTTAATTGAAGAAAAACAGGTGTCGTATTTCTAAGCGCCATCTTTAATTGGGGCGGTGCTAAATTTAGAAAATTGACTTTTTAGTGTTGCTATACTCTTGTTCTGATTCACCGGCCGCTCGGGAATGTTTTAACCTATAAACGAATGAAATATACTGTGAATTCTTTGTGAGCTTGTTTCTTTTACATTAATATATGGGGCTGATGATTGACGGAGATTTTACGAGTGTGTGTTTTAGGCGAGCTCCAAATCTTTTGATTGAGCGTTTTGGGGAGTAATGAAGCACGTATATTATTGCATTTGAAACTATACTCACGATGAAAAGGGTTAGTATTATGATAGGTACACATAAACATTAAAATATTTTGAAAAATATATTCGATATCGCCTAAATTGGCAGTCCAATTGCAACCGTAAGTTTTCCAAATAGAATAACAGTAAAGTATTTCTTACAACACCGGATGTGAAGTACCAAACTAT
This sequence comes from Eurois occulta, assembly GCA_950022335.1. Taxonomy (NCBI): domain Eukaryota; kingdom Metazoa; phylum Arthropoda; class Insecta; order Lepidoptera; family Noctuidae; genus Eurois; species Eurois occulta. Next base: position 10,900,844 of record OX465502.1, read on the forward strand.
TTCCGTCTCTAACCATAAATACGATAACAAATTCATTCCAAAAATACAGTCTACATTCTCATCTTCGTAGAGAATTTTGCATAATCATGAATTACGCAGCAGAATCCAAATAAACGTGAAAAACGGAACGGTGCATGGAATGGCGCCAAAACTCCCGGCATAAACAAACATTTATGAGACTACCCGCCGTAACACACGTGTAGCAAATTCGGTGATTCGTCTCGTTGTTCATACTTGTACTAATGGGTTAAGCAGGATTTTAGGTTTTGAGTGCAGTATTCTGCATTTTTTCTGCGTTAAATGGGATTCATTGCACGGTTGATTTCCCTTATAAGCTCTCATTGGACAAGGACGACTGGTAATAGTGTTTGCTAATGGTGTTCGTTTCGCTCAGAAGCCAAACCTCAAAAATCCAAAGAGCCAAAAATCTGAAATATCAGAAAAAGTAGACTTTGCTTTGAGTAGCAAATATATAGCAATAGCATCCAGGTAAGGTTCTGTGACAAACGGAAGGACGCACAGACTGACACTACGAAATTATAAGGGTTCTGTGTTTGCTATTTGTCTATAGAACCCTAAAAACGATAGGTCGGCGATAGCCAAATAACCTTACTTAACGACACCAAATTAAATACCAATAATATCTACCATTTGTGACTCTGCTTACCTCAATAATAAAAGAATGCAACAAACTTGATTAAAAGATTATATCATAATAATTACCTATAGTTTGAACAATTAATTCTATGTTCAAGTATAAACAAGGAAGCAAACCAAGAAATTAAAATAAATGCCCATAATAAATTAGTAATAGCTTTCATATTAAATTATCATTACCACTAGAAACGGGATATTTACCATGTTTACTATTTGTGTTGAGTTTCCGATATTTCGGCGCTGTTGCAAGCACCATGATCACGGATAAACTGAAGTTATTGTGGGTGGGTGTTTATGAACCTTGATAATGAAAAATAAACTATTTGTATTTGTATGAGCAGACAAATCGGTTTACCTTCTTTCTTGTTAGTTTTTTGCACTCAATACCGCTACCACTGTAATTCGATTTTGTTCCAAAACTAACAGTAAACATGGTGAAAATCCCGTTTCTAGTGTTAATGATAATGTTAGTGACCATGACCGTTTAAAAACTTATTTCATATTAAATGTTAATTATGCTAAGGTCAAGCAGTAATTACTTACATGAACCAGGTATCATCTCTAGCGTTGGCTTGGACTGAGCTTCAATAGCTCATGATGGTAAAAAGGTTTGAGGTACAGCAGCATTGGTACCGCGGCCGCGCCTCGAGTGATATGTCAGACGTAGAGAGCATTCTACGTTGACGAAGCTCCATTGATAGTCCCCCTTTGTTCGGCATTCGTATGTGTAGGTACTCCGAACCTGCTTTTCTGATGTGGAGCCAAAATTGCACTATGGTCAATGCTCCTTTATGCGTTGTCATAAAATATGATGCATCCATAACCCACAGCCCCACCCACTTTACTATGAAGTCAGTGGAATTTCTTGAAAATAAATGTCGTCAGTCAGGAATATTGGTACCGCCTACCGCTTATGCCGACTGGATCAACATACTTCTTACGCATGGTCCTTCGAGCAGGATCATTTAATGCGCCCTCGTTTACCTGTTACATAATAAGTTCTACGACATCTCTATATGTGGAGTCTACACTACGTTTTGTCATATTCAGACAGCATTCCTGCTGATATATCTTTTACACGGTCTTTCCAATATCAAGGTTTCTATTTGTCATACGATATTAGCTTCGTCATATTCAGACACAACATCCCTTGCATCATTCTTCCGTCACCGACTTGCCTGCCCACCCGATGACGGACAAATGACCCACAACATTCGTAATACTCCAATTTTGCTACACCAACTAATCAATATCATGTACGAAAATCTTACGTATAAATATCATATATTTTGGTGAAATACTCTCAGTTACTCGAAAGCGTCCGAGAGAGCAAGTTGGAAAGGAATTTGTTGAAAAAACAGTGAATTGTGTATTTAATCTTCAATTTATCTTTTGTTCGTCATTCAGTGGTTGTGTTTTAGTGAGATATATTGTGACGAAGATTGAACGAAGATGCTTATCATGGCTCCGGTGTCTTTTGGTAATTGTGCATTAACTTATTAATTGATCTTGAAAAGTGTATGAAGTGTAAAGATTTGATCTTGAATTTCGTTCATCGTTGACCGCTCTAGTTTGGTCTTCAATTTCCAGTAACCCATTGAAAAGCGAAGTTATTAAGGCACATTTTAAAAAGTCATCGTGATAAATAGGTGTAGTTAATCAGCGGATTCAGCCTTGCTGTCTTCTAATTCTAATTTTACCCTGGCAGTTTTTATTAAATATCAACGGTTTGACCCTTGCTATCTTCTAATTCTAAACATGGATCAAAGTTCCTTCTTTCCATTTAAATTATGAATATCTCTTCTCTGTGCTCGATGGTTTTAAGCCCTACTTCATAATAATCATTGGCATTCATGCGCGAACCAACGCCATTTCCAGTATCCGATGTCAATATTTGACCCCATCAACTTCTATTATACTTCTTAGTAACACACACACACAACATGTCATAGGTATTTAAGAGAAATCTCTCAAAATCGACAACAATAACAACATTACAAACCATTCAATTACCCATCCGATGACGGGCGCCAGACATTCGCGTGACTCCACGATGGGGCATTAGAAACCTGCCCGTCGCGCTTGGAGGCTCTTACTACCTGTTAATGAGTTAATTTCATTCCCAGATTAATGTTTTTAATTCCGTATGTTATCACGATAAGTGACGTGTGAGTTTTGCATGTAATTTATCGGTTTGAAGTTTTGTTTGTCTTGTGCGATATTCCGCTTCGAATATTGGTCCATTCTTCTCAAATTCATCATTCTCCTGACCTCAGCACAATTTATTTGAGGTCAGCGCAGCATGTCTTCCATCTTCCATCCTTCTCTATTACTCCTTATCTCAATAGACACCTCCGTTCTAGCCATATCACAAATACAACGAGCTTTAGGACGGCCCTGGTTTCATTGGCCTAACCTTAGCCACCACTCGGTCAAAGCTTTGCACCATCGACTTTTTGGATACTAAACTTATACTGTCACTTACGGGATCTGACGGCACGGTTGGCGCAGTGGTCAAGCGATTGACTGCTGCGCTGCATGTCGCGGGTTCGATTCCCGTACGGAACAAATATTTGTATGAGCTACAAGTAGTTGTTACGGGTCTGGGTGTTTTTCTATCCATAATATGTATGTATTTACAAAAAAAAAATGTATATAATGTAGTTTATCAGCCATCTAGCCACCATAACACAAGCATTAGGTTGCTTAGCTTGGGACTAGATGGTGCTGTGTGAAATGTCCAGGGATATTTATTTATCTTCCGTGATTTTTCATAATTTTGAGCTCCACATTGGATAATTTAAAGTTTTGTTTTAAACCGTGAAGGCTTAAAACAGTGTTTGTTGGATACTGTTTCGTAAATGCTTAGAGTTTACAGCTCCTAATGTCGGGAGGCGGGAGGTTCCGTACCTATGTACTGAGTCGAATAAAGCTCTTTTGACTGCCAGATAGCTTCTTGACACAATTTTTCGACTCTTGAAGCATCCTTATGGCAGGAAAAATGGTAAATGTTTGGAATAAGTGGAATTGCAAGGCAATCTGTTTCTGTTGCATTTTCATTGTAGATGTTAAATGATGCTTAATGGTGCTTTTGTGAGCCAAGTCGCTATCTAGGGATAGCGACTTGGCTAGATGATGAGTAAAGTAAGATTTAACTTTCAATAATGTAAGCATGGTTAATCTGAAGCGAATGATGCTGGATGTAACTTTACTCCACGTTTAATAATAAGCTGTCTTGGCATGTCATTAATAATAGGAAGGTAGGCATACTAGTTGTAACTAACCTTGGCAAAAGTTCTTAAAAATATCTCGAAATCTGAGATAAAAAATTTCGCTAAAACAAAAACAAAATGACCTCATTGCTAAAACTAGCCAAAGTTAAGGTTAACAATGTCATTAGCTAAGGTCTATTTCCGAAACATAATTGCGAAGAAATGCTAATGTGTTTCGCTAAAATAAATAGTAGGTACTTGTACTGCTTTCTCTGCTAACATTACTCACTGGAAATTTGAATATTTATGACTAAAAAATATGACGCACCTTTTTTGCTAAACCATGCAAAAAATGTGTTAAACTTCTTTGTTAATTAAGTACCTTGCAATTTAATACTCGTGTTAATCGTATGAGTTTTGCTTTAGTTATTGGAAAATTTTCTTACCTTTTATTTTCTGTCCAAAATCGTTCCCAAGTTTTCACACCCGTTCCCAAGTGTTTCCGGTATATATACGATCATTATGACTGCCGTGTGATATAATCATCAATATTTAAATATATTTTCCCTTACGAAGCTTGAATTTTCCATAGTTTTCACAGCACTTGTTTTTATTAGTTTTCCAAAAGTTTAGATTTCCTTCAATTTATCATATACATTTCAATACAAGTCAACTTGAAGCTGTGGTTGTCTTCTTCATAGGCCATGCCAGACGTCGCGATAAACGTAACTTTACAAAACTATGTATCTTACAAAAGACCTTCACTTCGAGAGTTTGTAAATAAATAGTGGCATATTGCCACAAATTCTAACTAAATATAAATAAATAAATAATAAATAATATCTTGGGACAACCAACACACCGCCATCTGATCCCAAACTAGGCAGAGCCTGTACTATGGCAACCAGATAACTGATAAACATACTTATATATTTCTAAATACATACATATTATAGATAAATTACACACCCAGATACAGAACAAATAATCGTACTCATCGCACAAAGATTTGTCCTGTGTGGGAATCGAACCCACGACCTTCGTCCTAGCAGTCAGGGTCACTAACCACTAGACCAACAGGCCAGTCAAAACTAATACAAATACGTTTATTTATACAGTTCACACAAAAAAAATGTTTAATTTATTGTACGGAGCCTCCTTTTCAGCAAATTGTGCCTTTGTTAGGAGACTGCTCATCCAAAGTACAGCAAAAAGACTAGATTGCAAACTACCTCACCACATTTGAGATAACTACTATTCTAATATCGACTTACAAAACTCTAAACTCAACTACAAAAGACGATCACTAAATTTTCCTTTATCTTCCATTCCAGAGCACAAAGTAATGGCACTAGCTACGGCGTCAGCGACCATGGAGTCGTCCTCCTCCCTCATCCAGACGGAATCGAGGGTGCAGAGGAGCTACCAGGAGGTCCAGGTCTCGGAACAGCGGACGGTCAAGAAGAAGACCAAGTCCAGGAGGCATAAGGATGAGGGGACCATATCGGTGGTAAGTTCTCCCAAGAATACGTTTTTAAGATTATGTGGGACTCTTCAATCATCATTCTCTTGCCCTTGTCCCAATTTATGTGGGGTCGGCGCAGCATGTCTTCTTCTATAGTTCTCTGTTACTCGTCATCTCAGCAGTCCCCTCATTTCTAGTCATATCATCCTTCACACAGTCCATCCATCGATTCTTTGGTCTTCCTCTACTCTTATAGCCATCCGCATTTATACGAGTACGTTAGGTGCGAATTATACAGAAACGGCGTAAGGTGAAGGCGCGGCGCAGGCGCAGCGCAGGCATGATGCCGCTTCAAAACGTTTTTATACAAAATGTACGTACCTAGGCGACGTGTTGTGAATTACACTCAAGCGGCGCGACGCAGGCTCGGCGTTCTTTCGTTTCCTTATAAATTCCAAGCCTGCGCTGTTTCTGTTTCTGTGTAAATCGCGCCTAAAGCTGAAACATTTTTTTATATATCCGATAACCTGTTATGACGTGTCTTAATCATCGCAAATCATACTCGCGTTTAACAAGTTACAAGCCATGAAGCTTTAGCGTTGTGGTCATTTTGGGTGGGTCACATTCACATTGTCACAACCTTATACATTTAAATGTACACGGGACAAAGCTAACAATATCGCAATAATACTTGCAAAGCTACCATACTGGTTAGCGTCCGTAAAAGTGTAACTTGTCGAACTCGGCAATTATTAGGTATCATTTTGCTATATGGCTTCATTGAGGCATAGGATCACGGTTTTTCTATAAATCTATATTTTACATCACAAGCTCAACACACTCTTTTACAAACACAAAAATAAGAATTTTCGTTTCATGGATATGTTCTAGCCCATGAGTTGTGGGTGTTCAATGTGGTTGCCGCAACAATCTTGTACTTCAATGTTTAGCCTAAACGAGAAGACGCAGCATATCCCTTAAGGTGGAGGCGCCAGGATAGCCCGCGAAATTCAGACTTTCTTACGTTTTTTGCCATATTTGCCAGTCAGTGTCAGGTTTTATGTTCAACAAAATATTATTCGCGGCCGTAAAACGTATGCACTTACAAAATTGTAGTCATTAAAATCATCAATACAACCCATTTAAGTTCATTTAACCCCATTGATTGATTATTTCATGAAAAAGTCATTCAATGGGATTAAATCTATACATATAATAAAACTGTAGAAAAGTCGTTTTTGTACATCGAAAAAAATTCCAAAAAAAATAGCCAGGGTGTTAAAGGACAACCAATAGAACCCAATTCCAGCATTTTTCGAATTTTTGTCTGTTTGTCTGTTTGTCTGTTTGTCTGTTTGTCTGTGTATTTGTTCGGGCATCACGTAAAATGTACAAAAGCAATGTAGATAGCTTTTATACACAACGATTGAGCGTAACTTGGAGTAACATTTAGTTTTTGTTGCATTGCAATCGGTTCAGTCTATCAAAAGATATTTGAATTTAAAGTGTTACAGAAGTAAAATTAGGGTTATGTGCAGTTGGTCTCACAACTTCCCGTAACTTTTATACACAACAATATGTGCGTAAATTGAAGTAATTGAACATTAAGTTTTTTGTTTCATCGTAATCAGTTCACACACCTTATAAATGGAAAGAAAGAAAAATGTAAATTAATAAAATTATAATAGTTTCCGAAGTAAAATATTAAAACAGCGCCATCTATCGAACTCAGACTGGGCTATATCTAGACATCAACTGCGTGCAGCATTGAATATAGATATTCGATAGATGGCATTGTGCGTGTGACGTTATTTTCTGATTGAGGCATGTTTAACTAAATACTGATGGAGAAATTCCTGACCTATAGGGTACGTGAAATTTGTCACAACAGGTGCTTATTGGCTATTAAAGAGATAGTTATAAGTATACCAGGGAACCCGATCAGTCAATACGGTTTGCCCACACCGACAGTCGATGGGGAACGTATTAACAGAGAGTACGTATCAGAAATTAGTTATCATCCCGTGGAACTCGCAGAAATTTTACAAAATGGCTGCGCAAAGACAGAGAATCAGCGCCAGACGTTTGATAGGGTATGCTGCAGTGTAGAAAACGCCTCGGGTGAAATTCTGTTTTTAGACGCACCGGGCGGAACAGGTAAAACTTTCCTAACCAAAGTTATTTTGGCTCGAATAAGGAACTTTGGGAGTATGAAGAACAGAGTGTAAAGCTCTTCAACCCCCATTGAAAAGGGAGGATCCTCCGACCAGACGGGTGTTATATCTGGTGGGCTACTGCCCTACAGTTGTTGTCAGGTTCTTCTATATAGTCTTAAGTCGCGAATAACTTTACTTGCGCGATGCAGAATTTAGATATATTTCGATTTTTAGTTTATCCTCTGCGTCATAGATGGCGCTGTAGTACTTTTTGTAGTGCCGCTACATCACTCCCCCGCGGAGACTAGGGTCGGTGGTAGAATGAGTCGTTGATTGCCAGGCCAGTGGAAAGTCGTTGCCGCATTGTTCACGGTGAGTCGGAACTGTCTGCGGCGGTAGTGCGAACCCCTTTAGTCGGGGTCGGCGCTGCATGTGCTCCGTTGCGTCGGACGTGGTACAGCGCCGCGATGTGGCTGACTGCTCGCATCGACCGGGAGGTACAGCTCTCAACCGGCCGAAAGTGCAGTGCCAAGGTAGCTTTATGAGGCTGAGGGTGCTGACCAGGAATGTGCTTCCGCTGCATGCTGGTGGTCAGGAATACCCATTTTGAAGCTGGCTGGCTATATGACTCGCTGCTCGAAAACTTGAGGAAGTTTGAGGAAGCTTGAGGAAGTGATGTTGATGACGTCACGTTGCTCGAAGGCTGCGCTGACGTCCATTTCGGGGTCACCAATTTGGGGGTATGGAGAACAGGGTGTAAAGCTCTTCAACCACCATTGAAAAGGGAGGATCCTCGGACCAGACGGGTGTTATGTCTGGTGGGCTACTGCCCAACAGTTGTTGTCGGATTCTTCTGTATAGTCTTAAGTCGCGAATAACTTTACTTGCGCGATGCAGAATTTAGATATATTTCGATTTTTAGTTTATGCTCTGCGTCATAGATGGCGCTGTAGTACTTTTTGTTCTATGTTGCTGAAGTACTTTTTGTAGTGCCGCTACAGAACCAAAATAAAATTTCCCTTGCTGTCGCCTCTTCAGGGATAGCAGCTACATTATTGCCTGGAGGAAAAACGGCACACACAACATTTATAATTCCTATCGACTTAGACCACACGGAAAGCCCGGTTTGCAACATATCGCGAAATAGCGATAAAGCAAGGGTTTTATGCGATTGTGTTTTAATTTTTTGGTACGAGTGCACTACGGCAAACCGCAAAGCTGTAGAAGCAGTGAATAGAACTTTACAGGACATAAGGCAAAATGACCGGCCGATGGGAGCCGAAGAAATTGCTGCCTGTCTGAAGAGTTCTATTCTAAGGCGCAATATATCATCTACACACCTGAGTGTACATATGCGTACACAGTTGCGAGGCTGCGAAAATGCACAGGAGTTTCCCAATTTATTGTTACAAATAGGCGATGGCACATACCCCGTACAAGAAGATGGAAAAGTTATTTTGGTTGATAATCTCTGCTCTTGCGTTACATCACAACAGGAGCTAATTTCTTCTGTGTACGGAGATTCCACAAACATGGGAAATCAAGCCGGTTCTTGGCTATGTCAGCGAGCTATTTTGACTCCTCGCAATGTCCAAGCTACGGCTAATTAATTTAAAAGTATTGATTCATGTGTCCGGGAATAGTAGAGAATACACCTCTATAAATACAGTTATGGAAGAAGATGACGCCACGCACTACCCGGTAGAATTTTTGGATTCCCTCAACACACCCGGACTTCCAGCCCACAAAATAGTTTAAAAAATCGGTGTACCAATAATTCTCCTCAGAAATTTATGTCCTCCAAACTTTGTAACGGCACTCGGCTCAAAGTTACAAATCTGCAGCAAAACATAATCGAAGCTGAAATATTAACCGGTTGCGGCGCTGGTGATATTGTTTTTATTCCAAGAATACCTATAATTCCTAACAACTTTCCTTTCTCTTTCAAACGAACGCGATTCCCAGTCAGTCTCTGTTATGCCATGACGATTACTAAAGCTCAGGGCCAGACATTTTCCGTTGCGGGGGTGGACCTAAGTATTGGATGCTTTTCCTATGGTCTAGCACTAGCATAAATAAAAAAAATGATTTGTGTCGGAATCCTCCAACAGCTCTTCGCACTAAAAAATACATTGTTAAGTTCCTACATCCACGCGAACGAAGTCGCGGGCACAGCTAGTAAAGAATAAGAAACGACTTTCAGAAACGTGTCAACCCTAGACTACATGTCCTAAACACTACGTTTCATCTATTCCAGTCAAAAAGTTCAGAGAAGCTGTTCAAGAAGATGAAGGCGGCGACAGACACGGACTCGATCCCGCAGTGTGAGAAGTGCTCGCGGCCCGTGTACGCCATGGAGCGCATCAAGGCGGAGAAGAGGATCTGGCACAAAGAGTGCTTCCGATGCATCCAGTGTAACAAGCAGCTCACGTTAGTATATTTTTGAAGTGAAAACTTCTTTAGCGGCGTTGAGCACTTTTTCTGTAATGGGTATAAAATCTTAAACTCGCGTCAGGACACGTGACCTGATCGAAAAAGCGTAAGACGGAGGGAGTTCTGAAGTGTTAAATTTTTAATGTAATATAAATTGTCATGTTTGTGTCCGATAGCGCAATAAATGAATATTGTATTTTACCACATAAATGATAGTACTTTTATATTGATAATTAAAGCAATTCGTGCAAAATTATTCCCTAACCATTTCAAAATATCAAAAATGCACAACGTTAATATTCAAGTTTTCACTTCTGCCGGCACTCCCGGAGTGCAACCCGTTGTTTTTTTTTTCTTTTGTTCTTTACTGGGACAAGCCTGCCACGATATTTCCAGCTGCAACTCCTGAAACCTAGAAATCATAGTGGCGATCACCAGGAAAGCGTCGAGGCTATGAAGTTCGGCAAGTCCTGGAGAAATTGTTCAACCTCTTTGGATCTCGCAATGAAATTTATGAAAAAAAAACAGCGGTGGGGTAGAAAAAAAAAGATAAATAATTTCCTTCGTATTGTTGAATCTGTAGTCTCAGTTAGAGGCCCTCCTGGAACGGTTCTTCTAGGATATTCTATCAACTACCAAACACAAACATATTGCTGTTGCTAAACTTGGGTTCGAAGGAAAATTGCTAGAGAAACATATAATCTGATTAAAGTTATTTTAATGCTTATAAAAAATAGTCATACTCCTTGGCACACTCTATCGTTAAGCCGGTGGGCCTGCGCCTGAGCCACCGGAATACGAGAGTAAAGGAACAGAGAGTGTACAAATTTGTGCACTAAAATATCTCCTGTGGACTTTGCTAGTCTCTGTTGATGCTGACCACCATGACCAAAATCCGGTCGGGAGCATAACGACACGAAAATCGTTTCTCCGCATACTTATTATTTATTATTTATTTATTTATTTAAAGCTCTTTAAACTATCATTACAGGTTTAGAAACCTAATGCGATAGCTAAGCCTACATATAATATTAACTATTTCAAATAACACTATTACTATCTAACAATTACAAATAACTACACAATACATTAACACAAAATTACTTATAACTAAAACGATACAACCTTATAATTATTTATGTTTTTTGTTATAGAGTGGAGACTTACCAGAGTGATCACACGACGTTGTACTGCAAGCCGCACTTTAAGCATCTGTTCGAGCCCAAACCAGTGGATGAAGAGGACGTCACGGACGGTAATTATTATCAATTCAATACTAAGCTCAAAGCCTACTGCTATTAGTTTGAAACTATCCCAAAGTTAGTCTCTCGCATTCGACGAAAGCGATTCATTGCCGTTTTGCTCCCGTTTTAGAACCCCATTCAATGTTATTTACGGTCAAAGGTTTTTTTTTAGGGTTTAATATAGTATTGAGAGGATACCAGAAGAAATATCATTCATGCCTCAGTGATACTTGAAGCAAAATGGCATAAAATAATTGCAACTTTTGACGCGATACACTAGAACTTGACGAGCGACGAGTTGACTCTTGCAAGCAGATTACTATTTTGTTCGCGCCATTCCGTCTTGTTAATGTATGTTATTGTCTTCATTTATTGTTAAGTGCATGGGCTCGCTGCAGTTATTTTTGGCAACCAATCAAGGCAGCAAGTAGGTATTAGCTATTTTGACAACAATGTAAACAACTTTCTATAAAACCAAAACCGTTTACTTCTTTACAAAGATATAATTTTATTAACTGTTTATGTTTTCCATCACAGCAGCTGTCCCCAAAAAGCATCAGATGATCATCTGCGAGAGTAATCCGGTCGAGTTGCCGCCAGATGTCGTTAGAGGTTAGTAACTGTTGCGTGTTCTTACCAATAGATGGCGGTGTGTACAAATCGCGCTAGGATCGTTCATTGAATACTGATTATTTTTAACGACTGTTATCCAATAAAAAAATCACTAATTGCCTGGATTGTTATCAGAGTTGTTTTCGCCTTTCTCACTCGTCTATTAAATAATCGAACATCATAACTAAGAACCTTCTGTTACTATTAATTGCGAAAACGTTGTTATAATAGGTTTTTTCCACGAATACTCGTATAAAGATAGAATACAATTGACACGGTTGGCGCAGTGGTCAAGCGATTGACTGCTGCGCTGCATGTCGCGGGTTCGATTCCCGTACGGGACAAATATTGAATGACCTACAAGTAGTTGTTCCGGGTCTGGGTGTTTTTCTATCTATAATATGTATGTATTTACAAAAAAAAAAAAATGTATATATGTAGTTTATCAGCCATCTAGCTACCATAACACAAGCATTAAGTTGCTTAGCTTGGAACTAGATGGTGCTGTGTGAAAATGTCCAGGGATATTTATTTATTTATTTATTTATTTAAAGACGACAACTTGTATAAAGACTTGACTGTCGCTACAATGCACCTTAAAATTACTGAGGTAAAGTCCAGTTTTGGATTGTAGAATTAAGAATAAAGAGCCAATAAACAAAAAGGCCGTATGGCAAGATATTAGTTATAAAACCTTGGGAAAGTAGGTACGCCTGTCATGACTGAAAAAAAAAACTAGAACAGTTGTCAATGACAATAAAATAGTCAATTTGAAGAGTATCCGTTTGGTATAAGTATTCTATTCTTTGCTCAAAGATAGATTATCATTAGTACTAAATGTATATGATGCTCTGTGGGAATATATTTCGCCAACAACGTTACTTAAGCCTATTATAACCCGTGAAACTTCTCTCAACTCAACCGTAATTAATATTCCTCGTCCGTTCTCGCAGCATCAGACAAACCAGACCTTGGATTAGAAGAGCTCTCCCAGCTAGACGTGAAGTCTCGCTTCGAGGTGTTCGAGCGTAAAGCCCACGCGCCCGAAGAGCCCCTCCCGCAGGAGCCACGAGCCCCCAGAGAGAAGACCGCGGCTATCCTGTCCAAACTTGCCAAGTGAGTCCTCATTTATATATCATATTATGCCAGCTTTTGTCCACGGCTTCGCCCGCGATTATGTCAGAAAGTCATCATCATCATCTGCCTAGCCTTTTCCCAACTCTGTTGCAGTCTAACTGGATGACCAGTATTTTACATGGAGCGACTGCCTATATGGTACCTCCACAACCCAGTTAGCGCTAGTTAATACGATACCCCTTGGTAAGACTACCTGTAACGACTGTCAAAGATCTACAAATGACAGCCGGAACCAACGGCTTAACGTGCTTATTATGTCTGAAATTATCCCACGAAACGAAAGTAGTACTGAGATATAGAAGTATGTGTTATCCATCCATAAACTATCTATGTGCGAAACTTATTGAATAACAATCATCCGAACATACAAACTTTCACGTTTATTAATAGGCCATCGAATTTTGGGCCAGACATAATGTAAACTGTTTACCATCGACACGCTGAGAAGAATAAAAAAAACACGTACGGTACAGGTGGATGAAAATGATGGTTATAATATGTCAGGAGCGCAGGATCTCCTGATAAAGGTTTTAACACCATCCTCCATTTCCCTAGAATTTTCCTAAATATTTTGAGAGCGGCTTCCAGTTTATCCGGAAATAGCTACATACCATTATTTCACGAAGAGCTACTGATTATTAAAACGGTGAAAGAAAAATCAAGGCATGGTGGTGTTATCTATACAAATAAATAAAATTGAAGTGTCTGTTTGTAATTTTAAAATAACAGCATTTTACTGAATGCATATGATAGTCCATACGGTACATATAAAAAAAACCGGCCAAGTGCGAGTCGGACTCGCCCATGAAGGGTTCCGTAGCAGCAAGTGACATAATATAAAAGTTCTTGTAGTTCGTTGTAACTTTGATCGATGTTTTAATAATAGAAATCGTATTAAAATAAAACTACTTAGGTACTAGATCTCGTTCAAACCAATTTTCGGTGGAAGTTTGCATGGTAGTGTACATCATATATTTTTTGTAGTTTTATCATTCTATTATTTTAGAAGTTAAACATAATTTTACGCGGACGACGATTGTAGGCAACAGCTCGTCAATTGTAAAACTCTACTAGTCCTAACTATCCTCTGGCAAACATAATCAGTTTACAATATGTGACAAGTCCTCCTCTCTGTTAGAGAAACCGGCCCGTAATCCACCATGCGAGCACAAAGCGGGTAGTCAGAAATAAAAATGTAAAAACTACGAAAATACAGTATCATGAATCATACGTATAATAGCGTTTTCGTGTCAATTCGTAAACGTCGCGTGTTTTTATATTTCTTTCTACCAGTCGTAAAAGTCAAATAAATAAAAAAACTACAGGACTGCGTCTGAATCAACTTTTTCTATATGCCTACAATCAAGATTAAAAGTTTTTTTTTCTAAATTTTGCCACATAGAATATAATGCGTACCTACGTAAAAAAAAATAGTTTCTATCTCACTCAATATAGTCGTCCTTGTAATGCCTTACTGCGTTGGACAGCAATTCCCATATTATTTGGCACTTTAATAACACTGAAGGCACTGTAGAGTAAACATTTGTGAATTGAGTCCTGTGGAAAATGTACACTTATAACCTCTTTTGCCCATGGGGTAGGCAGAAACTACACTACAGAAATTGTATTGAAACAACAAGTTGGTGGCTTTAGTTTTGTAGTGGCATAAGTACATAAGTACAACAGAGATATAGTACAAAAAATACTACAGCGCTAGCTATGACACAAATGAAGCACTGTCATCAAAATTCTGAATCGCAATATTAAAGTTATCCGCGACTTGAGTCCATATAGAAAAACCTGACAACATCTGTCGGGCAGTAGCCCACCAGACACAACACCCGTCTGGTCGGAGGATCCTCCCTTTTCTATGGGGGATGATGAACTTTACACCCTGTTCTTCATACATCTAAAGTTCCAATTATGGCCACGAGCCAAAATATCCATGTAGTACAACTATATAAATTGAAATTTCACTAAGGTTGAAACTATCTAAACTGGCACGTACTCATCGTTAGGTCCGAGGTAAACCTAGCTAATCTTGGAGAACTACAGCTAAAAAGAAAACAATATTAAAAACACATCTTTCCCCCTTGTGATCTTCTCTCAAAAAATACATAATTTAAGAAACT
Source organism: Eurois occulta (assembly GCA_950022335.1). NCBI lineage: Eukaryota > Metazoa > Arthropoda > Insecta > Lepidoptera > Noctuidae > Eurois > Eurois occulta. The sequence goes on from OX465502.1 coordinate 10,915,892, forward strand.
ATCAAAACGCTTTAGTCGCCTTCTCCCGCTTGCATCAGCGGTTAGCAAATGTAACGTAAAAATGCAATACAAATAAAAAAGATTTACTATCTTCCAAAACGATATTTTTTCTATCACCAAAATGCAACAAAACCTGTTTTCTTCTCAGAATTTATATTTTCATAATCTAATTGAGAAAGTATCAAAATGATTCACTCTGTATCTCCCGCTTACGTCAGCCGTTAGTTAAGTACGGTAGCTATTACCAAATATTACGTATTTAAAATGCAAAATAAAAAATATTATCACCTTACAATTCTAAGGATTTTTTAAGTTCTGTAGTATGTAACTTTCTATGTCCCTAATAAATAAAATAAAATTTTCTGTAGTATGTAACTGTTCTATGTCCCTAATAAATAAAATAAAATAATTAAACAATTTTCTCCACAAATCTTCATAATATAAATAAGAAAGTATCAAAATGATTCAGTCCTTGTCTCCCGCTTGCGTCAGAGGTTAGTTTCAGATGTTCTATTTCTGTTCGCCATGAGAACCGCCCGTCTGTACAAGTGTTCCCTAAGGCGAGTGAGGGATCGACCGTGTCGATGTGTTAGGTGTACATTGACGTTTGTGAATGAGAATATCGTTTTATGAACGAGAGCAAAAAAAAATAAACAGCAACCAACACATTGAAACGAGTATGCTTAGATGGTTTGGCCATGTGGAGAGGATGAGTGAAAGGCGACTAACAAAAGGTATTTACAAGACAGATGTGAGTGGCAACACCGGGAGGGAACGCCCTAGGACATACACTGACCTTATTGGTAAGGTTCTTCAGAAAGGTCAGATGCGTAGTACTTGAACTTGCGTGTATGACCAGTTGTATGAACGTGGACGAGGCAAAAGGAGTATGTTAGGATCGTAGCAGGTTGCGTTCTGTGGTTTCTGCCTACCCCCATGGAAAAACGCGTGAGTTTATGTATGTATGTATGTAGCTAACAAATTAAATTGCAGCTTTATTTTCTTCCAAAATCAAAGTCATGGTTCCCTTGACTACTTTGGTCGACTACTTAGTTTTGGAGTTAGCCCTGAAGTCTCATACCAAGAATCAACCTGTATAAACTGATTTATCTAAAGCCAGATTGATTTCTAGGCTTTGCTGCAATACGAAAATTCACATGATTATTTTATTGTCTACGTAATTTATAAGGTTTCGTTAGTCGCCGGCGATAAAAAGGCACTTATTTTGATTTAAGACTTATTAGAGAGAAAACCTAGTACCGTCATGGATAAAAACATAAGGCACCTTTCATCCTGGACATAATAAAATTATGTATTAAAACAAAGAAAAGCTAAAATACACGCAGAATTCGCGGGCTGCTTATATTATTACAACCGTAACAGCTGAACAGAATTCGATAACGATTTGCACACAAATAGACCATAACTTAAATAATCTTTCCTGTAGAAGATAAACCGGCCAATGTATTATAAACAAATCAATATCATCAAAGTGCTCAACACACTACACCGAAGATTTTTTCAGCAACCAGCATGTTCCATAAGCTTTTTTATAACGACAAACTATTCTGCATCTTATCTGCACCTTACGCCATGATTATAAGGGTGAATATTCTTTGGTTTTGATCTAAAGTTAATTTGGTAATGATATAGAAACTGATGGCTATCACATTGTGCGCGGTGTTCCGTGAAAGACGAACGAAAATACGGTTTAAAATTAATTTCTAAGAGATTCTAAAGTGATCGTGAATTTTGAGCGGTGAACACTTTTTGTTTGTGTTTCGTCGGGGTTTTGTGCGTGCAAGTTTTGACCTTAGAATATGTACAGGTATTTTAATGTTTTTTTTACCGTCTATTAGGTACGCTTGTAATATTAAGGACCTGGGCGACCGAGCTCTGCTAGTGTGAAAATAGAGAAAACGAATTTTCCCAGATATGAGACCTAGCTAGATCGATTTTTCGCCTCCGTTAACTTCTAACTTTTATTAAAGTTACAATATTAACTTTTACTTAATATTGTAACTTTCATCAAAATCGTTAGAGCCGTTTTCGAGGATGTGATTAAAAATACATATTATGTAGAATACAGAAGCAAATAGTACCTACTATGATAGTGTTTTTTTTTGTGTAGATGTTAAAAATGTTGTAGATAAGAATAATGAGAAAGAACTTTGAACATATTTTTATTCCTTTTGTTTACATACAACATATCATAACTTCACGCCTTTAATCCCCTAAGGGTTAGGCAGAGGAGTAACTATATTGTACTGTCATATCCCGCTATTGAACTCACGGTTCAGTTCCAGTTTAGTTGTAATGTAGAACTCTTCCTACTTAACTTTTTGGTCATTTCATGCTTCTTCTGCTTTGCGTGTCGATGGACTCAAATAACACCCGACCAGTATATAGCCACCTGCACAGCTCTTCCGTTGGCTTCGTTTAAATCCTGGAAGGTGCAGGTGGCTATACAGGATGGGCAAGAAAGGAGGTGGGGCATATCCTGCAGAAGGGCTCCAAACTGGCATTGTATTTGGGACGGGTCGATGATACCCCATTTGACCAGATTATTTCTACAGCGGCCAACACTTTCGTGCTTATGAAGTAGACACTTGTTATGAAAATAGATCAGAAGCATAGATCGAAGCCAAGGACATAGCGGGAATTAGTGTGCACCGGATGGATTAAATACAGTAACGTGTAATGAATGCAGGTTTTTGTGAATTTCTGGGATATTATTTTTATTTCCCACAATACAATGTCAAAGACTTTTAAGCTGTACGCCCATCATAATATTTAAGAAAATATCATACTTGAATCATTTCAAAACTCAAATTGCCGATGTTGGTCTCACGGCTGCCAAGCTCAAATGGAACTGGGCTGGCCACATCTGTCGCATGCCGGAGGAGCTATCCCAAACAGCAGCAAACTGCAACGCGGCAGGCCCAGAAGGAGATGGCGGGACGAACTCGACTCTTTCCACAAGGATTGGCGAATAACAGCTATGGATAGGGATACGTGGAGTGAAGGGGGGTCTTTGCCCTGCAGTGGGACACAAATGGCTGATAATAATCATTTGCTGAGCTTTCCAAACTTTTTAGTGATCAGCTTCCAGTCTAACTGGATTTACCAGTATTTTACATGGAGCGACTGCCTTTCATTGGTATTACTTATGAAAATATATACATAATTATTTACTGCCTTTCTGATCTTAACAACCCACCCAGGCCGAGCACGATAACCTTTGGTAAGACTGGTTGTCAGTCTTTCGGGCTTCTGACTCTGGACTTATATATTTTTTTTGCTTTATCACAGAATATGTGTAGTTTATATAACTGTAACTAGTGACCCGCCCCGGCTTCGCACGGGTGCATGTATTATACATATAAACCTTCCTCTTGAATCACTCTATCTATTAAAAAAAACCGCATCAAAATCCGTTGCGTAGTTTTAAAAATTTAAGCATACATAGGGATATAGGGACAGAGAAAGCGACTTTGTTTTATACTATGTAGTGATTAAAATCTAACCGCTCAATGTCTCGTTTACTCAGGTTCAAAGCGAAGGGCATGGACGTGGGCGTGTCTGATGAATACCTGAACGGCGTCCCCATCGAACAGAGCTCCAGCGAGCCGGAGGAAGATGAGGATGGTGAGTTATGTGTTCATGATATCTCTACGAGTTTTTATTTATAGATAAAAGTAAGAAAACAGTAATTATTAAGTATACTCATTGATATATATTATATGACAGTTTATCCTTCTTACAATACCTAGGTAGATGATGGAAAATGGATATAGTCTTTTGAAGGAGAAATGGTATATGGTGTTCTGGTAATTTGATAACTTTCATTAGATTACTTTTTAGCCGAGATAAATAGTTGAAATGTTAATGGTAACTTTTCTGCAAAAAGTTATAAAAAACGACCACCCTGTTTAACATAAATACTAAACAGGTTGATCGTTTTTAAAAGCTTTTATATACCATTAAAAAAGTTGTAGGATTAAACTTAAAAGTAAAATTAAATCTTTGTTTCCACTCGCAGACGAAGACTCAGTCCTAAAGAAGTCCTACAAGCACACAGCGAGCCGCGAGCAACCAGTCTCCTTCTGCAACATGAGCGAGATCGTCGGCAAATTCGAGACAGGCCAGCACACCTCCTCCGAGAGGCATCGCGAGAGGAAGCAGGAGATACAGAACATACGCAGCAGACTGTTCATGGTAAGAAGACGATTTCTGGATATATGAACCTTTTTTTTTGGGATGGGAGATCATCAAATGACTCCTTCCGCTCTGGGCGGAGCGGAAGGGAGTGTCAGACTTGTACTGACTAAAACCCATCCATGTTCCTTCTTTTGCCCTTTGAGTTCCAGGGCCGCGGTATCTCTTTCGAACAGTCCCGCAGCCCTTGGATATATGAACCTTGGACCAAGAATTTTTGTAGACGAAAGGGAAGTTCGTTCGGAGTGTTCGGCAGTATTTGTGTTATTTTCCAACCATTTCATAGGTATTCGGCTTTCATTTAGCGCATACCGATTGGCAAATACCGATGACTGTTGGGATAGACGTGTTCTTGTGGTACTTGAATGAAATGATCTTTGTTGCAGGGGAAGCAAGCTAAAATCAAGGAAATGTACGAACAGTCAGTGCTTCAGAGCGAACAAGGTAAGAACTATTATAATTTCTTCATTAAAATAATAATAAATTACAAAATGGACTCGACAATTTTATTGTTTTAAGGAGAAAACGACATTGTTGTCACTGTTTAAGGTCAAAATTCAACAGGATTTGTATGAATGTATCTTCCGGATAAATAACTTCAATTGATCCAAATGTGAGGAAAACATGAAAATTGTCTTTCTGACCGTTTTCGATCATGGCGGCCAATCTCAGAAGGCCAGCTATCGACACTGGAAATATTACAGTACACGCGTGTGTGCGCAAGCACAACTGCACTCTCTTCCCTCACTGGCACAGTCCTTAGGGACGGCAATCCGACACGACTGGAGACAGATCAGGGGCAGAACCAACTTCGTAATAAGCCTTTTACGTAATATAACAGTTTCACGGCCACCTAGTCAATTTCTCGGCAAAAATGTCGAGTGTTGATTGGTATCAATTTGAAGGCGATTAGGAGTGTTGCCAAATTACTTTGTAGTTGATGTACATAACGTATTTTGTAATATTTGTTTATTTTAGACGCTACTAAATACAACGACATGGCTCCCGAAATGGAAGGTAATGTCTTGATTCTTTGGTCGGTGATCATTTTAGAACATGGATGGCGGATATTTGAAATGTCGCAATTAACTTTGAACGTGCTGTTGGATTTTCAACTTTATGGCCTTGAGCCGAACGTTGTAAATGCCACAAGGCGCTCAATGTCCTTTACGGGATTTCAAATCTCCAGCGTCGCCATGTTGATAGACTGCTATCAGTAGTTGAACATAGAAATCACGTTAAACCATGCTGTTTTTTTTTTGTCAATTTACATTTGGGGAAGCCATCTCATTACACACTACATACATGCATAAAAGCACGCTTTTTCCCCTAAATTTGCAGACACTTTAGAATTACATATATTTGGTACGACCACATTCGTACATTCCGTCAAATGCGAGCGCTGGTTACGAGTTATACGTAAATTACAATTTACTTTTGAAGTCGAACTCCCATACAACTATTTCAGAACTTTTGAATTTATTTAATTACTTGAAGAGCAATTCCAAATGCTGACACGGTTCCCGAAAAAAAAGGTCTGTTACCGACCGACAGCCGCACAAGTGAACGGGGAACCCTAAGTAGGGTTGCGAATTCTCGTAAATTAAGATAATTTTGAAATAAAAAGGTCCTTAAACCCTTCATTCCATCCCCAGGCGTGACCTCAGCAGACAAAATCTCCCGCGAGATGGACGTGAACGCGGAAAAGTCGCGCGCCATCAAGCAGCGCTTCGAGAACGGAGAAGTATTCAACGACGAGAACCAACCGCCCAAGAACCGTGAGATCGATGACAGGTCACTGTTTAACGAAGGTAAGCTCATCATCTTCCAGCCAGACACGAGACCCATCATTATCTGCCTACCTTTCTCCCAACCATATTGGGGTCGGCTTCCAGTCTAACCAGATGCAGCTGAATACCAGTATTTTACATGGAACGACTGCCTATCTGACCTCCACATCCTAGTTAGTACTGGATGAAACGATAAATATTTCAACATGCTGACCAAAAATTCGAAGACATATGATATCGACCAATTTGCACTAGACACTCCCCTGTATCCCAGTAGTGGTCCAGCGGTCAGATTTCTGAGGTTTGATAGACCTCCCCTCCCAGTCTCAAAGACCAGTCCTCTGCTTCTCCCACCCATCAGATTCCGCGAATTCGACAAGGTCATGCGTCGGTTGATAGTGAAGGATAATCTTCATAATGTAATGGATGCAGGGTTTTGGAGTTCCATGTCCAGGTCGGCCAAAGTTTAGCAGTAGCAGCTCAGAGTGATCTACACCTTTGCCTAACGCTTCGGGAAAAGCACTTTTATTTTTACCACATACTTACATACATAAACTCTCACCTTTTTCCCATGGGGGTAGGCAGAAACCACACAACGCCACCTGCTGCGTTCCTTACATACTCCCTATTATTATTTTATTTTTATTATTTATTCCAGGCATCGGCAAGAAGTCCCGCTCGATCTTCCTGGAGCTGGACGCGAACGCCAAGAGCATGCCCCCCACCTCCCCGCCGCCCGGAGATGTGCCCAAGCGGAAGGAGATCGTGAGTACCTACATCTATCTATTTTTATATTGCAAACGGATTTCTTAAACCGAGGAATACATTCAAACAATATAACAAAATTATTATAAAAGTGTAAAAGTTGATTTTTAACTATTGAATTGTATAATATACAGAAATCTCTAGTTATAAGACAAAAACACATGATATAAAATAGCTATTTGTTAAAAGCCAAAGAAACTTATATTATAATCTAGTCTCTTTTACAGATCATTTCGTTATGACAATAAACCCTATCATTTAAGTTATCAAACCCGTTTCTGTTCCCGCAGCCGTTCATCCCCAAGGACGTGGTCCGCGCGGCCGACAAGTTGGAAGACGTGAAGATCGAGACGTCCGACATATCGGACCGCTTCAAGTTCTTCGAGACGTACAAGCCCAAGAGTGAGCGCAAGGAGTTCCGTATGACGCCGCCCAGGCAGATACAGGTACATATTTTTAGGTTTTATCTTGTTACATAATTTATTTTTTTGTTATACAATTGTATGTAGTATCAAGTTCCTCTACCTGAACAGTAGATATTGTTTGTCTACTTCGAATTTTAGGCTTATAAACTGTCAAATATCTTCAAATGATTTAAAATAATGTGCATTATAATGTGGAATTCCGTGCCTGTGTCGGTGTTCCCAAGTTCATATGACCGCAATCTATATAAGTCGCGAGTTAATAGGCTTCTTTTGGGTTAGCTCGTTCCATCGTCGACCTCATCTCTGTCCTCAGGACTAGATTGAGGTCAAGAGTAGGCCCATTTAATATATTAAAAAAAATATGTTGATGGTTAAGTTCAAAATCGAATGACAAAATTTGACAGTGGTAACTTGATGCGCTGGCGATTGTACATATCTTGAGATTACTTCTGTATTTTGACAATAATAAGATGTCTGATCTAAGCCGAAGAGCCAGGTGATCTGTAATTCAGGACCCTCCTACCTCAGACACCATTCTCCATCTCGATGTCGAGATAAATAAATATTTATGATTATGAAGATCTGTTATTCTTTGTTAATATTATCTTTCACACTATTGTATAGAATCCTAACACTAACAGAGAGATGTGTTGCTGGGGAGTTTGTTCTGCCATTTCTTCCCAGCTATAACACTAAGAAGAGTCGAAGGTTAGGCGTTTAGGGGGACTGTGTCTAGTAAACTTTAACGTTCAAAAAGTGCTGATTATTAGCCAACTTTGAATAAATTACTTTTGATCTTGTTCTTGGAGAGGTTGAAACATGGACTAAGGATACACATTCTCAGTCATTTGATTTGATGAAATTTTGACGTTCAAGTTTTTTTCCCAGCGCCCAAAATCCCCGTCCCCTGAGATCTACCACGAGCCCAGCGTGGTCCGCAGCGAGGACGCGGCCGTCGACACGAGCGTCGCCGCGTCGCGACACACTGCGCAGCGCATGATCAACGTGTTCCGGCAGCTGGAGCATCAGCAGAACAAGCCTGATGATCAGCAAGGTATAAGAAGGAAAATAAATTCTGTCACCGTAAAATTAACAGGGCATTTAATTTGATTGGCAACGCCGTGCGTGATGGACTGCAACATTCAAGTTTTGCGAAGAAGAAGCGACAATATCGCCCAAAACGCAATCAAAAAGTAATTTTTTTAAATCCCCCTAAAGTTGCCGTAATAAAGAGCTTAGTTTCAAATTATAGAATTCCTCCATATGAATATCAATGGAAATTGAAAAAATACGTCGTAATAAATACTATAATTCCTATTTTTCAGGTCCCAAACCCCTAAAGAGGTTCACCCCTCCCCCTCCCGGCGAGAACAATCACCAGGGCGACTCCTCGGAAGAGGAGTACTCTTCAGAGGAATATGAGGAAGAGGACAGCGAGGATGAACGTCGCCGGGTGTACCTTGAGGCCCGCCAGAGGGACGAGGCTCTCACACAGGTCAGTTGGAATTTATAATTTACGTATGCAAAGAACATCACCCAATTGTCATAACAGTGTTAAGTTCTGTATATCAAACTAAGTACGTCAACGAAAAAAATATTGCTGGGAAACTACTTTTGTTTGGAGTTTACGGTATGACTCTCAAAGTAGCATTAATAATATTGTGCTGTTGGATGCATTGAATATAAAAAAATAAAATAAAATAATTTTAATTAGAGTATCACTGATTCATAATAGAAATAATACACAGACATACAGTCACATTACATACACAACTTTACTAATTCAATGATGAATAGAAGAGAACGGGGTTCTTGGATGTACATATTCAAAGTAAAGTTATAACATCTTGTTTTTTTTTTTGTTTAAGCTTGTGGGAAAGTTGGATCTTTGACCTCCAATATCTCTGTATCTACAAGATACAGATCAAAAATGCACCTTTTATTTAAGCAATGTATAACTGGTGTCCCCAGGCGCAGACGCTGGCGCGCACGAAGAGCTTCCGCGACCGCTTCGAGCACTGGTCCGAGTCCGAGCCGCAGCGCTCGCCCTCCGCCGTCGTCATCCAGCGCGGCCCGGACCAGGACGACGACGGCGAGTCGCAGCTCGAGACTGCCAAGAGGTGAGTCGCATGGAGCCTGTTTACATCTTAAAAAAGACTAAGAAAATTACTGAACTTATAAAAAGTTGGGATAAACGCATCCTTCCGAGTCCTCATGATGGTGTTGGGAAATTCAACAGGGTAGAAACTCTTGATCCTTTAGTATAGGAATGTGAATCCGCGAAATAAACCAAAGATATCTAAAAATAAAACACGTGATGTCGTCTTGTCGTGGATCCGCGTTCGTACTGATTGTTTATGTTGCAAACAATTTAATTAAAATGCTAAAGGATAATTGTGTTATCGATTCAAAAATCGACGCGGTGTAAACATATCGTGAATACGTTATGTTTACACCGTACTAGGGCCTCTCATTAAACAAGTAATTGTGACTGACAGTATTATAACTCTTTAAGTGAGTCTGGCAGCCTGACTTGGATTGGTGGGTGACCTGGGTTTCTGATTACCCTTTAAACAGAAAAAAAAAATAACTACCTACAACAGAAAATGAACAGCTTTTAGTCTAGTAGCTAGTAGTTTAGTAGTAGTATATAAAGCTCAAGTTCGGTCCGGCATGGAGTATTGCTGTCACCTTTGGAATGGCTCATCCAAATACCAACTAATCCTCAATTCTGTTGAGCGCAGTACCAAGAGACTCATTGGTGACGATATGCTGGTGGGTACCAAGCTTCATAACCTGGCCCACCGGCGCAAAGTTGCATGTCTGTCGGTCTTTTACAGGCTGTACTTCGGTGAGTGTGCCCAAGAGCTCCATGAGATCATTCCACCATCTCGCTTCTTCCATCGGGAGTCCAGACGTACTGCAGGTTATCACCCATACCTTGTCAATGTTCAACACATTCGCACGATGCGCTTTGCTACATCGTTTATTATGCGCACAGCCAAGGAGTATAATTCCCTGCCTGCGTCGGTGTTCCCAAGTTCATATGACCCCAATCTATTTAAGCCGTGAGTTAATAGGCTTCTTTTGGGATAGCTCGTTCGACCTCATCTCTGTCCTCAGGACTAGATTGAGGTCAAGAGTAGGCCCATTTAATATTAAAAAACTCGGGGTACATACATAACCATCCTTTTTTGGAGTCGATTAACCAATGATGACGTTGTTTGTTTTTACAGCTTGCGTCAGAAGTTCGAGAGCATGAACGTGACGCAGTCGAGCGTATCAAAAACCTTCGCGCCCAAAGTCAACAGATTTGTGGTGAGTAACACGATACTAGCATTTGTCCGAGGGCTCTCAGGCATCAGGCACCGACCCTAACATGGTTTGGAAGAGGCTAGGCAGATAAGATATACTAATACCATATCTTTTGTTTTGTCCACAGTGACCGCCGCGCGAGTCCACTACCACACCAACCAAAGCAATATTAACCCTTTATCGTAGTAAAGTCTCCTTTATATACTACTTGCCAACTATTATATCCTAGTACATAAGTTACGGTTGTAGCCTATCGACGATTCTCTAGAATATATTTGTTTACATTCGGACTTCGGGAACGACTGATAGAGAATGCATTTTAAAACAAAAAGTGCCTTAGAATGTGCAATTTATTAAAGAAATTGTTTTAGAAAAATCTACAGAAAATCTCATGTTTTATATAGATAATCAAGTTATGAAGAATTTATAGAGTATTGTTCAAACATGTTGTCATTGCCATTATATAACTCATTGAATGTCATTATTTAATTTAATTTAATATTTATAATTGTATGTGAAAACTTATTGTTTTAAGCTTAGTCACACTTAACTATAGAGAGAATTATCGGGATACTCAATAAGATATACAATTATATATCTTACGTATGAGGAATTCTTTATTTATGTTATTTACAAAAGTTTATATATTATTTCTAATATAAAACTTCGTATTTATAAGTCAAATCGAACTTGCCGATCACTTCTTGTGATTATTTAAACTGGCAATGTTATGTACTCTGTCTTGCCACAATATAGTTATAATTTTATCTCTCTGTGCCATCTCAATGTTCTAATAATCTCGTATTGTTTAATAATTATTATTATTGTTTATAATATCGCATGTTTATTATTAATAGAGATACATCTTGAAATGTATTATAGGTAATTTTTACTATGTGACTGAATATTGGATTCTCTATATTTATTTGTTTGTACTTAAAAAGTTTTGCCGATTTTTTATATTATTCGAGAGTAAGGAAATGAATAAATAACAAAATTTTATTTTTGTTTCATTTTATTTCCATCACAGCCCCATTTATTAGTAAGGGTAAACTATGAATTAGGACACATACTTTCAATCAGTTCTCTCCGAGTTTGTAAATGTGCTCAACGGTTTTATTGAACACCCTTCACCTTACGTCGTTTCTGTATAATTCGTGCCTTGGTCAACCAACGATTCGAGGACTTTTATACATTTAGCAATATTTCGTACTTTTTATTAAACCGCAGCTAGTTTTGCAGCAGTTATTCCACATTGCTCGTTTCGAATTTAAAGTGTTATAACTCTTTAAATTCTTTCCGTGATCGTCTTACTGAACTAGAATCTTTAGCTGGTGTAGAGGGTTGGAGTTGATTACACTGCCAGCTGCTACCAAGTTCGCTAACCAGCTTTTATACATAGTAGCAAGTAGTAGGGTAGTGTAGTACTAGTGGTTGTAGTTTTTACTCGCAGAAGTCCACTTGGTAGCAATTCTCGAATAATAACTGGCCAATTTCATCTTGATTTGCCCTTAAGATTTTCAGTGATAACACGAAAAGTAAAAGTTTTGGTAAACATGCATACTGGCTGACGTTTCGGTCATGTTTTTTGTTTGAGGCTTTTTTTCGAAATAAGAACCCTACCCTACTGTATGACTGTATGCGTTCTGTTCTTAGAGCATTAATTAACCTATGGAGACGGCAAGCAGCGAATCACCGAACAATTTTTTCTGCCACTTGTCGCGGGAGGCGAGGAAAACACATACAGCACACTATGATAATTTGACAATCACGCACAGATACGTGCTTCCTATTGCTACACACGCACACGAAAAAATAATAACAACATACAAAAAAAAAACACATACATTGACAAATTTGTGCGTATTTATGCATTAATCCTATGACAACAAACACAAAGTGCTAGTGATGTGACAAAAACAACGAGTAGTAAATATTTGAATGAATGAACGAATTCATTCCTTTTATTTTCTTAAGTAACAAAATACGTAATAATATGATTATTGGCCTGCGAAACTTCGTAGGTAGCCAGTAATAACAAAATAATTTATAGAGCTCTATGGAAAAAGAATGATTGTGTTTATTTTTAAAGTCAAAAATTTTTTTGTCTAGACTAATATTATAAAGAGGAAAGATTTGATTGTTTTTTTTTTGTTTTAAGCCCTATTGCTGGGCCCTTTTGCCTTTCCTATATGAATGACGCTACATATGGCTAAATCTCCCATGCATTGTAAACGAACTGGAGATGGTAATAAAATAGTGGCATCCGTCTTACAACAGTGTTAATCATATGCACCTATAGATTACAACTCAGAATAGTATGAAACTGTCAATTTCATTCTGTATTTAGGGTCGGGAATTCTGGAATCATACTTGAACTCGTTCTTTAATACGGGACTAATACGTAGTCAAAAAGTAGGAAAGGGTAGAATATAAATAATAAAATAATACATTCATTCGGACTTTTATTTGTTAAAAATAACACATTTACACGTCAGTTTTTACTAAACATCCGGGTATGGATGGCTTCATAGTCATGGGCACTCTAAATATAGTGTTTATGCCCACAAGTAAAAGAACAAGAGCGTCGGTTGCTTTGTCGGAGCTGTCTGAAATGGACTCAAATCCGTGGTTCACATAGCCAAAATATCTTTTTGTTCTAGGATCCCACTCTGGATATAGCTTGATTTTCATCTCGTCAAAAACAAGAGCGCAGTAAATTTTGTTCTTTATTTGTTCAGCTCTAAGTTTTAAAGCAAACAAGCTCTCTTTCGTGAAACCGGGCTGTCCATCTATGTTGCTATACCACTTACATAAAGTCCTTGGATGAGGCAGACAAGTCTGAAATACCTTACGTACGTACTTATAAGCCTTTGCCGAGTAGTAATGCAAAGTGAGTGCAAAAGATCTCAACTCTAATGAATATTTCGTCCTAGGGAGCTTATCACTTTTTTTCATCTGTCGTTTAAGAAGCTCCTTCTCCGTAACACCTATTTTGCTCAAGACTAGTTTATCTTCTTTGTCTATCAGTGATCTTTCTTCTAAATTGTTAAGAAGTTCTTGTAGAGTGTTGACCTTTTTCTTTAAGTATCGCGTTTTTGCTTGCAGTCTACGAATTTTTTTATTTTTAATCTGCAACTGCTTGCGTAGTTTTCTTTTTCTTGGAGTCTCGATCAGTTCACTGACAGATGTTGTCGTTGTTGGGATGCATTGGCTGTATGTAGCTGATGGTTGAGAGTTGGATAAGCTGTTACTGTGAGACTGTAATGATTGAGAAATGGCCGGGCTGGGTGACTGTGTTGACAACGGGATGGATTGACTGAATGAAGAAAAATAAACTTCTTCCGTTGCTATAGGAGGAGTGGTCTTTGCAATCTTTGTGATTGTACTCTTAAGTAATTGTACAGGCGGTTCTTCAGCGCCAACAGTATTATTTAATGTGGGTATCGCGCCCTCAACTAATTTCCTTCTATTATTTGCAAGTTCTTTAAAGCTAGATAACGTAAAATGTTCTGAACAGATTGCACTAGTAGGTACGAGTAGGTCTCCAAGTTTCTGTATTACCGCAAAATATCCTCCAATTTTCTCTTATTACAGGATCTTTTGGAAATCTGTTGAAAAAAAGTAGAATAGAAGTAATCAGTCCAGTAATCAATATAAGTGCCAACAAAATCAAACGAAAATGAATTCTATTGATTTTATTGTGTACGTACTGCGTTCCTGTAACAGCCGTGAAAAACCAACAGGTACGGTCTGCGATGGAATATTCCATTTGGGCGTTATATTATAAAATTCAATATTGAAAAACTCACAAACGAAACGAACAAACTATTATTTTTATTATAGTAGGCGCCAGATAATCGTAGAATAACGGTCATTGACGTAGAAAAACGGAATTAATGACACAAAGCTGTCCCGAATCATCATCTTTCGTGATCCTTAACATTGTCTAATAATGCAATACGATTCACATTTAATTGTTCAGGTACCTATGAACAGTTATTTATTACGGAAAGGTATCACAATATATTTTATTCCACATTTATATGGCGCCTACTATAGACTAAACATTTAAAAGAAAAGAATTTAAATCGACTCGCAAAGAACTGAATGTTATTGTATTTTTAATAATAATAATTTTTAGGGCTCCGTACCCAAAGGGTAACCAACGGGCCCCTATTACTAAGCCTCCACTGTCCGTCCGTCTGTCTATCTATAACGGATCATGAGATACAGCCCAGGAAAAAACTTTCAGTTTATGGTACGGAACCCTTCGTGTGCGAGTCTGACTCGCACTTGGCGGGTTTTTTATTTCAACCTGACTTATTTGCCAAATACCAAAACAAAATGTAGGTACCCACTGAACATAGACTGAAAAAACATTTTTTATTAATCATTCAGTCACATTGTCCCAGCACTATGCAAATCCGATCCTTGTTAGCCTCCGTACTGCGTTTGCGATACCAACGTACCACGATATTTTTTTATCGTAACGGCATAAAAATTATTTCGACATTGTACCTAAATAAGACTAATTTGATGTTTATTTTATACTTACATGTGGTAGGAAACACCATGGTTTCGCAAATTTGAAGTCGCAGATCGCTTTTTGCAAGAAGAAACTGCACAATTAACCATTTTAGGGAACACTTACTTGCGACACAATACGATACACAATGGCGGCAGTCGGCGAATGAACTAGTTTTATATAACGTGCATGGTCATATGGTCAATCGACTTTGGCAGAGGGGTGCGCTCAGCTATGCCGTCTCCATAGGTTAAATGCTCTAAGGTTCTGTTAGAAAAACTTAATATTATTGGCTCAAATGTGCTGGACATCGGTAAAACTTTCATAGCTTAAAATCGGAAATATGACGCTTTAGAATTTATCTGATACAAAACTTGTTTGTATTGATTAAAATATCAGGTTCTATGCGTGACCAATCAAATCAAAGTTGTGCTGTTGGCGAAGATTCTAACTTAGATAGCTTATATCTCTGAAACGTGACGCTTTTGAAGATTGTCTCATACAAAACTTGTTTGTATTGATGTCAACTATTTAATTTATGATAAGGCAGGCCAAATTATATGAGAGCAGCGGTGGCGGCCCCGCCCCGACTTACCAACAGTAAGTCGTGGGTTCGAACCCAGGCAGGCGCATTACTTTTTGTAATTTATTTCATCACCACTGCTTTCAACAACGGTAAAGGAAAATATCGTGAGGAAACCGGCTTGTCCTAGTACCAAAAATTCGAAGACATGTGCCATCTACCAAACCCGCATTGGGCCCGTGGGGTATATTATAGCCCATTCCCTCTCTAGAGAGGAGGCCGTGTGTCCCCGTAGTGGGAACATTATAGGCTGATTATGCTTATGCAGGCCAAATAAATCAAATCCCTTATTTTTCCCAATGGAGACGGTCCAATAGTTTAAAATATATGATTTACGAACTTTAAACCATTACGAAATTACATACGTTGACAATTATACATTACTAAAACTTTTACAAAATTACTAACAACCAGAAGAAGCTCTGGAAAGTGTCGCTATAATGCAACAGACCTGGGGGCCTAAAATAGTCGCTTTAATATAATCATAACAGGATAATAATGTGAATTACGTTACAATACGTAAAATGTTCACAAAGTGACAATTAATACAATATATTAAAATTAACTGCTTCTGTGACCATTTTAAGAATATTTTAACGTAATTCATTTTCATTTATGCTATTATGATTCTAAAAGCGGCCATTTGTGCCCCATTGCTATTTCATTTAACTCATAAGTTAATTTTGATTAAGACAATAAGACACATCGATGTGGAATGTTAGAACTATATAATTCTTGGAATCGGAGATTTGGGGATATTGTTGTTACCTACCAAGAAATTAACCCATTCTGATAATCTCACAGTGACTTTTGTCCACCTAGCGTGTTCCAAGTGAAATACTGTGCGACGCTCCTGAAAATAACAAGCATGGAATGAAAATAAAACAACAAAATCTATTTATAATCTAATTATTATTTTCAAAAAAATATAGGGAACGTGAAACAATAAATTAACCACCTAAACATAAATATGTTAAATATTTATCAATCACATAAGTGTCTGAAGCTCAGACTTGAGACCTCGTCCAACGTTAGTCAAATGTGCCAGAAACAAACTCGGAAAGATTATTATAAATCGGCTAGATACACCAGCCATGTTTACATCAACGCTATCTAGTAACATTATTGCAATTGACATCAATGTAGATGTATAATTTGGCAGTTTAATCTATAAGGCAAGAAATCAGTGTCATTCTCTGTTTCAGCTTACTTAATTTCGGTTTTGACTCGCATCTGACGAACATTGACTTATAAATATTCCCTCTCTTTCACATTTATGATCGAAATTAACACAATTAAACTCTTAGGAAGTAAGAAATAAAAAACGTATCGACCATTCAAAGGCGTTTCGTTTTTCTTTGTAGTTGTGTTGCCAATTGTTAAATTACAATGTGATTGCAACATTTGAAAATGTCTTTTGGATTAGCAGCCCTTTGAGTTTTCATACCAATTTATTTCTGATTAGATTTACTCATGGAAATATTTATTTAAAATTCCAACGATTGATCATTCATTTCTTTAACCGACATCAAACAGAAGGAGTTTTTTTAGATAAGATTTTGGCTAAAATTACTCGTTCCTTTCCGAAAAATCACTTATTATGCATAGGCCAAAATATAATTATACTTTGTCTCTTTCTATAAGTAAATCTAGTCGTGAATTTTCCATAACACTTAACCTATTCAGTATAAAATATACAAAATGTACATTCGATCGCAAAAAAGCTGGGCTAACTTAAAAATTCTCACAAAATTTTCTTACTTTTAAAATTAAAAAAACCAACGATAAAAACTACATGAAAAAAGAAATGTTTTGCGCAAAATATAAATTATTTCTTTAATATCTGTGATCAATTGATTGACATATTTATTTACATTTGGTAGATATTTTAAACCTGGTAATGTTGAAGAACGCGAAATGAATACAGTCAATAACAGTTAGTTTTTAAAAACTTGAAAGTTTCCAAAAACGCGTTCTCCACCAATATCAGATCTTATATTCTGACCTAAACAACTTATAACTTGTAATCCATATCACCAGTCCAAGTAAAAAGTAAACTGCGCGAGTTTCCTCAAGCGCCATCTATTCTCAATTTGTTACACTTACACACACAAAGGACACCGGTAGATGTCGCATTAATAAAAGTTGTAGAATCAGGTCATAAGTCACATAAGTTTCGGTTGCTTTCCTTAGGATAAGCATAGAGTGCTAAGTTCGTCACTAGAATTCGCTATAAATATTAATAATACTGTCTTTATCTAAGTAACAGACATTAAGGGCATTTAATGGGACAAGTCACTATCTTATTGCTGTATTTTTTGTTTTGTTTGCAAGTGGTGCGAACTAAGATATCGTTTGATGTAGATCTATGAAGAACTTTATTTGCATGTCGTGGCAGGGTGTGGTTGAGAAGCTGTGTCACAAACTGTGGCCCATCTCCTATCCTGCCTCTATGCCCCAAAACAAAGTCAAAGTGGCCTCTGCAGTGCCACCGACGACACCCTGGAAGTGGTGAAGTTCTGGACCATCAACACGAAGAACATCGTTTTTAAATTAGATTTCTGGCAATGCAATACACATTGCAGCATCAGTTGACTACCGACTTGTCTTATTTTTCAGACTATTTTATTATTTACCAAAAAAATAACTTTTGGGATAATACTGTATGATTCTTTTGGCGTGACGGAATTGCCGACGCCATCTTATTTTTCAATACGATTCCCACAGGTTTACCAACAGCGAAGAGAGGGCTCTCTTGTCAAAGTCATTTAAGCGCCAAAATAATCTTACAGCACTGTCTTAGTTCGCACCACATTTTAAAGGATAAATATAATTTTAACTTTAGTTCGTAACAATCGTATTACAAAATAAGAAGCTATGGAGCGGCTAAAACATTTGATAACAAAATCTCAACATTATGTTATAATTTTAAAGGTTTTTAACGGACTTGTTTTATTTTTGTGACCACTTTCATTTTATTTTTCAAAACATTTGATTGAATAATGGAAATAGTTTATTTTCGGTACAAGGGTTGGAATTACCCGGTAATGTATTACTAAATCATCTAAAAATTGAGGATGTAGTGTAGGTAGTAAACTAGCAATGCTTGTTTTATTCATTTATCATTATCATCATCCACAGCCTTATTTTACCCACAGCCGAGCATTGGCCTCTCTTTGTTTTCTGAGAAGTTTATGAACATTATCAAATCAATTTTATTGTAGAAGTCGAAAAAAGAAATCAGTGGTCACAAAAGGTAACAGGACCAAAATATATATGAATTTAAAAAACTTGAGAAACAACCTCAAATATAATTATGTCTACCACCAAATTGTCTGTCTCTTGCGATCCTGCGTAATGCGGTATTAGAAAAAATGCGTAGTGAGTGAATAACTCAAACTTTCAGCTTTCGTTTTGTAAAGGTGCAACCACTGCGTCGACGACATCAACCGTTCAGGTTGAGACAGTGTAGTGCAAGGATAACTGTCGGTTGAGGTCCATTGTCTTCCAGAATCAATTTAGATTGTCATCGTCATGGTAAGGGCGGCTTGGGCCGTGCGGGGCCTTAAATTCAGCGCGCTGTCGAGTCGCGTCATCTGAACCGTATTTTCACAAGCTTTTATTTAACTTGCCTTGTCAGTTAGTAGGTTGGGATAGCTCAAATCTTGCAACTTAATTTTAAACCAGTTCCCCCAACCGAATGCGCTGAAATTTCGCACACGCCTTTGGCTCTGGTGACAATACATTTTTATGGCAGACATGACCTGATCCTGCAGCCAGGATCGTCTCCTCACAAGGGAACACCTCAACTGTTAATAGCACGAACACGAAACTTTGTATAGGCGTTCATGTAATCATGATTTACTTCTTTTCGTGATGCAGTGAGCATGGTAAAAAAAAGTTACTTTTTCGATTTTATAGCGTTAAGCTTTTTCTAACCAATTCAAACCGATTCTTTCGACGATAAGAGTGGTGTCCCTAAGAAGAAAAAGATGCGGGGATTTAAGTAGCGGTCGTTCATCGACCGAAATGACCAACGATGGTGTGGTTGCATTTCTTAATACCGCTGATGGTTATACTGACAGTGTGCTATCAAATACCGCATTACACAATGCTACTAAAGACCAGATTTCGATGGCAAGCAGCTGTCTATCAGAATAATAATATATATATAATTTACTCTTCTAGTGCAATTTTTAGAAATATGTGTGAATAAATTTATATTTACTTAGAATTTAATTTATTTAATATTATTCTTTCAATTACGTTTTCGTTTAAAACTCTCTCAAATCACATACGCGACGCAGTTTTAGATTTAAAAGATTATCTGTGGCCAAATTAAACTTTTACTTTATCTTTCGTTTTAGTTGATTTCTTAACATTGTTTCCATTTTAACAATGTAAAATGCTGCAGAGATATAACCGAAAATAAGTTCTGTCTGTAAATAACTTTTAAGCAATTTGATATTATCATGGGATACCTGCTCTGGTAAAATGATTTGTCGAATATTATTTGAAAATAACGCCTGAGTGGATTATAAAATGAAAAATGATTACTCACAAATACTGCAATGTTTTGACTGAATGAATAATTTTAGCGAAAATTGACATATAGGGTGACTGGTAATTAGTGACCGATACTTATAACACGTAATTGTACTCATGATAACAAACAACTTTCCAAAAGTATATATATTTTTTTAAATACTCATTCACTTTTATTATAATAATACACCGATAACGGCACGTGGCGGCCGGACTGTGGCGCGGGCGCCGCTTACGGAGCAAGCTTGCAAGCCGCGCGGGTGCACTGCCTACCACTGTTGCACGGTACTATAGTAATGAGACAGAGCGGCGTCACGAATTTCATACGGCTGTTGTATTATTGTGATAAAAGTGAATGAGTATAAAAACAATGTTTCTTCGGGAAAGTTGTTTGTTATTTTAAGGACAATCATGTGTATAAGTATAGGTCACTAATTACCAGTCACCCTATATTTTTTTTTTCTATTTATAGTTTCGTAAAAAACTACGTTTATGTAGAATTTAATTTCGAGTTTGAAACCGCGCTTTGGCTGTCAATATCAGCTGTGTAGACTTTGCAACTCCCGAAATAAAATCACAACATACTCGTAAACATGTAATAAGAAATCTAAAACTGCGTTATCATCCATTAACCGTCTCTGCTTAGCCTCTAAGAGGCTGCTTAAAACATTATATTTACAGTGTACCCTAGTACTAAGAAGTTGGTGTTATTTCATGAAGGACTCAGAACTATTTCACATTATATTTCGATAAAGATTTCTCCTACAATTTTCTAATATATTGAAGTGCAAGTGTTGATGATTTCATTTTGCAAAATCGTGTTGTTTTGGCCCCTTCAATTATATGGTTTATGTTATAAGGTTTTAAGGACAATTTTCTTAGCTACGGTATAAAACGCCGGGAGTAAAGAGTTTGTACTTGAAAATCACGTCCAAATCCAAATTCCTGCATTGACTACGCGTCACTCAGCCAGTCAAAAAGACTGCATTTTACAAAGCGTCCAGGCATTTTATAGTATCACTAGTTTATTTAAATACACAGCAATGGTTTCACGCGATAAAATAACAATTATACTAGAACATAGTACAATAATAAATTAGTTAATAATTTTCATCTTGATCATTCATGCAAATGAGACATACAAAATATGAGATCCTCTCCGAAACCAATATTATTCAAAAGTGATCAAGACCTTATAGAGAAACTTATAACGACGTACTTACTGGTCAAAATCCTTCACGAAACACTGCCACTTCACTAACTCACTACTGCCACTCACTCTAATCAGGTGGCCGTTGCACCACGTCTACTGGTAACTTTCCGCTGTCAACTGTCACTTTTTCTGACTTATCCCTACTGCTGTCAGACCGGTCCTTGTGCTTGTCGTTCCTCCTATCGTCTGAGCTCCTGTGGTCTTTCTTATGATCCTTCGGTCGGTCTGACTTGTGGTGCGATGATTTGTGACGAGATGATGATGAATGTCGACGGTGGTTGTCTGACCTGTCCTTTTCAGACCTATCGTGCCTGATATCTGTCTTGTCTGACCTCTCTGATCGATCTGAACGGTGTTTGTCAGAATCCTTGTGTCTGTGGTTTTTGTCAGGTTTATCTGACCTGTCTGCTTTTGTGTCTATCTTGTCTGATTTTTGGTCTACTTTATCAGATTTTGGTTCTGATTTCTCTGTTTTAATTTCTGTTTTGTCTGATTTTTGGTCTGATCTGTTCCTGTCTCTGTCGTGCCTCATATCTGGATTGTCGAACTTTATTTCCGTTTTTTCATACCTCTGTTCTATGTTATCACTTTTGTGTTCCGATTTCTCTGGTTTGGGATCCAATTTGTCACTTTTATTATCCGTCCTGTCCGATTTTTGATCTAATTTGTCAGATTTGGATTCACTTTTGTCCTTGACTTCTGTTTTTTCAGATTTGGGATCAATTTTCCCTGGTGGCTTCGAATCAGTCTTTTCTGGTTTCAACTCGATTTTGTCTGACCTAGCTTCTAATTTATCGGACTTAGATTCTGATTTTTCGACCTTGATTTCTGTTCTGTCAACTTTAGATTCTGTTTTATCAATTTTTGATTCTGTTCGTTCAGGCTTTGATTCTACCTTTTCAGACTTGGATTCCGACTTATCAGACTTAGCTTCAAGTTTGTCAGACTTTGAATCTACTTTGTCAGACTTTGTATCAGCCTTGTCAGACTTGCTGGTTTCCGGTTTGTCTGGCTTCTCTGACTTTTCTGCTTTGGTGTCCGTCTTTTTGTCTGCGTGTTTGGCTTGTGTCTCTACGCTCTTCCTGTTGGGACCGACCTTGAGGGCCGTCTTCTGGTTCAACTTTTGGTGGAACTTTGCACTCAGTGCTCTCATCTCAATGACACCGGCTTTGTGTTTTTCTGCTGATTTTTTGGATTCTGTAACAAAGAATAAAATAATATAATCTGGTAGTTCTCGTCTGGCTAACGGCCAATACTTGCACAGGCACAACCAAGTGGCCAGGATTATTCACCAGTAACTTGCCTTAAGTATAAACTTGTGGAATCTGAGGTACCATACTACAGGTATGTGCCCAACACAGTTCTCGAGAAAGACCATGTCACACTGTACTGGGATCGGTCTATCGTCACTGACAGGAATATTGTTGCCAATAAGCCTGATATATTAGTGATAGACTGATCAGCGTGCCGCGTAATGATAGTCGATGTTATCATCCCGCATGACTAGAACCTCGTGAAAGCTTGGCACACGAGTTTGTGGAATGTGAACTCGGCTATCATTGTGCCGATAGTCGTTACAGCCAAATGGCCTGATGGCAAAAAGCCTCGAAGAACATCTGTCGAGACTCTGATTCAGAAGGCAGTACTCCTCGATACGGCCCGCATTGTGAGGAGGTTTCTGTCTCTGGAGTCCTAACCATCGGTAGCTTGGGCCCTGGTCTCGACACCAACGGACCACTATTTTAAAGTTTTTTTTTTATGTAAGTATATGGTTTTTTTAAACAAATATTTAAAAATGTAACAAATGTGTAGAAAGGATAAAGGAAATAAAATAATTGATACGTGTAAAGAAAAACAAAACGACTTGGTCCATTCAATTTCAATGTAGCGGCTGAGTCTCGTTTTTACCAAACACTTGGGACTACAATTAAACTCCTACAAGTAATTGGAAGATAAGTTATTTTCTAAGGTATAAATAGCTCACCAGACGTGTGGTTGATGGTGACAGGTACTGGGTCTGCCGGTCGCTCTTCAGCCGGCGACGATGCCTCCGACGTCGGGTAGTACTGCTTCAGACGTAGATGCCATGCTACCGAGAAAATGTAGGGTTTAGCTTGTGTTAGATGTGGATCAGGGTAGAAAGTAACGTGGGGGCATGATCATACTCCTCTATCATCGTGTTGTGTGGTTTCGAACCAAATTACCGACATTTACATGCAAAAGCGGGTCGAGCGGCTCGAAAGCTTCAAATTTTCTTACATCAGCTTAGGTCAGCATCGTTTTGGTAATAATATGACTTGCATCCATACCAAATTTAAATTTACAGAATGATCATCATCTGTCTAGCCTTTTTCAACTAAGTTGGGGTCGACTTCCATTCTAACCGGATGCAGCTGACTACCAGTATTTAACATGGAGCGACTGCCTATCTGACCTCCACAACTCAACTAGAGATGGCGCTGCCGTCACGCAAATATTGAGCTCCTTAAAAATTATTCCAAAAAAATGAAAAAAGTCTATTTAGCAGTTATATTTCTGTATTACGATAAACAATAAAGAGTAAAAATTAAGTGAAAGTGTTATCAAAACGTAATTTACGAGTTTAACAAAGTTATAATGTGTTAAAAATTCTAATCACAAACTGTACTAAAACTGTGTTCAATAAGTGTTTAATCTCCAAAAACTCAAAAAACGACATACAATAACAATGTGTTAATATTACAGTGTTCGTATAAAAGTGCTACCAAGTGTTAATTTAGTGTTTAATTCAAAATAAGTACAAAAAACTGAATTTAAAAAACTGTAACTGCGCGCGCATACAAACATTTTAAATTCAAAAAAGATGCATCATAACGAACTTTTCTATTATTATATCCAACAGAATACTAATTTCACAACTACTTTCACAAGGCAGTTTAGCACATTAGCATAGTGCATGACCTGCCAAGTATGAGGTCGTAAGTTCGCGCCTCGCAAACTGCATGTCTTTTTGTGAATTTTCAAATTATAAAATTGGTCTTTGTCACAGTTAAAACGTAAATAGTCATAACTATTGGAACTTAAAAATCAGAAAGATTATTACGAACTATTAAAATGTTTGAAATAGTTCTAAAATCGAAGAAAAGTGAGTGAAATACAAGTGAACGTGTTAAACGTCGAAACAGCATTTGAATAACAGAAAATAAACTCAAAATTAAATAATTTGAGTCTTGTATCATGAACTTTCTGGAGAACATTACGTTTCGTGTTCGAGGCACTCGTCGTACTCGTTCAATGTCAGATTCGCAAAGTAATATCAGTCAAATTGAAAACGAAACACTGGATGACACTGCTATCAGTCTCCCTGAGAGAGATGACACATTCGACCACGAATTAATATCGAAGCTAAAGGAACAAGTAGAAAAACTAACTCTTCAATTAAGTAGTTCAGAAGAAGAAATTAAAATACTTACATTGGAAAATAGAAACCTTAAACAGTCAAACCAGGAGTTGGAAAAGAAAAATGAACTTTTCAAACAAATCGCCAACTCTCCTACTAAGAGAACCAGGAAAACATCTTCTACTCCAAAAAAAAGGGAAGCATTACTTAGCAAAATTACACAAACGGAGCAAGTAAATACGTCTGACATGAAGAAAAGTAAGGGCACTCAAACAACAATGGATATTATGGGGTCATCTATAGAAGAATCTGCGGTATCACCAGCAATCCTTCATTCAAAAAGCCATAATGAAGACCCGGAGAAAAAACTTAATAAAATCTGTATTATAAGCGAAAATAAATATAATAGAATACGTACAATTGCAGAAAATAAGTTTGAAAATTATGAATTATGTCATTACCTAACACCATACTCAGGAATAAATAACATGTTTCGCGACTTGGAACCAAAGCTAAAGAAATTCACTATGAAAGACTTCTGTATCATTTTAATTGGTGAAACAGACTTCAAATCTACTAAGGACTATTCTAGCATCATTCTAAACATAAGAAAAGTACTTGAAAAAATCCAACACACAAATGTTGTTATCTGCATGCCGACCTATAGTCAGTGTATTAGTAATGTTACTTTGTACAACATGAGAGTAGAACATTTTAATAATCTGCTATACCAAGACATTTTAGCACACGAACATGCCTACTTCATTGACTCGAATAAAAAACTCACGTGGGACTACAAAATGTACAGACAAAATACAGGATCAGTAAATAATTACGGCATGAAAATAATTTTCCAAGATATCGCCGCACTTATGAACTACGTGCGTGAAAATACCTTCGCAAATACAGAATCCGAGAAAATTAAAAATATGGATGAACAACAAGCGACAGTGCAGTTTTTTCGATTATAAGCACCTTAACGTGATACATCAAAACATTGCCGGTTTACTGAATAAGAGCAGTGAGCTTACTGTATGTCTTGAAGAGATGTCAGAGAAAAATACCGAAATCGACATAATCTGTTTATCTGAACACTTCATGATAGCTGGCCATGAAAAGACATTGTATATTCCGAATTACACTTTAGCGGCATGCTACTCCAGAAAGGACAGTAAGAGAGGTGGTACATGTATCCTTGCAAAGAAAGGTCACCAGTTTAAGGAGCTTCAAGAAATAGCGAAACTCTCCATAAACGCAATATTCGAATGTTGCGCTATTGATCTGGCAATGTATGATACGATTATTGTTTGTGTGTATAGAGTACCAAAGTCCAATAACTTACCTGTATTTTTTGAGCAATTAGAGAAAGTGCTATTTACTATTTGCAACAAAAATTTAAAAAGAAATGTCGTAATTGCAGGTGACTATAATATTGACTATCTTAAGCGTAATAATAATACTTTGAGAGATCTAGAATGTTTGCTCTTAAGTTACAATTTAAAGCTAGAAATAAAACAGCCGACTCGACTTGCAAGCGGCACTTGTATAGACAATTTTGCACATAATGTGGGGAAGAAGTGTAAATCTGATGTGATTGACTTCGGCCTGTCAGACCACACAGCGCAAGTACTAAAATTACCGGTTAGTAAAAAAATCTTAATAAGCCATTGGCGAACAAATAAACGAGACTATTCTAAAGAAAATATGCTAAAGTTCAAAAATTATATAAAAACTTTTTCTTTTTCTGAAATTTATAATACAAATAACCCTAGCACAGCATATAATATATTTTTAGAAGCTTTCATGATGCTGTATAATTTATGTTTTCCTTTCCAAAACATTACAATAAGAACCAAAGTAAAACCTCAGTGGGTATCGCATGGCATAAAAATCTGTAGCAAAAAAAAAGAGAGAGCTTATGTGGAAGTATAGACTAAATCGTAATGAAGTAAATAAAACTAACTTTAAAAAATACTCTAAAATATATAAAAAAATAATTAATTTAACGCAACGAGCACAAAATAATCATAAAATAAAATCATCTACTAACAAGTCCAAAGCCACATGGGCGATTATAAATAGATCTAAACTCAATTTACCAAAGTCTACTATCACTTCCATAGAAACTAACCATAAAACTATAACCAGACCAGGACAGATTGCGAATGCTTTTAACAATTTCTTTATAGAAAAGATAGAACCAATACCAGACGCTGGTAAGAACGTAACCGTAAATATTTCTAAATCCAATCAATCTATGTTCATGGCACCTAGTACTCCATATGACATACTTCAAATTATAAGATCGCTTAAAAATACTACAAGTGTTGGATACGATGGGATCTCTACTAGAATCTTAAAGTATATTGCTTATCATATCTGTGACCACCTAAGCCATATCATTAATTTGTGTATAACCACTGGATCTTACCCGGATAGTCTAAAAACTGCTATTGTTAAACCCATCTTCAAAAAAGGCAACAAGCAGAGTATGAGCTGCTACAGACCTATTGCCCTTATTCCTATAATTTCGAAAGTTTTTGAAAAATACATTTATAATCAAATCTATAACTATTTAGAAAAAATTAACATTCTTACGGAAAACCAGAAACGTTTCCGCAAGAATAAAACAATAAACATGGCTATTTTTGATTTTTTAAATAACGTCATGGGAAATGTGGATAAAAGGAAGCCGATATGTTCTATTTACTGCGATATGACACAGGCTTTCGATTATGTTAATCATGACATTCTCCTCCGTAAACTGGAAGCTTATGGCATTAGAGGCAATGTACTAAATCTTGTAGAATCTTATCTGAAAAATCGTAAACAATTTACAGAAATTTCTAAAATAAACATTAATACCAAAAAAGAAGAAACGTATGCATCAAAAAAACGTATAGTTAAATATGGAGTCCCGCAAGGGAGCGTATTGGGTCCTTTGTTATTCATAATCTATATAAATGACTTGCCATTAGTAACTAATTATCCAGTATCACTTTTTGCAGATGACAGCACGGTCACTATTAATTCTACAAATAAAGATAGCTATGAACATGAAATTAATAATACAATCAATTTAATAATTAACTGGTTAGATAACAATAATTTAAAAATCAATCTTGAAAAAACAAAAATTATGTTCTTCAGTCAACGTTTAGAAGCACCAAATATTAATGTTCAACACAGATTAACTGTTATAAAAAATGTAGACACAGCAAAATTTTTAGGTGTAACCATTGACAAACGTCTGAACTGGAAAGCACACACAGAAGAATTAAATAAAAAAGTATGTTCTTCTGCTTATGCCCTCTATAAACTCAAACCTATTATAAATACCAATGCGCTTCTAACAGCCTACCATGGTATTGTCGGCTCCATATTGAGATTCGGAATTATATTTTGGGGAAACTCTACTAATAAAGAAATCATTTTTAAGTCACAAAAAAGGTGTATTAGGGCTATGTTTGGTTTGAAAATGACTGATAGTTGCAAACAGTACTTTATTAAATATAACATTTTAAGTCTGCCTTCTTTATTTATTTACGAAGTAGCAAATTTTATACGAACCAATCCTAACCTATTTAAGAAACTATCAGACGTTTCTATTCGTAATCGACGGGATAATAATATATTATGCGTACCAGGATCAACCACGGCATTGATGCGTAAAAGTGTTTTTTGTTTAGCACCAATCATTTACAATAAAATCCCAAAACCTATTAGACTAATGCCTACTGCTCTGTTTAAAATACATTTAAAAAAATATCTCATAGCCAAATGCTATTATTCCATATCGGAATTTTTAAATGACCGCAATTAATTAAATATATACCTAAAATTACGACATTTTCACAATTTGACCCCCACATCTGTAAAAGAATACTTTATTTTTTAATTAGCATTAGCATTAATTATTTAAATTCCATAGTTTGCTGTGTAGACTCAATTGTTTATAATTATTTTTTATGGTTAATACTAAGCCAAAAATATGTTGTTTTGTACGCCAGAAATGGCAAAACATGTAGATCTACCTATTATTTTAAGACCTTGCACATATCATTTGATGTATACTCATGTTTTACAATAAATAAATATTCTATTCTATTCTATTCTATTCCAGTTTGTACTCAATAATACAATACCTAAGACTGGTTGTCAAACTTTCGCGCCCCTGACTACTTGTAACGACTGTCAAAGATCTACAAATGACAGCCAGGACCAATGGCTTAACGTGCTTTCCGAGGCACGGAGGAAACTCGATATGTAATGGATCCTCACCCATCCACAGACCAAATCAAGCAAGCTCTGCTTAACCTTGAAGATCGTACTGTGCGACTTTAATTATTAAGCTACGAGGTACTCAAGAGAATTTACAGAATTATAGTAATTAAAATAAGCAATATCAAATCTTTTGCAATAAGCAACAAACTATTTTTATAAAATTGTCATAACAAGTAAAGTGTTTACAATAACGACTCACCAACTGACGTGACAGCAGACACAGTCCTGAACTGGTGTATAATGTTCCTGGGCAGGAAATAGATGTCGTCGGAGCAGAGCGGCAGGCGTGAGTAGCGCACGCCTTCACGACGGAGCTGGTTCAACTTCGCTTCCTCTAACCTGAGGAGGGAATAGAAATTATAGTCAAGTTATTGGCAAGTAGTCGCCGCCGCATGTAGATAACAGCAATATCAGAGGCATTGCAGGTTGCAGGTGTGTTATCAATTGTCATTTGCCAGTAATTATTACTTTAATAACTACTTGCTTTGCCTTGCTTTACTTTAATACCAGAACCTATCCTTCAAAACAGGAACGCAGCAATGCAGCTTTTTTATATTTTTTAAACTGCTTGTGCTTGGCCCCAACTCGCCTGATGTGAAGCGATGATGCAGTATAAGGTGGAGTACGCTTGCCTAGAGAAACCGATTCACTGGAACTTTGAATTGATTCAGATTATACTTAATGATCAGGGAACAGAGAAGCCGGCAGTGAATTCCATAAATGTGGAAGAATAGTAAAAATCAAAATCTTTATAATGCCTCCTTCAAAGTAGGACTTAGGATGAATATGGCCAAGACAAAGATTATGGCAAATTTCTCCTGCAATTCAAATCCTTCTGTCAAGGTCGGAAATGAAAGGTCGGGGAGGGTTGACCGTTATGTCTATCTTGGTCATATTCTTTCCTTTGGCAAGGAGCATCAAACAGCAGAGATATCGAGACGAATCCAGCTAGGGTGGGCTGCATTCAGCAAATTGGACGACATTCTAAAATCAGCCAAAATTCCACACTACCTGAAGTCCCGTCTCTATAATCAGTGTGTTCTGCCCACCATGACGTCCGGTGCTGAGACGTGGACGCTCACACAGGAGGCTGTGTACAGACTCAGAGTAGCACAAAGAGCCATGGAACGTTCCATGCTCGGCATAAAACTAATAGACCGAGTTCCAAACGTCGAAATCCGGAGACGCACGAAGGTCTTCGATATTGGAAATCGCGTTATGGAACTCAAATGGAGTTGGGCAGGACACCTAGCCAGGCGCGGTGATGGCAGGTGGAGTAAAGCTGTGACCGAGTGGCGTCCAAGGAATGGAAAGAGGAGTGTTGGTCGTCCGGCGTCGAGATGGGCAGACGACATTGTTGCCATCGCGGGAATATCCTGGATGAGGCTGGCACAGAAGCGTGGAGCTTGGTACAAGCAAAGAGAGGCCTATACCCAGCAGTGGGTGAAATCGGGCTGTGGATGATGATGATGATGGAAGAATAGCGCTTTGTGACTATAACCATATAACGGTGTCGCTTCGCCGTATCTCTGCTCGTCCGATGATAGAATCGGGATGGGGGAATTAGATTGTTTAATTCCAAATCACACTCTCCGAAATGAAACCGATAGACTGGCAACTTGGCAGTAGATATAGTTGCGGTTATGGAGGCATTAAGAACAGGGTGTATTTTCATCCTCCATAGAAAAGGGAGGAAGGTGTTGTGACTGGTGGGCTACTACAGTCTGACGGTTTTTGTTGGGTAAACATTCTTATCTCCTGGATTACGCTGCTGATAACACAGATAAAGCTACGCGTTTCATTAGAATGCCAGGTTCATATCGTAAAACTAGCCCTAGCATGGTCGAAGATAATACACGTCTGTAGTGTAACCGTGGACTGCTGTGGAGCGGCGCTATTACGATGTCAAAAAGCCTTACCATGTGACACACTGGGAGATAGGAGGCTCATACAGGTCCAGTCCCAGCAGCTGCACGAGCTTGTTGAAGTCGGCCGCGTGGAAGGCCACCACGTCCTTTGTGATGCGCCCGCGGTCAGACTCGTCGCCGCAGTGGATGGCTTTCAATACGCCTGTGAACGAGACGAAAGAAAAGAGGTAAGCCAATGTAATACTAGAACAAAATAAACAGTAAAGGAATTAAAAGTACAGCCATTCGATGAGAATATGCATGCTAAATTCTTAAGCGAAACTCAGCATCACCATAATACCTACACCTCTTTAATCTCTACGGCGCACACTTTGGGAATCCCTGTTCTAGGTAGTCAGTGGCCCGAAAGTCTAACTGGGTTGTGGTCCGATAGGCAGCCGCTCCATGTAAAATACTGGTATTCAGCTGCATCCAGTTAGTCTGGAAGCCAACCCCAACAGTAGGAAAAACGCTAGGCAGATGATGGTGATGCTGGTATCCCCACGATGTTTTCTTTCAGCAAGTAAAGTACCTGTCTGGGTTCAAACCCTCGACTCCTAAGTCGACCCGTTACCACTGGACCAACTGCACTGCTCAACTCACAAAAACAAAGCCAATGGGAAATACATCGAGTCATCATCTTCATCATCATCCGCAGCCCGACTTCACCCACTGCTGGGTATAGGTCTCTCTTTCCTTGTGCGAAGCTCCACGTTCTTATGCCAGCCTCATCTAGGATATTCCCGTTTATACATCGAGTAGGTTAGCTGAACGTAAACTTACCGACTGCAGCTGTAGTGATCCTGTCTAATCCATGCCCCACATGGTCTGCGTGCGCGCGCGTCCTGTCCTCAAACAGGAACTCCCGCGCCTCGCTCCAACGTGGTAGATATTGGAGATTGCGTAGCTCGTTTATGCCAGTCCTGAGCAATGAAAATACAGTTTAGTTAGCATTTACTTGTTTTTAATCGAATAAAAGTCAATGCAATTAACTTTATAGTAAACTAGCGACCCGCCCCGGCTTCGCACGGGTGCATGTATTATACATATAAACCTTCCTCTTCAATCACTCTATCTATTAAAAACGCATCAAAATCCGTTGCGTAGTTTTAAAGATTTAAGCATACATAGGGATTTAGGGACAGAGAAAGTGACTTTGTTTTATATTATACTATGTGTAGTGAAGACAAATTCCTACACACTACGACCACATACTATAGAGTATTTCACTGTCGATTTATTGTGTCATCAGATGAGGAACTTAGCCTACGTCTGATGTCTGGATAGATAAACCAATATATTTTCAAATGAAACATACAGGCTTTATGGTAAGACCTAATAGGAAAACAGTTTGTAATGTTTCTTCATGCCAACAGGGTATATTGGCATGAAGAATTATTACAATAAAATTACTATATTTGTTTATTTACAATGAACCAGTGCTTTTTTTTAAATTATTTGAGTAATATCTTGGACACATACCTCCTCTTCTTGATAGGGCTCTTCCCAAGTTCGGCAGTGGGCACCAGCTGTTCTCCCGGCCTGATCCACAGGATGGGGCCGTCGTTGGATTCCTGTGGCTCCATGTCCACTGCGGACATCGGGCCCCATGGCATTGTCTGTGATAGGAAGAGCAATTTTATTTAAAAATAAATACGTTGAAATGTAAAATACATAAAAAACTCTCCCATTCACTACTACTACTACTTTTGTTGGATTAGATCATTCTTAGGCTGGCTTTCTCCGCAAATCACTAAATGCCTTTAGCCTTAACCCGGCGGCACTCGCTAGGTATGTACATACAGACACGAATACTTTTCTTTATGGGATAAAAATTACCACAGTATTTAAAGCAATGGAATAAGAAAAAATATCATTATTCAATTTGTGAGGACGTTACAGTTTTATTAATACAGTTCTTCAAGTAATATGCCGCACGTATGATGTTGCACCCATATAAATCTAATCATCTACTCACCATGTTGAGGAACGGACAGGTGCCCAGCATATCCAGCATATCAGGGAAGTAGCCCCCCACCTCCTCATGCACTGTGCCCACCAGAGAGATCTGGTGTAAGGGCCCACAGCGGAACGTACCCGCCGCGTATGATTGTTGGACCTGTGAGATAGAACACGAAAATAATTGAATAAGGGGTATGAGAGTTCGTATTTTTCAAAATATTGACTTCCTGACTGTGCGGTCCGTGTGGTGCGGAACACCTCTTAGTCATACGAATCACAGACAGCCCGCTGTGCAGAGCCTGCATGGAGGAAGACGAGACAGCAGCCCACGTGCTTCAACACTGCCCAGAGTTGCCTCATACAAGGCAAAGTACTTCGGTAACCCAGGTACTCTCCGCAGGATCGTCAGCAACACCAGAGCACTGCTGGCCTTTCTCGGGGGGTTGAGTTGGATCGAATGATATTCCTACCCGTACGTAAAATACGCGCTTTGGACGTGGAGTTGCGGACACCAGCCCGTTATACAATACATGACTGTGCAGTGGACGAGAGTCATGAACTGCACCCCTCTCAACTTCCATCACTCTGGAAGAACATCAGCCTGGCTTATCTTGCCACATCATTACATAATTGGCCACTGCAATTAGTCTATCCTTTCATAGACCCTTTCTAAACACGGTGCCAGTGTGGATTCCCTTCACAGGACATGCCTTGGCTGCAGCCATTTTGTTTTTGTGACATAAATAAGTAAACTTACCTGCTGGTAATATCGGTTGACGGTCGTAGTCTCAATATCCGACGCCCTGGCTAGTACTCCTGCCTTCACCGTCAGATTGGAATGGGTATCCGACAGATACTGCAGCAGGCACGGGAACTGCGCCGCGGCGCCTCGGACTACGCCACAGACGAAGTGCGCCCAGCCATCGCTGTCCTCGGAAAATACCAGCTGTTGCGGGAGGAATTCATAAGAATTAGTTAACAAGTTCACTCGCGATAGACCCATGAAGAAAAGGAAGAAAATAAATATGTTTATGACATAGTATTGGGGATTTTTCATTAGGACTATGTTAGTAGTAGCCCGAAGTCGGAATTTGTGCACGGTTGATGGCTATAGGCTTGCCCCCAATTACATGAGGCTTAAATATAATAAATTGTGGGCGTACTGGGGTACACCGCTGCCTAACCCTTTCGGGAATTACAGGAGTGATGATATGATAAGCACTGTAAAACAAACGCCATGAATCATTTATGTGAAATACGGAAAAGGGAAAACTTAAAATACCCAAAACATTATGACGTGTGACGTGTTCGTGGAATATAAAATTGCAAGTAATCTTTATTTTTGGCTTGTGATAAGGAAAAGTGCTTGTTTCAGGTTAATCCAATTTATTTGATTTCGGTTTGACAATAGATTTTCAACGTAAATAAATCCATAATTGTAATTTGTCACAAACTAACGGTAATAACGCGGCTATTTCGTCCAAATACTTCATTAGGAATCAACCAATATTAGTTCGTAAAGAAGCGAAATTGCTACCAACAACGATTTCTAAATCCTGCTACTACTTACATTTTTAAGATGTAAATACGCCTTTTCTCTTTTATTTCAAGTATTATTAGTTTTCGTATGCAAGTGACAACGTGCGTTCGTAAGACAATCCTGATATAAAGCTCTGTTTGTAACTGCTCACCTTGAGGAACTCCTTGGCCAGCGATTCCTGCTGTGGCGCGCTGAGCATATCCACGTCCCGCTGGTGCAGGTACACCACGCTCGCGCCGCCGTTAGGGTGGGTCTCTACTCGCATGAGTCTGTTGGCAACAAGACAGTTGAATTGGAATACTCAGATAATAATCAAGAGAATTTCCATGTTGTAAGGGACATCTTGACACAAACTACTATGGATCCAGGATGCGGTTCTAGAAGAATGCACTGAATCTTTGTTAAATGCTTGTGTTCTGTAGAATCGACATCTCTCCAGCATCCACTAGTCACTTCAATACTATAAAACCATTGACGATTTAAGAGGAATCTTTCGATCTCGATACGATTTTTATCACAAGATGTTGAGCACCGAAATAACTTGTGTTCTAAAACGCCTGTAAAAATAGTTATTAAAACTACGGCGACAGCTTCCGAAGCTTTAAGAGCTTCCGAAGGATTAACACAAAACACCTTTTCTAAAGTATAGATATCCTAGAGTAACATCTGAAAAAAATAGCTCACCTATGATACTTGAGCTCCTTGACCGTAGGAGTCTCAGCCAGCGGCCCCCAGCTGTCGTTGGGCAGCGGCGCGCCGGCGCGGTCCCGGCGACACTGCACGCCGATGGAGCAGCGCTTCACGCGCGCGCGGCGGCGGCAGTGGTGGCAGGACGATGATGATGAAGATGAGTGGCGGTGTGATGACCTGAGGGTACAACATGGAATTTATTATCAAGATTTTGAAAATAAACAGAATGAAATGGTAGGCCTTTTAGAGGTATGAGGAACAGAGTGTAAAATTCTTCGTCCCCCATGGAAAAGGGAAGATCCTCCGAGCAGACAGGTTACACGTCTGATGGCCTACAGGCCCACAGCTGTCGGTTTTTTTCTACATGTCCTTAACGGAGAACTTTTAATATCGCGATTTAGAATTTTGATTTTAGTTCTTCATTTCGCGTCATAGCTATAGCTGGAGTTCTTTTTGTCGCCTTGGTTATGTCTGCTACAGCCTCTTGTTGATTTACACTACACTGGTGCACTGCGAAAAAGGGTGGGCCACACAGGCCCAGTGCGGGTTGGTGGCAAGATGTAGTACATACTAGCAAATCATTCAAAGGAAACACTGTGCACTACAATAGGCTAATAAAGAACAAAGAGAATCTTACCTATCCCTCTCCCGATCCTTTTCCTTCTCCCTATCTCTTTCCTTCTCCACTTTAACCTTCACATCACTTTCACTTTTTACATTCATAATAGCGGGAAACACTTGTGAGTTGACCTCCTGTTTAATTTGTTTCAGAGGCAGTTCCAGATTACCATAGCAAGGCAACTCTCTTCTTGGGTTAGACTGGAATCTTATCGCTTTCATGGATAAATTGAAATGGGTAGCTGGTCTCCTCATTCCAGAGGGGCTTTCCAGTAAGACATTTTGCCTTGATACTCTTGGGTACTTGTATTTACACATGGACCTCTGAAAGTGTGTGTTGATGATTCTCAACTGGCGTGAGACTGACGAGAATATCCTTTTAGTGACTTCATCGTCAGCCATTTTGTTAGACATCTGTGCTTGCTTCCACCACGCGTGGATACCTCCATACCAGTCAGATTTGAAGGGGTCACGGTTAATCTCGGCAAGTTCGATATCGTCGCTTGAATTTGTGTTGAAGAGTAGGGGGTTTTTGCCTGGCGGCGATTTCTTCAGGACATTCAGTTTGAGCACCGCGGCATCGGTGAACCCTCCGGAGTCGAACACCGGCCATATCTTGCTCTGTTTGGATGGGCGAGCGTTTTGGCCCCAAACGCAAAGGTCCTTTGAGCTTTCGCTGATTTTGCGCTTCTTGCCTGTGGAAACATAAAAAGTAGAAATAAGTTTATGTTGTAAATGTGATGGAAACCTTCCACTTCTTAATGTCACTAAAACTAAGCGACGCTAAATGAATTATGAAAAACATAACGCATTCGAATTTTCAACTGTGGACGCTGAGCCGAGCGGTAAAAATTCAACCTCGTTTTTATTTAGGCACTCTTTGGAAGTTAGGATTCGAAGTCTAAGCCTGATTGCTTTTGTAAGTGTATATATCGTATATAGTGTATGTATTATATCATAGTTACTTTTTGTAGTGAGTCCAATTTGACAAAATTGGACTCACTACAAAAAGTAACTATGATATAATGGTATAGCTATTACTATTACATAAATGACTTCATATATTTTTTCTAGACTACAAAGTTCACTGACGGTCTGCCACTTTTCACCCTTATGCATTAGTAATAAGACTGAAAAGTGGTCGCCCGTCAGTGAACTCGGTATTACTTGTTATAAATTACATTAATACCCATGTTTCTATAACTACTTATATTTAGTTCTCGCAGTTGTGAGTTGCATTTTTATGAGTTGGATAAACAAGACAATGAAATCAAGGTAGGTACGGGTAGTAATCATAGTTGTTTGTACACCATATGAAAAGCTAGAAAAAACTTGGTTATTACACCCTATTCAAGTATATGTTGAAAACATATTGATGATATTCCAAATTAAATAAATATCTTCTTTATGCTGGTGTTAATTTTAATTTATTTAAGAATTACTAATAAAAATGATTAAATTTGTAGTGTAAACTAGGGTTTATTCGTTGGGCTTTGTTCCCGGGAAATCAAGCTCGAGAAAAGTCGAGAACTCGAGAAATCATGTACCTATAGAAATTAAATCGCCATTTGTTGTGTTGCGTGGCGGCGCGGACCAAAGCGCAGCGGTACCCTTTGATCTCGCTGCAAGCGCTCTGCGGCGTCGTTTTGACACGTTTATTCGTGTTTCGAATCTAGCCAAGTATAGTTTACGTAGTGAGTACTTCACAGATTACGTGATAAATTGAAATCAAACAGGTAAGTCTTTTCACTTTTATTGACACATCATGGCTTTATTATTCATATTATTTTTATCAATAATATAATCTAAAAATGATCTTAAATTTTACTAGGTACGAGTACCTATCTGTTCTTTTCTATTATTTTTTAGTCAAACTTTAATACATAAAATAACTAATGATACATTAATTATATTATACTACTTAGTCTAATTATATTTCGTTTTTTTTTTGTAAAACAACAACACAAGCTTAGTTTTTAATTATTCTGATATGTTTTTCTTATGTAAGTAATTTGAAATTAATTAATGTGTCATTTTAAATTTGTGAGACGAATATTGCCAGTTGTATTGTGTGTGTGTGTACCACATATTACTTCAAGGGCTTATTATTAATTTAAATTGCGTTTGTTATAGATTTTACCGAAATGTCACTATATGATGGATGGATTTTTTTTCTAAATAACCAGCTAAAAATGCTGCTGTGATTATAATTTAATTATAAGTTAAGATATTAACGTTTTCTTTCATGTTGATTTCTTGTTTAGTTAAGAAGCTACTTTTGTTTATAAGGTCTAAATAACCAGCCAAAAATGGTGCTGTCATTATAATTATGAGTCTGAATAATATTATTTCTGTATTTTTTTAAAAAGTTAATTAGATTATTCATAAGATTTATGTTTTTGAATATAATCAATAAAAGTTTTATAATTAATTTGATATTTTTATTTGAGACGAAAACCACTAAATTTAATGACGTTATTGGAACCAAATAATATGAGAAAACGTACGTAAATTTAAATTTCTCGACAACCCGAGAAGCCCCGAGAAATTAGCCTCGAGAATTCTCGAGACCCGAGAAATTAAAAAGCTCGAGAAATCATGAACCCTAGTGTAAACTGAATGTGAAAAAGTAGTTATTCCATAACTATTAATATTGTTTGGAAACTATAAAGGGTGTAACAAGACCCTTAACGAAGCCGAAATGCACTTGTTGTCCCCGTCATTGAGATATTTTTTTGTTCTAGACCATACCTTGGAACCTTTTAGTTACGGAGATAGGTATCAGGGGTTCCAACTTTTTCACAAGTTTTTTTTTTAGTACATGTTTTTAATGTAAGATTTTTAAACATCACGACCCCAGTACTATTCAATCCATCCATCAGCACAACAGTTTGAGTGAGTTACATTGCGTCCTACCGTAAAACGTGATTTTTCACCAGAAATAGTTTAGAAAAGAAAAAGTAAAGTAAAGTTAAAAGAAAAAAAAAAGTTAAAGGTAGTTTTGTTTTTCGTTTTTTTTCTTGTTTTTTTTTCAGCAAATAAATATTAGTCTATTCTATTCTAAAAAAAGTCGTTTCCCAGCAATGAGCAAGGTTGCAGAGCAAAGTTTTTGCATAAAGTTACTTAGTTTAATGTACATCATGGACGTGTACATTACATCGACAGTACACCAAATCGATAGCGAGCCTATTGCCATCAACCGGGCGCATTGCCAATAACACTTTGCCCGACCCGGGAATCGAACCCCGGACCTCATACTCAGCAGTCGCGCTTGCGACCACGACGACTAAAATCAATCAAATCAAAATCCAGTCTAACTAAATGCACTTAAAAACCTGTATTTTACACTGAGAGATTAATTTGGAGTAAAATTCTTGATATCTGCAATATAATTATTGACTTGAATCATTTATTACATGTGCACCATTTCTTAAAACAATCACGTATAAGGAAAATACTTCATTTTATCCTGTTTATTTATTAGTAATCGGAGTTGTGATGGGGTTTTTGAAGACGTTATATTTTCATTTGATGACGTATGTTATATCATAAAAGAAACCTGTGGGCTAATTGCGTGGCACACTTATAATGTCAATGCCTTTTAATTTGAGGGTTCAACCACATTCATTTTTTACTTTGTGGAGCAGACAGTTAATTTAAACCAATGGGTAATGAATTTCTTTCAAATATTGTTCAGAATCTTTCAAAATCATTTCTTCCACAATCGTGATTGGAAGTCTGTCACACGCTTGGATACTGTATTAGGTAGTTTTTGTTAATCTAATTGATACCAAGATATTTAAGGAATACATCAGAAAATCTTAATTTTTCAGAATTTATTAAGGAAGTTTTTTGCAGGTTCAGCACAAATAACATCACTCCCAAAGGGGTAGTACACACGGCGTCACTATGTACTAACCCCTCAAGTTTAAAAATGTTACACAGTTACAACATTGAATTCGTTACGAATAATCTAAGCAATAAATAAAAAAGACTTAATTTTTTCGCCTTGGATTCGAACCCTCGCATCACCGAACGTCTTCATACCCATACGTAGTTTGACGAACTAGCCAGCGAGCTCATATGAATTGCAATGAAATTATTATAGATCTACTATCGTCAGAGTCACTTTATCTTGAGGTCTCTGTCTTTTCGATAGTTCTGTATGAATGATATGTAACTTAAATTATTATCAAATCAAATTGTAAAACATAAATCTTTCTAGTAAAATAAGATCAAAGTTTTGTTAAATAATAGCAATAATAAATATTATTAAATGTTTAATAAAGAATTTTAGTTTTCTTAATTTTTTAATTCTTTATAAATATTACTATTACTAATTTTAATTAAATGTTTTTTCAAAATACAAAAACCAACTTGGGCCTATTACGGATTTGGACGCACATGTCTATTGGGGGGTAACTACTTAATGGAGCAGTGTGTACAAGTTTAATATTGTATTTTG
This sequence comes from Eurois occulta, assembly GCA_950022335.1. Classification (NCBI taxonomy): domain Eukaryota; kingdom Metazoa; phylum Arthropoda; class Insecta; order Lepidoptera; family Noctuidae; genus Eurois; species Eurois occulta. Next base: position 10,956,119 of record OX465502.1, read on the forward strand.
CTCACGCCTATTGCCATTTAATTTTCACAAAACATCATATCGTACGCAAATGCTTTGGATGTAGAGTTGCGGACACTAGCCCGTTATAGAATACAATACAAAATTATACCTATAATACCAAATGTAAGGTTAAACATAAACATCATTTAAAGTAAATACAAAAACTTGTGTTAATAAATAAGACTTATAGTTATAACTATGTTAGTGGCACTTCACATGTGCTGGAAGAAAAAAAGAATCTACAGTACATACACCCACAATTAAATTATCCAGCAATTTATATTTAAGTATATAATTTTTTTTTAAATAAAATTAACATTTAATCAAAATATTAATTATTTACAAACTACAAAACTATAATAGAAATAAATATATAATATCACTACATATTATAAAACAAAGTCGCTTTTCTGTCCCTATTTCCCTTTGACCGCTTAAATCTTTAAAACTACGCAACGGATTTTGATGCGGTTTTTTTTAATAGATAGAGTGATTCAAGAGGAAGGTTTTTATGTATAACACATGCACCCGTGCGAAGCCGGGGCGGGTCGCTAGTATAGTATATAATTGAAAAAAAAAAATGCAATTCTGCATTGTTTTTTTTTCTGATTTTTTCTTTCATTCAATTTCTTATGAAATCTCAATATAGTCATTTAATATCAATATTGTGGAGTGTTGCCAGAGGTAATTTTATGCATTTGCTGTAGAGTTACATAAAATTGCTATGGGAAATAAAACCAATTCCAATGAATGGTTTCTGATAATATGATTGAAGCAAAAGGAGGTGTAAGGTGTTATAAGGTGGTGTAGGACTGTAAGGTGGTCCTTGGTCCTTGCCTACCACCATGGGAAAAAGTTGTGAGTTTGTATATGTAATCGACAGTTACTGAATTTCCAATTGCCTGTGATGTTGATGTAACACTAAAAAATACAGTTCTTAAAGTAATGACCATTTTAACAAATTTTATAATAGATAACACCAGCTGAAAACATAAATAAAAGCACCGGTAGCGAAGGGTCAATTTTTTTAAGAGGTAAGCCGGAGTACATATCTTTAACGTGATTAGGTATATTATTTGTCTATAGAATACTGAGCTGAGACTGTGCCATTTTTCAAAGGGAAGCCCGTAGGAATCGAGTTGTATGGAACCTTCGCCACTGTAAAGCACATAGTTGTACTCAAATATTATATGTTATTCTCCTGTGGTGTCTACCGTGTTTACATAAATAGTAAAATAAATAGTTGGATTTGGAGTTTCAAACGAAAGCCGAGAGTTAAAAATCAAATAGCATGCTTTTGATTCAGGTGTGGCTAGTGACAGTTCAAAAGGGACATAAGTTGTTTACAAACAAGTTGAGTAACTACTGTTATTTTAACAGATTCACCAATATTGGAGAACATACTAAGAGTATGTATACTGGTGACAGTTCAGCTGGAACTGGAACACAATAACTACATAGTTAAGAAAAGGTAGACGAATATTAGAGTATGTGTAAATAATGAGAATTTCTAATTTGAGACATTGCCTTACACACACATATTATATAAATTGATATTATTTCCACTAAAACAAATATCAACTTTAAAGCATGTGTGAAAAGTTGATTTTAGTGTTATCAGTATTATTGATCAAGTCATAAAATGTTTGAAATTGTAAAATAAACTGTATTTTATGTGTAAGTAGTATATAAAGTATTTTTTTTTTAATACAAAAACACATGTTTCTTTGCTTGAAAATAAATTGCAGGATAGTTACAAATTGAGCTGAAATTTTAGGTACAATTATTGTTTAACTATTATATGTATTTATATATACATATGCTATACTATTATATATATATGTATATATTTCTATTCATCTTGATTCAAGATCTAGAACCAATTTAATTTATTCACATTATGAGATATTGTTTCAAAAAATGCCTCTAGGGATCATCTCCTCTTTCTGATAGTGTAATATGCAATAATGTTGGTAAAGCTTGTAGTAATATTTTAAAATATAGTTGGACACTTTTCCATGCATTATGTTTGAGTTTATTTATACCATTCATTGTTTATTTTTGTGTTGAGCTAGTTTTTGCCATTCAAGCATAATATGAGACTGCCGTTTCTAAGTAGTCTTCATTAATTTTACTGTTAATGAAATACTGTGAGAATTTATAATCCTTGGTAATTCTTGACTTGTTTATAATATTCATATTGTATGCTATACTCCATTTGTTTAGGTAGTTAACTAAAGGTAAACAATCTTAGCATGTCTTTTATCTAAAAAAATGACTAAAAATTGTATCTAAAAATGTTTACAATTAGGTATTTACTTAAATAGATGTTAGGTAATTAACTTCATTTAAATAATCTTTGTATGTCTTTTATACGATTTATTTTACATAAAAAGACATATCAAGATTGTTTACCTTTAGTTAACTACCTAAACAAATGGAGTATAGATGAACAGAAAACCTTAGAAAGGTGGCTGGGACAGACTGATTGCAGAGTGCAGGGCAGAGTGTTGAGCCTAGCTTAGGAGTGGTATATATCCAGCAGTGGACTGCAATATGCATAGTTGACTAGATTATTTAAAGCATATGCTTGGAGAAGTCTTAGTCTCATCCTAACTATGCTTAGGCTCAGGAGAGAGATGGAGGCCCATAGTTCACAATTTATGATTTTCACAATAGATCGGCTTTCAGCCTCTTACTGTATTGTTTTGCTGCGTGGGGGGGGGGGGGGCTGGTGACCTGTAACACAAGCTTCTTCAGAAACCTACTTCAGGCACCAGTCTCTCCCAATTACGTTGAACATAAAATTTGTCAGAAAAAAATTTAATCTCTATGGAAACCAGTATCGTGATGAGAGAATAAATAAATGAATAAATTGATTGATAATTCGAGTATTTCCTCAGCTTACAACAAACATCTTGCTGTGAGCCAGTGATTTAGAGTAAATAGGTAGCTTATTTTCATTTTACATTCTAAACTACAATAAGATTTGTTGCAAACACATAGCAAGTTGGTTAGTATGTCCTGCTAAAGAGAGTCTTATGAGATGTTTAAAACATGAAGTTTTGGTTGATTCTGCAGGTACAGAACGTTGTAGGACAAGGGTTTATCCATGTCCTACAGGTGCCACAATGGAAATTAACCATTAAATATTCGAAAAATAATACTTTTAAGAATTTTGAGAACAATAGATGGTGGATAAGTAAAACTACTAATATTTACAACACAGAATGTATTTACCAGAGTGTTTCATCCCCTGTTTTTTTAATTATTAAATTCGGGAATTAATAAAGCACATAATAATATTATCTTGCTTCAAGGCAAGAAATCAAATCACAGAGAAAGACAAACTTTTTAAATCATACAACCAAGGTTTGTCATCAATTTCAACCTTAGGTAATTTTATATTCACTAATAGAGATTCCTTCCATTTTTCTCGATGTTGCGCCTCTTCGCGCCAATTAATGAGAAAGGCATCCAAAGCATCCAAATGATCTAAATTCTGTTATTTCAACTAACTACCGATTCAACAATATTGAATAGCATAATCAGAGTATATACTTGTAACCGCTTCAACAGGAAGACAACACCAACATAGTTGGGAAAAGGCAGATGATGAATTGGAGTAATGTGGAAATAATGGAACTTTCACAGATAGTAGCCTGTTTCCCAGCAGTGGGAATATTACAGGCTGGATGTTAGTGAACCGGCACCATCAGTTGTGGCAGATCATCTCTTAACTGCCAGGGATTATCCAAATCTTTCCTTTTTTTTGTGCATTATTCTCACATATAGAAGCAACAATAATATACCTAGGACTTTGAATACCTAACTTGATTTTAAAAAAGTGGCCATGGAGTTTCTTGCCCATTCTTCTCCATAGTGCACTTTGGAATGGGCCACTGCAGTCTTTTCAGAATTATTATGCCTGTGCCTGGACTGTGGCTTCATCTTTTTGTTTTTGATGGTTCTAAAGTGCCTTTACTTGGTCTATTTGTAAGAACTGCTTTGATATCTCAAGCTAAGACACCACATCCTATCGCCTGTCTTCCACATTCACTGGCTCCAGTCAGTGAACTACTTTTTTAAGGCTGTTCATCCATCTTTTAGCTATTTAAGTAGATTCTGTGTCTTACACACACATACTTCCAAATTGAGCTGAATGTTTTGGTACACAACCAGTATTAATGTTGGCAAATCTTTTCACAATATTTTTTTTAGTGCATTTAGTCAGTTTTTGATGCACATGTCTTTTTTTTTAAATGAAAACAAAATTTATTTCAAAGATAATTACTTAAATTATTTACAAACTACAAAACTATAATAGTAATAAATATTATGAATATTAACAGTTCATAATATTATGCACATGTTTGTGTTTATTTCTATTGGTTGTTGTTTATCTTGAGTAAGTTTTTGTGATGCAAGCAAAAAGAAGACTGATGTTTCCTAGTATTTCAGTAGCCTTAATTCATTTTACCACCTACTGAATGTTTGAATGAGACTTATGCAGCTCTGGGAATTCATAACTTGATTAGATGATTATTATATTGTGTGCTAGGTGGAACAACAGCCTTAAAAAGGAAGAGGACTGGGTGCTGTGGCAGAGCTGCGAGAGGTGTTTATCCATCAGTAGGCTGTGATAGGCAGAGTTGCTTCAATTATTTAAGGAATGTGCTTATAAAAAGTTATTCTATTCCTAATCAGGCTTAGGCTGTCACCAAGACCAACTACTGCTTCAGAGGAGAGAGAGAAAGAAGCCTAAGGATTACAATTCGAACATTCAGCTTACAGCAAGATGTTTATCAGTGAGCCAATGACTTCGAAAAAAAAATTGCAGCTTATTTTTATTCTTTTAGATTATAAACTTCATGAGATTTGTTGCTAACCCATTATAAATTGTTTGGCATGACCAGTTGAATACAGGAATCAACAAGACATAGTTAGGTACAACATAAAGTTATATTTTATCAAAATTGAGATAAATCTGGTAATGTGATGATAATAGTTGAATCTGCAGGTACAGAAAGTAGTTCGACACGAATAAACAGGTGCTAGATTATAAATTACCAACTAAATATTCTCAAATAGCTTTAAAAATTGTGAGAGGGTAAACAGTTCAAAATATTAAATACAACTGCTAATCACAGTTTAGAATGTATTTTTCATGGCAAATTAACAGGAATCATGTATTTTAAGAAGTGAGTCTTGCTTCACGGCAAGAAATCAATTTCGAAGACTAAAGTTGGACTTTTTACATCTTAAACCAAGGTTTGCCATCAATATCAATAACCTTAGGATTTTTTACATTAACCAATAGAGTACCTGCAATATACAGTTATTATAACAAATAGAAAGTACAGGTCTAGTGAACACAAGGTCACAATGTGATGCAAGTGACTCCTAAATGTAAAGAACTATGTCTATTCCCCTCAAATATGGTGGAAACGAGGAAAAGGTCAATGATGGGCAGGTGAAAAGATAGCTATACCGTATGGAAAGCGTGTGTTGTGTTTATAAACACCTGCGACCTCTGAAGTAATGATGTAATTCACTATATGAGAGGTTAACATCTTTCCCACCAAAATATTCCAAGTCTACATACTATAAACTTATACAACGACCTTATTGAATGCCCCAAAGCAACGTGTACAAGATTAGTAAGTACGTATAGAATGAATTAATACCTTTGGATTCTGAGGCTGGTGTATGTTTGGGATCCGTTGACACACTTGTCCCGCATCCTTGTTGTGACAGTTTTTTACTGTCGTTACCGGTACGACGACGTTTAGCACCTTCGCCGGCATCTACTAAGCTGCTGGAGCCACAGTAATCGTCAACGAAATCGCGATTTTCACTAACTTTTACTTGGGTAACTCCCGCTGCGTTCGACGACGCCATTGTCCGACGGCTAAAGATGTAATCAGGTTAAAATAACCACTGTTCTTCAATTAAACATCGATGGAACTGATCAGTATTATCTTAACACCACGTATAGCTTTTACAATCATGTATAATGATTAGAAACACAGTGATTACGAATAAAAAACAACTTGCGACGCCATTTCTCGCTACCTCGCACTTTTTTTAATTTTTTGTGCAATAGAAATTCGTACCTAATGTCATGCAAAGGCCAACGTTGCAAACAGGCTAGTTTGCATTGGTAGGTTTTAAAATATTCATTCATATTATTATTAATTTATAACATCAATTTAAAATTACCTTCTTTATTATTTTATGCTATGCTACTAAAATAAAATAATTATAAAAAAAAAAAAAATTGAATCTTCTAGCTGCATGCGCCATCTCTTGTCATTTTAAGTAAACTTGTTCCCAGCATGACTCATGAGACTTTCACCACAAAAGTTTGTTCAGAACACCGCTAGATGGCAGACAAAGCGAAATAATGAATCATGGAATGGAGGAGTAAAAAATGATTCAGGAAACTATGATTCACGCTATTCATTGTTTAGTTCTAACCACACCGAGTAATTACTTTGCCTCAAGAGTTAAATATCAGTAAAATTATACATAATAATATTTGAAGATTAAACAGCGTTTTAGTACAGAACTGTTTTTCCGTATTTTAGTAAGTGAGGAGCTCGTGGCTAAATAAGAACAGCCGCTCGCCGCTCGGGTCGATCTTTAGGTGAAGCCGTGCTTACCTAGGTTGGTCCGTGGATGGGTGACCACCCATTACATACCGAGTTTCCTCCGTGCCTCGAAAAGCACGTTGAGTCGTTGGTCCCGGCTGTCATTTGTAGATCTTTGACAGTCGTTACAAGTAGTCAGTGGCCCGAAAGTCTGACAACTAGTCTTAATAAGGGGTATCGTATTACCTAGCACTAACTGGGTTGTGGAGGTCAGATAGGCAGTCGCTCCATGTAAAATACTGGTATTCAGCTGCATCCGGTTAGACTGGAAGCCAACCCCAACATAGTTGGGAAAAGGCTAGGTAGATGATGACTTACCTACCTAAGTCAAATTCTATATGCCCTAGTTCCCATATAGCTACTTATAGAATAGAATATCAGCTAACAGTTAGTAATCGTTATGAATAGGTAACTAATTCTTCCCTGAAGTAGGTACTTACCTATTATATTTCACATAGGTAGGTACTTAGATACGATTGCAAATCTGCAAAGATAGCGTTTGCATGGCTACCAGACTGTAAATATGTAGGGACCTACCTATCCGCTAGCTATGAAGGTACTTAGGTACACTACTACATATCTAGGTACCTACACTATCAAGGACAAATTGAATGAAAACAAATAGGTACCTATTTTATCTGTTTATTTGTTAAACATGCTCTGATTATAATAAAACCCATGTACCTAATATATTTTTTTAAATAGATATAAGTAGCTCAAATAGCACAAGTACCTACCTAGGCAGATAGGTTTTTTCTACCGGCTTTTTCAAATTCTTATGACAAACCAACGGTACCTGTCTATGTCACAAGAAGGTCACAGACCCTGGTAGTGTAATCTTAAGATTGTAGGTACCACAGAAATATTAAAAACAACACTTCTTTATTATATCTATGGTACCTAGGTACTATTAGTATCTATGGTTCGAGTTAAATAATTACTTAATAATATTTAAATTCAATTAGCATGAACAAGAAGAAGATGACATACAGCACCGACCCCTTATAATTGTGATGAGGGGCAGGAGAATGATGACATAGCCGCTTAAATATTGGGTTTTGGGAAATGCCCAAGTCTAGTGATGGACGTGATCGATAGCAGCGATGACTTTAACATACCAAAAAACTGCCTAAGGAACGGTTGGCCTGGTATTTCCTATATTATGGTAGGTAGTTTGATTGTCTTGGAGATACTGCAGTCCATATTTCATTACCATTAGTTATAAAAAATCTGGCTTCATGCTGGCTTTGGAAAGGTTCACGTGGATCTGTAACTCTGCAGTTACCAAGCACTCCCAAATACGTTTACTCACATTCTCAGTATTTACCATTCTCGAGACTGTTTGGGTAAGGATATATCAGTATGGCAAATCTGAAAATGCCAGATATCCCGTCTACAAATGAGGCCCGTAACTGCCCGCCTGCAATGCGTGGTAAGCTGGCTGATCAGAAATCCAGAGGTTTTGGAGAGGCTGGAATAGAAAACTTGCGTTATGATGATGGTTACCCACGCCATGCCTATTACATAGGTAGGTACTTAGGTATGATAAGGGGTGTCTGCTCCTACAAGCACATCCTAGCATCAAAATATAGGAATAGGTCAACAGCCTATTTACAGGGTCGTCATTCGCTTGTGCCTTTTACAGACAGGCAGGCGCTCCATGTAGAACACTGGTAATTTAAGTTGCATTCGGTTAGACTTGAATCTGACTCTAAATTATTCGTATAATGATTAGGCAGATGATCATTCTCATGCCCTTAGATATCTCAACTTATTTGGGCGCAGCATACCTTTTTATACACGTCTCTATTAATTAGTCGTCATCTTAGTGCCCAGTAGTAATAATTAGGTTAGTACTTACCTAGTTGCAGTTTTAGTCTCTTAGTAGTATTTTTAAACCAACCCCGGTACGAATGTTGTATCCACTAACTGGGATTGCGCCTCCAAAAGTTCGTAGGACCATAGACAGCCGCACCGAGGACGAAGCTACAAGTGAACTCACGCCACCCAATGCATAGTTACGTCTCAGTTCTGAAAAGTCGGAAATGCTTTTTTAGGGTGCGTTAGCCCAGCTATTCCAACTAATAGGAACAACTCCTCCACAACAAAATATACTCTTTAACGGGAGCTGCTTAAACCCCCTGACGGCTTCATAGAGCCGTCTGAAAGCCTTCCACCTGGGCATGCTTTGCCGTGGCCGACTTTCAAATCTCTAAATAGACTGCGAATTCAAGTCGGCCGTAGCAAAGACAATCTCTACATGGAGTTTATGGACGGCTCAGATGTCAAGTGTGTGACAAATGGCCCACCCTTCCATCTTGCGCTGCATGTCCTGCCGGACACCTGCGCACTTGACGATCTTATGACTGCATCAACAAGCGGAGTTTGCGTAACTGAGTTTTGAGCCAAATAATATATTATTTCCACTCGACACGCTAAGAAGAAGATCTTAAGTACCCAGTCACCTCTAGCCACTTCATCTCACACAAATTCCATCTAGCGCTTCTATATATAATATTAGTATTTTTCCTTGAAACCCTCCAGCTTCAAAACAACAAAAAAAATCTTGTTTAGATTGGCATTGGCGAAAAATAACAACACAATCAAACATGGCCGTTTGAGCACGCGTCAACGTGCCATAGTGCCAAATAATACATATATGAAACAATTATTTAACCGACGCAGCAGAGGGAGGCTATGTTGGCGATTCTCTAATGATATATGTACATAGTTACACGTAGTGTCGTTTGTGAGGAGTATTAGGACTTTGGGAGACTTGCTTTATTGTGTGCTAGGCGCCGAGGTACTGGTATAGAATAATCAAGCGGTTGATTCTAAGGAATGCTGACGATTTTTTGTATGGTATGGGCATCTTCTGATTGAAATTTTGTATTTACTTATTACTTTACAAGCTTATACCCGCGGTTTCACCCGCGTGGTGTTCGATATTTATCCTACGGGAAAATACTACCGGGATAAAAAGTATCCTATGTGTTAATCCAGGTTGTAAACTATCTGTGTGCTAAATTTCATCCAAATCCAGTCAGTAGTTTTTGCGTGAAAGAGTCAAAGGCATCCATCCATCCATCCTTACAAACGATGGTTTACTATCTATCTAATACCGTCTCTTAAATCTACAGTGAGGTAACAAAGTGATGTGAATCATCAGTTAGGTGACTGAATGTGACTGCTGGTCCAGCAGTCACATCCGATGTCTGTCTGTGCCAGTGTCAATGCTTTGTCTGTCTACAGATTGACTATTCATGCGGCTGGGAGTAACTATCAGGTAACTTTAGTCAGTCTCGCGTGGTAGAGTGTGACTCTCTTAGGACTTTAAAGGCTGGAAAATAGAATACTCTTTTTCAGTTACCTATCTACAAAATTACAGAGAGAAGATCTAACGAAGTCCAAGAAGTAACAAAATTATAGGCTGTCCTAAGTAGCTGCCTGAATACTTTATCGTTTCAAAAATGACATGACAATGTAGTGATTAGTAATCAATACCCACCAATGGATGCTAGACCACGTAAACATTCACACAGACACACACATACACAATTACGTCATATTATGTAAGCGACATAGCTCGTAAAATTGGAGTTCATTAGCAGTCAGCAGACGGGCCCAGATTCGATGCCCGCCTGTTAAAATTTGTATGCGGTGAGTTACACGGCAATATATGACCATGAGTTTTACAATTTGCAAATCTTATTTTTCGTCGTTACTATGTAACGATGATTTTGTTGAATGAACGTGGGACTTTACAACGAGTAGCTAGACCGCAGTACTGCCCCGTCTCCTTCGTTGGTCTAGGGTCGCAAGCGCGCCTGCTGAGCATGAGTTCCTGGGTTCGACTCCCGGGTCGGGCAAACTGTTATTAGGTTTTTTCATCAAGTATTTTCAGTAGCAGCCACGGAGTCTGGATTTTTGCCCAGTTGATGGCAATGGGACTTAAAACATAACTGGCGAAAAAGCATGATAAGCTGTTGGTCCAGCCTGTAATTTGTAGATCTTTGACAGTCGCTACAGTCAGTGACCCGAAAGACTGACAACCATCTTACCAAGGGGTAAAGGCTCGGCAAATGATGAATTCTCCTGACCGATGGGCAGAATTGCCACAAGGTCCAATAGCGTTAAGATACATACCTATAATGGATAGATTTTTTTTAAAAGAACAGTTTTAATACCGGCTTTATTTTTATTCAGAGTCAGAGAGGAGGTACCTACAGAGCTTTAAACGAAAATAACTTTCATTGATACTGTACGTTTCAAACGTCATGCGTCCAAAACTATGCTTTGACCAATCTCATCCAAGAAGTCAAAGTCAAAGTCAAAACATTTATTGCGAACTAAGTGTACAATGTGGTGTTATGTTATGCTAGTACTAATGACTTAGCAGCCTTTTACAAGCATTGCAATTTATCAATCGTCTGCCCTTATCTTCATAAATTAGCATGCATTAAACATTACTATTAGATACTTAGTTATTTTCTTTTATATTAGTACAATACGAAGAAATACTGCTAAGTATTAACTAAAGAAGAGAAAAACGAATGTCGCTCTACCTAAAGCAACAGATGGTCCATCCAATCAAGCAATATACTCATTAATAGCGAGCTGATAAGAGATTTTAATATTTATTTGTTTAAAACCGCAGCCATAGTAACAATCGACAGAAGGAAATAACAGGTTACTAGCTGATTATCGGTGTTACCGAGTTATTTTCATGTTTACATAATATTATTTCCCGTTTTTGTGTCTTCGGTATGATCGATATTGTTATTAAATTGTTTGCGATATGTTTTGTGCTGTTTCAATAATTATTGCCTTTTATACATAATGTTGAATATAAATTATGTTAACTGCTCTGTTGCTCTTGTGTTCGTAAGTGCGACTGCTGAGCTTGGGGTTCTGAGTTCGATCCTCAGGGCAGCGAAAGTGTTAAATTGAGTTTACCTTTAAAAGTTCCTCAGCGGCAACCCGAAGTTTGGAAGTCGTAGCGGTACTTTCAAACAAGCCTACAAGCTTGGCTTGCCCTTATCTGAACAGTCTGCTTGCCTTATGGACTTGCCGTATTGTTGGCTCTTGGGCACGCCATTGTTGGAAGTTGATAGTATGATCCCCCGTGCCTCGAGAAGCACGTGAAGTCGTTGGTTCTGCGCCTGACCTCGCTCCAGAATTATATTTTAATCAACATACAACCTGATACTGACCTGCAAATTGCAAAAAAACGTAAGAAAATGTGATTTTTGCGGAATACCCTGGTGCTTTAACAGCTTAATGGATTTCCAAAGCACGGAGGAAAATGTATGTAATAGGCGGTCCATCCACGGACCAACCGAGGCAAGCGCGGCTTAACCTGAACTTCCTGATAACTGATATAAGAATAGTGGTAGCATTTTCATGAAAACTTTTACATAAGTTCATTAGTTATAAAAATAATATTATGTTTTGTAAATTATCATGTTTTCTGTGCATCTAGCTGTTAAGTAATGTTCCGTTTAAATCTAGAAAACGTTAAAATCAACAGAGTCATCTAAGTCTATCTGTGTGTACATCCATAAAATATTATTGGCTTAGATTAAATATGTGTATGTAATAACAAAACATTGCATAGGCCATATTAATATATACCTATCTATGGGTGAAGTCCCGGGTTCAATACCGGTTAAGAGCATATTAGTCAAAACTTTTGCAAAAATTATGTACACTCGGCATCATTAGTCAATAAATATTTCGCAATTTCTTATTTATTTTGCATAAATTTTCTTTAAAATCAATAGAGGCTTGGTATTGAAGGTGGAAGCCAAGGTAGCCCATGAAATTCAAATTTTCTTACGTTTTTTGCAATTGGCAGGTCAGTGTCAGGTTGTGTTGGTGACAATTTGATTCGCGTCTTTACACATTTTTTAAAAATTTTGTCTGTCTGTCGGTATGTCTTCCTGTTTGTTCCGGTCAATCTCCGAAAAGGCTGGACCAATTAAAAATTGACGGGACTTTCACTGGCAGATAGCTGATGTTATAAAGAGTAACATAGGCTACTTTTATTTTTAGAAAAGTCCAAATAAATTAAAACCCATGAAATTGTTAACAAAATCCGATTCAATAGGGAAGGAATACTAAAATATATTACTTCCCAATAGGGAAGTAATATTTTAGTATCATCCATCTCTTCGAAAGACAGCGTGGCAGACGAACGAAGCACACTGTGGAGAAAAAAATGACGTATAGTTTTATACATCATTGGGAGAAGCAAACATCCCCCCCGCCACACCACATCGCAGCAGAAGAAAAACCACCCCCTGGTCACGACCTGCAGTGCCTGCCAGTTGGCCGCTGCCGATCCAATTTGGCTAGATGGGGTGGTCGACCCATCACGGACATAATGCGAGTGTAGAGCCCCCAACACAGGATATGCCACGCCTTCTCGTCTGCCCGTCGTGCACCACTAATTGCACCTTCCTCTGGACTTGAACGAGGCAAACGACAGAGCTGTCAAGGTCGCTAAGTACTGGTCGGACAAAATCTGAGTCATCGATTCGAGAAGAAAAAGAAGAATAATATCATGCAGACGAAGGTCGTGGGCACCAGCTAGTGTACAGTCACGAGCTGATAATTGAATTTGGGTTTGAGTTTGAGTTCTTGCCCATCCTGCACAGCCACCAGCACCTTCCAGGATTTCACCGAAGCCGACAACAGAGCTGTGCATACTGGTCGGGTATTATTTGAATCTATCGTCACGCAAAGAAGACGTCACGATCTCTAATATGTATACACAGCAACTTTTAAAAATTATTTTCTACGTTTTAACGAATATAGTATTCTGGAAGCCATTTTATTACAAAATAGATCTTATCTTGAGGTAGAAACAGTTATTTCACAAAAAAATCGCTTTTGTTATTAGTGCTCGTGACTGTACACATAAATAGAAAAACCTACAAAGTGCAAGTCAGGCTTTTCGTGATTACCTGCTCTATGGTTGCTGATCGGTAACCGTTATACACATACAGGCTCCTCCATCACATAGGCCTAAGTTAATAAATCATTTGACGACACTCGAGTGTTGGCTTGGAATTCAAGGTGCTGGTATAAACCTATTCCTTTTTGGACGGTGTTAAAATGTACAATATTTCAGCTGACCCTTTGGCCCAGGTAGTGGTGGTAAACGTGATTGCTTTGCAAGGGGTCCTCTGGGTTCAATACCCCCGGGTATAATGTGATTGTGCTATTAGGACATAAACTTAACCGCAATGGACTTTTTCTCTTTTTTTTATGAATTTAGTCTCGCAGGTCTACCTATGAGGCAGGCTTTTGCTTAGCCGGACTATGCAGTGGATGCCTTGAGAGTAAGGGGCATAAAACTTATATACTAAGCACCGCAATAGTCTCGTATGGTGGAATAGATATACCCCTCTCCTTCTCACAAGATGTAGGCCTATGCCTCATCAGTGAAGCACCATCAGCCTATACCATTAAGGTTGATTTTACTATTTAGTTTTAGATCTTTCTTTGGAGCTTCGCAATGGAATTAATAAACGAATATAATGTGACCTTTGTAATGTGTAATGTAATTATGAAATAAATACCAATTATTTAATTAATTATACCAATCTACTACTGTCCCACTGCTGGGCAAAAGCCTCTTCTCATAAAGAGAAGTCCCGAGCAATTATCAATTCTCTAATTCCTAAATAATAAAAAAAATCCTGTTCTGTTAATTTTGCGGTATGCGGTTTCTTTCCAATAAAATATTCATATTCAATAATTATGGATTACCATATATGGGGTGTAACAAGACCCTTAACACGTTTACTGCGGCAAGTAAAATCATATTTCTTCATCTGGTGCGGCGGCGGGCCAAAATGCGCCCCCAATGATATTTCCGCCATAGATAGATAGATTAAATTGCTATAACTTTGTGAAAACATGATGTATTCATTTTTTTTTTATATTGTTAGAATGACCTTAAACCCAACTTCCTTAGGTTTGATTCGCCCCGGGATCTGCCAAACAGGAAATGAGAAATAAAGCAGGAAAAGCGGCAGGCCGATATCGACCTGAACCGCACTAGAAAGTATTTTTAGTAGTGATGGGACAGAGAAAAATAAGGGGATATCGAAAATAAAACAGAATTATCGTAAAAGAACTGAAAAATGTTTTTTTACTTATGGTCTTGGAAACATGTTACGCAAAGATTTTGGTTGCATTTCCTGCAATATTTTTTATTATCTTTTTTTTTTGCTTGGGTTCTATTAAAGGTTTTCCGCAGTCTGTCGTAGCACCCTGCACAATTTCTTCGTTTAGCGCTCATCTCAAGGACATGGTCATTGTCCTTAGGTTTTACTTGATTTACTGAAATGATTTTTTTTTCTTAATTCCGTGTGATTTATTAACCATTTATGAGTTTTACCACAGAACTCGCGAAACTGAACAAATAAGACGTTATCACGTCAAAAATTATATTGCAAAAAATATTTACTGTAGAAGGCTAGTTTTTAAGAATAATCATTTTCATAAAGGATGGTATTACATAAAAAATCCCCACGGCATTATGAGTCTAAGGCTGATATGTTGATATGTGTAGGTAGTAAACAAAACTTATCGCTTGTGCTTCGTTTTCCGTGCACATTTGTTTCCAAATTCTTTTTATTTTTCTTAGTGGAAAATATTTCTTCACTGCTGTCACTATCACTGTCAATAACTGCAGGGCGAGTTACTCTATTTTCCAAAATTTGTATTTTTATTTTATTGCTTGCCATCGTAGATTATATCGAACGCTACGTCAGATCAGTTAGATAGCACAACACTAACTGGCGGGGCGCGCGCTCTGTGCGGTATCGGGTCGCTTGCTGCCTGTTGAGACGGTGGGCCGGAATAGGCCCACTGCCGCACTCAGCGGATGTTTTTCACCGTCAGTGCGTGGTAGGTCGATAAAAGCCTGCCGTTATATTTTGATGGGGAACACCTACAATTTTGACCGCAAGATGAAATATATATTTGTCTCTGTCGAATTTTTACAAACACCTGAGATAATCGTTTCGCACAAGCGAGAGGGACATAGTTTTCTTCGTCCGCACCAGCTGAAGTACCGCGGCAGGCCGATATCGGCCTGTTACGCAGTGAACGTGTTAATGAAGCTGAAAGACTTTTTCTCCTCGTCATTGCGATCATTTTTTGTTCTAGACCATACCTGGAAACCTACTAGTTACGGAGATAAATGGGGGGGTCAATGTTCCAAGTTTTACTCACCATTTTTTTTAAATACATGTTTTTTATGTAAGATTTTGACTTTATATACTTCCACAACCCCCGTACTATTAAATGCATCCTTGCACAATGTTTTGAGTACGTTACATTGAGTCCTACAGCAACACGTAATTTTTCACCCCAAAAAAAAGAAGTCGTTTCCCAGCAATATTTTTTGCGTATCGTTACTTACTTTGATGTACAGAATGCTAGGTTGTCGGTCCGTTTATACCCTGTATTTGCTATAGGCATAATTATGATAATATTATGATCTATTTTTTACTTAAAATGAAAGGAACCAAGGTACTACACCGATATTTTATTGCGTGATTAGCTAAATTAACAAAACATAAAATTTTCATACATATGAGGAAATGGATTACCATGTAGTTTCCTTGATTAATCTTACAATTTTAATTGTTTGCCAGTACACAAATATTATTTATCGGTTTATGGCTTGTTGGGTCACGTAGCTTCTGACCTTGAAGGCATTTGGGACTTAGGAACCAAAGTGTTTGAACGTAAAACTTATCTTTTCAGGAAGCGGAGGTAGCGTATACACCTGGAACTACCCTGAAATATCCTTGTACCTAAACAAATGGCAGAAAGTTCTAGAGCATCAATCAGTTGCTCCATGTAATACAGGGTGGAAGGGACACCGACGCGAAAATGGTTTCTACGTATCCAGTACATCATTTTGAGCGCCCCCCATATTTCATCAGTAGTAAAATGCAGCAAGCATGTTACGATCCTTCGTTACATGCTTGCTGCATTCGCTTGGAATTTTGAAGTAAATATCTTTATTTTTTGGGATGAAAAGTCACGTTTTGCGGTAGGACTCAATATGTAACGCACTCAAAACATTGTGCTTGATTACTGTTGATGGATGGATTGAATAGTACGGGGGTCGTGGAGGTCTTTAGTGTCCAAATCTTACATTAAAAACATGTATTAAAAAAGGTGTGAAAAAGTTGAAACTTTGATCCCCAATATCTCCGTAACTAGAAGGTTCCCAGATATGGTCTAGAACAAAAAAAATATCGCAACGACAGGGAGAACAAGTGCCTTTCGGCTTCGTTAGGGGTATTTTTACACCCATTAGGTCACATTTGCTTCAACCATCGCTGATTACAGGCATTATGATATATAATTACTTGTAATAATTTCCTGAAAACATTTACATGATCAGAAATAATCGCGTTGATTTGTATGTATTGTTAATTAAAATGTTTATCATTTACTAAATTAATATTGTTTATGTATTTAATTTACCTGTTGTTATAATAATGTGTTGGTATGAAGGCATTTTCCGATTGGCTGACCGAATTGTTTGCTATTTATAATTATTATTTAATAAATAACGATTTAAGGCATTGTTACAGATCGGCGAGTAATGGGCTAGCTCGCCGTCCGTCCGTCGTATGACGACGGGCAGGCCGTGTCGACGGCGCGTTCGTGTTCCACGCGCGCCTCAAAGAGATGTCAGCAAACGGGAGGGGCCCGCAAGGGCCGGTGCCTGCCAGGGCTGCGGGACTGTTCGAAAGAGATACCGCGGCCCTGGAACATAAAGGGCCAATGAAGGAACATGGGTGTTTTTTAGTCAGTAAGAGTCTGACACTCCCTTCCGCTCCGCCTAGAGCGGGAGGAGTCATTTGATGATTTCTCACCCCCCAAAAAAAAAAAAAAAAAGGCATTGTTACAGATAGGCCTGTGTTTAACAGGGTTTCCTGCGGTTGATATGATTATGTCATGTATTTAAGTTGTTAATTTCCTATGTATAGATGCACAAGCCGTGTGCTAGGTGTAATCTAGATTCCCTAAGCAGAAACGACTCACCGTTGGGGTATAAATTTTCAAAAACCGTTTCTCCTTTCGTTCTGTCCGTTCCGTTCCTTCGTCTTGTAGTCGTCGAAAAACCTGTGCAACATTTTAAGTTTGTAGACCCAGCGGCAGTGAATATAAGATTTGTGTATTATCTTCATCATCTGCCTAGCCTTTTCTCAACTATGTAGGGGTTGGATGCCAGTCCAGCATGGAGCGACTGCCTATGTGACCTCCAGAGTACTGGGTAATACGATAATCATTGGTAAGACTGGTTGTCAGTCTTTTGGTTTTTATAAGTAAGCTTCCAGCACGCGTAGCATGACCACCGTGGAAATGGGTTTTGACAGATTGTAGAAAGATTTTTTTTGTAGGCGTCGTAAGCATGGCGATGTTAAAAAAGTATAAAACAAATGTTTCTATTTTTCAGTCGACCACATTCTACAACGTCATGCATGCTCAAGTAACACCGAAGCGCTGTATATCAGCTGAATCACTGTCTACCATAGAATCTTAAGCTGTACAAGCCTGCTGAATAAGAGCGTTAGCAGCGCTGTTTCAGCTGATATAACTCTGATTTGGGCAGAAATTAAAAAGCTATTAGTTGAATAACTGTAACTAATTGCATTATATTAGCATTATTTAAGCATTTACGAGTATAAGGGTAACAGTCACTCCAAGAGCTGAACATTAGCTGATTGTTAGAGTGGGCGTTACCTATTATGCAGCACAATGACTGATTACATGTGAGTTACCTAATTTTCAGCACAAACTACAGACGTGGATCTTTTTAAAGCTAAAGCTGTTGAAAATTTATAAGTGGCATTATTGTGTATGATTTTTATTTATTACTAGCTTCTGCCCGCGACTTCGTACGCGGATCCCGTTGCTTATGCCAGCGACAACGGGGTCGTCAAAATCGAAAATTTCAGATTTTCGATTTTGACGACCCCGACGACTAACCGCTGATCGAGATTATCATACATTGTCCCGAACACGCACACAACAAAATATTCATAATCAGTTAGAAAGTGAGAGAGAAAGGATTGCTGGAGTACGGCATGAAGAGACGGAAGTTAATTCAGTGTACCCTTGGGATCTGCTGCGGAGTAATGGGAAGAAAGTTTTTTGTTGTATAGTCTGGGCAACATAAAGGCTATAATTTATTTTGGAAAATTAATACCTGATGCAGAACCGCAACAGACCAGCTACAGTATAAGAGATATAAAAATGGTGCCATAGCTAAAAATATTCCACGTGAAGAGCATTTTCTGTTGTGAGAATAAATTTGAAGATCTGGAACACCTGCTGTGGAACTCCAAAGCCCATGGCAGCGCTATAACAAATTAAGGAATGACGTCTTAGCAAAAGTTATTTAGTCTGATGGGCATTTCCTGTTGACATACAAAAATGAATGATCTGGAACGACTCCAATCGTCTCGCTCATCCCGTTGTTTTCCTGTCCCCGGGCCTTAGAATTCTACATCAGACGTTTAAAATTTTCGATTTTAACGACCCCGTTGTCGCTGGCATAAGCAACGGGATCCGCGTACGAAGTCGCGGGCATAGTCTATATACATATAATAAAACAGTAAAAAAACTGTGTCTGTACATTGAATATATTAAAAAAATAATAGTTGAGGGGGGTTTAGAAACAGTAATAGAGCACGAAACCAAAAAAAAAATTTTGTCTGTTTGTCTGTTTGTTTGTACACGCTAATCTTCGGAACTACTTGACGGATTTGAATGATTTTTGTTTTGTTATATAGGTATAAAGTCTGAGCAACATATAGGCTATAATTTATCTTGGAAACTTGAACACCTGATGCAGAACCGCAACAGACCAGCTAAACTATAAGAGATATAAAAATGGTACCTTTGCAAAAATTGTTTCACGTGATGAGCATTTTCTGCTAAGAGAATAAATTTGAAGATCTGGAACACCTGATGTGGAACTCCAAGAGTCCAGCTACACTATAACATATATACATATAGGAATGACGTCTTAGCAAGAGTTGTTCAGCCTGATGAACACTCTCTGTTGTCGTATAAAATTTGAAGATCTGGAACAGCTGATATGGAACTCCAAGAGCCCAGCTACACTATAACCTATATAGGAATGACGTCTTAGCAAGAGTTGTTCAAGCCTGATGAGCACCCTCTGTTGACGTATAAAGATTGTAGATCTGGAACACCTGTTGTGGAACTCCAAGAGTTCACTGTATAATTATAAAATAACATAAGCTGGGAGTACCTCCACGCGGTGAAGGCGGTAACAGTTTAGGACTGATTTTCGATGAAAATTCTATGAATCATTGAAAATTTGACTCTACTGGCTAAAACTCCCATTTATTATTTTATTTTATCAAACAAATATGCCTTCGGGCTTATGTTATTTGAGTGTTAAATTTCCTTTTCCATTTATCTTTGTGACACGGTAGCCTACCCGGTAACGCAGCGGAGCAGTCACTTAGATTTTAATTGATCAGGTATCTTCAAAATAAAACTATAACCATGCCTAGAAAGAGGTCAAATCTTTCCCAACGTTCCAAAGGAGCTAAAAGATTGAGGATCATAAGATCCCAAGAATCTAACGAAGAGCGTCAGGATAGACTTGATGCTGTTCGAGAACATCAGGCTGCAACTCGCTCTGTAGAAACCTCTTCGGATCGCGAAGCTCGCTTGCGTTCTCAGCGTATTTATGCATCTAAATCCAGGTCTCTAGAGCCCAGTGAAGAATATGATGCACGACTCTCCGCTGATCGTGAACGTCATGCATTGTCTCGCGAGTCGGAGACGTTCACGGATAGAGAATTGCGCTTGAGTTCTTAGCGTATCTACGCATCTGCTTCAAGGTCTCTAGAGACAAGTGAGGAACCTGATGCGCGACTGTCCGCTGATCGTGAACGTCACGCATTGTCTCGCGAGTCGGAGACGTTCACGGATAGAGAATTGCGCTTGAGTTCTCAGCGTATCTACGCATCTGCTTTTAGGTCTCTAGAGACAAGTGCGGAACATGATGCGCGACTGTCCGCTGATCGTGAACGTCACGCATTGTCTCGCGAGTCGGAGACGTTCACGGATAGAGAATTGCGCTTGAGTTCTCAGCATATCTACGCATCTGCTGCTAGGTCTCTAGAGACAAGTGCGGAACATGATGCACGACTGTCCGCTGATCGTGAACGTCACGCATTGTCTCGCGAGTCGGAGACGTTCACGGATAGAGAATTGCGCTTGAGTTCTCAGCGTATCTACGCATCTGCTTCTAGGTCTCTAGAGACAAGTGCGGAACATGATGCGCGACTGTCCGCTGATCGTGAACGTCACGCATTGTCTCGCGAGTCGGAGACGTTCACGGATAGAGAATTGCGCTTGAGTTCTCAGCGTATCTACGCATCTGCTTCTAGGTCTGTAGAGACAAGTGCGGAACATGATGCGCGACTGTCTGCTGATTGTGAGCGAGATGCATTGTCTCGCGAATCAGAAACGTTTACCGATACAGAATCACGCTTGAGTTCGCAGCGGATTCGCACATCTACTAACAGGTCTTTTGAAACGAGTGATGAACGTGATGCGCGACTAACTGCTGATCGAGATTATCATATATTGTCCCGAACACGCACACAACAAAATATTCATAATCAGTTAGAAAGTGAGAGAGAAAAAATTGCTGGAGTACGGCATGAAGAGACAGAAGAAGAGCGCAAGGAACGTCTGCTGTGAGAATAAATTTGAAGATCTGGAACACCTGCTGTGGAACTCCAAAGCCCATGGATGGCAGCGACACTATAACATATTAAGGAATGACGTCTTAGCAAAAGTTATTTAGTCTGATGGGCATTTCCTGTTGACATACAAAAATGAATGATCTGGAACGACTCCAATCGTCTCGCTCATCCCGTTGTTTTACCGTCCCTGGGCCTCAGAATTCTACATCAGACGTTTCAGATTTTCGATTTTGACGACCCCGTTGTCGCTGGCATAAGCAACGGGATCCGCGTACGAAGTCGCGGGCAGAAGCTAGTTTATAGAATAAAATAAGTTGATGATACAAAAAAAAAGCTAAAAATCGCTTTTTAAATGACATGTAATTTAATAATAAGCTGTTTACTAATAAATAATTGGTATCTTTTTCAAATCTAGTTGTTATTTTCGTTGACTAAACAAAAATAAATTGTTAGTATTATTATATTAAAAAGTTTAGAACCTGAAAAATGGCGGACAACCAATCTGCGCCGCATTAATCTCAATTAAATGCTTTGTTCTGTAAAAGAATTCACTGGTGGTACAAACATCATTAAAAAGCTGACACGAGTAGTTTTTGTGTCGCACAAGTCAGTCACAGATCCATGTAATGCTTAATAGTGGCTAACACGTACGAGTACGTGTACCCAATGAACCGCTAAACTCTCTGGATCTTATTTAACAGCATTAGTAGATTAATTGCCTATGCTAGTACAACTGTACAAGTATACAGCTCTAACCAGCATCAAAAGTTACATGAGATCTGATCTGATTTACAGCAGTTTGCTGTAATTTAGCATCATATAAATTCACCATGTGATCATGTGGGCTACATAAGTGCTATTATAAAATTGAGTGTAGCAAGCTGATTAACACTGTAAAAGTTCAACTATGGTCAGCAAGACGCCATATATCATTGTTATTTGAAGTCACAGAATAATGAATTGCATTCAGGCAGTTCACATGTTCTTTTTTAAAATGCATGCATTTTATGGATACGTTTGTGGCCTTCAATTCAGAATATGGCTACTTTCAGGTTCACAACAATGCTATATTGTAGCTGACAGTACTATTGATTGCTAAATGCTGATTAACACATTCATGCTTCAAGTATTAATATAGTATTGATATATTAATATAGGTGTCACCTATATTAATGCTCGCAACAATACAATGTTATTTCTGTGGTTGTTAATAAAGTCAATAAACTGGCGAAAGCGTAATTTTCAGCTTTTGCAGTTCGAGTGAACTCTAATAAGTCTTCATAAAAATGCTAAAGTTACCGATGTGGATCCTATGTGACATCCAATAATGCACTTTGGTGCTACTTGGGTGACGACAATTTTTTCTCTACTTTTGACACTCGGGGTAGAAACATTTCTTCTCAACAAATGTCAAATAGTCTACATCACATCGGATCTAGATTATTTTTTTGTGTTTATTGACTTAAAATTGATTTTTAAACTCCGAAATCTGTAAAAAGGAATGCTGCACGAGCGTTAACCGGGGCTCATGATGACTTCAGACAAAGTCTAATGCCCTTTTGCACCAACACTAAGTGTCACCTAACTGAATGCCTAATGCCCATTTTAACCAACACTAAGTGACACCTATCTGAATGCCTAATGCCCGTTTTCACCAACACTAGGTGAGACCTAACTGTAAGCCTAATGCCCGTTTTCACCACTCTTTACGCATGCAGTTAGGTGACACCTAACTGCATGCGTAATTCGTGTTTTCACCAACACTAACTGTTACCTAACTGAATGCCTAATTTCCGTTTTCACCAATGCTAAGTGACACCTAACTCAATGCCTAATGTCCATTTTAACCAAAACTAAGTGTCACCTATCTGAATGCCTAATGCCCGTTTTCACCAACACTAAGTGTCACCTATCTGAATGCCTAATGCCCGTTTTCACTAACACTAGGTGAGACCTAACTGTAAGCCTAATGCCCGTTTTCACCAACTCCCCCCGTCCCGTCCTGCCCGTTTGCACCTAGTATTTCGGGAAATCGCCAAGCGGTTGGTCGACTCTTCACGTGACCAGAGGGCGGGCCTATTTTTTGGCCAAAGAATCAGCATTGCCATCCAACGTGGTAATGTTGCCAGCCTTCTGGGCACTTTTCCTGTTTACAGCGATGCGGACGAATTTTTGGACGCCCTGTAACCCTTTTAAGTGTACATATTTATTAATATTTAATAATAGTTTTGTAGTTTGTAAATAATTTAATTATCTTTGTAATAAAAATGTATTAAAACTAAAAAAAAACACTAGGTGACACCTAACTGAAAGCCTATTACCCGTTTTTACCAACACTAGGTGACACCTAACTGCATGCCTAATTCTTGTTTTCACCAACACTAACTGTCACCAAACTGAATGCCTAATTTCCGTTTTCACCAATGCTAAGTGACACATAACTGAATGCCTAATGCCCGTTTTCACCAACACTAAGTGTCACCTAACTGAATAGCTAATGCCCGTTTTCACCAACACTAGGTGAGACCTAACTGAAAGCCTAGTGCCCGTTTTCACCAACAATAGGTGACACCTAACTGAATGCCTAATTCTTGTTTTCACCAACACTAAGTGTCACCTATTTTAATGCCTAATTTCCGTTTTCACCAACGCTAAGTGACACCTAACTCAATGCCTAATGCCCAATTTTACCATCACTAAGTGACACGACGATCGAGATTCGTAGAATATTTACATCACTAGTTAGTTCCCCGTTGCTATGGGAATAATTTCTATGTCTTTGTCTTCGTGGAAACTCGAGTCTACGGGTCGCCCCATGCTCGGGCAGAAGACATGTCGACTAGTAAGTTCGAGTTGTAGAAAGAGCTTTGTCTAATCTTGATATAATAGAGATGGAATTGGTCATGCTACGTGTGCAGGTTAAAGTAGATAAACCTACTTAACACCCCAAAGAAAGGAATGGGGACTAGTTTTTATCTTTTCCGATAACATCAATCCAATCACCAGCTCAGCCACTTCAGGCAGTAGTAGTAAACGAGGAGGATCATGACAAACTTGGCTATTCTGAGAAGAAGCAAAGGATTTAACATATGTAATAATATACATGATGGCGAAGTCATGGCGGATTGCTGGCTACCTAGATGAGTAATATTCTGAAATGGTTTACGGTCGGTAAGCTAACGTGCTCGTTGCTTCTGTGTAAGTATGAGAAGAAATCTAAACGACCTTGTGACGGTATCTCCAAAAAATATTTTATTTACTTATTTTAAAAGTAAAACAGTGACACGGGGTCGCGGCAGACAACGAAGGAGATGGTGGGACGAACTGGATGTCTTCCTTGAGAATTGGAAAGTAGTAGCTCAGAATCCTGACCGTTGAAAGGAATGGAGGGAGGCCTTTGCCCAGCAGTGGGACAATATGAGCTAGTTATAATTTATAAAAATTATATTTCAAAAACCACGCTTGTTTATAGCACTTAGAAATGCATAATTTCTCTATTTAATGGAAAACGGGGAAGTCGACGCAATTTAACCATCACAACACAAAAATAACTAGGAATATTCACGACCTGTCCCAACCTACAGTTGTTACGTATTTAATTTTGCTTAACTATGCAAAAACGCTAGCGAATGGCTTAATTAATTCCAAAACTAGAGGCCCACGACTAAACAACACATTAAATGTCAAGACACAACATCATAATCATGATACGTGTGTTAATACGTACAGCCTTGAAAAATGTTTGGTTCTCAACACTGTATTACGTTTAATTCTCAGGTTCCAGGGGGGCGAGCCTATTGCCGTCAACCAGAAATTAATAATTACATAATACCTAATAATATATAATAAAAAATGAAAAAAATAAAAGTAAATCTAATATAAACTCTCCCTGGCTAACGAGAACTGGCTCGATTCACGGAGTGACCCAGTTACAGTTACGACTGCTTCGTCAATGATCGCGGCGCTGCTGCAAAATGTATCCAGGGCTTTGCCGCCGTCCGACCGCGGTGGTGAAGAGGATGACGAAGTTATATCCGTGAGTAGCCAATTTAAGACCAATCACTTCCATCAACATTTTGAGAGCTAAAATCAACCCACATATTGAGAGAAATTCTATCATGTCTGCCTCTCAGAATGGATGTAGGAACGGGTCCCGCGGTACAAAGGAGCTGCTCCTCATTGATGTGGCCATTAGCCAACAGGTTCGCCGCCGTTCTGTCTACATGTTGGATAGATTATAAGAAGGCGGATCAGGCGGAAACAAGGTGCGTGCCTTCAACGGTTGGGTCAAGCCGGTTTTGATGTATTATATACTCAAATGGATGCAGACGGAACTTGATGCCCTGGATACGAGGGTCCGCGCACTGCTGAACGCAAATCGACTGCATTACCCACGGACATCGGTGATGAGACTGTATATCCCGCGGAAGTGCGGGTGTCGTGGCTTCATAAATGCTAAGACCCTACACAACCGTGAGGTATGCAGTCGCAGGGAATACTTCCTAGAAGCCAACGTGGGGATGCACGGAGATGTGGTATCAGTGGACAAGGGCCCCACCCCGCTCTCCTTGGCTAACGAGAACTTGGACACTAATGACCGCAAAGGAGGTATGGCAGGGCAAGGAGCTTCACGGACGCTTTTACCGGGCACTACATGGGCCCAATGTAGACTTCTCAGCGTCCGTATCTTGGCTGCGCTTCAATGACCTATTCGGGGAAACCGAAGGTTTTGTCTGTGCAATAATGGACGAAGTTATGATGACGAATAACTACCAGAAATACATTGTGAAGGATAGCACCGTTGACATTTGTCGGGCATGCCACCGTCCGGGACAATCGATTCGACACATTATTTCTGGGTGTTCTCGTCTGGCTAACGGAGAGAACTTGCATAGACACAACCTAGTTGCCAGGATTAACCACCAGCAACTTGCTTCGATGTACAACCTTGTGGAATCAGAAGTGCACTACTATAAGTATATGCCCGACCCAGTTCTCGATGATGGTAATATCACGTTGTATTGGGATCGACCTATCGTCACTGACAGGACTATTGTTGCCAATAAGCCTGACATTGTGGTGATAGATCGATTGGAGCGTCGCGCAATGATTGTTGATATTACGGTTCCGCATGACGAGAACCTCGTGAAAGCAATGTAAGATAAACTCTCGATCTGGCTCGTGAGGTTGTCGACATGTGGGACGTGAGTACAGCAGTCATTATGCCGATAGTCGTTTCGGCCAATGGCTTCATAGCCAATAGCCTCGACCAAAATCTGAGGAGGCTCTCGCTGGGCAGCTGGATCAAGCCCTTGATTCGGAAGGCAGTTCTTCTGGACACGGCGCGTATTGTTAGGAAGTTCCTCTCTCAAGAGCCCTGCCTGACCACCGTGCACCGGTAGCTCGGACCCTGTTCCCGATGCCGGTGGGCTACTATTTTTTTATATTTTTAAATGTTTTTTTTAAATATTATTTTCTATTGTGTGAAAACAAATAAAAGATAATAATATTAATTACCTAATAATATATTTTTTTTCCTTGGTACACGAGGTTGTCGACATGTGGAATGTGAACTCGGCTATCATTGCGCCGATTGTCGTGACGGCCAATGGCCTTATGGCCAAGAGCCTCGATGACCATCTATCGAGGCTCTCCTTAGGCGGTTGGATCAAGGGCCTGATTCAGAAGGCAGTAGTCCTCGATACGGCTCGCATTGTGAGGAGGTTCCTGTCTCTGGAGCCCTAACCACCGGTAGCTTGGACCCTCCTCCCGACACCGGCGGACTCCTATTTTTTGTATTTTTAAATGTTTTTTTATATTGTTTTATATTTAAATATTTAAAAATGTAAAGAATATGTTTAAAAATGAATAAACGGAATATTAATTTAAATACATTATTTATTTTTATACATTTTTTTAAATTTTTTACTTAATATTATTTAATAATTATATTATATTAGTAATTCAGAGTTCAGATTAGAATTCTACTAACTGGTGGAAAAACCCAATAACACCAAACCCAGGATCTCATGCGCAGCAGTAGCACATAGGCATGTGCTACTGCTGCGCATGAGATCCTGGGTTCGGTGTTATTGGGTTTTTGCCTTTTTTTATGCCTTTATTTATGAGATATATAATGAATATGTAAATACTGTTTATAATTAATAGAAT
Organism: Eurois occulta; assembly: GCA_950022335.1. Lineage (NCBI taxonomy): Eukaryota > Metazoa > Arthropoda > Insecta > Lepidoptera > Noctuidae > Eurois > Eurois occulta. Next base: position 10,983,738 of record OX465502.1, read on the forward strand.
ATCATAAATGTTTTTTTTCCAAGCCTGCACTACCTTACTCCTGGGCAAAGGCCTCCTTCCTGTTCTGACGGAACCTGTCTAGTTCGCCCAAATGAACATTATTATTTATGTTTTTTTATAACATTTATTTGTGTTCTGAATTTAAAAATATATGTTTTTTTTTCTGTTTAGCGGCTTCATTCGAAAAATAGGAAATTAAATCATAGTTTCCTAATAATAAGTGTCAAAAATACTTTTCGTTCTATTATTTTATTTCTTTGTAAGTGTATTGAAAAACGTCGTTTAGATACTCGCTGGCATTTGTCACTGCAGTCCTCGGCTCCATAACAATCTCGCTTTAGGCTCAGGTGTCAATTTCAATTCCACCTCGGCTACAATGATAAAGTATGCCCACTTGTATCAAAATGTACAATGGCGAATTGGTGCCACAGTGTGATGGAAGGTCGACTGAACCGTTGAGCTGCCAAATACAGCCCTGGAACAATTCTAAGTATTGCTGGTGCCTGTTGTGATGGAAACTACATTCTATGGTGAGTTTTCGACCTTTTTTGACAGCCTATTCCGTATTAAAGACATAATTAAGTTCGAAATTAGCTTTAAGTAGCTAAAACAGCATCTCTACAAAAAAAAATATATATTCAAACTGCGTAGCAAATTTGTGATAATTATATCGTCCAAAAACCAAAATAAAAATGGTCCAAAAGTCCTAACTGGGACGCCTTTGTCCTTGTAAGAGTTGATCGTCCCTAAGTACAAAAACAATCTCATAAAAAACGTAAGTTTCAGTACTTCAGAGAAGAAAAGTGTGGCCTTAGGAAATCAATGTAAAGCAAGGCTTACAACTCCCTGCACTTAATTAATTCTAATGGCTGTGGTATTATTAACTCTGTTGGCAGTAGTTTGTCTTCCATCGCCTCTAAAAGAATATATACATTCAAGGTGCTGAAAAAAAACGAAACAAGCAATATTGTTTATTATAAATATATTTCTTGTTTCCTACATAAACCATTTTCAGAATGCCACAGAACCAACCAACTCATCATGCTCATCAATCAGTCTGTTACCTATAAAGTCTACTTAGGTAATAGTTGACTATTAATTCTGATTTATTGCTAGATTATTATGAGAATTAAAACAAACGTAGATAATATTATAATCATTGATCTGGTATTATTAAAATTAATCCTTAGTATTGCAAGTTAATCATCAACGGATCAGAAAGACAAGTCCGTTTCTTAATTAAGAGTTATCTACACTATTGCATTTTACTTCGCAAGCAATAGCGAATACATGACTCCATTTTTACTCAGTAAACAAAAACAAATGTATAACGTGTACCTATATGAACCACACGACATGGCCGCTTACAAACCAGAAAGAAAAAGCAAAGAGTGGAAACAAGTGTTCTTTCAAATCAAAAGAGGTTCGTAATGTAAAAACAAACAATTATAACTATTAAAAAGGTTTAAATTGTAAGCGGTCAGCTAGTTTTAAAAATAAATCGCGGACGGCGTCCGCCTCGTTCGCGTTCCACATTCGAAATAATAATTGTATTAAGGAAACATGAGCGGCGCGCATGTGTTTGTTTGTTTGTTTACCCGCCGGTGACGTCATATGTTTATTCTCGCGGGGAGGTTGGGGATATGTGGAAGTGCCAGTAGTTTTGTTTTATTTTATTTTTATTGATTTTTTGTAAATTCATGTGAGAGAACAGTTGTGCTAAATGTTTTTGTGATGCGAAGTGTTGTCTGTTCTATTGATTGGTGTTTTGGGATAAAAATTCGTCACTCTACTGTTCCTTTTCTTAGAAGTTTTAAGAAAATCATTAGGTAAGTGATAGCTATGAAGCTTGATTCATTATTATGTAACTTTGTTTCGTTGTTTTCTTAAATCTTAAAAGTAAATTCCTACTAATAATAAAAACCCAGTTGTGTTATGTTTCTAAATATGTGCCTAGACTTTTTTACCAGCAGCTACAAAAGAACTTTTTGAAGAAAATTCAATCTTTGTATTCTAATACTGGCATTTTTATTACTCTACTAAACCGCGTCTATTTCCTCTGAGCCAACACATCCTCCTTATAAACAAAACTACATATATCATAAGCTCACGCCTTTTTCCCATGGGGAAAGGCAGAAACCACAGACGGTCAGCTACGATCCTTACATTCTCCTTTTGCCTCGTCCACGTTCATACATCTGGGTGTAGGACAAAGATCCTTATTCAGCAGTTTCTCTTCTTTTTCAGAAGTTTAAATCTGAGAATATAAAAATTGTTCTGAGTAAATTTTGTAGTCATGGATTTACTTTTTGGAATGTTTTTCGCCTCAGTCGTCAGTCGTTTTCGGGATTAGATTTATATTTCATCAAATCATGAAGTGTCGTTCGGGTCCTATCAAGGTTCTTCCTCAATAACAACTCTTGGACAACGACCCTAGCACAGAGATGTACCCTGAGCATTGCAGTGGGCAGACAGAGAGGGACCCTGAAGGATCGCGGCGCCAAAGACCTGAAACTCTGCATCTTTTAATCCAGAAGGGCCTCAGATGATGCGGGGTTTCAGCGCATTAGGCACTGCTTGCAGCGTTTGCTTCATCGACAAAAACTGCATGTCCTAACGGGATCAGTTTCCTTACGATACTACTTGGCCGGCAACTTTCTTTTTGACCATCATAGAAGGAAGCCAATTTCACAACAGATACAGACAAAATAATTTAGACATATCGCAGAATATTATTAATGAGCACAGTGAGTGGCTGTCGGGCGAGGATGTCATTGAAGCCGCGCTGCCCCTTGTTTACACACGCACACAGCCGCGCTCACGCACACCAGGCCGCGCCCGTCGCCCGCTTATTTAGGTATATTGTTGTTTATTTTATTCGGCGCTATGCTCCGACACGGGCCGCGAGCCTTTCGACTCAGTTTTAACGCGCACGTTTTATGAAACGACAACTATGCGTCGATGTTCGCTCGCCGGCAATAATTATTCATATCGGAACCGTCTCTAGCGACCGAAATAGCGACGCGGTAAACAAATTCGCGATTTTATTGGCAGGTCCTCATTGTAACGAGGCGTTTTTTTCTGCATTATTTACATTTTATTTATTTTTCATAACCTATTCGCACGCTCGCCGGTGCCTCGGTTGTCTCCGCGAATCTTAATGGTTGTTAATCATAGTTTATTTTTACCGCGCAACGTGTGTTAATAAGTGGGGCCACTTGTCGTCGTTTCTTTTATTTCGCCATAGTGTTTGATTAAAACTCGCAATTGAATTGCGGAAGCGATTTCGGCCGTGAAAATAATGTTCGCGAATTCGTGCCGCGATATGAAGACAGTCGGCATGAAGACCCAATTATAAAGAAAACAAGATATAGTTTTGATTAACAACTTCGATAAATGATGATCGATGTTCCAGTAGGTGTCCTGTTTTGACAGTTTAAAATTTAAATGTGTTCGGCGCGCTTTTGGAAGTTTTGTTAATTTGAATTAACTTTTGGCGGGAACGCGAAGTGTTAACGAAGAAGTAGGCTGCACAGAAAGTTTGGAAAAGTGTTGAGTACACATCGGATGCTGGCGAGTGTTTTTTCAACGCGTTTTCGAGGCTAAGCGCTAGTTGTTTGAACAAGTGTGTTTTCTAATGGATTTATTTTGAGGTGAGTTTAAATTTACTTGTGTGTTGGTGTTTGTATTGTTTGCTCTTCGTGTTTTGTGTGCGTGTTCGCGCCGGTGGCGGGAAACCAAATACCTAGCCGGTTCTGAACATGTGTGAGTGTACAAACAATACGCGTGTGTGCGTGCGCGACTTATTGTCACTTTGTGTAAGAGGGGAGACAGGGAGGGAGAGGTTACTTGTCATGTATTTAGGCGAAGACGAACTTTGATGAGTTGACTTTTTAATTTATGTGCACCTTTTATGGCAATAGGAAAAAAAATGTTGAGACAAGAGACGTCATTATATTATATTTGCTCACGTATCGAACGTCTCCACATTTATTTAGGTATATTGATTTTTGGCATCATACTACCAAAAGTTTTATGTAAACGCGAAATGTAATTAAACCTTATTTTTGAAGTGCGTTGTCCTCGTAGAAAATATTGAGGCCTCCTTATTGATTGTTAAATATGGAAATACCAATAAATATTGAGAAACTAGATAGAACATATAAATTACTCTCTGATTTTCCTTACGTCAAACAATAATTTCTAATTTGGTTAAGATAAAACCATCGAGTTACAAAGTAGAAAAAAAAACATTCAATATTTGTGCTGAGAAACATTTTAACAAAACAAACCAATGTTATCTTTATAAATTATAGGTATACCGGTGTAATAAATAAGTAGGTGTAAATAATTATAAGTCAATGGCGAATTAATAAAATACTTAATGACAATCAAAGTTTCTCTAAGGAAAATATTGAACAAACAATTTACCTACTACTATACCTAATGGTAGGTAGGTACTTAAAAGATAGATCAATATTTCACAGTTAAGTAATTATAATTTATTTATAAACAAATGTGGTTTAAATAATATATTGCAGGTGATTGAACATTTTTAAGAGTTTTTAACATTTGAATGGGTATATTAATACGAATAGAAAAAAAAAACATCAAAAACATAATTAGGTATCTTTTTTAATACGATCTACCTACCTACATAAAAATATCGTACAAAAACATATTTGACATTTTAACAAATTAATTTATACAAGAATTTGTTTGACTTGCATTTAAATACGAAAACAACAATAAGGGGAAAAAAGTTTATGTTACCTACCTATTAATCTTCGGTACCTATTTTATCCGACTTTAATTAATCATATTATAGGTATATAATCATAGATGGGCTAGGGAGGAAGCTGTGTTCTTATTTTTTATAACTTTATTAAACATCACCGGGCCATGTCATAATCTACTAAATTGATAAGGTAGAATAGAAGAAATCAATTAGGTTATTAATAGTATGTAGGTATTAATAGTGTATAAGGAGCTATTCAAATTAGTATTCTGTGTATGTTCTTTTTATTTATTTAGATTCCAATTAAATAAAAAGATAGCTTTCAATAGTTTTATAGAATAATCTTTATAAAGTTCCAAATTACCCTACTCCACCCAGCAAAAATATGGATAAATGAATCAGGCAATAATTTTATCGTTAAAAATTATTTGTACTGAAATTAACTAGCCTCCTCGCTCTCTAGTATTGAGCTATTAAGACAAAACGTTCACATTTACAAAATCACTTTATCACAGACATTACAAAAGTTTTTATTTAAAAAAAAGCTTGTCAACAGAAATGTCGCGACGAGACTGGGAAAGGCAAATAAGGGGGTTCGAATTATAAAAACAAGGGATCCGAACCAAACCCTTGGGTTGGAAGATTTTGTCTTTTATTTTTAAAATTGGAACCGTATTTTTGAGCCGTGGATGAGTAAATAGTTTTTATAGCTTGAGGAAATGTGGCCAGTTTAAAGGTTGAATAGATTAATGGTTTGAAACGTACCTATTCATTTTATTCGTATTATGAAAAGTATAAAATTTAGAATGTACCTAGTTAACTATAATAATATGTACCCATTGTACCCATCGTGGCTAAATAATAACTGCCGCTCGGGGTAGATCTTTAGGTTAAGCTGCGCTTGTCTAGGTTGGTCCGTGGATGGGTGACCACCCATTACATACCGAGTTTCCTCCGTGCCTCGGAAAGCACGTTAAGCCGTTGGTCCCGGCTGTCATTTGTAGATCTTTGACAGTCGTTACAGGTAGTCAGTGCGAAAGTCTGACAACCAGTCTTACCAAAGGGTATCGTATTACCCAGGACTAACTGGGTTGTGGAGGTCAGATAGGCAGTAACTCCATGAACAATACTGGTATTCAGCTGCATCCGGTAAGACTGGAAGCCGACCCCAAAATAGTTGGGAAAAGGCTAGGCAGAGAGATAGAGGATTCTAAATACCTATTTGTACCCATTTACCAATCGACCTAATAGGTACTGTTACTGAATAAAAAAGGTGCTACAAATATACGTTTTTAGGTGACAATAAACGAACGTATAAAAAAGGAATTACTAATCAGCTTCTAAATCGTTTGCCGAATAAAGGCAAAGACAGACAGATTGAAGAAGACTAAATAATCCGGTTGCATTTTATCAGTGATTTTAACGGTGGGCATATTCTTGAGTTAGTAGCTACCAACCTGAGTACTTTATAGACAGCTTCCAAAAATAGTAGGCCGTACCTACGATTGCCTAAAAAAGCGGCCTGTTTTTTATTTTCAATTTTTAGCATTCGGTCAAAACAGAAACAAAAATAACTTACAGAATCTTTTACATGACCAGGTACATTCCTTTATTACATTCAATTATGTATGACGCATTGCTTCAGCTTCAATTTAATTAAATAATAATCAATTAAAGTCTGAAGTCTGGAATAAAAAACTTTATTTATGCAAAAACCTTCCACATGCTTAATTATTTACTAGGTGCTGCATGAATTTCAGTGAATTAAAGGGCATACAGATAGAGTAAACCCTGACTCCTAAACTAGGAGATCCCGTGACTTAGGAGTCAGAGTTCTGCTGTCACTATGATACCAAAAACCTTTTACTAAAAACTGAAAATCTGTGTAATATCGGCTTGGTTGATTTGGGGTCGGGCTTAACTACTAACTTCAGTAGTCATCCCAATTCTAGCCAAACCATACTTATTCGTCTTCCCCTATTCCTGTAGCCATCCAAACTCAAAACATTCCTCACGATATTTCCCTCATTCCTCTGCATCACATGCTTGGAGTATGATAACAGATTCTCACATATCTTTTCAGTCAGTAGTCTCTTAATCTCTTTCAGAGTTCCTCTTTTGTACTCGATACATTCTATCCATTAGCGTTGCACAATACGACTTTCTTCACAGTATGTAACTGTGCGTAAAATAAAGCTAAATTATTTATCAATTAATAAATTAATCAAAAGTAATCTATGATAATAAATGATGTTTTGATCGGTACATATTTAGAAGTGCAAGGTGACAAATTGAAAATCCTTAATCTTGTTTTTCTCAATTTCCTGATCTATTCTTTATTGGGAGTTTTGCATTTGAATAGCGTCATAGATGTTGAGGTAATATAAAAATAAAGTTTATTTTCAATGAATAATGTAATAGTTCCTTAATTGTTACTCATGCATATAAGAAATCATGTTGCAATAAGTTTCGTAAGCCTACGAAAGATCTTATGGATTTTTCGTCAGAATAAATATCCTAGTTTGTTGACTTGACAGGTAACTATGTTCCTACGAGTTATGAAAATAATTTATGAGTTTGTGAGAGTTCTTAGTCTTAACAAGGGCTACCGGCGTATTACCCAGTCTAACTGGATTGTGGAGGTCAGATAGGCAGTCGCTCCATGCAAAATACTGTTATTCAACCGCATCCGGTAAGACTCGAAGCCGACCCCAATAAAGTTGGGAAAAGGCTAGGCAGATGATGAGAGTTCTAAGTCTTACCATAGATAGTTTGGGCACTAATATGGCTTCAATGCTACACGTTATTTTTGTTAGGTTGAAGTGTCCCACTCAAAGCCCTCCCCCATTCCTTCTACTTCTCTCGGTGTTGCGCTCACGCCAATTTGTGAGGAAGCCATTCAAGAAGTTCCGTCATCTTCTCCTCGGGCCGCGGTCCCGTCTAGCTGGCTCCGTTGGCATAACTCTGGACCTGTATTGCTGGATTAGTAGATATTAAATACAAGCCAGGCGCCCTTTATAAAGTACGTAAAAATATCACGTTTGTAATCCGCGTAGATGTAGGCAGAGGTGTACCTAATAGTACATCCATTTCGCCAGTTATGTTTGTGTCCCATGTAATAGGGGGCGCGCCTATTGCCATCAACTGAGCTGCTACTGAGAAATGCCTGATGGAAAACCCATTAATACTTTATCCGATGATTACCGATCGGCGAAAATAACTCCAGAGCACTTTCATCCCTAATTAAACCCTCTTGGGAGTTATGCCTGCGTTTCATGAAGAACTCTAGTGCTCATGCTTCTCGACCTAGCAGTCCGAGTTCCAGGTTGTGCTTAGTCTGTTAGTAAGTGAATGATATTTAGGTTTTTTCCATGTTTTCACTTACAGAAAATGTCAGTTCAGACCTACAGTTTGATTAAATTGAGTAATATAGATAACATTTGATAAAACCTTACTTTCATTTTCCAATTTAAAAGATAAGAACAGATTGTTCTGGATCTGTGACCTAGGTAAATTCCAGCTTGAATTCTAGCACCCGTTTGAATTCTAGCATAGGTACTGTTCAGGGTACTGTGTGTTATAAAACTGGCTATCTAATGCCTGGCTACCATACATATAATATTAGGAAATCCCATTATTTCTACTCTCCTTATAGTCCTTCTCTTCTTCATCATCATCTTCCTGCCCTTGTCCCATTCTACTTGGGTTCGACGCAACACGTTTTCTTCTACCATTCTCCCCTGTCAGACGTCACGGCACCATTTACTCCTACCTCTTTCATATCATTCCTCACACAATCCATCCATCTTTTCTTTGTCCTTCTCTTAATTTACCTTAATCAGCTTTCAATGAGCTTGTGAATATTTTGTGTGTGTCTTCGTTCAGCCTCCATCGTTGCCATCCACGTCATCTTTAGCAGCCTTGTTTCACACACATTGCTGATTATAAACCTCCTTTTGTGCCATACTTCCCTGATCTGTGTCAGCTTCATCTAGGTCTTATCCGCCATCTTTTGTAGGTTGATCCTCATGGTAACATTTCATTTCTTTTTTCCTAAGTTCCCAACGATATTTACTTAAATTCTTTATTTAAATCTATTGAAAACCTTAGAATTAGAATAGAGCTAAAAGTCCTTGACATTATAAATAAAAAGCCTTTTAGCTAGTTTTTGAAAAACTACTACTTACTGTTTTCGTTACTCAAAAAAAGATAATTTTAAAAAGTGTTCAAATTATTTAATTTGTAATGATGGTAAGTAAGTATTCTATTCTGTCTGCATATTTCGCAAATTAATATGAAATTAGTATTTAGCTTCTGGTACAGGTGTTAAAAAATAGGTAATTTAGAAAACAAATCTAGCTAAAAGATAAATAAAAACTGTTGTAGACTCCCAATTATCACTACATATTGCGTTCAATCGACAGACATACCACAATACACGATAATTGAATTAAAATTATGCGAAATGCTAAAACAAATGGTTTTGCATGTAGTCACAGTCGTGTTTAAACAAATAAAGCTTTTTAGGCAACTTAGCAACAAACGATGATCATATGAACTGTTTTTTTTTCACACACACGCACGTAATGTTTATGTTTGTGTGGTTGTGCGTGTGCGAGTAGGCGTGACGGCCCGATAGTGTTATCGGACCAAGCCTTGCAAAAATATACAACAAACATACACAGTATATGTAATGTATGTACATATAGCACAGGTGTGGTTTGTTTCTTGATAATTATGTAGCCAAAAATAAATAATAACTTCTCAGGTTCCGTATTGAGGCTTCGTAAGGTGGTCCGCCATGTTTTTTTTTTAAATTAGGTACAATACAATGGCGAAATCAGTTCGGGCCTATTTTGAGTCTGCTTAAAACAAAACGAGGCCTCATTATTATTGTGTTAATAAAAAATCTGATATTTAAATGATTTGCCTTTAAAGCATTGTTTTAACTATTGTTGTTATTTGCATTTGTAATCGTATTTAATTTAGTTAAGCTGGTTTTTCCAGCTACATTTTTGCGGTATGTTGTTAAATATCTTGAATATGCTGATGTTAGTTGTTTACATAATTATTAATTTGATTGTTATGCTAAACTATACATACTTACTACTTAAAAATAAATACCCATCTAGAGACTTTCAGGTTTATGATCATTATTTTTTTTAAGACTCGAGATATCAAAGAAGATTCTTCTTTTCCTATTCTTCTTTAGATCGCAAAGTACATTTTCCTGTTACAAAACAAATTGAGAATTAGGTACTTCACCATCATTCAGAATTCGGCGTACCTATCTACTGCAGGCAAAAATAGTTTTCCACGTGTTTAATCTAAAAAGTTTACATGTACGCAAATTTTAGCGCAAAATTGCGCCTTCCTACTGATAAAACAAAAACAACCTAAATAATGTAGCGGCCTCGAAATCTAAATAAATTACTATCAGCAACGCTTCCGACCTCCTTTTGCTTCCTAAACATTCTGAAATTGGCGCGTGCCTTCATACAACACGATTTATTGAATACTAGCTTACTCGTTTTTTTTTTTAATAATAAAGGTATTTAATTTTATACAGTCTATTGTTGCGAAAATTCGCGAGCGCGAATTAATTTTTCACCGTGATTTTTGCTAACGGTTTTTTTTCTATCACTATAAAATTTATATAGAATGATAAATTGATAAGATAAATGGATATTTGTTATAGCATGAGAATAAATCTACAAACTAAATTTTTACAAATAGTACTAAATGAAACTAAGTAGGCACTTACAAATATACAACGACGAAATTAAGACACCTAGGCGTCAAAGTACTCCTCCGCATCGCTGGCATCCGTGACCGTGCCCAGAAGACTGGCAGCATTGCGATGGTGAATGGGAATGCGAATCCTTTGGCCAAAGAGAGAGAAAGCCCTCTGGTCACGCGTGGTGTCGATCAGTCGGCGTGAGATGGAAATTCCTTTTTAAGGAATTAAAAAGAAGACGCGTACTCCGGCCCATGACCCGAGCGTTTCGACCCCAAACGGCCAACTGTAGCTGCCAATAAGGTTACAGTCTTTGCGCCGCCTGAGGTACTCAGCAGCCGCAGCAGCAGCGCCCGCACAGCCCGCCGTGCTTGAAACGTGAGATGGCGCAAGGGTGTCGAGACAGGTTGCGTCCCACACCAAAGGCCTACCCACCTTCCAAGGCACCATCGTCATGTCGTCTGGTCACTTCCCATCGCCACGTACCAAGCCGTTTGGTTCTGAAACCGCTGGTACACCGACGCTGGTAAGGTTTCGACGTATAATTTCACTAATGCTGGCGTGCCGCCCAATGCGATCTACGCTCCTGTAGCAGGACATGCCATGGTGTCCGAGGCTGTCGACAGCTCCACCTGACTCGTAGCGACTTGGAACGATGCGTCATCCATACTCCTGTCAATGGTGGATGACGGGTGTGCCTGCAGCAACAAGCCCGACTCCCATTCCCCCACGGCTAGCAGACGGGCACGCTCTGTAGTATTGATTGACGTGTTTAAAAGGGTATTCCGTAAAATACTGCAGAGCGGCACGTCTCACCGTTTCTGGGAGGACAGGTTGTCGGGTAAATCCGTACTGGGACAAAAAACTTTCCAAGCGTTTAACGCAACGGTCAAAAACTGTACCTCAAAATGAATCAGTGACGAAGACAAAATATTCCTCGTTATTTTTTCGGTACCGTAGACCGAGGAGAGGAAGGCTGGCAAACGTATACTAGAAATTTTGCGGACGCCGAGACCACCCAAGCGAATGGGATGGGTGACTTGCTGCCAAGCTCGGTCGTCCAGGGCCACATTAAGTATCGAAGTTAGAGTGTTCCTAATAATTTGTTCCTACTTTTCCATAAGCTGTGGATGCTTCCATGAGATGAGAGGAACATATATAGGCTATACGTAAATTTTGGTCTAAAGTAACTATCGAATAAGTGTAATGGCCGAATGAATGTTAATTTTGAAAAGTCTATCCGAAAAAAATTGATTTTTTTCTTCAATGAACGACAGAAAAGATTCGTCAAATATTGGTGACCTTAGGAGGTGAGAGATTTATTCCCCGTAATTTAGAAATGGCAAAGTACGGTTTTAAAGACAGTAAGTTATAGATGAAGATAATGTATATAAAACAACTAAATAACGTTTTTAGAGAAGAAAATAAAAGAAAAATATTACTTAAAATATTACAAAAATATTAATTAATTTTATAGTGTACTTCAGTTTCAAAATTATAAGTTGTAAGCCCTGCATTGTAGTATCATGTCCCATTATAAATATAATTAATTGTTACCAAATAAGAATCGATATAGTACAATTTACTAACTGCATGCATGATTCAGATTAATTAATTTTTCTTTTGACATTAAATAATTATGTAAAATTTGCACGCCGACATTAAAGGCAGTTTAAAGAGATTCATAAAACTTTATCTTTAAGATAATGCTGTACCTTATTTATGCAAATACTTGATTAAGATTTCTTAAACTATGATAAAATAAGAATAAAACAAAAACCAATGAAAAAATTCATTACATATCTTCATAAGTCTGAAAATAGACTCCACAAAAATAGGAAGTTTCTAGTGAGTTACTTTGGTAGTTCAGTTTTATAGTTAGTTAGGTACTTTGGTAGTTAAGTTTTATTGAACACACTGAAAATAGATAGTCATCTGCATTTATGATTTATGCATTAAGTTCTGAGATAACTGATGTGAAACAAAATTTAATTTGATGTTAATTTCCCTTTTTAACAATAAACCAAAACCTATGACGAAAAGTTCCTTGTTGAGACAATGTTTATGGATGTCGTTAAACAGATAGGTCAAGGGCTTGATCCAGATAGCGGAACTCTTGGACAAAGCTTTTGTTGTTAGACGTTTCTCTGTTAAGACCCATAATTTTGATGACCCATGAACCTTTAGCTGGTTCCTGTACTGATGGCTAATTCTGGTTATTTAAAACGTTCAAAATCTAGTCGTTCGTATCTCTACTCAGCGATAAACAATGTAAAATTCCTGTCTCTGGGAAATTTGGAGGTATTTCCTACAGGTCGAGGAAATAGATACCCTTCTGGTATGCCTCTTACCATTTTGTATGATAACGTGTTCACATATGAACATACAATAAAGTATGGCTACAGAGTAAATTCTATCGTACAGCGAGTTATGTACGTTTATTTCATAAAATTGATCCTGTTGAACCAATCAATCACTTATATCACAACACTACTCATTGTCTATGGTTACTCTGACGCCATGTTTGTTTACAAGATAAGACGCACTTACTTATACTACAGTTCTTTCACAATTATTTTACCTTTAACAGCTTCAGTCCGATAGCAAACTTATTGTCCTGGAAAGAAAGATGAATATAGTTTTGGTTGACTTGACAATGACTAACCTAACCCAAACCATCAACAACTTTATTGCTATGTAGGTAGATAAAAATTAATGTGATTTTGACAGCGATGCTAGGATGGAGGCATAACTGTAAAAATACTCTACGATATTTTGGTATTAGTTTTGGTTTATATTAATTTTAAACAGCAAAAAGATGCAAATCCTTGGCATTAAATTTAATTTGTAATTTGTAAATTAATCTAAATGAAATAATCTAAATGTTGTTAGCGTTAAATTACAAAAAATGAGTAGAGTTAAACGATAACCTCATTATTTCTAACATCGGCGCTTTGATTCTGGATTTAATATTTCACGAGAACTTAAATGTTAAAATTAAATGCGATAAACTGTTATCCCACTACCTGCCTGTCGTCGCCGTGTGCCGTCTGCCTGTGTCGTCCCAGATCCCACTGCCGTGCAAAGGCCTCCGCCCATGACCTCCAAATCTTTCGATCCAGGGCCAATGTGTCCAATTCTTCCCGCCATCCCCTTCGAGGCCTACCGCGTCGCCATCTAGCTGTGTTAAGGCTCCACGTCGTGGTTATTTTGCAGCTCGTCGGGCATATTGCCTCATTCTTTCGATCCAGGGCCAATGTGTCCAACTCTTCCCGCCATCCCCTTCGAGGTCTACCGCGTCGCCATCTAGCTGTGTTAGGGCTCCACGTCGTGGTTATTTTGCAGCTCGTCGGGCATATTGCCTCATAATTATAACTAAAAACTAGATCTTCCGTCACGTATTGCTTCGCAGTATTCGTTACAGAAAGCAGATTTCCTGCACTTATTACCAACCAGTCTGAACTTAAACAGTTTTGTGTTCCGTCAAGTGTATTATACGTTTTGCTTGCCATGGCCTTTTTTCTTCATTTTCATTTTCATCAGACAGTCTACTTTTACAAGCATTAAACGTTTACACCATACTAGCATTTTCCGTCACGGCAATAGCTTCCTTTCCCTACTTCTACTTCTCTTCGTCTAGGTCTACTTTGGATCTACAGGCCTACTCAGTCTGGGCCCAGGGCCTGCTGCAGGCCTGCTGCACTGTCGGGTGCCATGCGCACGAAGACATTAGGATATGAGTATAACCATTAGGTTTTCGTTAGTCATTAGCATAGGTACCATTAGGTACCTACTTCTTATTCTTAGCGTGTCGATGACAATTTAAATTGAGTCAGCCCAAAATTTGGCGACGAGTTTGGCAGTTTCAATAGAGCCCATCACCTCCTTTGCAAGCAACAAGCCCGGCAGGACAAGACATTTGTGGGGCAACACCACATTTACACTCCAGGGCACAGTCATCCATGAATCTCCATCTTGAACAGGTTTTATTTTGATTAGGTACATTTCTAGATCTTTATTAAACATGCAGGACCACCCATAGCTGTTTACCTTTTTTCAACAAAAGAAGCAAGCAAGCAAGTGCATTTAAAACAACTGCGACTTGATTTGCATTTGTGTATACGTCTTCTTCTGTAATATCTAAGAAATTAAGCTGTTCCAATTTGCCACATATATTATTCAAATATTATGCTCTATTTCAAAGTTAACTTGCTATTTCTTCTTTGACAATCTTTGATAAAAGTATTCCTTTCGTCAATCCTTACATTTATTCATCTTTTGCTGCCACATATTCGCTTAGCGCCCTTGGTGACGCCAGTAAAATATCTACATACAATACAAAGTGATAAATAAAATGTTTATTTCACATAAAAAAACCTTATCAATATCAGTTGTTGCGTAGGTAAATAATATTTGTTTTTGCTAATATTTTGTGCGTATGTATCGATTTGTGTGCCAGTAGATTTGTTTGTTGTATTTTTGTTATCTATTTAGTACATGTTCGGAAAAATGGTTCTTTTAACCGCTATTGGAGTTAGATGGTAATCGTTGCGGGCCATGTCTGCAACATGTTTTGGCTTTGATTACGGAGTTTCAGGTTTTTCATCTCGTTCGTTCATGATTGAATTCATCGGTTCATCTTCAAGATCTTCTTCTTCTCTTCATTCATCAACATCATCATCATCTTTCTTCTGGCGGTATCTCTTATTTGGGGTCAGCGCAGCATGTCTTCTTTCATAGGTTACTACTACTGCTACTTCTTCATTAGTCGTCATTAACATTCGTCAAAATCTTTTGATTTATTATTATGTGACCCATTTAGTAAACTGTATCATATTATAGCTGACCGCATACCAAAGGTTTACTCGTTGAATGCCTATATGAAATGAATACATCATAGTCCCCCAACCACACCTACGTCACGTCACGTCTACGTCGGCGTAGCCTAGTCTTTTCTCAACTACGTTGGGGTCGTCTTCCAGTCTAACCAGATGCAGCGGAATATCAGTATTTTACGTGGAGCGACTGCCTATCTGACTTCCACAACCCAGTTAGTACTGGTAAGGCTGGTTTTCAGTCTTTCGGGTCACTGACTACCTGTAAGGAGTCTCAAAGATCTAAAACTGGCAGCCGGGACCAAGGGCTTAACGTGCTTTCCGAGGCACGGAGGAAGCTCATGAAATTAATTATATCGACTGTAGATTTTTCCTTTTCTACGAATGAATGAAAGAATGTGTCATTCAACTAGCAATTACTGATAATGAACATCTACATCGATACATATCAACGCTTCCCTTATTATATCATACCGACCGATTATGACTGTTGTAAAAATATATAAAAATGTTTATCGTTATCTTTGAAAATTTGGTTCATTCGTACTAAGTTCGCTTTGATGTAGGGTGATAGAAGCATTATAGACATAGCTCTAGGTCCTCACCTCAACTGACCTTCGATCTGAAGCAGGCATCAGTCCAAAAAACGTGTATCTGTCACGCGTCTTATTCAGCTCGATTCGTTTAAGTTCTAACGTCTAGATTTCCACGATTGATTGATTTTTACATGATTTCCATGTTCTTATTTTCTTCTTTGTCAATTTTCTTATCTCTAAGTTGATCATCTTCTTCACTTTGATCTGTTTTACCAATACTGCGAAATTTAGGACCAAGTCGTTTTTGGATTTGTCCAAAATATCTAGCGCTAACTTAGGCGGGAGAAATATAATATATAGCTGTTAGCAGAGACGTATATCTACTTTTTCGGATAGCATATATTTCATAATATCTTTGTATTCACTACTTCTGCAGTGCTTGTAACTACGGCTAAAATAATTCCAGTAGAATAAGTTCAAGCTGCCATAGATTATAGTTACTCTCTACGACCATAATTATAATCGTCTTTATACTGTCAACATATGTTTTGATCAAAACACAGTTTTATATTATTATGCTTATTACCATATGGATAAGCAAAAAGATATATCTTATCTTTGAGCCAGATACAAATCAATATAGATTTTACAACTCGTGTGTACATGGACGATTTTTGTTTTTATCTATTTTTAGGATCGACAAAAATAAAGGTACATACCTACATATATAGTTGCTCATTGTGTCTGCGTGTAATTTGTCAGTCTTGTAAGCTTGAATAAGCACGTTGAAATATCTTATCAGTTCGAAATGTTTTGACACTTTCATCAATTTTGAAACTAAATCTATTGGTTATAAATTATTTTCCCGTACTCTGTTTTAATACATATGCCTATGTTACTCTACGCTGGCTTTAAACAGAATATTCTATTTAGCGTAGGGTTTTGCTGATTGATCCAGCTACCCTGGCGTTCACCCGAAAAAGTCTGGAAGTAGACCAGGAATACTCATTTTCAATATTAGTAACAAACTAACCTAACCAAAACCCTGAAATTCTGAATACTCATTAAAACAACCGATTACTTCTCGATGATTATACTAATGGATACAAAGTTGACTCGGCAGCATGAATCGTAAGTTAAAGTTGGTTCTCGTCAAGGGACACTGTAAATAACAAAACGTGTTCCTTATGGTTCAGGTAGGCACCTTGAGGGACCCCTCTCAAGATTATCAGTATTGGTTGCCCCAAGATTAGAATTTAAAGAGAAAAGGATTTCTTTTAACTTTGACTGTGAAATGACTGCTTTAACGGTCGCCGAACTTTTGGACACATCATATTAAAAATGCGTAGAATGTATTGTTGTGTGTACTTCCGTTGGACCAACTGTCATTTGGCGATTTGTCAAAATGCAACATACGTACTTTGGGCGCACAACACGCGAGAACAACTTCTATACTCTCGCAGTGAGTTGTATTAACAGTCATTTCCAGCCTTTTTAACCGACTTCCAAAAGGAGGGTATCAATTCGTCTGAAAGGTTTTTTTATTTGCTCTATCCAAATAAAAAACTGTCAGTTTTGCTTATCAATCTATCTGGAATTACCGGTTTGAAAAGATTCTGAAGACTGTTTTGCCTTGAAACACTTCAGAAGTGCCTGATTATTTTGATATTTTCAAAGTTACAGTGGTAGTTATTGTTACTTACATGTTTAGTCAGTATGAGGTATAAGGACTTGCGACAGAAATAGGAAATTAGAAACAAAGAGTGATGCATATGAATGAAATATCTAGTCCTAAGGTTCCAGCCCAGCTTACCCACGGACTAAGCGAGCTATAAACAATTTAATTGGTTTGTTTGTTAGTACATGCACATAATAAATACAAAGACAATGTAGGAAAGGCGGCCATATTCCCAGGGTATTGTTAACAGTTTCCCTCGACGTACTGCTAGTAACTGAAGTTGCATAATCTTGGTTACATATTAGAGTTTTTATATCTTGATTTGGTAAGAAATACTTTGCTTAAGGATGTGTGTAATCTGTTGTAATTAACCCGACAAGTGAAAATATGATTGAAACGACAATAAAATATATAATACGTAGGATTGTAGGTAATTGCTTCACGGATTAAAAGGAAAATGTGCCCTCCAATTTTGGGGACGAAGTCATTCCAAATTTTAGAATACATTAGAAATCAAGGAGACAAGACAGTTTTGGTGCAATTTTCTTCCGAGTTTTTAAGTCCAAATATAGGATAAGAGATTTATTTTTCAAACATAAGGTAAAATTAATGATGGAGGACGAAGGAGTCTCAGACACTTGTGTTCAAAAATCTATGGCTGATAATAACTAAGAAGCACAATCTCCTAGTACTAATTTAAATTTATTATGTACAAGTTACAGAGTAGTAGATGTGCCTTGATTTGGTCCTTTCGGAGAATTTCAATAAATTCGCAACAGTTTGACTTTAAAGAAAACGCTGCATCTTTAAAATTATAGGCCAATAAAATATACAACGTGATACAACTCGAAGAATCAAAAGTACAGGTAAATTTAATAAAGGTACCGGCTTTGCTGAAGGAAATGCAAAAATGTAGAGAATGAAGAATGTCTTTTTCATTGTGTCAGGTCATTGACACGATTCAATTTGCACAGAGAAACTAATTAAAATCACTATAAGTAATGGAAACCAGATCCCATGCCAATGATGTTAAACTGACTGGGTAGGTACTATGATTATTATCTCTAGATTTATGCAGGGAAGCGGAAATTTGATTTTAAAAGACGTATCTGCCATTCTAGTTTGTATAATCCTTTGTAATAGGTACTATAGTAGACTTAACCTATTTGCATACTGTTCTTTGCTGTATTAAATTTGGAAGCATTAACAGCACAAAAAGAAAAACTACAATTTGATACTCGATTAAGTAAAGTGTAGGTAGGTACCTACTATAAAGTGCTTCCGTTATCCTTAAAGGAACCTTAATTACTATTAGTAACTATGCATTCAACGGCTACAGTCACTTTGTTATAAGTAACTAGATCAAAATAGAGTTAACAATAATGCGTTATGTTATGACATGTCGCTATTACAATAGTAATGTTTCCTTTCACAATGTCTAACAATCTTAATTCTTACTGTTATCTATCGCTTGATCTTACAGTGAGCACATCCATCGTAATATTTAAAGCATAAAAATATCTGTACGTAAGTCAGACAGAGAATTTATTACCTACTCGGGCCGTGCAAACAACAACATTTTGTGTACCGTCCTCGAACACACAGAGCCGGCTGTGAAAACATACGAACACACACACAAACACATATTCACACACAAAACAAACCAGGAAACGTCTAGCGAAAAACAAACAAGGGGTCTTTTGTATTGTGTAAACAATTGGTTGATCGTATGCAACAGGCGTGACGTCGCCTCGAAAAAAACGCTACAGGTTATCTACCCTAGATGGCGCTGTTACAACGTTATTCTAGTCAACTAGCAGACTATTAAGTTCTGTAATGTATAACGAGATGGCGTTCATTTCAATTTTTATTTATAGATTTAGATAAAGTTTTATTGGCGCATGTTTACACAAATACACATAAAACGAATCAAAACTTGACGATAAATGAAAGATGTTTATAACTTAAAGATGAAATGTAAATAAGATCTTAGGTATATTTACAACCTATGTATCGTTATACTCGCTATCAATGTATGAGTAATTTAATAAACTGTAGGCAACTAGATAAAGTTTTATTTTGGGTTATAATACCTTATCTTTTTTACCTTCAACCATTGACACTCTTGTGATATTATCAATTTCATTGAAATTCTGCTGCACACCTATCATGAATTTTAGTGAGGTAATAGGTTAAGCATTGCTTCATAACAGTTATTTAAAAGTGAAACAATTTCAGTTCTTTTCTCTTCATCGCCCGTTGATAACTAAGATTTTATCTTGAGCATAGTTATGACTGCACTTAGTATTTCCCAGTATTCAAAATACATTCAAAATAATACTTACATTTATGTGTTTTCCTTCAAATTCTTTAAATTTTGAAACAGTGTCTTCCCCAATACCTAATTACATTTATGGTACTACACACACATGCATGACACACCTTTTAAAAGTGTCGGAAAACAATTTATCAAGGTCAAACCATCCCTCTTAATTTGCCGAATGTGGGTATCAAATTAAGGATCCCAGATGCTGCAGAATTCCGGATCTATTCTCTCATATCTCGTTTTTTGTTCTTTTTCAAAAGCTTTTATTAAGACTTGTCTTGTTTCTAGTATATTATGGTAGGGTCCAAGACAATCAGAAATTTGCTTTCTGGGGCATTGTAAAGAACCAGAAGGGCCGCATTTTGAGCTCTTTAATGCCCATCTGTCTGTGTGTTAAGAATGTCTAGTTTTTGTAGCAGCCAGACGAATGATTCGAGATGTAGTGGTCGTTCGGGATGACTTTTCTGCAAATCTATGTTATAATTCTGATAAAAATCAGGCATATAATAATATTGTCCTTTATTCAAAAAATTGTTCCGCATTATTTTGAAATTCCACCATTATTTTACTTCACTTGACTACTTAATGTTTTTCTTCGGTACATCAGTGTGTCTTTATTTTCTTAATCTGTAGCTAATACAAATATGACTTGCTATCAGAATTTGATGGTGTTTTCATTTCATAAGTTAAACAAGCCCTGTTATGATACAGTAACGGGACAGGTCGTGTTTTGAGCTATCGTATGTCATGCAACTACTGTTGATCGTTTTCAACAGTTTTTGTTTGTCTTTCGACAGTGTTTTGGACAGCAAACGATCCTATAACGACTGGCGAGAATCACTTTTTATTCGACGCTTGAGATAAGCGAATTTTATGGAGGTGAAATATGATTCCAAGTTTGTGATTTAGAAAAAGTTGTTTGATCGCAATTAGGAACTTTCCTTTGATTCTATGGGTTTAGTTAATCAAGCTTGAAAAAGTAATTGTGAAAGATAATATATGAGTTAATGATAAGCAGTCTATTGAACCTTGGCTTAGGTATGATTTGAAGAATAAGATTTTCCAGTAGGCTTAACTAAAACTATAGTTGATTTAAGGACATTGTTGTGGTTAACAATTGTCAGAGTAGGTCTACATTTTTCTATTGTTGGTCACTCTAATGTTTATGAAATTGGATATTAACAAAAATGTTTTGCTTAGCTAGACTGACCATAGAAACAAAATATTTTGTTTCAGAATAGTGTCGCCTTCAGGTGTCATTTTACAACCAATTGTTCTTTTTAAACATGCAACGTCTTATAACCCATCACTTTCATTATTATTTTCACCTTTATTGTTATTGCAATAGAGTTTGATTTCCGCTTGATTGTTTTGGGTAATGGCTTGTCTAGAAATTAGTCATAGGCAAAAGATTGCCAGGCAATATTTAAAAATACTACTTATTGTTTGACCATTGTAGGTGAATGTTAGAAGTCTTGTAGTACAGCTGCGCCGCTGTTAGTGTTTTTTATTCTAATTTGTTCCTGTTACAGTAACAAATTTAGTTTGAAAATAAGCAACATATTATTTCTTCTTTCTTGTGCTTTGAAATGTATTTAACTTAAACCGATTTAGAACCATTCAATTTTGGGCTCACAACTTGAGAAAACTGAAACTACAATAAAATTTGCCTATTAACTTATTATTGGAGGATTTCAATAATCCATAATATCAATATGCGATGGGTGGAGTACTCTTGTAGTGTGTCCAATACTAAAACGTAGTAGAATCTTACATCACTGCACCCATTGTTCTAAGTAGACCAATGCAATTTTCGTACATGAATTACATCTAGATTTAGTAATCAAATGGTTTCCCCTGACATAGATGTATTGAATATAATTCAATAAATTAGGAACGATAATTTCTT
The DNA here is from genome assembly GCA_950022335.1 of Eurois occulta. Classification (NCBI taxonomy): domain Eukaryota; kingdom Metazoa; phylum Arthropoda; class Insecta; order Lepidoptera; family Noctuidae; genus Eurois; species Eurois occulta. Next base: position 11,005,497 of record OX465502.1, read on the forward strand.
CCTGAAATATGAATAATTCGGGGATTTAAGTAACAAAATTGCTAAATCTTCTCTAGTATAGTAACATACAAAGAAATTCATCCAAAGCCTTTGGACAGCCCCAACAGCACATTAACTCTCACCACAGATACACAAACACAAAACTACGTGCAAGTATAGTTTATTATTGTTTTTTTTTCTGTTACAGATTGTATTCAAAACATTGAAGCTGGCCTGAGTCAGTCTGGTCGAGAGTACTGTGGAGGAGTGCCGCAGGGCATCGTGTTAGGTCCACATTAATTGTTTTATGAAGTGAAGTGAACTTGGATTAGTGTTTTCTGGATGTGTCTCCAACGGGATGAAGACTATGGTGACAACTTAGATGAAGCGGTGAGTGGACTCTATTGTTAGTAAGTTTAAGGGCTTGATTAGATTGAGGAGTTTTTTTTATGGTGAAACAATTTTAGAGCTGTTTTGTTAAATTACAATTTTAATGCTTTTTTTCCACAATGGCGCCAAATGATTGTTTGGTGGAATAAGTTTTTCTTTTTGCTGTGTATGAGAAAAGTAGATTATAGTGTTTTGTACAAATTTTATCTGTTGCGTTATTAAATTTAATTGATTTAAAATACTGTTAATTAAGTTTAACTGGTAATCGGTGGTCGTGGTATGGGCATGTGATGCGGAGGATGGATGGACTGTGTGAAGGATGATAGGGCACAACAGGAGGTGACTGATGAGATGACGAGTAATAGAGAAGTATGGAAGAAGAAGACATGCTGCGCCGACCCCAAATGAATTGGGACAAGGGCAAGAGAATGATGACTTTTAATTAAGTTTAAATTGGCTCTCGTTATAAATCTTTAAAGTACACAGTCTGGTTACACAGTAAACGTCAAATAATATCTATGATTTCTTTTTTCCACACAGATTCACACTAATATAAAAATATGCAATGATTAGTGTGTGAGTACCTACCAAATAAAATTCCAACATCAATCATAATGGCACTAACATGTAAAAATACACAAGTAATATGGTGCAATTTGCCCTGACAACTAAAATATAAAAATGTAAAATTAAATCGGTCTGTGTACTTTTCTCTTTAGTCATTTTGGTACCTTTGTTTAGTCTAACGTGATAGTTAGCGAGAGCTTGTGATATATATGTAAATAACGGTATTTTATCTAAATATGTTTGAACCGTATTTGGAGAATCCATTTCACGACATACCTTAGAGTTAGCAGGATGTTTGAAAGAACTAAATTCTTGCCTATTGTGGTGATAAAAACTGTACTAACTTTTTAAGTACACTGATCAGTTCGTTCTGGTGCCCATCAACCCTTATTAGGCATTTTCCTGCCTAGCCTTTCCCCAACTATAATGAAACTTCCAGTTTAGCCGCATTATTGTAATAATTAGTCATTTTTTAGTGTGTATAATGAATTAATTAACCTTTTGAACGGTTATGCTCTGGGCATAAACGCACGCGCGTGCCCTCCACGCGAATCCACAATTTTACCTACCACTTTGTCACATATTTCCGTAGTTTGGCGTCTTTTTGCTGCTGTTTGGGGTTGGCTTAACACGTTTACATCTTCCATTCTCCGCTGTCAACTGTCACGATATCATACAGTATTGACTCTCTTTCAAATAATTTATTTCAAACTAGCTGCTACCCGCTACTTCGTTCGCGTGGCTATTTAGGTGTGTATGTGTGAGACTGCCTCGTTGGTCGAGTGGTCGCAAGTGCGACTACTAAGCATGAGGTTCTGGGATCGATTGCCGGGTCGGGCAGTGTTAAAAAAATGTTTATTTAAATTATATAAAGTTCTAACGCACATGATTTGGAGATCACCTTTTAAGCAAGAAGATGGTTGTGTTAGGTGACTCCGCTCTTCCACTTAACATTAAACAATGTATGCAATTGAAAAAATACTATAAATAATAGTGTTATTGGGGTATTCCATCACGAATTTCTCAGTAGCAGCCACGGAATCTGGATTTGTGCCCGGTTGGTGGAATAGAATTGAATAGGCTCGCCCCCTGTCACATGGGACTTCAACATAACGAACGGCGAAATGTGGGTGTACGATAAGGTACACCTCTGCCTAACCCGTAGGGGATTTCAGGCGTGATGTTATGTTTTGTGTGAGAACTGACTGGCTGATCAAAATGCGATAATGTGGGTGATGACTTCAAAGTGCGTCCTTTTGGGTACTGTAATTCTGGGCGCAGAGATCGGCAACAAAATTAAATGAGGCGACGATATGGCTTAAAACCGTTTATTTTGGCGTTATACAACCTTCTTTTCAAAGTAAACCATCAAACGCCTTGTTGGGCACTATTTATTCTAATACCGTTCTGTATACAACATTAAATGACTTATTATTTTCCGCAAGCACGTGAAATTTTTGGGCACTGAACAAACAACATATAATTGACCGTGTGAGAAGCATGGAGTGCACAATTGAATGCCTGTCACTTTTATGGTTTGGCCCTTTAATTGTTGATCGTCATTGTAATAGCCAATTTTAAGGGAAATTGTTACCTCTTAAATTGAAATGGTAAGTTATTTGCAATAATGGGTATGCGGGGACTTATTGTATAACGGGCTGGTGTCCGCAACTCCACGACCAATGCGCGTATTTTGCGTGCGGGTGGGAAATCTATTCGATCCACCTCAGCTCCCCGAGAAAAGCCAGCAGCGCCTTGATGTCGCTGACCGTCTCGCGGAGAGTACCTGGGTTAGGCCGCGGCCCCATGTCCACGGCGCGGCGCCGGCCGCCGTGTGAGTCGATCTCAGTCGATCGAATCAACTGCGAAATATCGACTGAAAGGGGCAATGGATGGCGCACCGTTCGCGGCACCGTGCTGCGGCACGACGTCGTGCCGTGTTACGGCGGCGGCGCCGCAACGTCACACGGCGGCCGGCGCCGCGCCGTGGACATGGGGCCGCGGCCTTACCGAAGTACTTTGCCCTGTATGATGCCTGTATGATGTATGGTGTTTGTTAAAAGAGCCGTGTCCAGTGATGGCGGCTGTAACAGTGCGCAGCTGTAGTTTGGTCAGCCGAAGCGCTTTTTTCGTGAAGCGGCCGTCGATGGTAGGAAGTGCATCCTTGGCCTGCCTACACTCACCATGGTTTAGCCACAGTTTGTGGTGTTGTTCACTGGTTCGTTTCCTTACCAGTGTGCGTAGGTACCCGAAGGGGAGTGGCAGTATGGGTTCAGGTCCCACTGCTGCCATGCTTGATCCCCTTCTAGCGAGTTCGTCCGCTGTATCGTTGCCTCGGGACTCGTTGTGTCCTTTTATCCATTGAATGGTTAATGTATTGAGATTACCAACCTGGTTCAGACGTTGATGACACTCGTGTATTAACCCAGAGTTGACTGTGTGGTTGTTTAATGCTAGTAGTACAGCCATGCTGTCTGAAAGTATGCGAATTGAGTGGTCCACAACTTCCCTGGCTAAAATGGCCGATGCCGCCAGGGCAATGCCCATACATTCTGCTTGAAATACCGTGTTATGGATCCCCAATGGTGCGGCTATGTGTATGTTGAGATCTTCCGAGAAGACTCCAGCTCCAGTGCCGGTACCTGTCTTAGATCCATCCGTGAAGATCCGTACTTCCGCGGGGCTTAGACCCTCACAGCGGTGATCCCCGTGGAGTTGGATTTTGTATTTTTTGTCGAATACGAATTACTTGGGTATCCGATCGTTAATAGCTTTCGCTAGGGGGAACTCGGTATAAAATCCTTCCAGTATCGCGGTGTGTTGTGTGTACTTCTTACCCCAAAGTTGAAGTGTGTCAAGACGTACTGCCGCCATCGTCGCTTCCTGCTGTATGAACAGATCGAGCGGTGGGAGCCCCAACATGGCCTCCAGAGCCGCGGTCGGGGTAGTCCGCATGCAGCCTGTAGTCGCCATGCAGGCAAGTCTCTGCATGCGTTGCAGTTTGATGGAGGCTGTAGCTAGTTTAGTGCGGGGCCACCAGACCACTGCCCCGTAAGTAATCATGGGTCGGATCACCGTGCAGTATAACCAGAGTATTATTTTAGGGGATAGGCCCCACTTCTTACCTATCATCCTCCTGCATTGCCAAAAGGTTATGCAGGCCCTGTTTAGTTTGTTGTCTAAATGCCTGTGCGGGGGGGGACTTAAAACGCTCTCTCCATTAGCAGCTCAGCTGTGTGATACGAAGCCTGGTGCCGTTGCACAGTCTGGTTTCATCAAGGTTTCGCATCACCAAAACTGGTACGCCAAATTTAAGCTCCAGCTGATGGGACGGCACGCCCGATAACTCAAGTGAGTTGAGAAATTCAACGGAGTAGGCAGTACTATCATCATCAGCCATCACAATGATATGGATGTATATACTTTTTTTTTGTTTTTTTTACTGACCCACTCGTTCTTTGGCGCTAGCACAGCGGTTGGATGGGAAAATTCTTCGGAAAATAGAATTTTCCCATCTCCTTCGGATTCCAGACGACCCTCTCTCATTTGCAGCAGCTTATTCGCAAAGACACCTGCTTCGTGGTCGTTTTACAGTTGGACGCGCATGATGCACGTAATATGGAGCTTTTCAATTCAGGAGGTTTTCACAGTGGCGACGCCATGAGACATGCGTTTCATCCGCCAGTGTGCCCCTTTTTTATTACAAAATGGCCCCTCTTATTAACTGGCAGTATCTGTCTAAAGTCGGCTTTTCAAATGACCCCTCCTCCCGCGCTGGGTGGAACGGAAGGGAGTCTCATCCATGTTCCTTCTTAGCGCTTTGTGTTCCAGAGCCACAGTATCTCTTTCGAACAGTCCCGCAGCTGCAGCAGGCATCGGCCCTTGCGGACCCCTTCCGGTTTGCTGACATCATTTTGAGGCGCGCGTGGAACACGAACGCGCTTTCGACACGGCCTGTCGTCATAAGACGGTTGGACGGCGAGCTAGTTAATTACTCACCGTTCACAGGGTCTAAAGTCGCTGCGAACATTTTGATGACGCCACCCATCACACCTGGTTGCCGCGGATGTCCTGCAAGCTGCGGTTCAACGCCTCTAATGCATGCTTGTGCGACATTGTGCACTCGTCCCAAACTACTTCCCCCGTTTTTGGTGATATTGCATGTTGGGGCGTATCTTCGCATGCAAGATTCAGCGGCAATTTGAAAATGGAATGTGCAGTCCGACCACCCATAAGCAAAGTTGCAGCAATGCCTGAGGAAGCCACAACCACAGTTATATGACGACACGGTTGGCGCAGTGGCTGAGCGAATGGCTGCTGCGTTTTGAGTATGTTTTCATTTTTAAACTTTTTAGAGATTTTTTTTTGTACAGTGTAAATTGGTCAATTTTCATTCATTAAATTATGATTACCTGTCTTTTGAATGGTAAAAAAAAACGAAAAGTATTCATTAATCTATTTTGTAATGATTTGAAAAACTTTAAGCATAAAAATAAAACAAAATACCTAAAACTTACAAAAAGTGAAAACTGGTTGGGGATCGAACTCGCGAATCATGTTTATTATTTTTGAAAATCTAATAGCATTAAAAAAAATCACAAAAAGTGAATACTGGCTGCGATTCGAACTTGCGAAGCTCGGTTTACAGGGCGGTCGCTGAACCGCTAGGCCACTTGTACCTGTGACAAACCCTTTGAAATAGCCGTTCTATTCTAATGCATGCTATGACATTTGTCAGTTGTCAAACCGTCGCCAAGAATTGTCACACAGTAGCCAAATTAGATGGCGCTGTATGTCCGGAATAAATTTTATTTTTTATTTTATTTTTTGTAATAAAAACTATCCTATGTCCTTTCTCAAGTTCCAAACTATGTCTGTACCAAATTTCACACAAATCGGTTCAGTAGTTTAGGCGTGAAGCAAAGACAGACAGACAGACAGACAGAGTTACTTTCGCATTTATAATATTAGTTTGGATAGACCAGTAGCAGTTTTGAATTGGTAAACCCAAAAAGATGAAGCTACAGTTCCAGCCACTGGTGAAATAACTGTCAAAAGACTATAATTGCCCATTCCGAAGCAAATGGAGAAGAACGAGCATGAAAAAGACATTTACTTTTCTTCTATATCATGCCTCACACAAACAGGGTATTTCTAATATGAACTGTAGGTAGATTAGTTCTTTAATCTCTAATACCTAGTCTAGTTTGATCTTAGGTGATTCTAACACGTCACCGCTCTCCGCGCCGCGTGAAATGCCGCTCGTCCGCGCGGTCGGGCGGTGTCGTGTGTTACGCATCAACGGATTTCATGGAAACCATTGCGACGTGAGATCCGCCTCATCGCCCGACCGCGCGTACGAACGTAATCGCCTTACCAGTCCAGTATTTTTTTAAAACGTTGTTTTTCAACCGTGTTTTAATTCCAATCTTTACTGCAACAAAAGCATCAATTTCAACAGTTTCTGATTTTTCAAAAACATAATTTAAATCTTGATATTCAGCTTTTCATAATAGCAGGCTCCTTTCATTGCTTCCTTGAGATCTGCCCATCTCATCAGATGACGACGCGTATTTTAGTTCCAAAACATATTTTGATGTTCCTCCCCTTCTGTAGGGTTTAAAAAGCAGTTATTTTTTTCATAATTTTGTTATATTTGATAACAAAACCCTAGCTTGTAACTATGTGTACAGTCACGAGCACCAATATGTAAACACTTAACAACTTTGAAAGTGTTTTTCTCCTACTGTTCACATTAAAATTTCATGTTATTACGAACATAGTATTCCGGAAACAATTTTTTATGAAAAAGATCCTATCTCCAAGTTACAATCTTTATTTCTAGTGAAAATTGCTTTTAAATTTAGGCAAATGTATCCATATTGGTGCTCGTGGCTGTACCGTGTGCATTAAATAAATAAATACACTCGAGAGCAATGAATCCGGGTCACTTAAAGAATGTTAAAAATCTCGGAAACTAAAAATGATAGGTTAATGCAATAAATTGTATTTAATAGACAATGTAATACTCCTTAAATGAAAGTAAAAAAAATATGAGTCGCCATACATTTTATTAACACAAAATTACATAAAGAAAAAAACTGCTGATATGTACCCACATAAATGACAGATTACAAACAAAAGCAAAACCAAATGCTGTAATTTCGTAGTTCCATCTTCGAAAGTGGCCCTTTTTCAAATTTGATTTTTTTATGATATAACTTTACAATAACTAAGAAGTTTTAATACCTTCATTTAAGGAGTATTACATTGTCTATTAAATACAATTTATTGCATTAACCTAGCATTTTTAGTTTCCGAGATTTTTAGGATTCTTTAAGTGACCCGGATTCATTGCTCTCGAGTGTATTACTTGCCTGCTTGGTGTTGGTCTGTTTTCTTTATGCTGTCATAGATATTAAAAGAAAAACTAATGTAAGTAAAGCTGTACAAAGATCTTTTGGCGCGTTATCAAATATGAACTAACACCGCCAACTGGCTTTTTCAATACAATTTGCAAAACAATATTTCACAAATGTTCAATAACAACACCACTGCAGAGCACTGTCAGTAAGTTAATCGTTTTCTATGATTTACTCACCATAGTCACCATCAAAAGCTGCATCCGGTTAGACTGGAAGCCGACGTCAAGATAGAGTTCGGAAAACACAATAGGCAGATGGTAATGAAAAAACAAGGAAAATTTAATTTAATTCATTATAATATAATGGATTTGTGGCCGGTTGATGGCAATGGGCTCGACCCCTATATGGGACTTAAACGTAAGTGAAATGTGGGTGAACAATTAGGTACACCTCTACCTAACCCTTCGGGGTTGTCAGGCGTAATGTGATGTTTCATTGCATCCTAATAAAACGAATTCAAGATCATAATAAAAATGATTATTTTTATAGGATCTTGAATTCGCCAAATGAGGCTCTTATTTTTCTAAAAAGTTTCCTCATTACTTTGTACCGTATGGAGTAAAGCTTATATAATACCAACTCTGCCGACCTACCCGTTAGAACAAGCGCGGTATTATATGTTTAGTAGTTAAATATTGATTCAGCCAGTAATGAGCTTGTCTGGGATTCCTAGAATTTACGATGGTCAGTGAAGTAACGTCTGGCGTAGTACTAATAATATGCAGAGTTTTAATATCCTGTTTAGTCGGGATATTTAACTTTTAGTTAACAACCGTTATATAGAGAGAAAGGTCAAAGTTATAAGCTTCCTACATCGTGTCATAGAATTGTGGAATTATAATGGGTTAAATTATAGATAACAGGTTTTATTTATTTATACACAAAAAGGCATCAAATCCCAATTTAAATACCTACATAATTATTTAAAATTAAAACATTATAAAATGACATTAGAAATCATATCATAATTCATCAGTCCATTAATAATCAATAACATTAAAATATAATAAAATAATTCAATATAAAGAACAACTATTTAACTATTCTGTTAATTTTTTTTTTGGTTTTGATATGAATTTTCAGACTTAAAACTCTTAAAGTTCGAGTGAATCGGTTGCTTCTAGGCAAGCGTGCTCCACCCTAGGCCGCATCATCGCTCCACACCAGGCGAGTTGCGGCCAAAGGCCAGTGTGTTTAGTGTAAAAAAAAAATTTTTTAAGGGCTTTTTCAGAAAAATTACGCTTGTGTGTCTAAAGTTTTGAGTATTATTTTTTGTAGTCACATTTTTATATAATATTAGCTTATACCCGCGGCTTCGCCCGCGTGAATTTAGGTAATTGTTGTCCCACGTTACGGGATACAAAGTATCCTATGTGTTAATCTAAGTTATAAACTATCTGTGTGCATACAAAACCGTAACAAACATTCAGTCATCCATACATCCCATACATTCTCACAAACTTTCGCATTAATAATATTAGTAGAATCAAAGTGTGTCATAATAACATTCATGGACTTTAGATTAACGCCTAATTCAAACCGCATGCATTTAATTTTCTCTCCACATCAGTATTTCAGTATCCAAAACAAACATCAGAAAGCCTAAACAATTTATTTTTAATTTAATACCCACTACCGCGCCTAAAGCACCTTTATCGATTAACAATAACAATTAAAAAAAAATCCGCTCGCCACCCACCATGTTTAAAAAAACAATTTTAACAAAAGTAAACCTTGATAAAGCGAGAAGAGCGAAAATCTAAACAATACCAGTCCGTGTCGATATCGATCGCTTTCAGCGTTTATTATAAACAAGAAAATCGATTGGTAACATACACACAGCGATACAACCCAATGTTTTTTATAAATACTCGCGACATTTCCTTTATTGAGGTTATTAAATGTTTCGCTTTTGTTTTTAAAGTTTTCTGAGGAGCTCGTGGCTAAATAATAACAGCCGTTCGGGTCGATTTTCAGGTTAAGCCGCTTTTACTTAGCTTGCTCCGTGGACCCATTACTTAACGAGCTTTGAGAGAAAGAACTTTAAGCCGTTGGTCCTGGCTGTCATTTGTAGATCTTTGACAGTCGTTACAAGTAGTCAGTGGCCCGAAAGTCCGACAACCAGACTTACCAAAGGGTATCGTATTGCCCAGTACTAACTGGGTTGTGGAGGTCAGACAGGTAATCGCTCCATGTAAAATGCTGGTATTCAGCTGCATCTGGTTAGACTGGAAACCGACCCCAACATAGTTGGGAAAAGGCTAGGCAGATGATGAATCAAGCTTTCTTGAAATAAAAATTTTCATTTTTATAGAAAAAAAAACACCACGTTTTAATAATAGGTACTTAGGACTAGATTTTAGCACATTTTTTCAAGGTTTCTGGGCTAGCTATCTAATCACTTTCAAACAACTTGAATTGTGATTATATTTTGAACTCTGCCTGTAAGCTTGCCCGAGTAAGTTAGTTAACTAACTTAGGTGTATCTCAAGACTGTTGATAGAAGTTTTTCGTTTGATATTTTACTGATTCTACTATTCTGAAACTTTACAACATCACGCCTTGTAATCCCCGTAGGATTAGGCAGAGTTGTACCTAACAAGTACACCCACATTTCGCTAGTTATGATAAAGTTACATGTAATATATCAATATACGAGCTTATTGTCATCAACCGGGCATAAATCTAGACTCCGTGGCTTCTACTGAGAAATTCCTGAGGAAAAACCCAATAATACTTTGTCCGACCCGGGAATCGAACCCAGGACCTCATGCTCAGCAGTAGCGCTTGCGCCCACTAGACCAACGAGGCAGTCTTAAACCTTACAATAGCCCAATAACATATAATTGGAGTTACAGCACTGAAACAAGCCTGAAAGTAGGTACTAGGGTAATAACTTAGGTGACCTAGATTGCCCTTTTTCTTTTTTTTTTTCGGATGGGAAATCATCAAATGACTCCTCCCGCTCCGGGCGGAGCGGAAGGGAGTGTCAGACTTTTACTGACTAAAAACCATCCATGTTCCTTCTTTTGCCCTTTATGTGCCAGGGCCGCGGTATCTCTTTCGAACAGTCCCGCAGCCCTGGCAGGCATCGGCCCTTGCGGGCCCCTCCTAGCTCCCATGGTACCTACCTAATGAAGTAATGATGCAAAAACAGAAATAATCATATCGCCCACTATACGAGGCAGTCTTAAACCTTACAGTAGCCCAATAACATATAATTGGAGTTACAGCACCGAAACAAGCCTGAAAGTACTAGGGCAATAACTTAGGTGACCTAGATTGCCCTAGAACAAAACATGTAGGTCGTATGACTGCAGAGTAGTCGCAAGCCTCACGCATAAACTTGTTACACGCATCACTATTAAGGAAAGCGCTGACAACAATGCAAAAACATTTATACAAATAAAAAACTTGAAGTGGATGTTTGTAATATCAAAATAACAGCTTTTTACTGAATGCTTATGAAAGTATATACAGTCCCTACTTATAAAAAAAAACTTTTTTTTTTTCAATTTTTGTCTGTCTATCTTTCTGTTTGTTCCGGCTAATCTTCGAAACGGCTGGACCGATTTTGACGGGACTTTTACTGGCAGATAGCTGGTGTTATAAAGTATTACACAGACTACTCTATTTTAGAAAAATATTAGGGTTCCGTGCAAAAAAATTAAAACCCTTGAAATTGGTAACAAAATTCGATTCAAAAAGGGCAGTTTTTTTTTAACAAAAACAATAATTTCACACGAACGAAGGTCGTGGGCCACAGCTATAATAAGCTCCTTGCCTATGGCATACAACACATGTCATGTTCCACCTTGCAACCAGTAGGAGAAATATTGTACAGAGTTGATGGTCAACCTTTATGGGGCATCAGATGAAGAAGGACAGATGGAGCAACTTTAATGGTTGGCCCGTGGCGTGTATTCTACGGTGTGTGGTAATTAGGCAATTATATAGGGTGCAAATACACCCTTAACTAAGCTGAGAGGTACTTGCTCTTGTCATTGCCATTTATTTTGTTTTAGACCATACCTCGAAACCTTTTGGCACGGAGATTTTGAAGGTCAAAGTTCCAACTTTTTCACACGTTATAGATAGAATCGACATTTAAATGTGATAAGTTTACCTACTTTAAATACCTCTATGACTCCTGTACTGTTCATGGGTCAATGCATTTATCAGCTAAATGTTTTCAGTGCGTTACATTGAGGGCTATCACAAACCGTTATTTTTCACAAAAAAAACAAAAAAGTCGTTTCTCAGCAATAATTTTTCCACAGTGTTACTTTACGTTGATGTACAGAATGCTTGATTCACGGCTTTATGAAGGGCCCGTTTACACTCTGTATCAACATCTGTATTAAAATCGTGCTGTGTAAATCAGACTACTGATTTAAGAATTTACTATTTAGCAACATTTTCTTGATGGAAAAAAAACTGACGACTGTCAGATCCTCTAGTAATGTTATGATCCAAGTTTTATAATAAACAGATCATTGGTGTCGAAGGTCTTAAATTCAATCTGGAATAATGTCTTATATTTTATTTTAAGTGCTTTGAGATATAAACGGTTATCAAAATACTTATTTACAGTGATAATTTTGAGTATACACAACTGATTAAAGGGTAGGTATTATTTTAGCTTAATGTTGGTAAATTTTTTAATGTAATTTTTTTTGTTATCTATTTGGGGCAAAATATATCTCTTAAAAGCTGTTTGAATGATTTACATTTATCAAAATATCTGACGGGAAGACTATCCAAATAGTAAGAAAACATAACATAAGATATCTTTACTGGATATAGAATCCTTCTTGAGTTCTGAAACACGCGCAAACCACTAAAGAGTATTCACTTAAACCTAGAACAAGATAAAACAAAACAGAATACCTAAAATATGATGAACTATAGATGAGATCAGCACTTGTTCACGCCAATGTTCTTTTTTTTTGTTATTTGGGACAGGCGGGGCTCGATAAATTTTTGATTCTACAGTCCTTTGCGATATTCTTTCTGTTTTTTCCTATCTGCAACGTTCGCAAATAATTACCGATACTTGATGTTTTCGTCTAAGTAATGACATAACATAACATAACATCACGTCAGAGTGTACTTAACAAGTAGGTACACCCATATTGCGCCAGTTATGTTTAAGTCCCATGTATATAGGGGCAAGCCTTTTGCCACCAACAACACACAAATCCCGGGCACACTGCCCGACCTGGCAATCAACCCCAGGACCTCATGCATGACCAACGAGGAAAAAATCAATGCTAAAAATATGAATACCAACAGTACTGCCCAGACTGTAGTAAATAGCTTAGTTTCATCATCATCATCATGCATCTATCTGCCTTTATTTGGGGTCGGCGCAGCATGTCTTCTTCTTTCATACTTCTCTATTACTCGTCATCTCAGCAGTCGACTCCTTTCTAGCCATGTCATCCTTCACACAGTCCATCCATCGTTTCTTTGGTCTTAAAATTGATAAAAAAAGATTTTGCAAAGCAAGAAAAGCAGCACAACAAACTAGTCCATCCGATTGGAGTCGCTATCTCATGACTAGTGGTTATCTTTATTTACAGAAGAGCCTATCACTGGAGCAGATAACACAGGCAAACAAAAACAACAGAACTATCTATAAACTACATATTTATCAGCTATAGCTAACGGTACAATGAGTTTGTCCGCGTGTCTTGCGAATTTTTGCACAAAAGTACATACGTAATTAATATACAAAACTTAAAGAAAGTGCTACGGCTAAAAGAGATCGAAGTTTAAAGTATAGTCGAAATATCGGGAGTCCACAATAGTTTAAAATCACGGAAGATATCCCGTAAGTGACGTAAAAGCTTAAACAATGTTTCAAGTGTAGAATTTTTAAATGGTACCTATCTCAGGCACACACACACAGCTCATCACAGAGACACAGCATAATCAGAATATGGCCTTATTTACAAATAGGAACACAAAGGTCGCATATTAAGTTAGGTATGTGTTTTGAATCTGATAACTTTCATCAATTCATCATCATCCTGTGCCTAGCCTTTTCCTGGAGTCGGCTTCCATTCTAACCGAAAGCAGCTGATTACCAGTATTAAACATGGAGCGACTGACAATCTGACCACAACCCATAAAATTCATAACCTGCAATTGTTGTCCTTTACAAGTATGACTCCTCATTAAGTTCGCTGTTCAAAATCCTTAGCAAGGCAGACCGTGGTGACACGGCAATAATAGTCCCACCACACAGTGGCGGTTCTTTCATGCAAGCCGCAAACGGACGAGACGAGGAGTAGTAGCTCTCATGACGTTAGGGTTTCTGAATAGTCTGCTAGCCTTATGGGCTTGCCGTATTGTTGGCCCAAGGCACGGCACCATATAAGGTTTAAAATCGTGTCACGATTTACAAGAACCCCAAAATTTCTTAAACTTTTTGAAATATTCTCATTTTATAAGAGAGCATATTGATAACCCTCTGAGCTATTTTTGAAGAAGAAGGATAGTGTAAACACGTGTAGGTAATCCAATGTCGCACACACCAATAATTAAAATGATCTAATTTAATAACTTCAAGGAAACCCGAAGTATTTCGCTGTCTTATTTATGTACTCGAATGACGTATTTATTTATTAATGTAGTGTTAAAGAGTTCTTTGTCAGTTCATAAAAAAACATAGGTAGGTATGTTTGTATATGTATAATATTATCTTGAATTGAAGAGTCAAGGATTCATAAGTTCAAATTGGACTAGTTTTTAGCTTCGACAGTTCGACCTAGATTTATTTTTTGAAATATTTATTTATTTGTAATGTATAGATAACGTTTAATCTTATCTCGCATGCGTTGGTTATTGAATATTAGGTAGGTAAGTAGGTAATATTAGTTCCTAAATAAAATGGTGACACATTTGCATGTCCTTGGTGTAAAGTACCTATATTAACTTAGTAATGGAAGATTTCATATCCGAGTGTTGAATGAGAGTAGTTATTTTGCAAAACTACTGAACTGTTCGTGTAGAAAACGTTGCCTTAGTAAGTTTACTTGTATGCGTGGTTATTTCCTGGGTTGTGAAGGCCAGATAAACAGTTCCCGATAACCGTTCCGTGCATAAAATTTAAAACCCTTGAAATTGGTAACAAAATTCGATTCAAAAAGGTTAGTGATATTTTTTTTATAATAATTTCACACGAATGAAGGTCGAAGGCAACAGGTAGTTAATAAATAAACTTGAAGTTACTGCCTTCTTACCGTCGCAACCCTGCTCATAACCCGTTTTTAGAAAGATACGCATTATTTAAGATTACACTGATCACGTGAATATTTAGGCTTTACTAGACAAAACAATAAATAATAAAAATTCTGACTCAATTTCATGGAACTTAAAAATTGCTGGTGAAATGTAGGTATGATACACTTCTACCTAATCTGTCGGGGATTTTTATTCTCATTTACATGAGTGTATCATTGTTCAATGTTCAGAAATTATTGTGTGATTAGAAAAAATACTGAATTACACACTTACACACTTGAGTGCAACCGTTACAGTCCTTGCTACGAAGCCTACGAAAATGCTACGAAGTCCTTACTATGCGCTACGGGCTACGGATCTAAATTGAAAATTTTCTAGTACTTTCAATATTTTCTTGTGACGTTTTAATAAATATTTTTATTTTGTTACAGACACCAATGGTGCAACTACCTCTTGTGGTAAGTAGACTCAATATTTATTTTAAAACTTAGATACGGATAGGCGAGACCAATTTGAGTCCAATTTTTTAAATGAACCTCAATATTGTCTGTTGTTGTTGTTAATATGTAGTACCAATGCAAATGTATGGTTTATAAGCTGTGAAATGCTGTCGAGTAGAGCTTGGAATCACCAGGCCGACCAGGGCCGTCCTAAAGCTCGTTGGGTTGACGATATCGTCAAAGTCGCGGGAAACACCTGGCTAAGGGACGCACAGAACCGGGAAGTGTGGCAGAAGAAAGGAGAGGTCTTTACCCAGCAGTGGGTGATTCCGGGCTGATTTGATGAGGGGATGACTCCCTCAGGCTAGGTGGAGCGAAGAAGCAGCTGGATATAAATTGCTGACAGTCGAATTAAAGTCCAGTCGATGATTGCTGTAGGCTGATGACGAGTATGACCTTTTAATGTGTAAAAAAAAACCTCAATTTCCCTTGAACCCCACTGCAAAGAAGGATTGTATGTCGGTAAACATGTCTATTCATAAAGGAACCAAATGAATAGCTCCTCCCGAAAGTTTCGATCGAGACAATCCTCTTGACATATTGACATTCAACCTTCACGCTAAGACCAAGGCCAGAGGGGTGAGCACTGAGCAGCCCTTATTTGTTCGTCAGATCACTTCGTATTTTAAACCTCTTTAAAGGCTTCCATGTACTTGATAAGGTTAATGATACAAAGCGGTTTAAGGAGGCAATACTTGGAAAATGTTTCAACCTGTATTGTCTTGACGTAGAGCCGGTTCTTATACTGAGGTGGAGCAACCACTGGTCCAGGTTACCTCACTTAGATAAAACCCGATCACCGGTACGATTTCCTTTTGAGATCCTCTCAAGAAAATCTATTCCAATGTTCATGCTTCATGTGCAGAAGTCAGCACATCACGCTACCCGAAACTGTCAAATTTTCCCAATCAACCTTGAACCAAAAGGTTTAATGATAAAGTTGAAAATCTATTAAAGAAATTTGACAGATTCTAGTAGCTTGATGTGCTGACGTCTTTACCTATTAGTGGCGGTACTTTCATATAAGTCTAATAGCTTGGCTTGCCCTTGTAAGAGTTTCTGAACAGTCTGCTGCGTAATGTTGGCTCCTAGACACGCCACTGGTACCTATTTATTTTCAGTGCTCAGTTTTCCGGCTTTAAGTTTTCATATAGGCAGTACACACACAGACACACAGTCACTTTACTAATCGGTTACATTTTTTTTTAATAATCCAGAAATATCCATTCTCTCTATGACCTTAAATGTAAAGCTTAACCCATCATTACAATTAAAATTAATTGTCCAATAAACGTGTTTTTCCTACCGATGATAAAACTCGTAAAAAACTGCTTTCATCGCGACAATTTGACGTCCCGTGTTTCCATTACCGTTAACAGTTGCAATAAAAGCTTTTATTACCGAAATGTCATTAGTTGCAGTTATTTTCAACCCTTTACAACTCTATATGGGGTTCAATTTTGTCGTATTTCATTTTATTAGTCTGGTTTTTAAAATTGCTAAGGCCCGTATTACAGAACGTCACTCAATACTCAAGCATCATTTAAAACTAGATTCAAGCCATTTGATTGGTTGAAACTAGTTTTAAATGATGCTTGAGTATTGAGTGACGTTCTGTAATACGGGCCTAAGAGTTCCATAATTTATTCATAGTTAAGTCTTACCATTCATTCATTCATTCATTTATTTATTCATTAACAATTTACATTGTGTTGAATATTACATATTAAATAAAATTATTACATGCAGAAACAAATACATTTAAAAGCCTATTAAAATTAAAGTGCAATGTTGAGTTCGAGAGTCAATTAATTTAAAATATGTCAATGATAATAAGTACAATATCAAATTAATAGCAGGTATAATGTCAAAATCAATGTCAAAATCAATGTCAAAATATAAAGAAAACAACTTTGTCAAGGTCCTAGTGATGAGCATAGTGCTAAGTCAAAAATATCAAAATATAATTAAAATTACAGCTCGTTCACTGCTATTATTTAATGTGATTATTTTTATCATTTGACATAAATTCCGATACCTTACTAGATCTGTGAAGTCATTGCTTTCAAAACACTTATATATCAAAATTATAAATCATAGCAAAATGAAACTGAATAGTTGAAGCAGTAACAAATCTTATTACGATTTAGACTTCTGTCTAGCTCGTTAGAAAAAACTCCTTTCATAGATCGTACAGTTTCTGTGTTTTACATAAACCATATTCAAAAAAAGAGCAACGTAATCGACAATCCACCATACAGGTTCTCAGACCAAAAGAGGTTTTACAAACACGCTAAGCGTTCTGAAAACGAGAGCATCTCTACAGATTAGCTCAAAATCCACATTTTACCAAACTATACTGAACTACTAGTCCATTATAAGTTACTGTTGAACAATTCTCGCCTGAAAACTGAAACTCCGCTATAAAGCATATCTAGTACTACCATGCTGAAAGGTACAAAAACTCGCGCTACCCCCACTGGGGGGGTGGCAGTATTACCGCTCTAGTTTCTACTCATATAATACGTAAGTATAGAGTTTATTGTGCGGACCAGAGGAGCACGGTTATATTACGATTTCTGCGCCATTAAAGGCTAGGAGAGGAGCTAGTGTAGCGAAGTTTAACACTATCTCTTGATAGTTTTATTTGAGTAACATAATCGCCCGAAAAAAAGTCTCGTAATCGTGTATAACTGAAAATGAGCTTCGGAATAATGAATGCTAAAATAATTGATAGGATTTTAAACCAAAAAAATAGTATCAAGGACTTTTAGACATGCAGCATGAAAATGTAATAATAGTATAGTATTGTATAAGAAAGTATTTCCCGGCGTGGGTATACCAATATACTCTGCAAATAATTTCAAGTAGGATAGCTGAATAACCCTGTAGGTTTATGTAGCTCGGTAAAATATATAGAACTGGAAAACATTATCATCATTCTCTTGCCCTTGTCCCAATTCATTTGGGGTCGGCGCAGCATGTCTTCTTCTTCTATATACAGAACTACACAATATACAGAACTGGAAAGCAAACACAACAAATACTTTCTCACGAGTTTTAATAACTAGCCCACATGTTCAGACGTTAATTATTAAAAAAGGCGTTTCTTCTATCTAATAAATCCGTACAATTCTGGTTCATTATTTCTTAAGGCATTTAGTATTCCTATGAAATACGCAGCGTGAGTCAATAAAACAAAGTATATGATGAACAGAATATTAAAAACTTTGTTACTTACACATTAGATTTAAAAAATACGAACAAAAATCGTATTTTGTAGGTGCAACGCTACAAAACGCTATTCTACTCATTTTTTTCGTTAAAAGAACTAATACCACAACAAGGATACTTCTATTTCGGATCTTATAAAATATATCGTGATTCCAAAGTGGAATCCATCTCCTAGACATGGTGCGGTAGGAGGTCGCTTTACAGCGCGGCTGGGCGTCGCTTTTCAGTAGGCGGGGCGACCGCCCACCCGCTCATCAGTTCGCGTCTGAAACCGAACGCTGAAAACTTTTAATTAATTATTTTTTTTACAGAAACCTTTTTTAGTCTGCGTGTCGAGAATAACGTCAATTGTATTCGCTGTAATTGATTTTTGAAATTTATTTTCCTCGAGCTGGCGCGTTCGATGCGCGTTCGATTTTTCAATGCGGGTTTTTTTCTCGAGCTGATTATATTTTGATTTTGTTTATGATAGATGCAACGATACTCCTTGTATCTCTTTTTTAATTAAATGATAGACTGAGTAGCAAATCCAATCAGGATCCATCCAAGTTTTGAGTGATTTTGAAAAATGAATCGACGGAATCATCCATCTTATCGTCGTCGTTCTAGTTTCTCAATACGTGAATCATTTATTTCTATTACACAGTAATTTATTCAGCGATTGATTCACCATACAGTATATTAACGCTAGTTTCTTTAATTTAAAAATCCGTCCTACTTTCAATAATTAACCAATTTTTCAGAACAATTAACGTCAGCTAAATCCTGAAGTTTTCCCTCCAGTCATTAGCAGGTCCTGCCAGGTCCCTATAAATAAGGGACCTCGAGTAATATTTTTTCCCTTCGAATGAATAGTGGAGCCACAATCGATAGACATTAAATCATCGGCCAATAAAAATGTCACTGGCCCATTGGTATACTGGCTGCATTTACACCGTTCCTCGTCGGCGAACAATAAATTTAAGACAAGAAAATTTTTCATCAGAAGATCTTTAAAATATTCTGCCCATAAAATATCATTTTTTAATAACAGTTTTGTTTATCATTAAAGGCAAAATATTTTTTGTTTGCAAATCCTGAATTCTCTGTGATATGAAAGAAAGAAAAATTATTTATTTGTCGCAGGGACATGACGTGCATACAAAAAAAAAACAAAAATAATTACAATAATCATAAGGCGCATTAATACAACAGGACAAAAACAGAAAAAGAAAAGTTAACACATATTATAATTATATGCATATTATAATTTGTCATCAAGACGTTTATGACAATTTACGACAGTTCCCTAACTTTAAAAATAAAGATATGGATGTACGTCACCGAATGGTAATAAATTAATACGTCAGTACTGATATGAAATTATTGATAAATAATATGACTGATAGAATAATAATAAATACATTCCGTAAAATAAATGTAATATATCGGGAAGTGGACGATTCTGATGAAATTACTAATGTATGTAAATCATAAGTGTAAGTTTAGATATTTATTTCAATTGCTGAGAAAACAAGTACATTTTTTTTAAATTTTAAGCTAGTGTAAATTGAGTATATACTTTTATTGAACTTTTGTACGTTTTTTCGTCATTAGGATGACTCTCTCATACGTATTCGTTAGGAGTTTATTTGATCCCCTTTTAATATTTAGGTACAAAACCATAATCACCCATAAAGGTTGTCAACAAAACATAATACTATAATCATCAATATTATCAAAAATTAGTTTACCATTCATACAAATCGAAACACAGCACGCGACCGTCACAAAAAAAAAAAAAACAAAAAAAGGAGAAACAAAACACGTTTAGGTATTCGAATGCGAATGACATTTAAAAGAGGCTTTTGTTTGTTTAATAGAAACCATAATATATGCAAATTATGCGGAACCGACCGGCCTTGTCCGAACGAGTAGTTGAGCTAATTCTGATCGTCACGACACACATATTTTTGCAATAAAATACCGGAGAGTTTATGTGAATCCAAGGTCTAGGTTTTAAAAAATATATTCAGACTTTTAACTAGCATGGAGGTGAAAATGGTATGTAGTGTTAACCAGGTGTTGATCTATATCTACCTTTATTTCAATAAGTACTGATTTTTGGCTTTAAAAAAATCTAGCTTTGAAAAAGAATGGAAATGGTCGAGTTTAGCTGTGAACTACTGTCATGCTGATGAAGTAAATAACTAGGTAATCAAGATCATAAAGCCATAAAACAAAAGTCTAGTTTGTTAGGGACAAAGACAGTCGTTTTTTTTTAGGAAGATATTCTTAGAATTCTCTGTGAACGTTTAAACCACTCACATTTTTTATTGTGACGTTGAAATTTGTATGTGTATTCTTACGTAAATAGGAAGTTTAGATAAACATCGAATTGATGAATATAAAATTTTGCGTATCTTTGGCCGATGGGACATGTTTTTATGCAAATTCAATATACATTAACATTTTGTTAATGGACCCAGCTGACTTATTAGAGGTTGTATTACTCTAAATAAACCAAACTCACTTGGTCTATCAATAAATTATAAGTCGTTAACATTGATGATGAAAACCGTAAAAATGATTGTTGCCCGGTTTTAAAAAGCCCTGACATCATATTTCATTTAGTTATTTATACATCTTGTTGGCAAGCAAAAGTTTTCGCTTTAGAAAGATAATTAAATAAACGCCGAGAGAAAGTATATTTTGGTACATTTTCCTTAACCCCGAAAGCTTGAAAACTCGCTTCGGTGTAAATAATGCCGCACGCATGCGCTGAACTTTCATATTGGATTATAATTGAAATAAATCCAGCTCAAACTCCCGACTGCCTCGCTGAAAACTGATTACATTCTTATCTTTTACTTTACTAGGATTACCTCAGCTTTCATCACCCAAATGTAACCTATATTTCAATCAAATGTTTTACGCTTACAAAACTTCTTGTTTCGTTGTAGGGAAGCCATTTTCCAAAATGGCTGCAAGCGTTCCGTTCCACGCAGAAACAGCCAGCATGGTGTTGCGTCAAAAAATAAACATTTTGCATCGTCAATAACATTCTTGCGCCCAGCGACGCGCATGCGTGCGACGCTGTCTCACAACGACGCGTTCCTGTCAAAAATATGCAAATTAATCTATAAAAATGTGATTCAACACCACTATTATGATACGAATGTTAGTTTCAAAGTAATAAATTGACTTGTGACGTTCTCGAATCGCTGAAAAATGTTATTAGTAAGCGTTTAGTTTTGACGGCGAGTGTCGCTTCGTCCCTGTCTGTTGCTACGGCGCATGCTCCGCTGTAATGTTTATATTATTTGTATTTGAGCTGTGTATCACGTAAACTATAACTACCACAGGCGTAGCTCCAATACTGTGGGCCAGTGCCCGCCCCACCCCTCTTCGGTAGTTAAATATTTCTTGCTTATTTCGCCCTTGCATTGTTGATGCTGCGGCGTCGCAGGCTGTTGTGTATTGTTTAGACGCGCTTTTCCAAGCAAATATTTTTTAAATATAAACAGTAACGGCGTGTAGGGTTGGAATACTAATTGAATGGTGTTCAGTGGTCGGATTTAGTTAATTTTGTGTAGAATGCATCGCGCTGCAGCAGTGTAAATAATTTGCATCTGAAACTGCAGTGCACCGGTACTTATGAGTGGTATACTTAGTCGCTGTAAAGTGTTCGTTTTTTATTGTTTGTTAATTGTTTTTATTTTATGTTAAACATTTTGTTGTTGCCGTGAGTGAAATGAGTTTTTGAGGACAACTGGCGAGCGCGTAAGTTTTAAATAGTGATTAATGGTGAAGGGTCACGGTTTTAAATATTTTTGATTTCATTTTCAAATAATATTCTCTAATTATCTTGCTTCTTCCTGAACTTTTATACGTTTTTTTTTTATAGAGTAATGAAAAAGGTTTTTTGCTACTATTTTATTAATTGAAAGCAGAGCAGTGTTCAGAAAATAGTGATTTATAAAAAAAAGGTTATAAAATGATTTCGTAATTGCATAAAAATTATTACCATATTCGTTAAAATACACATTTTAAAACTTCACAAAACCAAAATTAAGTCGAAAAATCAAAAAGAACGCAAAAAGAATTCAAAATATTGGAACGCAATACTTCGCGTATCGTGAAAAGTTTGAATTTCCACGACGGAACTTATAAGCACGTGGTGTGTCGCTCATGTGCGCCGACTGGCAACCAATCACAGCGTCGCTCATCAGTGGCCCGACCAATCACAACCACCCGCTTTTCAGCGCCTCTTTTGACAGCTGATAAGAGATGTGCGGAAAAACGCGAAAGTATTTTTTGAATTACGAAACTTTTTGCGGGCTTTATAGTGGTCTGAATTATTTTTGTAGATTTCAGGATAATAAAAAAAAAAACTTTGCAAATGAATTACTTTTTGTGTTTTGTATTGTGTGAATATTAATTTGTGCGAAATGAAATGGAGGATCGAAAATAGTATTACAAGGGATTTTTGTTGGGTATTTTTTTATAATTCATTAGCTAAACACTTGACCAGGTAATCATAGATTAAGTCAGTATGAAGTTGTTTGTCAAATCCATAACCTTAATTTTACATCCGTATGACGTCGTTACACTTCCGATTTCTATTTATGAACAATTTTATATGCGTGACCTATGAACTAAATGTTTAAAAAACAATTTATTATTCATTGCAGTGACATAAAATATTTAATAAATAACATCATTCGCTAGCTTTTGAAAATTCTGAATGATTTAGTAATAAAATTTTAGTCAATGACCCAAGGAAAGTCGTGGGAAATTCTATTAATCATTAGGTATAATGCTCCAATTCTACGAAGTATTATGAAATATATTGTAAATAATACATTCATGTAAATTTTGATTGCTTTTTAAGTGATACGTGCTCATACAATGTAAATTTTAAGACTGCACAAAAGCAAAACCATTTATCAAAAATACCGTAAAATTTTGAAATGAACAAAATACTTTACTTTACATTTTGTCAGCTTCTCTTGGAAACACCCCTTTACGAAGTGTTGGGGTTTGACATAGTTACAGATCGGTCACTAATCATTTTTGACAGTTTTTAATGATCAATATGCCCCTAGTTATAAATGATCAATCTGTATAGACCATGTGCGTAGTTTTTCTACATATTTCTTTCAATTTAGTAAACTTATAGATATTCTAAATGTCAGTTTTTTTTACTAAACTCTTTACTTTTGAGAACTGGTATGTATTTAATCAGCTACCCAACATTTGTTTCAATACACCCACCTTTATTTTAATGCTGGCTAGACGTAGACTATATTATTTTCGTGAATCTTGTCATTCATATTTATGAGACGCAGGTCTGATCAATTAATTATATTTATACCTATATAAGCTATTCCTGTTATCACTGCAAAACTGGGTAAAATAACTAACTATGATGAGATGGCAACAGAGAATGAAATGAAAACTAAATAATGAAAAGTGAAAGTCTGACGAAGCTCAGTTTTCATGTTAATCATAACTGCAACTATCAACTTAGTCATCATCAGCCTAGCCCTTTCCCAAATTTACATGGAGCGACTGCTTATATGACCTCCACAACCCAGTTATTACACTTAACTTAAAGTAAGTAACTGAAATAAGGCTAAATCTTAAATAATAACAAAACATTAACCATACGTCATAAGAAAAGCTTACAAATGCTTTTGTTTTTAATTAGATGATTAATAACTTAATTCATTTAGAACCTAACAAAACTTTCGTTTAAATCAAATTGAATGGAATAATTAATTGTTCATATTCATTTGAACATCGTTAAGTTTATTAATTCGAATTGTTTATGCACATGACGTGCATTTACCATATAAGTGTCTAAAACTTATGTATTATTTATTTATCTTGTTTTTAACGTGATATAATACGCTGATGCTGTGCAATAGTTCAAGCAACAAAACTTGAATTAATTCGTGACGATCTCGAAATAAATTGCATTTGCATCTAGATTATATATAAAATGTGGAGTATTTACTTGCTATTAATTCCATGCACTCAGTGAAATTGGTTTTGTTTGATAGCCGCCGTTAAACAATAAGGTAATGTGTACTATTTATTGTACAGCCATGTTTTCTCGAGCACAAATAGCTCATGTTGAGGTAAAATTAAATAAAAAATTATCATACTTTTGGCCCCCAGTCGGCTAAAAGGATAGCACAAGTCAGCTTTTCCACCATACTTTAAAGAAACATGCTTCGATTAAATAATTGCCGTTTTCTAATTAGGTAAAGTTAAATATGCAGTAGGTAGGCGAATAACATTTTAGTTTACGATTAGGCCAACACTATTTCCGACTTCCTATTTATTTGCGTCACAGAAAACCTTTACAGAAGTATTCTGAATTCGTTATTTATATTAAAATCAACACTGTCAAGGAAGACAGAATACTGTACATAAGGTCGAAATCACACAGCTAGCTGCCTCGCTTAGGCGCGGAAAAATCGATCCGACCGGACAGCGGACTGGCTGCGGACAACGGACATAGATTTGGTGTGGAGAGCAGCGGTGGCCCATTGGTGGCGGCCTCGACTTACGAGCAGTCAGTCGTGGATTCGAACCCAGACAGGCGCATTACTTTGTGTAATTTATTTCATCACCAGTGCTCTCAAAACGGTGAAGGAAAACATCGTGAGGAAACCGGTATGTCCTAGAACCAAAAAAAAAATAATAGAAGACATGTGACATCTATCAACCCGCACTGGGCCCGCATGGTGGAATAGCCCATTCCCGCTCATGGAGAGGAGGCCGTGTGTCCTAGCAGTGCGAACATTATAGGCTGAATATGCTAATGCTATGTGTCTAAGACCACTGCCAGCAGTCCGGCCAGTCTCCATTCTACTTGCTTTGACCGCACCTACAAACTGCGGATTGAATACCAACAGATACTTCAGTATATTATCCGTCAGAGTCCGTTGTTCACAGCTAGTCCGCAATCTGGGTTTGAATGATCTATATCGTGCGTGCTTGGTGACATACTCCTTACGGAGCAACTTGGTCTAACCATTGCTATGTCCACCCTAAGGGCCATACAAGTCACTTCTCGCCACACTACTCAAGAAAAAGCTATGGGGTACCGTATTACGCAGTACTAACTGGGTTTCGGAGGTCAGATAGGCAAGCGCTCCATGTAACGTACTGGTATTCAGCTGCATCCAGTTAGACTGGAACCTGACCCCAACATAGTTGGGAAAAATATTACGCAGACGATGACTAGTCAAGCCAAAGCTACCAATAGAAGCTTCGACCCAGCTATGTACCTTCAGCATTAATAAAGACTAGTCTTAATCAGGTGTATTAATACATAACTGGCTTATCTCAAACAAATAATAATTTGGATGTATATTATTTCGTTTTATGATCTAATTTAAGTCATGACTGCAGAGTTGAAATCCTTATTTTAATCCTACATTTCCTCATAGCTTACAGACGTCCTTCATAGGATAAATGCGCGTGTAACCTAGTACAGATTATCTTCAGACCTTCGGGTCCTCGAGAGCATCCAGAATGCAATCATAATTTAAGAAAAATAAGTGAGAAAGCTGGTGGTCTTTCACCAGCCTCTGTCTCAATTATTTTTCTTTGGAGGTGAAAGAGTACGTTGATCTTTGACAGTTGTGACGAATATTCAGAAGGTCGAAAGTCAGACAGTCTCACCAAGGAGTATGATGTTACCCAGTAATTAGGTTGTAGAGGTCATATGGCAGTCGCTCCATGTTTACCACAGGTATTCAGCTGCATCAGGTTAGACTGAAAGTCTACTCGAATATACTGAGAAAGAGAGTAGCACATAATGATAGATGTAAATTAGATGGAACTATGGTCTTTGCGAGATGCCTCGCAGTAGCTCAATGAGTGTAGATGATGATAAAGTTAAATAGCGTCAGATTGGAGAATCCAATGAGTGATGAATCTTCTTAGGGACCTAGCGATAAGGCTCGTCCCAATGTCGCTCCTCCATCAGCGTTTCTGGTTAGTTAACCTTTTTATTGATACATGTTTGTTGTGTTCCAGAAAATTTCAATGCTATATTAAATTAAATCGATACTAACATATTATAGCCTTTATTTGGCAATTTCGTGTCAATGAGATAAGAGACGCTTCAGAATTTGATAGTTAAATTATTATCTTAACATAAGTTTTTTTTTAAACAGTTCCGTCAAAAAACAATCATAATAAATACATATTTATTGTTATTCGATATTCATGTAGTATTGCACAAGAGTGTGAAATTAACCAGAAACAAAGCAGTTCACATACTTTTGACTGCTAAGACAACACTGTGATTAGAATCTAGCTCAATTTATGCTGATATGATCTTTAATCTTGTCTTTGATTGCCAAAACAACTGTTTATAAAAAAATATTTATGAGCTTCTTTATTACGACTATTTCTCTCGTCAAATTCCATTTATTTTGTGAAGTATCTGTAGTATCAAAATGGATTACAAAGAATATCCTTTAGACGAGGTTTTCAGCAAATATAAGCTAAACAAAGGCAGCTCAAAACGTTAGGTACCTCCAGTATTATCTCCTGTACCGTTAATATAAGCCTGTATTATATAAAATTCGGTGTACATCAAAGGCGGTGCGGTCTCTTTATAGCGGGTGGGCGTGTCTCTTTTCAGCGCAGCGTTCCCATTGGTCGCTCGCTCTTTGATGTCGCCGCCGTCACTGAACAGTGGGGCGGGTGGACGCTTTTCAGAGGTAAAACTTACATTTTCCGACAATGAAGGCTTTTTGTTATTTATTCAAATGTAATATTAAAGAAATTCGTTGGGATTGTTTTGTTGAATGAGGTTTTAGTTAAGATGTTTACTGAAAATAATTTCTGTTTTATTTATTTTGTAAGAATTAGAAACGTTTGGGTACAGAAACATTTAGTTTCGAGAAAGATACTGTCGGGGTGCGGTATAATCTACGTAGACCTCCACGAACATTTCATGTTTAATTGGAGTCCTACCGTTCTGTTCCAGCGCTACATTTAATTAATATTCATGCAAACCATCATCATCTGCCTAGCCTTTTCCCAATTTGCTTCCAATCAAACTGGATGCATCTGAAGACCAGGGGGCCTAAAATGCCTAACTTTACGAATAGTAGCGTAATTATATTATTATGATTCTGCAAAAGCCTCCCTGTATTTTACATGGAGCGACTGCATAATAAAATAAATACTGGCAATCCTTTCTTTGTAGTAATCTATTCGAAAAAAATAAAATAAGAAATAAATACAACTGATACAAAAGTCATACCTACCATAATAATTTTATTATATTTTGATGGGGTTATAAACCTATTTTCTGAAGTACTTTGTTAAGTTGTATTATATAGCAGTCTAGAAGCATTTATTAACCGACTTCAAAAAAAGGAGGAGGTTCTCAATTCGGCCGGTATATTTTTTTTTTTTTTTTTTTATGTATGTACACCGATTACGCCGAAGTTTCTGAACCGATTTACGTAATTCTTTTTTTGTTTGATGCGGAATAGTTTCGAATTGGTCCCATAAAAATTGATTCAGGTAGGCCCATTAGTTTTTATTTTATGAGCATTTGAATCTGAAGTCTGTTACTTGTTTGTTGTTGTGGAGTTACTTTCGCATTTATAATATTAGTAAGGAAGTAAGAATAAGCCTATTACCATGAAATGTATGGTTTACAATGTTAAATGAACGCATAGAAAAAATTTATATAGGATATTGCAACTAAAAATGAAAAAATAAAAAAAAACTTTTTTGCAAAAAATAAAACCGACTTCAAAATCACAAAAAAGTGAAAAATAATTTTAGCTTCAGAAGTCGGTGCCAAAAAACTGAATCAAACAAACTAAAGTCACCGACTTCTGAAGCTAAAATTATTTTTCACTTTTTTGTGATTTTGAAGTCGGTTTTATTTTTTGCAAAAAAGTTTTTTTTAGTATGAGAATAGCTTTTATAGTTATTTTGCACAATATTACAAATAAAAGGAAAAATCTAACCGAAAATAAAAATGTCACTTATCTTGTTAAACCAGATTTAAAAAATACATATATACCAAGAATGTTAATTAAGCTTTAATCTAGAAAATTCTTTGATGTTTAGACTCACTCACTCAGACTAGGCCATCGCTTGTGATTTTATTTCAATCCGAATAATTTTCAGGCTTTGCCTAAATAAAAAAAAATGTGTTTCATTGACAATTTTCACTCACGGTTTTTTTTTGTCGATTTTTTACCGACTTATGTGACAGCGAATAATATTTTTTCCAGATGATTATGTATTACTCCGTATTATAACATGAGAGAAAGAATATTATATAGTGAATTATATACTAATACAAAGGTAAATAATATGACTGATAGTTAGTAAAAGTAAAAAGTGTTCGTAAATAATAAAGTGTAGAAGTTATAGTGTATTAAAAAAGTAATTGAAAGTATTTGCGAAAACCAAAGAAATAAAGAAGAAATTAATATGTTGTATGCAGTTCGACAGGTAAGTTTCCAGACTATTTTTATGGTAGAATGTTTGTATCCTACAACACTTATTTTTGTTTTTTTTTTTTGCAATAAAAATGCTAATTTTGTTTTCGTTACGGTACATAAAACCGTTTTAAAAGCAAAGTAGACATTTTTTGTGCTGTTTAATGTATTCCGTTTGAATGTAATCTATTTTTGTTTCTAAATAGTTGCAACTCGTTTTTGTTGTTGTATAATAAGTTTTACGTTGAATCAGGTTTTGTTTTATATTTTATAGATCTTTACACACTTATGTATACTTTTTGTATATTTTTGGGCGTATCCTTTTTATCAAGGTGTACTTATTATTAAGTTTCTGTTTTATTAATTTGTCGTAGGAATGTCAACAAATGAAATTTATATTTTAATTTGTGAATTTTGGCCTGTGCAGATTTTCTTCGAAATATTTCATGGTATAAATTACTTACCGTTTTTTCCATATTTACCATCGATAATTTCGTGTTTATTATTAATTGATCATTACTCTTATCAAGGACAAGAGCAGGAAGATCATGATGATGACTCTTATCAAGAAGAAAATAATTTGTCAAAATTTCCATCCACAGTGCACATGTCTGTTTATGGCGATAAGTTTTATGTATGAGTGGGTAATTTTGTACTAAAAACAACGTTTACTCATTTTTTTACCTACCATTCTGCTCTTAAGAGTCGTAGCGTGATGTTAAATAGTCTATAGGTAAGCTTGCTCAAGAATTGGGCTATCAAATGCAAAAAAGGTTTTTTTCAAAACACTTCCTCGAAAACTGGCTCTTATCGCACTACGATTAGGTTCAACATGCAATGTATTTCAGACACATGGATTTATCACAACGTGTGCGGAAATAAAAATTTGCACAGATGCACTTGCACAGGTGCACTTATGCTAAGTCCAAATTGGTTCAGTTCCTATAGCCGGCGGTAAATTGTTTTGTTTTTTCATCTCGGCAAAGAGATATGTAATATTTAAATTGTATTTATAAATAGAATATCATTAATAAACATGGTTATTTAAAAAAAAAAAACAATAAATTAACATTTATTTGTGTTATAGATTCAAAAATATTTGAATTCTATTTTTCATATTAGGCTGTTTAGCGGATTCATATCTTTGCTTCTCCTTCAAACTGGCGAAAGCAAATATCGGAAAAAAAAGGAAGTTAAAAATCATAGTTTCCTAATAATTCATGACAAAAATACTTTTCGTTCTATAATTTAATTCCTTCAAAAGTGAATTGAAATTATAGTTTGATACACGTAGGCATTTGTTATTGCATTCTTGACTCCATAGCAACCTCGCGTGCGGCTCGGGTGTGAATTTCACCTCGAATGCAATTACAAAAATTCCCCACTATCAAATTTAGGTACTATTTCAAATCCGACGGATAGTTCCAGAGATTATTGCGTTCGAACAAACAAATATTAATTTAAATAATAAAATTACAGGGCAGCAGATCGTATGTAAACGTTTCTTACACGTTGCATGCGGCGTAGTACTGTCGTAGCAGATTGCGTTATGTCGTAAACGTCCCGTAGCCGTAGCATAGGCGTTTCGTTGCCACTGCTTTATTTACATAAAGACGTATATGAGTAACATTTTACTATTCAATACTGTTCGACCGAAGCTTCGGCTTCGGCTTCGGCCACCTTCGGAAAACAAAGCCACCTCTGGCTTCGGCCAAAATCGGTCGAAGTTTGGGCTATATCAAAGATTGTCGACATTGAACGAATTGTTACGAATGACGAGCAGGGGTCACCGAAGTGTTATTATTTTTGATAACTTGCAAGGTAATTTTAATTCGATTTTAATTCATCACTAAGTTAATAAAATATGGTTAGCATAAACAATTCATTTAAAGTTAAAAAAAAACATTAAATGCTTTACGTTAAGCTAATCTTGAACTGAATTTCTTAGGGTTGCTACACCTTCGGCTTGGGCCGAAGTTTGTGGCGATAGCCGATTAATCCGCTCCAGCTTCGCCCAGAAATCGACCTTCGGTCAGACACTACCATTCAATGTCAACCTAGTTGTCTACCTAAAGTCTTGGCCTCTTTAGGAACACGTATTTTGCATTAACTAATAGGTCCTACATGACCCTTTTGAACGGAGCAGTATTGTTTTTTGTTCGGCTTAGAATTTATTTATTTTGTGTAAAGGATGATATGGCAAGAAAGGTGTATAATGAGATGTGAAGTATGGTAGAAGAAGACATGCTGCGCTGACCCCAAATAAATTTGGATAAGGGCAGGAGTATGATTCCTCCGACTTGAATTGGAAAGCCCCCCATTTTCAGGCCTTATTCTTGCTGGTTCCTTCCATCTAAGTTATCGCAATGTCTAATTAATTTGTCTTAGTGTTACACACCAACCTTCTCCCACAGTCAGACTGTTATGTTTGCTATAGTTCTATTTATTGTAAGCAATCCCTTTTAGAAATATTTTAGTTTAAGTAAGTAGATCTTACGTTTTTTAATAATATGACGTTTCGTATGGAGAAGAAGTGACAAGCAACTGCGTGGTAACTTTCATTCATGCTCCCAACATGTTGTTACAATGTTCATGTTATTTGTGTCGGGACAATGACATGTGCACTGTTGTTGTTGTTGTGGTGGTCTCTTGATCGACCATTGTCTTCTGTGGCGACAGCTGTTTATGCAATGTCTTGTCAATGTGCTTCGTTGGGCTTGTAGTCGCGACTGTCTCGAGCGCGACTGCTGAACATGAGGTCCTGGGTTCGATTTGTAGGTCGGGCAAGGTTTTTTTTGTATTTTCCTTCAGGAATTTCTCAGTAGCAGCCGCCGAGCCTGGATTTGTCTGTGGCTCGCCCTTTATTAGATGGGACTTAAACATAATTCGCAATGTAGGTGTACTATTAGGTACACCTCTGCCTAACTCTTCGGGGATTACAGGCGTGATATTATGTTCTCTGGTTGATATGCCATAGCTGGATTGGATTGTGCTTGGCAGTTGCGCAGCTGCAACGTAAGAAGAACAATATGACCCTCACTACAGATCAAGGGTTATTACGACTGTATCTTCGTATCATTTTTCGGAGAAAAAGGTGATGGTCACACATTTTGATATCAGTACTTTGGATTCTGATAAGAACCACGAAACCATGAGCGTTTAATATGGATTTGTCGAACTAACGCTGGTGGCTAACTTAAGTCAGGTTGCGAAGGATAAAATTACTGCAGCCCTTTCCTAAACATGTCAAAATTCAAATGCTCTACGACTACTTGGAATTGGTTACGTTTCGTCCTCTGCAAACAGCGCATCATGGAACTCTAAGAAATAAAGTTGTATATTGTAGGTACAGGCATCATCGCAATGGAATGTATATGGAAGTTTATTAAAACTTAGGCTTTGAAAAGGTAATGGTGGTGCAACTTGGGCGAGGCAATCGCAAGTATGACCAATATTATACTTACTCAAAGCATTCGAACAAGAGATGTTAGTGTTTGCGAAAAATAACTAAAAAGAACTAAAACATCCGGTGGTCGCGTAACCTCTTCTAGGCGCACGTTGTGTAGGTACATTATTTGCTTAGTTTATCAACGTACAGCGGGCATGTTATTGTTTTCCTACGGGCTCGCATTCAACCGCGTCGCGCAGTGTTTTCCCTAAAAAAACAAAACAAAGTAACTCGATAAGTAAACAATTGGAGCTGAGTCAAACGTAGCGTTCATTTTAAACAAACATGTATGTACACTTCTTTATGTGTGAGTGTGTTGTGGGGAAAGTACCGA
This sequence comes from Eurois occulta, assembly GCA_950022335.1. Taxonomy (NCBI): domain Eukaryota; kingdom Metazoa; phylum Arthropoda; class Insecta; order Lepidoptera; family Noctuidae; genus Eurois; species Eurois occulta. Next base: position 11,038,103 of record OX465502.1, read on the forward strand.
TCTCAAGGCGCGGAGAATAATGCTTTTCTTGAGATAAACTCACTGGATGATGCACTGAAGTAAGAGCGGCTATGAAGCTTTTATCCAATCGTAATAGATGGCAAAAACGTTGTATTTCAACGTCAGAAATAAAGATAACGATATTTGAATTCTTCCGAAATTAAAGAAGAGGTAAAAAGAACGGTTTTATTGTCACAGAAACATACATACGAGTTTATACAAACGATAAGTTATAGACTATCAATCATTTCAATTGAATGCTTGGTAGGATACCAAAGGTGACCATTCTTTTTTGTTTAGAACACCCACGTTTAAAATGTAGGAGCCTATGTTAAAAGGTTGGCAACGCCTTTTGTTAAACTATTTTCACCCAACTACGGAATATTTTCATGCAATGAACATTTCAGCAAAGCGTATATTATCTTTCATGAATATACTGAACCACAGGTAAGTATCTCAGCCATATACATACGACTGGATTGTCAATATTGAAAATATCTATCACAAAACCTATTCTTAGTGTGTAAAATCTTTAGTAATGATATCACTATTGTTTTAAAAGCAAGAGAAATGTGTTAGTAATCTCTATACATAGTTTGTCCATCTGATAGTATATGGCCTGATAAAATAATAATAAGGCTAGCTTAGGTATAGTGACAAAACCAATGATGACAATTGCGGTATATTTGACGTATAGTTTCATAGATGAAACGTTTCGGTTACTTGTGTTGTGCTTGTGAGGGTAATTTTACTGTTATGGAAGACTTTTAGTTCAACTTAAGGGGCTCTCATTTTCATGAAAAAACTTAAATATTAAGAGCAAATATTTTTTATCTGCCTTTGTGCCCTGTTGATAACAATCGCACCGCTCAAAAGACATGGGACTTATTTATACAAATCTAGGGAACTATTGGGTTACAGTCGGTCAGTTCGTTTCCATTCGAGGGTTGGAGGCGTCGATAATTTTATGTTTATAATTTTATATATTTAGCACATAAATATTTCTAAAACCACGTGTAAAACTACCGTTTACTCATCAAATCTGTCTTACATTCTAATGACATTTATAACTGTTTACAATTTTATGAAATTCCACGAAGTTTTGTTTGTCTGTTTGTCTTCATCACGTAGATAAGCGCTCAGAACGTGATTTATTACATGTGGAGTAATTACGCAGCATATTTTGTTGTTACATCTATATGTTATTGTTTATTGCACGTATTTTATAATAATATCAACAATTCAACACGTTTATCGTTTCGTGTCGTACGTTATGATCTGATGTGATAAAACCAATTGAATGTCACTTTATGCATGTTATAGTAAGTACAGCTACTGCGCCACCTGTGTGTGAGTGATGTCATCTTACATCTTGCTTATACATCGTGTTGAGACGTTTTGGTTATACAGGGTGGAAGGCACACCGACGCTAATACGGTTACACGTATTCAGTACATCATTCTGAACCCCACCCACATGGAAATATTTCGTCGGCTATTAAAAAAAAAAATTGTTTCTTACAAAAATGTAATACCTGCACGGTCAAAATGTATAGAAAAGCTGATTTAAAAAAAAATTACCTATGAAAAATTCTGTGTGTGTTCAAAATGATGCACTGAAACGGTTAGGTATACCTTCGTTTTATCATCGGCGTCCACTTTGTGTCGTTTTGCAAGTAAAGTTTATAAGTAAGTAAGTTTATAAGTAGCTCATAAGCGACAACAAGTCCTACTTATAGTACAAAGATTGGCGATACAAGTCTTTGTGCTAGACATATTCTAGACATACTGATTAGATAGACATCTGATAATTTGATTGTTCTAGACGTAGTTAATCTTCGAAAAAAATTGAGCTTACCACGGGAAGTAAAACCACTGTAGTAGTATCACTGTTTTATCTATGTGTTTTATGATGATAGATAAACTCACACCTTATTCCCATGGGGGTAGGCAGAAACCACAGAACGCCATCTGCTACGATCCTTACAAACTTCTTTCATACTCACTTTATTTGCGCTCCACAGTGTTAAATAGTACTACAACTTCCACCTATTTTCACCCGTAGGGCTTATTATTATTACTGACATCAAGTAAAAGAGGTTGCCAACTCAGTTCAAAAAGTCGTTTGGAATTTATGAGTGCCAGAGACTGCGATCATTTGGGATCATTTTTTTCATTCACGTTTGTATGGAGACGTGTGAATCTATGTGATGTTCTTTGACAACATTACTATTTTACTGTAAACAGACTTTGAAGCACTTTTATGGCAGGCTTATGCCAATAACTAATAGTACGGTCCAGGGACTTGAATGAAGCAAACGACAGAGCCGGCCAGGTCGCTACGTGCTGGTCGGACAAAATCTGAGCCATTGATTCGGTAGCTTGGTGCCTATCAAATATGTACATTGAATTTTGAGATTTCCATCGTTGTTATCACAGAATGTAACTTTGTCTAGGACTTCTGGGGTTCTTCCATAATTATTTGCAGCAGTAGGTATAAGATGTGCAGGACTAGTCGAAACGGCAATAAATTGTTTATAGTCACTTGATTCTTAATGACCTTCTTTATGACTGTATGGTAACTTTTTGTTGGGTCCTACATTTCATTACTGATGACGATTTTCAAGATTACTAAATTATCCGATCATTGTTATTCTTTGGTGTTGTACAGTCATTACCCTGGATCTGGATGATACGGCAAGAAGGGAGGTGTCAGATCAGATGACGAGTAATAGAGAAGTATGGAAGAAGAAGACATGCTGCGCTGTGCTGCGCCGACCCCAAATAAATTAGGATAAGGGCAGGAGAATTATGATGTTGACAGTCATTGCCCAGTATTGATTGAAACTTCAGTCCTTTTTTGCAAGGCACTGAATTGAATCTACGTACCTATCATGAGTTCACTTAATTACCTTTAGTACAGCACCTTTTTCTATTGTACATTATTTATATACTTTCTCTCCGCCTCTCATTGTTCAACGGATAATTTACAATAGCAAAATTAGCCACCTATCCTAGTCCATATATTCTTTTCTATGTAATGGATGTTTATAAAAAAATGTATCTTAGTTTACAATATGTGAGGTTTCATGTTTATAATATGGTTAGTTATTTATGAAAACAAATCTCACCACGGGCAGCGGTGACCTCATATTGTAAATATGTTTGTTCTTCGACGATAGTAGTTAACACTAGTAACAATAACATTTAGCTAAGTATGACGAGCGAGCGTTTGGTGAAAACTGTCGCTGAACTATGATTCTATTGTCTTTCTATTTTGTCACTGTCGGCTTTAGTATACGAGTATGTTGCGATCTACGATAGTGTGTAATAAAATAAAATAGTAACTACCTACTATTAGAGATCAAACACAAAATTGTTGAGTCACGAGTTTTTTTTTTTGGGTAAGAGTACCTATTTTTTCAACAAAATAACGAATATTTTTAACGGTTTGGTGAAAAAAATAACGATTTTTGAGGAAAAGTAAAAAGTAAACGTCAAGCCATTAATTTCAATTAGGCCATTAAAAAGCACTTTTGAACGTCAAACTGTAAAACAAGGGAAATAGAATTGAAGAAATCTGTATCCAGCTTCACAAATACAGGACGTAACAAAACCCTTAACGAAGCCGTCAACCAAGCATTATGAGAGGAAATTTTATCAGCCTAGGGTAATTTATTCACATGTGCTGTATCTGTATATCAAACTAAGTAACTTTACACGCAAAAATTATTTCTGGAAAACGACTTTTTAGTTGGAACTTTGAAACCCAATATCTCCGTAACTAGTAGGTTACCAGGTATGGTCTAGACCAACAAAATGACCGGAATGACGGGGCGAACAAGTGCCTTTCGGCTACGTTAAGGGTCTTGTTACACCCTTAACACAAGCTAGCAAGTGTGGTTATTAATGTTCGGACCTGGTTACAATTTGATCAGTATTGGTAATTCGGTAGCACCATCGATGTTTCACTGTTTTATTTTAAGGTAACTTAAATACGCGTACCACCTAACATAGCCATAAAATAGGTAGACAGAACTTGAAAAAAAATAGAACCTAAGATAAATATGAGGGTTCGGAACCACTGATGAAACACGTGCACTAGTTTACAATATTGATTGTATGACGTCAACAATGTGATATGCATGCATGCATAATTTAACCTCCTTTTAATCACTATTTTGTTTATATTATGACCTAATTTTATTGGGATTACAGTCCCTAATGGTCGTAATTATGATTACGTGAGATTTCATAGTTTTACAGTAATAAAATTAAGAAAAACTGGTACCTAAGTACCTAAGTACCTCGTACTGGATATCTTTCTTTTTCTCATATTTAGTACAGTCGCGAGTTTCATTCTCATTCTATAGGAGTCTATTGCACGGCAAATCCATTAGGTTACCAGTTTAGCGTAGTATTTTTTCATATTGATTCTTTTTTGTTAAAAATTCATCAGTTTCGTCGATATCTGGATCGAAAACATTGCATGTTGCGTTTTCACCTAGTTCTAGATAATCAACATGATCATGGAGTTATGCATTGAGAATTTGAGACTACTTATTCAATTCTCTTATTCTACTTGTTGTTGTATCATGACTTCATTTCAGCTTATTACTTTTGAAATCAGTGAAGTAAAACATCGCGAGGAACCTAAAAACAAAAAAAAAAGACTTGACCAATCAGCACTGGTCCTGCGTCTTGGATAACGGCCAAATCCCTAGAGAGAAAGGAGGCTTGTGTCAATTATTCTTTATATTATTGTTCTTTTTGTTGCTGTCCACAGGGTCCGGAGTCGGCACTGAACTCAAACCCGGGTGGCGCCGCGAAGCCGCCGCTCATCAACTCATTCGAGCTGGACCGGTGTTTGGACCGGTAAGTTATTTTGATCATTGGACCTTTTCTGTTAAGTTGAGCTCGATGTTTACATGAAACTACTTAGAGAAAATAATCCTACGTCCATGTAAGTACCCAGAGCTTACATAATTTTGACCAACTACAGGGTCAAGCGGCCAATGTCCAGCAGTGGACTGTTAGAAGCTGATGAATGATAATGATGCAGGAAAAAGACGATTATCTTACAAGATAGTCATTATACTTAGACCTAAGTTGAACCAAATTTTCTGGCCCGCTAATCGACGCACTAAGAAGAACGTCGGTGCTTTTCATCTATCCGTTATTTATTTATTTATGTACACACAGATACTTAACACACGGCGGTAAGGTAGGTCCGTTTTGTTGGTCCGGAAAAAAACGAAGCAACTACTGCAAAATGCCAATGGGCCCCAAGGAATCTCTTATCACGATTCTTTACTTATAATTTTGAGGAAGACGAAGGAAATTTAGATGGATGCTGAAGTAGCCCGTTCATTAAAACTGCTTTGTTCCCAGGGAGGAGTCCGGCAGGTGGGGCGGCGAGGCGGCGCGCCGGCGCCGGCGCAGCTCGCCTCCGCGCCGCGCCTCGCCCCCTCGCGACCATGAGCCTCTCTCTCTTGCACGGGTAAGTCTCGTGGATTTTTTTTAGAGTAGTTTCTTTATGTTCGAGGATCCTCCAATACTACCTTGATCAGTTCTTTTCTTAGAAACACTTCATAAGACCTTCAATTTTTGGTGAACTACGCCTCACTCATCTCGATGTCATTTAGGTGTTATTAAGCCTTAGCCTCCCAGGGAGTGCATTCATAAAAACTATAGGACAGGTATAATATAAGAAATTCCAAGTCAAACTTATTTCTCAATGCCAATAATTTCCAGAGTAACATCTTGTAGTAATCGTTCTATAAACAACAACAAAATATTTCGATCTACCCAGGCCTCGGCCCCAACATCTCCGCAAGGCTCAGCGCACTCCAGCCCCGCGCCGGTGTCGCCGGCCGGCAGCGCAAGCGCAGCGGGCGGGGCGCGCTCCCCGCTGCCACTGGTGGCGCCCGACTTGCTGGCCATGCAACTGCTCGACCAGCATACGCAGCTGCAAGCGCTCATGAAGCAACGCCTGTTCCATCAGCATCATATGCAAAAACAGGTAAGGGAGTTGAACGATAGGGATCGTGATTCCTCTAATTTCAACAAAGATGTGTTATAACGTTGGCAATGCTGACAGACACGAAAAACTAATGTTAAAAAATTTGTAGGTGTAACCGGTTCCTTGAACTGCGCTATGAAAGCATAACGTACTCTGCTAATATTGAATTAATAAGTGGTTGGTAAATATCGCTCCTACGAGAGAGGCTTTCACCTAGCCACAGGAAACTTATCAATAAGAAATCGTATCTCAAGGACATAATGTGGTATTTTTTTTTATTAGCATATGACTTCGGAGGCTGCTAAGCGTCAGCTGGAGCAATCGCGGCTTCAGGACCAGATCAATCTTAACTTGCTGTCACAATCTCATCTGCCGCCGCCAGATACCTCGCCAGGTCAGTACTCAAACTAAAGCCCGTAACCCATTCGAGTCCACCCCCGTATCATAGAACTCATGTGCCATCCCACCATACATATTGCAAGTGGGCCCTCCAGGTGGGTCACTGGCATTACGTTTGAGCTAAAGTGAACCCACTTGGAGGGTTAACGGCATTAGGTTTGGAACTAAGATTTAAAACCCTAAAATAAGTGGTAAAATTGAGTTTTTAGGGGATGTTCGCTACAATATCTGTGGGGGTATTTTCATGCCCGAGTGGGGTGGGAGATGTGCAATAATTAAAAAAAATTAAAACGATCCCGTGACAAGGGTGTTCATCTTTTGTAAGATTTTCATTCAAATATTATTTTATTAATTTAAGTTACATAATCGCAAATATTGTTTCTTATCGAATTTAATAAATAACATTTTAAAACTTTTGAATGATTACAATCGTTGCAACGTTGTTTGTAAGTAGGTATCCTTTGACCGGTAGTTTTGTGTGAACCACCCAGTAACTCTATTAATTACATATTATTCCACCCTATTTCTTCACTTGTTACACTGGGTTAAATTAAATTAGCTAGCGGTACTCCGCAGACGTGATGGATCAAACAAAACATGGATTTGATGACATTTTGTTGGGTTAACGACAACTAGTAGTGCATTTATTTCAAATACAACATAGATTTAAATCATAGATGTCCCCTCGCTGTACTTCGCGCGAAAAAGTGTTCACACTGAGATGAGCTCGCTCTTTTAAACTTCACGGTTGATAGGTTTATAAACACGACATACAATTAAAAATGTTGCTTAAAAATAAATAAAAAATAAAATTATTTTATTTAAGAAAAGAGCCCACACGAAATATAAATTTCCAAACAAAACACAACATAAATGAAATAAAATTACATCATATTACTTACATTATTATTAAAAACCGACTTCCAAAAAAAAACCCCAAAAAAAGCGAAAGTAATTTTCCACTCTTTTTTGTGTAACATATTTTTTTTATGGCTTTTATATCTCATATAAATTAATTCTTGTCGACTATTCATTTTGCATTGTTACTAGAAGTTTTAGCAGCTCATCCACATAGACGAAGAAGATAAAATACGTATTATAGAAGATAACTCATAAACTACCTAAGAAAATTTAATAAAAATCAAATGGGACGACAGCGAAAGCTACCAATTAAAAAAAGAAACACGTAAGTCGGATCAGTAACCACGGAGAAATCGGTGTACATTAAAAAAGAAAAGATGATGCTGAATACATAACCTCCTCCTTTGTAAGAAGTCGATTAAACATAAACTGATTTTCTGATCTCACACTTCATATGACTACACTATTAGTATTATTTGACCCCAATAAAAAATATAGTTTTTAAGTTTCACGCCTAAGTTTCTCTAGGCAATTTAATTTAACCTTAAAAAAATATTTATTCCAAATATCAAGTCGTTAGAAGTTTCTGAAATATGTAGCCGTGACATAAACGGGCAGGCAGATTATGTTGCACCATAATAAGTATTAGTTTTTAACTATTTTAATACCGAACCCCGAAAAGCCTCGACCTCGAACTCATTCTCATGTCCTAAAATGTAAAAATAATTATTTTTAGAAAATATTTAAAATCGTTCGAATGGTTTTCCACCCCTTAAATAGGACCCAGCAGGAAGCGGGTTCTCGCCATCTAGGAAGAGGTCAAAAGTTTATTGAAAATAAAAATGCTTGTAATTTGAAAAATCTTGTTAAAATATGCAATGCTTTTTTATTTTTACATAATTTGATGCTGTATTCGCTAAGAAAAACCTACATTTAAAATGAGCCCACCAGGTGGGTTCCCGGCACTGAATGTGATTTTTAGATTCTTATGAATATGATTTTCTCTTCTCGTAAAAACAGTGCCTTTTCGCCAGATCTAAGAAATATCATACACATAGCAAAACCCGACCCATAAATTCTGAATGTCAATATCTAAAAACGCTTTCGTCACGCATTTATTCAACAATTCTACTAAAGTAACCTATTCATCTGAACCATATATGTACTAAAATACTCAAATATATTGTTCCATCCAGGTTCTCTGCAGCAGCAACTTGGCGCGCAGCAGCAGCAGCTGGTTCAGCAGCTGCAGGCAGTTCAGCGGCAGTACCTGATGCACGGACCTCTCGCCGTGCCACCTAATGCTCCACCAGGTTTGGAATCAACCTCCTATTTCTCACGTGCTTGAGACCAGCATTCTTCGTTAGCAAAATTATCTTCTTCTTTCGTATCAATGGTAACTAATAATAAGATTTAATGTTTGTGTTTGTCTACCAGGCTTGATGCTGTGGGGCAGTGAAATGGAGGAGCATCCTCTGTTCGGGCGCGGCGTCTGCAAGTGGCCCGGCTGTGACGCGCTCGCTGAAGATTACCAGGCTTTCCTAAAGTAAGTCCACAGAACGTACTTATACTGAACTACAATTGACAGTAGGTATCTTGTCACCAAGTGTATCTTTGCTGTCAGTCGAAACCTGCTACAAATCAGCCCCAGCCCCATGTTTTAAATGTTGATAAACTTATATTAGCAGGTACTCTAAATCAATAGCATCAAAAAAAAAAAAAGATTTTTCCTAATGACCAACCTCTCAATATGACTTCGTGTCCTTCAATCTATGTCTTGCCAAAGTTTGTCTTCTCAAGTACTCTTCAAGTGCATTCATTCTCGTAGTAAGTTGTGTCCTTCTGCGTAGGCACCTGGAAGCAGCGCACACGCTGGACGACCGCTCGGCGGCGCAGGCGCGCGTGCAGATGCAGGTGGTGGCGCAGCTGGAGCTGCAGCTGCGGCGCGAGCGCGACCGCCTGGCCGCCATGATGCGCCACCTGCACGCCGCCCGGGACACCACGCATCACCAGCCCAAGCATCCGCATGGTAATCCACTATATTAACTCTTGTATTATGCGATTATCAGTTTAGATCACCGCGACTAGACTCCTCCACCTCCTCATCGTCTGCCTAGCCTTTTCCCAACTGCGTTGGCGTCTGCTTCCAGTCTAACCGAATGCAGCTGAATACCAGTATTTTACATAGAGCGACTGCCTGCCTGACCTCTATAATCCAGTTAGTACTGGATATATTACCTCCTTGGTAAGACTAGTCAGACTTAAGGGCCACTGACGACCCGTAACGACTGTTAAAGATTTACAAATGACAGCCGCGGCCAACGGCTTAACGTGTTTTTCGAGACACGGAGGAAATTCAGTATGTATGGTGGTCACCCATCCACGGACCAACCTAGGCAAGCGCGGCTTAACCTGAAGATTGATCTGAGCGGCTGTTATTATTTAGCCATGAGCTCATCATCTGACATCTGGCTGGGCCCCTCCACTCAATTGAATGTGTAGGTATCTTGGAGTTGGAACGATTGCTTTTCCTAAAGTAGTTTGCTTTTTTGTCTCGCTTTCTTCTAGTGGCTGCCACTGGTGATTTTGGCTTCCCGGAGATTCAGTGGTAGAAAATAGTATGGCTCATTCTTGATATGACATAGACTTCCGCGTTCAGATGCACACAATCCCATCCACCAGTCCAATCATCCAAATAACTCTGTCAACTTAAATTTGTGAGTAAACTATTCACCTTATTATAATTTCAGGTGGTGCTTCTGAAGGTGCCTCTCCAGGCCCTGTTCGGCGCCGTGTTTCTGATAAATCAGGCGTCGCTATTGCCGGAGGTAATTATTTTACCATCGTTAATTTACTATTGACATCAGCCAAAATGCGTATGGAATCTATTGGTAACTTATAATCTCTCCAATCGCTTATATTTCACGTGGAGTCGACTATGTTTTATAAGATTTAAAAAGTACTTTATATGAAATGTGGTAGTTTTAGTTTAGAGTTAAATACATAAGTATTGTTTCTGTTCTAAAGGTCTTCCGTATATGCTCGAAAGAGCTGGATTAGATGTGCAACAAGGTAACGAAATAGGTACTAAATAAAAAAGTAGACTTGTTTTTAAAACTTTATTCTTTCCATTATTTGATGTGTTAGTAAGTCGATGTAGTGCAAGAATATGTTCTATTTATTTAAATTGTATATCATATAAATTTCAGAGATACAACGCAACCGGGAGTTTTATAAATCAGCTGATGTGCGGCCGCCGTTCACATATGCTTCACTCATTCGACAGGTTTGTACTCTCTAAAGCTTTTGATTTTCTGTGATATCAATTTTTGCTAAACAAAATAATAATGACCATTTGTAATTAATATTAGAATATCATATAGATACAGCAAAAGCATTTCATTAGTAGCGTAACAAATACTTTTAAAAACTAAAATAGTCTTTTGTTAAAAGCTTGTGGGTTCCTCAAAGGTGCATGGGGCCTAATGAGCCAAGAGCGTTTTTACCTCAATCAGTCTTCCAAGATCTAGATTCTCATCGTGTCATTAAAAGGACTGGGGAAAACTACGAACAATATTAATTTATTGTATGTATTTCCAGGCTATAATAGAATCTCCAGACAAGCAGCTGACTCTGAACGAGATTTACAACTGGTTCCAGTCTACTTTCTGCTACTTCAGGCGCAACGCAGCTACATGGAAGGTATGTCATAGACATTTAAGGTTATTAAATGATTGAAACAACATCATTTGCATTAAAAGTAAAGATATTCAAGTGATAATTAAAGTAAATCTTGTTATTCAAAATTTTGCTAAAGATTGAGAATTTAGATAAAAATTGTGTAGATTTTAGACATAAAACTAATATTTTCTTTTTGAACAAAAAACTGTTTGAAATGCAAAGAGACAAGGTAAATGTAGTTTATTATTATATATTCGTATATACTTAATTCTACATACACATTTATGACTTCAACCTTCAACAGATTATCTGCAACTGTTAATCACTTAAAAAATATAGAGAGCCAATCCTCTAATAAATTATTTGTAATATAATAGTAAGTTGAAGATTGAAGACATATGAATTATATTAAGAAGCTTATAGATGTATTCTATCCTATAAGATGTTCTAATTTGTATGAGACATAAATATGTGTGACTACGACGATGCGCTATGATACACTTAAACATTACGCAAGACAATTTGCCATTATCATCATCACTATTTCTTCTCAAGTATATGGACATTGCTATGAAAATCAAAAATAGTTTCAACTTTAAAGACGTTAATATCGTCTTCGGTAATGGCGACTCGTCTAGTCCTCAACAAGACATAGCGCATCGTCCACAAACTCGTGAAGCAAATAAAGACGCGTTGAGTGGCGACACAGAACGCGGTGCGTCACAACCTGTCGCTGCACAAGTGCTTCATGCGCGTGGAGAACGTGAAGGGCGCCGTGTGGACGGTGGACGAGCTCGAGTTCTACAAGCGCCGCCCGCAGCGCGCCGCGCACGCGCCGCCGCACGCCGGGTACAGCAGACGCTTCCCGCCATGCAGACCTGTTCTACTGCCTAGTTGCATTACATACACCTAACTATACAGTTTACACTTTACTTGGGACTTCGTTACTACACTTTACACATTTTTGGAGACTTAGGAGAATTCCTCTTTAGTATCCACTTATCTTTCGCCCATGTAGACCTGGTTTAATGGTCCTTGCATTACATTACATGAAACTATACAGTTTACACTTCACTTTTGATTTTGATTCAATACTTTACAATTTTGGGACGCTTTGGAGACATTATAGGCCCTCTACCCATCTCTAGGCCTTGCAGTCCTGTTTTACTGCCTATTTGCATTACATTACACCAAACTATACAGTTTACACTTCGGACTTTGATTTAACACTTTACCTACAAATTTTGGGTCGCTTTGGAGACTTACTCTGGACCCTCCACTTATCTCCAGGCCTTGCAGATTATTTTGGTTTAATACTACTTGCATAATACCACACCACAACCTATACAATTTACATTTTACTTTGGACTTTGTTTGGGAGACATTACATTACTCCGAACAGTCTATTGCACTTCTGATGTTTACCACTACCACACACACACAGTTGTTACTACTAATACAATTTTCAAAGTTACAACGACAATTATTGACACTTTATCCTCCACATTTGGAACAACGAAAGTTTACATTTGACACACTGCATGATATTCTTCCAATCATTATGGACACCAACACTAAATCAAGATCGCTTACACAGGATACTTAACTATTGACTTTACAATCTACTCTTGCCATACAGACCTGTTCTTCCTGACATGGAGAAAATGTTTACATTACATTCACAATACACTAAACTATTACACAAAATAACAATTATGTATACACAACTTACGAGTTTCTTTACACTAACAAGATATACTGAATAACAACCAATCAGACTATACATTGTATACTTTACAGATAACACTACACAATACTACATTATGTTCACACTGCCCTTTATACATACAAAATTATAAACACTGCTCTTTCTTTTCCTAAAACACACCACAGAACAATGTAGGTACTCCTTAATGACACCGCAAAAGTTACACTCTACTTAATACACAAATACTACTCCAGTTTACTCTTACAAAATCATATTATATTTACTTCTACACAATCTACCAACAAAACTATAACAAAACTGTTATTTGCTTACTTATAACAATAAAAACATATACAACACAGCAAGAAACAAATAATAATACTTAATTAAAAAGAAAGTACATTTAAATAAAAAAAGAGCATTACCATTTTCACACTCGAATTAGATGAACACGGTACCTATACATACTCTTCATAAAATTACTAACAATAAAGAAGAAAATTTAAAGACATTAAAATAAGTATTGAGCTTTCAAATAATAAGAACTAGGATATAATTGTTTATTATATTATTAATCAGTATAAAATTATATATGGTAAAACCCAAATCTTCAAGGGACTAGTTGCATCCGTTCACGAAGATGAACAACTTTTCTCAAGCTCTGATTTGCCAAAAATACAAGAAAATATGGAATTCACAAAACATTACTTTTTCTTCCCTGAGTCAACAAAAACAAAAGAAGCTGCATTGAATCAACTGCTTCAATAAAAAGACATGACCCCAAATATTCAAAAATATCTTGCACATAATCAACCACTGTACAGGACATACACTACACAGTTTTCGGTACATTTTAATCTTCTCTTAAATATTTTCTATCTAACCTAGCGATGTATCTAACTCTTATTGTGTTGTAAACGTTTTCATCTCGTTTCAGATTTGAATCTGTAATTATTTGTGTAGTGGGCTCTTTATCATTGTGAGTGGCGTTATAACTTGCAGCTTGCTAGTTATAACATCACCAATTTGTGGAGGTCATGTAATTTTTCTGTATTTAGGATTTATGTATGTGTACGTGGGTTTCGGCACAACGGTGACTAACGTTTTCTCGCTTGCCTATTAACCTCCTTTCCTATCCATCCTTCGGGGTTTCCGGGGCTATCATATCCTGCATGGTACGGTGTTCCATTCCACGACGATCTGATTGTGCTTTCATTGTCAGTTTTCGGAAATTTCTTAGTAAGATTCTCAACGATGAAAGCACAAGCATTAATATTAAGATGATTGGAGATTTTTGAATAACTGTGATAGTTATTAAACGGCGATGCAATTATAGAACGCTATCCGGACCAACCTGTCTCTGCACAAATGTTTCGTGCGCTACGAGGACGACTTCGGCTCATTCTGGATGGTGGACGACGCCGAGTTCGTGAAGAGACGCCACCTCAGTCGCGGCCGCCCGCGCAAGTACGAGCCCGCCGCCGCGCCCGCGCAGCTCCCGCCACAGTAAGGGCGCCGCGACACACAAGCGACCGTCCAACGAATCGGCTTAGTCTAGCTTTTTATGATATTCATAATATTACAACCTAACTATTAGCCATAAATTAGAAGCTGATGTTAATGATTTTAATATTGAAACTGAACAAATTGTTGAAGTACGTATCCGTGGTAAAGAACCGTTATAATTATGAATATCAACACAAAAAGCTGACTGAGGATAAAATATATACTTAGATGTCATAAGATTGTTTCTTTAGTTACGCAAACTTCTGACTATATGTCGACTTATTCGTTTGATTCTTATGATTCTTAAAAACGAAAATGTGATAAAATGAGGTCTTTTTATATAAACAACGTGAGTCGTTGGACGATCGCGTCCATATAGCGTAAATGTATGTGACAATACAGAAACCGAGAATTATCAAGATATTAGAGTAAAAGAGATAATCCTCGGTAGACACACTAGATTTGATGTTTCTGACCATTATTGTAAAGTGTTCACCGTGTAAGCTTAGATTAATTCAATATGTCATGTTAGTCTGTAACTAGACACGTGTTTATAATAGCGGATTATGAACACTGTGTGTGCTTCCATTTCTTTTAATAAGAGTACTTTCAAATAAGTTTAAGCTTTTCGTGAACGTAGATTTAGAATGTAACATATTGAGAAAAAACAATGACATCGTCCATATAAGAAATATAAGCACACACAAGTATTATAGACTCCTAGAGTGCGAAGCTATAGCCAATTGTTTTGCAATAGTTTTTAACATCACATAAAACAAATAACTTGTTTAATAAATTAGCTTATATCATATTTTGCTAATGTAATTACATGGAATATTTTAATTTCAATTTGATGAAACTCCGGAGCTATATCAATGATTATAAACAATGTTTATTTTTACAAAGACTTGCATGTATTGCATCTAATACAAATTATTGTAAAGGATCGTCGTTGGATACCCAAGTAAGATTAAATATTATATTTTAATCTTTTACTTTTCCCAATCTTTAACATTTGTGCATGTAATCCCTCAGGTAAGTGTACCGCTTCTTATGCTTTGCCTGTGCATTTTTGTCGCATGATAGATACGTTTTTTCTAACATATTTTCGATAAGCTTGCCTTTTTTCCATTTTTCTATTTTATATTCTATTTATCTTTCTCTTTCATACACATTCACACACTCACTGAAACACTTTTCATATAAATTGGACTTTAATTCAAAATTATACACTCCACAAGATAAACACAACACAGAATTCACTATAAATAGTGTAAATGGTTATTAATTGATTTGGAAGAGGTCTGAAATGGCCGGGGTATGATTTTTTATTAATTTTGTTTTTCTAAAAGACCAGTTCCATTTAATATTATGAATTCACTAGAATTAAAGTTTTTGAAGCAAAAAATGCAGTAAATTTTTTTTGAAAGCCGAATATTATTTTTATAATTTGCTTATTCTATAACTAGTGTAATGTTGTCACAGATTCATGGGAGCTCAAACTCCTCCAATGATGACCAGTCCTCACGGATACAGCGAAGCGCTAAAAAGAAACCTGCAGGTATGGTACAATGTATGTGACCTAGTTAAAACACTCAAATGTACGGTAAATAACAATATTTTAAATGTAAAAAGTAGAATATTATATTATAATATCGTTCTATAAGTACATGAAGTGTAGGTAGCTAGTTCGTGGTTTTTGATATGGTTTGTTTTCACTGTATGCCTTTATTAACAGTGTGTTTGTAATTTGTAGGGCATGATGGAAGATTGCAACCTGTCGTACATGTCCGGGGAGGACCACATGATGCAGTCCGAGGACTACCCCTCCTCGCATGATGATTACAGGTAATTAAGATTTTGATAATGATACTCTTTGAAGTTATATTATGGAGATGATCCTTTGAATCCGTTGTTGAAGATAAATATTGCAACGCAATGTGGAGTCACTCGGACAATGTTAATTTTAACGACATGAAGTCAAGTTGCGAAATCATGGAATACGGAAACAGCTGGTTTTTTTTTAAATTAGTAAATAACAAATCAATGGAGTCTATGGACATCCGTCCTTATTCTTATTGTTTCTTTAACAGCTTGAATTTTGTCCATAAAATTCAGTCTCCACAAATGAAATAACTGTGATTTCTCGAACGATCTATTGATCTATTATTAACTCGTCATCATCATGTTTGCCAGCCGGCCCCCCATGCTGAACGGCTACGGCAGCAGCAGCTCGTCGCACGACGTGAAGGCGGAGGACTTGACCAGCGACGCTCAGGACGTCAAGCCCAACATCTATGCGCTCAAGAATGAGATGCAGGCATCTGATTATTCTAACAAAGGTACTCATTTAACGTTTATTTAATTTAAACTTCATGTCTGGTTGGATATTATTGACAGATATCTGCCTAGTGAGGCTCAGGTCAAATAAAAGGAAGTTTGCATTAGTGGAACAAGTGACTCGTCTGAGTAGCTTTAATATTTTTTGGTTTCCATCTAATTGTAAAACTGAGAACACAACCCAGTTTGTACTGGGTAATACGATATCCCTTGGCGAAACTAGAAGTCAGACTTTCGGTATAAAGACTTTTACATATAAATTTCATAATTTAATTTCCTGTATTCTTTCTAGACTACTCAAACTCAAACAAGGAGTCGTCCAGCAACCGTTCTGGTGAGACTAGTCCATATGACGACTACCCTCGCGCCGAGGACCGATACCGGCCCTCTATGTCGCACATCAAGGACGAGGCCGAAAACCTGTCCCTCAACGAACAGAGATCTGACAAATAAGCACCCACTACATTGCGTACAGGTGCTGGGACCTTACGCGATGAAGAAGTGGCTGTATGTACATGAGAGAGTGCACCATCCAAAGCTGTGTACACAGTGCGAGTGTAAAGTGTACGTGTGAACTAAGTGTAAGCCGTTTACACAACACTCCAGTGTTTGGCGTTTATTATCACAGTATATAATACTATATTAATTACGGGTGTAGATCTATTTCAAGTTATTAGAAATGGTGTTCTAGAAAGTGTAATGTGTTCACTGTTGGAAGTTTTTATAATAAAAAATGGACGATCTCGAAATGAGGAATTGTAAGTTAGAGTTAACCAAATATTTTTTTCTTTAATTTTTAATTGACCCGGTTTTAACGGGGTTTTGAAGTATTATAGGTTTTACGTTTTTTTTTTTAATTTAGGTTTCCCTTAGGTTTGGTAGCTGAGGTAGTTATACTTGTTAGAAATATTTATAGCGTATAAGTGTTAGGAAGATTCTAGATGGAACGGATTGCGCAAATAATCATTGAATTCAACGATAAATAACCTTAAAAGGTCCATATCAATATTTAAATAAAAATATTTAATCATTATTTGTAATATACAAGTAATAAGAACAATAAGTAGTAACTATTGGTATGTTAAAGTAAGCTTAAATATACGCCAAGCGTTTCAGTTGTGTCAACATTTTGTGCTACAGAAATACAAGAAAGATCTCAGAATATTTACATTTATTTTCAAAAATACAGAGTCCGCTTTATTTTTTACATATGTTTTTGTGATTATTGATCTGATGTAAAGATAAAACATGTAATTTTTATTTTCAATGGCGTGCCATGATTTTTGATGGTACCATTTTTCTATTACTTTATTGATTCCAAGGAATTGTTTTTTAGCGTAAGATTAGAATGTAAATATTTATCATCGATTGTAAAAATTAAATCTTTTTTGAAAAAATGGTAAAAAATTTAGACGAGAGTAAACGTTCACTTAACTATTGCATATTAAATCGTTCATGTTGTAGAGAAAAAAAAAATTAGAAGAAATAATATAATTAGTAGTAAAAATTCACTGTATTCCGATAATCGTTTTTTGTTTTGTTAAAAACTTGGTTAATAGTGCATTTTTCGATTTTGCATTTACTATAAAATAAGTGCGTATTATGTTGGGTTTTTTGTTACTTTTTCGATAATAAATCGGAAAGGGTGAAAATAACCATATCACACATTGTATGTATACTTATAATGTAGAACTGTAAAATGAGTATGTTAAATGTATATTCGATTACGCAATAACTTTGGGATTAAAAAAATGTATACATTATAGCAATGTAGGAGTGTCACATTTTTACATATATTTTGCAAAAAATAGCGTAAACATGTCACGGTTGGGCTATGGTAAAACGCTTTTCAATTTTAAAAGGTAGAAAAATATATAAAAGACGTATGTATAATTGTTAGCAGTTCTCACCCGCCTATATAGCATGATTCCCGCCGCCTGAAATCTATTCCAAATTTTATGTTTACCGTGGCCTGACCTTAAGTAGATACTTTCACACGCGTCCGTCACAAACCCGTAGCCAGTAGATATACAATTTTCTTCGTACGTCTACTTAATGTTAACTGTCGTAATTCGAGGATATTTGCTGACTGATTTTTCTGTATTTTGAACAATCTTTAATAACTCGCGTATTTTTTGTCCATCTTACACATTGTATAAATTTATACGAATACTTGTGAACCGACCCTAACAGTTAAGTACAATAGTTACGTATCTCGTTGTAAATTCATTGTTATGCACGAAAACATTGAACCTGATTTTGGAATTGAGAAAAATTATAATTTATGACATTATATTTTTTATTATTGTTTAGCGATCGGTGCGCGGTTATTTAAAAGAAACAGTTCGAAGTTTCTCACTACACCGTATACGAATTGATTTTTTTATTATTTTGCTATTGTAGAATTATTAAGTTTGCGTCGATGTGTTCGTAAATATTCGTACGAGATCGGGAGCGATCGTTGCGGATTCGGGCGGTGTAGTGCGAATCGCGTCTTATTTGCGTTCCGTTTTACGTAGCTGGTCAGCAGAAAGAGTGCTTATGTTCAGTGGAGCCTGTGCTCGAGCCAACACGAATACTTTATTGATCATTGTAAATTATACTTACTTAGTGTTGTATTAAACGAAATCATTACAATAACGATGTGTTTTATTATGTAGTAGTAGTGCAGAAAATACTTTTAATATTTTTTACTCTTGGGTAAAAACATTAAAAGTATTTTCCTCCTGGTGGCTTTACTGCATCCCGAAGTTTTATAACCCGTGATAAATCACGGATGAAATACCAGTTCTTATAATTTATGTAAAGGATCGCTGAAACATATTTATGTAGGTTTGTACCTATTTAGGTACAAACCTACAAGGTGTACAATATTTTTGGCTGATTCAATATTTATTTAATATTAAAACTAGTATATTGACTTGTATGGCAGAATACTACCTCAATTAGATACATTTATCAGGTTTAGTTTCAGACAGTAAGTTCTTTCTTTCTGTCCTACAGAGGCTGGCTGAATTCGGTGTTTTGAAAGAAATTAAAATGAAATACTTTTAATAAATACACACATAGATAACGTAATAAACATTCTCTACCATAATGTATAACACATTCACAAATGTTGGGCCAGAAAAGGGATGAATGAAAGGCATTTGCATGTGGCTGAGATGAGAATGCTAAGGGGCATGTATGGTGTTACGCCAAAGGATAAAATAAGAAATGAGTACATAAGAGGAAGTCTGAAAGTGGCGCCGGTGACTGAAAAGTTGTGTGGTAATAGGTTGTCGTGGTATGGACATGTGATGCGGAGGAATGAGGAAAATGTCGTGAGGAAAGTTTTGAGTATGCCTGTGGATGGCTATATGCGTAGAGGAGGAAGATCAAAGAAACGATGGATGGACTGTGTGAAGAATGATATGGCACGAAAGGAGGTATCTGATGAGATGACGAGTAATAGAGAAGAAGGGCAAGAGAATAATGATGACACACACACACGCCCTAAAGGCAGCGAATTAGGTAATCGGCTTGTGGTAGGTAGGGCTGCCACCTTATATACAATGTAGATGACTGGTTCCATTCTCGTACCGCGCCACCAAAGAATCGGAAGATCGATTTATGGCGGTGCAAGCCGCTCCTCGACAGCGCCTGCCAGCAGAAGAGAATATTTACATTGCTTCTGCTTCTACCACCACACACACAACACTAAATTATTTATTGAAACCCTCTGCAGATTAAAGTGCGGCAGGGACGGACGTTCCTCTTTGTAATAAGGTTGCTTATAGGTATCCTCACTTGCTGAATATGAATACACTTGTCTTAACTCGGTAACTCAACCAATCACACGAGTTTTCGACGGGCGGAATGAGCCTTGATGCTTCTTCTTTTTCTCAAATCGATGACTCAGATTTTATCCGATCAGGTAGCGACCTGGACAGCTATGTCGTAAGTCCTGAAGGGCACAACTAGTTGTGCAAACACACCAGGCAGGAGAGAAGGTATCCACCTCCATCCTGTGTATGGGCTCCACACTCGCATTGTGTCCGAGATGAGTCAATTAAATAATAACCAGATTGGATCAGCCTTAATATTGACCACACTGACAGTTTCCTTCTTCTATGAAAAATGTGTCACTTGGTTAAACAATGATTTTATTAAGATACATACATTTACAAATTCGATACCTAAACAATGTAACTTCGCTTCCTGTTACAAGCCAGTGTAATAATGAAATGCCTACCGAACTGCATATTTAGGTATGTCATAACGTGGTACCTAGCCGTGTCGTGAGTCAGTCACGATCACATTTGTTGAGCATGCGTGTAAGAGGACCGCTATAATTAATATTATGTAAAAATAAAGGAGTTCTCGTATCCGTCGAGCGACGTATCCGCTGTAGTTTTAACGATATCATAAATTGATGTTTGATAGCTAGTTAGATGGATGTACACCTACAATTACAATTTCTTTTAAACACAGTTTGGAAATATGATGGTAGCTTCAGTACTAGATAATTATCTATACTCATAACTCCAAAACCTGTTAATTAAAAATGCTTACAAACTGAGAAAAGATTTCTTATCAAAGACACGACAATTTAAACCAATTCCCTTCTAAAACTGACGCGTTTCGTAGGTATATAATTAACTTACCCGAAACGATAACCCAACTCATCTTATATTATCCAATTTTTTTTTCAGCATCAGTTAGTTACTTAAAGCTTGGCAATATTAAAAAAAACGGTGCTAATTGCCTACACGGGTCATTAGCCTGTCACGATAATATGGCGAATGTTTTCTGGTTACGAGTTCATGAACGAGATTATCTAATGTCTGTTAATTAACAATGTTAGTTAATGTTTTAAACATTTAAAATAGGTAAGGCATCGTGCTACGAAATGAAATAAAGAACCTACTCAAAAATCAAAAATTATTGAAATTATTATGCTTTCGAAATACTAAAAATGATTTAAACGATTTCAGTAAATTGTCCATTCTGTAATTTCAGTAAATTTGGTGCTTCTTGCTACTTTATGTATTGAGGTATTGTGTGACTTTTTGTAAACATTTAGATTTAATTACGTGGCTTTGGTAATGTTGATATATATTGTATGGAAACCCATATTCATTGAACACTTTTTAACAAAAATGTATTTTTTCAACATGAAAGAGCGACACAGCACAGGTTGAAGAGATAAACAGAATAAAACTATTACTGAAATGTGGTGTGTAATATAATCGATACGTCGCAAGCGCGAGCTCGCTTGATTTATGATACGAAACAAGTGCATTAGGGATGTGATTCGGGAGGACATGTCGATAGAAATATTGAACCATTTTTTAGGATAAAAAAATTAAATTTGCACTTATATCCTGCAGACAGCGCTACTGAAAAGCGTTGTACGCAGAGCACCGATAATTTATAATAATTTTCCTAAACGTGTAAAAAACTAAATACAGACCAGTTCAAGAAAAAATTAAAAAATACTGACAGAAAAAGCCTATTATAATGTCAATTAATGTTTAAATGACAAATCGCTCTAAATGTACTTGCTGAATATATATTCTATTTATTTTGAATAGCATGACTATTTACTAATATTTTTAACTAGCTTTTGCCCGCGACTTCGTCCGCGTTTCCGTCGTTTTTCGAAAAAAAAATTAGCAGATGTCCTCCCTCATAGTTTTGAAAAAGTACCTACGCTTTTACCTACTCAATACAAAAAAAATAAACATGAATGACCCAAAACTAACCTATCAGTACTTATCTAAAAGTCTATGAGTACTACTTCTACTTCTATTCTACCTACTACTACTTCACTTAAAAAAAAATAGCAACTATTAATAGTTTACAATTTAAACAAAACTAAACCTAATTCATAAAATAACAACAAAAGAAATTAAAATAAACTATTTAAAGACTAAAAGTCGCGCTGATAAGCACGGTTTATAAAATAACAATTATTGTCTGTCAATAAAGTCCAACACTCTGAACGCATCAACAGCCAAATATTGAATGAAGCTTGCGCTCGCCTCCCGCCCCTTTTATACTCTGCCGCCGCGAGCCGTGTCGAGCGCGGCAACCGTTACGCAAAAATGATCCTTACAGCTTGCTTCTCTATTCACGCGCGATGGCTTGTTAGCGTAGGTATTTCATGTATAAGTTTGGTGTTTTTGTACCGATTTCTATGATTCTTTTTTTATTAAATAGGTACTAATATTCATTAAAAAAATAAGGATGATGGTGAGTGTTATTGGTATTATATTATACGTAATAGTAAACAAATATAATAACAAATCTCTGAACTGCTAAGCTATCGGGAGTTACAC
This sequence comes from Eurois occulta, assembly GCA_950022335.1. Taxonomy (NCBI): domain Eukaryota; kingdom Metazoa; phylum Arthropoda; class Insecta; order Lepidoptera; family Noctuidae; genus Eurois; species Eurois occulta. The sequence goes on from OX465502.1 coordinate 11,060,942, forward strand.
GTGTTATTGTGAGTCAACTATAAAAGATAGATATATGCTGTCTTGGGATATTTTTTATATAATTTTATGTTGAATATTTCCGTTATACATGATTTCTATGTAGCTTTAACCATTAAGGCTGCACACGCGACGGAAGCTAAAAAAACCAAGTAACTTCTCCCGTTTTCCCAACATTTCCTTTCACTGCTCTGCTCCTATTAATGGTAGCGTGATGAAAAGTATACTATTACCTGCTCAGGAGTATGTAGAATAATTGTACCAAGTTTCGTTAAAATCCGTCGAGTAGTTTTTTTTTCTATAAATAACATACAGACAGACAGACAGACAGACAGACAGACAGACAGACAAAAATTTTACTGATTGCATTTTTGGCATCAGTATCGATCACTAATCACCCCCCGATAGTTATTTTGTAAATATATTTCATGTACAGAATTGACCTCTCTACAGATTTATTATAAGTATAGATTTAATATACTTAAATGTTAATTGTTGATTTATTTATATTATTATTCTTAGTATTTTTCCGGAATTGAGTTCAGTTCTCGCCGCGAATTCTCCATTATGTCTTCTACGGAGTGAAAACGGGTGCCACGAAGTGGTAATTTGAGTTTAAGAAAAAGAAAGAAGTTGCCTGTGAATAAGGTGGTTGTTCGATGGTGTTTGTTGAGTTTTTGGTCAATCATTTTTTCACTATGATGGCCTTGTGCGAAGGCGCATTATCGTGGTGCAAAATCCAAGAATTTTCTTTTCACAAATCTGGCCTTTTTCGTCGAATTTGCTCTCTTAAACGCCGCATAACGCTCAAATAATATTCTTTATTTACTGTTTGCCCTTCCGGCAAGAATTCCGAGTGCACAACATCGCGATAGTCAAAGAAAACAGTCAACATGACTTTGAATTCCGATTGAAATGATCGACTTTGGTATGTTTTTTTTGGTTTCGGTTCCGTTGGCAGGCGCCACTCCGAAGCTTGTTGATTAGTTTGCATGTTAAACTCGTTAACCCACGTCTCGTCACCAGTAAAAATGCGTTTCTTGTGATTTTGGGTCGGAATTGACTACTTCTGGCATGTCCTCTCGATTGAGTTTTTGGAGAAAATGTTTCATACCCAAGTGACTATTTAAAATGGTACGGATAAACTCGTGAGACACAGAAAGTTCAACGACTATTTCTCTCAAACTTAAATGAGGATTTTTAGTCACTATTTCCTTCAGTTTTGTGAATTTAACTTCCGTTAACGCCCCAGGTAGGCCACGCGTCTGCGTGGCCTACCAGAGCGAGGCAAATCTTCCATCACATCCCGATCGCTTTTGAACGCTTTGTACTACTCATAAGCATGTGTTTTTGATAAAGTCGATTCACGGTAAGCCTTCTGTAACATTTTCAGGGACTCCGAACATGAAATTCCATTGGCGATGCTAAATTTAAAACAGTCTTTTTTTCGATGTTTTTATCCATTATGAAATTCGCAATACACGCTAGATATGATCTTAAAACTGCACTGTATTTTTAATCTAAATAACAGATGCAACTCAAACTCCGCGCCAATCGCAATCTAAAAACAAAAAATCGAATTTGGAACCTTATACAAATCATCCATTCCCGATATTTTTTTTGACTGAATGTATATTATCTTATACACACATGTTTTTGGAAATAAATTAAATGGAAATGAAATGGAATGACCTGCCATGCTCGCCCGTTGCAAATGGGCACAAAGGTTCTATCATGATCAATTGGAGGGCCCCAAAGCAGTTCCGCCGCTAGGCAGTTCTAGACTGAAGATGAATGAACCAACTGAAATATGTAATAACACCTTAAGATAAAGGGAACTTTCGAGGTAGACTGATTCTCTGGCCTAACAGGGAGCCCCTGCTATTTGAAGGGCTGCAAATAATCATGGTATAATCCTTGTCCAAATTATAGTTACAATGAAAGTACTTTATCAACCAATGTAATTATCTTAACTACAACCCACAACACAGCTTTTTTTAGTATAAACTGATTAAACTAGAATACACACTTGAAGCACTACCTATATTCGAGGAAATGCTCATTAAAATATCTTATTTTAAGTCAAAAGATGGATGCTCAACAAAAGCGTTAAAATAAGACTGATATCGATACTTTAGTGTCGCGTCAACATCTGTACAACACTAATATGACATGTGGCTCTTAATTATAACTGGAGTTGTAAGCGCCTAAAAACTAGTGAACCGACAAAAAATCTAAAATAACTGTAGTTTTTAATCCCTATCTGGTTACTGAACTTTTAGAAAAAAAAACTCCTTTTTTGTGCACATGTCTACGAATGGGTTAAAATTAAGATGAGCGCGTTTTTTCTTTTACAAAAAATGTCATTTCAATTCGAAATGGAAAGTTAGGGGTTAATTTAGTATTTTTCGGGTTTTTAGTGTTATTTCGAGTTTTTTTTTGTTAAAGGGATGAGTAATGATGGTGCATGTGGCTATGATTTGGTGTTGTCACTCGAAACACGTGAGAAACGTTTTTTTTTTCAGGTTGCGTCAGTTTTGTTTATAGATTTCCTAGAGTGGAAATGTTTTGGACGTGAGTCTGTACTATTTTAAAACTGCACAGGCGTTGTTTGGTTGATATGATTCTCAGAAACTGTATAACTTAGTTATTAGATGCTTAATGACTTGGTATTCTAGAAATCAACGTCAACATCAGGATTGAGGTTGAATAAGGCATCACATGCCTATTTATTTTTGTCGCCAAGCGGTACTACTATTTTCGAATTTATCAGGTATGGGTTTTGGAGAAATTACAGGCCTGCACATTACTTTTAATTTCGTCTCTCAGATAAGCAATGCAGTACGCAATGGCCATTGTGCCTATGGTAAGTGTGGACCGTCGACGTTGGCGGCATGTTTGCCAATTATGAAGGAAATTTTGTAGGGCCCATTAAAAGATGAGTTATGGTAAAAGAAAAAGGTGAACGCCCAGCATGCCTGTACACCTAACGCTATGTACTAAGTACTATTTCAGTGCTACTGAAAAGACAGTAATTTCAAGATGACCGGTACCCTACGTTACTGTGATTTTTTTTCAGTGTTTTCACATTTGTGTTGGATTTCCAGGATACACACAACTTAATCTATCTTAAAGATAGACCACACAGCTAACAAGATAAAATACGATGTGAGATACCAACAAATAATGTTTGACGAAAACCAAACAATAAGCTTCGATAAAATCTATGTTATTAACCATACCCTTTTACAGTTTTACCATTAACTATAATTTATCTAACCAAAGTTACGTAAACAAAATCCCGACTTATCTACGGAGGTTTCAAAGAGAGCTTATTTATATAAAAAATGGTGTTGTCTTTTTGTCCGCGCGCCGAAACGGGCGTGTGGCACAATTACTACTAAGTGTAAGTATTGTGTTTATTTCTGTAAGGCCACATGTGCGCGTGCGTACTTTTGTACCTATCTCCCGGGACACCAACCGGGGGCTGCAGAGGAATAATAATTAATAAGCAGTTTTCCTGGACATAGCATATATTGTTAGAGGTGATTGCTGAAAGAGTTCATTTGAAAGCAGTTTTTTCGATATACCTAGTACAGGTTTTTAAAGGTCTAAAGCCTCATAGAGCTAGAGCTAGAGTCTAGAGCTCCATAAATGGGCGAATTCCGATGCAAATGATAGACCCTTCCTTATAATTTGAGAAATAAGTAGTCACATCAGGATATCCGCCCACGATGTCAGGTTCTGCTGAAAAAGTCATCTTTATAGTATTGACTGAATTCTTGAAGGATAATTTGGGCAGTAGGACCCATTTCAGGTTCTTCTGTTAGTCTCTAGCGGGCCACAGTTGATCTCCCCAGATGCGCACGAGTGTGTTAATTTGGTGTACCACCGCGATGATCAATGGCTCTCAACATTATTGGTACTACTTTCTCTAAAAATAGCTTATTCCAATATTTTGAAAATATTAGAAAGTTCATACAACGGACTGGTAAGGATAATTTGAATAGAATCTTTTTCTGGGTACATGTCGTAGAAGGTTGAATGTTAAATATCTATTAGTCATGACTCGAATTGTCATCAGAATTAGCAGCCTTGTTCCACTCACAGCTGAGTAATAAACTGCTCCGTTTTGAGCCATGATATCACAAAAGAGAAGAGTCCGTTACAGTGCAAGTCTCGTCCAGTTCGTATCCGCAAAAAAAATTATAATAAGTAGAATGGTCTATTAGTGCAGCATTGACGTAAATAAATTAATTTCACACGATTTTTATTCCACATCTACTGCTTCTAAAGATAAAGAAACGTTTATTTTCAAGATAATTAAATCATTTACAAACTACAAAACCATAAAAATATGTACAAGTATCAAAAGGGTTACAGGGCGTCCAAAAATTCGTCCACATCGCTGTCAACAGGAAAAGTGCCCAGAAGGCTGGCAGATTTATTAACGATTAAGTTAACTGATAAAATAAAAGTTGAACATTTCTAAATAATTATTACGACAATCAAAAAACATAACAGTGAGTGCTCCATAAAACTTTGAGATACGCACTTCTGCAACAAGTGTAAGCATTTCTCGTAGATCTCTTGTCCTAGATAGAAAAAACGTGACGATACGACTTATAAACATAATTAATCATACATATGGTTGTATATTAGCTTCTTATTACAGTTATTATTTCACTGTAATTTGTGATGCAATGTATATGGGTCATGGACTTTAAACAATTTCTAATGTGGGTAATTAGGGAAAATCGCTATCATGTCAAAATAGAGAAAAACGTTTTACTTATTTATTGAAAAGTTTTCCAAAAATAATGTCATTTACATCGTCTTCTACACCATGGTAGACTTCATTAATTTACTGTGTTCATTGCACGTTGCAGCAGTGTAGTTTGTGCTTTGGAGAACATGAACGTCGTCGGTCCATGGCAATATATCAACAACTGCATAGGTAAACATAATAGGGAGTACCACCACACACCCACAGACTATCCACCTCCAAGCAAGCATCAGCCTGCAAAGTTTAATTGTCCGTCGAACGACGCGTCGTTCGCTTGGAAGTCTCTGAAACTACTCCGAACCGAAATTGGTAAAGTACTACCTTGAAACCTCGGAACGGTAGCAGTGTGTGAATGAAGATCTCCGGCGCAAATTATGTTCTAACCACTATCCCGCCTTCTTTTCCCCAAAACATGCAGTCAAAGTGACCTTTGCACTGCGACCGACGACGACGTGGAAGTGTATTTTGCGCCAACAAAATTTGAACTCCTACTGTCGTTCGACATGAAGGAGAAGAAGAATAAGGAGTCAGAAGATTGACAAATTTTAGGCCCATTTTCAAATGTTTGATCGATGTTGATCAACCCTGTAAGGCCCATCTGTCACTGTCATCAGTTATGCCATAAATTTGCTTATAAAAACTGCATCTATCTTGCTCAAAACTTTCACAGAGTCTAGGAGAAAGAACAAGAGAGATATACTGCCACTGTCCAAGTTATTTGAAAAGCACTCGTTAATCCGGCAAAGTATCCACAAACAAAGGGATATTAGAAGCCCTTAGTTAGATTGGATCGGACTTAAACTAACAGGGAAAGGGCTAAGCAAGCTAATTTTAATTGTGGCAGGTTGAATTTTATATAAAAAAGGCCTCCAACCTCACAAAAATAGAGGGCACAGTAAAAATCTTTCTCCAACAAGTAATTGTACAAAAAGCTAGTGATTATTGTAACAAATGGTTGATCTCGCACACGTGCACGGCAACTGCAGCGACAGTAAAACGAGCAAGACGCTGCGCACACGCACTTACACGCCACACTTCTTTTTTTAAACGGTAGTATTCGAATTGATGATAAAACCGTTGCTTTTTTCAAATGAAATGAAGAGTTATGTTTTTTTTTTGTTTTTTTTTTTAGTTTTGGGGTGAGTGACTTTGTTTGATGACATAGTAGGATTGGTAGGTGCTGCTGGGGCAGTGTTGACGTGGGCTATGGCGAGAGTTGTGATATAATAATGTAATAATTAGGATTGAAAAATCTCCGACGAATAAATTGAGATTATGAAATTAACCTCAATTAAATTAATACAGCGAATGAAAAACATCATTAATGTTATTATTTTCATTTTGGTTTCAAGTAATCATATCAAAGCATTCAACTTTTCAATCGCGCTTCTACCTGACATCAATAGGATTTCCGATTCATTGGTTTACATTTTCATAAAAAAACATAGTTTGGGAACAGACCATTGAAACAATTTAACTACCTACCTACTTCAATTTCGAACCCACTTACCTACCTATTACATTTATCTATTTCACGAAATATTTCCAAAATATTGTATCTAACACAAAAACTTGTAAAATGCTCTTGGTTCAAAATAAGGCAAAAAAACATTTGACGAGAGCCGTCATTATGTCTCTACGACGGCTTTTTAAAGTATCACGACCCATTTGTATTAATTTTACAGGAGTTTAATTTTTTTGGCACAGCATTTTACGAGTTAGGGGATTAAATTTAATAAGAGGCATCTACTTGGGCTTTATGAGCAATTTCGGAAAGATATAATGATTTAAATGAGCCATGTTGTGTTTGAAATACAAATAAATGGTTTGTGTGTGTCCAAAATTCCAATGTATAGGTACGACTTACAACTGAAGTCTTCTTTGTTTTTCTCCATAGTCAAAGCCGGAAAACGTACTTAGTTGAAGTGTGTTTCCTTTCAAGCATCTCCCTAAGTCACGAGAAGCATAGATTCAGTACAAGCCCGTAGCGATAGATTCCTTTCGCATCATGGACTGAGCACCTTGATTTGGGCCTAGGGAAACTAATATCAGCTTCTATCAGCGATAATAATGGAGGAAAGTCAAAAATAAATGGGCTGACATAACCAACTGAAAAGCTTATATCAATTCAGTTGAAAATAATTGTAGCAATACTAAACACTTTGATAGCGATTGTTACTGGTTCGAGGCCTCTGCTAACAACCCGCTCATCTAACTAAATTATCTGCCATAGTCTTTTACCGCCCCACAAGTTATGAAAATAAGAGGGAGTCCAACACTCGAGCGGCACCTACACAAATGACCATCTTCGGTAGTAGCTATATGCGAATGATGTACGGTTGTGATTATACATATTTTTTTAAATTACCCCCTACACTCTCGACTTGATAAATTTAAACGAAAATTATGTGCCTAACCTTACTCTATCATTTGGAATTTTATTTTGAAAACTTATTTTATACTTACACGTACTCTCAGTACATTTTGATACATCAATATAATCATCATTTCAGCCGAAAGACGTCCGGTGCTATCATTGCGAGGATCGCCCGGAGGACACGGTGGAGCACACCGTCGAGGTCTGCTCCGCTTGGGCGGAGCGCCGCCGTGTCCTCGTAGCGGCGATTGGCGGCGGCGACCTCTCGCGTCCGGCCCTGGTTCAAGCCATGGTCCGGGGCGAGAGGGAATGGGAAGCCGTCGCCTCCTTCTGCGAAGCAGTCATGCTAGGGAAGGAGGCGGCGGAACGTGAGAGGGAGAGAGCCTCACGTCCCAGCCGCCGCGGGAGGAGAAGCACCGGGCGTCGGGGGCCACGCCGCCGCGCCGTGATGGCTCTCGGCCACCGTAGGCGCGGGCCTGTGGACGGTGAGTAATGGGCTAGCTCGCCGTCCGTCCGTCGTATGACGACAGGCCGTGTCGACGGCGCGTTCGTGTTCCACGCGCGCCTCAAAGAGATGTCAGCAAACGGGAGGGGCCCGCAAGGGCCGATGCCTGCCAGGGCTGCGGGACTGTTCGAAAGAGATACCGGGGCCCTGGAACATAAAGGGCCAAAGAAGGAACATGGGTGGTTTTTAGTCAGTAAAAGTCTGACACTCCGTTCCGCTCCGCCCAGAGCGGGAGGGGTCACTTGATGATTTCCCACCCTCCAAAAAAAAAAAAAGAAAGAAGCCGAAAGACTGCTGGACATAGGCCTCCCCCAAGTGTCGCCACATTGACCGATCCCGTGCGTCTCGTATCCAGCGGATCGCCGAAACTTTCACCCAGTTCATCAGTCCACCTAGTGGGAGGCCTTCCAACGCAACGTCTTCCGATTCACGGTCATCAGTAAAAAAAAAAGCTATATAATTCTGTAATCGTTATTCAATTACTATTGTCACATTGCAATGTCAAAGCAATTATCTAAACGAAAAGATACTTAAATTATAAATAATTATGCATAAACCCTGTATTTAACACATTACCTGTTTTTCAAGGTGGAATGTCCCCTGTGTATGGAATTGATAAGTCCAAGATGATTGTGTTGTTAAAAAATTTTTCATAAAATATTATGTTATTGCTGTTTTTGAATCTAACAACTTTTGAAATGAAAAATACACTCGAGAGCAATGAATCCGGGTCACTTAAAGAATCCTAAAAATCTCGGAAACTAAAAATGCTAGGTTAATGCAATAAATTGTATTTAATAGACAATGTAATACTCCTCAAGTTAAGGTATTAAAACTTCTTAGTTATTGTAAAGTTATATCATAAAAAATCAAATTTGAAAAAGGGCCACTTTCGAAGATGGAACTACGAAATTACAGCATTTGGTTTTGCTTTTGTTTGTAATCTGTCATTTATGTGGGTACATAAACCATGTTGATAGTGCTCTATATTCATTATTCAAGCTGAAATTATGTCGCTTACGCCTGAAGAATGCACCAGAATACTTACAATGCTGGAAACCGGCCGGAGTCAGCGCGATACAGCCAGGACTGTCGGTGTGTCGCTGTCAACAGTACAAAGAGTTCTCCGACGTTACGAAGAAACTGGTTCTAACCTACGCAGACCAGGTGTACCACAGCACGAGAAGACCGATACTTGGTGAACACCATGCTTCGAAATCGCTTTCTCACAGGAACTGAACTCACAAATCAGTTTCGACGCCTCGGAGGAAGTAACCCAAGTGCATGGACAGTAAGACGTCGGCTTGCTGAATCTAACTTAAAACCCCTTAGACCTGCAAACGGCCCTAAACTGGAGCGTGGGCATCGTATTTCAACACTAAGATATGCCCAGAGCCACGTAAATTGGAGTATTGAAGATTGGTCAAAAGTTATGTTCTCCGACGAATTAAAATTTATGCTCTACAAGCACGATGGAAGACACAGAGTGTATCGAAGACCAGGGGAAAGATTCAAGCAAGCATGCATCGAAGAAAAAGTAGCTTACGGTGGTGGGTCTGTACTTGTGTGGGCCGGAATTTCTTCTGAAAGTCGCACAGAGCTGGTGATCATAGAAAACGGCTCTTTAACTAGCGTAAGATATGTGGAAGAAATCCTCAATGATCACGTTGGTCCATTTATGGTCAATTTAGGTGAGGATGCTATATTTATGCATGACAATGCCCGACCTCATACAGGTAGGATTGTGAATGACTACCTTCAAGAGATGAACATTACTCTTATGGAGTGGCCAGCGCGCAGCCCGGATATCAACCCGATCGAGCATGCTTGGGACGAGCTAGGCAGATGCGTAAAACAACGAAACCCTCCCCCAATCACGCTTCGTGAGCTCAAAATTGCTCTCACAGAGGAATGGGAGAATATTCCCCAAAATCGTATAAGGAACTTGGTGTACAGCATGCCAAACCGCGTAAACGCAGTAATGGAAGCACGAGGAGGCAATACGAAGTATTAAAATTCAAGAAAATCGTAATAAAGTTCAAAAATTTCATGTTTCCTATTTTTGTTTTAAGGAGAGATCAGCAGTTTTTTCTTTATGTAATTTTGTGTTAATAAAATGTATGGCGACTCATATTTTTTTTACTTTTATTTAAGGAGTATTACATTGTCTATTAAATACAATTTATTGCATTAACCTATCATTTTTAGTTTCCGAGATTTTTAACATTCTTTAAGTGACCCGGATTCATTGCTCTCGAGTGTATTACATCATTTGTTAAGATTTTTTTATAAACAAATAGATAAGTTTAATAATTTTTGCATTTGTTTATCAATAGAATGAAAAAAAAAATCTTAAACATTTTTTGTTGGTTAACTTAAAAAAACATAAAAAATATAGAAAATAGTAGCCCACCGGCATCGGTAAAAGGGTCCGAGCTACCGGTAGTCAGGGCTCTTGAGAGAGGAACCTCCCAACAATACGCGCCGTGTCCAGGAGTACTGCCTTCTGAATCAAGCCCTTGATCCAGCTGCCCAGCGAGAGCCTCCTCAGATGTTGGTCGAGGCGATTGGCGCAATGACTGCTGTACTCACGTCCCACATGTCGACAACCTCACGAGCCAGATCCAGATATATTTGAATTGTTTATCTTTCTCTGTTTTCACGAGGTTCTCGTCATGCGGAACCGTAATAATTATCAACAATCATTGCGTGACGCTCCAATTGATCTATCACCACAATGTCAGGCTTATTGACAACAACAGTCCCGTCAGTGCCGATAGGTCGATCTCAATACAACGTGATATCACCATCATCGAGAACTCGGTCGGGCGCATACTTATAGTAGGGCAGTTCTGATTCCACAAGGTTGTGCTTCAAAGCAAGTTGCTGGTGGATAATCCTAGCAACGAGGTTGTGTCTATGCAAGTACTCTCCGTTAGCCAGACGAGAACACCCAGAAATAATGTGTCGGATCGATTCTCCCGGACGATGGCATGCCCGACATATGTCAAGTCAACCGTGCCATCCTTCACAATGTATTTCCGGTAGTTATTCGTCATCATAACTTCGTCCATTAGTGCACAGAAAAAAACCTTCGGTCTCTCCAAATAGGTCACCTTGTACGGACGCTAAGAAGTCTACATCGAGCGCACGTAGTGCCAGGTAAAAGCGTCCATGAAGCTCCTTGCCGTGCCATACGTCCTTGCGGGTGAGGCCCTTGTCCACTGAGACCACATCTCAGTGCATCCCACGTCGGCTTCTAGGAAGTATTCCCTGGGACTGCATACCTCACGGTTGTGCAGGGTCTTAGCATTTTAGAAGCCACGACCCCCGCATTTCCGCGAAATACACAGTCTCATCACCGACGACCGTGGGTGATGCATTCGATTTGCGGTCAGTAGTGCGCGTCTGAGTCCATTTGAGTATTCCGAAAGAATACATCAAAACCGGTATGACCCGACCGTTGAAGGCACGCACCTTGTTTCCGCCTGACAAAACACTGTTTAGCATCTTATTCAGGCGGCCAAAAAAGCGCTCTCTCAACGATTGTTTCATGTCAGCAGTATTGATACCTAATGCTTCCGACATTCCCAAATACTTGTAACTTTCCGTTGAGGAGAGGGATCTAAGGTGTATGGAATATGAGAGTTGAGTTCCCTCGGATTCCATAATCTCCCCTCGCTTCACATGCATGAATGATTATTATTATTATTTTACGTGGTCACACACAATTAAATTCAATCCAATATTGTTAATATTATTTGACGTCACACATTTCCTTTTTTTTCGCACGAGGAAATACTCGTGATTGCCACTCTATCCCTTCCCCCCATCGTGATCAACCGTGATTGTTTTCTGATCCCCTCCCCCCCTATTTGAGCCTCACGTGATTGAAGTACGACCTGCATCATCCCACTGCACTATCCCACTGCTGGACACAGGATCTCTCCCCATGGCTTTCAGTTTCTTCGATCCAGGGCTAATTTGAACCTCTCCTCACCCTAGCTAGTAGAACTGACTTCCGTTGCTACTCAAATATTGTAATATTTTGTGCCATCTTTTCAGAAGATCGAAATTCCGTTCATAAAATAATTTCCAATGAAAAATATTGTATTGACAACTGAATCAATAAAATATTCTTGGCGCCAAAAGACAGTAAAACACGCCTTTACATCCTTTTGCGTGAACATACCCAGTGAGTTCAAAGATTTTAAACCGTATGCTAATACAAATAAGAACGTTCCGCTAACATTTTCAGCAGGGTTGGATCGAAAATCAAGCTAGCATTTGGAAAACACATGTTGTTACTTTGAGCTAGAGTTACTAGATGGTGTAAAGAAAATGTTAATTATGAAGTAGTTAATAGAAGGCGCAGTTCTATGGGCGTATTTTTCGGACGTAGGCCTTAAAACTCGGTAAATTAATAGTTTTTTACGAAATACTAATAATAATACTACAATTTGTTGCCTACAAATGGTGTTTCCAAAAAAAAATATATATATATATAAATCAGTTCTTTCTTTACTGGTAACTAATATTCGCGTCATTTTCTCATGATTGTCTTCTTAGACTGTAGATCACATTGGTTATACTGGAGTACCTATCATAGATAGAAAACAAAAAACTGCAAAACAAAAATTAACGCATGTAAGATGACTGCTACTCTTTTGCTTTTTATAAAGACGAAAAATAGACGTGGCAAATTACAGATAGAAAAAAAAAAATTGAGGAACTCCCTACTAATCATGCTTTTTATAACATGCAAAAGCCAATTCTAAAACAGTAGCTCACAAAAAAAAACTTGTAACATTCGCGTGCTACTTTTTTCACACATCCTCGTCACACGTGTCCTTCCATAATTTACCATCTCCATGGCGTCTCATGGTTTCAGTAAGGAGTTTTTACACGATCCCGTTAGCTCCTGAACTATTCCCGTCAATGTCCTGGTGTCGTTCACTCGTGTGCTCTGTGCACTTTAAAAAGTTAGGTTATGTGTCACTTTGACAGTTCGCGCCAAAATTGTGAAGTTTGTGTTTTTGAATTTCGCTCTTTTTGATAAGTGAGTATTTATGTGTTCGTTTCTTCATGTTTTATATTTATCTAGGTATGTTTTCTTTTTTAAACTCAGTTAATGTTTGGTATTTACCTGCAAAGTGTAGCATTTAAAAATGACAACCTTAATTTGAAGTAAATTAAGTTTTTCACTCTTTTCCTTAAATAAGTAAAAAGGGCTGTGATCGAATGAACCCAGATGGTTTACTTTTTGCTTTAATATAAAAAATAAACATTTATTATAACAGAACTAACTAGACGTACTGATATCTTTTCAGAAACCTTTTTCGGTAGTCCTTTTCTATTTTATTATAAAAATAAGTCCTTTACTAAGTAGTACAGCCTTACAAGTATAACAAAATATACTATATATGTATAACATGTGTATTGAAATGGAGTTAAATTATAAAAATAAGACTTTCATTGAGTTTCCAATAAACCATTATATTAAGCATGGTTTTTCCTAAGGTTTAAAGCAGGTCAATCAAAGGTTGACTCTTAGATGGTTGATGGTTTATTTTGCCCCTGCCTTTTAAGTACTGTTGTTATTAATAAAATAAGTCAATTAAACTTTATTGCAGACTACAGTCCATAGTTTTGTTAGTAGTTTAGTGTTAGTTACAATGGTGCTTAAGTAATTAGGTTTGTATTGTTAGTGTTTACAACTTTATTATTTATTGAGACAGCCGCCAGCAGTATTAATTATACCGCCAGCAGTAATAATACTATTAATTATGCCCACGTGAATAATATCAAAAAAGATATCTGTAAAGTACATTGCATAATATAATTAACTACAAAACATTAACTTTTAATATTTTGAAGATAACGTTTAGGTAGGTCTGTATTGAACTTTAAAATAAAAATAAAATACGTGACGTGTAGTAGTTGCAGAAAGTAAAAAATATAAACAAATAATAGGTGTTGTAAATATTATGTTGTTTATTCCTTGTCTAAAATGAGGAAAGTTTTGAATATGAATGAGGATGGGTATAAGAGTAGAGGCAAACCGAAGAAACGATGGATGGACGGTGTGAAGAATGATATGGCTAGAAAGGAGGTGTCCGGTGAGATGACAAGTAGAGAAGTATGGAAGAAGAAGATATGCTGCGCCGACCCCAAATTAATTGGGAAAAGGGCTTTCTTACCTAAAATAAATAAAATAAAAACGTAATTATTTTATTTGAATCCAATAAATATAAATTACATACTATTCCAAAATTTGAAAAATTCCTATTGTTGTTGCATTATCGCTATGTCAATGGACGCATGGAAACCTGGCCCTCGCCGGCGACTGCAGTAACCACGTCTTTCAAAAGTTTCAGGTGGTTCGTCCGTCGGCTTGCCTGCCTTAGTGTAAAATCTAAACAAATAAATAAAATTGAAATGTAATTTCAAACTAAAAACTTTTTCGGAACGCTTATGAAAGTATATTGTACCCTATATACTTTCATAAGCGTTCCGAAAAAGCTTTTAGTAATAACAATTTAAAAAAAATGACTATCTGTCTGTCTATTTATTCCGGCTAATTTCCGAAACGGCTGGACCAATTTTACGGGACTTTTACTTTCAGATAGCTCATATTGTAAGGAGTATACTTTTATTTTAGAAAACGGAATAGGGTTTATTCCATGCAAAAAAAAAATTAAAACTCATGAAATTGTTAAAAAAATCCGATTCAAGTAGGGAAGTAATATAACAATAATTTCACGCAAACGAAGGTCGCGAGCTACAGCTAGTACAAAATAAATCCATGACGTGTCTCTATTTCTACTATTACAACACTGAACACACGTTACCAGTTTTTTACAATCCTTTCAGTAGTACGGTTGCGTTTCGAGGTCATTTCTCAAAATAAATGCTACAACTGACATTTTTCTTCCTATTATGCTTTGCAGTGGTCTGTTAAAAATATAAATTACGCAATGTTGCCGAATCAAAATAGATGCATTGATTTGTACATTCCTTGCCATTTTCATAATCTAAATTGTTTTTTTTTTTTTTCAAAATTTGTTGATACAAAATGCTTAAGCCACAGTCTCTCGATTTATTTTGAAACATATTTATGGCCCCGTCCGGAAACTTCAAAATAAAAAAGAGGCACTATTTAATAACGAATCTAAATACCTATTCTAGAATTGTCCAACAATCCATAATGTTTCGCGATTTCTATAAAGGCTATACAAAAACATGTATGTAGTTTTTTTAGGTTTAATGAAACATTTGGCCAATAAAATTGTGATTGATCAAAAGATTCTGTCATGAATTAAAAATATTTCCAGCGTGATTCAAACCAAAAGATCTCCATTCAATAGGTATTTAAAAATAAAGCCCTTTCTGCTTCATCCAATGAGCTTCCTAACTCTAATAATAATAGGCCATAAGTCGGCTTACTAACACGTGTGGAGACGAAATAATAATTCTAAAGAGACGATTAATTTTATAATTCGCAGATGCTCGAGCCACGCGTGATCATACACAGAGAAAGTTTATTTTTATAATAATAGCAAAACCATATGCGCAAAGTTACGAGTAAACACCACATGTCAACACCTCTACATAGAGATTACTGAACTTTTGTAGGTAAATGAACCTATGAAGATGGCGCAATATGATATTATACCTTGTTACGAGGAAGAGGACATGTTCAACGACAGAAACGAAAATGTTACAGACTTACATGCTTATTACATGTCACAATTCAACTTAGAACTAGAAAATAGCAGCAAAAATAAGAAAGTAGACAATTTTAAGTATGGAGTAGAAGAAAGTTTTGATTTTGAAGTATTAGACAACTGGAACGCCCCTACCTCAAACGAAGCTGATTTTGAAATTATAGACGAAGTTATTGACAGCAATATAAATGAGCAAAATATTAAGGAAGTTCTCTTAGATTTAGATGGCATCGACTTTGAAGATAAGAACTGCAAAATGGATACTTACAAGTTACAAGAAAGTAAAATGTATGAACCTAATAACGACTACATAGACGATGAGTCTCTCATTGATGAGCTTTGCAGAGAAGATGGTGAATCTTGTAGATTAACACCAGATTTTAATGAAGAGTATTTAAACTCGACTACACCAGAGAAGAATCTTCTACCGTCAATAGATACAGTGTTTTCAAAACGTTATTGTAATTATAATGTTGAAGATACTCAAATGCCCGATTACAATAATGTGACTCCTATACAACAAAATGTTGGATCTGTAAATAGTTTAGAACACTATAGCTATCCTAACAATATTCTATACAACTTAGAAGAAAGAAAATACGTACTGCCTGATACACCAACAAGTTGTAACGAATTCAGTTTTGATAGAAATGAAAGGAAAATATCAATATCAGAATCAGTTGAGAGTGACGTGCACAGTTCAAGTTATTATGATGAAAACTCTGAAAACTTCGATGAAGATGACTTGTTTGTTAACTTAGACGATTTTGGGTTAACTTTTGAGACCGACAATCATATCAATGCTGTTGAGAGTAAGGCTCAAAATCAGAGGAAGGCTGATAAAGATAAGGCGCTAGGTAAATATTAAAACTACATACTAACATTTTATCCGCACTTTAAATCTTGGTGTGCATATTTACACTAATAGAACCAAAACACAGTATGCTTCACCGACCTGTTAATGCGATGATGGCTTTACAAATAGTGGTTCCTAGCAACATTCAAACTATTGGGTTGCTCAATTATCGAACTTTTCTATAAAATTATTTTAATTTTTAGGTGAAAGAGTGTGTTTATGGGAGCAGTGTTATGAAAGATATCCAAATCAAACATTATTGGTAGAGCACATCGAGAGAGCCCATGTCAACACATATAAAGGTAACCTAAACTAAACTTATTTTATGTAATCTTACAAACAATATAAAATAACCAAGTAAACAATATAAAAACGTCCTAGATAGTAACAAGATAAACGATTGGTGAAGTCATCGCTTATTTTGAATACTAAATTGTTTTAACAAAATATTTAAGATGCTGTATCTAAACTTCAGTACACTACCAGGCGCATAGTAACAACTAATTAAAATCAATACCTTTTGCTTTGAGCCCTTGAAATAAACTGATTTTATGCAGCTTGACTTACATCACACCTTTAATCTCCGATGGTTCAGACCCTGCCTGAACCATCGGGGACATCTATATTTCACCAGTTATGTTTATGTTAAGTCTCACGCAATAGGGGGCAAGCCAATGGCCATCAACCGGGCCCAAATCCAGACTCTAGACAGCTACTTAGAAATTCCAATATGATGGAAATCCTACTAACATATGCCAGACCTGTGAACTTTTAGGACCTTATTGATCAGCAGTAGTGCTTAGCTTTTATGAAAATTCAGAATGCGTCCTATGTATTCTGCAGGTGACGAGTTCAGCTGCTTGTGGCGCGAATGTGCTCGAGAACGACGTCCTTTCAACGCTCGCTACAAACTTCTGATACACATGCGTGTGCATTCAGGACACAAACCCAACAGGTGCCATGTAAGTATAAGCTCTATGAATATATTTTGTACAATCGTAATTAGATCTAGGTACAGGCCAACATTTGACATCATACATACATTTTTGGTAGCTTGATAACGCCGATCGCTGCGGTCTGCTTGTTTCCAACATTAGTTGTAACTTGTACTTATATTCAAAGACAAGTTTATACCATAACACTCCCAAATACATAAATGGTGGCGTTCATTAAACAAAATACTGTAGTTAGGTCGACTAGTCATTTTTTGTATTTATCGGTGGAGGCTTGTAATTAGCAATTTAGATAAATGTTTTTGTTATTATAAAGTCTGTAGCTTTCCTAAAATGTAAAAATAAAATAGTCTATTTAAATAACTACACTTTCCACGTAGCTTATTTTTCAATTATTATTCTGTTGTTTCGTAGCACCCGGGTTGTGGCAAGGCGTTCTCCCGGCTAGAGAACCTGAAGATTCACGTGAGGTCTCATACTGGTGAACGTCCTTACGCATGTCCTGCACCCCACTGCAGGAAGGCTTTCTCAAACTCTTCAGACAGGGCCAAACATCAGAGGACACATTTCAATGCCGTAAGTATTAGATATTGTTGAACCGTTATATTTTAAACCATGTTGTTTTAGAGGAGTGGTAGCCCCGACTTATGAGTTGGTTCGAATTCTGCCTGAGTTCGAACCAACTCATAAGTCGGGGTTACCACTATCTATAGATAGGTATAGGAAAACATCGTAACGAAACCGGCATGTCCTAGAACCAACATTTTGAAGACACCTACCCATCTACGCTGCCGCGCTGGGCCCAGGTGATAAGCGCACTACCTCTCATAAAAAGGAGCCCTGTGCCCTATCAGTAGGAATTTTAGAACTTGATTATGTTAAGCAGGGTTGTGGTGGGTGTGTGGGTTATCTTAGGGGTGAATTTGAAGTAGGTACTAGATATTATTTGTGTTTCGAAATTAAAAAACTTTGCTATAGCTTAAACACTGACAATCAAAGGCCAAAGGAGAAATTATGATAAAATTTACGTAATGTACAATTGTATTATTATAATACGAGTATCAACCGATCGTCAAAAAATAGGTCTCTACTCGCCTCGCAACGGAAGAATACTGAACTTGAGCTCTTATCCTAAAATGTAAACACAATAATTATAAGGAATAATAAAATCGTTATCAAAGAAGATTTTTACGCCTATCTACTAGTGTTTTACATTTATATTCGGTGCCTCTTCCTTGGAGGTTACATTTACTTATGTCATATCTTTGATATCAATTTTCAATGCATTGCATTCGTTATGATGACCCTTTGTATTTCTTCAGCGTCTTATCGGTCCATACCTACATCTCTATTGGCCATCTTCTCAGAATTGACTACCTTCTTAGTTATAAATCGTGAACCATATTTCTTTGTTTGCCTATATTTTTAACAGTTCCATTCTGCGATTAAATCATAAGTGGAAATATAATATCACCACCATTACACCTTTCTTCTTAACGCAATGATAGCAAAAAGTTCAATTACATAATGTTTGCTCAAAATTCAGTTCCGCGAGCTCTACCGTCTGACGCACAGTCAGGTCACAAAAGAAGGTACAGAGCATGCGGTGTCAGACGGAAGATGGGTCATTGTCTGTCTCATGGCCTTAAAGTTGGTAGCTTAATTAAATAGTTAGTAACTTATCCAAATCATTTCGCTTGGAACACTTCATCATCATCTTCCTGGCCATGTCTCTTGATACTTGGGGTTGGCGCAACACGTTTTTTTCTTCCATTCTCCTGTGTCAACCATCACGCATCATTTACTCTTTTTTCTTTCATAATTATCATTCCTCACACAATCCATCTATCGTTTCCTTGGTCTTCCTCTCCCTCTCCATCCATCAACATTTATATTCATCACTCTTTTAGTCACATGGGATTCGCCCCTCCTCCTTCGCTTGGAACATTTATACTTCTTAATTAATCTTGTTACGTTTTTTCAGAGGCCATACGCATGTGGTGCTATCGGTTGCGGCAAGAGGTACACCGACCCTTCCTCTCTTCGGAAGCACGTGAAGACGCATCCTCACATCACGAACGTGCCCCGAACCTGTATACCAGCGTCCAGGCCGATGAGGAAGCCTGATCAGGAGCAGACGGTACCAAGTTCACCAGCAAAGCTGACGACGTTGAGGTGTATCAGGGATAAGCTGACTGTACCAAGGTTACAGAAATTGTAAGATTTATTAGAAATATTGGAGCTCTTGGCTCTTTTTGTTACTTGGTGTAAACATCCTGTGCTGTCGATGGTTCGTCTAGTGGTCTACCTATTGGATATTTTCATTAGTTTGTTTCTTGACTCTTCTGTTACTGTCTTGTTACTTTTATCAGCGACATGGTAGGGTAGGACATATTCTACCTACCGATATTTTTGTAAGTGTTCATTTTTAATGGAACCGTAAGGTATTTTTAGTTTTAAGCTATTTAATGAATTAATGCTCAATTTATTGAAGTTCCAGTTTTATTACTTTTAACAATAATTCTTGTTATAATTACGGTTTGGTTTTAGTTTTTGAAAATTACTCAAGTGTTTGACAAAGAAAAACTATAATTGTAAAAATAAATATATTTGAAGCTCAAAAAAGAAGACTGAAGGAACATGATTGGCTCAAAATTCATTATCTAAGTTTTAAGTAGGTATATTAAAGTTGTAATTAATTAATGTGACTTGTGTTTAAAACACAAAAATATAGGTTTAGAAAAGTTTCACGATTACTCTACGAAAACAAATTGATTCCAAACGTAGATAGATAGGTACTTTAGTTCGATAATGTCGTAGTATCTAAAACTAATTAAGGTACCAATTGTTTGTAATTAACAAACCCATGATTATGTTCGGAAGCAGAAGGCATAGAGAATAGCGATGGCGTCAGTCAGCGTCAGTGCAGTCCTCGTCGGAACTGTACATTTACTTACCTAGAACCAGTTATAGACTAATAACGTTATTACAACATAGATAGATCCCCATAACGACGGATGGATTGTGTGAAGGATGAAATGGCTAGAAAAGAGGTGACTGCTGATATGACGAGTAATAGAGAAGTATCGAAGAAGAAGACATGCTGCGCCGACCCCAAATAAATTGGGCAGCAGAATGATGAACATAGATCTCCTTTTTTTTTTCTTAGTCTGTCATATGTCCCACTGCTCGGTAAAGGCCTTCCTTTTCTCCTTAAAAACCTTTCTTTCTTGTGCGATATCTGGCCATGTTAGCCCCGCAAAGAAGATCAGATCGTCGCTCCTCCTTCGCCACGGTTTACCTCGACGGCGATTTCCTCCCTCAAGCGTTCAGTGAGTGACGATCTTTGCCCACCTCTCCGGGTACATTCGCGCTAAGTGGCCAGACTCCCACTTTAGCTTGACGCAAGGTGGTGTTTCTAACGCTATCTGTACGTTTCACACCTATTATGCCGCGCTCCATTACCATTGAAAATCCCGACAAGTCGTACTCGGCGCTTCTCCTCCACGTTCATTATGCGCACAGCCAAAGTGTGGAACTCTGTGCCGGCATCTGTGTTCCCTCCCACATATAACCCGTCTACCTTCAAAGCAAGAGTAAAGAGGCATCTTCTGGGCAAGCTCGTTTCATCATAGACCTCATCCATCGCTTTCCATCAGGCGTGATCGAGGTCAAAGGCAGGCCCATTTTGTAATAAAAAAATATTGATCTCCTTAGAAGACCAAAATAAATGCAATGCCTATTAAGTAGGATTAAGTATTTTTGAGAAGAACAGTGTGAAAATCTTGTAGATATTAAGAATTTGTTCCATTTGCACCTATATTTGCTCAATTAAATGTAAGACATTGTACATTATAGTAGTTTAAACAAGCATTATTTAAAAAAAAACAGTGCCGTCTGTAAAATTTATAATACAATGTGAAAGCGAAACTTGTCTGTTCA
The DNA here is from genome assembly GCA_950022335.1 of Eurois occulta. Classification (NCBI taxonomy): domain Eukaryota; kingdom Metazoa; phylum Arthropoda; class Insecta; order Lepidoptera; family Noctuidae; genus Eurois; species Eurois occulta. The sequence continues at coordinate 11,082,085 of OX465502.1, forward strand.
TGTTCCTACTTCGTATTCGTGTTATACGTTAAATTAACTAATAACTTCTATTAAACAAGCCTGTAAAGGTTCAGTTAAACCGATGGGACCGGGCTTCGGACACCGGAATTTCACACACAAGGTGTAAACGGACCCTGTACGAAGTCGTCAACCAAGAGTTTTGGACATTAAACTAAGTAACACTGCGCAAAAATTATAGCTGATACGACTTCTTTAATGGGTGAGAAATCACGTTTTACGGTAGGACTAACGCACTCAAAACATTGTGTTGATGAATACATTGAATGGTACGGGAGTCTTGGAGGTATTTAAAGTAAATTTATAACATTAAAAACTAGTACTTTATAAAGAAAGATACTTGTGAAAAAGTTAGAACTTTGACCCCCAATTTCTCCGTAACTAGAAGGTTCCCAGGTATGGTCTAGAACAAAAAAATTATCACAATGAAGAGGAGAAAAAATACATTTCGGCTTCGTTAAGGGTATTTTTACATCCATTATAATATCTATAACTGAAGAAAGTATCTGTCAAAGTTGAGTGTCGGGTGTCCGGTGCGGTCGTCTTGACTGAAACTTTAATAGGTGCCTGGAATGTAAAACTTTACAGACTACACTGTCTTATCTAGTTTTAAGTTATTCCTAAAATGTACAAATGCATGCTTTCCAAAGAATCTCGTATTAGGATTACATAAGTATTTCCCGTTTTGAGATCTCTTAATTTGCTCATTAGATAGTTATATATTTTTAAAGGTGTATGAACATCTTGTTTTTATAGACAGTTGCTGTCGTTAATTTTAATGCTCAATTAAAGATAAGATTCGATCAGAATGTGTTTCATTTTTTAAGATAAAGTCCTCAAAACTCAAAACACAAACATCGTCGACCAATTAAAATAGCAATTCTTATAGTCACCCGTTCTGAAAAAATAAAGATATAAAAATGCAATTTTTAAATCGTAGTTTGTAGTTGTTACTATACAAAATTTTGCAAAAACTAATTAACACTATACATCCCACTCGTTAAATGAATGAACCTGCCACATGTTCGGGTTTCATAACTAAGGTCAGTGGCACTAACTAGCCTGTTGTACAACATACCATGTTCTGTGAAATATCCAAGCACTGTTTAAATCTAGCGATTTGCCTAAATAATACAGAGCTAATTTTCGGGACTATACAAAGCGCAGACTCATTTATCAAAACATGTAACCGTAGACTTCGCTTTAAAACCCAAATTGCTGACGCTGCAAAAAAGCCGCTGAGCTAAAATGAGACGTCTGCCATATGTCCAATGGTATGCAGGCTAAAAGAGCCTAAATGTGCAGCCCTGGCACAGCCAAAAGCTGTCGCGGAGACCTCGTAGAAGATGGAGGGATGAGCTGGACAACACCAACGGCCTGTGGCCACATTAGCCCTGGATTTAAAGAACTGGAAGTCAGTCGAAGACATGTACAAAAAGTGAGTTAATAAAAGTAAATATTGTAGTTGTAGATACTGATTAAAATATGATGCTTTAATTTTTGATAGAGAGGAGAATGAAAGATTACTGAGGTCATGTTTGTATTATCACTTGTTCACGATAAACGTGATAACGTGAACAAAAACGTAGTCTCCTCTTGCAATAGCCAATTACTGATTTCTGTCGGTACAAGTTTAGTCTAACATAACAAACTTGGCAATTCCATATATCGGACAGTCAGTACGAAAGTGACCGAACTCAAAATTACGGCGAATTGAGTTAAATACCTAAAACTTCTCCTGATAACATGGGCTATCGTCTAGTGAATCAAAAAGTGACGGTATCATGCTAGAAAAGCACAAACTAAAACATATCGTCTCTTTCATTTCCGCGAACACTTACTAAAACACGAAAACAATTTTATTATTTCCCACAAAAGGCAAATTTCGTGTTAGGTAGGTCACTTTTGTTCTCAGGGTGATTATGCCATTTTGATACATGTCCGCACTGAGACATGGGATTTCATTTCTTTAACATTTTTAACCGACTTCTAAAAGAGGAGGCGGTACCTTTAAGAATTTGGCCGGTACCTTTTTATTTTATTCATGTATGTATAGTGCACAGATTTCTTTGAGATTACTGAGCCGATTATCGTGATTTTTTACCGTAACTTGCATAAAGATACCGACGACAGTGTTTAAGCAATTGCCTCTATAGAATGCAACTCAGCAGGTAAATAAGTAGGTACAGGAAAGCGATCTTCCACCTTGTGAACTGGGTTGGACGAAATGTGATTAAACTCTAGTTTCGGTAGTAACAGAGTAAACCCCTGACCCTGAACAGAGAATTCTGGTGCGAGTGTCAAAAAGCAGGCTTGGCGTGCTCAATGTGCCGTCAATCCGTTGGCCAATCTTATTATTTATTTATTCACTAACTAGCGACCCGCCCCGGCTTCGCACGGGTGCATGTATTATACATATAAACCTTACTCTAGAAAAACCGTATCAAAATCCGTTGCGTAGTTTTAAAGATTTACCATACATAGGGATATAGGGACAGAGAAAGCGACTTTATTTTATACTATGTAGTGATTTATTCATTTAAGTTTATGCACATAATGTAAAAAAACACTGTACAAAGGCGGACTTAATGCCTTGGGCATTTTCTACCAGTCTACATGGTGATGCAGAGACAAAACATAGTAGGTGCAATGATGCAGAAAATTTCCGAGAACAAAATATAATAATACATTTATAATATGTGTAACATACATTCAAACAAAATATACAAAGTAAAGAGAGATAAAAATACAAAGATGGAGAAATACAAAAAATTAACTGTGGGATGAGTCTGTCTGGGCTATCTAATTAGGTATGGTGAAGAACCTTAATTATGTAATTTGTATCATTGTAATATAGTTTCTGTATTGTGATATCATCTCTGCCTAACTCATGGGGGAAAACAGGCCTCGGATTGTGTTCTGTTATTTTTATAGTAGTCCTTGAAAGAAATTGAATACATAGTAATTATTTTGAATATTAATTTTATTTTGATCAGAGTTAATCTTACCATCGATTTTCACTTTAACAGCCTAAAATCTCAGTACGCAAGGAGCTGAGGAATGGTAACTTCTAGGTAATGATTCAATCACTATTTATAAAAATAACTAAAATTGAAATATTTGTTTGTCATTTCAAAATAACATCTAGTTTAGAATAAACGTACCAAATTCAGCTTATTACAAAGCACTTTGTCTTTTTATTCTATCTATTAGTTCTGGTTATCAAGGTACTATTCTGTACGCTACTGTACTACTATTCAGGACGCAAGCGGTGGAAAGTTGGGGAGTTTTGGATAATGATTAAATAGCATAATTATACAGATGATTTGTACGAAATTTCAGAATATTGTATAAGATTTATTTATATTTATAACATCTTTGGCCAAAGATCTAAAAATGCTAGTCTATGTTACAAATATAACTGATCAGAGACAAACACTGCTAGGAGATGTTATTGCCCGATGCGCAAGTGTAGCAAATGTTTTATAACGTATGCTATAAAACATTTGCTACTCTCATTAGCGATGAAAGACCTCTTTAGTGTTTGTAGTGTCAAACTAAAATATACGTAAGTGTTTACAAAACGCACAAAGTTATAAGACTATCCTTTGTGTATTGCACCGAATGATCTTCTGTTATCAGTAGATTTTAAGAGACGGCATTGTATATCCAACATATACAGGGTGGTTTATAGAGATGGTGGAAATGGAAAGTGGTGGAAAAATGTCTTCCGAAAACCAGACTTCATGCAATGGGTGGTCGAAGTTATTAACTTCTCTGCGATGCTTCTAGAATGGCAGACGTCCATTGTCACAACAAAATTGAGTACTCGTTAGTAAGTAATACCAATACACAATTAATTACACCACAATCATGAACTAGGTTTTGGTAAATAAACGATTATTTTATCTACCTTTTTAATTGTTATGAGAAAGTAATCGTGACACATAAACATATTTAAAGGGTTGGCAAAATGAAAGTATATAACTTTCTCGCCGGCATTTTGATTAGGGGCCTAACGCTAGTGTTTAATTTTTTTTTGTTGGAAATGCGGTAAATTCATTTTTCGCTTTTAAGGCCCCAACACATTTATTTCAGTAGTTGTATATTAAAGTCCCTAAATTAATAGACAAACGACCAATACTTTTTTTGAACATATTTTCGATTTCCTGGTTCCATTGTGAACACAGACTTTCTTTTTTTGAAAAAAATAAAAACTTTTGAAGGGGCGAAGAGCAACCTTTGTTGATCTACGCAAGATTTCGAGATCCACTTTGACTGATGAGGTGACGTTTATACACCATTTTCCTTGAGGAGTCTACGGTACAGACGCTGCTGTAACTTTGACTGGCTATCGCTACCGGAATAAGTTTTCGTTTTTAATATTATAATCTGAGTCTGCGTAACACTGGTCAGTTTCCCTCACAGTTTCGTTGATAAGTCAGTTTCGCTGATTGGACAGTTTTGTGAATTCGATAGTTGCGTCAACGTCGACAGTTTTCATAATTTGCCAGTTACTTCGGTTCATCAGGTAGGTACACTCGAGGAAAAGATATAATAAACTAATAATGTGGATAATTTAACCTGTTAAAAAAACCTTATCCCAATTTAAATGAAACAACAAAAATTTCAAGAAGTTTTGACATTCAATTGACCACCAAACTCCAGATTCGACAAATCCTAACTTTTGTCTGTGAATTATCTGGAGGAAAAAATTGTAACAGAAGAATAGTAGAATAATTTGTGTCTAATAGTAGGATAACCTAAATTATAAGAAAGTTCGATGAAAAATACGTCAAGAAATAATCGAATATTAAAGCAGCATTAACAAGAAGATTGATAAAATTTTATTCGCATTCAAAATTGCCAAACCTAAAGCTAACTAAGCTAACTTTTTAATTTTAGAAAAAAAGATCTCCATTTAAAGTTGTATAGTTTAATTTTGCCCACCCTGTAGTAGCCTACTGTAGGGATAACTTTTTATCAAAGTATTGTCAGGTTAAAGGTTACCTACGAAAGTGGATTGAAAACACACAGCTTATAAGCTTATGTAACTCGGTTTGTGCATCAGACGTGTGCGACCCCAGCAACACTGAACACGACCACAGCTGAGCACTTGGAACTATGAAACTGTTCATACTGACGGCTATTATCGGTGAGTCCCTGTTGGTTTACAGTCGTCCTGTGTCCTATATATATATATTTATGCATGCCAGAGAGTTTAACATTCAACTTCAAGACATTCATAGAAATACTCATATAAAACAGACAGTATTGATTATAAAATCTTACCGCTGTATGGTTAGTCATAGCTTTTTATTTGCCAAACATAGACGTAAAAGATGTAAATATGAAGTTCAATCTCTATGTTTTGCCGTCAACGGCGTACAAATGATATAAAAAATTACATAATAAAAATTTAGGTAAAAGGTTCTACCATAAATTATTTCTTAATAATATTTCTTATATGTATATGTATAGGCAAGTTTCAAGGTAAAAAAAAAAATCTTTGAATTTTCATAAATGATTTCTTAAAAACTGTGTTAGCTAAAAATAATTTCAGACAATTTTTTAAACATTATAAACTGTTGGAAAAGAATAACATTTGTTATTTGTTGGTAAGTGGCTATTAAGTAACATTTTCATTTTCATTGGTTTGTCGAGGCCCTTTTTCTCAAGAACGCGTGGTAGTACAAGTTGTTAATATGAAATAAGTACTTATGTCTAACGGTCCCTTGGAGTTGGAAAAATCAAGGCACTTAGACAACGGAATAAAAAATATTGTCCATTTATGTCGCATATTTTATTAGGGTTCCGTACCCAAAGGGTAAAACAGGACCCTATTACTAAGACTTCGCTGTCTGTCTGTTTGTCTGTCTCCAGGCTGTATCTCATAAACTGTGATAGCTAGAAAGCTGAAATTTTCACAAATGATGTATTACTATTGCCGCTTTAACAACAAATACTAAAAATTAAAAAAAAATATTAAGGGGGGCTCCCATACAACAGACATGATTTTTTGCCGTTTTATAGATAATGGTACGGAACCCTTCGTGCGCGAGTCCGACTCGCACTTGGCCGGTTTTTTATTAGTTCGCAAGTAAATCAAAACCTACAGGGTACTTTCCTTTGACCTATATAGAATCATGTTTGGTAAAAAGCACAAGTAAAGAGAAAAAAATAAAATCGTTAATTTGTAGTTGACACTAAAACTACACTTCTCATCAAAAAATCGAAACACCTCGCAGTTTATGATTTGATAAGGATTATCAGAAAAATGTGTATATTTAGGAATAAATGTAAAATGTCATTTAATAGTGAGTAGTATGAGGTTTTTAAATCCTAATGTTATTGTTCTAAATTCAAATTAAGTCTTCATAGGTTTCGTATTTTGTATAATGAGTAATTTTTACCCTGTATGGAATATGAAGGAAATGGGTAAAACAACACGCGTAAATGAAAAAAAAATGTAAGAAACGTTTATTTAATAACTTGTATTCCCTCCGCGAGCTCTTATTACTGCTTCCATACGGTTCTTCATCGATCGGATGAGAGTCACGATCACATGTTGTGGTATATTATCCCATTCCTCTTGGATTGCATTTTGCAGCTGGCTAAGTGTTTCTGGGGCTGGATCTCTTGCTCGAATTCGTCTCTTTAATTCATCCCATAGATGTTCAATGGGATTCATGTCCGGGCTTCTTGCTGGCCATACCATAATGGAGATACCGACTTCGGTAAGATAATCTCGTACGACGCCCGCGGTGTGAGCTCTAGCATTGTCGTGCATGAATATGAAGTCGTTGCCAATAAAATGTGCATAGGGCATCACATGAGGTTCAAGACACTGTTCGATGTACCGATGAGAGTTTAGTGCAGGCAGCCGTGGCCCAGACACAAAGGCAAGTTCTGTCTTACCGTCGGCGCTGATTCCTCCCCAAACCGTCCACGAACCGCCACCATAGCTGACCTTTTCTTCAATGCAGCATTGTGCAAAGCGTTCTCCATCTCTTCTGTAGACCTTGTTCCTTCCGTCGTTACCATACAGCATAATTTTACACTCATCAGAAAACAGTACTTTGCTCCACTGAAGGTATGACCAAGTTAGGTGCTCGCGTGCAAAGTTAAGGCGCGCTCTTCGATGGTCTGCAGTTAATTTCGGCCCATTCGCTGGCTTATGCGGTGCCAATCCGCGTTCCTTCAACCTTCTTCTTATTGTAGAGTCACTTACAGCTACTCTTCGTACAACGCGAAGCTGCTGCTGCAGTTGAAAAGCGTTAAGGCGTCGATTTCGTAAAGAAGTTGTTACAATAAATCGATCATCTCGCTCAGAAGTGACCCGATTCCTGCCAGATCCTGAACGGCGCGTGAACGAACCAGTCTCCCGATAGCGTTTGTAGACTCTATGAACAGATGATAAGCTTAGATGCAATCTTGCAGCCACAACACGCTGACTAAGTCCAGAATCCAGCAATGCCACCACTTGGGCGGCTTCTGCGGGCGAAGTATCCATATGTTTTAGAAAAAAAAGTTTTTTCAGACGTCCCAAAGTCACAGTAAATGAAATAAGAAACAAAAAGTTTAAAGACAAGCGCTAATTTTTAGTTTTTAAACGAGAAACGTACTCCAACCCTAAATACACATTTGTCTCAAAACAGTGATTAATTTCATTTATAGGATAAACAAATGAAATTCTAATTTCGAATTTTGATTTTTTTCTTCTTACTATAATGACCAAACTGCCAGCTACACAATAATGTTTTTTTTTTCATGGAATTAATTCTCTTTTGTAAAAAATTAGGACAAAAACAATAAAAACGAAAGTGTTTCGATTTTTTTGATGAGAAGTGTATATTTGAATCACAAAGTTGGAGAATTTGAAGGTGAGAAATATGTCGATGTCTAGGAAAGTATTATTTTATCTGCAAAATTAAATGTGTTCCTCAATACACAACTTATCACTTAACTTGAATCTTCCAGACCTGATTTCCATGATGGACAAAACATCAACATGCGGAACCGCAAGTGCTCAATTCAGACTTGCACATGTTCGGCTTTTTAGGTTTTACATTAAGTTAAATCTTTTATATTCCAGCCGCAGTAGCGTCGACCCCACTCACCCAGAGCAAAAGTTGGCCCTGGCAGGTCGGCAAAGAGTACCTGTACGACGTGGAAACTTACACCTGCACCACATTCGACAATAGTAACAGTAACGGCAACGCCTTTAAGGCTCAGTTCATCATCCGCGTGGTGGCGCCAGGCCAGCTGCTCGCTAAGCTGAGCCAGCCCTTGTACGCGCAGGTACAGGCGGAAAAAATTACATACAGCGTTATACCTTTCGACCTCAAATACCAACCTATTCAGATAACCGACGAGCTTATCGAGATATTCGTCGAGGGAGGTCGTGTTAAAGCATTCAATGTTCCTCTCACACTTTCCGTTCCTCACGAGAACTTGTTCAAGGGTCTGATCAGCGCTCTCCAAGTTGACATATCAGCTTTTGGTCATGTCGATAGCTTCCCTAACAGCTTCGACAAGGAAACCTTTCAAGGTCTCTTCAAGAAGATTGAAACTGACGTCACTGGTGAATGTGAGACCCTATACACTGTTTCGCCGGTTTCCGCAGAATGGCGTCGTGAATTGCCCAAATTCGTATCAGAGGAGGATCCCGTCGAGATCATCAAGGGTAAGAACTACGACTCGTGCAAAAATCGTACCGCACTCTACTTTGGCCTGCCAGAGGGCGCTATTTGGAATGGAATCGCTTACGAAAATGAAGAAAAACAGTTCATCAAGCACACTTATGAATCCCGCTTGGTCGCTGGCAAGCAGGGCACTATCTTCAAATCAGAAGTCATAAGCTCGGTTTTCGTCAGTCCTCTGTTCTACGGAAAACAAAAGGCTGAAGTGTACAGTTACGTGAAAGTCCTCCTCTCGTCCGTCCTAGATACAAATGATGCTGAGTGGAAAAAGCCTGAAGCGGGTCGCAAGACTGATTCGCTTTTATTCTCAATAAGCGAGTCTATGTTCGCCCCAAAGGTCAGTGATCAGAGCATTGCTAACGCACAAAAGTTACTCCAGGACATGACGTCTTTACTACAGACACCCAACCAACTGCCCAAGGCAGACTTCCTTTCAAAGTTCAACGTTCTTGTTCGTATCATAGCTTCTTTGAATTCAGAGAAGCTGACTCAGTTGAGTAGCAGCGTCGAAATCGCCAAGTCCTCAAAGAACGTCGCTAAGACCGGTATGTGGACAATTTACCGTGACGCTGTCGCGCAAGCAGGTAGTGTTGCCGCCTTTAGGGAAGTTAAGTCCTGGATCCTAAGTAAGAAGGTCCAAGGTGAAGAAGCCGCAGAGCTGATCACCAGTGTGGGCGCTACCCTCCGTTACCCAAGTAGTAAGGTGTTGGTTGAATTTGATGAGCTTGTGACGAGCCCTGTAGTAATAGAGCAACAGTTTCTTAACAATTCAGCCCTGTTAGCAGGCACCAAATTATACAGATTTGATAAGAAAAGCTCATGTGTAACCAAATTCGTCATACCACGTCTCACTAAAGAATTGAAACAAGCTGTTGAAAATGGAGATTCTAACAAGGCTCAGGTCTTCGTGAGAGCACTCGGTAATTTGGTTCATGAGGATATTCTGAAGGTATTCGCTCCGTACTTAGAGGGTCAGATTCCAGTGACCAAGTATCTTCGTATGCAGATGATTGCCAATCTCAAAGCCCTTGCTAACCTGAAGAACGAATCTGTTCGCAATGTGCTCTTCAGCATCTTAAAGAATACCGCTGAGCCTCACGAGGTGAGAGTACTTGCTGCACTGGACATCTTCATGGCTTTCCCTACCGCTGAGATGATGCAAATAATGGCACACATGACAAACAACGATCCCAGCACGCAAGTACGCGCCGTTTTGGCGAATGCCATTAACTTCGCAGCTGAACTGAAAGACCCACGTTTCAAAGAGCTGTAAGTTTATCTTTTCGGATTTTGTAGTGATAAACATAACATCACATTTAAAAATACTACCTTGATTGTTCTATGAGCTGTCTGAGAACATTAATTTAGCATGCTATTCTTAATTTACAGGGCTAAGACGGCTCAGTCTGTTCAATCTTTCGTTGCGACGGAGAAGTTCGGATACCGCATCTCGACCGACAGCATAATTGATGAATACACAAGCGACGATGATATCTCATATTTCAGGGAGTTATCGTATGTTAGCAGCGACGATAATGACTTGCCTGTATACCATAGGTCGGCTTGGAGGACTAGAGGCACTGGTTGGAATGAGGAAAGCCAGGTCAATTGTAAATCAATACTTATTAACATAATGATCGTTAATTAAAATCAAAAATTTACTGAACTGTGATTAATTACAGGTGACCTTATCGGTGTCAGGTGCACAACAACTATTGGAATATATAGCACAGATGGTCTACGAACCAGAGAAGTCTAAGATCGATTTAAAATTCTCCGCCAAGAAAGTAGCTGAGTCACTAAATATCAAACGTGAACCTCGCGATCCTCTTGAAGGCTCACTCTTCCTTGAAAACTTGAATCAGCAGAAGCTTATCACCTTCAACGAGGCGGACCTTAAAACCTTCATTGCAAGCACCATTGAAAGTATGGAACAGTTACTCAAAGGTGTTGATGTCCACTACACTAAAGTGTTGCACCAGAAACAAGCATATGTTGTATTCCCTCTGGCTGCTGGTGTACCATTCTTCTTTGAATATAGTGAACCACTCATATATTCAGTTAATGGTCAAGCCAAAATCATCCTTGATATGAGGAGCAGCAAGGACTTATCTGGATCTTTGCATAAAAACCTTGACATCACTTATGCAAGGAACTTAGACGGTAGTGTCGGCTTCCTGGATACACTCGGTGATGTGTATTTCACAGTTGGCGTTATCAACAAAGCTGAGTTCTACCTCCCAACCAATCTAAACACAGTAATTAAGCCAAGGCAGATCAAATTGAACTTTGTACTTCCTGCACAAGATTTCACCTTCATTCACTTTAGTGTTTGGCCCTACGCTACTATACAGAAGACGGATACTCTACTGACCGTTTCAGAGAACCCATCAACAAAGTATATCAAGCGTCCCGCCAAAGTTGTTTCTACTAATTTTAAGACAGGTTACCTAGCTGGCGTTTCGTTTCTTTTGCAAGGATATTCTTACTCTTCTGACTTCAAACATGCAAGTAAACTTTACGACACTGACCTTCTTACCAGCATTGGTACATTAACTTATCAAAAAGATGTTGCTTTGACTCAATTCAACTTAAAATATCTTGCCTCGGAGACCAATAACAAGGATATCACATTCAGTTTATACTATGGTAAGTTATTTACATTCTGAATATTGCTATTCATATGTTACGAGTTACAGTCAATCTTGGTGAAGTAAAAAAAATTTGTTCAGAACGTTCAATGATACTAGTATTTTTTTATATGTGTATATATTTGTATGTTTGTTTATTTTATAGAGATATATTTTTGTTTTAAGTTAAATTTCCTTGTTTTGTCTTTTCTACGCACTGTGTCTACATTTCTAATCCATCTTTCCTCTCGCAGGTCTGCTGGAAGAAATTTCTTATGAAATTAGCAGTACCTTTGTGCTCTTCTATGTTAATATAATGTCCTGTTAAGTATCTGTGTGTACATAAATAAATAATAAATGATATTATTTCCTTTACAGAAACTTGGTACGACAAGAACGAAAGTGGTGAATTAGGGTCAGCTTCCATCATAAAAGATGTATCTGAAGAGGCACGTCGTGAAGAGATTGTTAAGCGCGCTGCATCTGGCATTAAGTCTGCTCAAGTCCAGCTGTATGACTTCAGTGCCGTCTTTAACGGGACACAGAAAGTCGAGTACGTGTTTACCGCGGCTACTGCTGCCAGTTTTGTGGACAACAAAGCCCAGGGAGTCTTTTTCTTAAACGGCTGGGAGCAAATCAACGCTGTTTTTAAGCAAGTGAATCCTAAGATAGTTCCTCTCAACTTCGAGGAAGCCCTAAAGAATAAGATCAATGTAACATACGAAGCCGACCTGAAATACGGAAACTCCGAAAATATTCACCTTCAAGGATTTGGGAAACGCAGCGAGAAATATACTGAAATGTTGCGCAACGACCCTATGGCAGAACAGTGCCTGCAAGAAACTAGCCAGAACAACTTCTACCAGAAGAATTGCTACAAAATGATCATCAAAGCTCATGCCCCTGACCACTTCCAGTACTCTGTCTCTTACAATAACATTAGCCAGGAGTACCTTACCATGAAACAGAACATTTATGAAATCGTTAAGGACCGGTTCTCCTGGGAACAAGAAAAAGACGTGACAACGGTGATCGATGATGGTAAAATGGAAATAGGAGTTCAGTCATTTTATTACGAAAATTATGAGAACTACGAAATCACAACCAAGTACGGAGTGCTACGCTTGAACAATATAGAAGCCTGGCCTTACTACCCCTACGCTGAAGCGATCTATGCGCCCATCACCGAGTGGGAGTGCGCCTGTAACTATTACAATGGCTATCAATTTATGCGTGAGTACATACATTATTTCTGCAATGCATATGTACATACAGTCCTGAAAATGTATCGTCACTTTATACTGTGTTTGACCATTTTTGTAACAGCTTACTGCGCTGTGGACAGCAGCAAGGTCCAGACATTCAGCGGTCGCAGCTATGACTACAGCCTCACCAGCTCTTGGCACGCCGTTATGGTGGACGAGTCCAACGACTTCGGCAAGTGGACCGACCTAGTCATACTCGCGAGGAGGCCCAGCGACAAACAAGAGGAGATCTACATTTCCTACAAGTAAGAATTAATTATACTTTGAGCCGTTTGGGGCCGAACACTAGGGCCATGGGGTCAGAGTGCCCACCTAGTTTTTCGGGAAATCGCCAAGCGGTTAGTCGACTCTTCATGTGACCAGAGGGCGGGCCTATTTTTTGGCCAAAGAATCAGCATTGCCATCCAACGTGGTAATGCTGCCAGCCTTCTGGGCACTTTTCCTGTTGACAGCGATGCGGACGAATTTTTGGACGCCCTGTAACACTTTTACACTTGTACATATTTATTTCTATTATAGTTTTGAACTCGAAAGTAGAATAACTTAGTATTAATTATACTTTCTATAGAAAGTTTTTGACAGTTAATTTATCTTCTGAGGATCTGATAAGAAAATAAGATAAAGGTCTTATTTTTTATCAGATGATGCAAATGTTTGCTCTTGTGTAGTTTTTATAGTAGTAACAATTGGTATTGTTTGAAAAGTAGAGTTCGATTTTTTTATTCTTTTTTTTTTGTGTGCCTAACCTGTTGTCAGAGTTTATATGATTTGACTTAATATGCTGTCGAGAAATGTCTCTCAAAAATATCTAGTTTCCAGACAATAAGCACATGAATCCGAAAAATCAGAGGTGCGTGCCTTTGGGTTCGAACTCGTGACCTACGACTTAACAGTCGGCGGTTACTTAAGTAGGCTATCACTGCTATATTTTTTATTTATTTAATATAATAATATCCTTTTTAAATCACAGGACCGAAGATGGCAAATACGTGGAGTTAGAGATCAAGCCTACAGCAGTTGAAGTTAAGAGCAACACTAAGAAGGTATCCGAAGGTGCGCAAACCACATACTGGAATGACGTTGAGGAAGCCCCTCTCTTGCAATACTACAGCCTAGCAGACGGTATTCTCGTGTTCAACATCAACAACGGAGCTCTACGCGTAGTGTACGATAGCCAGAGGTTGGTAATTTTCACCGCTGATCACCGCAGCACCACCAGAGGTATCTGTGGACAGAGTTCATCCCAGACCCGCGATGACTACATGACTCCTTATGGTCTGGTCGACCTCCCAGAGCTTTACGGAGCGTCCTTCTCATTGGACGGTGAATTCAGCAACCCTAAGACTGTCGAGCTAAAAAAGGAAGCTAAACTGAAGGCATACCAGCCTTTCACTAAGTACACCAAGATTTTCCACTCTGAGGCCAGGATTCCAAAAAAAGCGTAGAGGAATAAGAAGAGGAGATGTTATATAAACAACCAATTAGATATAATCATTTATAAATCTCATTCCGGCACAGCTTCAAAGCCCATTGAGAGGAGAGACGAGATGTCTTGTTTTTCTAAGCGTATGTAGTAGATTTATGCGTTCAATTATACACTGTACAGATATGAAGATGCAGATTGTTATTATGTAAGATTTAAAAATTATAATATAAACTATCATCCATCGTCAAGCTTTTGAAGAAGAATTAACAATTGTCCAGGTGGAAAGAGGGCTTGATGCCGAGAGGAACAAGATCGCACAAGAATTGTAAATCATTTAAATTTGGCGTTGCCTTGTCCTGCTATTGAAATATTGATTTATGTATGTTTGTGAATCCATGTTTAAAATTATTGCATAATCTCTATAACCTAAAAATATTCATGGTGTACATGTACATTTAGTATTATTACAGAGAAAAGTTTAACATTAGTTTTATTACAATTACCTACCAAACCAAGCTTTGAAATCAGCAGACAGGCCATCACAAAAAGGTTATTTATGTTAGCTGTATGTATTTCATTAAATGTTTTATTAAAATATGACAGTGTAAGCCGAGTATTTCTTATTGTATTAATAATAGAGTATAGTATAAATATGTATGATAATAAACTGCTTACAGTACAAACACAAACACACATTAAAAAACAATAAGTAAATAAATTTATTAAAAAAAAATATGAATTTAATACTGTAGTTTTATATCTAATAATAATTTGATTAACGATCCAAACTAAAAAGAGGTCCACTGTATTAGCAATAATATAACTTAGCCTAAAAACAGATCGTTTGCGATTAGTTATTAGCGGGCTGACTGTCCGGGCGGCTATCGGTTGCAGTATAGTGTTGTGACTGGCTGTCGTACTGTATGGATCGGAATGCAGGGCAGTGAAGAAGACTGATGAAAAAAAATGCATGCAGCAGAGATGAGAATATTTAGATGGATGTGTGGAGTGACTAAAATGGGTCAAATTAGAAATAAGCAAATAAGAGGAAGTTTGAAAGTGGTACCTTTTACAGAAAAGACGAAAGGGAGTCGTCTGCCTTGGTATGGACATGTGATGAGAAGCGATGTAACAGATGTGACTAAAAAAGTGATGAATATAAATGTTGATGGATGGAGAGGACGAGTAAGACCAAAGAAAAGATGATGAGTTATTTAAGAAATGATATGAAGGGAAAAAGAGTAAATGATAGCGTGACAACTGATAGGGGAGAATGGAAAAAAAAACGTGTTGCGCCGACCCCAAATAACTTGGGACAAGGGCAGGAAGGTGATGTTGTAGCTGCCACGCAACCTCCGGAGAAGCGAAGATTTCTTAGGCCACAGTGCATCAAAGCTGACAGTGCATACGTCGGCAAACATAGCCGAGGCATCAGGCACTATAACAACGTGGCAGTCGCAACAATACCCTGATCGCATAATAGAATCTAAAATAAAAGTATTGTAAACCTTTTGGGTATATGTGAACCACAGACTCCCGAGTACAGTCGGATCAGTTGATCGCGTCAGTTAATATGCGAATTTCAAGAACTCGTAGAGCAAAAGACAATAAAGTCTGAGGAATCAATTATCTTGTTGACTTGACGATCCCTCAACGTCTTTAAACATATCTATTATGCTTGATTAGTTCAGTTTCTACACAAAGAGGCGAAACACAGGCAGACATAAACATTAAACATATCGCACCTTGAAAACAAAAGTGGCGTTATGCAAAAATTGACTTTTTTCGGTAAGAACATTTAAAGTTTTTGTCGCGGCATTTGGGTCCATATCTTAGCAATTATCTGAAATAAAAGACTGCAATTAATTTTACTTAACAGTTTGACTATCTCATTTATGTTATGTACTGAAAATATGTCAGTAAATTATGGAGTTATTTAGAAATCATTATTTTAAAAAAACAGTGCCACTTTTGTTCGTAAACCTACCCGTTTAAGAGTAGAAAATTTAGAAAAAAAGGCACTAAACAAAAAATGCCTTTTTTAAATTCATCAAAAATGATACTTTAGTGTAACATTGTAAGCGACACTATACTTAAAATGCCATTTTTTTGTTAGAACCTACTTCAGTAGATTAGCTTGAATTTCGTTTAAAACGGCACTAAACATGAAGTGCCACTTTTTTATTCACCGCAGCGTGTATCCACTCCCAATGCTAGTCTTCAACTGATTTAGTGTCACCTTATGAATTACTACTTTGTAATTTTACCCAAAAGTATAAACTGACACTAGCGGCCTCTAGGAAAAAGTATTGAAACTATGATAATGTCAGTTTTTGCATTAGAAGCGCTATCTTTCAAGGAATCTAGATGTCGTTATAACTCAATATTGCCATTTTCGGTATAATGTCACTTTTGTTTTCAAGGTGCGATATCATTTTTTTAGTTTTATGTTATTAAATGTCAGCTGTTATCGGTCTAACGGCTGTTGCCTAGTCAAATTAATATTTTTGAATAACATAAGATCATGCTTGAAATCTTTGAAGCGTTAGCCAGAGTACACTTAGATTTTGCCAGTTATGTTTATAAATGGGTGCCTGAAGATCGACGTCGCTGCCGAGACCGGCCCAGAAATAGGTGGCGAGATGACCTGGACGCGCACTGTGGCTGGTTCGAGATGGCTCATGAAAACAGTACCTAGAAAGACCTATGGCCTATGGCCTGAAGACCGCCCGCCTTTGCCCAACAGGGGGGTGTTAAAGACTAATAAAAAAAGCAAAGCCCCATGTAATAGGGCGAGCCTAGTTGCCACCAACGGCACATACATCTCATCATTTCATTCTGCTACTGCGAAATTCCTGATGGAAAAGCTATAACTTTGTCCGATCTGGGAATCAATCCAAAGACCTCGTGCTCATCACCACACATCATAGATTGTCACCAATGTTTAGTGGTAATCATTTTAATATGGTTTAGAACTTGGATTTTGTATTATATTATAAGCTTTCCTGTATGCTGTAAGCAGTAGCAATATAGCTACTTCACTGTTAATAAAGTTTTATTGATTTTTTTAGAGTTTAAATTAAAATGGCTGAAGCATTTTTGGACCATTCCGCCATATAGAAATGCATGTTTAAGTGGTTACGAATGAGTTATCTCATACGGGGTGGAAGGGACACCGACGCGAAAACAGTTACCACGTATTCAGTACATCATTCTGAGCCCCCCACATAGAAATTTTTCATCGGTTATTAAAAAAATCTGCTGTTTCCTACAAAAGTGAAATACCTACATGGTCAAAAGTAATGTATAATAAGCTGTTTTTGTTATTGTTTTAAATAGTTGATCCCGAAAGTGACACTTTGCGATAGGAGATAAAAACCACGTGAAATAAAAACAAAACGGTTGAATTGGCCGCAGAAATGTAACTTTTGGCTGTTTTAATCTCTATACCGTTAAAGCCAGTACAGTAAGCCGTACATCAGGGGTAACACTTTGACCTTGAGTTGACTTAGCGCCAAGGTTAGGTCAAAGAAGCCAAGGCCGCCCAAAAGCTCGTTTGGTTGACTTGGTTGACGATACTACGTCATAGTCCCTTGAAACACCTGGATGCGGGACGCCCGGGACCGAGTTGTAGCTATGGCAGAAGAAAGGGGGAGGCCTAAATCCAGCAGACGATGATTTCGGCTGAAATGATGATGAATGACCAACACGAAAATTGAATAAATCGCTGATGGTGCCCATTTTATTGTGTAGTGTTATCTTTTTCTCAAAATCAAGAAAAGACGGACGTATAGGTACATATGTATTAGAGCAGTCAATTTTAGTTGATAAAAAACCGGTCAAGTGCGGGTTGTACTCACACGCACACGGGGTTCCGTAGCCACAAGCAATATATAAATTGAAGGCTCATTCATTAATTATATTGTATTACATTCAACAGCAAAACTAATTTTGTTTTTCGTAGTATTTTTTAATCAAAAACAAAGTTACTGCTGCAGTTTCACAAAAAAGTCTCATATCTCAAAAACGAAATATCAAATCTTATTCAAACCAATTTTCGTTGAAAGTTCTTTTTACGTTCTACAAACACAATTTTTTCTGAATTTTCCTCCTCTTATTTTAAAAATTAGGGGGCGGGGCATGGTTTTTATGACGTTAGAGGCAAATATCTCATCAACCAAACACTTAGAAAAAAGTAATTGAGGAACCTACCTAACCTAACCGTTTGGAGTTTCTTACCCATTCTTCTCCATAGAGATCTACGCTTTGGAATGGGCAACTACAGTACTTTCACAAGTTATTATGTCTTGTCTGTGACTGTAGCTTCGCTTTTTTTTTTGTTTTTTTTTTTGACAGTCAAAGGAGCCTGTTATGGTCAAATTGAAATAAATGCTTTGAGTTTGAGTTTGAAACCGATAAACAGCCTACACAGTTATTGTATACGTAGATTTTTATACATGTAACTGAGGGTTAAAAACAATAGTGTAGTGATATTACGAAGAAAATAATTATAGGTATCGCCCCATACACTTAACCGATGGGACACTTAAGCGTGGGGATACCATTGGATCCCATAATTTAGAAGATTATGATGTTTCTAAGTCACTGTGATTATTAAAGTCAATAGTTTTTGAGTTAGAAATATATTTGGTCACTCTCACAACCGGACCAGCACCAGAGAAATATTATTTAGGTACCTACTAGCTTTTGCCCGCGGCTTGGCTCGCGTTAATTTAGAATTTGTCAATCAATTCGGGTTATACTCTGCTTGTAAATAATATAATTCAATCATGATTCGAAACACGCGTGGCGCCATCTATTATATTATCATAAGAACGTTATTGTTGTTTTCCTCGGGAACAATATTTTTTTTCGGGATGAAAAGTACCCTATGCCCGTTTCTGATCACGTGACAACGTATATGCAAATTTCAGGATGATCGGTTCAGTGGTTTAGGCGTGAAAAGGTAACAAACAAACATACTTTCGCATTTATAATATTAGTTAGAATAATTTGCTCCAATATGGTGTAAATTCATACTAACTACAGAACTCTTAACTAAGCGTGATTCGTCATGCACATGGGGCGGTTTTTGTATTTTGATAGCGCACGGAAAACTATTGCGATAGTTGGGCTTGCACTGGACCGGAATTTTACACAGTTTTATCTTACTGTTTGTAACATTCGGAGATAGCCTAGGTTTTAAGTCCAGTTATACTATACTTCAGTTAAAGTTATCGTTTAGATTAAAGGTCAAACCAAAACTAAACTAAACAAAATAAGTGCGTAAGCGTATAGTATATAAACCGATGGATTGCCGTTCGGGAGATCAGTGTGCGCCCCCGAGCAACACTGAACACGACACCTGCGAGAATCTGGAACTATGAATCTGTTAGTATTGACGGCGATAATCGGTGAGTTTACCTTTTTTGGAGTTAATGAAATGTGTCATAAAGAAAAACCCAGCCAAGTGCAACGGATTCACGATGGGATCCGCACAAAAAAAATCCCTACAATTTCGGCAAAGACCTTGTATGGCTGGTTCGAGGTTTTCGATCAAACCACCAATAGTATCGTTGTAAAAATTAAACGTCCATTGATAAGTTTTCTGTCTGATTTGTGAATACACCGTGACTTTTTAGTCGTCTTACAGCGGCAGCCCATTTCATTTATCCAATGACTACTAAACATTCATAAAAAAGTAGTATTTATGAGATTTGAATAATTTAAAAATAAAAATATTGTTCATTATTAAATTAAATAATCAGTGATTGCCAAGAATTTTTATTATACATCAGAATTTTAGACGATGTATTATTTAACCATTATATTATTGTAATCAAGTGATAAAATCCTCTTTCAGCCGCCGTCACATCGAGCCCGCTCACCGAGAGCAAGAAATGGCCGTGGCAAGTTGGCAAGGAATATCTTTACAAGGTTGACTCTTATACTTGGGCCAAATTTGAAGAAAGTGACAGCAACGGCAATGCCTTCAAAGCTCAATTCATCATCCGCGTTTTAGAACCAGGCCGCCTGGTGGCTAAGTTAGAGAATCCTCTGTATGCACGAGTTCAAGGTGAGCTGTCGTTGAATAAAAACGCCGCACCTTCTGGTCTGAACTATAACCTAGTCAAGGATTTTGACCACCCTTTCGAAATTCTCGTCGATGGAGGTCGTGTCGTCTCCCTGAAGATTCCAACATCACTTCCCACGTCTTACGAGAACTTACTAAAGGGTCTTGTCGGCGCTCTACAAGTAGATTTATCTTCTTTCAAACATGTCGACAGTTTCCCGAACAGCTATGATCAGGAAACTTTCCAAGGTTTATTTAAGAAGATAGAGACTGACGTCACTGGTGAATGTGAGACTCTTTACTCGGTTTCACCGCTTTCTGCTGAGGGGCGCCGTGAACTGCCCGCGTTTGCTGAAGATCCCATCGAGATCACTAAGAGCAAGAATTACGGTTCTTGTGTAAAGAATGTTGGCTTCAACTTCGGTATACCAGAGGGCGCTGTATGGAAGGGACTCGCTTACGATAACGACGAAAAACAGTTCATCAAGCATACTTCTGAATCTCGAATGTTTGTTGGCAAGCAAGGAACAATCTACAAATCGGAATCGCTTAGTTCTGTTTTCGCCAATCCTCTCCTCTTCGGTAAACAGAAGGCTGAAGTCTATAGTTATGTCAGCTTCTACCTTTCGTCTGTCCAGCCGGAAACTAACAAGGACTGGAAAAAGTCTGTTGAGTTTCGTACGGTTGAATCGCTTTTGTTTACATTTAACGAGACAGCTTTCTTAAAGGGCGATGAAAACGTTGCTGATGCCCAGAAATTGCTTCAAGAAATGACACCTTTACTTAAAGACGCAAGTAACCTGCATAAGGCCGATTTTCTTTCAAAATTCAACATTCTCACTCGCTCCATTATGTTATTGAATTCAGAGCAACTATCTCTATTGACTAGTAGCATTGGAATAGCTAAGTTTACGAAGAAAGTTGGAAAGAGAAACATGTGGATAATCTACCGTGACGCTGTTGCCCAAGCAGGTTCAATCCCCGCCTTTAGAGAAATCAAGAGCTGGATCTTGACCAAGAAGATTGAAGGTGAAGAAGCTGGTGAAGTTATCAGTTCCATGGCCAGCATTCTACGGATCCCTAATAATGAAATTATTAATGAGTTTTTCGACTTCGTTATGAGCCCCGAAGTTCTGGAGCAAAAGGGCCTCAACACAACCGCTCTTTTGGCTGTTACTAAATTTATCTCGCTTCGTGACGAAATATTTTTAGTAGAAGAAAAAATTATCCCACGTCTGGCTTTAGAACTTAAACAAGCCATCGAAAAAGATGATAAAAACAAGGCTCAGGTATATGTAAGAGTTCTTGGCAACTTAGCAGACCCAAATATTCTGAAAGTCTTCGCTCCTTATCTAGAGGGTAAGATTCCAGTCACCAAGTACCTCCGCATCCAAATGGTTCTCAGCCTTAAAAGTGTGGCCAACCCGAAAAATGAGTACGTTCGTGCTGTGCTGTTCAGCCTCTTAAAGAACACCGCTGAGCCTTACGAAGTAAGGGTAGCCGCTGCCCTGAACATTTTCTTGGCGTACCCAACTCATGAAATGCTACAAATAATGGCTCACATGACAAACGAAGACCCTAGCACGCAAGTTCGCGCGGTACTGGCAAGCAGTATTACGTTCGCCGCTGGACTGAAGGATCCACGTTTTGCACAGCTGTGAGTATCTTATATCTTTATGTAGTGGACTAGCTTTTGCCCGCGGCTTCGCTCGCGTTAATTTAGAATTTGAAAATCAATTCGGGTTGTACTCTGCTTGTAATAATATAATTCAATCATGATACGAAACACGTGGCGCCATCTGTTATCATATGAACGTTATTGTTGTTTTCCTCGACAACAGTACTTTTTTCGGGATGAAAGGTAACCTATGTCCGTGTCTGTACACAACAATTTCAGGATGATCGGTTCAGTGGTTTAGGCGTGAAAAGGTAACTAACTACTTTCGCATTTATAATTTTAAGTACCTATGAATTTAAGTACTAATTGGTGACATAATTTAGCCAAACAGGTATCTGGCATGCTAGAAAGCCAGGCTAGATAAAGTTCAGAACAAATATATTTTAACAAAATATATTTCCTAATTATATAATTATAATAATACAAAAGTACGATTCGTTCGATTAAGGCGCCCCCTGACCGGGAACATTCGCCTCTAATGTAACAATCTAATATTTTGTAAACAAACTAGAGAATCTGAGCTGTTAATTACAGGCAAATGCTCCCAGTGATGAAGCGCATTTATATGGCAATACTTCATATTTATTTAATTTAGCACTACCGAATCTTTGGTTTTACAGGTTAAGTCTACTGTTTTGTTATTTACTCAAAATTTGTTGAAAAATGACCAAAATCGAATTAAACCTTTTCGAACGTCAAATGTAACTAAAATGGAAAACTATCACAGTCACAAACTGTCACAGAATCTTGATCGGAAATATCCCATGACAGTTTAGTTCTACTTAACGAGACTTAAACTTATTCGTAAAGTCTAGTAATTTCATTCAAACACACTATCTTTTTTTCAGAACCAAGGCGGCCAAATCTGTCCTGTACTTGGTTTCCAAAGAAAAGTTCGGATACCGCTACTCAACTGACAGTTTGATTGACGAGTACACTAGTGATGAAGAACTATCGCACTTTAGAGAAGTTTCATTTATCGGTAGCGAGAACAATCTTCTACCAGTGTACGAAAGGGGAGCTCTGAGGTTCAGAAATAATGGATTGAGTGAGGAAGATTGGGTAAGTTTATATTTATTTACTTACATCATCATCAGTAAGCGGAAATGACAAAAACATACAAAAACAGTACAAGCCCATGTAAATACAATTGAATATGTCTTATTTCAGTTCACTCTATCCGTATCTGACATGCAGCACTTCACGAATTATCTCACAGGATTGCGTAACGTGATTGATCCTTCCGCCAAAAGAGAAGACGATTTCAAATTCTCGACCAAAAAGATTGCTGAAATACTAAACATCAAGCCTAAACATCGCTGTCATCTTGAAGGCTCCTTCTTCCTAAGTAACTGGAATCAGCAGTCGCTTATAACTTTCACCGAAGAGGACTTACACTCTCAAATAATGGCCTACGGAAAACCCTTGGAACAGTTTCTACGTGGAGATGGTTACAAGTACATCAAGGTGTTGAACCAAAAGCAAGTCTTTATCACATTCCCTCTCGTTATGGGCATGCCTTTCACGTTTGATTACAGCGAACCGACCGCTATTATCCTTCATAGCCAATTTGAAAACAAAATCGATAATGATGATGGTATGGTTGTGTCAACAAAGATTGACATGAAAGTTACATATGCGAGAAACTTAGACGGTAGTGTCGGGTTCTGGGATACACTTGGTGACGTGTATGCTGGCAGTGGTATCATAAACAAACTCCAATTTTACGTTCCTGCCAAACATAACATGACATCGGAAAATGGTGAACATAAATTAAGCTTTGAATTTCCCGAGCAAAATGAAAACCTCATCCACATGAGTGTCTGGCCCTACACTACTCTACAAAAGACTGGTTCCTTGTTGACCGTTTTAGAGAACCCATTGACCAAGTTAATCAAACGCCCAGCTAAAGTTGTAGACATTGACTTCAAGATTGGTCGGCAAACGGGATCAGTGCTCGGATTCCAAGGATACTCCTACTCCTCTGACCACAAGCAATTCAGTTTATTTGGTGCTGATCTCTTGACGAATGTTCGTAACTTGCTGTACCAGAAGGATGTTGCGCTGACAGAATTCAACTTGCAGTATCTTGCTAAAGAGTCCCAAAACAAGGAAGTCACTTACAGTATATTTTACGGTAAGTTATTAATAACATAGATATACATAGCAGCCTGAAACTTAAGTTTAATGTAGTTTTTATTTGAACACTAAAATGTCAATATTTTAAAATCAGCATTTTTGTATTATTTATGTTTGATTCCTTGAACACACATGTTTGTTGCTTACAGACACAGTCTACAAACTGGATGAATCAGAAGAAGGCATTGATGAAATGGGACCAGCAGCGGTCATGAATGATGTCACTCTGAAAGCTCGCCGCGAAGAAATTGTCAAACGCGTCCAAACAGGCATTAAATCCCCTAAAGTTCAACTCATTGATATCAGCGCTGTTTTTGATGGAAAAAAGAAAGTAGAATACTTATTCACTGGTGCTTTTGCCAACAGTTTCGTAGATCTCAAGTCTCAAGCTGCTTTGTTTTTCAAAGGCGATGAACAAATTAATGCTGTATTCAAGATTACAAAACCTTTGACAGTGCCTCTAAACTTCCAAGAAGCTCTTAATCGTGACGTCAAGGTATTATACGAAGCCGATTTGAAATTTGGAAACAGTGACAACGTCCATTTCAAAGGTTTTGGGGCGCGCAGCGAGACATATGATGGAATGTTGCGAAACGATCCTTTGGGAAAGCAGTGCCTGCAAGAAACTAGCAAGTACAACTTCTACCAGAAGGATTGCTATCAGATGATTATCAAGGCCCAGGCGCCTGACTACTTCCAGGGTAAAGTGACTTACAAACATCTCAGTGCTGCTTACGAAAAACAGATCTTACACAATTTTATTGATTTTTACAATATGTACAAAAAATGGTTCAACTTTGAGGAGCAAGAAAACTTGTCCAATATGAATGAAAATGGTGTTTTGGAAATCAAAGCAAGAGCTGTCTACTACGACAGCCTTATCAATTATGAAGTAACAACCAAATACGGAGTATTCCGTGTGCTGAATGCAGAGGGTTTGCCATACTACCCCTACGCTATGGCTATCTACGCACCCCTTACAAACTGGGAGCGTACTCGTAACTGGTTCACAGACAACCAAAACTTGCGTGAGTTTAATTTTGACATTTTTAAATAATCATGAAAATCCACGCCCATGTTGCATTATTTTTACAAATTCTACATGTTCCTTATAGCTTTCTGTACTGTGGATGACAACAAGATCTCGACGTTCAGCGGCCGCAGCTATGATTACAGCCTGACCAGCCCCTGGCACGTAGTTATGGTTGACAAGGCGGAGCCCTACGGCAACGACCTGGTCATCCTTATGAGACGGCCCAGCGACCATCAGGCGGAAGTCTACGTTTCCTACTAGTGAGTTTTTCATCGAATTAAAATAAATATTTTCCTAATATTTAGCGAAAATATTATCTTGTGGTATAAGATTAACATTTGTTTTAAATGGTATGGGTTATGCTTATGACTTATATATGACTCAAGAGACTTAAGCATAGCTGGCGAAATTAGTACAGGTACTTACACCTCGGCTTAGCAATGGAATATAATCCGCGGATAATGTTTTACGTTCAAATAACCATAGTGATTTTATTTCTTTTCTTTTTAGTCCTCTAACGGGTAAATCCTTTGAGATGGTACTCACTGCGAAAACAACCGAAGTTATTACAAACATCACGAAAGTTTCCGAAAACGGGCTTACTACATACTTCGATGAGGTTTCGAAAGCGCCTCTCTTGCAGTACTACACCATCGCTCCTGACACGGAATTCTACAGCATCAACGACGGAGCTATTCGTTTCATGTTTGATAATCACAGGCTTGTTATCTTTACCGATGATCACCGTAGCTCTACAACAGGTATATGTGGACAGAGCACAACTCAGATCAACGACGACTACCTGACTCCTTATGGCCTGGTTGACCTTCCTGAGCATTACGGAGCGTCCTTCTCATTGGAGTCGCAGGATAGTGAATACAGCGACGCTAAGACCGCAGAGCTGAAGAAGGAAGCCAAACTGAAGGCGTACCAGCCTGTCACCATCTACACCAATATCCTCCGGTCTGATGCTGAATGGAGCAAGGTTGAGAATGAGTCTTTTAAAGGAATGTAATTTATAGATAATGGGGGATCATATGGCGATAACGGATGTACAATGAATGTCTGATACAATTGTGTTGCCTATAATTGTGCGTATATCACATATCGTATATCACATCATCATCATCATGTCCCTAACCTTATACCAATTTATTTGGGATCGGCGCACTATGTCTTCTTCGTCCATACTTTTCTATAATTTGTAATCTCATGAGTCACTTGTTTCCTATAATATTTTTTTTTATTGAATATAATTATGTAAATATGAAAACACTAGCTAAGTATTTGTATTTATATTAAACGAAGTAAGTATTACTAAGATATGTGTTAAGCAACAACGATAATTGAAGAAAGAAATAGTACATTGTTACCCTAAGGGTGAAAGTAACTTATTTAGCCCCGAGACGGGGTTTGGCGCCCGAACGTAGTGAGGGCGCCAATAGTTCGAGGGACTAAATAAGTCTTTAACCCGAGGTAAACACTGTGCTTTTCATTACGAATACAAGGAAAATAAAAACATGAATTAGCTAAAGAAAAAATTTGTAAATTTTATTTTAAATAAATCAACAACTATGGTGATTTGGTGAGATAACTTTATTTTCACTACCGCTTTAGCCTCTTCTCTTATAAAATCAGGCGTTAAATTCATATCTGAATCAGATGAACTCATTTTATACAAATCTCTGCTATACGGAAGTATAAACAAAACTCTAAAACTCGAAAAAACAAATGAAGATCGGATTGCCGCTTTCCCGTTTCCCGCCTATTTTGTTTTGTTTTTTTTTCTGTGGCCGGCCAGCTATTCATCCATTTTTCATTTTCATCACTGAAAAAATGGTAAATATTTTGCCCAAATCTATGTTATTTTAAAGAAATTGTTGAAACTAAATTATAATAAAGTTATTTAAAAAATATATATTATTTAATCAATACTTTATTTTATTTAAATTTACATCGTGGCTGTATAGAAAGTTGGAACATGGTTCAATAGAAATGTGAAAATAGCACCAGTTTTTTTTTAATAATTTGACAGCTGTCAGTTGAAAGCGATTCTCCCTAGGGATGAAAAGTATTACTTTCATCCCGCTCATCAGGCAACTTCAGACCTACTTTCAGAATATGAGTAATGAAAAAATAATTATTTGTCGCAAGGACATGACGTGCATACAAAAACAAACAAATAACAACAATCATAAAGCGCATCAAATATTATAAATACAACAGGACAGAAACAAAAAAATTAACAGCTTGCACGTCGTGACTGCGACAAGCAGGTCACCACTCAGCATGATGCTGTACTATGGGAGGCCCACAGCACAGCGCTAGTTTTCAGAGGTTCCCCGTGAGAAAAAAACGTACGGAAATCAAGACAGCATAAATATTAGATTAGGTACATGAATTAGGAAAAAATAAATTAAACAGTACTTTGATTGTAATATGAAACAACTATGGGAAATATAATAAGCACTACAAAAAATATAAGGTATGTGCGCAGGTAAAACAAAATTTTTGTTGATAAAAAACCGGTCAAGTGCGGGTTGTACTCACACGCACACTGCTTCCGTAGCAACAAGCAATATATAAATTGAAGGCTCATTCATTAATTATATTGTATTACATTCAACAGCAAAACTAATTTTGTTTTTCATAGTATTATTAATCAAAAACAAAGTTACTGCTGCAGTTTCACGAAAAAGTCTCATAAGTATCTCAAAAACTAAATATCAAATCTTATTCAAACCAATTTTCGTTTAAAGTTCTTTTTACGTTCTACAAACACAATTTTTTCTGAATTTTCCTCCTTTTATTTTAGAAATTAGGGGGCGGGGCACGATTTTTATGACGTTAGAAGCAAATATCTCATCAACCAAACACTTAGAAAAAAGTAATTGAGGAACCTACCTAACCTAACCGTGTGGAGTTTCTTGCCCATTCTTCTCCATAGAGATCCACGCTTTGGAATGGGCAACTACAGTACTTTCACAAGTTATTATGTCTTGTGTCTGTGACTGTAGCTTCGCTTTATTTTATTTTTTTGACAGTCAAAGGAGCCTGTTATGGTCAAATTGAAATAAATGCTTTGAGTTTGAAACCGATAAACACCCTACACAGTTATTGTTCATAAAAGGCACCACAAACTCTCCAAATTCAACTGTATGGTGTCCAATAGTCTCGGAATAAAATGGCTCTGACATACGGACAGGATGAATCTATAAGGGTTCCGTTTTTTGCCATTAGGCAACGGAACCCTAAAAAGGTGTCAATTAGTTTAGTTTGTGGCAGAGAATCAGTGCCAGTACCTGTCTAAATAAATTTAACAAACAATGACTAATTTTATCATATTAATCCGTTTGTAACTTCTCCTTAATATACGAGCATTATACTTTCGTCATGTTTGACTTTATGTAGTTCCGTATCTATATTAGCCCGGATTGCACTCAGTCATTTTACTTGGAGACTATAGTCACTTTATCTATGAAAATGAATAACAATAGTGTAGTGATATTACGAAGAAAATAATTATAGGTATCACCCCATACACTTAACCGATGGGACACTTAAGCGTGGGGATACCATTGGATCCCATAATTTAGAAGATTATGATGTTTCTAAGTCACTGTGATTATTAAAGTCAATAGTTTTTGAGTTAGAAATATATTTGGTCACTCTCACAACCGGACCAGCACCAGAGAAATATTATTTACTAGCTTTTGCCCGCGGCTTGTCTCGCGTTAATTTAGAATTTGTCAATCAATTCAGGTTATCCTCTGCTTGTAAATAATATTATTCAATCATGATTCGAAAGACGCATGGCGCCACCTATTATCATAAGAACGTTATTGTGGTTTTCCTCGGGAACAATATTTTTTTTCGGGATGAAAATGTGATTCGTCATGCACATGGGGTGGTTTTTGTATTTTGATGGCGCACGGAAAACTATTGCGATAGTTGGGCTTGCACTGGACCGGATTTTTACACAGTTTTATCTTACTGTATTTATATAACATTCGGAGATAGCCTAGGTTTTAAGTCCAGTTATACTATACTTCAGTTAAAGTTATCGTTAAGATTAAAGGTCAAACCCAAAATAAGTGCGTAAGCCATACCTAGTATATAAACCGATGGATTGCCGTTCGGGAGATCAGTGTGCGCCCCCGAGCAACACTGAACACGACCCCTGCGAGAATCTGGAACTATGAATCTGTTAGTATTGACGGCGATAATCGGTGAGTTTACCTTTTTTGGAATTAATGAAATGTGTCATTACAAAAAACCAGCCAAGTGTAACGGACCCACGATAGGTTCCGCCCAAAAAACGTGGGGTCGTACCCTACTTTTAATTTAATTTTTATTATTTGTGTTATAGCAGCCATAGTACGAATATTTCATGTGTCTACTACACTACGGAGTGAGTAGACACATGATACAAATTCTAGGAGTATGGTGAAAAAAAAATTAAGCCAAAGGGTCCTCAGTTTTCGAAAGTGCAATATCTACTGAAAATGCTTGGAGAAATTATTTTATGTAACTTCTAGAGCGTTTACACGGTACAATAAAAAATATATACTTATTATATATTTTTTTTAATATGGACAGTGGTAAATATTTAACAAAATCGCTGTAAGATTCATCGTGAAAGGTTCATGAAAATATATACATGTACTTAATTTCCCTACAATTTCGGCAAAGAGCTTGTATGGCTGGTTCGAGATTTTCGATCAAACCACCAATAATATCGTTGTAAAAATTAAACGTCCATTGTTAGGTTTTCTGTCTGATTTTTGAATACACCGTGTGACTTTTTAGTCGTCTTACAGCGGCAGCCCATTTCATTTATCCAATCACTACTAAACATTCATATAAAAGTAGTATTTATGAGATTTGAATAATTTAAAAATAAAAATATTACTAATTATTAAATTAAATAATCCGTGATTGCCTAGAATTTTTATTATACATCAGAATTTTAGACGATGTATTATTTAACCATTATATTATTGTAATCAAGTGATAAAATCCTCTTTCAGCTGCCGTCGCATCGAGCCCGCTCACCGAGAGCAAGAAATGGCCGTGGCAAGTTGGCAAGGAATATCTTTATAAGGTGGACTCTTATACTTGGGCCAAATTTGAAGAAAGTGACAGCAACGGCAATGCCTTCAAAGCTCAATTCATCATCCGCGTTTTAGAACCAGGCCGCCTGGTGGCTAAGTTAGAGAATCCTCTGTATGCACGAGTTCAAGGTGAGCTGTCGTTGAATAAAAACGCCGCACCTTCTGGTCTGAACTATAACCTAGTCAAGGATTTTGACCACCCTTTCGAAATTCTCGTCGATGGAGGTCGTGTCGTCTCCCTGAAGATTCCAACATCACTTCCCACGTCTTACGAGAACTTACTAAAGGGTCTTGTCGGCGCTCTACAAGTAGATTTATCTTCTTTCAAACATGTCGACAGTTTCCCGAACAGCTATGATCAGGAAACTTTCCAAGGTTTATTTAAGAAGATAGAGACTGACGTCACTGGTGAATGTGAGACTCTTTACTCGGTTTCACCGCTTTCTGCTGAGGGGCGCCGTGAACTGCCCGCGTTTGCTGAAGATCCCATCGAGATCACTAAGAGCAAGAATTACGGTTCTTGTGTAAAGAATGTTGGCTTCAACTTCGGTATACCAGAGGGCGCTGTATGGAAGGGACTCGCTTACGATAACGACGAAAAACAGTTCATTAAGCATACTTCTGAATCTCGAATGTTTGTTGGCAAGCAAGGAACAATCTACAAATCGGAATCGCTTAGTTCTGTTTTCGCCAATCCTCTCCTCTTCGGTAAACAGAAGGCTGAAGTCTATAGTTATGTCAGCTTCTACCTTTCGTCTGTCCAGCCGGAAACTAACAAGGACTGGAAAAAGTCTGTTGAGTTTCGTACGGTTGAATCGCTTTTGTTTACATTTAACGAGACAGCTTTCTTAAAGGGCGATGAAAACGTTGCTGATGCCCAGAAATTGCTTCAAGAAATGACACCTTTACTTAAAGACGCAAGTAACCTGCATAAGGCCGATTTTCTTTCAAAATTCAACATTCTCACTCGCTCCATTATGTTATTGAATTCAGAGCAACTATCTCTATTGACTAGTAGCATTGGAATAGCTAAGTTTACGAAGAAAGTTGGAAAGAGAAACATGTGGATAATCTACCGTGACGCTGTTGCCCAAGCAGGTTCAATCCCCGCCTTTAGAGAAATCAAGAGCTGGATCTTGACCAAGAAGATTGAAGGTGAAGAAGCTGGTGAAGTTATCAGTTCCATGGCCAGCATTCTACGGATCCCTAATAATGAAATTATTAATGAGTTTTTCGACTTCGTTATGAGCCCCGAAGTTCTGGAGCAAAAGGGCCTCAACACAACCGCTCTTTTGGCTGTTACTAAATTTATCTCGCTTCGTGACGAAATATTTTTAGTAGAAGAAAAAATTATACCACGTCTGGCTTTAGAACTTAAACAAGCCATCGAAAAAGATGATAAAAACAAGGCTCAGGTATATGTAAGAGTTCTTGGCAACTTAGCAGACCCAAATATTCTGAAAGTCTTCGCTCCTTATCTAGAGGGTAAGATTCCAGTCACCAAGTACCTCCGCATCCAAATGGTTCTCAGCCTTAAAAGTGTGGCCAACCCGAAAAATGAGTACGTTCGTGCTGTGCTATTCAGCCTCTTAAAGAACACCGCTGAGCCTTACGAAGTAAGGGTAGCCGCTGCCCTGAACATTTTCTTGGCGTACCCAACTCATGAAATGCTACAAATAATGGCTCACATGACAAACGAAGACCCTAGCACGCAAGTTCGCGCGGTACTGGCAAGCAGTATTACGTTCGCCGCTGGACTGAAGGATCCACGTTTTGCACAGCTGTGAGTATCTTATATCTTTATGTAGTGGACTAGCTTTTGCCCGCGGTTTCGCTCGCGTTAATTTAGAATTTGAAAATCAATTCGGGTTGTACTCTGCTTGTAATAATATAAATCAATCATGATACGAAACACGTGGCGCCATCTGTTATCATATGAACGTTATTGTTGTTTTTCTCGACAACAGTACTTTTTTCGGGATGAAAGGTAACCTATGTCCGTTTCTGTACACAACAATTTCAGGATGATCGGTTCAGTGGTTTAGGCGTGAAAAGGTAACTAACAAATTAACTTTCGCATTTATAATTTTAAGTTAGAATTTAAGTAATAATTGGTGACATAATTTAGCCAAACAGGCAACAAATTTATTTTAACAAAATATATTTTCCAATTATATAATTATAATAATACAAAAACTTTTTTGTATTATTATAATTTGGGAACATTCGCCTCTAATGTAACAATCTAATATTTTGTAAACAAACTAGAGAATCAGATTTGTTAATTACAGGCAAATGCTCCCAGTGAGGAAGCGCCTTTACATGTCAATAGGTACTTCATATTTATTTAATTTAGCACTACCGAATCTTTGGTTTTACAGGTTAAGTCTACTGTTTTATTATTTATTCAAAATTTGTTGAAAAATTACCAGAATCGAATTAAACTTTTTCGAACGTCAAATGTAACTAAAATGGAAAACTATCACAGTCACAAACTGTCACAGAATCTTGATCGGAAATATCCCATGACAGTTTAGTTCTACTTACCGAGACTTAAACTTATTCGTAAAGTCTAGTAATTTCATTCAAACACACTATCTTTTTTTCAGAACCAAGGCGGCCAAATCTGTCCTGTACTTGGTTTCCAAAGAAAAGTTCGGATACCGCTACTCAACTGACAGTTTGATTGACGAGTACACTAGTGATGAAGAACTATCGCACTTTAGAGAAGTTTCATTTATCGGTAGTGAGAACAATCTGCTACCAGTGTACCAAAGGGGAGCTCTGAGGTTCAGAAATAATGGATTGAGTGAGGAAGATTGGGTAAGTTTATATTTATTTACTTACATCATCATCAGTAAGCGGAAATGACAAAAACATACAAATACAATACAAGCCCATGTAAATACAATTGAATATGTCTTATTTCAGTTCAGTCTATCCGTATCTGACATGCAGCACTTAACGAATTATCTCACAGGATTGCGTAACGTGTTTGGTCGATCCGTCAAAAGAGAAGAGAATTTCAAATTCTCGACCAAAAAGATTGCTGAAATACTAAACATCAAGCCTAAACATCGCTGTCATCTTGAAGGCTCCTTCTTCCTTAGTAACTGGAATCAGCAGTCGCTTATAACTTTCACCGAAGAGGACTTACACTCTCAACTAATTGCCAACGGAAGACCCTCGAAACAGTTTCTACTTGGAGATGGTTACAAGTACATCAAGGTGTTGAACCAAAAGCAAGTCTTTATCACATTCCCTCTCGTTATGGGCATGCCTTTCACGTTTGATTACAGCGAACCGACCGCTATTATCCTTCAAAGCCAATCTGAAAACAAAATCGGTAATGATGATGGTATGGTTGTATCAACAAAGATTGACATGAAAGTTACATATGCGAGAAACTTAGACGGTAGTGTCGGGTTCTGGGATACACTTGGTGACGTGTATGCTGGCAGTGGTATCATAAACAAACTCCAATTTTACATTCCTGCCAAACATAACATGACATCGCAAAGTGATGAACATAAATTAAGCTTTGAATTTCCCGAGCAAAATGAAAACCTCATCCACATGAGTGTCTGGCCCTACACTACTCTACAAAAGATTGGTTCCTTGTTGACCGTTTTAGAGAACCCATTGACCAAGTTAATCAAACGCCCAGCTAAAGTTGTGGACGTTGACTTCAAAATTGGTCGGCAAACGGGATCTGTGCTCGGATTCCAAGGATACTCCTACTCCTCTGACTACAAGCAATTCAGTTTATTCGGTGCTGATCTCTTGACGAATGTTCGTAACTTGCTGTACCAGAAGGATGTTGCGCTGACAGAATTCAACTTGCAGTATCTTGCTAAAGAGTCTCAAAACAAGGAAGTCACTTACAGTCTATTTTACGGTAAGTTATTAATAACATAGATATACATAGCAGCCTGAAACTTAAGTTAAATGTAGTTTTAATTTGAACACTAAAATGTCAATTCATAACTAACGTTGAGAAAAAGTCTAATCTTTTTTGAGTTATTTTATAATAAAAGGCTTTTCCAAATTCTAGCTTTTAGAAATGATCTTTACTATTATTTAATTCGCATATTTCTTGATTAATTTTGACATTATATACAGACTACCAATAAAACTAAAATAAAGATATTAAGAAGACTAAAAGAAAGTACCTACATATATACAACGACGACAATAGGACACGTCTTAGGCGTCAAAGTACTCCTCCGCATCGCTGTCATCTGGAAACGTGCCCAGAAGACTGGCAGCATTGCCACGTTGAATGGCAATGCTAACTCTTTGCCCAAAGAAAGAGCCAGCCCTCTGGTCACGCGAAGTGTCGACCAGTCGGCGAGAGATTTCCTTAAAAAGGAGACGCGCACAAATGTCAATATTTTAAAATCAGTATTTTTTTTTCATTATTTATGTTTGATTCCTTGAACACACATGTTTGTTGCTTACAGACACAGTCTACAAACTGGATGAATCAGAAGAAGGCATTGATGGAATGGGACCAGCAGCGGTCATGAATGATGTCACTCCGAATAGTAAAGCTCGCCGCGAAGAAATTGTCAAACGTGTCCAAACAGGCATTAAATCCCCTAAAGTTCAACTCGTTGATATCAGCGCTGTTTTTGATGGAAAAAAGAAAGTAGAATACTTATTCACTGGTGCTTTTGCGAACAGTTTTGTAGATCTCAAGTCTCAAGCTGCTTTGTTTTTCAAAGGCGATGAACAAATTAATGCTGTATTCAAGATTACAAAACCTTTGACAGTGCCTCTAAACTTCCAAGAAGCTCTTAATCGTGACGTCAAGGTATTATACGAAGCCGATTTGAAATTTGGAAACAGTGACAACGTCCATTTCCAAGGTTTTGGGGCGCGCAGTGAGACATATGATGAAATGTTGCGAAACGATCCTTTGGGAAAGCAGTGCCTGCAAGAAACTAGCAAGTACAACTTCTACCAGAAGGATTGCTATCAAATGATTATCAAGGCCCAGGCGCCTGACTACTTCCAGGGTAAAGTGACTTACAAACATCTCAGTGCTGCTTACGAAAAACAGATCTTACACAATTTTATTGATTTTTACAATATGTACAAAAAATGGTTCAATTTTGAGGAGCAAGAAAACTTGTCCAATATGAATGAAAGTGGTGTTTTGGAAATCAAAGCAAGAGCAGTCTACTACGACAGCCTTATCAATTATGAAGTAACAACCAAATACGGAGTATTCCGTGTGCTGAATGCAGAGGGTTTGCCATACTACCCCTACGCTATGGCTATCTACGCACCCCTTACAAACTGGGAGCGTGCTCGTAACTGGTTCACAGACAACCAAAACTTGCGTGAGTTTCATTTTGACATTTTTAAATAATCATGAAAATCCACGCCCATGTTGCATTATTTTTTCCAATTCTACATGTTCCTTATAGCTTTCTGTACTGTGGATGACAACAAGATCTCGACGTTCAGCGGCCGCAGCTATGATTACAGCCTGACCAGCCCCTGGCACGTAGTTATGGTTGACAAGGCGGATCCCTACGGCAACGACCTGGTCATCCTTATGAGACGGCCCAGCGACCATCAGGCGGAAGTCTACATTTCCTACTAGTGAGTTTTTCATCGAATTAAAATACATTATATTTTCCTAATATTTAGCGGAAATATTATAATGTGGTATACGATTAACATTTGTTTTAAATGGCATGGGTTATGACTTATATATGACTCACGAGACTTAAGCATAGCTGGCGAAATTAGTACAGATACTTACACCTCGGCTTAGCAATGGAATATAATCCGCGGACAATGTTTTACGTTCAAATAACCATAGTGATTTTCTTTTTTTTCTTTTTAGTCCTCTAACGGGTAAATCCTTTGAGATGGTGCTCACGGCGAAAACAATCGAAGTTATTACAAACATCACGAAAGTTTCCGAAAACGGGCTTACTACATACTTCGATGAGGATTCGAACGCGCCTCTCTTGCAGTACTACACCATCGCTCCTGACACGGAATTCTACAGCATCAACGACGGAGCTATTCGTTTCATGTTTGATACTCACAGGCTTGTTATCTTTACCGATGATCACCGTAGCTCTACAACGGGTATATGTGGACAGAGCACAACTCAGATCAATGACGACTACCTGACTCCTTATGGCCTGGTTGACCTTCCTGAGCATTACGGAGCGTCCTTCTCATTGGAGTCGCAGGATAGTGAATACAGCGACGCTAAGACCGCAGAGCTGAAGAAGGAAGCCAAACTGAAGGCGTACCAGCCTGTCACCATCTACACCAATATCCTCCGGTCTGATGCTGAATGGAGCAAGGTCGAGAATGAGTCTTTTAAAGGAATGTAATTTATAGATAACGGGCATCATATGGCGATAACGGATGTATAATGAATGTCTGATATAATTGTGTTGCCTATTGTTCGTATTGAATATCACATCATCATCATCATGTCCCTAACCTTATACCAATTTATTTGGGATCGGCGCAGTATATCTTCTTCGTCCATACTTCTCTATAATTTTTCATCTCATGAGTCACTTGTTTCCTATAATATTTTTTTTTTATTGAATATAATTATGTAAATATGAAAACACTAGCTATTTGTATTTATATTAAACGAAGTAAGTATTACTAAGATATGTGTTAAGCAACAACGATAATTAAAGAAAGAAAAAATAGTTATTTGTCGCAGGGACATGACGTGCATACAAAAAAAAGAAATAACAACAATCATAAAGCACATCAAATATTATAAATACAACAGGACAGAAACAGAAAAACCACAAGCAGGTCACCACTCAGCATGATGCTGTGCTATGGGTAACAGTACTTTCATTATAATATAAAACAACTATGGGAAATATAATAAACACTACAAAAAATATAAAAGTATGTGCACAGGTAAAACAAAATAAACATAAATGCAAAGTGAAAACATTTGTTTTTTTTTTTGACTCGCTCCAACCCCAAATATTGAAAAAGTATGTACCTATCTTTAATTGAAATTTAATTAAAATCGAAACTTTATTGAGTGTTTAGATAAACCTATTTTTTTTCTGCTGATATAAAAATACACCTTTTTTAAGGCCTAGAACAAAGAGACATTAGGAACAGCGATAAAAATGCTGGATTGACATAAGCTTCAGAAAAAATGCTGCTAAGTCAAACCTGTTGAAATTACTCTAGGATTACCAAATGCTTTGAAAGTAAGTGTCACTTATCGAGGTTGTCTCTTTTGCCCTGTTACATACAAACACCCCGTTACTTAAAATCTTCAAGGTTAAGCATCGCTTGCCAAGGTCGGTCCGTAGATGGGACCATCCATTACATAACGAGTTTCCACCGTGCCTCGGAAAGCACGCTAAGCCGTTGACCTGGGGCCCAATTCTGCTATTACAATAGACGACAATAGTGTCAGAATGGTCTGTCATTGATTTCAAAATTGTTGATTTTGACAAGTTTTGACAAGTCAAAATCAACAATTATGATATCAATGACAGACCATTCTAATGGTAATTCTAATGGTCTGTCATTGATTTCATAATTGTTGATTTTGACAAGTTTTGACAAGTCAAAATCAACAATTATGAAATCAATGACAGACCATTCTGACACTATTGTAATAGCAGAATTGGGCCCCTGGCTGTCAGTAGTCGATCTTTGACAGTCGTTACAGGTAGTTAGTAGTATGAAAGTCTGACAACCAGTCTTACCAAGGGGTAACTTATTGCCCAGGACTAGCTGGGTTGTGGAGGTCAAATAGGCAGTCGCTCCATGTGAAATACTGGTATTCAGCTGCACCCGGTTCGAATAGAACCGACCCCAACGTACCTGGTAAAAGACTAGGCAATGGTATATGGGCGAATCAGTTGTAGCTGGTTTTAGGAGCTCGTAGGTAATAGTAACAGCCTATGGTTATGCTACACTTGCTGAGGTCATTCTGTGGATAGGTGTCCCGAAAAGCACGTTAAATCGCTAGTTATGATAGTCATTTGTAAGGGTCTGGCAGTCGAAATGAGTTGCTTTACAACCAGTGTTACTAAGGGTTGTCGTTAGATAAGATAATGTAAAAGAGAACAGTGGTGGCTCAGTGCTAACGGCGTGGACTATGTAGTCGGGGGTTCGGATCCACTTTCTCAAAAAGGTGAAGGAAACATAGTGGAGAAACTAATGTACTAGATACAAAGTCCTAAAACCCAAACCAAATTCGAAGACAATGACTAAAAATAAATATAAGGCTAAAATTGTTTGGGATTCATTTATTACACTGAATTTACAGCCAGCAGCAGTGGGATTAATGAACATTGTGATCATTATTATTGTTCTAAAGTACAGGCTTTCTTTCACTGCCTGCCAGGGCTGCGGGACTGTTCGAAAGTGATACCGCGGCCCTGGAACATAAAGAGCCAAAGAAGGAACATGGGTGGTTTTTAGTCAGTAAGAGTCTGACACTCCCTTCCGCTCCGCCCAGAGCGGGAGGGGTCATTTGATGATTTCCCACAGTCCAAAAAAAAAAAAAGCTTTCTTTCTGGAGTGTTTTTTTTTAATTTTATCAAGTATTGCATCATTTATGTCATAACACTATGTGGCAGTCTTCCTTTTTCAGAAAACGTTTACAATATAATTTCGAAACTAGAAAGTTTTTTATATAGGACTAATTAATGAAAATTATGGTCAATAGGGACTTATTTGGAGAGGTTAGCAGTAAATGTTTTTGTAAAAAAAACAACAGTTAGAAGTTAGATCCGTGATCCATCTCTTATCGTAATTTCGAAAAAAGCAACTATAAGTACAAAGATCTTATTATAAACAACGAAAAGAATAAAGATAAGCGCGTATCTAACTATATACTTTCGTTACGAAATTTTTGAAAAAGTAGTGTATTCTTAATACTGTCACTTACGGGATATCTTCCGTGATTGTTAATGATTTTGCTCCCGATATTACACAGAACACATAGACAATCAGTCACAGTACAGGCAGTCAGTTCTGTCAGTATAAGTTTAGTTTTAAACCGTGAAAGCTTAAAACAGTGTTTGAATACAGCGTAAAAATGTAGGGTTGCTACTATGAGTCACATACACCATTATTTTTAGGTCGTTCTGGAACCGAATACCATTAACTCGATCATCGAACTCGAAACGATTGGGACTATTTTTTTCAAAAAGTAACAAAAAAAAACACGTAAAAATATTTTTTTTGTTTTTTTTTTTTTATGAAATAATGAGAATCGATCGATGAATGAATTTTTCAATGGGTATCGTTCACATGTGTTGCCGATCGTAGATACGTTTTACACAATTATATGCATTTGAGTTCTCATTATTTCACAAAAAAAAAACATTAAATTTATTTTTTCGTGTTTTTTTTATTGTTACTTTTTGAAAAAAATAGTCCCAGTCGTTTCAAGTTCGATGATCGAGTTAATGGTATTCGGTTCCAGAACGACCTAAAAATAATGGTGTATAACGAAGAATTTTTTTTTAACTTCTGTTTTTCGATATAAACTAGGTAATACTTGATCCTTGATATTACCAATTAGTTTTATCAATTGATGGCAAAAAAACATCATCATTGGCTACACAAATATGATGTGAAATTATGGAAAAAAAAATAGGGGTGGCCGGCCCAGCTGGCCCTCCATAATGTAAAGGAGGGTTGAAAAAAAATATCTACGTATATAACTCTGTGGGTTTCTATCGATAGCAAAAAATGATATCGAACTTCCTAAAATACTTATTTCTTAAGTTAAAGGTAGATGAGATATTTGCTTATAAAGTCGTAAAAATTGTATCCCCGCACTAATTTCTAAAGTAAGAGGAGGAAAATTCTGAAAAAAATTGGGTTTGTAAAACGCAAAAAGAGGTTTGAATAAGATTTTATGTTTAGTTTTTGAGATTTGGGACTTTTTTGTGAAACTGCAGCAATAACTTTGTTTTTCATTATCATACTATGTAAACCAAATTTATTTTTGCAGTCGAGTTCAAATTGACAGTCATGACTCATGAATGAGCGTTATAATGTTGCTATTATACTGATTGGTGCTACGGAACCCTTTGTGCGCGAGGCCGACTCGCGCTTGGCCGGTTTTTTATTTTCCCCATTTCCATCCTATGTACCTACACTACCTACCTACCCATTTTTAGGTAAGTTTAGGAGGAAAATTTTGAAAAAAAAAACGGATTTGTAGAACTTATAAAGAACTTTCAACGACAATTGGCTTGAATTCGATTAGATATTAGTTTTTGAGATTATGGTACTTTTTCGTGAAACAGCAGCAATCAATTTGTTTTTCATTAACATGCTATGAAAAACAAATTTCGTTTTGCTGTTGAGTGTAAATTGACATAGGAATAAGCGTTAAAATATTTTTATTATATTATTTGGTGCTACGGAACCCTTTGTGCGCGACGCGGACTCGTTCTTGGCCGGTTATTTCAGTTAATATTACGAAAACGGTACCTCACCTTTCACTGATAAAGACTGATCCCTGACTAGTTTAATCATAATCGTCTACACACAGTGTAATGATTTGTTTTTAATGTCCAGTTATCTCTCTAACCTAGTAATAAGACATCAAAGTAATGGAACGTCATTATGATTTGAGATTTGTATCCCCGTGGAAGTAATACATACGGGCAGTACGTTACTTTAAAGAACGCGCAAATGCGCGCGAAATGCGCTATTAACTGGAAAAGATGTAAAATTGTCTTTTGTAACAAGGGGGAAAAGTGGAAATAATGGTTTTCCAACTCCCCCGCTATACTTTTCTGATTAATTTTGTTGCGGGATCCAAAACAGTTAAATTGTTTCTCTGGGACTTCGTCGAGCTTCATTGTCTCGGCGCTTTTCTGGTGGTCGCCACTGTTTTTCTGGCTTTCAGTAGTTACAGTGGTTTGGGAATAGTGTGGCGGGCTTGTCCCAAAAAAAAGGGGGAAAAAGTAGCACCTAACACGGTGCACGATATGGCGGCGACTAATAATAATTTCTATAGACAAATAATATAATCACATTAAAGATATGTACTTCGGCTTACCCCTTACAAAAATTGACCCTTCGCTACTGATGGCTAAAGGCAACAATCTGCGACATCCACATTCCTATTCTTCAGAGGTAGACTGATCAAAAGACTTGATTAAATGTGAAGGCCAAGACAAGGTGACATTCTATGTCATAACGATTATAAAAATGCATTAAATGTATGGAAACTTCAATCTTGCGGAACGTCGTCGTTGTAAAAATACTAAACGCTATTTGCTTGTTGCTGAGATGAGAATTCTTCGTAATGTAATGTGTGTATGTACTATGTACTAGGTGGCCCGATGACCTGGTGAAGGTTGCGGGGATCCGCTGGATGTGAGATGCACGGGACCGGTCAATGTGACGACACTTAGGGGAGGCCTATGTCCAGTAGCGGACGTTTTTCGGCTGAGATGATGATGATGATGACCTAATGTAAAAGGAAGTCTGTAAAACTGAAAATATTGACTATAACGATCTTGTTTATGATCACTACAAACACCAAAGCTGTTTAATACATTACAACACTTATTTTAACGATATTTTTATACAGAGATACGGATTTGTTATATTCCTTTTCCTAATTTCTTATACTTTGACTAACATAATAGATCAACGACTAGGATTAGTCCCGCGTAAGATCTAACAGCAACTGAGGGTTCTTATCAAGTACAAAACTCAAGTTAGTAAACAACATGGTAGCATTTACGCATGTTAAAGACAACGACTTATAAAATGTTAACAAACTGGACTTTATCACCACATGTGCAACGAACGGCAATCAACAAACTGGCAAATACAATGTAAGGGTTGCTATGCACTTGTAAGGGCCGGCAGTATTTTTGTTAAGCAAAGAAGCCGACTCGAAGCAATTCATCATCTACCTAGCCTTTCCCCAAATGATGGGGTCGGCT
Source organism: Eurois occulta (assembly GCA_950022335.1). Lineage (NCBI taxonomy): Eukaryota > Metazoa > Arthropoda > Insecta > Lepidoptera > Noctuidae > Eurois > Eurois occulta. The sequence goes on from OX465502.1 coordinate 11,124,117, forward strand.
TCCAGTCTAACCGGATGCAGCTGAATACCAGTATTTTACATGGAACTACTGCCTATCTGACCTCCACAACCCAGTTAATACTATACCCCTTGGTAAGACTGGTTGTCAGACTTTCGGCTCACTGACTACCTCTGTTTAAGATCTACAAATGACAGCCGGGACCAAAAGGCACAGGCACCGAGTTCCCTGACTCGGTAGGTGGATGGTCAGTTGGTCACGTAGGCAAGCGTGGCTTAAAAGCGTTTATACAGAAAAAGTGGGCAACGTCGCAAATATCTGTCAAATATTTCGCTGTTTTTATTAATTTGGCAATATTACTGTATGGAAATAAGAAATATGGCTAACTAGTAAACTAAAATATTAATTATGAAATGCAATAGGTAATTAACATCGTAACATCGAATATTTAGTAAAAAAAGTTTTTGAAACACAAATGCCTTTTTTACACCTAAAACGGCTACAATATCAAATTCAGTGTTTTAATTGCAATTCATTATTAATATTCTAGCTCACTAGTTAGCCATATATCTTATTTCCATACAGTCATATTGCCAAATTAATTAAAACAGGTAAATATTTGGCAGCTATTTGCGACGTTGCCAACTTTCTGTATAAACGCTCATAACCTTAAAGATCCATCCATGCAGCTGTTATTATTTAGCCACGAGCTCCTTCCGAAGCGAAATATTCGGCTTTCATTCGGCTCGCTCGAATTGGAGAACTTTGTCAAGCATCTACTATCGCTGAACCATGTTCAGGTCAGCACAACGAGCGGGATTTTCCCAAATGTATATCTATAATTGTAAATACAAGGTGCAATTTTGAGATGGAGCAGTAAAGGCGGATACGTTAACCCGCGGTGTAGCTTGAGAAAATCGGAGAATAGCCTTAACTCTTTGCGAAATTTCAATTTACATTCAGTCTTAGAAAAGTGTACAGTCAGCAAGGAGCACAAAAACAAATTGTTGATGCCAGTCGATCCTATTTCTTATAAGAATCAAAACCTTTGTGGGACTGAGGATTGAGCGCTAGAAAAGTGCCGATACATTTCGTAGGAAATGAGATTACTACGTACTGTTTATCGATTCGATTCTAAAATGTGTGTAACAGCCCTAATGAAACCGTAAAACAGAAGAACATTAACACTATTACAAAAATGACGCTCTCCATGCGTTTGAGATAGGCTTCGGAAATACGCGTGGACATGTGGAGAGAAAATTGCAGTATGTAATCCTATGTAACTGCCTGCCATTTTCTTCCCCATGTATACAGTCTACAACAGAAAGGCGTGGTCATATTTAAGTATGAAATATAGACCTACAAATCTTCTTTACTGTAGCTTTAAGACAGGCTTATGCAGCATAAGCCTAATCAGCCTTAGTATAATGTTCACACTGCTGACACAAACTCGTACTGCCTCATCTCTGTGAGATGCAGTAGGTCTTCACACGCAGGCTCAGTGCAGATGGTGGACGTACATACCACGTCTTCGATTTTTTAGTTTTAAGACATGACATAGGTACGTATGCTGTTTTTAGAGGTGATCTGATGTTTGAATGAAATAAATTACACGAAATAAGCGACTATCCACTTCAACTCGTAGTCAACTGATGCCTTTGAAATCAATGATTTGAGAATCATAAACCAGAAACATAAACAAACATATTTCCATGTATGTTAAGATGATCAGAAGATGGCTTCATTCAGTACTACCCGTGTTTCAGTTCATTAGCTTTCTGACGTAAACTAGCAACATTGTCTCACAGAGTAATTCACTTTCTTAATAACCTTTCCTGTTTACTTACATTTAATCTTATAGTATTTATGTGGAAAATTGATTTTATGTATGTATGTTAATACCCAAGACGAAACAGATTTGAGCTACATAGAGGCTTTCAGAAAAAATATCATAGCAAAAAATGTGATTGCAATGAAATGCCAAAATAGCCAAGTTTTTTAATGCATGGATTACTATGTCGTTTGTTTTGCCCCGATTATTGCAAAAAAAAAATTGCCCAGGAAAAGGACAGAACAGGCCAGAAAAAAAACGCTCTTTAGTTTAAGTCCTAAGCGCCTTTGTAAATTAAAATGCAGTCATAGGCGTTTGTGTAACACGTGTCTTATCTTTCCTTCACATGCTAATCTTTGTAACCTGGATGTCCTAGTTCAACGCTCAAGACCACATTGATGTATAGTTTCAAAAATAAACGCTTTACTGATAAAGACTCTTTAAAAAAGGCAGATGTGAGTGGCTACAACGGGAGGGGAGGACGCCCTAGAAGGACATACATTGACTTGAAACATTTTTGACTGTACGATTATCGTTCTGAAAATTACTTTGTCTAGATCCTCTGCGAGGCAATCGCATAACACTGGATCTGGATTTGTGTCCGGTTGATGGCAATAGATTCGCTCCCTTTAACATGGGGCTTAAACACAAAAACAAAACAACAAAAAACATCATCATCATTATAATCAAAAATCATACGGCGCCCTTCGCGTCCAGTATAATAAAGCATTCAGGGTGCTGATGGGGTTGCTCCGATACTGCAGCGCATCGGGGATATTTGCTGAAGCCCACGTGGACTGTTTTTACGCAGTGATGCGGAAACGGTGCGCATCCTTGGTCCGTAGGGTGCGGGGCAGCGTCAACGGCATCCTGTCTATGGTAGCAAATAGGCTTGACCGAGTTTGTGAACCACTGCTGCAAGCTTTCAGCTGGGCCTGTCACCTTGCGGCAATGATGTCACAATCTGATTCTGTGTTTGATTTTGTTTTTGTCTTGTGTGAATTACTAACATAGTTTGTAAGTACTTTGTTACTTACACTATGAGTCTGGTATTTCGAATAAATAATAGGTAACAATTATTTATTTAAACATAACTGGCGAAATACCTCTGCCTAACCTTTCGGGAATTACAGGTGTGACGTTATATTAATGTATGGAAGCAATGTTAAGAATTTGCTCCATAATGCTTCGGTTTGTATTAGAAAGTGTGTTACGGAATTGAGCCTACCTAGCTATCTTACCCAGATTACCTAAGATTGTTAATATTAATGTTCGAAAAAGGAAGCGAAATATCCCCTTTTTCAAATCATCAAATGACTCCTCCCGCTCTGGGCGGAGCGGATGGCAGTGTCAGACTTTTACTGACTAAAAACCACCCATGTTCCTTCTTTTGCCCTTTATGTTCCAGGGCCGCGGTATCTCTTTCGAACAGTCTCGCAGCCCTGGCAGGCAAATATTCCCTTTTTATTTTTTTGGAGGGTGGGAAATCATCGAATGACTCCTCCCGCTCTGGGCGGAGCGGAAGGGAGTGTCAGACTTTTACTGACTAAAAACCACCCATGTTCCTTCTTTTGCCCTTTATGTTCCAGGGCCGCGGTATCTCTTTCGAACAGTCCCGCAGCCCTGGCAGGCAAATATCCCCTAACATTAATAATCCAAGCGTATCTCTAAAACTTAGTCAGTTACTTTGAACTTGACATGTTTTCCCAGCCGGAACCTAATGCAAGGCCTAGTCTAACATCTAAGCAGATAAACAAAATAATATAGTTAATCGATTTTCAACAAATAGATCAACATTGTAACTATCGATCTGAAGGTTCAGGGGTCGGTCTTGAACCTCTTCCACGTGTATTTGAATCTAGTATATAATGTCTGAGATCTGGTCGATACATCAGAAGTACACTTCTCCAGTAACCATCTAGTACCGGCACTACTCAGGACTTAGATATGAAGTTGTTGGTATTGGCGGCGTTTATCGGTGAGTTTTTTAAGTTTTTATTTGTTCTAAGTAAGTAAATAAGAGTGGTAAAGTGAAAATATTAAACATTTAAACATTCAAATTATAAATAAAGTTTTAGTTGTGTCTAAAAAATATTCAGTTCTAAATTTACTGTTTTCCATCAATTAATTTTTTTACGAAAATTTGACGCAATAATATTTTTGCATACTGTCTGTGTATTGGGGTTACAAAGATATATATACACTTGGGAGCAAATAAATCGAGCCACTTCCTTTTTCACGCATTATGGTAATTATTTTTGGTATTAAGGAACGCATCGATTCGAAACATATATCGCCTAAAAGGGTATTTAATAACCTTTACAATGAGGGTAGTTAGTTGTCAAAATTTCATTTTTATTAAAGTTTAAAGGGTAGAATAAAATTATCGCATTTAATTTGCTTATGACATTTTTATTGTACTCTGTTAAGAAAAGATTAAATTTGAGGTTTTTGTTAATCATACCCATATTACTTGTTATTGTTGTCTTTATCTGTGTCTGTGTAATCAAAATAACCTGATAAAATGGATACTACACCGACGGAAGCTGCCCAAGTTGTAGCTTTACTTGAGGTTGGACACGGACAACGTGAAGTGGCACGCAGACTTCATTTGAGTCGTTCAAAGGTACAGCGGGTATACCGCAGGTATCTGGAGACTGGTGCTTTTGTTCGGCGACCTGGAACTGGCCGACCACGGGCAACAACAGAACGTGACGACCGCTTTATTGCAACCAATTCGTTGCGCGACCGTGGACTTAATGCTGTTCAGCTACAGCAAGCGTTACGTGACGTTCGAGGAGTCGCAATCAGTAGGTGGACAGTGAGACGAAGACTAAAAGAACGAAATTTAACATCACACAAACCAGCAACTGGCCCAAAATTGACTGTAGCTCATCGCCGATCTCGCTTGGAGTTTGCTCGAGAACACATTAATTGGACGTTAGAAGACTGGAGGTCAGTTTTGTTTTCTGACGAGTCAAGAATCTGTCTTTTTAGCAATGACGGGAGAAACCGAGTGTATAGACGTCCTGGTGAAAGATTTGCCCAATGTTGCATTCGAGAAACGGTGAGTTTTGGTGGTGGTTCTTGTATGGTGTGGGGAGGAATTTCTCTAGACGGAAAAACGGAACTTGTCTTCGTCGACCCCGCCAACGATGGCAGTGGTAGACGTGGATTAACAGCTGACCGATACATAACTGACATTCTTGAAAACCACGTAATGCCGTATGCTGGTTTTGTCGGAGAAAATTTCTTGTTTATGCATGACAATGCGAGACCTCATACCGCGCAGATCGTTACGGAATACTTGTCTGCGATCGGGATTCAACAAATGGTATGGCCAGCACGAAGTCCCGATTTGAACCCGATCGAACACCTATGGGACGAGCTAAAACGGAGAGTCCGAGCCAGGGTTCCCGCTGTTTCATCCATTCCCGAGCTTAAAGTCGCTGTGCTTGAAGAGTGGGAGAACATACCACAATATGTCATCGTAACGCTGATCAGATCGATGACTAATAGGCTACAAGAATGTATCAGGGCCCGGGGGGGTAATACCAGTTATTAAGAATATTTTTTTTGCAATAATTTTGTTTTTTTATTGTTTTTATGGACTGTTTTAGCCCTACTAAATTTTCTATCAAAATTACCATTTTTCTTGCAGAGCCAATAATTTATCATTCAATAAGGTTATTATTCAATAATTTACCCTCATTGTAAAGGTTATTAACTAAACTTTTAGGCGATATATAGTTCGAATTGATACGTTCCATATTACCAAAAATATTTACCATTTTACGTGAAAAAAGGTAGTGGCTCGATTTATTTGCTCCCAAGTGTACTATAATAATAAATTGTCATCTTAAAGTTCTTTAAAATCTTGTGTTGATGCAGCGTTCACAATAAACGAAATCAATGTCATGTCCTAACTCCATTTCTTTCTCCAGCCGTCGCCTTCTCAGGGATACTGAGCGAACAGCAGTTGGATAATCAATGGCCGTGGCAAACTGGCAGACTATACCGCTATGACATCAACACGCACACCCTGGCCCGTCTTCAGGAGGGCGCCAGCTCCGGCAACGCATTCAAGGCCCAGTTCATCATTCGCGCCAAGGCCCCAGGCCTCCTCCAGGCTAAGTTAGAAAACCCGCAACATGCTCAGTTCCACCAGCTGCTGCCCAACAACAAGGCCATACCTTCGGACCTCAAGTACGAAACAGTACAGAACCTGGATAAACCTTTCGAAATCTCCGTTGAAGGTGGTCGCGTTCTCGGAATGAGTCTGCCTTCCACGTTCTTGCTTTCACACGAAAACTTGTTGAAAGGTCTGATCAGCACACTTCAAGTAGACTTATCTGCTTACCACCATGTGCGCAACGACGAAGATAGCTACGACAGGGAACGCCAGCAGGGTCTCTTCAAAAAGATGGAGGCTGACGTCACTGGTGACTGCGAAACTTTGTACGCCGTCTCTCCTGTGACCGCTGGATGGCGTCGAGAGCTGCCGCTTTTCGCTTCTGAAGAGGACCCCATGGAAATCACTAAGAGCAAGAACTATGGACACTGCCACCACCGCGTCGCTTACCACTTCGGAGTACCTGAAGGCGCTGAATGGACAGGAACCGCTCACAGCAATGAGGAGAAACAGTTTATCTCGCACTCTGCCGTCTCCCGCATCCTTGCCGGTAAGCAGGGTCCCATCTATAAGGCTGAAACAACTAGCACGGTTAATGTGCACCCCCATTTATATGGCAAGCAGAAAGCGCTGGTTCTCAGCTACGTACACTTGAACTTAGTGTCAGTTGAACAAGACAGTGATGTCGAATGGCAAAAACCTGAGGCAAACCGTCAAATCATGACCCTCTTGTATGCTTTGAGCACCAAACAAATAGCTATCCACGACCAGTCTTCCGAGTCACATGAGTCTTCTGAATCCCATGAGCACATGAACGTGCAGATAGACCAACTGAAAAGCAGAGTGCGCCGTTCAGCCCATCAGCACAACAAGGACCGGGAATCCTCAAGTTCCAGTGACTCTTCATCGGCTTACATCAACGATGAAGTTCCCAGTATGAATGAACCCGCCTATGCTGCTCTGTACATGAGTGACCAACCACGTGGAGATAAAAAACAGAACACCATGAACGTCCAGAAACTGCTCCAGGATATCGCTCAGCAACTGCAGAATCCCAACAACATACCTAAAGCGGACTTTCTTTCCAAGTTTAACATTCTTGTTCGTATTATTGCTTCCATGAGCAGCGTTCAGCTCACACAAACCAGCCGTGGCATTGAAGTCGGCAGGACTTCAAACAACAACGTCAAAGCTGATATGTGGATGATCTACCGTGATGCTGTCGTACAAGCTGGCACGCCATCGGCCTTTTTCCAAATTAAGATTTGGATTCTCAACAAGAAACTCCAAGGCGAGGAAGCAGCTCAGGTGATGTCTACTCTGGCTAGAACACTTCGTTACCCTTCCAAGGAACTTATGATAGCGTTCTTCGAGCTCGCTATGAACCCTGAGGTGCAACAGCAGGAACGTCTTAACACAAGTGCTTTAATCGCTGCAACGCAATTCATTCGCATGGGTCAAGTAAACAACGAAACCGCGCACAACTACTATCCGACACATATGTATGGCCGTCTCGCCCGCAAAAACGACCGATTTGTGCTGGAAAGCATCCTTCCACGTCTATCTGAGCTGTTGAAACAGGCTATTGAGGCTAAAGAATGGAGCAGGGCTCAGGTATATATTAAGGCCATCGGCAATTTAGGACACCCTGAGATCTTACAAGTATTTTCTCCCTACCTGGAGGGCCGTATTCAAGTGTCTACGCACCTACGCGTTCAAATGGTTGTACAGCTTCGCTCTCTTGCGGACCAAAAGGATAAATATACGCGTGCTGTTCTCTACAGCATCTTGAAAAACACAGCTGAGCCCTACGAAGTGAGAGTTGCTGCTATCTTAAACATATTCATGGCTCACCCAACTACAGAGATGATGCAAGTCATGGCCCAGATGACCAACGATGACGCCAGCGTCCAGGTTCGTGCTGCTCTCCAGAAAGGCATCCTTACTGCTGCCAGTTTGAAGGATCCTCGTTTCAGGCACCTGTAAGTAATTCATATTTTATTAATACCACCTAACGACAGTGGTTAAACTGCAAAACAGAAATATTAATGTACTTTAACTATTTCAGGTCAAGGACAGCTCAAGCTGTTAAGCATATCGTAAAGCCCGGTAACTTTGGTATGCGCTACTCTAACAAAAACTTCGAGGACAGCTATGTAAGTGACGACGAACAGGAATACTTGCAGGTAACATCTTACATTGGTGGCGATAGCAGTGCTATGCCTAAGTACCAGAAACATTCGTGGAGTAACAAAATCAGCGGATGGGAAAACACAGTAAGTTGATAAAGCATACGCTCCTTAAAACATTTTAAAAGTTTGTTTTTCCATTTTTTACTTTTACATTAACTAGCATTTACTTAACTATTTTTCGTTTACAGATTGGTGCTTCATTCTCTGATGCTCAGGAAATCGTTGATTTCATCAAGACAATGATGTATGAACCCCTCAAGTCTGATGCCACCCACAAGTACACCGCCCAAAGGATTTCTGAAATGCTTAACATCAAGCGCCAGCCCCAGGGACCACTCGAGGGTTCTCTCTTCTACTCAATCTCCAACCAGGAGAGGTTCTTCAGTTTCGACGAAAGTGACCTGACTAGACTGGTACAAGACATCATGGAGTACATGAAGGAAGTCGAGCAAGGTGTTGAGAAGCACTACACTAAAGTGTTCAACTCAAACCAGGTGTCTGTCATGTTCCCCATTGCTTCTGGTATGCCGTTCATCTACAAATACAAGGAACCTGTCGTAATTCACGTTCAGAGCAAAGCTAAGGGCACAATCAAACGTGACTCCAAGAACCGCAAAGACGTGTCCTTACTCATGGATAAGGAAATCCTGCTTACGGTTGCTAGAAACATTGATGGAAACGTTGGTGTCATGGACACCCTTAGCAACCAGCTTGCTAGTGCTGGAGTTGTCAAGAAGTACCAAGTGAATGTACCCGTCAAGCTAAACATTCAGATGCAATCAGGAGTAGCTAAAATGAAGGTGGAACCACTGCGCCCTGATCAAGACTACACCATCGCTCACTACAGCGTATGGCCATACTCTGCTAACCAGAAAAAGGATACTTTAGTGCCCTACTCTCAGGACCCTACTACCAAGATAGTAGAACGCCAAAGGAAAACACAATCCACTGATATGAAATTCGGCCAGCAAATTGGAACCATTTTCCAACTGCAAGGATACTCCTACTCTGCTGACGTCAAGAACGGTGGCAATCTGCTTCAGGCCCTATACAACATGGGTGACTTATTGGCTGTCAGAGACATCGCTTTGACGCACTACAACTTGAGATACCTTGGAAAGCAGTCGCAGAACAAGGCTGTCACTTTAACTGCTGCTTATGGTATGTTTAAATTTAAATGTGTAAATACGAGTAGCCTGTTATTTAAATAATTATATTTTCTGGTTAATGATTTTTTAAATATTGTTACAGACCAATTATTCAACCAGAAACAAAGCGGTGAACTCGGACATGCTGACAAGAGGAACGACGTTACGCCCAACAGCGGAGTCCGTCGTGAGGAGATGGTCAAGCGTGTTTCATCCGGAATCAACAGCGCCAGAGCCCAAGTGGTCGACGTCAGCGCCACATTCGAGGGATCCCTGAAACAGGAGTACGTGTTAACCGCTGCTATTGCCAATAGCCCTGTCGACCAGAAAATCCAAGCAGTTCTATTCGCTGGAGGAAACTCGGCCAAGCTGGGTAACGAACAGATCAACGCTGTCGTCAAAGTAACCAAGCCCGAAATCTCGCCTCTGAACTTCTTGGAAGCTTTGAAGAAGGACATGAAGATGACTTACGAAGCCGACATCAAGTTCGGTCAGAATGGAAACATTCACGTCCTAGGTAACACTGAACGCACCAAGAGAATGACCGAACAGCTGAAGAACGATCCTCTGGCTAAGTGGGTTCAGCAGGAGATTGTTAACGGCAACTTATACCAAGCTTCTTCCCACAAGTTGCTGATAAAGGCCCATGCCCCTGACAGCTTCAAGGCCTCAGTGACCTACAAGAACGTGAGCCCCGTGTTCATGAACTGGACTTCTCAAGCATACAACATCCTGAAGCAACTGAGCTGGAACACTGAAGTGAACCCGATGAAGAGGGTTGCTGACGGCAAACTGCAGCTGGAGGTTGAAACTTCCTACGTTGACAACACCCTGCGTTTCGAGATGACCTCACCTTCCGGTGTGGTCCGCATGGACAACGTGCATATCCCCAGGTTAACGGCCAACCTGGTGTCTGTCTACTCGCCCTTCAGCCTGATTGAGCGCATCGTTAACCACGAGACTAGCTATCAGTACCAGCGTAAGTACCTTTATAGGGTGACTCGTAATTAGTGACCGATACTTATACACGTGATTGTACTCATGATAACAAACAACTTTCCCAAAGAAACATTTTTTTATAGTCATAACATAACAGCCGTATGAAATTCTCGCGCGCGCGCCTGTGACCACTACCCACTGTTGTACAATCACGTGTTAAGTATCGGCCAATAATTACCAGTCACCCTATATATATTTTGAAAGTATAAGAATAATTGTTCATTAAATGATTAATTACAAATGCAAAGATTACTGTAGATAGATTGAAGAAATCTATTTCTTACTTGCAATAGTTCAACAACTCAATTGAGCATTACATTAATGCCTGCTTATTAATGATATCCTTATCCCTACAGCTTTCTGTACCATCGACGGCAGCAAAGTGAGAACCTTCAGCAACCGCACCTATGACTACGAACTGTCCCGCTCCTGGCATGTGGTGATGCAGGAGGAAGCCAACAGGGCGCGCGGCAAGTGGGAGGAGCTGGTCATCCTCGCCAGGAGACCCAGCCAGAAGCAGCAGGAGATCTACATCTCTTACAAGTGAGGGTTGATAAATAAATTACGAACTTGGTTTTGAAATGAAATCTCTCATAACTAGCGAAATTTAAATTAACATAACAGCCTGTATGTCCCCAAAGGGTTTGGCAGAAGGGTAGGTATCTATGCATACCTAGTACCTAAACCTACATAAATCCTTACGGGTAAACTTGTCCACTAGTACGAATATTTCAATGTAGTTAAAACTCAATATACTTAATGCTTCTATTTTGTTCTAGAACCGAAACCGGCAAGGACCTGGAAATCGAAATTATGCCCACGCAGTCTAACAAGCCTAACGTGCAGGTCAAGACCAACAGCAAGAAGATCTCTGAAGGTGACCTGACCATCTACTGGGATGATGTTGATGAAACTCCGCTTCTGCAGTACTTCACCCAAGAGGGTGTTCTGATGTTAAACCTCCGCGATGGACGTCTCCGTGCCATGTACGATGGGCAGCGTCTGGTGCTTACCACCCAAGACTACCGTACCACCACCAGGGGTATTTGCGGACAGAACAGCGGTGAGCCACGCCACGATTTCCAGACTCCTTATGGTGTAGTTAATCTGCCTGAGCACTTTGGTGCTTCCTACGCCCTTGATGTCGAAGACTGCAGCCCTAAGACACAAGGTCTGAAGATGGAAGCTCAGCAGAAGGCGTACCAGCCAACCCTGAAATACACCGCCATTCTCCGCTCCGACGAAGAATGGAACAAAGCTATCCAGCAGAGGCACCCGGAATTGGAATCTGAGAACGTTTACAGGACTAGGAGCTACGTGAAGAAGCATGGCCAGTGCCAACTGCAGCAGCAAGTGCAGTACTATGAGAACCATCGTGAGATCTGCATAACCACCATGCCTTTACCCTCCTGCCAGTCTCACTGTCACGGAGAAGGCTACAAGATCCAAGCTGCTCAGGTTATCTGCCATTCAAAGGCCGACCTGCAAATCAGAAATTACAAAAACCAGATCCAACAGGGTCAGAACCCCCAGGTTTCTGGTGTTCCTAAAGTGGGACAGTTCAGAGTACCCACATCGTGCAAAGCGTAAGAACTCTTCCACCTACCATCTATTAAGTAGGTAATTTAGTTAGTTATTGAAAAATACACGGCTTGAACTTGGACTACGAATAATATTTAATGTGATATTGTTATTAAACTATGTGTTCATATAAATTTTGGAGGTATAATATTTATGTATTCTAAATTCATTGTAGTATTATGTATCTAAAATATTATGTATGTAAAATATTTATTTTTATGTACCTATTTGTATTTATGTAATGACTTTATTTTGTATTATTATTGCAGTAGAATAGATTGTAAAGAGCAAATGAAAAAATCTAAAAAAAAAAATATATTGTAATACTATGTATTTCTAAGATAAATAAATTATAACAAAATCAAATAAAACTCCTTTAACTTACTACTAGCGCCACCTTCTGATAATACGACACACTTTAATTTCCACATAATTTCAAAATCATTCCAACAGATGGCAGTAAGCGCTCTAAGCAAATTTGCAAGCTTTTTTAGACAGTCAAATCCAAAACAAACAAACATAATGAAAATATAATTAACTGCTATCTACGAGAATAAATTGGGAAAAACCATCTTCAAAATTTTAATAACCTAGGATTTGTATGTACAACTTGTATTCATTTTACATTGAAAAAGTTTCGATATTCCGGAATTCCGGAAAACACCGCTTCCATCCAAAACTACCATCCATTTCATTATTTTTTATAAACTACATCTAAACTATAGATAGAACATAATTAAAATGGTAGATTGTAAATAAATCTGGTTTATTACCTGAGACTTCGGCGGACCACCAACAAAAAGAAGACAAGTATGATGTAAATAAACAGCGCCATCACGTCTGTTCTGTAACTGTTCTCAGCTCAGCTGTTTGTCAATGTCATTGATTTGATAGTTTCATGGTTAGAATTTACGTCTACACCGAATATTTTACAGTATTAATGTTATAGAGTATTATTTTCATTCCAATTAGCTAATAATTAGTGATTTTTATCAAATGCCAATCTCCAAATTTTTTGTGCCCGAACCCTGATCGTGTTTTGTTGTTTTTTCTCAATTTTGATTTATTTTTCGAACTGCATCCTGTGCCGCTTGAAACAAGTAAGTGGCCAGTCCAGTGATCTTAATTTAATTTAAATTTCATTTAACTTTACGTGTTTATCTATTCAAGTAGCTAACTGCAATTAAAATTATTCTAAGTCATCAGCCAATCGTAACATGGAAATATTTTCAAGTTCCTACAATAAACAAATGCACAGCCTGTTCATTTTAAATCATTGCCGAAAATTAAGTTTAAAAAAAAAACGTTTTCTTTTTAATACCTAATTAGTTTTTAGAAAGTTCGATCAAAAGATCGTTCAAGACAACCTAAAATCTATTGTTTGTGAGGAACACTTGCAGAAACACAAAATTATTATAATTTCCGCCTACTATCAGTACCAAGCAATACCTACCTCTGCAAAATGCTATTCTATATCTTAACACTCTCAAAACGAATCATGCTGATAATACCCAATCTTGCAACAAATATTGAGCCTTTACTGAAACTTATTTCATGGGCCTCAACTGTAAATATAATCAGCCTTTACTGGAACTCAGGCCATAGCATAGGTATGTCTCAACTCTAAGAGGATTAGGAAAGCTTCACATTTAATATCCCATGTCTTGGATTGCTACTGCTTCTGGACTATTCAATCCTATTTGGCAGTGGGGTGAATAGAGGGAAGTTGAATTGAGTCAAAAACATTGAATTTGTTCACAAAATTGAATAAATTTTAACTGTTTATTCTATTAAAATTAACAATTCAGATACCTTCACCATCATCATCATCAACTGCCTAGCCTTTTCCCAACTATGTTGAAGTCAGCTTTCATTCTGATACAGCGTAATACCAGTATTTTACAAGGAGCGACTACCTATCTGACCTCCACAACCCAGTTAGTACTGAGTAATAGGATACCCCTTCTTAACCCAGCGCTGTGCTGTGGGCCCCCCATAGCACAGCATCATGCTGAGTGGTAACCTGCTTGTCGCAGTCATGACGTGCAAGCTGTTAACTTTTTTTTGTTTCTGCCCTGTTTATAATATTTGTTAAGCGTTGTATGATTATTCTTAATTTATTTCTTTGTCTGCACGTCATGTCCCTGCAACTAATAAATATAATTTTCTTTCTTTGTTTTTTTTTTTCAATATTTTGTTAATTTTAATAGAAAAAATGGAATGTTTCGTTTTTATTTGTGCAGGTTTCCTTCACTGTATTGTTTAAGGATATTCAGCCTATAAGTATTTCCTCAGTGCTGGGATGCAGGCTTCCAGTCTTTGAGAGGGCGTTGTCTTCCACATGGGCCTAGTGTTGTGTTGGTAGATGACCCATGTCTGAATATTTGGATCTAGGACAAGCTGGTTTTCTCACCATAAATTCCTGTAATGTTTCCAGCGCAGTTGTAATAAAATAAATTATATGGAGTAAGTAGTCCAGGACCAGTTATAGTTTTTATTTATGAAGTCTGCGTGTTTTTGATGCATTGATGCTACAATATTATGACAAGTAAGGGGAGGGTGTTACCAATGAGCCACCACTGTTTTACAAGAACATTGAATACCTATGTGTCAATGCTGCTAATGGAAAACAAGTTCACGGATAGAAAAGTTATTCTAAAATTATTGTCAAACCTTTCAAACAGAAGTTGCCAAAAATTTTCTTTTTTCGTTATTTATTTACCGCGTGAAATAATTATAAAAAAAATATTATTTCCCTTTTTGAATCGAGTTTTGTTATCAATTTCAAGGGTTTTAATTTTTTTACACGAAACTCTAATTCTTATTTTAAAATAAAAGAAGCCTTAGTTACTCCTTATGACATCGTCTATCTGCCAATAAAAGTCCCGTTAAAATAAGTCCAGCCGTTTCGGAGATTAGCCGTTTGAATCGGATTTTGTTAACAATTTCAAGGGTTTTAAATTTGTTTGCACGGAACCCTAATCATTTTTCTAAAATAACAGTAGCCAATCATAGACCTTCAACAAAATCAGCTATCTGCCAGTAAACAAATTATTAAGTAGTTGACAATAATTATGACAGATGTTAAAATAAAAATACTTACAAAACATTTTTAATAGATAGAATTAGAATAAAATAAACAACACAATTTTTTCAGCATTAAAATAAATAAAAAAAATCAAAACAAAACATTTTTTAGTTTTAGAAATAATAGTAATAAACACAATTTCTCAGAAAGAATTGCATTATTCTTTATTACCCGATTTAGCAAGGACTTCAGGAGTCAGATCGGGTCGGATCAGTATGACAGGATGTGTTTTTTTTTCAAAGTATCTAGGTAGGTACCCCTACCTACTTGATAATATGTACGGAGTCAATATCATGTTTAGTTTGGTTTGTAAGGTTGCTGATTCACGCTTTTGTTTTAATTTTAAGTCGGTCCTTGGTATTTTTGTGAGGAACAATACTTTATCCCTAGTAGACAGGCTTCGGGTTTAGTTGCATCACTTTGCCTACAAATAAAATGGTGGATAATCGTGTAAAGTGCATGTTCTTGATCAAGACTGCAAGACTGTTTCTGATTCTTACTGCGTTGTTAGTGTAGGGTTTATACTCTAAATAATTCTTAATTACACTAATTAGGTAACCTAATCTACATTATTTACATGGAAATCATCAAAATTCCCGGCAAAGCCATAAAATTTGCGTTTTCCTCAAATAACATTAGTACAATCTGATGTAAATATTATGTGGTATTGCGTAAGTCATGCGTCATTGCCGTGCCCCTTCGCGGCGCACTCCCATTGGTCGGCGCACGCGACCTCCTGCACGTATGCGTGTGCGCAACCGGAATGCAAGTGAACGAAATGAAACGTGATGCTGGCCACTTTGACAAGCCCTTCGGCGGTTTATGTCACCGTTGCTAACTTGAATTTTATGGAGCTTTCAAAATCTTTTAACCAGTTCTGGGAGAACAGGTTGAAATTAGCATTTTGCTTTCGTTGGTATTCTTGAATAATGAAAGTAAATGCATGAGTGATTGAGTGCTGTATTCAGAAAATAAGTGTACAAGGTGGAAGCGAAGCCGACGTGACGCTAAAACGTTTACGTCTTCTGTACATCATTCTGAACTCCCCAAGAAACAGCTGTTTCCTACAAAACTGCATACCTACCTACACGGTCAAAATGCACAGCTGAATAATGTACTGAAGACATGGTAACCGTTTTTGCGCCGGTGTCCCTTCCACCTTGTACCTATGTTATAGGAAAATAAGGATGGCGTCATCCATTTAGCATTCTAGCCAAAGTACGTAGGTACCTAACTCTTCTACCCGTTTTCACCCACACCAGGTGACAACTGACACCTAAATTACATTACGTGTATACTTTATTATTAGTTTTAAGCTAGTTTATCATTGTGTAAAATTATTTTGTGTATTTTATCTATGGGCCTTGTTGCCTGATAATACAATGATTATTTAAATGAATGCCTAAGTTAAAGTGAGCTTTTGGATTTCTAACACTGCTCTGGAAGTTGAAAATACGACATTTCGGTGTCGCAGTGCTGTACCTAAATGCCTGTTCAGTTAGCTCTTCTGGAGCCTGAGTAATAGAGAAGTGTGGAAGAAGACATGCTGCGCGGACCCCAAATAAATGGGGATAAGGGCATGAGTTGCGTTCCTGACTAGAATTTAAAAAATCAGTAAGTACCTAAGTACCTACCTACTTTTTTTACGGCACTAAGAAATTAATGTATTCTTTAATCAAAATATTAATTATTTACAAACTACAAAACTATAATAGAAATAAATACCTATGTACAAGTATAAAAGGGTTACAGGGCGTCCAAAAATTCGTCCGCATCGCTGTCAACAGGAAAAGTGCCCAGAAGGCTGGCAGCATTACCACGTTGGATGGCAATGCTGATTCTTTGGCCAAAAAATAGGCCCGCCCTCTGGTCACGTGAAGAGTCGACCAACCGCTTGGCGATTTTCCGAAAAACTAGGTGGGCACTCGGACCCCATGGCCCTAGTGTTTCAACCCCAAACGGCTCAAACACATAACTACCAATTAAATTATTGTATTTGCGCCGTTTGAGGTTTTCAGCACCTGTAGCAGCCGCCCCAGCGCAGCCCACTGTGCTAGGAAGATGGGATGGCGCAAGGCCTACCCAACTTCCATGGCATTATGGTCATACCATCTGGTCTCTTCCCATCGACGCGTGCCAAGCCATTGGGTTCTAAGACAGCTGGCACCCCGGCGGTGACAAGAGCACAACGGATGAGATCATTAATGCTAGCGTGCCGCGCAATCCGACCTGCACTCTTACTGCATGAAAGGCCATGGTGTCCGAGGCAGTCGACTGCTTCACCACATTGACAGCGATGTGGAGCCCCACAAGGAGCGCCCAATCGCAAACTCGTAGTGAGCCGGAAGGTTGTGTCACCTAACATAGTGCCTATATTAGGTGACGGTAGTGCCTGAAGCCAGAGGCCCGACTCCCACTCACCCACAGCCAGTAGGCGGGCACGCTCAGCAGTATTGGTAGACGTATTAATAAGTTTATTCCGTACCAACCTGCAGAGCGGCTCATCCCACTGTCTCTGGGAAAACGGGTTCTCGGGCCGATCCGTATCCGGGCAAGTCACTTTCCAGGCGACCTCTGCGTCGGTCAAGCACGGCACTTCCGAGTCAACCAGGGAGAGAGCTAAAATTTTCCTGGTTAGCTTTTCAGTGCTGTGGACAGAGGACAGGAACCGGGTAAGCTTATACTAGAAATTTTGCGGACGCCGAGGCCACCAAAACGAATTGGTAGCGTGGCTTGCAGCCTACTTATAAATGTAATAAATTGCTGTTAAAAGTCAAATGACTGCCTAGTTGCTTAAAAAATGTATAGAAACTTGCTGTATCACGATTCTATCCATTCACGATTGTTCAGCAGTTTAGCAATCAAGATTTGAAACTAAAATTATCAAGTTTTCTTTCCATCGATTTACATAGACTTCTCACGTGCTTATCGTGACATCAAATTATAAACAACTAGCTTTTGTCCGCGGTTTCGCTTGCGTTAATTTAGAATTTGACAGTCAATTCGGGTTATAGGTACTCTGCTTGTAATAATATAATTCAATCATGATTCGAAAGACACGTGGCACCATCCATTATCATGAGAAAAATATTGTTGTTTTCCTCAGGAATTTAACAGTCCTTTTTTTGGTGATGAAAGGTACCCTACCCTATCCGTTTCTGCCCACCTGACAACGTATAATCAAAATTTCTGGATGATCGGTTCTGAGGTTTAGGCGTGAAAAGGTAATAAACAAACAAACTAACTTTCGCATTTATAATATTATACTAAGGATTAGTTATGATGATACATTTTATTACTCGTAGTCTGAATTAAACGTATTTTATTTTTTATTATTTATAAAGATTTCAATTTATCATAAACACATCATACGAGACTAATGAGACTCAGTGGGAACCAGAGGCCGATTAATCTGGTTAAAAGATTAACCGGTTCGACCTATATCCCATCATTATATCAGTCCGGAATCATCCACTGCTGGGTAAAGGTCTCCCCTTTTTTCTGCCACACTTCCCTGTTCTGTCTTTTTTTCATATGTTTCCTGCAACTTTGACGATATCATCGACCCAACGAGCTTTAGGACGGCCCTGGTTTCTTTGGTTTACCTTGGCCACAACTCGGTCAAAGCCTTGCTACATCAGCCATCTCCGCGTCATATGTTAGATTAACCACTATACCCTTAATAATATATGGGTTAACCATTTAAATATTGCTGATTGACCAGAATGAAAGAGGCAAAGCACTGGGTACTGGCTAACTCCGTCACTTTCTTGCATTATTTTTATGTACAGATGCCAGCACATCAAGCTACTACAATCTGTCAAATTTCTTTAATGGATTTTCAACTTTATCGCATGTGAAAAAAGTGATGAATACGTTGATGGATGGAGAGGGAGAGGAAGACCAAAGAAACGATGGATGGATTGTGTGAGGAATGATATGAAAAATAAAGAAGTAAATGATAGCGTGACAGTTGACAGAAGAGAATGGAAGAAAAAAACGTGTTGCGCCGACCGAAAAATAAACTCTGTGACTGAAGCGGTTAACCTTTATTCTAGGGTTTTTCACCGAACCCTAAAAAATACTCCAATTGAATCCTCTATACCGGTAAACTTTTCGGGCCCTGTCATTGAGACCAAGCATTGGTAAAACGTATCAATCTTCATTCTCATCATCATCCTATAGAAATCCACTGCTGGAAGTAGAATGGTTCAATTGCTCGCCATGCATGTAAATCCTCAAAAACTCGTATCCAGCTGCAACCTTAAGAAGATTATGCCTTTACTTAGCTTAAGATAAATCTTCAAGGTTAGCTACATTCAAGACTCCTTACCTTACTACCAGATCCTTCTTGAAAAATGCCAGTAATTAAAAAAAAAGTAATTTAAGGGAAATGGCATTTCAGTTGATAAGGGTCAAACCCATATTGGAATGGAGAACATTTTTCTAGCTCTCGAAAAAAAAACATTTAAATTAACGATTGACCTTTACCAGTTTATTTCGTAGCCAACAATGCTAATTTTTCCAACCCGGATCTTTTGAATGTCACTTGTCTATTTTCGGCTTTTCGGTTTTAATTCATCTTTAATCATTTTTCATAACTTGTTGTTCACTTCATTTAAGTACCTTAAATTTATAAATAAATTAACCTGCTTATTTGACATTACATTTGTTGAAATATCCAAATACTTAAAAATTGAATATATTTTGAAACTCAGCGCTAAAATTACGATGTAAACTGTGGTTTTCGTTCTCGGTCTTTATAGTGCCCACTGGATTCAAGACCCCTCCTTATGAAACCCAGTGGACATATGCACTATCTGTGCGAGAACCTCACATTATTCTTCTCTTCGATATGCCAGTTTCCTTGGCACCGTTTGGTTTGAGAACTTATTCATTAATTTCTGCTGCTTCCAAAATAACTAAAGTATCTTCTGAAAAGATGAAAGAAGACATTCTTCTGCATCTCATAATTTACTTCATATATCATTATACTACCTCTATCATAAAGCTGGTCATAAGTTTCTCAGCTAGATAAGCTACCTGGCTCTAATCACGTATACGCGCCCATCGGCGTGCCATCGCTATGCCAAACTTTTTTAAGTAACGGTCACAGTCACCACTTTGACTCAAGTGATCAGTGTAAGCTGATCACTATTAGAAACGAATCAATCTGTTCTATTTTTAATGAGGATACTGAGTTTTTTTTTACATTTCTCATATTAGACCCCTTACTTCTAAGGAGGTTTTTATCGGTACATTAGAAATCTAAAAATAACTTAAATAAAACATCAAAACAATATTCCCGGAAGAGTTAACAGAGGTCAACCTACCATTATTCTGCTATTTATTGTTTTCAAGTCACATGTAATTGGGGACGAACTAGATGTCATCGACCGGTCATAAATAAATCTAGAACAATCTTGAGAACTTTTTGATAGAAACTTCAATACTACCCGATCAGGAAATCGAATTCAGGACCAAATGCTTAGTAGTAGGTAGTGCTTGCGACCATTATACCAACGAGATAAATAACTTCGAGTAATTTGGTTCTTTCGAATTTGGATAGAAAGGACTTTTTTCTCCGTTCTCAATATGTAACTTATTCAAGGGGATACCCCTTGAATCCCTTGTTAAGTCCCTTGAAGTTAGTTACAAGTTAACTTAATTTTAATTAGATAAGGATTCCTTCAAGTTTGGATCAAATATGGTTTTTTTCTTGATTCTCATTTCGCGGTGCCCCTTGCCTGGTTGTTTGTTGTGTTGGGCTACGTGTTCAGCATTATTTGTTCTGTCTCAAGTGGTGCGGTAG
Organism: Eurois occulta; assembly: GCA_950022335.1. Taxonomy (NCBI): domain Eukaryota; kingdom Metazoa; phylum Arthropoda; class Insecta; order Lepidoptera; family Noctuidae; genus Eurois; species Eurois occulta. The sequence goes on from OX465502.1 coordinate 11,144,858, forward strand.
CCTACGTGACAGTACGCACTGCATCTGATGACTAAGCAGACTAAATATAAATCACCTTACTACGGGAGTTCTTTGAAACGCTTACGTTTATTTCTGAGCAATCGTGATTCTGGGGATGGGACTTGTGTTGACGGCGCGTGTTTTGGTTGGTTGTAATATTGCTAGCAATCGTTGGTCACGTCTGATGTTATTTATAAAACTTGATTAAAGTATTTAAATAAATAAATGTAGAATTAATTCTGTCTGTCTGTCATCTTTTCTCGCCTTACCGGCTTTACGGATATCGCTGAAATTTAGCTCACTGGATACAGAACAGTTGGTGGTCATCATGACATAGGATACTCACAGGATACTTATAGGGTGGAAGGGACACCGGACACCGACGCACAAACGATTACTATTTATTTTGTACATCATTCTGAACCAGAAATTTGTCTTCGTTCACTAAAGAAAATTCAGTCGTCCCATTCATTTTGCCCGTGTAGGTACCAGTGGCGAAGGTTCCATACAACTCGATTGCTACCGGATTCCTTTTGAAAAATGTCACAGTCAGTATTCTATAGTCAAATAATATAATCACATTAAATATCTCCGGCTTACCTCTTACAAAAATTTACCCTTCGCTACTGGTAGGTACTTACTGCATTTTTGTAGGATACAGCAAATTTCTTTTTAAATTACCAAATAATTATTCTATGGGAATTCGGAACAATGTACTGCATAGTTGCATACCTACGTGGTAAGCGTTTGTGCGCCGGTATCCGTTCCACCTTGTATATTTATTTAAATTTCGAACACAATAAAGGTAAAAAGGCGGACATTTGTCTCGGTAGTACGATCCTGTGGGATAGTTCCCGCCCAAAAGCGAGCAATGTCGCGGCAAAAGCTAGTACACTGTGTAGCCCCAATTTCAATCTGCAATCGCAACGATTTATCGATTACTGTTAACGATTTACATTTCTATTTATAGTTATGGCTGATCAGCTAATCAGCAGGTGTGGTTACACCTGTAATGACATATATGCCAAAATTGTCAATTAAGTAATAAAACTTTATTCATGTTATTGAAAATACATATGTAAGCTAAATTGCCATAAACTACATAATAATTTACTTTGAATGTTCATTGGAACAAGTTCAGTCAGCTATATAAATAGAATAGAAGATGTATTTGCTTAAAAACATGGTATAAAAAGATGGTAAAATACAAAAAAAAAACAAGAGCATACATGTTTTTGCACAGTGATAAGCGTACAAAATTTTCAAGACAATATTTAACCTTTAATGTGGGATTAACGCTGTTAAGATAATCTCTATTTCTTCAGAATAATAGCGCTGTGACTTTTTTTGTAAATGTTTCAGCACAATACTGAGATATCGGCCTTTTGGTCTCGTACAGGACCAATTTCATTTGTTTTATCTATTTCTTAGGTTTACTTTTTTATATAATTTTGTTTTATTGTTAATTCAACCATTTTTTTGTTAATCCTGTGTGAGTCTAATCATTTTCTTTCTTTCTTCTTTCTCGTGTAGATGATTCTTTTGTGTTAGATTATCTTCGACCAGAACCTGGTCCTGAACTCTCAGGCATTACCTGATTAACTGAAAGCTGCTACGTTCTGTATACCTTTTACTTTCTCTCATCAGTATTAACGCAAAATACAGGGTGGAACTGTGGAAGGGACACCGACGCGAAAAACGATTATCACATATTCAGTATCTACATCATTTCGAACTTATTAAAAAAAAAATCTGCGGTTTCCTACAAAAATGCAGTACCTACACAATCAAAGTGAATGAACAGCTGATTTATTTTGATCGCTTTAAGTTAACCGTTCGTGCATGTCCCTTCCACCCTGTAGGTACAGTGTGCCAAATTAGACGTACGTTTTAAGCAAACAGCTTATGTGACAATCAATTGTTTTCGCGTCATGCTTGACGCAAATTATGGGTCTATACTGTTTACGTCAACCATACCAATAAAATCACCTACTTCCTCTGCGAATTTCGCCTTTAATGCAGTACTGTAAGATTCTATTTCGTTTCCATGGGTGTTATTGGTATTCCTATCAGAAATTGTTTTATTATACCAAGGTCAGTGCTCATGTCCTGGTCTGAATCAATTTGTGTATCATCATCCATCTTATTTCAGACTAGACAGGTTGGATATTAATTTCAATTTCAGAATATGTAATGTGATCTTATTACGCATCTGAGTATTTAAATGACTAGATGGAGCTATTTTTATTAGGTATTTATGGTGATAATTGGGGTATAAAAAAGTCTATGGTTGTAAGTTACGGTTGCCAATTTTATACCAAAGCTAATGCTGTGATTTGCTACAGCATTATTCATTAGAATTTCTAAAAGCTACTGGAAATACTCAAAAGCTTTAGGCAAGATCCTCGCCCGGCTGTGGGACTGTGAAGAGGTTAATTAAAAAATAAAAACCACTTAATGAAATTATCGCTCCATGATTATCGTTGCGGAATTCTGTCTTCTGTCCAGTTCCGCCTCGTCATCATCTGCCTAGCCTTTTCCCAACTATGTTAGGATCGGCTTCAGCTGAATACCAATATTTTACATGAAGCGACTGCCTGACCTCAACAACCCAGTTAGTGCTAGGTAATAATACGACACCCCTAGGTAAGACTGTTTCTCAAACTTTCGGGCCACTGAATACCTGTAACGACTGTCAAAGATCTACAAATGACAGCCGGGACCGATGTGATTAATTTATGATACGAATGTGTCAAGAGCGCCTGTTAAAATAACTTTCCATTAAAATGACTGTGCCCGAAGATGGTTCAGTTAAACTGGACCTACGCAATGGATCTTCAGGCCTGCTTGCATACCCTGATTCCCAGAATCGCGATATTTATCTCAATTATTGGTCTCAAAATGCGACGCAGTTTCTTTCTGACGTACATATTTCTATTTCATCATCAATTACTGTTCCACGCCCATGTTTCCTGAGTTCACATAGGAGTCAATTACTTTCATGTTTGTATTCTACTGATTCAGTATTTTTGACGTCTTCGTCTTTGATTGCTCCAAGGTCATCAATCACAGCCTTTGAAAAATTAAAACATATTTTACTTCATTGTTATTGATCTTTTTTTAAGTGATATTAGTGAGTTCGAAGTTGTTTTCGTTTCTGGCACATAGCTTATATTTGAGTTGTACGACGTGTGTCGCACAATTAATTTTACTCTTATAATACTGGGTTGAATATAGAAGGCAAAGAAACATTGCTGTTGCTTTGCACATCACAAACCAGAGGGCCTAGTCAAGAGGATATCGCCCTCAAACTCAAAGAGTTCCGTTTTTCACTTTTCCATCAACATTATCGATGTTATAGGTCCTCAGTACCACAATGTCCAACCTTCTGTCCTCCCTCGCAATAAAGTTTTTCTCCACACCTCTCCCAGTAACGCAAAGAGCTCATCGATCAAATTGTTTACGACAAGACACCTTCCTTAGCGGAAAGTGCCGATGTATACACTGCAGCGATTGATCTCTGACATGTGAAGTTTACTTTACGTCTCTATGGCCATGTAAACTGTCTACTTACCTTGATTCTTCGCGGAAAATTTGGAGGAACTATTAGGTCCAGCCAGATGTTGCTAGGATTCAAATGCTCAATGTGTTATTTTCGTTGTGATCCTGATGAATGTTTATAACATGAAGAATAATAGGTTATGGACCTATAATTTTCTTCAAAATGCATAGCATGCCTGTTCGATCCTTCCAAAATAATACAGTGTGATGAAAAGTGTAATACAGTATGGTGAAAAGTGTAAGTACTAAATTGAGGTGATGTTTGGAAAAATGAGAAGCAGTGGTCCTTGCGCTGTGTAATTGTTACCATGTAATATTCTATCTTATGCTGATAAGTTAAAATAAATGATGCCTGATTTGTCATTTTATCTGAAACGATTATGAAGATAAGATTTGTGCTAAAATTGAAATTATCTAAATTTTTGTGAAATTATTACTGCAACAAATGTAGATATTTGTAAGTGCGATAAAGACAAAATGCTTCTGATGTGATAATATCCAGAATTGCGTATTGCAATAAGGGATCTGAATTTGTTTTAGCATTAGTTTTATGATCTGATAACATTATATGGATGTCAAGGTCTACACTGATGTGCGGATAAACAATAGCAAAATTGTTGCTTATCAGTAAGATAGAAATTGAATCATTATGAACTTGAAGCATAGTAATACGCAGAAATGTCTGAAACGTTGAAGTTTCCAACATCATCATCAGCACATACCTAGCAGTCTGATGCTGAACATAGGTGATAGGCCTCCCTAATCACACGTTGTTAATTCGATCCTTGGCAAATCGCATTCATCTCAAGCTTCCATATTTGAAGAATTGTGCCATCTTTTTTGTGTATATGATATTATTATGCTCGTTTTAGGCCACTATCTTACCTATGATACTCCTGATAGTGAACGATGATGCAATTGACTGTGATACTCATGTGAAGAAGATATTAGAAATCTATGCACTTCTTCGTGTCGCTGTTACTTCAAAAAAGATAATGACCAAAATATATGGAGCAATGGTGCCTTTTTATTTTTTCAGTCCGGACTGCGTTTAATCGCCTTTTTCAGGTTGACTTTTCATATAATGTTACAGTTATATGAAAAGTCAACCTGAGAAAGGTGATTTCACTGACAGGCTAGACTGAGCTTCGATCTTTACCGCCATACAAAATTCTATTAGTTACCTTTGTCATTTTCTCCTATGTGTGTGTATATAGTTTTGGTTGTGCCCGCAAAAAAATTAAAATACCAATTTTGGCATCGGCTTTTGTGGGTCCAAAACTTCGTCACTTCATTCCACGGCGTCGTCAGTGGCATCGCTCACTCGCACTTTAACTGAATTTACTGAAAACTGGTCTTCTCCAAATCAATCAATTCAATTTCATCTCTTTACATGAACGTTGAAGCATGACCAAGTTAGATAGTTACACTGTATTTACTAATAGAGTTCAGTCTGTTGTTGTTGTCTTGGAAAATTGTTTTTGCGCCCTTGACTTCTGGATCGATTTACATGATATAACTTAGTGCTTAGTGTTTATCTTTCGACTTTGCTCACTTTGTAATAATTGGGTCTAAGTCTAGGCCATGTTATTCGCTCACTTTATCTATTGCTAGCCCACACTGTAACCAGTTTGATTTGAACACACCATCTATTTGGATAACTTGTTCTGGTAATAATTATATTGCAATTTGACATTTTATTTTTTAAAGGAATTTAGAGGTTTTGTTTTATTAGAGATCTAGCCGTTAATTAACAAGTCCTGTTTCGTATTAATTTGTGTTATTTAAATCGTCTGCTTGGTCTTTACAATTCCTTAAATAGACTAGGCATGATATTTAAAGGCACAAATTTTTCAATTGACTGCACGTTTGGCGCAGTGGCTGATCGATTGGCTGCTGCGCTGCGTCTCGCGGGTTCGATCCCCGTACGAAACAAATATTGTATGGCCTACAGTTGTTACTATGTAGTTGTTCCGAGTTTGGCTATTAGTGTTATGTAAGTTTAAATGATTGTAAACGCACCCACGATACAAGATAAAGTTCTTGTGTGGGGAAAAGTTTAAACAAAAAAATGTTTTAGAACATACAGTGCAAATGTATGTGCTGGTAAGTCGGTTGTAGTAAAGACAAGAGGGTCGAAACAAATTAAAATCTAAAAGCGTTTTGTATTATATTCTACAATGCAAGCTTTGCTAGCTTTTGTCAACCTGTTTGACTTTTCTACCATATTATGTAGTTTTCTCAAGCCGTTGGTCCCGGCTGTCATTTGTAGTTGTCGTTACAGGTAGTCAGTGGCCCAAAAAGTCTGACAACCAGTCTTACCAAGGGGTATCGTATTACCCAGTACTAACTGGGTTGTGGAGGTCAGATAGGCAGTCGCTCCATGTAAAATACTGGTATTTAGCTGCATCCAGTTAGACTGGAAGCCGACCCCAACATAGTTGGGAAAAGGCTATGCAGATGATGATGTAGTTTTCGACTTTACTCCATACAAGTGTGTGTATGAAATCATATCCTAACACCCTTAAGCAATACGTCCTTCCAAACTGTTATTAGTTTATGAACAATCGTATTTGCAACGTTTAAAGACATTTTGGCCTACGCAAACATACATAGTATTACGTCATTTACGTTCTAATTATTTAGCTGACGGTGTGGTCTAACCTTTCTCTAAAACTAATTGCGTCATTATTGTTTTGTTTGTGAAAAACACTGATTAATGATTATGCAGCGAATACATAAATTCACCTGGGTTAGCAAAATGCGTTGCTTAAAATAGTGTGTAAAATCTCGTACATTTTTCCTGTCAACCATCGCGCTGTCATCTTTATCATTTCACCCTTATCTCATTTGGTAATTTTTACGTGGTATTAAATTGTGCATCATGTGAGAATTGATTTAAAAGCAAAGTGAGTGAATCATAGCGTCACGGTTGACAGGGGAGAATGAAAGAAGAAACCGTTTTGCGCCGACCCCAAGTGACATGGGACAAGGAATGGAAGATGATGAGGAAATTATGCATACTGTACTGCGTATCACTATTTTGTTTTGCATGGGTAAATAATAGGTTTATCAGAACAATCAGTCTTACTTAGTTAAAATATTTCACGTTCAATTTATCGGTTGCGCGTGCGGCGCGGAATAAAACCGAGCCAGCCGTGATAACGGTTTGATTGTTGAAATATCTAATATCATCAAGATCTGGTTATCAAGATTGTTGAACTGATTGGTGTAGTTAAATTTTGCTGTGTAGGACTAGATAAGAATGGACAGACTCACGTGTACTTGCAAGTGATTTGAAATGAAGAAGAGATCGAGAGCCATTTATACAAATTAAGCTTAGCAATTTTTGAACTTCAAAGAGTACATAAGACGCTCGAAACATCCGCCCTTTGCCACTTCCTATTATTTTAGCTGGAAAGAAGAAGTGGTAGAGCAAACCCCCCTGGACCACATCTGTCTAGGTTAGAAGAATTAATAAACCTCACCCTAAATCAAACTTTGGCGTCAATCGTTGGACTTTCGTGTTAACCAGACTCGGGTTGTGAAGATCACATAGGCAGTTGCTTGGTGTAAAATTTTGGTTTTCAGCTGCATCCGATTGGACTGAAACCGACCCTAATAGTTGAGAAAGCTGATAAGTGTTGACAACGGACAGATGGTGTTGGGTTATAAAGATGTTTAAAGACTCATAGACCTGCATCGGAAAACTTCACATCCAAATCAATCTCTAGTAATCAGAGGTTTAATAATAAGAAGAAGAAAGAGAGAAGAAAGAATCAGAGAAAAATGCTTTCTCAACAAAAAAAACGTAACTGTTCCAAAGAAATCCGCTTCCTTGCAATCATTTTAACATAAGACCTTTCCAAGTAGACTACCAAGCACGTCCTATTTGCCCGTAACCGTCTATTGCAACTAGTTTGCAGTCTAGCGCACGAGGTCACTCACTTTCTAAAGGATATAGACTATGGTGTGATACAGGAGCGGGTATAGCAGTTAGCTATGTTGGGAGAAATTGTACTGGTTGGTGTGCTTCGATGACATAGTTATTGAGAGTAAGTTCATTGAAGGTGGATCTATATTGTCCACTAGCTTTTGCCCCAAACTTATAAACTTAACCTCTTTATAATATTTGTATACTTCCCTCCTATTTGGGGATAATATTTTGGTGTGTCCTTGGGGTCCGGATACTCCGCGTTGTCCCAAGAGCTAGGTATCTTCTTTATCTATGCAGTGTGTTGCGATGCCTCAGCTGTTTTACGATGAAATCAACCCGTAAACGAAATAATAAAAATCGATCACTTGTTTGTGATAAAATGAGAAAGAAACACTTGTACGTTTGGCCTTGGGAGAGCCATTTTGAGCGGTTGTTAGGTGATGTCATCGAAGAAGCTCCACAATATTCTTATTACTAGCTACAATCTTCATATGAATAATGTATTAAGTTGTAAAAAAGTCTTTAAATATTTAATCCTCTTCGAAGATAATGGTATATTTTTCGCAAACACAGAACCGCTTCGTCATACTATCAAGCATGAAACGTCAAGTATAGAGTTAGAGAGCCACCATTTGAACTTCGGAACCTCGTGAAATTAGTCATAAGTGCATGAGGAAAAACAACACAATTTATTGAAAGCTGCTCATATACAAGATGATTTAGGTATAGAATACATTTGAACCCGTTTCCCTACAAGTCAACAAATGAGATGAACTGATAACCATAAAGGAGGATGAGATAATATGACGTAAAAACCTAACCGGTTAAAACGACCTGCCACAATCTTAAGTTGTTGAGCCCTATAGTACTACATTTATAATCCCGTTTTCTGTATGAGGAATGAGCTTGGGGTAGCTTTGAAAGAACCGGTTGTGGAATGTCATTACATACATGCAGCCACGTGGACCAATGACCCGAATAAGGAAGCTAAGATGCCTAAGAATATGAAAGACCGAGTTTTGCCAATTGGGAGAGACTGGACTACTGGAAGGATAAGCTGACATAAATTAACCATGATACCTAGAAGCAGAAGTGTGTTTGTGCATGTGCCTGTGGCTTTACAGTTTAGACAAACAAATGAGTCCAAAGGTGCAAAAAAAATCTTATCATGACGTACGTGCGAGTACGTAGTCATCACTACATTTGGAATTTTCGGCATTGTCATTGACTTCGATTATTGATTGAGGTTCTTTAAGATTATTTTTAAGTAATCGGGAAAATTACTATAGTAGTAATACATTAAAATTGCACCTGCTATCTTATTTGGTTCAGCGTCAGATGTATTACACATTATTTAATTGTAAGAACAGCATTTATAATGCTCTCTTTGCCCTTCACGTTCAAAATGAAACTTGTTATGATATCAACTTACAAGATAAACACTCAATAAACTATTCATAAATCGCTATCAGCTTCACTGTGGCTATAGTTTTTCAATAAAATGCGTGCGCCCGCGCCGATGACGTCACAGAGGCGCGATCCAGCCAGCCAATCACCGGCCGCCGTTTCGGAGGCTTGCCGAACTGTCATGGCCGCCGTTTGTTTGTGTGTGTGCTGGTGAATGCACAGCTAGGGGCCTGCTGTGTCGATAATGAGTTGAATTTATTGTTTTGCGTTTAGAGTTACCCTCTCTGTTGTGAAGTTTGTGTGTTATCTGTTGTGTTTATACGAGTTCAAGGCGAAGGTTTCTTAAGAGAAGGTAACCTTTATCTGAATCATTGTATGGAACTTCATACGCAGGACATAGTGGGAATAGTAGAGTCAGAAAGCGTTATTGCGTCAAGGCCTATACACTCTCAGAGGATGTGTTGATTTGATGTTGGAACTATAAATATAATAATTAATCAGTTCACGCACAACAATGATTACTTGCATCACAATATTGTTATCAAATAGTTTTCTAAATAACCTCATTACCTCCTGAAAAATAATACCTGAAATACTTACTTATACTTATGCAGCATCGGGCCCACGTGTCGGAAATCGTTAAGGTCAAAGGGTATCCTCGTGCTTAAGTGGCCACAGGTTGTGACGTAGGACATGCAATATCGCAAGGTTCTCAATTCCGGAACTGAGTTCCAATACTGGAAATCTGATTCCGGAATTCCGGAACTGGTAACTTTTGAAGTTTGTTTCAAATTAAACAAGATTTATAATTATATCAGTCTTTTAATTATTTTCAGTAACTAATTAAACATATTTGGTTATCTTTCTCCCTTATTACTCTAATTAAACATCGAATCAACAAAAAATAAATAAAACAAACAAAAAAATCGAAAAATCAAGAAGGCTTATAAATCGCACAATAGACATAAACATTAGTAAAAAAATAAAAACATACGATATTTGAATCGTAGTATGTATCACGAACAATACATACTACATAGTCTCCTTCCAGTCTTAACATTTTCATTATGAAGTGAGATAGCATAAAAAATTAAAAAGCAACATATTGAGATCAAGTTAAAAACAATAATTATTTTTCCTTTGAGAGGACTCGTTGTTCTTGAAAATATGTTCTCAAGAACAATAAAGCATCTAACATTTTGTCAGAGAGTGAACTTCGTATTCGGTTACAAAAGTAGCCAGCACAGGAAAATACTCTCTCACTCTCCACACTCGTTGGTAGAACGCATAAAATGTACTTGTAAGCTTCTGTCAGATACACGCCTCGGTCTCCTCCGTTATCATACATAGCTTTTTCTAATTTGACAAAGCCGGCGAGGTCGAAATTTGTCGAGAGATTCTTAATGATTTTATTGCATTTATCTAATTCTTTATCGAGCTGCTCTTGTAAAGTTGGTACATTATTTGTTACGTCATCATCAGAAGAATCTAGTGCGGAGGGTTGTGCAGTTGTAGAGTCGATGGGCTCGCTAGTAGTTTTGAACTTTAGCTGACGTAGTAAATCGACAATTATCTCGGAAATTTCTTCATTATTGGGCTTGGGAAAGGTATCGTCCTCTGCTTGTGCAAAGAAGTCTTGCGGATTGTGTAAATAGTGGAGCACACCTGCTAATAGTAATCTTCTTTGTTCCACAGACTAGTTTGGTTGAGTTCAGAAAAAAATATATAATCAAAATATCAAAAGTTAATGAATATCGGAATTCCGATATTACTCCTCTCAATTCCGGAATTGAAATACCAGAAAAATTGATACGGAATTCCGGAATTACGAAATTCCGGAATTCCGGAATGCATGCCCTAGTTGTGAGCGCATGCAGACGACTCAGGAACTCATTTCCTTCAATCAAGCTTTTAACAGACTGACATACAGCGTGTTGTTATTTTTTCACTACATGCAGTGTGGAAAATTTTCAGTCTCAATCAGTCGGTGGTATTTTAAATGCACCATTGATGATGAGTTAAGATTAAGATGAACTTTGGTTCAAGTTCGTTGGCTAATCAATACCTAATACATTTTAGAAGACCCGTGTCTTCTTTCATGTGTCATTTACGTAAGGAACAATGTTTAAATCAGTGGTGGATAATGATTTTCAGCAAGTGAAAACCTTACCCCTTTGTAATTTACTGTTCTTCTGACAATGGAACGAGCGGGCTGTAAAAATATTTTTATAATTTCCTCGTTATGTATCAGTTAATTCAAGTGAAACATGCAAAATTGATTGCATGCACTTTGATTAGAAAAATAAATAAGTATTCGTTTTGCAGATTGCAACACGGAATTTACCTTCCGTGTTGCAATCTGCAAAACGAATACTTAGATGACATTGTTAGTCCATTAATTATAAGTGTTGAATTGTCGATAATACTTATTAATGATTATATTAAGTTTACTTTTAACTTGATTGAACACTTGAAAGGTAATGTTTGTTTAACTTTTGCATTGTTACTTCCTGAAGAAACTGTTTAGGCCCCCGGAAGATTATGAGAAGGCCCTTAAAATTACATGACGAGACACTGACATGAATTGCCATATGACAATCATTTTCAGAGTTTCTCGTACTTTTACAACGACTAACAATAAGAGAAGATTTTCGGTAGCTGTTGTCTATGAAATACGTTTTTTAACCTTTTCATCAGTTTTTTTTTCTGAAACTTCTTTAGAATAGAATAGAATAGAATTTTTTTTTTTTTTTTTTTTTTTTAGTTGCACGTGTTTTTGCTCAGCATATTTATTTTGATTCAGCCTGTTTTCCTTACTTCATGTGCAGTTATTTCCATAAGATTAATTCAATGAAGGAAAGGGAGGAGGGCTTTGACTAGGCATGGGACCATTATAAGGGCATTCTTTTTCTACTCATAACCCTATTGATTGTAAACCAAAAACAAATGGTTGCTTCTAAGTTTTCTCAAGTTCTTTTTACTATGAAGGTATATCCCTACCTTTACAATACTACTGATCCACAGACTCAGCAAATGATAACTTTCCCTGATCAACCAAATACAGAGTGCTGTGGGAAAGAAACTGACACTCACAAAAAACAGTCAAATCACAATACCAACATTGAATATCCCAGAAATAGTATATTGAACGCTAACGAAGCGTCGGTGAAAGGCCGAAAGAATATTATAATTATGGCAGATCACCAAGGAAAAATGGTCCAGAGTTTATTGCAAAGTTTGGTTGGAGACGACTATTATGTAACTTGTATGTGGAAACAAGGAGCAAGACTCCGCGATGTGTTGAACAGCTTTAAAAGTGAAATGCTAACGTTATCTATGGATGATTACATAGTTATAGCTGGTGGAACAAACGATGTAAACCCGCGTGAATTTCAATTTAACACTATGAAATGGCTTGAATCTGCTACAAACACAAACGTCATTTTCACGGAAATCCCTTATAATAGGTTCCTTAATGTTAAGAAACTCAACTATGAACTGAAGTTTATGTGTAGCAAATTTAAAAATGTACAGTACCTAGACTTGGATTTTGAAAAACATTTACCAAGAGGCATACACTTCAGTCTCAATTTATGCAGGTCTTGGTTAAGAGAGATATTGCGTATAGATTATAAACTAAAATCAATATCATACAATAAAACAAAAATATTCACCACTCATAAAAATATGGTGAATAGTTCCACACAAACAGACTTCATTGATTCTAATATTAATCATGATACCTTAAATTATAGCAAACACGAGCAAAATGAAAACCAAATTATAGAGACTAAGAACATAGTTTCTGAATGTTGTACTCCATCGATGTCACCAAAATATAACAATTTTTTTCGTGTATAATCACTTATATGTATTACATCAGAACATTAATGGTCTAATAGGTAAATCAGATGAACTTTCGTTATACTTGGACGAATTGAACCGTAACAATAAACATGTTGATGTACTTTGTATCACGGAACATAATATGATAAATGAGGATACTTATTCACTGAGAATTCCCAATTACTCGTTGATTTCATCTTACTCTAGGCACAATAGAAATGGAGGGGCGTGCATATTGGTACATGATAATCAAAAGGCTAAAATCTATGACATAAAGGAACACACTATGACAAATATTTTAGAGTGTAGTGCCATTGAACTTCCAGAGCATAATACTATTATAATCAACATTTACAGACCCCCTAGCAACAAACTAGAAAAGGTAAACGTATTTTTTTCTAAATTTAACGAAATACTCAGCAAAACTTGTTTAAAAAATAAGAAAATAATTATATGTGGTGATTTTAATATCAATAGACTAAAAAGAGATAAAATGGTAGTAGAATTGGAGCAACTACTGGCTAGCTATAACCTTACACTAATGATTAACGAACCCACGCGATTAAGTAGTAAAACATGTATTGACAACTTTATCTGTAATAAAAAGGGCTCCAGGTATGAAATACTGGATCTAGCACTGTCGGATCATACTGCTCAACTGCTGCAATATCCAGTCAAAGAAAGTCTTAACATAACCCATTGGTACACACAAAAACGAGACTATAGCGCCTCTAACATAGATAAGTTCATTCAAAGTATCCAAAATCTCGCCTTTGATGAAGTTTACAATGCTGAAACAGCGGATGGTGCTTTTAGCGAATTCCATGATTTATTGAGACTTTTCTATGATCTCTGTTTTCCTTTAATAAAAGTCAAAGTCCCTATAAACAAACGACCACAATGGATATCAAAAGGCATCAGGGTTTGCTCCAAGCGTAAACGTCAATTACTTTGGAAATACAGGAAATCACCAAGCCAACAATTTAAAGATTCATACAAAGTGTATAATAAAAGATTGAAAACAATAATTAAATTAACCCAGAAATCTCAAAACGATTACTATATTAAAACCTCAGCAAATAAAGTCAAAGCTACGTGGAAGGTTATAAATAATTATAAAACAAATGTCAACCAGCAGTTTAAAAAAATTGACAAAATAACTGTAAATAAGATACCAATCACAGATCCAGTTGCCATAGCTAATGAATTTAACAACTTTTTTGCTACTCAGGTACCAAATAAACACTCCACTAACAAAAGCCCCCATTATAGAATTACATATAATAATTCAAACTCACTTTTTATGAGCCCGTGTACCCCAGAGAAAATCGTTCAAATAATAAAATGCCTAAAAAATACAAGTAGTGCGGGGTATGATGGAATATGTACTAAAATAATGAAAGTAGTGGCTGAAATAATAGCGCCTGTACTGTGTCATATAATTAATAGATGCATTGAGGATGGGGTCTTTCCATCAAAATTAAAATTATCCGTTGTCATTCCAATATTTAAAAAACAGGATAGAGAAAATATGAATTGCTATAGACCAATATCTCTAATACCTATCTTATCAAAAGTTTTTGAAAAAGTTATCTATAATAATTTATATAAATATATGGAAAAACATAAAATCCTTGCAGACGAACAAATGGGTTTTAGGAAAAATAAATCTATTAACGACGCATTCTACACCTTCCTCAAAATGGTACTAAAAGGTATGGATAGTAAAAAACATGTCTCTGCACTTTATATGGATATGACAAAGGCTTTCGACTCCGTCAATCATGAAGTATTGATAAATAAATTAGAAGCGTATGGAATACGGGGAAACGCTAGAGATCTCATAAAATCATATTTAAGTAACAGAGAACAACAAACTGAAATATCTAGCATTTCATATATTACAAAACTCGAAAAGAAGTACTTGTCAACACCAATAAAAGTCAGCAAAGGTGTACCACAAGGGAGTATTCTAGGTCCTCTGCTCTTTATTATTTATATTAATGATCTCCCCAAATCCATCAAATCTTCCATGGTTCTGTATGCTGACGATAGTACTGCAATAGTTGTATCTGAAGACCCCACGACACATGAACATGAAATTAATGATACGCTATCATCTATAGTAAACTGGTTAAATTTAAATGAACTGAAAATAAACCTAAGTAAAACATTTATAATGACTTTCAAAAATAAAAATTCAAAACTAACTAATTTCAATATAAATTATGACCAAATAGACATAGAAAACATAAACACTACAAAATTTCTTGGACTACACATAGACTCAGACATGTCATGGAGGACACATATTGAACAATTATGTAATAAACTGAGTCGGTATTCATATGCCATCTATATGCTTCGTAAAGTGGTAAATCAAAGTGCACTTCTATCTGTTTACCATGCTTACGTTGGCTCGACACTAAGATATGGTATAATGTTTTGGGGGAATGCCACTGTGAGAGAGACTGTCTTCAAAGCCCAAAAGAAATGTATCCGGGCAATATGTGCATTAAAACCTACAGATACTTGCAAACCACATTTTATAAATTTAAAAATATTGACATTCCCTTCACTGTATATTTATGAACTAGCATTAGACATTAGAAATAATTTAAACAAATATGAGACATTAAAAAGTACCAGGCTTGCCAGTACACTTCGTGCAATACGCCATAGAACGATTATGTTTGACAAGAGTGCATTTTGTATGGGTCCTAAAATATATAATAAATTACCTAATAATATAAAGGAAGAAAACAATTTCATATCATTTAAGAATAGATTAAAGACTTACTTAATCAACAAAGCCTATTATACCATTAATGAATATTTAAATGATAAATGTAATTAATTTTTAAGTAATGTAATAGTAATAAAATTATATAATTATTGAATGAAATAAATACCCTAATAATAATATTTGCTATAGTTGAATATGTAACGATTAATGTAAGATTTATTATTTTATTGTAACAGATATTTGCACACCTGTTAAGGTAGGATATGGCTTAAAGAACTTCTGTTGTATGTATCACCTCATGTACCTACCCATATTCAAGCAAATAAATGATTTGATTTGATTTGATTTTTAACGAGCGACAACAGTTGTGAACCGATTAGCGTGCCCTGTGTAAGCTAATTTTGTCTTCCATTATAACCATGATGGTTAGTTGCGCAAAGTAGGTATCCATTTAGTCCTCATCCATTTACCTGCAGGATTCGTAATATCTTGCCTTTTTAACATATATTCTCCGTATTATGAAACTTTATGGAAAGCTTACGTCGTTATGTAAATGCAAATGATTCCTCTTTAATATTAGAATAGAACATTATTCCAATATCCTACTGCTTAGTAGCATTCCGAATTGAATCCTTGTTAGCATGTGAAGTAAAGATTAGATTTGTTTGTCTGGTAGAGCAGTTCGGAAAACTCGTGACTTGGAAGTTAGGATGGTTTTAGTTCATGGATTGGTTATTTCAATGTTTACTCATAAGTGGTACCTAACTGATATGAAACATCCAGCAGATAATAATAATCAGTCAAGCCAAAACTAACAGTTTGATATTAGCAAACCATGTTTTATCTCGCTCAAATCTCCGAGAAGATTGTAGAGCGTCAAATCAATGTCGCACGTTATGTTATGACACAATGAGAATCTTAAACGCCCCGTAAAAGGTAGCTTTTTGTCCTTTCGTCGCTAATATTGCGGATTTTCATGTGATTTCTGCAGTAAAATTAACTCAACACATTCTTCACTGTCCGATGAGAAGTGTGGTTGACTTAGCAAGAGACAGCTGCATTATCCTTTTGTCTTTTGGCATAACTCTGATGCTCCTGTCTGAATCCGATCCGTGAGTTATTTTGCAATGTTTGGCACTGACTACTTATTGAAATACCAACAAGATTAGTTTCAATAACCGAAACATGTAAAAGCATTGGAGGGATAAACTCAAAAATATAATGCTTTGCGTCTAAAACGTCATTACAAAGATTTAAAGCTTCTCAATTTCAATTTAGTAATTTAGTTCTGCAGCAAAGTAATCCAAGAATTCTGCACTGGTCTGCCTATAGAAACAGAATCATCATCATCTTCCTGCTATTGTCCCATTCTTCTTGGGGTCGGCGCAACACTTACTCCTTTCCACAATATATTATCTGAGAATATCCCAAATTGTTTTTTCTGTCTCACTGTTCTCTCGTGCAAGTCGCGAGTTTATTGGAGGAAATTCATAAATAATTATGAGAATAAGTTATGCTGAGTATGACATCCGGATTGTCAGTAATAATTAACACCTCACATGGAAAAGTGCTATCTACAGCAAGGCTGCGAAATCCTTAATCCTAAATGTGGCTAGGGCATGTAGAACCTGCATGCCCTAAATGTGGCCTGTCAACGCATTTGAATCGGTCCGCCAAAAGTGGTCAGCCCACAATAGTCTTTTGAAAACAGATTTCGGGATTACGAAATTGTTGCTCCTTATGAACCCTTTCTCAGTAAGCCAATATTCAGTAAACAATGAGCAACTAACGGAAGTTTAATTTTAAATGCAAAGTAGGTACTAAGTACTTATCTACCGTTACTATAGCAAGTTTTATTTACTAGATGGCCCGCCGGTCGCCGGTTGACACTTTTGACTCTGATGCTGATTTGGTTAAGTTTGGTTGAGAAAGAGTTGTTTTTTTAGACAATATAAATTATTTTCTACCGTCACTAGTAACCATAAAAACAAAAGCTATTGGCACAAGTGTACCGAGAAACAGAACAATTAAAGAAGACTCTAAATGGAACATTATGTTAAAATGTTGCGCACGGACACGCGTCAAACGATCGTAAGACATTGGCTGACCAATCAGAGAGCAGAACGAGCGACACACCAACCAATCATTGTTACGTCATCTTGCAGCTGAGGTAAAGTGCCGTGTTTTCAAGAATTTATTTAAAAAAAAAACAGCAAACATGAAAAGAAAAATTGCTCTTGAATTGGTTGCCAGTGTTGTCACGTTCGGTGGATGAAAAGATGAAAATGAATTCTTTGCAAAAATTCACTAGGCAATAATATATTCGTATCAACTTTGATTGCTCCGTCCTTGAATTTAAATGAGTGCCAATTTTGAATAAATGAAAAATAATATAACTTGTCACTATAATTACCACTTCTGTCACAGCAGATAGCCTTGGCTGATAGAATGATATTTTTATTTATCATTCATTTATCAGTTTGCAAATCATACTAAAATATGGGCGGGGTTTCCGGGTAGATACCTACATTTTATAGATATTATATCTGGTATCAGTGATGTGGATTTGAACACGAATGATATGATGATACAAATAAGTGTTGCTGGTTTTTTTTTGTTTATATGTATGTTGTTATTCAGGACTAAGTATTTTGTGGTTAGTCTGGCACTAAGTTAATGTCTATGATTATTTTGAATAAATTGTAGATTTTTTATTTGTCTTGGACGAATCGGCTTTTTTGGTTTGATCGTTTACGGTTTTGATGTGTTTGGAATGCTCTTTGGCATGACGATTATCAAATGAAAAGTCAAAGGAACCTGACAATGGAATAAACAGAAGTCCCGAATTCAATGATCCCCTTACACCATTGGCCACCAAAAACAGATTAGAATATTTATAGCACAAATGACAATGAATTGCAGCGAAGTACTAGCTCACTATGTGTACAATAGCTATCTGAGTACACGTTCATCCTGCACGTGGTTTCAGGGTCACAGCGTAAATACGATTCCTTTACAGTCTTCATCAATTACGGAAAACACCGCTTGGAAAAATGGGATAGGTACCTACTTCGTTTTAGTAGTTACTCTGAAGTGCTCTGGCCTGAAAGTCTTACGACATACGAATTTCTTTCATGATTATTGTAGTTTTTGCATGTTATTGTGGCTTACTATCAAGGATCACTCGGTTCTTTGGTAGAGATGTTGCTAAACATTTCTTGGCGTGACACTGTTCATTTATTTCATTTTTCTGCTTTCATATTCTTGTTGCTAAGTTCCATTACATAACGTTCGGCTACTATATCATCATTTCTAGTCTACAATAATGTGCCAGTCTTCAAAAACTGTAATGCAAACGCAATCACCAATGCGTCATTCAAGGTATATCTTGTTGACGGATTTGCACACACAAAAAAGGCATATACACACACCTCACTTTCATCCAACTTGTATATGTGTGTAAGTATGGCCGCTACACTATACAATGCGAAAGAGTCATTCAGTTCATATCTGGCCGTCACGCGGTGCGGACGTCTCGATTTCGAGGAATTTTAATTCTCGCGAAGTTTTCGTCTTGATTTTAATACAGTGGACTGTGTTGTGTTGTGATTATTCGATCAAGTTTCTTCGGTAAGTTGAACGATACATTTTAACTGGTTGTATAACCGTGATCTTGATGGTTCGTACTCCGTAAGTCCCGAAATAACCGTTTTGGCACACCACGCCGTTCTTTACCCTTGACGTGATACCGAACGAATTTGCAGTATTTTTTTCCATTTTTGTGAAATGTAATTAGCCTGTATTTTAACCAAACAATGACGTTTGATTGAAAACCTTACTTTCCAAGAATTTCGCACACTGCTGAAGTATTTTCTTTGAAACGTCGATGTATCACTTGTTGATATTCGCTATATAGTAATGTTATTTAAATATTTACCGACGGTCTGTGTCGATTCGATGTAATTATGTTAATTGTGTTAATAAAATGGCACTGCAACATATTTTTAGTGTTGCCTTTTGCAATACTTGTTTGTTCGAAGTAGTTTTTGCATAGTAAGAACCGACTCTTGGCAATTTTTCTTGTCTTCCAAGGTTAGTCATGTCAATACGTTCAATCAAGTTTTTATGACTGATGGCAACGTGTCTCAAGTATTAGAGACCTAGACATGGTTCCTTCGTTTGATACACACCTTTTGTAGCTGTTCTTCGCGCTCATTCGCAATGAACAGTCACAAATGTCTGAAACAGTTTGTTTCAGCCGGTCGTTACTCTGAGCATGTTGTAAGTCAGTGAGTGTTAACAGGTCATTGTATTGCTTGTCAGTCCGGCGACTCCGTCATTTTGTTTACAGTTAAGCGTGGTCCTATTATACAATTTTTTGGTCCTTTCAGTTTTCCAAAGAATGGTGACTAGAAGTATGATTATTTTACATACTGTTAGACATTATTCTTGGGATGACAAGAGAACTGGGAGACCTAGTTGCATTTAGTAATCCAGATTGAAGTATAGTATGTTTCTGAAGACATGGCTTCATTTTCGAGATAGTAGTCGTTTCATAAACAATTGTTTAATTTCACACTCTTTTTGCACTGTAAAAATGTACTGCATTGTCTCTATTTTAGTCATGTGTCATATCATAACAGACCAGGTATATTATATAATTGCTATAGCTAGTATTAGTAACTAGTCCCTTTGACTGTTTATTTTCACATCATTATGAGTGTAAGGAATGTCCTTTCTTTTCTATTAACCTCTCATAGTCCTTATTTAAATAATCTGCTTGTTAGTCATAAACTGTCAGTAGGTAGTCTTACCAACAACCCAAGTTGCCAATATTTCATGTTCTGATGATTACCTTTGCATTAAATTTAATTTCCCACGTCAATTTTAAATATTGCAGGTAATTCGTCTTAGGTATTGTTTCGCGTAACTGCTTAATATCTTTTGACCATTAGGTAAGTCTTTCAGACAACCTTGCCCAGTTAACTGAGTTAAATGGGCAAGGTCAAGATCAGTTGTCTCGTCAGTCACTGCAGTAGTGGTATTTGTCTTCACGACGTCTTTTCATGACGAATAATGTGTATTCCTTGATAATGGTTGTATCATGAATGCAGTTGGTGGCATGCATAATAAATAGAACAGGAAAACAAGATACACTTTCAGTAGGTAGTCACTCAAGTTATGGATGATCTTCAACATTAGCTTGGTGAAGTTTATCAACTACGTGTTCCCAGTCTGTTTCTTGTTTAGACAGAGGTTTACTCTTGTTGTTAAGTAAACTTAATTTTTATTAGCTGACCTGCTGCTAACATGACCATCGAACATGAAACAATACACGGCTCATATATTTACAGCAATATTATTTATTAGTAAATGCATGTAGGCAGGTCGTAGATTCTTATTACATCTTCTAGAACTTTCATGTTAATTGTATCCTTTATGGTAATGTAAATTGTAACTGTAATTGCATTTCTATTCTAGATTGCATTTTATCGAGTGACTACTCTACAATGAATGAAAACGCTAGCTAGCCCTTTTTTATTGATGAAAACCGTCAGACTGCGTCTGGTTGATTGGATACCCATGTATAACTACAAGCTAGATTCGATTGAAATGTTTGCCTCGATTACTAAGGAATCAATAAGTATCTTTCACGTGTACGAATCCTCTGGCGCGTTGCTAACATTGTGATTTATATTCCACCTCTTTTAGTTGCCAGACCAGTCGTTTTTGCTACCATTTTTTCTTGGTAAGAATTATAAAACTGGTCTTTCATATCCACGTGGGGTTTGAGTGACACCTGGGAGACGCACATTATGTAATACATTCATAATCTTCATGCCAGACATTTTACAAGCTATGTAGAGGTCACAGCTATGATGATCCCACTGGGATATTTTCTATTAATATAATTTGTGAAATTCTTAAGTAGTTCTTCGTACAAACTAATTTCAACAGAAAAAGTTCATTTTTGCTAGTTCTTAGTCCATTTGAAGCTTCCTAAGACAAGCACCAAGTAAAATAATCAGATTCAAGATATAGACAAGGAAGAGTTTGACCCGGCCCAGAGTGACATCATCGAAAACAGTATCAATTAACACTAAAGGTCTTTCTGTCATCGCTGATTGAATTTGTCTACCATTGCTGATCACCTTGACTTCCAAATGTCATCGGTCGATGCGAAATTAGCTACCTATTCGTGTAAAGTGTTTACAGAGGTCTTAATAACTTTTATTAAAGGAAGGAAACTAGTTACAGAAATAATATTGAGAACCGGTTTATTTCTGAGTGCTCCAATACCAGTTACTTCAGTTTTCTCGTAGAAACAGCCGAGTTCCGTGTGTATTAATAAATAGATTCTCAAAAGGCCTGTATCGGATCATTTGATCAATCATGCAGAAATGGAATTGAGCGAAATGTACCTACGCCCTAAGGGCTTCATCCTATCTCTTGTGGATATGTTTGGATTACTGTGATGACGACTAAAGGCAACTCCAATTACATTGAGATAAGGACAGGAGAATGACGATAGACTTCATCTTATCTCTAGAACAAACCGGAAAATGAATCCCGAATGTGATACTAATAAGTTAGTAGCACTTTTTTTAATTTTCGTCACTAGATTTGATAAAGTCAATAAAACCAAATGTTACATATCCGTGCCATAACACTGGCACTCAGAAAGGCCATATATAAACTAGCCATAATAGTATCACGTGTAAGTCACGTGGCTACTGATTGTAAATGTCCGTTCAACGCCCACCTTATCACTAGGAAACTAGCAACTGCGTGGCGCGAATATCAATTATGGCTTTTTTTATAGCGAACGTGTCTTTGGCCTTTCCAAGTCTTACCAAGGAGTATAAAACAATACTTACTCCTTGGAAATCGTGTTATTATCCATGGGGATACTTGAAAAGACTTTTTACTGGGTTATGGGTGCTTCATGAAAAATACTAGTGTTCAACTGCACCCAGTTAATCTGGAAGACGCCCCATCATAGTTGGAAAAATGCTGAACAGATGATGATGATTGAGGGTATCTTTACAAGTAAGCAGACACAAAAGGTGTTCGCTTTTACCTGGTAACTGGGCTGTGGATATTGGATAAGCAGAAATTTCATGTAAAATACTGGTATTCAGCTGAATCCAGTTACACTTGAAGACAATATTAACATGACTAACATTGTTGAAAAATACCACCAAGCAGATGATGATGAACGTGTCTTTTCAAGTAATTTCCATGATCTTGGCATGGAATAGTTCTCGTTATCAGCCGTTATCTGCCATGGGTGGATGGATATGTCGAGTGATTGATTGCAATTTCTAATTGACATGTGACCTTCATTACCATGCGCTTTGGTTGTGCAAATGGGTATATTAGGTATTTGTTGCGCAGTGTTCGCAACCGGCTTACGTGTATGACCAGACGTATAAACGTGGACAAGATGCAAGGAGTATGTAAGGATCGAAGCAGGAGGCGTTCTGTTCTTTTACCTTACGCCCATGGGAAATAAGGCGCGAGTTTAAGTATGAATGTTGACTAGAAAATTATACTTGAACTTTATCACCTTGTTTTTGTGACTTATTAAGGTTCTTGTGATCAGCAATATGTCTTGCAGAATCACTATGATACTTTACTGCAATATGACTCATCTTATTTGTTAGCTTGGTTGTTAACTTAGTTGTGCATGCTGTGGTCTGCTATACGTGAAGGTGTACAACTTCCTAATACCTTATGCTGTCCTTTATCCGATCATGTTTTATTTATATATTTTGTTGGAGATCCTTAAATAAATAAATAAACTTTATTTTTGTCAGGGTCCACTCTGAAGTACTAATACTTAAATAGAATATTGTAGCTTTCTTTAAATGCTTGTATATCGCCTTTTCCTGGTTTTCCGTAGCCTTTCCCACGCTATCTTGCCTTTAAAATCTTCTAAATCTACATGAATTCAGTCTAGACACAAAATTGATGATTATGTATATCACAGACTGTTTACTACGGGATTGTTTTATATACCTACTTAGTTACAACTACTCGTAATGTGTGATTCAACATTACACCTTGGCATCACATCTAGAACATGTATCATTCCGACCAGATCCATAATGGAGTGCATATTGGCTATTATGTAAGTTGTTAAAACGTTCAAGTACTATTCTGTACGTCTTTACATTTACTACACTAATATGTTTGCGATTTTGTGCCAAAAACTACTTGTAAATCTCTCTTCACTTCGAGTTCAAAAACCAAATTCTATTCTAGTATCCTATTTGAACACATCATCGTCGGATTATTATATTCTGAGCTAAATAGACGCAGACTTCTAATCTAACAATATTACCTAGATACAAGTGACGTTTCCTCAACGATATTGATGATTAAAACGTCCAAAAATTTATGGATTGACCGAAAAGTTCATTTGGAAGTTGTTATGGAAATACGAGACACTTTGAAAAACATTGTTACTTGTCTCTGTCTTCAAAATAGGCCCATACTAAAAACAATATGTACTAACGCTATTAAACAAATTAATGAGAAACGATTCTAAAAGAATAATTATTGTTTCCACTATGACGTGTGTTCATTCATCGCCAGCTTATGCATGCACCTAGTTCTGTCAGCTGATAATCACGTGGTGTCCCGTTGTGTTACGTAAACTACACTAGGTATGCACTTACCGTGATTTCTAGAATCAGCATTTCAGAACGTGATTTCTTGGTGTAACCAACCATGTCTATGAGTATGTTATTAAGGAAAATTTATTTTATGATTAGTCCTTCGTGGCGGATTTGAAACTTGTCCTATATTGTTTGGTCTTTTAAGTCAGTCTTTTAGAATATTATTTTGGGTCTAACCCACTAGACCATTTGAAACTTGTCCTATATTGTTTGGTCTTTTAAGTCAGACTTTTAGAATATTATTTTGGGTCTAACCCACTGGACCATTTGGACCAGATTTTTGTTTGAAGATGTTAGAAATGAAATAATGATGTGGAAATGGAAGAATCGGAAGTTATTAAAAGTAATAATGGATTTTTATTCCACCAAACAAAAAGCATTTGGCCGGCTGTTAGTCAAAAAAGAAGATCACTGAAAGAAATATAAGTGTTGTTCGGCAAAGGCAAAAAGTACTTAATTTCAGTTTTAATACCGTCTATCTCATAAAGTATAAAAAATCAAGCCACTGTAAACAACATTCTTTACACCATGTGAAATCCACGTATGCCGTGAATGTATTTACTTTACTACTTCCAGCATTAATATTATAATTGATTCGGTTACCAGTTCGCACTAGCCATTCTCAATGTCAAATTGTATTTATTTATTATAATAATATAGGCTTAGCATATTGGCTTGGGAATCGCATTATAATTGTTTACCTATGTCTTCCTGGTTTTGGATATGGAATATAAAACAAGTTTTTTATCTCCCAAGAAGAATAACCAACCGTCCAGTATTATCCGGCTCCCTTTTTTTGTCAGGCCTTTTCAAATTTCGAAATAGTAACCCTAGTAGCTTCAGAAAACCCAAAAGCCACGGGTTGTGTTTAGGCCTTCTACTATTCGAAGCCTATATTAATCCACAGCTCGGCAAAAACCTCGTCTGAGTATTTTCGGGTTCAATGGTTTAGGGCTCGTGTGGATCATTAAGTGTTCAACTAATTTGCTCCAAATAGGTCCTACCAAATTGAAAGATCAGAGTTTTTTTTCCGCAAGTTGTGATTTGGCAATCTGAACTAATAATCTTGATATCTGATTAAATTGACACGACTAATTTAATTGGAAATCAATTGTTTGCAATCTAAAGGTTAAGTGTTGTAAATCATCATTAGCGAGTCGGGTCATCGCTTTGCACTGACCTTGTGTGCACCACTTAGCTTCTGGTCTAAGATTAGATTACGGAAATTAAACATATTTGCTTTTCCATCCACATAATAAACGATTTGGGGATTATTGGTCGATATTATTCATCACTGACAACCACTGTTACCAAGAGGCATAGAGTTACCCAGAAGCTGGGTTCCTCAACCTAGTCCAGCTGCATCTGGTAAGACAGGAAGCCGACACCAACTTAGTTGGGAACTGGCTTGGTAATGATGAACTACAGGATTTTGAAATAACTTAAATTTTGAGAACTTTTGAGACTGTAAACTCAAAAATATAATAGAAAATTTCACAAAATACATTATGAAAACATTATTTTGGAAATAAAAAGGATACAAAAAGCAACTACTTATTAAGCCAACAGTAAAACTGTCAGTTTCAAAGGATGTTGCGTGTTTTGAAGTAGCTAACTAGCTAAGTACCTACATATGAATAATACCTTGATCTTCACACGGCGACGGAACTAGTTATTTCTAGATGTGATCGGTAACAATTGTATAATCTTACCGGCTTATGTGGAAAACTTCGTGCAAGCATTGGACCATCCATCATTTGGACAAATAGCGGTCCTTAGGTACGCCAAACTCGGAAACGCATGTAACTAAAAGAGTGATAAATACCAATGCTACTGAATGGAGATAGAGAGGGAGACCAAATAAAAGAATGACGGATTCTGTAAGAGATTATGTGGAAGAAAAACGAAGTGAGAATGATAGAGTGACGGCCAACAGGGGAGAATGGAAGAAAAAACATGGGATGATGTTGTATTTTGTGACGTATCAAAAGATCTCTTTACGATTATGCAACTGAACATGTCAATGCTGTGAGTGTACTGTGCAATCAATTAGTGAGACCTGGTTAATTGTATTACATAATAATTGTTTAATGAGTAGTCGTTCATTATAGACGATATGGGTTCACACCCATATCTTCTTGCCATAAGCCTCTCTCCGTTGTGACAAGTGAATATGAAGTTAAAAGATCTGAATATCAATATGGCTACCCCAAATTCTGCTTCATCTCGTAAAAGTAACAATCATAAAGGCTGTATATCTACATGCTTCAGAAGTCCATAACACAACTAACCGGTCTCGCAAATTGAGCTAATTCGATCTAATTTGCTTGTTATAACACCCACGCCGATTCTCGGTATGACCAATCATTCGGACGGACATATATTTCTATATATAGACTTTGTTATGTCACCAAAGGTAACCGCACATGGGCAGTCAGCTATGAAAGAAAATAAGAGACTTGACACGTGTTACCAGGGCGTCTGTGCTTTAAAATATAATTTACAGGGTAAATATTTTAGGTATGTATCGAAATGCTGTGATGTTAAGAAGAAGAAGATGAAAAAAGATTACATGTAGCGGAGATGAGAATATCGAAATGGATGTGTGGACTAACAAGAGTGGATAGTAAGAAATAAGTTTGTATATTACTGGAAGTTTGACAGTGGTGCCTGTTACAGAAAATTTGAAGGGGACTCAAAGACATGTGATGAGCAGGATGAAACACTTGTGAGTAGAAGAGTGTTAAATAAATACTGATGGATGGAAAGGGGGAAGAAAGGTGAAAGGTAAGTTGAATGGATTGTGTGGAATGCTATGAAAGAAAAAGGAGTTAACGATGCCGTGACGGCTGACGGGGGAGAATGGAAGAAGAAAAGTCGTTGCGCCGACCCCAAATAAAACGAGACAAAGGCAGATGATGACAGTGTGAATATTTTCAGAAATTTTATAACCTACGACACCTTGCAACATGCTGATGTGGCCTTATACAAGAAGATTAAAATGCAGTTGTTGCAATCTATCTTTGAATATTAGAACCTCATCGATCATGCGATGCGCGAGTGGTCATTGATAGACAACTGCATTAACTTACTTTACTTGCATAGACTTAACCTATACTCGTACATATCAAATGGGAAGTCAAAATGCGCCTGACAGTATCTCACCATCATCAGCTTAGTCTGGACGCCTTACACTCTAGGCATCCACAGGGTAGTCCGGTTAAGCAGAAGCCATTCTCATAGGTCAACTTGCGAGATGCCTATAAAAAAACTGACCATCGTCATTCTACTACACTCATCCCATGTTTTTTTTGTTAGAGTCGACACATCATGTGTTCCATACTTCTCTGTCACTCCTTAGTATCTTCAATGTGTGTAACGATGAGATTTCTTTAGTCTGCCGAAATGTGTACTTACCTTAAGATTTGATGCAATTTAGGAAGTTTCCTACTGCCACTTGAGGTCAAATATCACGGAAGAGCTAATACATTAATAAAAAGGAGCTCGTCAAATTTTAATTGCAATGCTTGCTTTTAATGAGTCTATTAATTTGATTAATTCATTAGATGCTTTGAATACGAGTTCGTTGCTCCAGCAGAATCTGTATTTGACAATACCAGAGAAGTTTAAAATCTTTCAGTTTCAAGTGATAAGTGGCGAATATTATTTTATAACCGGAAATAGGAAATTATAAAGTAAGGTGATCCACATAGCTCAGGAATCTGCAAGTCGTGATATTTACTGTCAAAATAAAGGCCATTAGCGCCAAAATACATGAGCAGAGACTTCAGGAAGTTAGACCAAGACTATGTCCGAAATGAATATTAGGAAGTTTTTATGCTATAGAATACTATCTTTCGACATGTCAAGCCAAGAGCACTATTTTTGAGGTTAAATAATGTGATGTGTTGAAGCAATAATGTCATGAAAACAATTGCCTACTTACTACAATTACAATTGCTTACTTATTGCTTACTTACTACTTAGCTGTCACAGCCTGAACGTCACACAACCTATTAAGTAATTTTGTATGAATTACTGCAGAGGTGAACGCAGTATATAGCACGTCATAACCACGTTGCCATCACGCTGATTAACATGTTGCAAAATCTTAATAAATTCATTTATTACGCATACCTACGTAGGCATGTGTTACTACTACTTTCATTGACTTTCATACTGTTTAAATTCGTTGCCTTGTGAAAATCACGTCTAGCTTTGATGATACATGCTTCTGGACACCTATTGAAATGTATTAATCTTTTATGATTGCGGTTACTACTTTCATTTTATAAAAATCTATCTGGAAATCACGCCTAGCTATGATGATACAAATTGATACCAAAAATAATTCATGAATACCGACAATGGTTGGTTTCCTCTGATTTATTACAGTAATGGATCTTAATTTGAGGGTTTCAACCGTGAAGGTTTCAAAATGTGGCATTGCATGTCCAAAATGTGACATTGCATGTCCAAAATGTGACAATTTGTATCCTTCACGGTTATTCTTTAAGAAATCCTTTTCGACCGATTTAAAATTTCTGTTGCATCATTTATCTTAATACAGTCCAAACATGATTAATGAACAGAATTTGACAGTTGGGTCACCAACCAACCCACCAAATGCCCGGCCTAGTAGATGGATGCTTAAGTTTATAACTGCAACCACAAACCATAAAACACTACTAACCGATCATGCGAAACACATACCTAATAGACTTTAAAACGGCACATAAACGGTATACGAAAAAGTCAATGACCCACGGTTTTGGTATAGGCTAGGACTAGGGGACCATTGCCAATGCACGCGTTACCTGCGTGCTTTTTTTTTATCTGCGAGTATATGACCGCTACGTTTTTTTTTCTTTTTTTTTCTGCTATATGACATACTACGTGTCTATTAAACCTGTTTTTGAAAGCTGACAGGTCTACAAGAAATAGAATTTTGGTTAAGTTCGGCTTAGGTTTTTTTTGCCACTAGTTTAGAAATGAGGTAAAGTTTGTATTTTTATAAGTTTGGATGTAGGGGGTAATCGTCGGAACTACTGATCCCATTCCGAAAATTCTGTCACAAATGGTCCATTACATTATCCCGGAGTGTCATCCTACTTCCTACTAATATTATAAATGCGAAAGATTGTGAGGATGGATGGATGTTTTTTACTCTAGATTTGGTTGAAATTTGGCACACAGATTTTGTAACCTGGTTTGTAACCTGGATTAACACATAGGGTACTTTTTCCGTAGTACGATCCCGTGGGTCAATTACTGAACTCCACGCGGGCGACGCCGCGGGCATCAGCTAGTTGGCTATATTTTAAACTATCCCATGGACCGTAGTATAACTTCCGACCATAACGCGAGCGAAGCCGCGGGTAAAAGCTAATTAATTATGAGGATATTTACGATGGTTCGAGTACCAACCTAGTAAGTATGTATAAAAAACTAGAGCTTCATTTTTAATCTATCACTATCAGTAATAAAACCAGCGACCTTCTAACGGAAATGCGAACATAATGTATTGCAAATAGTTAACCTTGGGCGGCGAAAGTATATCAAAAGGCGTTGTTCTTAAGGCCTTGGCTTTGATAACATTTGTTAATCTTCATATAATTGGGCCTTCTAGGGCTTCTTCGTGTCAACCGTATTTAAATATAATCAGTTCAAGAAAGTGTGCCATGAATAATGATGAGATGTTATACGAGCTAGCAAGTCGCAGAATATTTATATTTCGGTCTTCAATTAATTTTACAGTACTTACTGTTGTTAACCATTAGTTCCATCTCTTATTCTTCTTAGCGTGTCGATGGCGATCTAGATTGAGTCGGCCCAGAACTAGGCTACGAGTTCTGCGCCTTCAGTAGCGTCGATCAGTTCCTGTAATTAGCAAACGGCAGCTCTATCTCAATATTCTGTGAATTAAGTATTTAGAAAATTTTGTAATTTATGGCAAATTTTGAAACATACATGCCTGATTTGTTTTTATACAAAAATCACAAGTCACTTCTTCGATCTTCTTGCGTAATTATTTCATGATTAAGAAACGTTCTAGTCAAATCTGAAACACGATAAACTAATAATGCCTCAGTGTGGTCCCTAGGTACAGAGTTCGTATCGGAAAACTGAAACTTTTCCACATAAACCTCCAAACCTTTGACCTTCATACTGATAGTGTAGTGGAAATCTGACTTCTATAGAGGTTTCATAGATCAGCAAAATGCCGTTATCAAATGACTTGTAACATCACAAATGAGGATAGTGATTGCCAATTAGAAAATCCAATGTTTACAGTAAACAGACACGCCTTCTTACACGTAGTTAATTTATTATTATAAGATTATACAGTACCTATTGCTAGTATCCAAGTAAGTAACTTGGTAAACAGTACCCCCCTACAATAGTAATCAAATAATTATGTTATTGTTATGTTAGTGAAGTAATTAAAGAACAGTTTCTTGCAAAGAAATCGTTTGTTGAGGTTGGTTTTTGAATCTAATAGCGGGTTTCTAGCTTTTTTTACTAATTCTACTTTTGGTGAAAATGACTGATTCCTTTTTAAACAGAAACTCCTTCCTCTTTTTTTTTATTACAAAATGGGCCTGCTCTTCACCTCGATCACGCCTGGTGGAAAGCGATGGATGAGGTCTATGATGAAACGAGCGTGCCTAGAAAATGCCTGTTCACTCTTTCTTTGAAGGCAGACGGGTTATAATATATGTGGGAGGGAGCACAGATGTCTTCGCTTAAAATAAGCGACAACTTAATTAATGCTTAAATAAAAGCGCACTGATGGATTGTCAGTGCTTAATGTAACTACGGACAACGGACATTAGTCGTTTTCCTAAAATATACGGGAAGATCTTTTGGGAGTAGGTACCTTATGTAACGTTTTCTTACAACTATTTGTGTTAACTATTGCCAAATTGATTTTGTCATTAGTGTCAACAGACAAATCGGTGGCAAGGTCTCCCAACAATAGAAACATTGTAAAAGCGGGTAGCTGTCAGAGAAGATGAAAAGCTATTGAAATTTTCACAAATAATTATGTCTACATCATCAACTGCTTGTCCTTTTCCCAAACCACGTTGGAGTCGGCTTCCAGTTAAACCGGACCCAGCTGAATATCAGTATTTTACATGGAGCGACTGCCTATCTGAACTCCACAACCTAGTAACTGGGTAATACGATACGCCCTTAGGGGCTGTCTCCACGACCGAGAGAATCGCGGCGAAATACGTGGCACGCGGATGATATCGACCCGATTCTCTCGCTCGTGGAGACGGCCCCTTGGTAAGACTGGTTGTCAGACTTTCGGAGTTTCGGGCCTCTGACTACCTTTAACGACTGTCAAAGATCTACAAATGACAGCCGGGACCAACTGTTTAACGTGCTTTCCGAGGTACGGAGGAAACTCGGTATGTAATGGATGGTCACCCATCCATGGACCGTTTTGTACGAATGTCTACGTAGATGATGAAAATGTTATCGTTAGGTGTCAAATATTCAGTACCTGTTAGGCGTTGACTGTCTGGTGGTGAATGGTGGTTAGTTAATAAAAGACAAAGCGTGTCCGATTGGATTTCACATCAGCAAAAATCTGATATTTACAAGGATATGTCAGCTTTAAAAAAATATCTGGTTTCAGGTGTCAATTATACAGGGTGTATCAAAATAGGCGGAAAGCGTTTTCAAAACGAAACTGCAAAAAGAAATTGGACTTCTCATATTTTTTTGACCCATTTTCCTTCGGGAATTTTGTCTCGTTTGAGGGTTTGAATTACCACCTTATAGGTATTCCGCGTGTTGCGTTTGTAAAGACTGAACGATGTCTACAAAACCTGTTTTCTTAAGAAATTACGCGTTATCGGTCGTTCAAATAGTATTATGTTCTATAAATAGTCTAAAAATGTTTTTGTAACGTCTAGACTTGAGTTTTCTGACGTCGATATCTCTGAATTCTCAGCAAGGCTCGTAATCTTTTATCGCGATTATGATAAGAATGATGTTGTTTGAGTAAGAAATTAACACATAGAAGCGGAAGTCAGTCTATTTGCTCGTTTATCCATCTATCATCATCATCTGACTTTGTTTACTTAGTTTTTTGCAGTGGTCTTGAGTCACTGTGGTTTTATAATCTGTGCTCATCCATGAAGGATTTACATGATTCAAATACGTATCTATGTACCTCAGTAGCGAAGGGAAAATTTTTGTAAGAGGTAAGCCGGAGTACATATCTTTATTGTGATTATATTATTTGTCTATAGAATACTGACTGTGCCATTTTTCAATGGGAAGCCGGTAGTAATCGAGTTATATGGAACCTTCGCCACTGTTACCTACAATAATGTGTAAATAACAATTTGTTTCTATTTAAGCGCCAAGATATTGCAATGTGACTAGTAAGGAAGGAAGAATATGTGGTATAGGTACTTATTTTTATAGACGAGAATTCTTCGTGGAACAAGCCAATAAGGAAGTTCATTTTTCTTCCTTTTCAATTTCACTGAGTTAAAAAATACAGAAAACTCGAAAACAATCTGAAGCGACAGGTCGACACCTTAACTCTGCCAATTTCACCACTTAGCTGCAAAATGGGCTCAAAACTGCTGAAAAACAGTAACCCCGACCTTCACAAAGTCATCGACCCTCCCATTCTAAGGGGCCATCTCCACGAGCGAGAGAATCGCGGCGATATTACGTATTTGTCTGGGATAATATCGCCGCGATTCTCTCGCTCGTGGCCTCTAAGAGAGTATAGAAATACGTGGCAACGACGATAATATCGTCGCGATTCTCTCGCTCGTGGAGACAGCCCCTTACTCTGATATTCTTGAGAATCGAGCCGATAAGGAAGTTTACCTTTCTTGCTTTTATATTTCAATATCCTATAATTATTATAGGTATTCGTAGTCCTATATTATAATTTTTTGTTGTTACCAGTCTTTTTATTTTTGTAAATCTTATTGCATAAGATTCTGTAATATGTCCTCCTGGGTAAGGGCACTGCCTCCTGCGACACAGATCTATCACCTGGCACAGAAGTTAGGGAATTCATTCAATTTTGTTACCATTTTCTTGTGTAATAAAACACATTGATTATTATATTGTAATACCTAAAGAAAACTCAAAGACCAATGCCAATATTTCTCAATTTTCCTGCAAATTGTGCTGAAAACCGTCGAAACCTTCACAAAGTCACCTTCTTTATTAACAGAAAAGTCTTTATACTCTCTTTCATGTACTGAGAGGGACATATTGAGTACATACCTACATATACTTGTGGAAGATTCCAACCATTCGCCAGAAGAGAGTGCCAAAAGTATAAATATTGCATCGAAGGAATGTTAACGTGGTCTTTCGGTACGATTCATTCATTAAATCGTAAACAGATTGCGTGTTATTGGTTTTAATTTGATTCTAATTATATTAACTGTATTACGTTTTGTTTACGAAAAGTGTGTTGCTTTGCTAGTAAGTAAGTTTGCCAACGGAAATCGACATGTCTTAGAATCAGAATTTCAAAAACTACGTTATGTTCGTAGTTTTACTCTCGCCCTTTTCCCATGGGTGTCGACAGATACAGACGCCACCTGCTACTCCTTACTTACTCCTCTTGCCTCCTCCACGTTCATACATCTGGTCATACACGCACGCCGGTTGCTAGTACTACGCACCTGACCTTTCTGAAGAACCTCACCAATAAGGTGTCCTTATAGAGGCCTCCCTTCCCGGCGTTTGAAAACCGGAGACATTTATTCATCCTCACTGGGCCAGCGTGTTCGATTGTGGGCCACTCCCTTTCATAGAGAGGAGGCCTGTGTCCCCACTGTCCCCAGTAATGGAAATATTATAAGCTGATTATGCTAAGGTAGTGCAAAGACTAGGTAGCAGTTTCGAATGTATTTTTATTAAACTGAAATAAATAAAACTGCACTTACCTACCGCCAAACACCTGAAATTCCCTGAAAATGATAGCGAGGACTTACCCATATGTACAATTATCCTGTTACTAATATTAATTTCAAGGAAAAATTAAAGCATTATTCACATAGGTAGTACTGCTTACGATGCCTGTAATCCCCGAAAGGTTACGAGGTATACTTTTAGTACACCCACATCTAGCTCGATATGTTTCCGTCATGCCTCGTTGGTCGAGTGGTAGCAAAAGCGACTGCTAACATGAGGTCCTGGGTTCGATTCACAAATCGGGAAAAGTGTTATTGGGTTTATTCATCAGGAATTTCTCGGTGCCTGGATTTGTTCCCGATTGATGGCAATATGCTCGCCTCCCTAGTACATGGGACAAACCTGTAATGATGTAGCTAATCATCCTCATTGTCAGACTTGAGTGGAACATAGTGGGTGGCCGTTAAGTACCTATATCTACGAGTATATTCCAGTGTGCAGGCTTCTTTGGCATGCGTGAGTCTCAATCAGGTCTTAACCACGATCTTCTGAATGTCATCCTGTTGTAGTTAATACAGTTTACATAACATTGGCAAGTCTTAAGCACGCTTCTGAAGCACAATCTCCTACCCTTCCATCAATAATTATCTCGTCTTTCATCACAGTTTGTCCTCCGGCAATCAATCAACACTCTATAATTAGTTCTGACGTCATACCTTGGGGGGTGTGACCGTGTGATCTCTTGGAGTATAGCCAGATGGATGGTGTGATGGCACGTGGTGCTCCAGTCCCCTACGTCTTCTCGTGGGTGGGGCCGTCACGTGAATCAATAGTCTACGTCAAACAAGTGCAGCTGCAGTGTAGGACTATTATGGCTAAGAGGGCGTAGTAAACAAGTACCTACACCGTCATTGTAGAATGAAAATCTGTTGACTGATGCGGCTGGGCATTCCTTTGAGCTCTAAATGTTTTCGTAACGTAACTCACCTTGCTTTAACCGTCGCCGTCGTGGTAAATGTTGGTCCTTTGATCTCATGAGCAAGGTCAATCGGTGAGCGTTACTTTCGCTCTTTGAAAGTGCAATGATGAGGAATTTGCCTTATCGATTCTTGGGAAATGAAGTCTCGCAGAAGCACTGATCCAAGATATATTGGACCTAAATCACTCATAGATGACTGTATGGTGCTTTGACAGAAGTTAAGTGAATTCACAGTCAATTAGTAAATGTTAACTAAATGCATATCGTCACGGAAGAATCGAAGGAATCTACGTTTGAGTACCTGGTAGTTATATTAAGCATCGATATAACGAGGTGGAGCACAAATAAGCTTGGGATTGTGATTAATATCTGGAAAGTTTTTGATCTTAACGTTGTCTGCCATATTTAGACGAAAGGATAAATTTACATTTTTAATTCTGGTATTTTTGCTGTCATAATTTCAACCTCGTATCGTCCATTGCTGTCTATACACCTCCATTCCCTTCTGCTCGAGGTCTTTTATTGTAAAAATGTATTCTATTTTAATAGACGTTATTGCGGTTTCTAGCATTGCATACCAAAACAAATGATATCTATACATGGCGTCAGTGTAATGATAAATAATGATTGAATAGTTCAGTAGGATCAATTTTATATTTAAACTCTATTGAACCCACTGACCGACTGACTTAAATCAGTTCGTTGTGTACAATTGTTTCTTGAGTTTATTTCGTTTCATAGATTCGATTAACTGATTTTATTTTTAGTTCTTTATGTCTCTCTGACTGAACTGACGTTTTGTCCCGGTCTCCGATTAATTGACATCTCGCGAATATCTTGTCACCGAATCAATATTCGGTGACAAGATATTCGCGATATTCGCCTAGACATTTTGTCAAAGGGAACAGAATATTCCATCATGTCTCCTTGGCCAAGATTGGCCAAAGGTAGGTCAATTTTCCAATTGGTACGATAGAGTCAATTGTTCGGTGATTCGCGTCATTCCGTTCCGCATACATCGGTAGATTTTTGAATTGGTTTCCCTCTGTATAATATATAATAATAAAACATTTATTTCAGACACTTGTTCTATATATCTTTGTTAGTAATACAGCTTACGTAACTATGTTAGTACTTATACTTAATTACAATTATTCTAATTCATATATTTTCCTTCAGCATCAGACCCGCAGTTATGTATAAGGGTCCAATTCTCCAGGTAATCGCCGTCTGTCGTATCCCCAATCACCTTCAGGTTACTATTCGCCCTCCCCCGAATCCTGCGTAACAATGATGCCGTTTTTTTTCGCTTAATTGCTGAAAAACTATCTATCGGTCACCGATTCAGCAAACATGCCTGACGCGCTACAGAATCGTGGTAGCCCCAACAAGACCCGGAAGACGTTGTATAGTGATGTTAGCTTTGGCTTGGTTTTTCGTTTTAATTGGAATGTTAACTTGCATTTTTATTAGTTCCAACGTTTTGTTTTGTGTTATTTACTTTGCTATTATTCGTGGCTGCCTGCTATACCACCTATTGTGATCTGGTTTTTGGTTGGATTTCAATATTAGTAGGTAATTAGGTATGTAATGATTTTAACATCTCTTAAATTCCAATTTGGTCACTTTTCTCTCTATAGATTATGGATGTCAATGTAAAGGCATGCACACAAACAATAAAAGTTAAGTGATGCATAAAATTGTTTATACTACCGATATAAATTTTTTAGAATAATAATAATCTAAACGGTATTTTTTCTTTAGGAAAAAAGTTTCTTACTGAATTCTAACAATATATTGTGATTTTGCTCCATCTTAAACAAAACTAAAAATATATTTATAATATGAATGAAGTAAAGTGTGTCGGTACTAATGTTCTTTTCTAGGTGTTTTTCGATTTTTTTTTCGAGCTTTAGAAAAAAAAATAGTAATAAGCACTACACACACTTCAGCACACTTCTATTGATACCTATTTTGGTAAAAGGACCAACTTTATTCTATGGCAATCTGTTTATTTGTATTATGAAAATACATAAGGGTTCTTAAGATTTATTATCATTTTGGCAAGACCTGATGTAAGTTCATCAAAGTCAGATACTGCTGCCTTCCTGTCTAGATTGGGTCCCACGGAAGATCCCATCAACCAATCCAATCAAACTGCGTATCATTTTTGCAGGATATTATTTGCATCCCACTTTTTCTCCTGCTTCCGATGTCAGTGGTATCGCGTTACCTGCAATTTATTTGATTGGACAATTGTTTTGCATGACGGGATTCACTACGGGACTATCAGGACCTTTCTTTGGGGTCAGGTATGGTAACCTTGACAAGTATTCTGTCTCGAACTGTTTGACCTATTTTATTGTGTTAAGGTCTTTAGAGCTTTCTTTTATTGTTTGTGGTCAATAAACAATCTATGTTTGAGTCAATTCTTTGGTCCTTTTTCAAGCAACGTTTTTGGTTTTAAAATTACAATTTACTAGACTCACTGCTGGTGGGATTTGCTATTGGCAAAAATTACGAACTTTCATTATACACTCATCCCCTATTTAACTCATTTAGGGATGAATTCTCCCTTAGTGCTGAGCTTCATTGCATATTTTCATGCTCCTATCCCAGCGTGTTGAGTGATTTTGCGCTGTCAGTCAATGAGAAATTAATTTAAGATTTTCATGAAGTCTAACAATTTGCGTCAAACAGGATACTGATATCACAATGAAAAGCTCAGCAGCATATATTTATAGCATGTTGAGTGTTAAACCTGACACGGTTCGCGATACTATTGTTTTGCTAATCCTGCCTATTGTTGAGGGTACTATGCTTGCACTCGCTGCTAAAATAACGATTTAGCCACGAGTCTGTCCAAAGGTTATGTAATATATTACCTGTAACATAATGTATAGTACTGATGTCACGTGCGATATCTGGTCATTGTTGTTATGCAGTAAAAGCGATTTTATTAAACATGTGGTCGCGTTGTTGCTATACAAAACTAGGTTACGTTTTGCGCTGAAATTGGTATGACCTATTAGATACTTAAGTTTCCATGGAGCTTGCCCTACAAACTTAATAGAATTTATTACTGCTGCATGTCTTAAATGTTTGCATTATGTTCTACAATTCTAATCACATTTTCCTTTTTAGTAAATGTATTTTTTTTAAAAAAAGAGAGGCCTATACTCAGCAGTGAATGGCTGTGGATGATGAAATGTAATTTTAGTGTCTAAACACACTATGCCGAGGATACGCGACCGAAGTTCGGTTCGACACGACGCCACGACAGCGCTCGAAACACTGAATATACACACAAAATTGCGCAACTGAATTTCTGCCGCGTAAGTTCGGCACTTATGGTGTGTCATATCAGCCGAATACGTTGGAACGTAAAATCAGCCGCGGGACTTCGGTCGCGTACGTTCGGCATAGTGTGTTTAGACACTAAGAATAACCTTATTAGCATGGTCCCATCGTTCAGTATGACGTAGCTAGCGTACCGGTATGGATAATCACGATGTCAACGACCGTTTATTTTCCTTTTAGATCATTTTAATTTTCCCCGTAATTAGTAAATTACATATTTCTTTAAATTAGCAATTGAATTGTTAATTTCCACCAAACATGACTTTTCTTGACATTCCGCTTTGTTTTTCATTAATTCACATGTTGAACCTCGTGGATTCAACATTTGGATATACAGAAATAGTATTCAATCTCCCGCGTATTGTGTGCGTAACTGTGTCTCTAACTCCCTGTGCTGATCCTGACGTCACAACTCACGTGTCTAGTCCTTCGAGCCGGATTCGACTCACGCTTGACGTTACGTCACTCACATTGTGACAACTGACAACACAATGCACAATTGTAATGACAATCGGCATCCGCCGGTCGGAACGGACTGACCGTTGATTTTAGATTCTAGATAGTTTTTTTTTTTATTCGTATCTTTTTTTTTTACATTGTTTCTGAATTCATTGTGCGAACAATTTACGAATTAATGTTGTGGTAAGATAAAGTTTTCGCTTCAGATTTGTTTAATGTTTTTGGAAGACTATTATTATTGGATGTTTCAGTTTTGATCTTCAGCGTGTCCAAATGGACACGCGTGAAAGATAATTATTTCAAATGAAACTGCGGGTTTTGTTCATGTATACCTATGGCATTGTGTTTACAATAAGTCAAAAGTTGCTGCATCACGAGACCATTGTTACTTTGATTAAATTAAAACTAAGTATACTTTACTTAAAATAATGCTAACAGTTATCAAAGTAAATCCAGAAATCTACTTCGAAATTTTTAATTTATCTAATTCTGTTTTTCTTTGTTCCAGGTTTGCCATGTCGACTTCTAAGTTCTGAAGTTACTTCGCCAGCATACCGCCCAAAATGATAATCCAACCATTCAGGAGGAAGTCATTTAAAGTACTAAGCACATACCTCAACACGTAAATAGGTTAAATAGACCAAATTACAGACTTACAAATTACAAAAACTTTATTTAATTTTTAAGTAGTGCAATTTTGTTCCTGTTAATTTATTTTACCGAGTGATATTAGTGTAAGTGTAGTGTTGTGCCATTATCGATAGTTTTTGCCGATAAAGTGAAGATGTATAACAAAATGTGGTGTTTATTTGGTGCGATATTTGGGGTGGCTGCGGCGATGGATAGGAGCCACCTGCCACCTACCTGCCCTAGGTGAGTTTCTTTTTAACCGACTTCATATATTTCTTATTCTTATAAATCGAGTTCTATTTATGAATCTTAAATTATGTTTTTTTTATTATGTTTACGTAATCTATTGTATTCTACATATGTATAAATCGCAATATCCTCATTTAAAAACCAGAATGGTTCAATCTACGATTGTAATCAATCTCCGTCTTACACGTGTTTACTTTTTATCGAAATTTCATAAAGCTGCAAGTAATTTTCTGAATAGCACCAAACAACGTTGATAGGCAGATACAAATATTTGGAAGATGATAGATTAATGTTTTATATGGTAATCGCTCCACACAAAACGACTGGCTTCTTAATTACAGCAATGAAAAAATATTTTCTCGTTGCCATAATACCTTAGCTTTCGTGTGTTTCTGAAAAAAAAGGATTGACAAGAAGTGTCAGGTAGACATGTCAGCAAACAGGAGGGGCCCGCAAGGGCCGATGCCTGCCAGGGCTGCGGGACTGTTCGAAAGAGATCGGCCCTTTTTTTTTTGGGGATGGGAAGGAACATAAAGAGCAAAAGAAGGAACACGGATGGGTTTTTAGTCAGTAAAAGTCTGACACTCCCTTCCGCTCCGCCCAGAGCGGGAGGCGTCATTTGATGATTTCCCATCCCAAAAAAAAGAGTTGTCAGGTCAACAACGCTGTGATCCCTGATCTCCAATATATCTTAGAATATTGATAGAACCCGAGATATATATTTCAAATATTGGAATACAGTGTAGTGTTGAATACAGTGTAATGTAACTATGTTTTTATCGATGTTAATTTTTTTTTCTGTATTCACCTTGTTTGTTTGTTAATATAAGTTATTTTTGTTGCACTAGCAGAACATAGTAAATTATTAACTTTGTTTGTCTGGGTCCCCGAACGCGATAAAAAATCCATCCAATCTAATCCACACAAAAACAGAATTACATCTACATATGTATAATGGTGATAGTACATTTATAAACATACCTAAAGACGATTTATTCTGTGCCAAAAGGTGTACTGCATAAAATCTATCTTTCAACGAATGCAGTATCTCAAGTAGATCAGGGCTATGCTAGATGCGTTACCGGAAGTGCTCATCAGTTTACTATGACACAACGCGAATGCACAGCGCAAAACAATCACAGAACAGTTTATTTATTAATACAACATTAATTGTTATTTGCCCAGATGTGTGACAGTAAAGGATAACTGTAGAATATGCATACAATTTTATATTATAAAACTACTGAATGATTGAGTGTTTACAAAGCAGAGCTATAAAGTGATATACCTAGTTTTTTTTTTAATAAGATGGAATATGCCATTTTCGACTGAAAGGCCTGTGCCTGACAGTAAAGGACCATTCCCCAAAAAAGTGTTATACAGCCAATAAATAAATCTTTATTGTATTCTGATTTACTTTAATTCAGGCCAAGAGATTAGCCATTATACATTACAATAATAATTCCGGTCCTTTTTCCCGAAGGAACAGTTTTAAAGAATTGTTTGAGAAGAATCAGGTTTTTCTTATCTACAGTACAGTGGCCAGCACATCAAGTTACCAAAAACTGTCAAATTTTCTCATTCGATTTTGAACTTAACTCACAACATTGTATATTTAAAATATTTTTTAGTTTGACAGTTTGTGGAAACTTGATGTGGTAGCGACTGTGCCTATTGGGTATAGATCAAGGGAAGCACGATTGATGATTGTCGGAAGCTTGTCGTGACCGCGAATGTGTTCACACTGATTCTACACTACATAATGTAAATCAGTGTTAGTACTCATGTTGTTGTTGTTTTTGTTTTGAAACATTAAGTCTGTGTATCATATAAATTATATTTATGCATTTTTACATCTCAACTATGTAATGGTTGGCTTCCAGTTAAACCAGTTGTATTAGTGTCATGTATGTTTTGTTATTCGTATAGCGATACCGAAAGTATTTTGCACAATTCATAAAACATTTTTAGTGTTAGTATATTACCATTATAAAATTAAAAGGTGAGTAGGTTGCGCATCTCCAGTATTGCTTTTAATAAAAGTGAATTGTACGTCAACAAACTAAGAGATAGTTTTCGAGAGCGCTCGTAAATTATTCACCTAACGTTATTTCCGTTTAAAAATTATCGATACATTCTGAAACTGACATCAGTCATCTCTAGTTTCCCGAGTGGTTCTAAGAATAAATAAACTGATGAACAGTATCAGCTGATTGTAAAAGAACACTGTGGTATCGTGTTTCTATGATGTTCTATGTTGGGTTCATGGCTGACGTGGCTTAGCAACAGTTTGTTACTAGCCGTAAAGTAGTAGGATAAGTAGTCGACCTGACACGATAAGCACGCATAACCTATTGTTTTTATTGATTGTTGACCCAGTGTAGGGCAACGGCCTCCTTTTCCGGTTTCTAATACTATTTTTATTCTTCGACGAGGTAGATATTACCAGGCTATATGGCTAGTAATAATCCTAACAAAACTAATATTATTATAGTCATCTCAGCTACCTACCACGTTTCTGACTAGCAAATAATTTTACAATAGCCTCAGTTATTTTCGCACATGTCGCACCTATAACTAAGGTAATCAAAGGAAAAACCTATTATTGTAGGTATATATGTATATTTTGCCAGACATAATTATACAGCACCTATTGTCATATAACACTTACTGCGTTTTATTTATTATATTTTCCGATAAAAATAACATAAATAGCTATTATTAGTGGTGCGTGACTGATTAAACTGTTGCAATCTATATTTACTACAGTTAAAGCATTTAATGGCAGGTGCCATAAAATATAGTCAGAAAGGTATAAATTGTAATGAATAATTAGTTGGCTCTCATTAGGAGTAGGTATAAGGACATCAGGAAAGCCAGAGATGACGTTTATGGAAAAAAATACATTTTTTTGATGAAAAGAACAAAACAAAAAACATACATTAGCGAAAAATTATGACTAAAAACTGTACTTTCATTTACTCAACCTTCAATTTTTCTGATCAAGTTTCACGTAGTTGCTTCACGGAAATTACTGGTATAGTTCTGTTCAAACTTTATGGCGGTTCGGAAGTTAGCTGCGAGCATAGACCAATATTTTATTTTGGAGGTAAGAAGAACAGGTAGTAAAGCTCTTCATCCCCCATAGAAAAGGGACGATCCTCCGACCAGACGGTTGTTATTGTCTGGTGGGCTACTGCCCGACAGTTGTTGTCGGGGTCGCGAATAATTTTACTTGCGCGATGCAGGATTTCGATGTTTAGTTTGTCCTCTGCGCCATAGATGGCGCTGTAGTACTTTTTGTTCTATGTTGCTGTAGTACTTTTTGTAGTACCGCTACATTATAATATGGCTGCCAGTGAGTGAGGTCTGCGCATTGTACAATGAAGACGATGCGTCCTCTACGCCTTGCTGATACCTAAAAATGTGTTCCGAGCTGCAACTAAGTTTGAATCCATAAACCTGCGCAGACCACCACTCGCAGCTAAGTTCCGAGCCGCCATAA
The DNA here is from genome assembly GCA_950022335.1 of Eurois occulta. Lineage (NCBI taxonomy): Eukaryota > Metazoa > Arthropoda > Insecta > Lepidoptera > Noctuidae > Eurois > Eurois occulta. The sequence continues at coordinate 11,188,130 of OX465502.1, forward strand.
AGTTTTGAACAGAACTATATGTTAAGCTTTAGTCTGGATTGTTGGGAAAAGGCTAAGCAGATGATGACCACTGTGAGACTGACCCGATGACGTTTTTAATGACATTGTAAAATTACCGGCGTGCGAGTATGACCAGATGTATGAACGTGGACGAGGCAAAAGGAGTATGTAAGGATCGTAGCAGGTGACGTTCTGGGGCTTCTGCCTATACCATGGGGGAAAGGCGTGAGTTTATGTATGTATGTAAAAAATATTCTTATCTACAAGTTTCAAATATAGAGATGAAGTACAACTCTCGAATTTGCACCTTCTCAAAGCATTCCAAGACCGCAATACAAGTTTTACTCCACACAACCAACATCCAACCTCTGAGTCCAGTACAGTCTAATGCCACGAGCCCCTGAACTTTATTAATTAGTGAGATGAGAAGTTTTATAACACGTGCATATTCAAGGTACTTAGAGGGAAGGAAGAACATTTTAGGGCAGATAGGTTTGTGTGTTCCGGACAGGTACGTGGGTGGGGACCAATCTGTTCATCTGCGCCACTGACGCGACTAAACGCGACAACCTCATAGCTAGTGACGTTGATTTATTCCGTTGTTCTCTGAGTGAGTTCACAAAAAATGCATTGTTTGTGATTAGTTAGTTACATTTAATATTGTTATTGTGTACACTATCACATTAGGAAAATAAAATGAGAATAAAAAATAAATAAAAAAGCGCCCACATAGGTCCGGATTCTCGCCTCTTAGGACCAAAAACAGCAACATCAAGTTACTCAATCTCCTACTTCTGATTCCAGTACGATCTACTGCCATGGCCCGCTGCTGGACACGGTGCAGATGGCAGGGCTCTACAACGACTCCAAAACCTTCGTGGACATGAAGCTGAAGATCTCCGCCAACATCACCATGGACCACTTCCATGAGATGATGACCAGGTATACACTTGTGTATTATATTGTTATATGAATAAATAAATAATACTAACTACTCCCAACCACTGCAACTCCTGAAAATCGGAGTCAAAGTGACGAACTGGCGACCACCAGAAAAGCGCAGAGACAATGAAGTTTGACGATTCCCATCCTCGAAAATCTTTGTTGGTTTAGTGGTTGCAAGCACGACTGCTGATTGCGGATTCGATTCCCAGGTCGGGCAAAGTGATTGGGTTTTTACATCAGAACTCAGTAGCAGCCACGAAGTCTAGATTTGTGCCCGGTTGATGGCAATAGTAAAGCGCAGGCCACACCGCCACCTAGCGAGCGCTCGCCTCGCCCGGTGCGCCCGCCCGCTCCTGCTTTGGCGATCTCCGCTCGCTAGCTCGCCTGTCCGTCCGTAGTTTTCGGTATGATAGTCTAACTCGCCAAGGCTTCGCTTAGTTTTTATAGTTTTCGGCGCCTAGCCGCTGCTGCTGTGTGGCCTGCGTTTATTATATAATCGGAATATTTCTTTAGGACAGGTTCACATCCGACCAAGGCTGACATACAGGAGTTCGTGAATCAGAACTTCGACCCTGAGGGCTCTGAGTTTGAGGACTGGAGGCCCACCGACTGGAAGGACAATCCTGGTAAGTTCACATAAACAACATTCCAAAATCAAAAGTAATTCACGTATTCAAATTAGGCTGATAATAATCAGCACTTTGTGTACGCAATTCAGTTTCCAAATGTGTCTTTTGAAAAATAACTTTACTACCCACTCATAAAGTTCAGTTTACGCTACAAATGCAAAAATAAAATGACTTATATACCTAGTGCTGGTCTTTCTGAAATCCACTTAAATTACAATTGTGTATAGTTGATATTTGTTTATGCGAATATGTTCGCCCGATAACCGGACGTTCCAGCCTACCCCAAAATTCTCTTTAAAGATTTAAAAAAATACCAATATATTAATAATACTTGTAATCAATATTTTTTGCTAAAGGTTTTTCATTTCTGTGACTGAAACTTACTTGATAGTGACATATTAAATATTTGTCCAGCTGAAACAATTCAATTTGCGACCATGAGATTGCTTCCGCTTTTGTAACATTTTAATAATGTCATTCTTTTAACTTTATTAAAACACAGAAAAATGTATGCTTAATTGAATAAATACAAAATCAAATAATTTCAAACCTTCGTTTACAGCGTTTCTTCAAAACATCAAAGATCCATTACTGCATCAATGGGCGGCCGAGCTGAACAGGTTGTGGCTGCAGCTGGGCAGGAAAATGAAGTCAGACGTCAAAGAGAACCAGGATCTGTACTCCATCATCTATGTGGACAACCCCGTTATTGTGCCTGGTGAGTTATCAGCAGTCCTATCTATCTATATTAAGCTATAATGGGAGTAATAAGACCCTTAACGAAGCCGAAAGGCTCTTGTCATCCTTGTCATTGCGATCATTTTTTTGTTCCAACTTTTTCACAAGTTTTTTAGAAGTAGGTACAAGTTTTTAATGTTATAACTTTACTTGAAATACCTCTATGACCCCTGTACTATTCAATGCATCCATCAGCATAATGTGTTGAGTGCGTTACATTGAGTCTTAACGTAAAACGTGATTTTTCACTCTAAAAAGAAAGTCGTTTTCCAGCAAGCTATCCGCATTTAAAGCTATTAACTAGAATATTATAGTTCCATCCAAAAGGAACTGTCATTATTATGATTACCGCAAACCATTGCTATTTTCATAAATATTTTGTTCAACCTTTGGATTTCAACTAATAAACTCACAGTATTTAAGAGTTATTAGGGGTCCAAAATTCCAGATGTAGGTAAAATTGTCATCTTCCCTTGGGCTAACTATGGAAGCCTTCAGTTTAGCCATAAGATCTTCTAAATGTTACTTCCATTTTACTTTTGATAATCCGTCTGAACTTAAAAGAGACTGCAGTAAAGACTGGGTAATCATAATCAAATAAGCACAAGCGAAGAGGCGAATACCCGGCAGTGGGTGACATCAGGGGGTCTAAAATGGCCGCTTTAGCAGAATCTTATTAGGATAATAATATGAATTTCGTTTAAATTCGTAAAATGGTCACAAGGTGACAATTCATAATAGTAGGTACGTCTATGACCATTTTAAGAATTTAAACGTAATTCATATTATTATCCTATTATGATTCTGCTAAAGCGGCCATTTTAGCGTTTTCCAACTATGTTGGGGTCGGCTTCCAGTCTAACTGGATTTTGCTGAATACCAGTATTTTACATGGAGCAACCGTCTATTTGACCTCCACAACCCACTTAATATTGCGTAATACAATACTCCTTGGTAAGACTGGTTGTCAGACTTTCGGGCCACATACTACCTGTAACGACTGTCAAAGATCTACAAATCACAGCGGGGACGTGCTTTCCAAGGCACGGAGGAAACTCAGTATGTAATGGATGGTCACCCTCCTCGGACCAACCTAGGCAAGCGCGGCTTACCTGAAGATCGACCTGAGCGTCTGTTATTATTTAGCCGCGAGCTCTCCGATGATGATGATGAATTCTAATCATCAACAATTATCATGTTCCAGGTGGTCGTTTCCGTGAGTTCTACTACTGGGACTCGTACTGGATCATCAAAGGGCTCCTGCTCTCGGAGATGAGGTCTACCGCCAAGGGCATGGTCTCCAACTTCTTGGATATCGTCGAGAGGATCGGCTTCATTCCTAACGGAGGAAGAATTTATTATGCTATGAGGTTTGTCTTGTTTACAGGTAATTATTTCCCTCTAAGGGTGCTTTTAGAAGCGGGCCTGTGCACGGCGAGTAATGGGCTAGCTCGCCGTCCGTCCGTCGTATGACGACGGGCAGGCAGTGTCGACGGCGCGTTCGTGTTCCACGCGCGCCTCAAAGAGTTGTCAGCAAACGGGAGGGGCCCGCAAGGGCCGATGCCTGCCAGGGCTGCGGGACTGTTCGAAAGAGATACCGCGGCCCTGGAACATAAAGGGCCAATGAAGGAACATGGGTGGTTTTTAGTCAGTAAGAGTCTGACACTCCCTTCCGCTCCGCCCAGAGCGGGAGGAGTCATTTGATGATTTCCAACCCTCCAAAAAAAAAAAAAAGGGTGCTTTTAGAAATGACTAGGCAAGGTTAAAGGTCGAGGGAGGAATTTGGACCTATTACAACCCTGTACCCGCGTCTGCTTTGATCTTAGCTGATGGTTTGTTTATATGGCCCTACCAATGTGAAAACAGACCCCGACCAAATTAAACTAAAATATAACTGTGCTGATGGCTTTGGCCGCAGGTAATTTTTGAAATCGAATGGGGAAGTCATCGAAATCGACTGACTACTACCGTGAAATTGAAATGAAACAGACCAGACCAAAGAGATTTGTACACTTTAGAAATTATTGTATTCGTGTAGTAATATCGATTGGCTATGATTTGAATGGTTAGCTAAATATTGAGACTTTGATTAGCTCCAAAGTTATACAGCGTGAATCAGAAATCCTTAGTATATTTAAGGTTGTGGACCAACCATAAAACCGAATATTTTTCTAAAGCCTTTGATGATCTGATCTGCAACTTTAAATGTAAACAAGTAACTCTGAATCAAGCCCTTGATCCAGCTGCCTAACGAGAGCCTCCTCAGGTATTGGTCGAGGCTATTTGCTGAAACGACTATCGGCACAATGATCGCTGAGTTCACATCCCACATGTTGACAACCTCGCGAGTCAAGTTACTTGATTTTCTTGAATAATAATTGATATAGACCGCCCATTGTGTCACCCTATGTGAAATGTGTCCTTTTTAAATGTTATTTGTATGGTGTATATAATAAAGGATATTCTAAGTATTAATAAACTTAACACCAAAAAGCTAATATTTTCTTCCATATGTTTCCAGGTCCCAGCCTCCCCTTCTTATCCCCATGGTTAAGCTCATCCTGGATGATATGGATGACGTCGAGTTCTTGAGACAACACATCCACACCCTGGACAGAGAGTATGACTACTGGATGACCAACCACACTACTGAAGTCAACCATAATGGACATAGGTGAGAACAATATCATGTACAGAAGAGGGTATCTTCAAGATACCGTCTTCTAGATAGAAAAGTACGCATTTGTCAACAGAGAAGATACTATCATGGTAACACTTTGAGGGAAATATGGACACCGTATTAAATCGTTAATTTAATAGTGCATAGTTCTTACCCGTTCTTTTCTTAGAGAGCTACATTTTGGAATGGCATTTTTCAATTCAAAAAAGTCTAGAAATGAAAAACTCATTAAGAAGGTAGTAAATAGTTAATGTAGTTGATTAAACAGTCTTTGTACGTATCCTTGTACGTGAATGCGTTATTAAAGTTGTCGACCAATAAGTTGAGATTTTTGCTGCGCAAGTTTATTAGTTATATTGATTTCAGCACTCATTTATAAAACTAAGCTCTTATTTTGTTGGATCAAAAGAGATTAGTATAGAAATATAATTAAAACTACGCTTACTAAAACTGTGTATTTTCTCATTTCAGATACACGCTAGCAAGGTATTACGATCAGTCACAAGGCCCCAGGCCTGAGAGTTACAAGGAAGACGTCGATGTTGCCAGGTCAGTACTTTATAATGGAAGGATGAGCTTGCTTTCCTAAAATCAGCCCTCATAAAGGTATTTTATAAGAAAAGTAGGCTAGGTAACTCCGCGATGCCTTTGGAATGGCAGATGCCTATTAGGCTTTGACCATATTCCATCAGTTGGATTTATTTAAATAAATAGTTTGGCTAAACGAATCGTCTTAAAATTCAGGTCGGGAATGATTTGTAGTGTCTTTATAGGCAATTTTGATATTTTTCTGGTAATATGTTCGCCCCCAATTACATAGGACTTCAACATAACTGACGAAACGTGGATGTACTACTTTAAGTACACCTCTGTCCAACTCTTAGATTACAGGCGTGATGTTATTTTATATTTTCAGACATTTCGATACAAATGAAAAGAAAGAAGAATTGTACGCCGAGTTGAAAGCTGCTGCGGAGTCCGGCTGGGACTTCTCATCCAGATGGTTCATTCTCAATGGCACGAATAAAGGTAAGGATAAGCTTTCCCAGTTTCTTAGTTTTCTATTTACTTGTCTTTTTACGAGTTTAAGAGACCATTTTCTGGAAAGAAAATAGTACATTTTGATATAAGTGGGGAAATTTGCTATTGCATTCGAGGCGGAATGAACACCCAAGCTGCAGGCAAGGGGGTTATGGAACCGAGAACTGCAGTAACAAATCCCCACGCGTACCACACGACGTTTTACAATAGACTTTCGAAAAAATAAAATATTAGAACGGAAAGTATTTTTGTCAGGAATTATTAGGAAACTATGATTTAATTTGCTTTTTTTCCGCGCTTTGCTTTCGTCTGGTTGAAAAAGAAGCAAAGGTATGATACCGCTAAACAGCCTAATACGAAAAATAGAAAATTCAAATATTTCTGAATTTAGAACACATATAAATGTTAATTTGTTCATAAAAGTCCCCTGGCTGGAGGCCTTACATTCAAGGCTATGATATTCTCTTTTTAAACACAATTTAAATACTCAGAAAATATTTACGTCTTAACGACGCATATCTCTTTGCCGAGATTTAAAAAAAAAAGAATCACCGCCCACTATAGTCCTTGAACCCATTTGGACGTAGTTTATGAATATTATCTGTGGAAATTTTTATTAGATATGCGTCTTTTTTTATAAAGGCGTCTAAGAGAACAACAAAAACAAAGTAAAACACGTATACGTTTATATCATGTATTAAACTAAATTGGTGGTTGGTTAGTAAATTGATTCTCTTTTTAAACACAATTTAAATACTCAGAAAATATTTACGTCTTAACGACGCATATCTCTTTGCCGAGATTTAAAAAAAAAAGAATCACCGCCCACTATAGTCCTTGAACCCATTTGGACGTAGTTTATGAATATTATCTGTGGAAATTTTTATTAGATATGCGTCTTTTTTTATAAAGGCGTCTAAGAGAACAACAAAAACAAAGTAAAACACGTATACGTTTATATCATGTATTAAACTAAATTGGTGGTTGGTTAGTAAATTGGTTGGTGAGGGTAATCTCGCAATTGACCACAGCAAAAGCCGTTGAAAACTTAAATTGTACTCCTTCATAATTAAAATATAACTTTTCAATGTCTTCTTTAGCAACACTATGACAGCTAGTATTCCTGATTAGGTTTCTGAACGCCATGTTTGGTTCATAATGACTGGTCGGTTAAATACGAAGAATTCCCAGCAGGCCTTTTCAACTGGGTTATTATTAGTAAGCTGAAAACCTGGAACAACTACATACAATGACATTAACAACTGTGCTTCAATTTTTATCCGTATTTTGTTTAGAATATCCACAAGCAACTAGTGATCTCTCGATTACCGGATATAGTCAAGTCGGTGGTATGTAGTAAAAAAAGTACCTTGTGTGGACCCGTGTCATTTCCTTAGATTTCTACTAGACAATAATCATGGGACATCCTAATCAGTGTCTATCGAAAATACAGCTCTTGCAGGTCCAGTTTTTGAATGGACCATAATTATCATCCTGAAACATTCCGTAACCCATACAAACGCACATAAAATTAGGCATGATAAAAAAAGTAGTTTTACTATTTTAGCCCAAAAAACAAATATAGTTTCAGTAGTCATCTATCTGTCCACTACTAATATATTACCAACATAATATATACCTAATTCTTTTAAATTTAATGTTCGAAATACTACTCTAAATGTAACAAGTATAAAACTAATTAGTTTTGGTGGATTGTAGCATGAAAAAATAACAGAAACAATGAAGAGATACCAAATACCCATATTGTTAACTGACAACTCACCGTTACCCAAAATAGCAAAGAAAATCATACTTTTTTGTGAATTGGTTTTCCCGAATTGGCGAGAACAAGCACACCATCGAGAGAAGTGGAACGAATGGAGATGGCCTTTGTCTAGGCGAGCGACAACACGGGCTAACTAAAATAAAATAAAAACAATGGTTTTTAAACTAGCAGTGGTCGATGTTTCCTCTATCTGACTTAACAACGAAACAAACTCAGAGGTCAGTCTCTTTCATCGGTTCGTTTTATCTTGCCCAAGTCATATGAGGACTTGAGGACCGTTCAGATAAGTATCCGAGCTGGTCTTTTGAAGAAAGAAACAGATTTGAGTGAACCTATACACTCAGTGCACGCATTTGTCAATGGAGAACTAAGAATCTCAACAACAACGATATACTTAGGATAAACACCATACTAACTTATTCTCCATCACCAGGCAACCTAACAAACTTGAAGACCCGCTCCATCATCCCTGTGGACCTCAACGCCATCATGTGCTGGAACGCGCAACTACTGAGAGATTTCCACCTGCGCCTGGGCAACATCGATAAGGCAGAGTACTATAGGAATGTGCACGCACGGTTCATGGATGCTATTGAACAGGTGAATATGAAAATAATGTTTTACAAATTCTGAAAGCAATTCAAAACGAATCACACAAAAGAAAAACCCTGTGGTTAAGTGACTAGTTATAAAAATTAAAATTCATTCATTTCAAGTACCACATAGCCCATATAAGAAAACGTACAGAACTTTAAACGCTTCATCATCTTCCTGCCTTTGTCCCATGTTATTTAGGGTGCGCGCAACACGTTTTTTCTTCCATTCTCTCCTGTCAACCGTCACGCTATCATTTACCTCTTTATCTTTCATTTGTCATTCCTCACACAATCCATCCATCGTTTCTTTGGTCTTCCTCTCCCTCTCCATCCATCAACGTTTATATTCGTCATATTTTAGTCACATGCGATTCGTCCCTCCTCATCAAATGTTTATGCCAAGACAGTCGATTCCCTTTCAGAACTTGAAACTATTCAATAATAAATACAACATCAAAACACAAATTAGTTACATCAAATTCATATTTAATCATATTCATTACAGCAGTCTCATACGACAGTCTGTTATACAGGGTTAAATTGTAGCTACAACGCTTAAAATTACTGCCTCATCTCAAAATTCCACCTTATTATATCATCATGCAATAAAAGTCCTAGGTATCAGACGGATGTCATATAATCTGACTAAACAGCATTAGTTACAACACTACTACTAAAGTTACAACATTCCGCCCTCCATCAAACAGGTAAAAAAAAAAAATTGCGAATGCTAAAAAGTCATTTTCTCAGTTTTTGTAACTTTGTAACCATGTTAGACCCAGTTCCCAAACATAAAACCGGATCTTCGTTTATTTGTTAAAAACTAGACCTTAATAGTCTTACAATTTTAAATGTTTACTCCCTTTTCTCTAGGTCCTATGGCACGAAGACGTAGGAGTATGGCTGGACTACAGCCTGGATTCTGGCAGGCGGCGCGACTACTTCTACCCATCCAACGTGTCGCCTCTCTGGGCAGTCTGCTACGACCAGGCCCGGAAGGACTACTTTGTCAATAGAGTTGTGAACTATTTGGATAAAGTTAAGGTGACTTGCTAACATGTACAAATTTAATTTTTGTTATTGTGATACGTCAAAGACATGTAAAAAAAGAACTATTTGAACGTCTTTGTGATAAGTACTTAAATCTTCGCCCGACAGACTAAAGGCGATTTTCGCCAATGTCATTGAGCGCGATCAACACATCATTAACGATCTAGAACTGTCAGTGTCAATATTTCATAGCAATATTGACACTGATAGCTTTAGAACGCTCAGTTTAAATGTTCAGTTTTAGTGGTATGTAACAATTCAACTTTTAAATACGATTTAAGCCAAAAAAATGATAACAATCGTTATGGGAATGCTGTTTTATGAAAAACTAAGGAAAGCTTCTATTTGCATAATTTGCAATTACATGTGATAATCTTACTTGTTTGTTCAAAAGGTTAATATATTGCATTTATTTTACTCAATTTACTATGGCGTCATGTTAACAAACGAATAACCTTCACAGATAGTCGGCAACAGTTGTTTTATTTAAGTGCTTGCTAATTCATTCCTAATCTAGGCAATTAGTGACGATAATAGACGTTGCGTCATGTCGTTCGTACAGAACTCCATTTTCGCCGCTTTGGGTATGTGACTCCGTGGCGCAACGGTAGCGCGTCTGACTCCAGATCAGAAGGTTGCGTGTTCAAATCACGTCGGGGTCAAATCTTTCTTTTTGTGTTTTGTAAAGTTTTATTCCTCTTTCTTTTTTAATATTTCGTTGTATTATTTAAATAGAATTTGTTATTGATATTTTTCAGCATTTTTTTCTATGAATTTGATCTTTTTACGTCAAGAACCTTTTTCCCGCACGTCCCTATACATAAATACCTAGCATTATTCGTTTTCACCGCAATAAATTATTAATTAAAGACAATAATTAGAATAAAATAATAAATTAAATAAGATGGGCTACTTTTTTATACTTTTTTAAATGTTTTTTTTCCACATTCAAAACTTTGGTTAATGTGTACAAAAATAAGTACAGGAAAATTAAATAGATGATTAATCAAAATGGATGGATGGATTTTTGAAATAGTGCCAATTAGTTAACATCATCATTAGTCTAGGCTTTTTCCAACTACATAATTATGTTGGGGTCGGCTTCCAAATGGATTATGTAAACAAATTATTAAAATTAATTAATTAAAATTAACATGTCAATTTTTAAGTTTAGGTTATTTTAATTTAAAAGTGTATATAATATTGTTATGATTTGGTTTAATAATGTCAATTTCATAATAATTTCAACAAACATTTAAATTTTACTAAACAGCAAATATTTGGCATTGATAAAGGAATTATTAAGAAACAAAATAAACCCTCTCTTCCCAGGTGGACATCTTCGACGGCGGTATCCCCACGACATTCGAACATTCCGGCGAGCAGTGGGACTACCCCAACGCATGGCCGCCACTGCAGTACATAGTGGTGATGGGCCTGTCCAACACTGGCCAGCCTGAGGCCGTGAGACTGGCCAGTGAGATCGCCACTAAGTGGGTGCGTTCGAATTTCGAAGTTTGGAAACAGAAGACTGCTATGCTTGAAAAGGTAATTGATTTGTTGTGATTATTAGTCGAGTGCAATTAGTCAAAATGGTGGAACGCAGTTTATAGTGGTCGGATTTTCATGGGACTTTTTAATCGAGTTGCTAGAAGAAGAGTGTGGAGAAGAAAGTTAAAAAAACACTAATTTTGCCGCTCGCAACATTTTTTTTTAACTGCGTTTCTTTTTGTTTTTTTTTTTCGTTTCTAAATAATTTGAAATCCGATGAATTTAAATTGTGGGGTAATAGTGTAAGTGTTATACCTGCATGCATCCATTAAACGCCAATTTGCTCTGTTTATTTGTTCAATTTTTGTCGATGAAATGCATATTTAAAGTTTTTTTTTAAATTTATTATTTTCTTAAATCATATTTAAAATACGTTTGTAGTTCATATTTATTAGTAGACAGATATATAAAATTGGAATTAATTAACAAAACAACAACAAATGTTTCTTATATAACAAAAAAAAATAAGTCTTCTGATGACTATTCAAAATAAACCTTGTCAACTTAATAATAACGTCCATTTTCCAGTACGACGCGACAATTTTCGGCGGTTTCGGTGGTGGCGGCGAGTACGTTGTACAGACTGGCTTCGGATGGACCAACGGAGTCATCATGGCCATGCTAAACAAATGGGGAGGTAAGCTATTGTGTGCTTTATCTAACAGGTATAAGGTTTGTTATGGCTTGAACAATATAAACTAACAGAAATGATTTTGTTACCGATGCGTTTGTGATTTGTGTAAAGAATGATTTTGAATGTGATTTTCTTTAGAAGCTATATCTGGTCGATGTGACTCAAATCGAGGCAGCCTCAAAAAAATACCTAAAGACTAATATATTCCTTCATAATTGTTACCAAAGTGTCTTATGGCTTGATATAGCCGGGTTCGAATCCCTTGTTTTAAATAAAAATATTATCCCACTATACGGAAAAAAAAATCTCATGTGTCTAGTTACTTAGAAGATTTGTGTGTATAATTCAATGCATTATTACTCTACTATGAAAGTAAAACTAAAAGATCCCCGACTAAAACGAAAATACAGGGTGGAAGGGACACCCTCGCTAAAACGGTTACCACGTATTCAGTACACATATAAATTTTTGGACGGTTATTAAAAAAAACTGCTGTTTCCTACAAAACTGCAATACATACACTGTGAAAATGTATGGAAAAGCTGTTTTTTAGGGTTCCGTACCCAAAGGGTAAAACGGGACCCTATTACTAAGACTTCGCTGTCTGTCTGTCTGTCGGTCTCCAGGCTGTATCTCATAAACCGTGATAGCTAGAAAGCTGAAATTTTCACAAATGATGTATTACTATTGCCGCTATAACAACAAATACTAAAATTAAAAAAAAAATATTAAGGGGGGCTCCCATACAACAGATATGATTTTTTTGCCGTTTTTATAGATAATGGTACGGAACCGTTCGTGCGCGAGTCCGACTCGCACTTGGCCGGTTTTTATTTTAATATAATAACCGCCGAAAAATTTCTATGTGGAGGGCTTCAGAATCATGTACCGAATACGTGGTAACCGTTTTAGCGTTGGTGTGCCTTCCATCTTGTATTTCATCATTCACAAAAACTTTGACATCCCTTTGTTTTGTCGCTTTAATTAATCGTGTTATTTTCCATTCACCGTTCATTCATTCACCGTGGAAGTTGGTGGCATTGGTACGTTCGTTCATTCAATTTTGCGTGTTGTGTGTGTGTGTGTGTGTTCTGTGTTTTACTTCTTGGGTATGGACTTGAGAACCTTTTTATGTTTTAAAGTGGAAGCTAAAGGGCAACCCGCGACATTAAAACTTTCTTAGATTTTTTATAATTTGCCACGTACATAAATGTAAGTATATATTTTTTTGTAAATACAAAACAAACGGATAATATTTTTGTGTTCACCAAAAATCTAAAGGTACATCTATGTATGCATTTCTAAAATATTTATTCTTCCCCGAAAAATACTGATCGTGCACCAAATATTCCTGAATGTTACACAAAATATTTAGTATGCATCCTAGAGACGGTCGACGTCAGGGGCACCCCGAGGTTCGGTTAGTTAGGTTCCTGTAAACCTTGCAGACAGAAATAGGAGCCCCGCGCAGCGGGGCTCCGTCGACCTGCTGGCGGAAACTAGATATAATTTAAAATTATATCATTGGTGTTTGATTCAAATACATTTTGCAGTGCATTATCTGAAGTAAAACTAAAAAAATAAATGCTTGTTTTTAAAATTAGGTGTATTACTATTTTTACAAATTTGCAACAGTTGTTATATAGATGCTCGTTATGACATATTTTAATGAACATATGTGCACATTCAGTAAATGGGAATAAATTGAAGTACTTTTAAATACCATCCAAAACAAACGTGTTACGGTCGCGAATCATGTTTTAATCAACATACAACCTGACACTGACCTGCAAATTGCAAAAAAACCGTGAGTAATTTCGCGGGCTACCCTGACGGTTCCACCTTAAATTAAGTTCTTCTAACTAAACATACAGACGTGATACCGGGAACCTTGTTCACTTATTCTTCCCAGCTAAAACACTAGCAAATTTGCGAAGTTGGGACGTTTTGGGAGACTTACTTGTGTAATTTTTGATGTTCAAAAACTGTTTATGCTAAACTTCATGGCCTATTTCACGATGTCCGAATAACCTAGTGGTTACCTACCGAATCAATTCGGAAATGGAACAGAATTTGTGAAATTATCTACCAAGTTAACGGGAACTTAATCGCAGCCGTGTGAGAATGGGTACTTCTGGACACGGCTTGTATTATTAGGAGGGTCGTCTCTCTGGAGCCCTGACCCGCTTGACGTAGCTTGGATGGGTCCAAGCTTGCTCGGAGCCCTGACCCGCTTGACGTAGCTTGGATGGGTCCAAGCTTGGCTAAATTTTTTTTATATTTTTAAATGTTTTTTTTAATTGTTTTTAACGGAATATTTAAAAATGTATGAAATTTGTGTTAAAATAAATAAAGGAAGTGCATTATGTATTTTAGTTTGGGTTTTTAAATTTGGTTATTAAAAACTAAATTTTATTAGTTTTATGCACTTGTGTAGTAATATGAATGGTGTACTCTTTAATCATTTATTTTTGATTCAAATATGTATGATAATTTATTTAGTTTACTACTGCATGCATTGGTGGGTAAGTCTAGAGTGACATGGGTTTTGTTACTTCTGGTTTATTATTTATTTGATAATAATTGATACCTGCTGTATTAAATTAACACTGGTATTGCGTTCTTATATTACTATAATCACTGCTTGGTATTTAGGTAGTAGGCACAATAGTTATAATATAACAGTAATTGGTGGTATTTTATTTTGCGTAGTTATTTAATTTAATTATTGGTATTGGCAACATTAATAGTATTTAAAGTAGAAAATATTATTTACTCAGTAGAATGTATGTCTCATACGTTATTTTTTAGTGTTACTGTAGTGTTTATGTAGACAATTAAGTAATTATATTTGATAGCCGTTTCATTTTATGGTTTTGCTTACATTGTCATCAAGCAAGCTTGCAGATTATTGAAACTACATCTCAAAAGAAAAGTTTCAGAGGACTTATAAACCAAATAAAATCCGAACCTCAATTATAAAATCATTGATTAAAAAATATAGAAAAGGTCAAATCAAAGCTACAAAACCCTCGTCCGCGCTAGATGAGCCCGCCGGTGCGACAGCTCACCGGTGTGTCTCCTGACAGGTTCCCTGACTTCAGCGGATGCGTTCGGCGCGGGCGCAGGCGCGGGCGCGGGCGCGCAGTCGGGCGCGGTGTACGGCGCGCACGTGGGCGCCAGCGGGGTGGCCACGGCCGTCCTAGTCGTGCTCGCGTCGGTGGCGGCTGGGACTCTTGGGTGAGGTGAGACTCGAACACTTATGTTCATTATTTTAGTTCGTAAATATAGATTGTCATCTCAGAAGCTGGCAGATAATTAATATGGCCCAGTGGTGGCGGCCCCGACTTACGAACAGTAGGTCGTGGGTTCGAACCCAGGACCATTACTTCCGTTACTACCCATTACTTTGTGTAATTTATTTCATCACCACTGCTCTCAAAAACGGTAACGGAAAACATCGTGACATCTACCAACACGCACTGGGCCCGCGTGGTGGATTATAGCCCATTCCCTCTCATAGAGAGGAGGCCGTTTGTCCCAGCTGCAGCAGTGGGAACATTATAGGCTGATTATGCATCATCTACCTGCCTTTTCCCAATTATGTTGGGGTCGGCTTCCAGTCTACCCGGATGCAGCTGAATACCAGTATTTTACATGGAGCAGCCGCCTATCTGATCTCCACAACCCAGTTAGTTCTGGGTTATACGATACCCCTTGGTAAGACTGGTTGTCAGACTTCAGGGCCACTGATTACCTGTAACCAGCTGCTGAGAGATTATAGGAAACGTCGAACAATTATATGCTTTGAGCAACTGTTGTCCTCATCAGTTCAGATTTATTGATAATAACAGTGTATATTAAATTAACAAACTTCTTGTAAAATACCTTTTTCATGGGTATAGCAAGTCCCAAGATTATCGCATTATTTACCGTATTTTTCTTTTGTTTCAGATATAAAACTTTACATAGACTTACATTTATCGCCAGAACCATGCCACAGTGCTTCATGAGGCCCGCTAAAAGTAAGATCTTTCCATTATTTCTCTTAATTAGATAATATAGCATGCATGTATAGAAAGGTGAGGTCATATGAGAGAATAATCAGCTCTCATTGATATCATACTTCAATATCTACTCGACGCAAATAGGTCCAGCTGATTATTTTTTCGCGATTACGGTCACCCTTGAAGAAAGTTGTTAAGTTTGATGGTAGGTGTGTACAGTTGCCACAAACTGTCAAATTTCTCCAAATGATTTTAAACTCTAAAATGTTGAAGGTTAAGTTCAAAATCGAATGAGAAAATTTGACAGTTTGTAGAAAGTTGATGCGCTGGTGACTGTACTATATCCTTAAATATGTCCATACCTTTCTGATACATCATGTATAGATTGTGCAAATCACAGCCGCACGTAGGATAACTTTTATGGACATTGAAATAAGATTTAAATTACAATGATTGACGTGCTCTTGTGAGATGTAACAACTAGAGATCTGTGCAATTTAGTGAAGTACAATATTGATTTTTTACATACGACATTATTACAACAGACATCTTGAATTGTAGGGTTTCTGAGTTAGTTAACGTCTTTAATAGAGATTTATATTTACCCGACTGCCAAGGTAGGGTTATGTTTTTCGCGCGTATCTTGTATGTTTTTTGTAAATTTCTTTATTACCTCGGTAACTTCCAAACGGCTGGATGGATTTCGACAGTTAAGGTATCGTTATATTTGTCTTAAAACCCAAGTGTCCTTAGATAGGTGTTTGAAAAACAAAATGGCGGATTTTTGGCGCGAAATAGTAACACGATAGTAAAAAAAAAATACCTATAGAGTAGGGTATCAAAATAAAGGAAATTATGAGGTGATTACAAATATATATATATTATAAATTATATGTTTATAATTTAATTAGGAAAATTTACTTAACATTAAGAATAGGTAATAATATTTGCAGTCGGGTTTTTGATTTTTTAAATTACGTAACATGTTATTATCATATCTCAAGTCAAAGCCTCAACACGAAATGTCTGTGTAATAGTGTCATAATAAGTCATTTATGTGATTATTTTATAAGTAAATTAATTAAATTATTATTTTTATTAGATGTGCGCAATTAATTTTCGTTTTCACTAAGCCATACCTAAATTAATGCCTAAATAAAAGCACTCAGTTGTATTGCAATAACACATGGGCATTCATTCAGGTACCGCTTAATGTTAGTGAAAACGGGCGTTTATGGTTTGCGATTTTATTCAATTGATTTTCACAAGGTCACAAATATATTAGATGGTATTAAAACAAATTAGGTGTAAGAATCGAATAGGTAATATTAAGCTTCATTTTTGGTATTTTCCGTTTTAAAAATATTCCATAAAAATGTGATATTATATTATTGTTATTCGCCAGTATTTTATTAGATATGAACCTTAATGTTTACAATAATAATCTTTTTATAATTAGCACTATCTTGTAATGTGTTTGTAAATATTTGTTCAAACACACACCTTAGTATATAAATAGTGATATTAGCATACTGATATTGATAATAAAATGTAGGTTATATAATACGCTAGTTTCTATACGAATACAGATATTTTATTTATGAAATAAAAAATACGATTTTACCCATACTTATAGTACTTACTATCTCTTTAAAAACTACACACATTTGCTCATTCCTTTGAATGAATGAAGATTTTAGAATATTAAGTATTCGAAAACAGCTTCGTTGAAATATTACGTTGAAGAATGTGCTACCACCATGGCCTAATTCAGCCGACAAGCAGCGTTGCTCGTTTCAGGGTAAGAGCGGTAAAGGTATATGACCACAAAGGAGTTTTAAATCTTAGGTGCAGATCGATAAAACGGTGTTTTTGATGCAGGTTGATGGATAGAAAAATCTGGTTTTGATCTACATTTTCTTATCTTCATTTTATATTTACAGAAAAAAAAAACAGTTTTGTGGAGAAACATCGTCTTTACGGTTTGTTCTCTTTCGAAAGCTTGGCGGGCGGGTCCACCGCGCGACAAGCAAATAATGACAATAATATATGGCAAAAGAAAAACAATATTATAACAATCAAAACCTTTTTAATGCCTCAATCAAAAAAAAAAAACGAAAATAAACTACCAAAAAAATGTCACAATCTTGCCTGATATTTCCACAGACATAAAACCTCCACCTATATCATCATATTATTAAAACCAGTTAATTCCAGGTTATATAACAGGATGTATATAATACTAGCGCGGTGTTTACCCAGTTGTTCAGTAATAGAGGAGCTATTGTGCAAGTGTAAGACATTGCCGGCACATCCTCAGTTCGCGTGACCATGTGAGTTAGTAATCGTAACATATTACTAACTCACATGGTTCGTACTGTGACCAGACATCAATACAAATAAATAAAATTGAAGTGTCTGTTTGTTATATCAAAATAACTGCTTTTTACTGAATGCATACGGCATTTAAAACAAAAACACGTTTTTTTTTTCAGTTTTTGTCTGTCTGTTTGTCTATTAGTTCCGGCTTATCTCCGAAACGGCTGAACCGATTTTGATAGGACTTTTATTGGCAGATAGCTGATGTTATAAGGTTAGACCAACCACCCAGAGCCGGAAGGGTCATTATTTTGATGATTAACCATCCCAAAAAAAAGACCTTATAACATATTATTCACAAAAATTAAAACCCTTGAAATTGGTAACAAAATTCGGATACAATATGGCAATAATATTGTTTATAATAATTTCACGCTAGCGAAAGTTGCGGTCAACAGCTAGTTAAGTAATAAATGACAAACTCAACAAAGTTCGGTTCTAGCTAGGTTTAGCTCTCAATTCTGATTTTGATATAAACTTTGGTTGGAAAAGGATAACATACATTTTGAGTAGGTAAGTGTCTGTATTTTTTGAAATACGTTCCTATCAAATTAAATCAAGAATGATTTAGTTTGCTAAATCATTCTTGATTTAATTTGATAGGAACGTATTTAAACCGAAATAAAAATGAAGAGGTTCTCATTGAAATCATTAGTTTGACATCATAATGCGTAACTTCTTAGGGTCATCTTCAAGTACAAAACGAAGATGCCTTTCCTTCCTCATTTTGTATCTCGAGGTCTTTTGTTCTACTCTCAGATGTCGTGTCTTGAATCAATACCACAGCATATGCTTGCTTAATCAAGGTGTAACATACTAAACCCATGAAACTGAACAACTTTAATTCTACGAGGTCATGTTTTCAAATTCTCATAAACTTAAATATGATATAGTAATTTGTTACGTATCCTGAACTAACCTGCCTACACCAAATCGGCTGGATAGCGAGATGATAGCTATTTTCGTACAACGGATGTTTCCCACATAAAATTGCAACAGGGAATCTGCTGACTTGACGACTCGTGTCGCCACAGCGGGCGGACCACCTACTCGAAGGTGGTCCGCCCGCCATGTGATGATGGCCCATCCGCGTTTCGCGATCCTTTAGAAATGTATTTTTCTTAATAATTAATTCGGCACTTCGGTACAAGCATCGACCAAGTCTAGACTTAAGTTCTAATAATGTAATTTTAAAGTAATCATACTCTTATTTAATTTAATTTCGGTTTTCTTTAAGTCCTCCGGCTGCCACCTTCATAATTAATTGATCAACATGAATGGGAAAGCTAAATAAAAAAGGAATAAATTCCAAAAGTCAAAGAACAAAAGCGTTTCAGTTTCATGGTCTTGAGTCACCACACGAGTGGTCTGGCGTTTATTCTGTTACTTCATGTACAGGTATTATAATAATCTTTCAAGGTTGTTACTTGTAAGCCACTTTAAAAGGTAACCTTTCAAATTCTTAGTAACTTAAAAAATCAAAAATCTAATCACACTTGGTATAGTTGCTTACATTATCAAAAACAAAATATTTTACTACACATAGGCCTACATCGGCTCTTATAAAACGTCGGAAAAAGGTGCACGGTTCGGGTTGGTCGTTTTCTATGGAGAAGAACCGGCAACAAACTCCATGGTAGTAACCATGGAGTTTGCTCTTCAAATGATTTGATTTTACAATATTATCATGTTACAACAGTTACAGTACTTATGGGGGGACAGCGTAGGCCCGACATTAAGTCGTTGCTACACAAAAAACGTAAAACAAGATAAAAAGTTAACAAGCATCTGGGAATCTACCATCACAAACGACGTATAATAACATTTGTAGCCGCGCTGACCAAGACCTTGCTTCTAAAGGACGGACGGACAGAAAGATTTACTGCAGGACGTTTGTTATTAGACGCGCACGTCTGTGGTACGTCATCATGACATGGCCGACACTTGATTTGTAGTTTCAGAAGGGACTGGTATGTATGTGTTTGTGTAGTGTCGTCATTTGTTAAGACCATTGCAGTTTACTTTTCTTGAGATGGGTAGGAATTATTTTGTTAGGCTTTGTATTACTACGTTGATTTTTACAAACGGTTAATTTCATAAGACTTAATAATAGGCTCGCCCCCTATTACTTGGGACTTTAACATAACTGGCGAAATGTGTGTAGGTATATCAGGTACACCTCTGCTTAACCTTTCGGGGATAACAGGCGTGGTTTTATGTTACGGTTAGTTTGTCAAGTTTTGAACATTGCTCTTATTGTTGTAAACATCAGAGTAAACAAAACTCATGTCTTTGAGATTTTTTGCTGCAGTCCATGAAACTATCACTTTTAAACGAAACATGCGAGCCCGCGTTTCATTCTTAAGTTACTTTACTGTTACCCCACATCATCCCACTGCTGGGCAAAGGCCTCCATGACTTCCAGTTCGTTCGACCCAGGGCTAATGGGGCCACAGTTAGTTGGTTCTGTCCAGCTGGTCCCGCCAGTAATAGTACAATACTTAATTAATTCAATTTTTTATACTCTGCAGGTCATTTCGTATAAAATCTGCAGGTCTTTACTAATTGACTGCATCCGGTCATCAGTATCGTGTGATGTGTACTATGGCCGATGGTCGTTTCCTTCAATTGTCACTTACGACGACTGACAACTTAGTCCTCGTGTCATTGTTTCTCTAACCATTTAATCTGTCCGTTTGTTGTTTATTTATTCTGTCAGTTTGTCTAGTCATTCTCTATAGGACTTGCACTAATACTAAATAACACTTTAGCCTGGTCTTTGAGATTAACATTTATGTCACCTTCGCCACTCTAACCTTTTGACCGCCATACGTGACAAGCAAGCGCGTGCCCTGTACGCCAAACGACAGAAATATGTGACAAAATGGTAGGTGAAATTGTGGCTTGGCGTGGACGGCACGCGCTTGCGCTTATGGTCTGGCGGTCAAAAGGTTACCGAAAGAGGGGCGAAGGTCCCACCGAAACCTCCCATCGTTTTTTTAAGTCCTCCTTATTCTCGCTGTCTGTTGGCCATCATACTTCATTCATTTAACTACATCAATTCTTCATTTCAGTGGTCCGCTGCAATTAGTTGTATGTAATGGATATAAAGTACTTAATCAAGAATTACCTAAGACTATGTAAATTAGACACCTAACAAATACTTCATAAGATAGTACAACTACGTACGATGACAGGGACCAACTTTTAATGTCATAGATCTGACTGACTGCGAGTAACTGACTATCTACTCAGTAGATAAACACATTTAATGACATATTAAAAAGTATGTGGCTGAAGTTAAATACTTACTTTCCCTCATTAACTGTTCAATGTTCTAAGAAATGATTAAATCTTACTACTATGTCTACTATTAGAAATGCGACAGTTTGGATGGATGGATGTTTGTTACTCAATCACGTCTGAAAGGCTGAATGGATTTGGATGAAATTGGCACAGAGATAGATTGTAGTCTGGAGTAACACATATGCTACTTTTTTCCTAACTGGAACACGTCAAAATATCCACGCGAACGAAGTCGCTGGCAATTAACAGTAAAGCCTAACAAGCGTAATAAGTTTAATATTATCACTGCTAAGACACACGGCTCTGTGAAAAATCTACGAATTAGCTTAGCTACTTGTCAATTACTCCTCCATCATTTATATTTATCCTTAAAGATTTTACCGGAATTTTTTTTCAAACTCGAAAACAAATGCTGTGACCCAAGTCTTTAAAAAAAACATACTGTTTCAATTGACACCTAATTGTCCTCGATTGGTATAAAAATAACGGTAATTAGCAGTTATAAATGCCATAGTTATCCGAACGCTCACTTTGCCTTGAAATGAACTGTGATTTTATTAATTTTTGCCTTTGTTACGCCAGTTTATTAAGTTTAGTTCATACCTTCACCTTAAAAATATCTTGAGTGTCTTGTGGTTGCTAAGTGCAACCGTGGCCTTAAGTTGGCCCCATTTTTTTTTTGTAAATTTACCTATTCTATCCCACTGCTGGGCAAAGATCTCCCTCAAGTTCTTCCTAGAATTCATTCCCGTGCCGCCTCGGGCCACCCCTCGTCGTTTACCTTGCTCTGCCTCCTATTTTCGGGCCGCGCTCCGCAGTGTCGTCCTTTTTCAGGCACTCATTATCGTTGTCCCCCATTGTCTTCTCCTAGGCTACGGAAAGGTATCTTGGTTTTTTACCGGTATCGAGAAAAAGATCCCAGTTATATGGTTTTAGGGCTCCAGAGAGAATCATTTTTTTTTCGGGTGCTAAACCAAGACCCATTCGAGCACAGCTAGTGTGTCGAACAGCCTAGCTAATCGGCTACTTGTATGTTTTTATAAATAGTTAGATAGAGTAAGATTTGATTCCATAACCTCGACGTAGTTAGAGTTAAAATTAATAAAGCCAGATAAAAACACACATACATTACATTGTACTGCAGTTTGAGTCGATTTAATAAATCCAGTTTTTCTGTTTTCTTCCAATCCTATGTAATTTCTCAGTGTGGAATGTCGCCAATCGTTTATTCGTAGTTGCGGGAAAAACACAGGTAAAAATGTCGAAGTTTTTAACACTGTTAGGGACTGTTTCACCAACCAACATTTTATAGGCAAGATAAATAAAATATGTACCTATATAAAGAGTAAGAGATAAGTTATAAAGTATGTATGTATTATTATTGGGTTTTTCCATTAGGAATTTCTCAGTAGCAGCCACGGAGCCTGGATTTGTGCCAGGTTGATGGCCATAGGCTCGCCTCCTATTACATGGGACTTAAACATAACTGGCGATATGTAGGTGTATTATTAAGTACACTTCTGCCTAAGCCTTCGGGGCTTACAGGCGTGATGTTATGTTATGTGTTAAAAATAAAGTATAGAAATAGAATTTGTATGATTTTATTTGGCGGGGTTTTTTATAAAAGCGTAGCTTCAAACAGGCCATAGTATTAATAGGTACTAGAATTATTTTCCAACAATACCTAGTGATTGCTTGTTACTTTATGGCACAATAAAACAACTCATTCTCTGTAATCATCCTAATTAGCATACTACAACGCTGTACAGCCTCTTCTATTGTTTCGTTAACAACCGGAAGTGCCGACAAAGCCAGCTTCCGTTCTCACCTGTCATCGGATGCCCTTGTACCTGTCATGTAGTAGCGTGATGTGTTTCATTTTCCTTTTGAGTGTCATCATTATTTTTATAGTAACTTAGTTCTGATGTGTTCTATATTTATGGGTTAAAGTCTGTATTGATAATATAACCTCCACAACTAGTGTGAACTGTTTTCGGCCAAAATGAGTTTATGCCGAAGCCGAAGGTTTCTAGCAAGCGCCGACGAATGCGTGAGAGCGTGGAGGAAGAGATCACGCGCGGGGGGAGGGTGACATATATACATTTCGAAGTGTTATTTTTATCAAGTTGCAAGGTCATTTTAATCAAGTGACAATTAAGTTATTCGTAAACTTTTTGAAGCCAATTTTGAACTGAATTTCTTAGGGTAATTAACCCTGCGGTTTCGGCCGAAGTTTGTGGCGATTGTCGATTAATCGGCTTCGGCCAGAAATCAGACCTTCGGTCAGTCACTATCCACAACCTATCTCTCTTATAACCTTTTCTCCAACGTCCCAGTGCAGAGGAAAGGTGTCTTTCCTTCAGCTTCCTCTGCCATTCCAATAAATTATGATTAGAGTTTGCTATTACCTCGCGGATCTCTAGAATCCTTCAACCGTGAAGTTGTTATATGGCATTGTGTTGTTTATATGTCAGTTTTTATCTCACGGCTTGATTTGTAAGTTGTGTGATGCACATACATACATACATGGGTGTTGTATGTATGTATTTGGGATGTTATTGACAATGACTATTGTTTGGACTAAAATAATAGAGCAGTTAGGATGATGACGTTTTTAGTTCAATTGTTATGTCAAAAAATCAGAATCGTTTCATCCGTCTGGGAGCTACGATGCCACAGACAGACGCACAGTTACACATATACACACTTCAAAATTATAAGACCCCTCCTTTTTGGTCGGGGGTTAAAGATGATGCTAATCCTGTCATATCTAGATATTTGCAGACATTTTTTTGTTGAAGGTTATTTAGCAAGATTGAAGGTACAGGAAAACTTACCTACTAGGTAACCACTACCTTCCATGGGTAGGTGATTCCCATGACTAAAGTATGACAAAAATGTTGCAGTTGGAGCCACTGGGCTTCAGAAGTGATAAAATAAAACACAAAACCTGCGAATAGTTTATTCTAGATTTGCATTAATATTAATCTTATATCTAAAATGATTTACCAATACCTTTTCAAGTTGTTCCAGGGTATTTAAAACTCATACTTTGTACTTAGTTGCAATCAATTTGCGACCATATTAATTGCAGAAACGTGGGTCTTTTTTTCTCAGAGCCGGCTGTTCGTAATTCTGAAAGGATACAAATAAAACAATGAGCAAATTCAACGTAAAATAGCATGATGTAATGACGAAAATGCATGATGAAATAAAATCCTCACCTAAATAATTTATTAACAAAGCATTAATTTATAGAATTTCGCTGAAGAACCGTACCATCCGATTGTTTAAATTCCTAGTGGAATCTCGAACATAGGTATTTTTTTAAACTGTTGCAAGGCCTTCAACGTAACATGACAAATCATTGGGTTTTCCTTGAAATAGCTATTGTTTTATTTAGTTCTTAGTATAATTTGGAAAATAGCTGTTTCATTGCTGACTCAGTTAGTCACATGATGCTTAATTAGTAACTGGTTATAAGAAGGTGTGACTTAAGTTTTAAAGTCTTGTGTACAGAGTTATTTATCAAGTAGGCACATCTACATAATTCGTAACAGCAATACTGTTTAGCAGCACAATTAGCACACATCATCTCTGAATAAATACATAAACCGTCACATAAAAAGTTAACCGGTAAAAATGAAATAAAAACAGCATTCTGTTAATTTAAATCCTAATTGGTTACGGTGGCAGTGTTTCACCGGACGAAATCTTTCAGAGGAGGTCTCTTGCAAATGAACCTGTAGTGAAGCGTCGATTAAAGCTCGGACTGGCAACACAAAGTTCGATCTCTAATTGTTATAATATTCAATTAAATTCACTACTTACCCAAACATAGTAGGTACATAGAGAGAGTTACTAGGATTAATCTAAAATCTTCTAAAAACATTGCGAAACTCGAAAAACTCAGACACTTACAACTTCTACTCATCCCACAACGTCAATTAAGCTTAAAGATATAAACAAGCATGTAAATTATCTTTAGTAGTGTTTACGTATAAACATCAGAGGTGATTGTGTGCTGCAGATGTGCAGTTAAAGCTTTTAATTGCCGCGTCTGAGATAATTATAATGCTTTGTTTGCAGTCATTTTATTGCAAGGATTTTAACCTGCGCGTGTTTATATTTAACTAGCTATTGCTTCGCTTTCATCATTATCATCTGCCTAGCCTTTTCCCAAGATATCGGCTTACAGTCTAACCGGATGCAGCTGAATACCGATATTTCACATGGTATGTCTGCCTATCTAACCTGAACCCAGTTAGTACTGTGTATTACGATACCCTTTGGTAAGACTGGTTGTCAGAGTTTCGGACCACTTGGAGTTTGGAGTTTCTTGCCGGTTCTTCTCCATAGGAAACGACCAACCCGAACCGTGCACCTTTTTGTCGACGTTTCATAAGTGCCTATGTGAAATAAAAATATTTTGATTTTGATTTTGACTGACTAGCTGTAACGACAGTCAAACATCTACAAACGACAGCCGGGACCAACGGCTTTATGGTATTACCCCACGATAACGTTTAAACGGCCTTTGACACCCTGAGATAATGTAGCTTATCAGATCAGGAGTTCCGAGGATTCCCTCCTACATCTACACCTTACCTCTTTGTAACATTAAGTGTAGATGAGATTGTACTATCGCTGTTAAAACTTATTTTTGTATTATTATTGTCTTATTTAACTCTGTATGTCTCTATTTTCCATCAGGAATTTCTCAGTAGAAGCCACGGAGGCTAGATTTGTGGCCGATTGATGGCAATAGGTTCGCCCCCTATTTCATGGAACTTAAACATAATTGGTGAAATGTGGGTGTACTATTATGCCTAACCTTTCGGGGATTATAGGCGTTATGTTATGTTAACTCTATAAATACGGGAGGCCTAGTGTGGCCAAAACAAAGTGACATTCCCATTCCATCAATAATAACGGTGATGAAAAAGTAAAAAATGTATTGGATTAATAAAATCTATCGAAAAGCTCATCTCAGTCCTTTAGAAAACTATTGTAGAAAACCAAAACGATATAAAAGCGATTGCTAGTTTATAAGGCCCGCAAAATTAATTTTTCTCGAAGTTTCGAGCTGCTCATGTTGATAAAAGCCTACTAAAGACAGGTGTACAAAGACATAGATTTACAAAAATAAAAATTCGACTACTTCAACTAAAACTAAAAACAATAATGCTTGACCATCACCTAAGCATGCAAGCATAGCTTTTATTGCATCAGGTAAATAGCACTTTCATTGCATTAGTCAGGGGAAAGTCCATCGCATAAATCACAAACATTGAGGAAAACACATAAACAAAGAGAAAATCACATTAAAAAAAAAAACATATATCTCACCTGAATCGTCAATATCTTTATTGTCCTTATTTGCCTGTCATGGAATATTGGACTATCCAAAAAATCACTGCTACATTTTAGAATTTAAGTCTTGTACCAATTTTACTCCATAGTTCCAAAAACCGCGTACATGTCCCCGACATAGTAAAAATTTTCCTTTAGGTACATCCAGTCATCATTGACGTCGTTAGTTCACGCCGCGGAAAAGTTTAAATTAAATTAAATGATAGACGTGTTGACAGCACGCTGGTCACGCGAATACTGAGCCCGCGTAGAATGCACTCGCTAGATCTCGTTGCGTTCGCGCACATTTTGATGCAATTAATTCTTTACCAATCGCTTTGGTTGTACAGTGTGTTGTTTTTTGTAGTGATTAAAAAAAACTATTATTTGCATACGACAGGGTTTGAAGTGAAATTATCTTGATAATTTCGAACCTGGTTTTTAAGTCTTTCGTGAGGATTAAAGTTTGATCTACATTGTGTACCCAGTTACATTGAACTTAAACGTATTAATTGGCGAAATGTGAGTGGACGTCTAGACAGAGGTAGACCTCTGCTTAATCCTTTAGGGAATAGAAGCGTTAGGATGACCTGAGGAGCTAATTCTTATGTTTAGAGCTTTTTACTTCGTGTCTGAAGTTCTGACTCCACGTAAGTCAAAAATAGAAACTTTACAGGAGAGTGAAAAAACTGCATTATTATGCCTAAGTAACAGTACAAAACCATTTTTTTATGTTCTGTTTCCATTAGATAGAGAGTTGCTTGTTGCTGAGCAAACGGCATCAAAATGTCAAAAGCGCCAAAAATTTACTTATGTGGAGAACTTCAACGACGTTATGGAGTTGCTTGTTTCTTAGCAAACGGCATCAAAATGTCAAAAGCGCCAAAAATTTACATAAGTGGTTATAGAACTTTAACGACGTTATGTAAAACACTTAGGATTAATGGGTTTTCTTAAGAATTGGTAAAGTTAGGAAAGCCCGTTAAGCGTCAAAATTAATCGCTTCCATCCATTGCATGCACCTGCTACGTTGCATAGAAGTGTTGGTAATGCCAAGGACGTTTGCAACTATTGTGATCCTTTAGCAGTTCTTGCATATAATAGGTTTATTGTTAAGCACTAACCCGTTTCCGTAGTTCACTGCCAAGGTTGTTATTTTGTTAACCCGTGTTAAGAATCCGGCGCCAGCCACTCGCAACTGCAATTCGAAGCGAAGGCAAAAATCCGTCGAAATATTGCTATCTCTGTTTCGCACTTCCTAGCGCGTTTCGAAGCAGCGCGTGAGCATGTGTGAATATTGTTTACCTCGCTACTATCCTATTAGGTTACCATTCATTCGTATCGACAAACGCATTTCTTTTTAACCGACTTCAAAAAAAAGGAGGAGGTTCTCAATTCGGCCGGTATATTTTTTTTTTTTATGTATGTACACCGATTACGCCGAAGTTTCTGAACCGATTTACGTAATTCTTTTTTTGTTTGATGCGGAATAGTTTCGAATTGGTCCCATAAAAATTTGATTCAGGTAGGCCCATTAGTTTTTATTTTATGAGCATTTGACTCTGAAGTCTGTTACTTGTTTGTTGTTGTGGAGTTACTTTCGCATTTATAATATTAGTAAGGAAGTAAGAATAAGCCTATTACCATGAAATGTATGGTTTACAATGTAAAATGAACGCATAGAAAATATTTGTATAGGATATTGCAACTAAAAATGAAAAAATAAAAAAAACTTTTTTGCAAAAAAAAAAACCGACTTCAAAATCACAAAAAAGTGAAAAATTATTTTAGCTTCAGAAGTCGGTGCCAAAAAACTGAATCAAACAAACTAAAGTCACCGACTTCTGAAGCTAAAATTATTTTTCACTTTTTTGTGATTTTGAAGTCGGTTTTTTTTTGCAAAAAAGTTTTTTTTAGTAATTTATCATTGTGTTATCATGTTCATTATTTGCTTCATTTTTTTTAGTTACTTTGGGCAATCGTTAGTTTATGTGCAGAATAGTACTTAATGCGTTTTTAGGAAATTTGTCTACAATGTTTTTATCTCAAATGTTAGAATATCTCAAAACTAGGCTTTGTACTTTTTCTATACCACTAATAAAACGAATAAGTATACGGTTCGCTTGAAAATCTGAAATCGAAGTAAGTACCTAGCTACCTACTTACGCCCGCCACAACTTTACGTCCCTAGTATAAATAACAGTATTCTAGGCTAAGAATGATAAAAATAAAAAACAAGGATTTCCAAAGGTACTTATTTTATTATTCATAAATAGGTAGGTAAGTAACAGAGATTGTTACATTGATTTAAAAAATATATAAATCGAAACGTGATTCTAATCAAACCGTGTAGGGTGACCGTGTGGGGTATATTTGCTAAATGATTGCGATAAATAAAATATACTTGGTTTACAAGATTTGGACTTCTCTACTTCATTTTACACAGTTGTAAAAATTATGAGAGCTATGTCAGCTAATAAATACATTACAATAAAATTGTAGTAATTTAGCGAACGACAAATTGTATAACATTTTAGAGAAATATCATTTCCTCTTGTAAAAAGGTTGATTTATTTTTGAAAATTACATTTATTACTGCTTTATTTTCCGTATTTTTGTTTGTATCATGATAATAATTAAGTTTATTAGACAATTGTCGCACTTGTCAGTTTGGTGAAATAGGGCCCTGGGCCGTGAAATAATAAAACAATTATTTATATCTCTGATAGGCAGATTTCTAGGCAAACGAGGACATTCTTCTAATTTGAATACGATAGAATTCCAGAATTCATCTTCTTTATCTATTTTTTCATATGCTAGTCCTTTTGGTTTAGTCCCATCTCGGCACCTTCCCATCTCGGCACCCATGAATTAATTTATCATCTTTACGAAAAATTCCCATCTCGGCACTCCGTCATTAGTCGTTGCTAAGTACAGTCATCAAAAAATGGATACACTGTATCAGTATAGTGAGTAAATCAATTTGACTCAAAACTAAAAAATGTAAAAAAAGTACGGTCTATAAAATATAGAGACAATTAGCAATGCGGCCGGTGCCAAGCCAGTTTAATGTTATGCATACTGTGTTTACTCTTCAGTCATTTTATCAGTATTTCTAGTTTTTTAGAGATAAACGGATCGTCACGTTTTAAGTTCAAGTGAGTTACGAAATAATAATGAGTGCAGGACCAAGTAATGGGAGATCAGTGCTAAATTATGTGAAGTCCCAACGTGATAATTAAGACTGAAAATGAATGTATAGCGAGTTATAGCAATTAGCTGACCCCCTTTGCAATTATTTTATATTTTATTTATTTGAGCGAAGTAAATAAAATATAAAAGAATTGCAAAGGGGGATCAGCTAATTGCTATGACTGTACAGTGAACGCGTAATCAAGTCTACTCGTATCATTTAGTACCAGTATGAAAGTCCTCAAAGTATGGACGCCCTTTTGCCTACGTCCCGGTTACCTACTGATTAAACGTTAATTGTACATAATAACTGTTGATTTTTGTAATATGTTTTTACATAATTGCTGGAAAGATTTTAAAACAATTATTCCTACGAACCGTGAATTTTTCATATATTTTAAAATTTGTTATGTTACTGGCAAGGCAGAGATAATGGAGCCTCTAAAAAGCGATTCAAGGGCTTGTCTGTGAAAATGGTAATTTAAAAAGAAACAAAAATGATTTAATAAATAATAAAGTTGATTTACTTACTATACTGATACTGTGTTTCCGTTTCTTTTTGTGTACCTTAAAATGATTCATGAGAGGGTGCCGAAATGGGAATTTTTCGTAGACAAGATAAATAAATTCATGGGTGCCGAGATGGGAAGGTGCCGAGATGGGAATAAACCTTGGCGTCCACACGATAAAATATACAGTATTTACGGTTGGTTATATGAAGCTGTCCCTGTATTTGATAAAAATAATTATGACTTTTTTATTTTATTTAGGTATATTAGTCGGATCCTTAGTGCAAAAGGTATTTTTTTTTCAACTATTGATTCAGCTGGCGTAAAGTTTTCTGCGCTTGCCTTTATTTCGACGATAGCGTCATCAATTATCAAACCATCTGGGCTTGCTCCGAGAAAATGTAGTTTTTCGTCGATAAACAACCCAGATGGTTCAATATGAAGCCATGGGCGTACCCAGGTTGCCGTGTAGACGGCGCGTTCATGCTCCACGCGCGCCTCAAAGAGATGTCAGCAAACAGGAGGGGCCCGCAAGGGCCGATGCCTGCCAGGGCTGCGGGACTATTCGAAAGAGATACCGCGGCCCTGGAATACAAAAGGCAAAAGAAGGAACATGGATGGTTTTTACTGTTTTTAGTCAGTAAAAGTCTGACACTCCCTTTCGCTCCGCCCAGAGCGGGACGAGTCATTTGATGATTTCCCATCCCAAAAAAAAGGGCGTACCCAGGTTCGGGGTCAGGGCCCGCCAATTTTTCAAGCCGGGTCCCGCGGGTCTGGACGGCAGGAGGTTTGCTTGCAGCGCTGCACTGCTAGTGAGTAACAAATTGTATTGCAATAAAAAACTTTTTTTAAAACTAGCTTTTATTTAAATGCGCTAAAAAGAATAAAATAAACTTTTCCTTTAAAACTTTTACTATCAACATAAAACGTCATTACACAATTTATATAATATAAAATCTTATCGCGTGATTTACCTGTGTAGATAAACAAGTAAATTAAATATTAACTGTTGAGGAGTTCCCTCGTGAGAAGACAATCCTGGCTGCAGGATGAGCTCATGATAGAAATCATCTTTATCTATCAAAAGTGAACGCTTATACCTACAAAGTTTCGTGTCTGCGCTACTAACCGTTGAGGAGTTCCCTCGTAAGAAGACAATTCTGGCTGCAGGTTGAGGTCATGATAGAAATCATCTTTATCTATCAAAATTGAACGCGTAAGTATACAAGATTTATTGTCCGCGCTATTAACCGTTGAGGAGTTTCCTCATGAGAAAACGATCTTGGCTGCAGGATAAGGGCATGATAGAAATCATGTTTATTCATCAAATATTAACGCATCTACAAATTTTCGAATCCGTGCTATTAACCGTTGAGGAGTTCCCTCATGAAAAGACAATCCTGTCTGCAGATTGAGGTCATGATAGAAGCCATATTTTTCTGTCAAAATTGAACACGTATACAAGTTTTCGTGTCCGCGCTATGAACCGTTGAGGAGTTCCCTCGTGAGAAGACAATCCTGGCTGCTGGATGAGCTCATGATAGAAATCATCTTTATCTATTAAAAGTGAACGCGTATACAAAGTTTCGTGTCCGCGCTATTATACGTTGAGGAGTTCTCTCGTGAGGAGACGATCCTGGCTGCAGGATGAAGTAAAGTCTGTCATAAAAATGTATTGTCACCAGAACCAAAGGTGTGTGCAAAATTTCAGCTCAATCAGTTGAAGAAATCTGCTTCAAAATTGAGTTGCAAGTGCGATGGTTTCATTTTGAATCCCATATTTTGTGGCATCATTGCCTTTTTTACTGTATAATAATTGTTTTCGCGTGCGAGAGCTGAGTGTGTGAGTAGGCACCTAGCCCTAGTCGTGCGTGCCCACGCACACTTTTATATTTGTCACTACACCACGTCAACACATCCAAAGATCTGTCCCGCGGCCCGCTCAAACTCAATGTTTGATGCGATAGCACGACTTGCCGCTGCACATTTGTGATTAATTTGAATGTTTGCCGTAATACCAAAAATGATGAATGAAAAATCAATGCTTTTCAATTTCTTTGTTAATATTTTGTAACCTAACAATATAAGACATGTTTCGAAATAAACAATATTAAAAATATAACCGTTTATAATAAAGAACAGATGAGATGAAAACACCTTATTTATACTGTAAAAATGTGAGAAATTCAATTGGTTTACAATTCTTTCCAAGTAAGTATTTTGCAAAAAAAATCAAATGGGAACCTAGGTAATTACTGTCTTGTTCCGAATAACATCATAATCAGGTGGAAATATGCTCAAATTGAAAATGATTTTGGTATTACGTTTGTATGGACAATTCATTGTACGCCGGCCCCTTAAGCCACTTTGTGTCTTCTAGTGATTTTTGAAAGCAGTGATAGCCAAGTGGTATGACCGTCGGACTGCCAAGTCATAGGTCTCAAATTCGAACTCAAGACCACCTTTGATTTTTCGGATTCATCTGCGTATTGTATAATTATCACTTGCTTCTGAAACCAGCATGCCTGAGAGATATTTCTCGACGGCATGTAAAGCCAAGTCAGAGGCCCACGGGCGGCATAAAAAACTTTCGACATCAGATTAGACAGACACAAAATTATTTTTTCTAGATACCTTGGCTCGTTGTTGTAGTTTTCGCAAGCGCTAGTGCTGAACGGTGAGTGGTTCGGCTTCGATTCTCGGGTAGGGCAACGTGTTATTGGATGCTTCCATCAGGAATTTTTCAGTATACCGAATTGATGCCCGGTTGATGGCATTAGGCTCGCTGCCTTTATTTGGGACTTTGACAAAAATGGCGCATTATGGATGTATAGATCACCTCTGCCTAACACTTCCAGAAAACGGGCTTGATGATATTTATGTTTGTACACCTTGGGTAGCGCCCATGGCCGGCAGTCTCGACATATATACCGACGCTGTCGCAAACTTTCGATCGCTTAATAATAACGAAAAGATTCGGTTGAAATAACAATGCTTGCGAGAAACGCAAGTCTCTACATCCAAGAACCATTTCTAGCAAGCATCATTATTGTAACCGAATTTTTTCGTTCTTTATCGAAAGTTTGCGACAGTGTCGGTATCTATGTCGAGACTGCCGACCCAGTGCTACTTCGCACTACTAGTGCAAAATCTTTTGTTCTTAAATTAACTCTTAAAAATTCGTTTCAGAATCAACCTGTATAATGGTCAAGCAAGTAGCATCATTGGATATTGTAATTTTATTTCTACCTTATTACATTGTTTACTTAACTTTTAAAACATAGTCACGAAACATTTTGGTCGCCTTGTAACCACCGGCTGAGAACTTTTTTTTTTATATGACCTCTTTTGAAGGTTTTTTCTAAACCTACTGTTCTAGCAGTGTTGTTTTATAATAATTAATCCACTTTGTCTATTTCTAACCGAGGATTACTAGTAGGTCAATAAGTACTGGAATTTTCAAACCCAAATGGCCGTCAGCGTGAATCTGTATATACAATGCAATTCAATGCACCAATTTAGATAAAGTGGGGAGCTATTCGCCTACGTCATGTTTCTTACATCTAACTGTTGCACTTCAGTGGTAAGGCCATACAATAATTCCACGATTATAGGATTCTCAACTTGTACTAGCCAACAGTAGGTACCTACTCGCTGCTAGCACTAGGCTCCAGTACTCGCCGTTCGCACTAGTATTTGCGCTTAGTTCGGTAGGTAGTCACCACTATTACTCCTCGCTAACATGAGCCCCTAGTACCTGCCGCTATTAGGAATTTGCCACCAGTAAATACCCACTAGTAACTAGTCACAAAGCCAAGTACGTGCCTTTGCATCTGAAGTGTGTCTTATATGTATAAGTGCAATGTAAACGGATGATAGTAATTGTGTTTACAAAGTCAGATGCGTCGTAAACGAGATGTGTACTTTATCTCATGCTTTTAATAACGTGTGCGACACGATCTGATACTAGGTACCTATAGGTACTTATATGTATTAAACTCACAGCTAATAAATATTAACCACAAGTACTCTTGGGGATAAGACCGGGGAGTGTGGGATTTCTACCTCACTAAAACCACCCCAGTGGTCACCATCCGCACATGGGAGTAGGCACCGTTTCCTCTTAAAAGACCTGTCCGGAGCCCCCTCTATGCAACGCTTGTTAAGGCACATCCCTGGGGAGATTGTGAAGAGGTCTCCACTGAGCCTCGCTGTGCAAGAGTTCACGGCAGCACGTAACCACTGTGCCGCAATGCCGCTAGTAGACCTACCTACTCTTTTTCTCTCTGCTGCTGGTACTCGCCACTACACACCTGCTTTCAGATAGTGCTGCCCGCTGGCTTAGTTAGAGTCATAGAACCAAGTACATTATCTACGCAAGTACAATATAAACGGATGATAGTAACTTGTTTACAAAGTCAGTAGCGTCGTAAAAGATGTGTACTTGATCTAATGTTTTCAAGACCGTTTGTGTAGATTGTATTAGTTGTTTATAGTTTTCATTGTTACTTTGTAACTATGTTAAGCTCGCCGTCAATTACTAGTAGTGGTTACCAAGTATTCGGTACATCATTCTGAACTCCCCCCATAAAAAAAAACATCGGTATTCAAAAAAAGCAGCTGCAGCAGCAGCACACAGTCAAAATGTATGGAACAGCAGATTTTTTGATGTGGGGTTCAGCTATGAACGTATCAGGAAAAATAATTTATTTTTCTTAATTATATGTTTTGTAAAAAGTGCTTGTAAAAACTGGTATTACTTATAGTTTAAGTTAGGTAACTAATTTTCTTCGCCTACTGGAAAATAAGAAGCCAGGAAACAATGAAGACGCATGAAAAGAATACCTTATGTACACAATGACATAATATTACCTAACGGCCTTCTATTACATACCTGCATAATTCACATGTACATATTAACCTGAGATAAGACTGAAGATACTGGTTACCTATGTTTGTACTCTGTCTTATGCTTAGGTCAAGATTCACAAACAGCGCTGACTATACTTTGCCTGAACTTTCATACGATTGTGAACCTTATTCTCATACGAGTCATCATCATTCTCATGCCCTTATCCCAATTTATTTGGGGTAAGGGCAGGAGACGGCGCAGCATGTCTTCTTCCATTCTTTATTCTTATATGTACAAGTAATTGTTTTGTATAAGCAAATGTGATCAAGCGTGTTGTTATATAAAAATGAACTTTAACGATACAAATAATGTTCACATTCGTATGAGAATATTACTTGGTAGCGAAGAAACATCAAAGCGATCTATGACTCTCGGCCTAAACGCTTGCCTGACTCAGTATGTAGCGCTAGTACGTTTGTGATAGCATTGTTTTTTATCACGGGTGTGTAACATGCGGGCCTCATGATTTATGATTGGTTATATCTTACGTAAAATGTAGGAATTGTCGGCATCAAAAGTAAATTCATATAATTATAAATTATATCACGAGTAAAAAACATAGCATTGAGCTAGAGTTTTACTTTTTGATGCTTACTGCACCAAGTCAACTTTTTCTTGTCATACTCCCAAAGTCTATCTTGATCCCAGAGACAAAAAGACACCTCTCCTCATATGCCTTGAAGTATAACCTCAATAGTAGATACTTTTCTTAAAATGAGAGAAAGAAGGCTACATTAATCCCCAGGATCACAGAAAAATGGTCCTATTAAAAAGAAAAATGGTCCTATTGATTTCTAAAACTTTATTTTTCATGTATTTCTTTACTCAAAGCCATCCCTCTCTTTACAGCCTCCTGGTATACAGAAAACGCAGAGATTACATCCGAGTCACCGGCGGTGAAGACTACAAGCTCCTTTCCCGAAGACCTTACACTGAGCTCAGGAGTCTCAACGGGGCACTGAACCCCCGACAACGATGAACACCCACCTCTACCCACTACTACGTTCGTGAGTGAGCGGTTACCCGGCTTCGGTAGAAGTTACTGGTTAACCGGAAGTATGTGTACTTGGTTGTAAGGGAATTGTGCTGTAATATGTCGTTTTAAAAGGACACGCTGGGCAACTGATCAATTCAATTTACTAAATTCACTGGAGGTTCTTGAAAACTGACTCAATTTATCAACAGGAAGAATTCCCTAGGGTTTTATTACTTATAACCTCGGCCTCGAGAAACAGTCTATTCACATTTATTTTACCTCTGGCAGCAGCAACACAGTAGCTATAATATTTTTAAAATAATAAATATTTCTGTAATACTGACAGAGAACTACGACCTAAAACATCGAAAACACACCACTATGGTGTCACAGCCTCACTCAACACTTTGACAGTGATACAAATTCGGTGGTAAAATAACTGTGAAGTGACTGTATAGACGGCGACACATCAAACTATACATTTCCAGTATAACATGGCCTCGCTTAGTATAGATTTCCCCTTTCAATGAGAGATCCGCATAAACTGGTTTTGTATAGCTTGATTAATCGTTGTGCGTACTAACTTTGTTGGAATTTCCTAAAAACTGATTCAATTAACGAAAATTTATTTTTCTGCTATAAACATAGTATTCTGAACCACAGATTAAAAAAAACACTCGGAGAGTCACAGAACTTTCCTAGTATTTTTTTTAATTCTATGGCTACAATAATTGCATAATTCAAAAAAAAGGAATGTGTCCAGTGTGTCATAGACAGAAGAATATATTTTTAAATCAGAGGAAAAGCTTGCCAATTTACAGCAAACCTTTATCAAGATATTTTGTCTGTACGTTATGTAATTAGTAGCTCAATGTGTAAATTATCTTTAATGTATATCTTAGCGATTCTATGGAAGAATTACTATTTCTAAACATAGCGTACGTTTTTACAGTTTGCTTTAAAAGTATGACAAATGGCTTTCTATTGTAAGAAGGCCATTTGTCATACAAAATCTATAAATAACACTTATATTACTTACGCACTATTATTATAAATTCCTGCACACAACATTTTTGTTATTGTAAATGGAAAACTGAAAAATCAATTAGTCACACAAGTCTTCGAATAATATGAATAGTGCAATAACAAGCTATTTCTTTAAGAAAACTTGTTTAAATAGTAAATAACTACGAAAATTGAATATCAACTGATTTAATATTCCAAGAATAGAAATATATTTTCTTAACGATTGTTGAGAAAAACTATTTGGTTTAAAACCAATAAAGTAGGTTCTTTTGACAATTCAACATATTTCAAAGAACGCCATCTATTGAGTAAGACATGAACTTAACCCTGTAAAAAGGTTGAATGGAATATTAAGGGGGAAGCGCTAGGGAACCCCGCGAAATTCAAATTATCTTACGATTTTTGCTATTAGCAGGTCAGTGTCAGGTTGTATGTTGATTAAATTATGATTCACAGCCGTAAAAAAATATGGCTTTACAGAGTAATAATCATTAAAATCATCAATGTTCAACATTCAGCCTGACTCTGATCGGAAAATTGAAAAAAAAAAACGCTTCCACCTTAAGCAAGTTGTTTTTGGATCTTCATAAAAAAAACATGCATGAATTGTTTGAGTTCAAACCCTAACATTGACTTTGGATTGAGTAAGCTAATCTGCTCAATCCGTTTCCAGAAAACGAATTTGAATTTTTTTACTCACACAAAAAAAGTATTTTTTGTGACTAGCCAAATTCAAATTCTTTGGGCCACTAGATTTATCTACTTTGTATGTACAAAAATGTCGGATTTACCTCATAAGGTACTGTTGATGAAAATGAATAATTCGACAAAAAGCTAAATAAAAAGCGTTTGTATAATACCAGTTCTACAGTGCTGTGAATATTTGGTTGGGGTGCGGATTTTCAGCGTGGCGGTTGCGTGGCAAGAGCGGTAAAAACAACTACGCCTAACACTAGAAGACAATTACTAACACTCGAAAATGAGCGTCACAATTTGAACGCTTTAGCTTTGGCAAATGCCACGCAGTCGTCACGCTATACTCCCGCACAATCCACCTAGGACTTCTTGTAAATAAATAGCTTACAAATATTATCGCTTGTATTAGCCTTAGTTCTAAAACTATAGTGACGTAAAAATGTTGATAAAGTATGCTACTTTGTTATGACGTTTATTGAAGTAAGTCGCACAAATATCACATCAATGGATGAATTACAGTTTTGAAAAATAATAAAATATCTATGGACGTCTCACAAAAAATATCGTATCGTGTATCCTAACATTAGAAGCTCAATTTTTCTCCTATAAAGCAATATAAGTATACTTTTGTCTATGTAACAACGTTCTGAAATCGCATTTTTGCTGTATTTGATTTTTATTAATAAATATCCCGGTCTCTTTGGCTAAATATTTCGCTGAGATTTATGGCTTAAAGTCATTTATGTCGTCTTATTTTGTAAAAAATGAAGAGTCTGTCAAACAGACTTATCCCCAAAACTGGTATTTTGGAGCACCTGAGGACAAATTTTTGTTATAACTGTTTTAATACTACAAATCTATTACAACAAACGCCATCTAGCGTACTGTTGTTGAACTAACGCCTTAAACTTCCCAACACTGGTAGAAATATCCTTTTTACTTACCAAGAGACTCGGGTTAATATCTACCTATTGTTTTAACCTTGAACAAAGTCGATAGTCAATATTTTATTTTATAACTATAGGTATTAAATGAGTATTATTAGTTATATTAGTCTAGCCTTAGTTTGTAAGTAGACAATTTTTCTTTCCCTCTCAAATGTACAGTTTAATCGTTGGTGTACATGTTTTTATGCATTTATATTTTGGCGGGAATACGATTTCAGAACGTTAAAAATACTTTTGCTTCAAGTAGAGACAATGTGATGTTTTTTGGTATGTAATTTTTTGGAATGAATGTTTTATTGTAATTCATCAAATGTTCAGTTTTATTTTTTTATAGTTTATGTTTACGTTTTTAATACTGTTTCTAACATTGGTAGTTTTATTGATTAATGTTTCTTCAATAGTCAAGGTTAATCAATCATGTCAATTAAGGTTTTTTTTTTAAACTATATCCAGTCTTCCTAGATATTTAAAACCAAACAATAAGTATTGCCGTGTTTAATCATTTTATTATGTTATTAACTTACATTAATTTAATGGAAAATGAGTTTCATGGGTGCTGGTCACCTTTTTTTTAATTAAGTCAAACTTCATTAATTTTAAATTTATTATCAATCATGCATGACATTAAAAATACATTTAATATTACTATGTCATGTATAGGTAAAATATGGTCATTATTTTTACATCATTTTAATTAATTTAATTTTAAACATATATTTGTGATTTGTTAGCTTATTTTTTAGACTTATTTATTTCTGTAATCTCAATGTTTGATTGCTTAAAATATAGTTCTATATTTTATTTTTTTGGCAGTTTTGTTATTGCAGAGATATTCATCAATTTTCAAATTTAAGACAATTCTAATTTCTCTGAATCATAAGTTGTGAAAACACCTTTATTCAAACTTGAACACTTACAAATTTTCGTCTCTTGTGATATTGATGTAGTTTTAATTAAATATCTTTAAAAAAAAACTCGTATGATATAAAAAAAAGTAATGAGACAACTAAATTTACCTCTTATTCCAACATACAAACTGCTTGTG
Organism: Eurois occulta; assembly: GCA_950022335.1. Taxonomy (NCBI): domain Eukaryota; kingdom Metazoa; phylum Arthropoda; class Insecta; order Lepidoptera; family Noctuidae; genus Eurois; species Eurois occulta. Next base: position 11,228,127 of record OX465502.1, read on the forward strand.
ATACTTTTTTTTGTAAATGAAATAAAATGACATTTCTATAGGCGATTATTTTGTTCCTAGGCGATTTTATTAGTAATTATTAATAATTTTAACTGTTGGTGTTCGCTCAGTGTTGTACACTACTTACTCTGTAGGTACCCAACATGGATGGGTCGTGATGTCATTGTGTATTAGTTATTAGAATGAATTTGACAAATAAATAAGATTTATAATTTATTTTGTTGTTTTTTATTGAGATATGCCTAGTGTCATAGGTGGCGCATTTCCTGATTCAAACTAACAAATATTTTTGGTAGATGGCTCTGTGTTTAAACTTTGTTGATGCTCCAATGCTGGGGGCCCGTGAATCTGATATTATGTAGAAAGATGACACATAAAATTGCAATGTTGGAGTCGCTTATTGACGATGATGATTTATTACTTTTATTTTTTATTATTATTCGGTCATCGCACAGAATCACAAACACTCTAACATTATCGTCTTCCATTCATCAGCAAACAAGTCCAATCCAGAGTTGGTCTCCACGAGCGCGTAAGCATATTGCAGCCGATTTTGGGCACAGCGACTGCATTCGATGTTTTTCTAGGGTGGTTGTCGGGTCTTTGGTATGCTACTCTTTTATGTCTTATGAAAATAAGACATGCTAGTCAGATGATCATAACAATGGCCGAAAAATTCCAAGCACAAAGCGGACATGTCAGGACACCATTGATGACATTATAAATTATAGTTTTAGGTGGTAACTTTGTATTACTAGAGCATAAAAATAGCCTTTTCAGGGAAGGTGAACTGCAGTTTGCCAGAGACAGCTCAATGTGTGGTCTATTTTTAACCGCTGCTTGTTTTTTTTTGTGGATTTTCTCTGTTGGAAGATCAGTATAAATAAAAGAGTAAAACACATAAATTTATTTTCAATACACTTTCGCGAAAACTGGTTCTTATCGCACTACGATTAGGTTCAGCATGCAATGTAGGTATTTCACACGCGTGGATTTTTAGTATTTTTCTGCACACCTGCGGATTTTTTTTAAATCTCGGCAAAGAGATATATGCGTCTTTACGGCGTAAATATTTTTTGAGTATTTAAATTGTGTTTATAAAAAGAATATCATAGATAAACATGATTATTTAAAACTAATACTTACTTTTATGAACAAATTAACATTTATTGGTGTTCTAAATTCAAAAATATTTGAATTTTCTATTTTTCGTATTAGGCCGTTTAGCGGCATCATACGAGTACCTTTGCTTCTTCTTCAACCTGACGAAAGCAAAGCGCGAAAAAAAAGCAAATTAAATCATACTTTCCTAATAATTCCTGACAAAAATACTTTCCGTTAACACCCTAAATTAACACCCTCGCCTGCAGCTCGGGTGTTAATTCCGCCTCGAATGCAATAACAAAGTTTCCCCACTTGTAATTATTGGATCAACCAAATATCTACTAACTAATTTTATACTTTTTTGACAATCATTTGTTTAAGCTCTTGACTATCATTTTTATCACTTTTCTCCTCATCTCTAAACTTCCCATGATTGAAGAAGTATTCAATTTCTTGCAAAGTCCTGTCCTTTGTTTCTGGTAACATGAAGTACAAAAATATTAATGAAATGATCATAATCACACCTAAAATTGTAAACGTTCCATAAACTTTGACAGTTGCTAACATAACTGGTGTAGTTTTTAATGTGACTATGCTTGTCAATGCTATTAATATTCCTGCTATAGTAGTACCAGCTGCTCTGTGCTCCAGAGGGAATATTTCCCCAACTAAAGCCAAAGGAATCGGGGCACACGCAAAATTAACTATCGCAAAATATATACAAAACAATGCCATGGGAATCCATGGGAAATTTGAAATAATATTCCTAGCTGCCAAGAAGAGATACAAGCATGCACTCAAAAGAACCAGAACTCCTACGAATCCTGTAGAAAATAACAAAGTTCTTCTCTTCATAATTCTTATGAGGAACGAAGAAAAGGTAGCACTTATAGCTACTAAGAGATCTAAAGCTAAAGTGTAGTAAAACGAGCCAGTGGTACCAGAAACTTCGGATATTATCTGGACAGCATACGCAGGGAAAATGTGTCTGCCAGTAGTTTCTAAGAGAACCGCAGCAAAAAAGTAGTTTATCACTGGCAACACAAAGTCTCTTTTGCCGAATTTTGTAAAGAAATTCTGCAAACTCTCGATAACTGACATATCTTCAGTTTTTATACACTCCTGCTGAGCCTTAATCATTTCATTCAGCTCCCTCGTGGATTGTTCGTTCTTCCCTCGAAGTCTGTAGAAGACTTCTCTGCTCTTCTCAAATCTTTTTTCAGATGCTAGCCAGGAAGGACTTTCAGGCCACGTGAAGATTGTCCCAAACATCAGCACGTATGGTATCAAAGTAAGCAGGGCAACTGTTCTCCAGTGGTAGTAGTGACCCAAAAGATGGACGATAGTACTGCCCAAATAGAGGGCTGCAGTCTTCAGATTCAAGAACATCCCACGATGGACAGGACTCGAGTATTCTCCTATTACTATGGCTCCTAATATTGAAGTAGATCCTGCTGTGATACCTTCTAAGACCCTGGCTGCTATCAAGCAAGCGACGTTGGTGGAGAAGTACATCAGGACCAGGCCTAGAGCTCCAGGGATGATGTCAAGAATGAAGGCTATTTTTCGTCCGTAACGGTCCATGTAGTAAGAGGATGATAGGAACCCGGGGATCCAGGCTAGACTGAAGGATGCAGCTGAAAAAAGAACGTAAACGTTAGTATTATGGAATCAGTATTTACATAAAGTAAAGGGACATCGGTAAGCAGAACATAAAACCCAACAGATGAAAAAGAATGGAACATCAGATTTGGTTTTCATAACTGACAAAAGATAGAGATACATATAAATAGTATATGGGGGGGTGTGTTGGGTATATGGTCTTAAAGAGACTTTAAGATCATATACCAAATTAAAAATTGAAATTGATAAATTGTGTCTGGAGTCGATGTTCTATTCACCGTGTAAAATATGCAGGTAGGTAATTTTCTGCATTAAATTAAAACGGGGGAAATTACCTATCCAAGAAGACTGCTCCAAGGAAGCTTGGATGGGAGAATCTGGATCCTTGAGTGCTGGCAGCAGACACGTGGTGAACCCGAGGAACATCCCCACCGCCAGCATCGTCAGGAGGACTCCTGACGCGATCCATGCCTGAAAAAACATGAAAAAGTTTTTTGAACGTTTGGAAAGGTCTCAAGGACAGATTATACGAGTAGTAAGAATTATGTGGTGTGGTGGAGGCTCTTCGTAAAAGTCATAATCATCAGCCTACAGCAGTCCACTGCTGGACATATGCCTCCTTAATCGCACGCCACTCAACTCGATTCTCAGCAACTCTCATCCAGTTGCTACCAGCCAGCCTGCGAAGATCGTTGCTCCACCGCGCCTGAGGGCGTCCCACCTTACGCTTGCCGATTCACGGTCTCCACGTTTAAAAGTACGTCCTTGAAACTGTACCTGAAACCTATTTTCGGTCAAATGAACAAAGATAGTCATTGAGATTTTTTTAATAAATGTTTCACGTAAGCTAAGGAACCGCGTTCTCTACGGGTAGATACGGGTTCGGAGCCCCGAAAGTCTGACAATCCGTCTTACCAAGGGCCACAGTAACTAGCCTGCGAAGGCTGTATAGACAGGCGCTCTATGTTAAATTCTGGTAAAATGGTAAAGCTGTATCATGTTAGACTGGAAACCAACTTCAACGTACTTAGTTGGGTGAGACGAGGCTGATGGTGAAACATTACGCAATGGTTATGAAAAAAGTGCTTACCTAACGCACTTTGAATGGCAATGTAAGTTGCGTTATTAACGTTAGCAAGCAGGCAGTTTTTTCAAACATAAGGAGCAATGCCCCTACCCATTAAGTATTCCCTGCAAAAAACTTCCAATTGTGAATACTTAAAAGTGTGTTGCGCAATTGGGATATTGATGACTTACCGGCCTAGACAAAGTGAAGTGACAATGTATCAGCGGTAACGATGATGGGAAAAGTCAAAGTAGTTTATTTGATACAAGTGGACAACTTTGTCATTGCAGCCAAGGCGAAATTCACACCCAAGCCTAGGGCGAAATGGAATGAAAAGTATTTTCGCCATTAATTAATAGGGAACTATAATTTAGGGAATTCGCATTTTTATGCGCTTTGCCTGTGCAAGCTGAAGGAGAAGCATCTGTATGAAGTCGCAAAAAAGCCTAAAATAATAAATAAAATCTAAAAACTTCTTGAATTCAGAACACGAATAAAATTTTAATTCTTAAATAAATAATAATGTATTATTATGATTTGAATGACAAAGTGTTATTGAGTGATTCCATCAGGAATTTCTTAGTAAACGCCGCAGAGTCTGTATTTGTGCCCGGTTGATGGCAATAGGCTCGCCCCCTATTACATGGGACTTAAACATAACTGGTGAAATGTGGGTGGAAGTACTTGTTGGTACCCTTCGAGGATTATAAGTCATTATGTTATGTAAACTGTCTTACCTGTTTTAAAAATATGTTAGCCATCGTTACAAATTCCTCTTAGATGGTTTTGTTTGAGACGATCCAACGCGTAATTTAATGTCAACCTGATAAATGGGATGATCAAGCATTATCTACTTCCAGTAAAATATATCATATCGATAAACTTATAAGCCACATTATTTAGATTTAAATATAAAACGAATATATTTAGATTTTAACTTAAAAACCGTATTTGAGTTCTATATTATTTGCTATTTTGTAATATATACTTTTATAAATTATTTAAAAGTATTGAGGTACTGAATTTGCACGAGTATGATTTGTTAAAACTCACTTAACGATTTTATTTACCTAATTGAATATTTGTAAAGTACAAAGCTACAAAACAACTGATGTGGTTTCAGTCAGATCTACGACACGCCATTACGTTAAATAATTAAGTATTATTAAAGTTATGTTATCAGATGACAATTAAGTAGATATAATGTTATCTGGGATGCCAGATAAAATGGCCTAAATAGCATTAGCATTTTACGAATGTCACTACCTGTTTGTCTTGGAGTCAATATTAGATCCTGCAGGTACTACCTTAAGCCCGTAAGTCTGACAACCAGTGTCTTACCAAGGAGTATCGTATTACCCAGTAACTGGGTTTGTAGTTCGAAGAGGCAGTCGCAGCAGGGTATAATACTGGTATTCAGCTGCATCCGGTTAGACTGGAATCCAATCCCGACACAGTTGCGAAAAGCCTTAGCAGATGATAATGACAGGCATTATCGGGATAGCATGGTGATCAATCACCACGTACACATACTCTGTCTCAGTCGGAAGGATTTTTAAGGAAATCCATAATCCATTGTTCTGTACAAACCCCATCCAAAATTAGTCTGCTTGACAGCGTAAATACTGCAACTAATACTGTTAAATCGAGATCGATCCGGAGAGGCTCCGCATGGAATTCATGAGCACCAATACCTGGCCAGGGGAGCGTGCGAATTGCGCCTCTGTGTAAAGATAGTTGAAGAACGCCTTGTGACTTTAGTCCTTAAAGGTCTTTTTTCGTGTGGTTAGTGCCCAACCTGGTGTCAGGCATGCTGGTTTGGTTTCCTCACGATCTTTTCCTTCACCGATGCAAGTGTTAATTATAAAATAGGCACATGAATCCGAAAATTCAGAGGTACCTACGTGTCGGGGGTTCGAACTCGATACCTATGACTTCCTGCCAGGGCTGCGGGACTGTTCGAAAGAGATACCGCAGCCCTGGAACATAAAGGGTAAAAGAAGGAACATGGATGGTTTTTAGTCAGTAAAAGTCTGACACTCCCTTCCGCTCCGCTCAGAGCGGGAGGGGTCATTTGATGATTTCCCATCCGAAAAAAAAACACCTATGACTTGGCAGTCCGACGGTCACACCACTAGATGGCACCCAACGCCGTCATTTATTTTAAGTGCAGTGTCATGTAAGGCTCAACCCTAGAGTTTATCACGTACTCTGGGTACTTATAATATATTACAAAATATAACAATAAAGTTTATTTGTGTTCGTGTGTCTTAACATTATCTACTTTATGATTTGATTACAAACATCTTTCCATCGTTTATCTCACAGATAAATAAACGAAAGCACCGCAGAATACGCAATTCAGTCCTGCATTGCACCCTTGGATCGAATCTCTACATGGATGAAATTATGAATTATTTATTAAGTCTGCCTCTGTACTTTGTGCTCGAAGTGTTAAATAAATAAATTATTATAAGCATTGACCAACAAATTCATTGATCGGTCTAGTAAATACTTATAATTTTGGTCCATGTACACTTGATCACCGAATTTTTGCGACAGAAATCTATCTCGGGCTCCAATAAACTGTCAGTAGGATTGGTAAGTACCTACTGCCAAAGCGTATCGAATGGCTACAACGTGTCAAAAACTTGCAACCAGATAAACATAATAAATACTTATTATCCTTAAATTACATAAGAGTACTTACTTAATTTCTGTAAAATTAACGCACGAGTTTAACTATTTCCTACCCATCATTTCGCGGATATTGGTATGGGTTACACGTTTACTTAGCATTAAATTTATTCTGTCATACCTTAATTGTAATGCGTAACTGTTATAATGTCCCAAAAAAGTAAAAAAAACTTTTCTGTAGCTTAAATGTAAACAACACGTTTTTGACTTGCATCGTTATCGATGATGAATGACACTGAGTATGCCTTCAAGTACATATTTGGGATTCAAGGATCGATGTGAAACCACCTCATTCAATTACTCTCTCATCTAATTACCTCAGAATTTTTGATGTGTTTTTTCGGGATATAAAGTAGCCTATGTGCTATTCCAGACTATAATCTATAGTATCTCTGTGCCAAATTGCATACAGATGAGCCGTTCTGGCGTTATTGAGTAACAAACATCCATCCAAACCATCGCATTTATAGTATTAAGTATAGATGTCAAAACTTTTACGTAACCAGCACAATGACATCTTTATCTATTCATTCCAGTCTTCATCAAAAAAATATTCTTCAGCAAAAATGTTCACCTAAGACAAAGTGACGAAGAGAACCTCAGGTCCGTTTAATTGGTCGGGCTGGACGAGTGGCCCTTGACCCACTGCCCCGTCCCTTTGTGCGCTAGCTATATAATACGTAGTTTCAGACGTGTGGGTAGAAAAAAGGTTGTCGTACGTAGTTAGATCACTATCTAGATTGCTTTCTTGATGGCTTGTGACGTTATTTTGTAACGATGTGTTTTATTGAAGAATTAATGTTCATTAAGAGTTTAAATAAACCACTTTTAATAAACAACTAGTAAGTTTAAGTGAACACTCGTGAATTAGGTCCTGACTGACCTCTAGATTGCTTTCTTGATGGCTTGTGACGTTATTTTGTAACGATGTGTTTTATTGAAGAATTAATGTTCATTAAGAGTTTAAATAAACCACTTTTAATAAACAACTAGTAAGTTTAAGTTAACACTCGTGAATTAGGTCCTGACTGACCACACGATACGGCAGGCCAAAGACTTCAGCAAGTATTGATGCCTCACCAGTAGCGAGGGGTCAATTTTTGTTAGAGGTAAGCCGGAGTACCTACATAATATCTTTAATGTGACTATATTATTTGTCTATAGGAATCGAGTTGTATAGAACCTTCGCCACTGTGCCTCACCAACTTCACACTTTCTGTAGTTTTTTGTAAAAATATCTAAATAAATATGTAAATAGGTAAAATATAACTCGGTAAGCTGAAACTCTGTCTGAAAATGATTTCAACTAGTGAAACTTCTCACATAGTCGTAGGCGAAAGTAAGATGGCAGTCACTCTCTGTATAATACTGTCATTTAGCAACTATTAGGGTTTTTTAGACCTAAGAAAGATCTAGCCCACAAACAAAAAACGTCATTCAACAGATTATGCCCGTAGTAACCAACATAATCAGTATGCCAGAAATAACCGGTATAGTCTAATCGCCGATGGTAACGGGCGTAATCTATTTTTACCGGTAAAAACTGGCGAACTCTATGTTAGCCGGCTCTAACCGGCATAATCTATATTTATCAATCGCCAAAAGAAACAAACATTCATAATCTTGATATAAGTAGGTAATAATCTATATATATCTGTACTTAAAATATGCAAAATAAATGAATATGAATACTTATTACAATATTAAGTCGATTTCAGTCAGATAATTCAGTCTGTATGACTCTTCTATTCTTCTCTTATTCTTCTTCTTTTATATTCTTCTGAACTACGCTACAGATTTTAGAAGGGTTTGGCAAAGGAGTATCCTAGTAATACCCCACATTTCGCCAGTTGTGTTTTAAGTCCCATGTAATAGGGGGCGAGCCCATTGCCCCCAACCGGGCCCAAATCCAGAGTCAGTGGCGCTATTATTTAGTTTAGTTTATTTATTAATAACTAGCTATTGCCCGCGACTTCGTTCGCCTGGAAATTTTGGTATGTATACAATCATGTGAGAGACTGCCTCGTTGGTCGAGTGGTCGTAAGTGCGACTACTAAGCATGAGGTCCTGGGATCGAAGCCCGGGTCGGACAGTGTTAAAAAAAATGTTTATTTTAATTACATAAAGCTATAACGCACATGATTTAGAGATCACCTTTTGAGCAATGCGATGCGTTTGTGACTACGCTCTTCCACTTAACATTAAACAATGTATGCAATTGAAAAAAATACTATAAATAATAGTGTTATTGACCTATTCCATCAGGAATTTCTCAATACAGCCACGGAATCTGGATTTGTACCCAGTTGGTGGAAATATAGGCTCGGCCCCTATCACATGGGAGTTCAACATAACTGGCGAAATGTACGATTAGGTACACTTCTGCCTAAACCTTTAGGGATTACATGGCGTGATGTGTGAGAACTGACTGGCTGATCAAAATGTGATAATGTGGCTGATGACTACAAATAGAAGTCCCAAACAAAATTAAATGGCGACGATATGGCTTAAAAACCGTTTATTTTAGCGCTATACAACTTTCTTTTAAAAGTGAACCATCACACGCCTTGTTGGGCACTATTTATTCCAATACCGTTTTGTATACAACATTAAATGACTTATTATTTTCCGCAAGCACGTGCAAGTTTTGGGCACTGAACAACCAACACATAATTGACCGTCTGAAAAGCATGGAGTGCACAATTGAATGCCTGTCACTTTTATGGTTTGGCCCTGGGATCTGTTGATCGTCATTGTAAAAACAATTTTGAGGGAAATTGTAACCTCTTAAATTGAAATGGCTAGTTATTTGAAATAGTGGGAATGCGGGGAATTAAAACGCTCTGTCCTTTAGCAGCTCCGTTTTTATAATGTTACTGCCCAGCTCTGTGATACGAAGCCTGGTGCCGTAGCACAGTCTGGTTGCATCAAGGTTTCAAGGCTTCAAGGTTTCAAGGCATCACCAGAACTGGAACGCCAACTTTAAGCTCCAGCTGATGGGACGCCTCGCCTTTTAACTCCACGGAGTTGAGAAATTCAACGGGGTAGGCAGTACTATCGTCATTAGCCATCACAGTGTCCATGGATGTGTATACTTTTGAATCGCCGACGACAATGTCAATTTTTTGTTTGTTATTATAATGACCTACTCGTTCTGTGACGATAGCACTGCCCACTCACACAACCATTCTTTATTTTTATATTAACCTACAAATTGAGAAAAACGTGCATGTCATGTTCCTTCCTAGCCCTTTGTGATCCTGGGCCGTGGTATCTCTTCCGAACAGTTTCGCAGCCCCGGCAGGCATCGGCCCTTGCCCTTGAGCTAGCCCATTACTCACCGTCCACAGGGTCTAAAGTCGCCGAACGACGTCACCCACCAGGGCCTGGTTGCCGCGGATGTCCTGCAAGCTGCGGTTCAACGCCTCTAATACATGCTGCTGCGTCATTGTTTACTCGTCCCATAGGCATAACGTCCACTGCTGCAAAAGGACTCCCCCGTTTTTGGTAATGTTGCATGTTGGGGTATCTTCGCTTGCAAGATTCAGCGGCAATATGAAAATATAATTTGTGGCCACCCTTAAGCAAATTTGCATCAATGCCCGACGAAGTCACAACCACAGTTATGTGACGACACGGTTTGCGCAGTGGCTGAGCAATTGACTGCGGTGCTGCACATACACAACGTCGTGGATTTTATCAAATTTTAATTTTGTTTTCATTTTTAAACTTTTAGAGATTTTATTTCGTAATGGGTTGCACAAAAGGAAAAATAAAACCAAATTCATTTTCAGCCATTCCGACTACACTTCAACTAAAACCTATTTACGTAAATAATTAAATTTATCGTAGAAATCGCGGATGAGGTTACTAACTAAATTTTAAACATTAATATCTTTTGCGTCTGTTGGTCGGAACAATGCTTCTTATGTTTCAATATTTCGATTTTGAATATAATGAGGTGTTTTTACGTGATGCGCGCACAAACATACAGACAAACCGACAAACCGACAAACTGACAAAAATTCAAAAAATGGTAGAAATGGGTTCTGTTAGTGCTCCTTTAACACCCCTACTACTTTTTTTCAAAATATTTTCAATGTACAGAAACGCCACGTCTACAGATTTATTATATTAAATATTAATTAATAATTATCAAAAATTACATGTCAGATATAAAAAAAAAATATATCAAAAGGCTTATGACTTTATGCTTTTAATACATTCATATTTAACTTAAGACGAATTACTTCAATGAAACTTAAAGCGATTAGCATATCATCTAATCCACGTCCGAAGTGGATTACAGTGTAAATATTCCACAACAATAATGGCAATGACAGCTCTTGAACTTGGTTTAGATGTGCTAATCACGTTCAGTTTGTTTGGTGAAGTTTACCCTTTCACAAAATAAAAAAAAACAGTGATAAGTCATAAAAACTGTGAGAAGCAGGGGCGGATCGCGAGTCCTATTATAAAACCTTCAGAAAATCTCTTGAACGTAACAAAAACACTTAAGTTACACAACATTTTCTCAAGGAAGGTGTAACGTTTCACGGCTCACGCCTCTTTCAAAATATTACGCTGAAATAAATGGAGGATACGCAGTCAGATAAGAAACGTGGAGAACGTTTAATTAAATTTTTATAATTAACCTTTTTTAAGGGAGTTTTAAGGTGAGAGATAGCTTAAAGATTGATTCAGTGGAGAAGTTGAAATGTTTTCAGGTAGAAGCGCCAAGGTGGCTCGCGAAATTATAAAATTTTTAACGTTTTTGCAGTGGGATTAAACGAAATTAGAGGGTTGTATTCACAATTTTAATGATTATAATTCTGTCAATACAAACGTGTTACGGTCGCGAATCATATTTTGTTCAACATACAGCCTGAACTGCGAATTGCAAAAAAAGTAAGAAAAATTATATTTCGTGGGCTACCTTATTTCACATAATATAATAGTAGGTACATTTTGATTTATGTGGGGAAACTTTGTTATTGCATTCGAGGCGGAATGTTATGGAGCTGAGAACTGTAGAAACAAATCCCCACGCGTATCAAACGACGTTTTTCAGTACACTATCGAAGTTCGGAGTTCCGGAGTTTTTTCTTTTCGATTTTTTGTCAGGAATTATTTGGAAACTATGATTTAATTTGCTTTTTTTCCACGCTTTACTTTCGCCTTTTGAAGAAGAAGCAAAATTATGATGCCGCCAAACAGCCTATTATGAAAACAGATATTATAGTATTTTTAAATTAAGAACACAAATAAAAGTAAATATTTGTTTTAAATCATCATGCATAACTATGATATTCTTTATATATACACAATTTAAATACTCAAAAAATATTTACCGCCGACTATAGCCATTTGGACTTAGTATAAGTATAGTTATCTGTGGAAATATTTATTTCCGCACGTGTGCTGAAAAATATGAAGAATCCACGCGATTGCATGCTGAACCTAATCGTAGTGCGATAAGAACCAGTTTTAGAGAAAATGTATTGAACAATAAATGATCATGAGATAGGTAGGTAAAGACAGGTTGTCTAATTGTCTATCTTCAGAGTAACCACAAATCCTGCAGTCTGGTTATATAGTGGTACTGGTCACATTCGGCGGGTCAACCTATTTAAATGATTTTTAAGAATGTCGACGTTTTTTGTCGGTTAAGGTAAAAGTTAAATGTTCCTGCAAAACTTTTTTTAATAAGTTATTGCAATAGTGTGTACGTGACTGCACCTACCTGCTTAGGTTTAATTTATTTCTGTCTGCTTCCCAAACCGACATCAAGTATTTTTAGTTTCCTATCGTTTGAAAAGGGTACCTACCCAAGTGTAACTACCCAGCTTTCATCATAATTCAAAACAAATCAATCACCAATATATTCGGACTAGAGCGGTATGACAGGAATCAATTAAGATAAGCATCCAGATTGATCGACGACTGAGTAATATTTAGTTACCACATGCCGACATAACATCACGCCTGTTATTTTCGAAGGGTGGGACAGACGTGTACGTAGTAGTGCACCCACATTTCGCCAGTAATGTTTAAGTCCCATGAATATGGGGCGAGCCTTTTGCCACTAACCAGACACAAATCCAGACTCCGTGGCTGCTACTGAGGAATTATTGATGGAAAAACCAAATAACACTTTGACCGATCTGAGAATATGACCCCACACACAGTTATCACATGAATAACATAGTAAAGAACACCATCATCAATTTCACCATTCATCTTTATAAGTAGTTTACTAGGTGCGGCGCCAGTCTCCTGCAATCGTCTTGTCAAGGTGAATCCGAAAAGTCTACTTATGCTCTTTTAGAAACGCCAACATAAACTTTGGCGCAAAACATTCCAAAACATCAATAATATCAACTTTGGATCAAAATGTTTCGAAAACATCAATATACATACATAGGTATATGTATACCAAGAGCAGAAGACGTACCTCTTAACTAGAAATTGCACCAAAAGCCTGCAGCAAAACCTAGTTAAAACTAATCCCGCTTCAATTTAAGCATTTCCCGCGGCATTGCTCACCACACATAAACACAACACTTACACATGCACAATCGTTCAATAGACACACGCACACGTACGCAAAGAGCGTGTATGTATGTGCAGGGGTGACACACACTGCACAAACAGCTTTGAATTTCCTTAGGGCGAGGACGGTTGCACCGATGCGGTAAACTGTCCCCAAAATAAGGTTTAGCAAAGGAAGAAAAAAGGCCGACTCCTGGAGCTAAAAAAAAAATTAACTTGGCTTTGATTATTTGATACGCTATGTTTTCCACCGACTTCTGAAACTAAATATATTTTGTAGATATTTTCACTTTTTAATGTTTTTTGGAAGTCTTAAAAACTTCTTTTTGCAAAAAGAAGGAATTTTTCTTAGTATGGACAATTGGATATGCCTGAGATCCCTAAAATATTTTGTTAAAACATACGGCGTAAACATAAAAACGCGAAACAGGTTGGTTAATATTTTATTTTTGTTTAAATGTTTTGAAAATTTTAAGTTATATTTATTTTTTTTATGTTCAAAAATTCTTGAAATTGGGACCATAGGACCAAAATAACTATATTTAATCCGATTATATACTAAAATAAACGTAGTATCTAATCTAATTATTCTACAAACTGATAAACAAATGAAACTTTAAAAGCAAGTCATTCCTTAAAAAGAAATCTCATTGGTATGGACATAATGTATTCTCAATTTTGGTAGTTGAGTAAGCTAACTTCTCTCTTTGTTGCATAACTTTTGATTGCTGTAAGTAAATGTTTTAATACATAAGTACGTACTTTTTGTTTGGCCATGCGTTAAAATTTGCGTTATCAACGTTTAATAAATAAATACTTTACTTTCTGCTAGACGGGGTCGCGGCAGACCGAGGAGAAGATGGTGGGACTCCTTAGATGGCTTTCTCGTCAATTGGCGAGAAAAGGCGCAATATCGAGATAAATGGAGATTGGGGAGGCCTATGCTCAGGAGTGGACTGTTCAGGCTAACAAAAAAACTTATTTTATCTGGATTTAGGTGAACAAGGCAAGGTATTTTAGTTATGACTGAACAGGTCCTTTTAGTAAGAAAGTATCCTTTGGCTTGTGACCAAAGATTTATTTTTTATTTTTGCTTTAGTAAATGTTGACCCAACGCCAGCCACCACAGTCTAATTAATTCGAGCGCCAAAATATCCTTGTGTATGTCTAAGGAATAAAAGGTCAGAGTACTTACGTAAGAACCTTGACCTTGACCTTAAGGGTATTATAGTAATTTAGTTGCCAAAAATAATGGTCTTATTTTATAAGCAAAGATTATGGAAATGAGGGTCAAGGAAAAGGACATTGAACCTTAGTTATACGGGGTGGAAGGGACACCGACGCGAAAACGGTTACCACGTATTCAGTACATCATTCTGAGCCCTCACACATCGAATTTCTACAAAAGTGACATTATATACCTGCACGTTCAAAATATATGGAACAGCAGATTTTTTTTTTTAATTAACCGATGAAAAATGTTGGTACCCGTTTTCGCGTCGGTGTCCATTCCACCCCGTATAAGACTATAGCTGGTCACAGGTTAGGAAAACAGTTTGAAAGTAATAAAGGTGTAAACTAACCGTCTAAACTGAAAGTTGGTTTAATCTGTAGCTAAATGGAAGGCACTTAAGTAAAATTATTGTCATTCTTCTTCTTCTTTATCGTGTGGTTAGTGCCTAACCTGGTGTCAGAGTTTTATGCCACCCATGGGCCTATAACTTGGCTTTACATGCCGTCGAGAAAAATCTCTCAGGCATGCTGGTTTCCTCACAATGTTTTCCTTCTCCGAAGTAAGTGATAATTATACAATTATACTTATTATCATTAAGGTTATGGTTAAGAAGTATGGAAAAAGGCGTTGCCGACCCCAAAATAAATCGGATAAAGGCAGAAGAATGATGTTGATGATTATCTCCTAGGTTAATAAACCATTTGATTGCAGATTCATCAGGTTGGGTCAGTCTACCGTTTTGTTTATTACTGGTCAGAGATTTCACCAAACTCAGAAACCGTAAAAGATCTTCGCTAAGCTATTTCCTAACTATATTATTTCAACTACAGATAACACGATAATCAGTGATTTTATCAGACTTTCTTTAATCGCAAAAGTCCTATTGAAAACCTAATCTTAGTTTAAACCTGCACTATTTTAACTCCAGTTAACACGATGCCACTGCCCTCCCCTGTACATTTGATTATGTTGCTATAAACGCAGTTAGCACCTAGTGACGTCACTCTGACGCAGACGTCACAACATGGCGCACTATTATGCAAGTATAATAATTAAAAATGTTATGTTCTGTAGTCTTAGTGTGATACAGTTATGTTTAGCTGAAGCTAAAGATTGAAAAAAATAATTATTTAGTTTAAGTTGTACTTGATCCTCAAAATAATATCGTCACCCAACAAACCCGCCCTTCCTACTGTTTCAGCTGGGGGAAGAAGTGTCGAAACACACTCTGTTAAGTTAGAAGAACCTTACACTAATTTCATGAATCCCTAAATCTAAAACATAATCTTCGTTTAACCAACCTGAATAATTTTAACCACAGCTCACGTTACCATGATGGAACCGCCCTCCTCCGTACATTTGATTATGTTGCTATAAACGCAGTTAGCTAACGGTGACGTCACTGACGCTGACGTCACAACATGGCGCACTGTTATACAAGTATAATACATATAATATTAATGTTTATGTTTATAGCCTTCGTGTAGTACGGTTATGTTTGGGAAGTAATGAAGCGGAGTTATGAAGTAGCTCAATCTTCGAACTGTAGAATTTAGATAAATTACATACCACAATAGCAAGAAGACGGAAAGATCTCATAGCACAGGTTCCACAAACTAAAACAAAATTTGCTGCCATTCAGTATAATAAACTATCATGTCAACTTTATAATAGGATTAATAAAGAAATATGTACACAATAAACAAGTACACGAGTGTTAAAAAAATTCTAACTAATTGGATAAAGACACTAAAGTACAAACACACACAGTTAAATTGTTTATATCTAAGGTACTGAATAAATTCTAAATTGCTGTGGAAGAGCGGAGTCTTCTAACAAGGAGGCTCCATTCACGAACTAATGTAAAACTTTTTGGTTAAAGAATTACGTAAATCGGTTCAGAAACTTCGGCGTAATCGGTGTACATACATAAAAAAAAAAAACATTCCGGCCGAATCGACAACCTCCTCCTTTTTTTGAAGTCGGTTAAAAAATAAAGATAATTTGTTTTTGTATTTTGTACATTCTATCAGCAAATAGCTGATGGAATGTCATATGCTATAAAATGGGCGTCTCTATCTCTGCTTCCTAGGTCGTGATTAGTCTTACCTCATATAAAAAGGCTCTTCAGCCAAAATCTTTTCTCAGGATATTTGCCTTTGACTTGCCACCGTACATCCGTACACCCGGACATATTAGCTGTAGAACCGAAGTCCGTTGGGGTACACGTTTTCTTGAGTGTAGACCGTGAAGCGGTGGAGTACCTTCGCAGGGTGGCTGGTACAGGCTGAGCTGCATGAGAGTTGGCAAGAATCGAATTAAATAGCGTGCGGCTGAACTGATCAATTGAGTAAGTATCATAAAACGAGAAGACACCTAGATATTCTTTGTATCTTCAAAGGTATGGATAAAAAAAAACCATCAAATCTTCCGGCTGCAGACCTCACGGACGAAAATAAACTCCAAAAAACACCTCATTATCCTCCTAAATATTTATTTCATACACTTCTGATATCATCACGCCCCGTCTGGCGGGTGCTGGCAGATTTACGGCGTCTTCATTACAAGTGGCACGTACCCACCATTCATATTGTTTATTGTGACACCCGGCGCCGCCTGCATATCTACTCGGTATTAAGGCATTCTTATAACTTCGTGATGTTATTAAATTCAGACTTCTTAGGCAGAAGATAAGGTCTTGGACTGGTTTTTTTAAGGTTCGTTTATTATTTATTAGCCAGGGTTTAGTTTAGTTTAGTCGAGGAACTCGTGGCTAAATAATAACAGCCGCTAGGGTTCATCCTCAGGTTAAGCAGCGCTTGCCTAGGTTTGTCCGTGGATGGGTAACCACTCATTACATACTGAGTTACCTCCGTGCCTTTAAAACACGTTAAGCTGTTGGTGTGTGGCCCGGAAGACTGACAAAGTCTTACCAAGGGGTATCGCATTATTACCCGACTACAGCGAAGCAAAAAGGAGGGTTATGATTTAAACCGGTATGTATTTTTAAATACGTACATAAGTAACATCACAATAATCCAGGCAGAGCTGTGCCTAATAGTACATCCACGCTTCGCCAGTTATGCTTATGTCCTATGTAATAGGGGGGCGAGCCTGTTGCCATCAACCGGTCACAAATCCAGACTCCGTGGCTGCTGATGAGATATTCCTAATGAAAAAACCCAATAACTCTTTGCCCGACCTGGAAATCGAACCCAGGACCTTATGCGCAGACCAACGTGGCAGGTGGACACCTCGTAACACTAACAAAATGTCGACTTACGGAGTTATGTCCTTGTAAATCAAGACTACAAACAATCGATCAGGGCCCCTGAATAATTGACTCGTCTGTCCGACTCCCGAAGTTACCCTTCGGTTAGTGACATACCTACTTACCTACCTACCCTCATTTATGAATAGGGGACATATTAATAATTATATAGAAGGGACACGATATTGATTCGTTGTTATGAAAGGTGTAAGTTCTGATAGGACTAGTTACAAGTTGTAACCAAAGAAAATAATTTAGTGGTAGAGTTTCTTGGTGTACAAGTACGTCTGGGAAGTATCAATATCAACGTTTTTGTTTCAGCTGGTGTTGTGTTACGGTTCAAAAGCTTCGGTTTTGCTGAAATATCAGGCATAATATTCTGTTAATAATAAACATTATTGTATATAGGTCCTTGAATGAAATTCAGACATATTATTGTCGTGTCACGTTTACAGGCCGCATCGGTAGCAAACATTCAGAAATTCTTCGAGGATGTGTCAATGACATAGTTCAGCAGACAGCTGGTACCTTGTGGTCTAGGGACCTAAGAGATCGCGACCAATAGAGGAGTCTGGGGTGTGGGCCTAGTGTCAATGAACGCGCTTATTGATGAAGACGCCGAAGTGCAATTGTTGTGTTTTGCATTATACCGACGCGAAAACGGTTACCACGTATTCAGTACATCATTCCGCGCCATATTGTACAAATTTCTATGTTGGGCTCATAGAAATTTGTCATCGGTTATTAAATAAATATTTAAAGTTAAAAATAAAAAACAGCTGTTCTATACATTTACACCGTATAGATATTGCACTTTTGTAGGAAACAGCTGTTTTTATTTTAATAACCGATGAAAATTTTGAAAAAGTTTTCTTTATCAGTAAATAAAAGCTTTTGCTCGAGCTTTCGCCCGCATGGAGCTCTGTATACCTACCGGGATAAAAAGTCTTATATTCTAAATCCAGGTCTTGCTCTACTTTACCTGCTGGCGTGAAAAGGTAACATTATAGACAGACGAGTTTGAATAGCTTAGGTATTGGTAAATAATAACCGCTTGGGACGATCTTCAAGATTAAGCGACGCTTGCCAAGGTCGGACCGTGGATGGGTGATCATCCATTACATACCAAGTTTCCTCCGTGCCGCGGAAAACACGTAAAGCCGTTGTGTAACAGTCGTTAAGGTAATCATTGGCCCGAAAATCTGACACCAATCTTACCCAGGGGTATCGTATTACCCAGTACTAACTTCGGGAGGTCTGATAGGCAGTCGCTCCATATAAAATACTGGTATTCAGCTACATCCGGTTAGACTGGAAGCCGACCACAACATAGTTGGAGAAAGGCAGGCAGATGATTGATTGACAGACAGAGTTAATAACGACTTTATACTGACCTAGCTTTTGCCCGCGGCTTCGCTCGCATTAATTTAGAATTTGACAATCAATTCGGGTTGCAGTCTGCTTGTAATAATATAATTCAATTATGATTCGAAAGACACGTGGCGCCATCTATTATCGTAAGAACGGTATTATTGTTTTCCTCGGGAGTACTTTTTTTCGGAATGAAAGGTACCCTTCGTCCGTTTGTGTAGGTACACCAGACGTACACCTAATTATGCAAAATTTCAGGATAATCGGTTCAGTGGTTTAGGCGTGAAAAGGTAACAAACAAACAAACTTACTTTCGCATTTATATTATTAGTAAGGAAAGGATACTTAAAAGTTTAACACTCATACTATATCAGTATGGCTGTTAAACTTTTAAGTATCAACTTTAACACCCACACTGATATACTATGGGTGTTAAACTTATAAGTAGGTATTCACCTACAAAATCACAAAAACAACTCCATCCAAACCCAATCTCACATTTATCTATGATTAATTTGCAACTATCGCAGACATTTATCGCAACACATATCAAAACTATCGACATGTATGTATTGTTCTGCCGATACCGCTCGACGCTCGACGCGGTATGCAGTCTGGCCATCGATCCGTTCAGCTATCAATGGGGACTGTAGGCTTGCTCACATAGAAATAAATAGATTAGTTACTAATGAATAGAGTGTGTTATAACGTCCTGTGATTGTCCTACTGCCAGGTAAAAAACTCTCGCCACCTCGCCACCACGTTAGGTTCCAGTGTGAAGAATAACACATGATTAACAATTCAGGTTTCCTCACACCGATCTCACCAAGATTTTCTGGGTTCAAACCATTAACTTTATGCTCATGAGCGGAACCCTTTAAATCAGAACCATGTTGACATTCACATAAGTGTGAAGAGAATACATACAAAGATGTAACTTCATAATTATGTACCCTAATTTTGAAAAATCATGGATGCAACGCAGGTCCAAAAATCAAAGGCATAGGTTATGACAACAGCGAGACGCGTCCTCCTGTCAAAATTTTGATAGCAAAGCTGCCGAACGCAATCTCTCTGCTAAGAGAGATAAACAGGCAGCATTTCTTCGCATTCAGTGTTGTATTATGAACAAGATATCAAAAATATTATACGTAAATTCTACAAACTCAATGTTCGTAAAAGAAAAGCACTATAACACCACTCCAATTTTTCAAAACAACCCCAACTCATGTTGACAGCAGTTTTTGAAAAATATTGAAGGAAATCTATGTTGGTACGTAAGTCGTAACCTACATGCGTCTTGCCAACAACCCCGCCCCTCCCGACTCCCCCCTGTAATTGATTTCCACCCCCCCCTAGGAATGCGACCCATCGTATGTAATGGGGTGATTCAAAAACTCATCTTACACTCGCTGTAGGGGTGGGCAAAGTTGCTTCTAGTCGATTGTTGAAGAGTCTTGGAGTCAGGGTTGTGTCGAAGTTTAGTTAGTAATAAGTAAGACATTTTATTTCTTTACTTTTAGCGAGAATTCTTGGTAAGGCTACGTTTTATTTGATTATTCCGTGCATTTGTAATACCAGAAACATTGTCGCTGTAATTTCCATGTTTGTTAGTTACGATGTTAAACACATTTATATTAATGTTTGTTATAAAACCATTAATTGGTGTTCTTTATAGTAAAGTGTACCTACACATTTACAAAAACAATAATTTATAGGTAGATAGCTCTTAAAGAGGTTAACCCAGAATCAGGCTCTCTAACAGCAAACCTAAGGGCGATACAAAGATTTGCAAGTGAGGATAGCAAATTATCACTGAGCAAAAGTTTCGTCACTCAACGTACCTAACTACCTAACATTTCACGATTTGCTTCGTTCAGAACAGTCACATATTCATATAAAAAGTACGAGCTGCAAACACTACATATATATACCGGAGGTTTAGTAAGTTTTTGTTTAAATTAATAACAGGTAACGTTCAAAAATTGTCGAATACTAAATCGATTAGTCGATACCGGAAGCCACTCCCCTAGCACTCATATAGCGCAGTATACAGAGCGTTTAGTGATATAATTTCGTTTGTAACAACACTGGAGGTGTGCCTCCAGTCTATGGCTCTTTGCTTTTATTGTCCATCATGTTTATTGTACGACGTTATTGAGAACATGTACACTGCCATCATACGGTGAATGACCGTAACTACTTCAAAGTATATTTTTAAGTAAATGACAGTTTTAGCATATTTTGAGTAAGTGAAGTTTCAAGCACTGTCGATAGTTTTTACTTAACTTATTTTTTGTGATAATTCGTAAAAAAAAAACATGTATTCTACTACAATGGTTTTAATTATTATTACGAGTACAACACAATTTTTTTACTTGATAATCCCTTTAGTTTTACTAAAAAAATAATGTACCTAAATTATCCTAACTTTTATTTTCCCTTTCATTTTAGTAAAAAATAATGTTAACTCTAAGCAAAAAAGCCTTTTACGTAGATAGGGCTTTTCTTGTTACAATTGTGAATAACGCCTTTTCACGCTAGAATCGAAGCTTTTACACTATTATTATTCCATGTAATAAGGCCATAATTGGAATATTCCGTCTTTTATCATTACTATCATCAAATGAATTCGTGACACAATACAAAGATGAAATCCCATAACTACTGTAAAAGGCTTTTCAATATAGGATATCGCAATCACGACCGATAAATGTGCTAATATGAAAAGGCCTAAAAACGAAGTTTCGGCTTTCCAAGTATGCAAACTATTTTTATCAATAAGAAAAAGCGTAATATAGAAATTATGGCTTTTCATCGTAGAAAACATCGTTGTCGGGGCTAAATTACGCCTTTTTACATATATGTATCTGTGGCTACGAGCGACTTAGAGCTTTATTACCTAGACAGAAAGATAGAGAATTTCTTGCTGAATCCGAATCAATTTTAGACTCATTTTTGATAAAAATGTTAGTTACGGCCTTTCACCGTATGACGGCAGTACATCTATCAAGTAGTAGTAAAATCTACGTAATCTTCCGCGTGAGCCGTTTTGAACGTTCTGAAATAAAAAGAATGCTTGAAGCATAGTAGCTTGATACGTGAAAAAGGGTGCTGTTTTTGAAGATAACCCTAAAGACAGGCATAAATTGCCTTTTTCAAATATGAATCTACAAAGCAAGCAAGCTTTGTTCAGACTTAGCTATCTATATAGAATGTAAAATTATAAATGCAAGACTTCTAGTGTGGTCTCACAGACCATAAGACTGAACTACTTTTGTTTGACCGACGCCTTCTTGAAATTCGCAAAAAAAAATCGACTTACTATAGGAAGTGACGCGATCAGCTCATACATGTAAGGTAAAACTAAAATAAAAAAAAATTACGAATTTCCCAAGCCATAGAACAAAAGTTATTCAGTTTCATGGCCTCGGACATCACACGACAGGTCTTTCGTTTATTACGTTACAGCCTGTATAAACGTAAGAAACAAATAGGCACCATCATTATCATGGTCTTGTCTTATCACAATTTATTTAAGATGAGTGCAGCATGTCTTCTTCTTTCTTTAGTCGGCATCCCACCTAAGGGTCAGCTCACACCGAGACGCGACGCGACGCGACGATACTGGTAGAGGACAGTGATTTTGTGCTGCGCCGCGCGCCGCCGCGAGACGCATCGCAACTAGGGCTTTCAAACAGGGACTTGAAACGTTACTCAAAATAACGTTACGCGTAGTTCCAGTACCGATAATTTGTACCGTTCCACCAGTATCGTAACAAAATTAATTCCTTGGCTATAACGATACTGACAAACGGAACGAAATCTTAAAGTGTTCACTAACAATATTATCAATATATCGTTATTAGTATAACGATATAATAACGTTATTCATTTCCATACGCCGTGCAACGTTGCTAGCTTCATGATCTTGGGCTGTGTGCGGTGCGGCCACGATACGAAACGCGTCGTCGTCGTCTAGTCTAGTATTAGGTACTTATTTCTCGAGCGCATTACGGCAACGTAGCATTTCGCTGTGTTTATTTATTTATCTACATTATTGCATCTTGATTTCAATTCGTATAGTTTGAGTTTCGACAGTTTCTTTATTAAATCATGGGCCGTAAGAAGAAGAACTTTGTATACAGGTATTTTTCATTGAGCGACGACAAACAGTCGTCGAAATGTGGTGTTCCGGGTTGTAATAAAACTCTTAGGGTAAGTAAAATCTTATATTACTAAGTACTTATTAATATTATTGATAGATGAAAGATGATTTAATCGTCCGCGATAGCAAAGTGTGTGTGATGTTTACAATTACAAAAGGTTTGTCATAAGTGTTTTCTAAATACATGTAGGGATACGCCGAGTACAAGTTTTACCGAGTACTCTGCGGTTTAGTTGACACAGGTCTTGGGCGCGAAAACAGGTTTAAACTTGCTCGCAAAATTGCTGGATGTAACGTGCGGCCGGCGAGCTAGCGCGCATCAAGTACCTACCTACTTGCCATTTGTTTTGTTTGTCATATTATTATATCACATGCACATCATATTATATTACAAAATTTGTTTATAGGGGAAAATTTCAAAGTAAATAATGTCTATTCTGAGTTTGTTTGTAACTATTTGAGAGATGAGTGGCCGCAAAAGATCATTGATTTGGAGATTTTATGACGAAATACAAGGCGATAAATCTAAAGACATCAGGTTATAAGTTCATTAGTTCTTTTCGTGTACCTCTGCAGTCAAACCGAGTTATTCGGTCGATAACGAATACTAACTAAATGGACGAGTATGCCGAGTAGGTACCGAGTAATAAAAAGTAGGTACTCAGTGCATCTCACATAGGTACTGTGTTGTTCAGGTTTTGAACTTTTGAGACATAATTATGTAGGTACCTACTAAGTAAATAAGGTAAAAACCGGATTCTTAAAAAAACGCTTTTTTTTTTCGGAATTGTCGTTTACAAAATCGGTGAAACCGGTTTTTGCGGGTTTTTTATATCTTTATACAAAACATATGAAAACTGTAAAGAAATGAAAATGCTGAGGTCTGAATACGAATACACAAATCCAAAAATGTATAAAATGGGCATTATTTGTTTCAGACACAACACGGTGCAAATCTTGCAAAACATTTATCAATACACCATCCACAGGAGTACAAAAATGTTTGCGATCAAAATGAAAGCGACTCAAGTAGCCATTCAACTCCATTAAAAAAATCTGAAGATACCCTCACTGTACTATCCCAAGAGTGCGTAAAATTAGTTGCTATTCATGGACGCCCATTATCCTTAATCGATGATGAGGCTTTTCAGAAAATTTTATCGCTAGTTCCGGTAAAAGCCGAAAATGAAAATAAAAAAATTAATTCCTATAACATTAGAGATCAGGTGGTCAAAACTGCATATGAGTTAAGGACAGCACTAGCAAATGAGTTGCGTGGAAAATTTATCAGCCTTAAAGTCGATATCGCATCGATTTCTACAAGAGGTTTTATGGGTGTCAACCTGCAATTTATTCAAAACGGAAGAATCATTTTAAGACATATTGGCCTCATTGAGTTACACCAAAGCCATACATCCGAATATTTAAAGGAGAAGCTTTTATTTATATTAACAAAATTTCGAATTGACACAAATCAAATTTATTCCATAACCACCGATAATGGAGCCAATATGATAAAAATGGGTAGATTAATGAATGTTTTAGATGATCCTTCCCCAGGCTCTTCAAATAATACAGTTTTGACTTCGGAATCAGATGAAGAAAACGACGGCGATATAAATATTAATGAGAGCGAAATAGAAGCACGACTGGAAGAGATCACAAATTTTGAATACTGTTTTGGAATAATTAGACCCCATATCTGTATTGTCAAATGCGCTGCACACACGTTGCAATTGGCAGTTAATGACGCCTGCAAAAATCCTGAAATACAACTGTCTTTTGCATCTGCGCGAAGAATTATAAAAAAACTACGTACTCCAACTTACAGTATGGCACTCAGAGCAGAAAACAAAAATAAGCCCATTCTGGATTGTCCCACTCGATGGAATTCCACCATAGATATGATTGAGAGTCTATTTACCCTTAAAGATATATGTTCCTCAGATCCTAGAAATCTCTTTTTACCTGATTCGACATGGAAAATTTTAGAAGAAATAGTTGCTGCACTGAAACCAGCGAAAAAATTAATGATAAAATTACAATCAGAACAGTTAACAGTAGGTGACTGCTACTTATCCTGGATGACCTGCAAACTTGAGACATCGGATTTAAATACTACATTAGCCAACGAAATAGCTAGTAATATAGAAAACAGAGAAAGTATGCTTTTTAACAGTGAAGCGTTTATAAATGCTAGACCCACGAATAAACTCCACCTTGAAAATAGACCAACAACAAGCTGCGAAAAGTCAGATTACGTCCCTGTATACTAGATTATTGAAATTTAATGATTTTGAAAAAAGCAATGATGATGATACGACAGAAGTTACAGACCCACCTGATGAATATGAATCTGACAAAGAAAATATTAATAGTGTACAGACCAAATTACGAGATTTCTTAAATACCAGTTACATGGAAAGACATGATAATATTTCAACATTACTGCAACCGAGACTTGGAGGCATCATAGATGAATGCGTGCAAACATTTAAAGAGGCACTCAGCGTGTTTTTAGAAGAGCCGTTGTTAGATTGTTCTGCAGACATATTAAAGTTTTGGGAACACAAGAAAGAAAAATATCCATCACTGTACAAGGTAGCTCAAATTGTATTGGCAACACCAGTCACTGAAGTAAGCGTCGAAAGATTGTTTTCATCGATGAAATTCGTTGTGTCTGATTTAAGGTTAAATTTAAAAGACGATATTATTGAAGATATTTTGTTTATTCGAAGTAATCATTTGCACAAAAAAAAAACAATTAATAAGGAATTATGATTATTCAGTAATTATAATTCAATGCTAAACAATACGGGTTGATTTTTATCTTCTTTTTCTCCAAGTATAAAATTTTATTATTAAAATTAAAAGAAATAACATAATTTGTAGCCCGCGAAATTAAAATTTTCTTACGTTTTTTGCATTTTGCAAGTCAGTGTCAGGTTGTATCTTGATCAAAATATGATTTGCGACTATAACAGATATGTGTTTACAGAATTATAATCATTAGAATAATTGAAATATCTCTCTAAGTTTAACTTAGTCGCGAATCATATTGTGATCAAGATACAACTTGACGCTCACCTGCAAACTGCAAAAAACGTAAGAAAATTTGAATTTCGCGGGCTACAACTGCGGATCGCCCTTAAGGTGAATGCTCCAACCAGCCCGCGAAATTCAAAATTTCTTGCGTTTTTTGCAATTTGCAGGCCAGTGCTAGGTTGTATGTTGATTAAAATATTATTCGCGGCTGTAAGACGTATGTAGTTACAGAATTATAATCACCAAAATCATCAATACAACCCTCCAAGTTCATAAAGGTGTAGGGCTGACTTTTTGTTTTTTTTTTGTTCCTACGTCAACATACAACCTAGCACTGGCCTGCAAATTGCAAAAAACGCAAGAAATTTTGAATTTCGCGGGCTGGTTGGAGCATTCACCTTAAGGTGAATGCGCAAGGGTAGCCCGCGAAATTCAAATTTTCTTACGTTTTTTGCAATTTGCAAGTCAGTATTAGGTTATATGTTGATTAAAGTATGATTCGCGGGCGTAAGAATTATGTATTTTCAGAATTATAACCATTTAAGTCAGCAATAAAACTCCATAGGGCCAGGTAATCCGAAAGAATGACTATTTCATGAAATCTTGACATTTTAGCATTACACCGACTTATGGAGTTATTTTACTAATTTTAATGGTTATAATTATGAGAATACATAATCCTTACGCCCGCGAATCATACTTTAATCAACATATAACCTAATACTTACTTGCAAATTGCGAAAAAACGTAGGAAAATTTTAATTTCGCGGGATACCCTTGCGCATCCACCTTAACTAAGCTTTGATTAATCAAATGATAATGATTCTATAAATTAATGTAAATCAGCACACGGTTTATTTTTGGGACTACTCATTCGACCCGTGACTGTGCTGCGAAACCAGCTCATGGCTAAAGATTCCGTTTGTGAGTCTCAAAAATATCTCGTGGGTGGATTAGTAGTAGTAGTCTTATAATTTCTATCATAACGGCAAGCTTCCTGAAATACTGAAATACACATGCTATTAAGGCGAAAGCGTAAGGATGACCCCCTTCAAATGTTCTTACGTTTTTTGCAATTTGCAGGTCAGTATTAAGTTGTATGTTGATCTAAATGCGATTCGCGGCCGCAAATATTTATTTATAGAATTATAATCATAAAAATCATCAATACAACTCTCTAAGTTCCTATAATCCTATTGAATGACTATTTCATGAAATCATGACATTTGAGGATTATTCTAATTTAAGGAGTTGTATTGCTGATTCTGATGATTATAATTATGTTAAATCATATTTGTTACGGTCGCGAATCATAATTTAATCAACATACAACCTGACACTGACCTGCAAATTACAAAAAACGTAAGACCACCTTTACTAAAATTTGCTTCATTTATGTGCATTTTAAAAGTGGAATATTATTTCTTCCTCTTAATAGTCTGAGCGTTTATTTATATGCTTATTTTTTAGTGCATCAATATATTTCAAAATATTGATGTAAGCGTTAGATCTCATACATGGAGGTAAAAATTGTAATTCTCCGATAAGTAAATTACCAAAATAATAATTACGTTTATCTAATTCTTTATCAAAAGTGCAATGAATACATTGAACTTCAGAGTTGTCTTCAGAGTTATTTTCTAATGTTATCTCGTTGGCGCTGTGTTTTTCGTTCACTTTCTCAAATAAATCTTGTGTATTCTGTTCACATTTGTCTGGTATTTTCTCTTTATTACCGTCACAATTATCCATTTTGTCCTTCTCTTGTACATCCTGGTCATCGTTTTCTTGTAAACGTCTTCGTTTAGTTAAAGAAGTAGTTGGCAGCAATAAAGATTGTGACATGTCATATATTTCATCAGAAGAATGTTTTGTGCCTGAAAGAAATACAACCTATAATATTTTCTAAACTACAGGCTATAAGTAATATACCTATGTGTGATTCCGTAACATCAGGCGATATATTCTAGCAATATATCACTTGATTGATTGATATCACGAAATCACACTAAGTACTAGTCGTTCTTTAAATAAATTGAAATAGTTACCATTACTATTGTCGCTATACGCGTTCCTCTTAAACTCATTCTCATTGTGAACCTCCGCAAAAAGTGGCTGACTATTCTCTTGGAATATACAATCATCGTCACTGTCACCTATAAATAATGAATAATTATGACTCCAACTAAACACCCGTAAGTAACGAGTACTTCGACAGTCAAACCGAGTTATTCGGCCGATAACAAGTACTAATAAAATGGCCGAATATTGCCGAGTACTTAGTAATAAATGACTATGAGTACTCGGCGCATCTCTAACAAGTAAAGCGCACGTCGCTTCGTGAGATAAAAAACTGTACTTATGTATTATTAAACGTTATATCTATTATCTATAGACCGCAGGATCAATGAGACAGCATTAACAATTGTATTCATTATTAAATAGCGAAAATGATAGATACTCACCCATTATAATAGTAATAGAACACACCGATGAGACGTATACAGAAAAAAAAAATAAAGTTGACACAATCACATAAATATGAAGTAGGCAGATGTCGGGAAAAGATGCGCACTCTCAAACGAATACAGTGGTGGCTTGTGCCGAGGCTACTGGGCGACGACGGAGCGGTGGTCAGCGAGAAAAGTTCTTAAGAATAACGTTACAAATGAATCTGTAACGTTTCACCTGTAACGTTATTACAAGCGGATAAGCTTAATGTTACTGATACCTGTAACGTTACTTAAAATTTTGTTCTCCGAAAATGATATTCTTTAACGTTTCTTTCTTGTAACGTTATTGGTATTTTTAGGTTTTAGTATCGTTACAAATTTTGGAACGTTATATGATAACATTAATGATAACGGAACGAAATTCATTTCGTTTTCAAGTCCCTGCTTTCAAATACCGGATTTTTTCAATACCGGTATCAATACCGGTATTGGAAGTCAATACCGTGATCACGGTATTAATACCGGTATTGAACGCAAGTTCAATTAGGACGTTAATAAAACCATTAAAATACGAATTTTTATTTTCAAATCACTTAATCGAGTCTTTTTGCAGGAAGGTATTTCTCATAGACTTTGTAAAGTACATTATGAAAAAAATTTAAAACTTCTTATTATTATCGAAATCTCATCATTATAAATATTTGTAGAAATGTAAGTACTTATAGCTTAATTAGCTAGCAATCATTTGGTGTTCATTTTAGATTATATTAAAATTAATAACATTCATTTATTTCAGGTCTTTAACCCATATAAAATTAAACATGAATTAAAAATTAGAAGAATAAAATAGAGAAAAAAGTTTTTTTTTTTAGAATTTTTATTTTAGAAACATTCTTATATTTATGCAATAAAAAGTACAATCAATCTAAAACTAAACAAGTAACAAAATAAATGAAGCGTTAATAAAAATTTCTGACAAACTAATAAATAATAAAATGTAAAAGTATATAAGTAAAAGTATAATATATATTTTTTATCGGATTTTTGTATATTGGCTACAGGCTATACCTGTAGCCAATATACAAAAATCCGAGGAACAATATTGTACATAATTATGACCATCAGCACTATGCTTATTGCTGACAGATGAAATTTAAATTCTCAGAATCAGAATCAGAATCAGAATGTTTATTTGTCAACATAGGTAATTACAGAGTGTGTGAGATGTTACATTTTCGTATGTGCTCTATGTTTTGCCATTTGGCGTACAAATATTTTTATCAATTTTAATTAAATTCAGTTAATTACTTGCAACAAATACCTGCATTATATAAAATTATAACAATACATTAATTAAAATTACAAAAATCAAAGCAAGTCGATGAATAAATATTTTCAGAATGTCAACAATAAAATTTAAGAAATAACAAATGATAAATGTCAGAAAATAGTGTCAATTATTAATAAAATTTAAAATTAATAAAGGAATGTCAAAGAAATTAATACAAATCAATAAACTATTTCTACAATGTTAACAAAAAAATCTAAGGAAGTACTTAGATGTTAAATGTCAATAAAAGTACATGAGAAAAATGTCAACTGATTGCAATGTCAATTATGCATTAATTACCAAATAATTACAGACATGTCAAAACAGATATGATGACCTAATGCTTATTGTCTGCAGGAGGGATTATAGAACTGTCATCCAAATAATCCTTTAGCGAGTAGTAACATTTATCGATTAATATTTTCAAAAGTACACTTTTGAATTTGTCCAGATTTAACGATTTCAATGTCTCGGGTAGCTTGTTAAATATTTTTGTGGCCATACAGAAAGTGCTTTTATTCATTAAGGCTGTTTTGCCATGTGTGTTTTCGAGTTCGAATTTATTTTTGTCACGTAGTTTTCTATAGTGACTTTTGAAAGCTACTTTGTACTGCGAGATGTGTATTTTGACAAATATGTTAGTTTCGTAGATGTACAATGACGGTAGGGTAAGAATGTTTAGGCTTTTAAAGAACGGTTGACAACTGTCGGTGCCATTTAGGCCACACATAGATCTTATACATTTTTTTTGAGCTCTAAATACAAAATCTCTATCGACTGAGTTGCCCCAATACATTATGCCATACCTTAGTGTTGATGCAACATAACCATGATAAGCCGTTAGTACTGATTCTAGATTGACAATCTTTGACAGGTTGTAGAGAACAAAGGCAAATTTATTCATTTTTTTACAAATTTCGTCTGTCTGGGATCTCCAGGTCAGATTATTATCTATTACGATGCCAAGGAATTTGGCGACCGTAGCTGGCTCTATTTGAGTCCCTAAATACTGAATTTCGGGAACCTTACTTGGAAGTCTCTGATCTTCTTCCACTGTGGCTGAATTTTTTCCTCCACTGGCACCTTAGATTGGCACATGATGATGATTGTCTTTTAAAAAGTACGTAACTAGACGACTTTTACACAGATTGACACAACCCGGACTAATCGCTGCCATGATTAAGTTGATCCAACATCAAATGTCACGGTCGCCATATAAGGACGGGACACAATGAAAAATCTGTAATTCTGATTGAATACCAAGTATATTTGGTCCAATAGATATTATTATAAGCACGCAGACAAGCATACATACGTCAAATACATACTACATCACAACACAATAATATAAAAAGTTTTAATAAAAAATTCTGAATTTTAGACGTTTAATTTTTTTTTAATTATTATAAGAATAGATTTAAAAACGGTTTTAGACAATTTGGATATCTCCCTCACTAATTGTTTCTGTTTGGACGTGTCTTCATTTTCACTGTTCATATTCAATGAAGTAGAAAGTTCTTCCATCGTCTTACCATGTTCATGATCAGTCATTGTCTCACTGTCTCTTTGAGCGTTTCGTGTGTCATTATTATATTCTTAGCATATCGATGGCAATCTAAATTGTATCAGCCCAGAACTGAGCTACTAGTTTGGCGCTTTAAGTAGCGTCCATCAGTTGTGTAGTGAACAAACAACAGGACACGCAGGACACTCCAGGGCAGAGTCATTAATGAATCTCCACCTGAGCAGGTTTATTATTATTATATTTTAAACGTGCAGGTTTACGATAATTTCTAGTACATTATGTATTTCATCAGATGTAGGTTTTGTGATCATCAAGCTTGTGCTGGTGACAACAAGTGAGAGAACAAGATTAGGACGTCTAATGTTTGTAATACCGTAATCACGGTATTGGGGCGTCAATACCGGTATTGACAAAAGCCCATATTAAATCCGTGATCACGGTATTACGGGATCCCGGAATACCGGTATTGAAAGCCCTAATCGCAACGTCGCGAGGCGCATAGTAAAATCGTTGGCAACACGACGCCTCAGCGAGACGCCGCCCGCGCGGCGCAGCGGAACGTGTCTACATTCGCCACGAGCTCCCGCCCCGCCCGCGTCTACCCGCAATTTTATTTTTGTATTCTTCTTCCTCTTCCTCTTCTGCAAGAAGTCCGATTATAACAGAATCCCCGTCTATCATTATAATTTCACTCGAACACTCGACCGAACTGCATCAATTCTACACGAAGTCTGGACGAAAATAGTAGATACAAGTCGCCACGGCAGCCTCGGCTGCACCTCGTGGCGTCACGCGGCTTCGTGAGGCGCAGCGCCGCTCTTACACGCCGCGCGTACCGGCGATGCACCGCTGCGTCGCTCTACGCCGCGAGGCATCACGAGGCGCAGCGCTGCATGGTGCAACGTATTCTAAATTCTCACAATGAAATGTGTATCTTTTCGTGTAGAAAATAAAGTTATATTTTGAGTCGCTGTTTTAAAGTGTGCGCGCAGCGCCGCGTCGCGTCGCGTCTCGGTGTGAGCTGACCCTAACACACCCTATCTGGCCATATCGTCTTTCACACAGTCCACACAACTTTTCTTTGATCTTTTCCTACTCGAATAGCCATCCATCCAAATATAAAATTCCTTTAGGGTGGCAAAACTCATTCTAACACCGCGGTTAGGGTTCCAAAGAGTGGGACCTCCTCCGAGAGGACTCAATACGTGCCGTGTCCAAGACTACCGGCTTTAGACTTTCAGTTTCACGCCCTTGACCCCACTGTTTCTCGATAATTTCGCAAGAATTTGGCCGAAGCTCTTAGCCCTCGTACGGGTGGGCGATTTTCGACTCTCGGTATTCGCCATTGAACTCAGAAATATCGATGTTTAGACAATATATCCCCACATCCAATACAGTTAAATTGTTTCTCTGGGATTACGTCGAGCTTCATTGTCTCGGCGCTTTTCTGGTGGTCGCCACTGTTGATTCTGGGTTTCAGGAGTTACAGTGGTTTGGGAATAGTGTCGCCACACTATTCCCATAAAAAAAATATATATATCTCCACATCAGTAGACCGCACCGGGTCGGCCAGGTCACAAGTTATTCTTATAAATCCATAGCTGTATATCGCGACCTTCGTTCGCGTGAAATTATTAAAAAATACATTTTTCCCTGTTTTTATAACATTTTTAGTTGATGCTCTGCTCCTATTGGTCGCAGCGTGATGTTATATAGTAAAATTTTTCAATTAGAACCAGTAGTTCATGAGATTAGTTCAACCAAACAAACTCTTCAGCTTTATAATACTAGTATAGATTTCTCAGTGGAACTCGAGTATTGTGAGTGTCATGGCGTTAAATGATTGATATTTGTTTATTGACGTTAATATCTTTCATAGATGTCTCTACTATGACTGAATGACGCATTACATCATCTTTCAAGTGGATCTCATTGTGTCTACCATAATAGTTCGGTGAAACTGTCACGGACAGACTGCGGACTGGCTTCACGGACACACGAGCAGGACAATGACAGATACCTCGGTACGGTTTAATGTTTTCAGTACTGACTCACAAAGGCTTCCACTCTATGAGAAGTAGTGAGTCATGCTCATCCCCTTGGGTACTGTTCAGGTTAACGGAAGTCACGAAATCTTCACATTTTTGTGATTTTCGATGTTTTGGCCAGGAAAATTGTGAACAATGTGAATTTTCCTTCTATCCTTCACCGTTTTGAGAGCAGTGGTGGTGAATTAATATATTACACAAAGTAGGATGCCTCTTTATGTTCTCCCACAAGCACAACTCACAATATTCAGAAGTGATAGCTGTTTTTACTGGGCAACCAGTGTTTTGTAAGTGGTGGCCGATCTCACTGGGCAACTACTGTCCTCAACAGTAATGTTTGCCAAAAATAGGTATGGTAGCAGTACTTTCCTAAACAAGTTCTTTTCCAAAGAGCTCCACAATTAACTGAGGTAGGTACTGAAGTGCAAACTTATGCAGCTTGCAAGCAAATCGCATATCTTTTTAAAACCAGCTGTCGGAACACAAAATTATTAGGTTTTTAGATAATTCCCCACTCAACTTCAAATCCTTGCTCTATTATTGAAAAAAAAATCGACATTAGTGTACAGCGAAAATAAGTCATCGAGTGGCACAAGCGACAGTTTTTTACAGAAAGCATCGGAAGCACACCAAAAACTTTATATAAATACCTACATAAAGTTTTTGGTGTGCTTTCGTTGCGTATTGTAAAAGCTGTTATTTCTGTGTTGCCAAAGTTTTTTTGGGGATGCGCGAAATACTCAATATATAAAAGCACTACCGGCTCGTTCCGGCTTTGCACGGGTGCCTATGTTACTCAGGGTGAATGTAGCTTACTAATGGTGAAGGAATTTTTTAAATCGGCAGAGTAATTTTTGAGTTTATTCATTACAAACACACAAAAATACAAACTTTTCCTCTTTATAATATTAGTGTAGATAGCATAACATCACGCCTGAAATCCGCGAAGGGTTAGGCAAATGTGTACCGCGAAAATGCGAAATGTGGATGTAGGTACTATTAGTACCTTCATCCACATTTCGCCAGTTATGTTTCAATCCCATGTAATAGGGGGCGAGCCTATTGCTATCAACCGGGCATAAATCCAGACTCCGTGGCTGCTACTGAGAAATTTCAGATGGGATAAACAGCAGCTCAGCAGTCGCGCTTGGGACCACTAGACTAACGAGGCAGTCGACGAAATAATAGCATCTCTGCTCTGTGCACAATTGTATTAAACGTGTAACGTGTTGGACATACATGAAATCATCTTTCTTTTTATTGTTTTCTTCAGAATCAGGTCACTGCGTTCAGACTTTTCAGTGTGTGAAGTTTTTATCGGATTTTTCCCGATATTCACTTTTACGAGAGAGAAAATCACGAGTAAACAAGAAATAAAAGTCTTAGTACGTTGTAGCTGGTTGGAATCGATAATATTTTGCACTTTTAAGGTTTTACTGATAAGCATTGCTAAATTGCTGATAAAAGCTTTGTCAAAAGCAGTTTATCAAGGGCAGTAGACTGGCTGCTGAAAAACCCTGGTCATATAACATTGCGCCTGTAATCCGCAAAGGACTAGCCAGTGGTACACCTAATAGTACACCCCTTTCGCCAGTTATGTTATAGTCTCATGTAATGGAGGGAAAGTATATTAGCAAACGGGCACAAATCCACAC
Organism: Eurois occulta; assembly: GCA_950022335.1. NCBI lineage: Eukaryota > Metazoa > Arthropoda > Insecta > Lepidoptera > Noctuidae > Eurois > Eurois occulta. Next base: position 11,263,269 of record OX465502.1, read on the forward strand.
TCCGTAGCTGCTACTGGGAAATTCCTCATGAAAAAATCCAATAACACAGCCTTACCTTGAAATCGAACCCAGGACCACATTCTCCTCACTCCTGGGGGTCTAAAATGGCCGCTTTAACAGAATCAAATTATGATAATAATATGAATTACGTTTAAATTCGTAAAATGGTCACAAGGTGACAATTCATAACAGTAGGTACGTCTATGACCATTTTAAGAATTAAAAGCGGCCCCCAGCAGTCGCGCTCCCGACACCTAGACCAACGAGATGGTTCACCTGGCAAAAAGATAAAAGCGGTATTTTTAAAGACAGTAAAAACTTTTGTAGTTTTTATCTGAAGAAGATGCATATGTATGTACCTACTCTTAAATTATTGGTTGTGAATAATTAGAGCATGATGTAAGAGGAATTCGGTTCAATAAGCAAACTGAATGATGTAGTCAACTAATTACATTAGCACAAGATGTGATGAACTCTTGTTCACAGTCAAATATGAGATCAGTAGTATAATTTTGTGTTGAATTCGAAAGTGGTTCTCAATTTGTTACATCTTGTTAGCAAAATAGGTTCCAAACACAGGTAAGTCATCCTAATCGCCCACAGAAATAAAATAAAATCACTTTCTTATATCTACGAAGTCGCCTAGTCGCCTGTCATTATCAAGTTTATAATTAAGTACATATTCTTCCATCTTTCTTTTTTGTTAGGTTAGGTTAGTGCCTAACCTGGTGTCAGAATTTTAGGCCGCCCACGGCTTGGCTTTACATGCCGTCTAGAAATATCTCTCAGGCATGCTGGGTTGGTTTTCTCACGATGTTTAACTTCGCCGAAGCATATCATAATTATACAATACGCCTTCGATCAATAATGTACTAGATACACAATCCCATGCAAAAGTTCACTTAAAAACTGGCACCAATCGTATTTACCTAATCCTAGTTTAAAAAAAATGCATTAATGTAAATTCAACCTTAAATACAACAGCTTAAAGTTATGTTCACCAAGCTATACAAAAAAAGCAATAAATTTTTACGACCGAAGCTCGCTGGTTAACATACAGCAAAAGAAATTCAACCTTACATGCATGATTTAAGGCATAATTTCCAGAATAGTTGATGTTTGTTACAATAGTTGGCGCGTTGTAGCAAACATTGGTCAAACAATCATAATTTGCTAAAAGACTTATATTTACTATTTAATTCAGTTTTTATTTTATGATAAAGACATATTGATATAAACTTACCGAAAAAAAGATATTCCTTCCAAAATCTTGGTGTTACGGTGATTATTAACACAATTTTTGAACGCGCACTGCGGCATTTTGACGTCTTAACGTTGGCTATGATTGGACCATACTAATTTGAAATAAGAGCACAACAGTATTTGTGCTCTTATTTTTCGGGCCGTTTTTGATGCGCTTATCGGGAATCTAGTACATTATTGATCGAAGCAATACGCACATGAATTCGAAAAATACGTGATCTTGGGTTCGAACTCGAGACTGTCGAAACCTATGAGTTGGCAGTCTGACGGTCACACCACTAGGCTTACGTAAGATAACAACTGAAACAAAATTGACAATATTGTTTACACCACGATTATGGCTCATCAATTCATCAAATCAAATCAAATAATTTATTCACATAATATGGGTAAATAGATGGCACATACATAGGTATCTAATATAACAATAGGGATCCCCATATTAACCATTTCTGATATACGAAACATAAAAGCTTATACCTAATAACAATGAAACTAAATGGCTACCTACATAACTATACATAGGTACTCTTTTTCATTTTCATTTTAAACTAACATAACTAGCTATTATTGCATTAGAATAGGAACATAGTGAGGTGTTTATGTGTACTCATCATGTTTGTAGTGTCGCTAGTTAATTCAATTTGACCTTGTATATTACATAGTACTATATTTGGAACAACTAACACCATTAAGGAATACAAACATATTTTTTTTTAACAATTATGTAATCGACAGCGTTATTTACATTTCACATCATACCGACAAAATATGAGATACTATCGTTAATTACCATAGTATAGACTAATATTTTGCCTGTATGATGTTAGTTCAAGTTACTTATATACCAAAAATGTCGTCTTTACTGACTCCAACATAGACAACATTCAACATTCATACATGAAACAAACTCTTTGAACTACTACAAAACTCTTTGTATGACCCCAACAGCCGCGCTTGCGCCGGTGTCTATTGACTGAGTGTGACGTCACGACGCGCCCGCGCACGCGATACGCACACGTGCGCCGCATCTGTGATGTGTAAACATTAGGAGCAGGGGTCACACACCGGCCGGTGTGTGTAGTCAAATATTTATGTTGGTTGTCTGAAGAAATATATCGCAGTTACTAAGTAACCCTACGTAAAAACTGTTGCTAGGAAACGGCTTTTTCTTGGGGGTGAAAAATCACGTTTTACCGTAGGACTCAAGGTAACGGACTCAAAACATTGTGCTGATGGATGCATTGAATAGTACGTGTATTTAAAAAAATACTTGTGAAAAAGTACCTTTGACCACCAATCTCCGTAACTAGAAGGTTCCTAGGCATGGACCAGAACAAAAAAATATCGCAATTATAGGAATAAATTAGTGCCTTTCAGCTTCGTTAACCCAACCCAAGCTACAATGAAAACAAGAACGAGCCAAGAAAGATAAAGATGCTTTCTATATCTACTACGTTTACGAATGCCAGGGCATGTAATACCAGACGGTAAGTGGACCCTAGCTTGTACGCCGACATACACTGAAGATCAAAACTGTAGAAACCCATTTATCCTGTATTTAGGCTTATTATAATACTAAACCAGCTCACCAGAGATCCCAGACTAGAGAGACTTTCTCCGATGGCATCGTGTAGGAGATGATGCCGATAGGAGGAGATCAGGACCTCGTAGCAGTCTAAAATCTCTTCGTTTCTCTTTCTCTTCCACTACTTATTTGCTTGAGATATTGTTTACACACCTATTGACTAAACCTGAAGCTCCTGATCTGTGGAGATTGTCTTTACTGAGACAGATTTGAGAGTAGCAGAGTTTGTTCAAAGTTTTTCAACGGCCATGGTAACGCGTGCACAAGTTGAAAACTCCGATGTCAGTAGATAGGCAATTTGGGAAAAAGGAGACATGAGAAGTAAACTAGTCTTTCTTCTTACCTGTTCGATTAGATATCTCCAAGAAAGTACGGATATCATCTCCAAGAAAAAAATGTTAAGACACAACTAGATCATCTACATACCGAAGGTTGTCAATCCTGGCCGCCGTCTGCCCGTATGATAACATAAACAAAGCCGGTGATTGTGATCCTGTGTAAGTATCTACAGTCCTACAGCTACCTACACGCGCCTCGTATGTACTTCCCTGTCCAACGCGCGACGTCTAGCTACCATCTGTGTAGTCATTGACTCTGATCCATGAGGTGACGAAATGAATTAGTCCAGAATGTAATGGTAGCATTGTTTGTCGGTATTTGTGGTACGCTGTGCAGTAGGGTTTCTGGAACCTTTTCCAATTATACTGAGGACTTGGGATGAGGACAATTACTTTGTACCTACTCCACCCACATGGTGACCACCACTGGTGTGGGTGGAGTACAAAGTAATTGTCTTCTTTCTTTAGATGATAAGTTATTTCCACGATGATTTTTGGCCCTTAATACGAGTAATGGAGTGGAAGCGAGGAGATCAACGCTCGTGGCTATTTTAGATGATAGTTAGTATTTGCTGTGCTGTGGGACAGTACAGGCTGGCGTTATATACAGGGTGTAAACGGACCCTTCAAAGACGAAGCCGTCAACCAAGCACATCAAGCTAAGTCTACGCAAAAATGATTGCCGAGCAACGATTTTTTTTTGGGGTGAAAAATCAGTAGGACTAAATGTAACGCACTCAAAAAAATGTGCTGAACAGAATCTGATGGATGCATTGAATACTACGGGGGTCGTGAAGGTATTTAAAATAAAGTTATATTATAAGATTAAAAACGAATTGTATTTAAATATAAAACTTGTGAAAAAGTTGAAACTTTGATATCTCTGTAACTAGACAATGTCCCTAGGTATCGTGTAGAAAAAAAAAAGATCGCAATGACGAAGAGAACAAGTGCCTTTCGGCTTTGTGAAGGGTATTTTACAGCCATTATTACTCAACTTGTGATGAAATGACAGCTTGATTTGCCTTCTTAACACTTTTACAGATTGTTTTATTAAGTACCAATGCAAGACATGCATTGGTACTTACTATACTTAAAACTTCGCCAAGCAGAAACATAGCAATTAACTACGTATTTCAATATGCCCCACAAATGAGTGTAGCATGAAATAAAACAAAACGACAAAGCAGCGGCATAACTACAAAGAGCTAATTGCGATAATACATACATACATACATATAATAATCTAACAACTATGTCTGTGTACCATAGTGCACAGATTAGCGACGCTGCAAGGCCGTTTTAATCAGAACTCTAGGGATTATAGTCTATTGTTTGGTAAGGATGGTCGCGTACAAAGCTTTTAAAACGCTCAGCGGGAAACGCTGATGGGCGTGCTCCGTAGCACAGGTGATTGTGGGTACACAGGTACGTATACTTTTTTGTAGGTAAGTATTCAGGGTTGAGATTGGCCATTTTAGACTTCGCCCGGTTCTCTGGTGATGTGAAAACTTTCGAGATCAAAATTTGCCTTATTTTAAAAGTAATTAATTTTCTGTGGATACCGGGATAAACGGCCCGAGATCTCATAAGATTTCACGAGATTGAGATTGCATTCATCATTAATTTCAGGTTTTATTTTTGAAAATCTGTCTGCTGGCCTCGCTGTTCTACTTATGGAATGTAAAAAATGTCTGTCAGCAGACAGAGTATTATACACCATTATTTTTAGGTCGTTCTGGAACCGAATACCATTAACTCGATCATCGAACTGGAAACGATTGGGACTATTTTTTTCAAAAAGTAACAATGAAAAAAAAAGCGAAAGAATAAATTTAATGTTTTTTTTTTAGTGAAATAATGAGAATCGATCGATGAATGAATTTTTCAATGGGTATCGTTCGCATGTGTTGCCGATCGTGGATACGTTTTACACACACATCCTATGCATTTGAGTTCTCATTATTACACAAAAAAAACATTAAATTTATTCTTTCGTGTTTTTTTTATTGTTACTTTTTGAAAAAAATAGTCCCAATCGTTTCCAGTTCGATGATCGAGTTAATGGTATTCGGTTCCAGAACGACCTAAAAATAATGGTGTATACAAAATATCTCTTTACCATCAGCCTCACTATTGCAGTTTACAGTCTATCATCACGTTGCAAGGCATAAGGTTTCCATTAGACCACAGTTTAAGTTTAGGAACTACGTCAGTCAATTAACGCTTCCAGTCACCACATTCCTATTGAACAAGAACAAAGAAAAGCACTGTTAACGAAGTGGCAATTACACAAAGACAACATTTGGTGGCAGCGTTCCAAACTGCCAGTGTTGGGCGGTTAGATCGCTCTGTGTGGACATGTCCTTACAACAACAGTAAATCGGTTTAAAACAATGCTAGATACAGGTAAGGATACACGTATAGACATATTGATAGGATAATTACAGATAATATTCTCGATGTCTTGGGTCTCACGTCATTAGGGAATCCCAGTGATACTTATGGGGAGGTAGTCTGATGATCAGAATTCTAATGATTTTTAAATGGCCAGTAACGAGCAGTAATAGCCTAGTGATGTAACCGTCGCGCTTCCAAGTCATAGGTTTCGAGTTCGAACTCAAGACACGCACCTCTGATTTTTTGGATTCATCTGCGTATTGTATACCTAATTATCACTTGCTTCGGTGAAGGAAAACACTTTTTTTGGTTAGACACTAACCACACGATAAAGAAAGAAAGAATGACCAGTGATAATTATGATGAAACAGTTATGAAACAATTGCTGAAGTGACACGCACTAACATGACAGAGAAAAACCTAATGAGAGATGTGGTCGCTAGCTATGAAACTATTACAAAGACGACACGAAGACCAATAAATTCTTCATATTTTCTTATAAAAGCGCCTGAAATAACTTTTTAGCGATAATGACATATCTTTATCAAAACAATGGTGTGTCCATACAAAGCACTGCGTTTATGTATTGCTCGGTCATTTTACATGAATATGCAACGAACAGATTAGAGGACCGTTAGCAAATAAGTTGTGAATTAATTGCTGAATATTTAGTTTGTTTTTTATTGAGCAAGACGAGGGCGAAGGGGTAAGCGACACCTAAACTGTATGCTTTATTATTATTGCTCTGTTGGAACTTCTTTATGTGACGGCAAATAGAATAAAGAAGTATAGAAGAAAAAACATGCTGCTTTGGGTTTCCCCGAATAATTACAATTAAGGGGTCTTTGGGATTGTGGGCCTGTGGACGGTGACTAATGGGCTAGCTCGCCGTCCGTCCGTTTTATGACGACAGCCCGTGTCGACGGGGCGTTCGTGTTCCACGCGCGCCTCAAAGAGATGTCAGCAAACATGAGGGGCCCGCAAGGGCCGATGCCTGCCAGGGCTGCGGGACTGTTCGAAAGAGATACCGCGGCCCTGGAACATAAAGGGCAAAAGATGGAACATGAATGGTTTTTAGTCAGTAAAAGTCTGACACTCCTTTCCGCTCCGCCCAGAGCGGGAGGAGTCATTTGATGATTTCCCATCCGAAAAAAAAAGAAAAAAATAGGGCTCTGGAGGATGATGAGTGCTAAAATCTGTTCTTTTTTAGTGTGTATTATAATAACAACAAGCCTATCGTAAAAAAACAAGCTTTTAAATATGGTGTGACGTCATTTTTTTAAATTGAATCCAAATCATGGGGTTGCATAAAAAAATAACTGTACAGTCATCTTATGGAGTCCACCATATTGGATATAGAATGACGTCACTTATGATGATGTCATCCAAACTAAACGTGTTTTCTAAATTTCATTTTAACCGGTTGGGGATAAAACTGTTTTAAAATTCAGTTGCAAGATTGACCTAAACAAAGAAACAAACATACATACAAACATTGTAAGCTAAGTAAAAGCTTGCAAAATGAGAGTGTTCTACAAATAGTACTGCAGACCGGATTAAGTCACTAGCGTTTTCTGTAATTACCTGTAACAAGCAATGCAGTTAGAGCAAATAATAATTTTACACATGATCCCAAAACAAATGATTTTTTAACTCGCTGAAATTAGTCTGCAACTCAAAAGTTCGGAAGAGCTTTTATCGAATAGAACGATCTTTTCGAATCAACTTTAACAACATTTTTATCACAAATGCAAAATAACAAAACTCCCTCTCTCTAAAAACAGGATACGAGTTCCACTTAATTTGCTGTCGGTACATTACAACAATGCATCTGCTAACCACCTGTTACAGAAGGCCGATTAGTCACTCTGCCCAGTCTGCCCACTGGCTAGCTATTACATAACGAGGGTAGGCAGTGTTGACGCTCATCTACGGGGTTATAGGGATTTACAAATTTGAAAGGATGATAGTGTGTTAAAGTCAAAATTATTTATTTGCAGTAAATGTGGGACAAAAGATGTTAAAATAATATGTAGTGCACATTTCGCCATAAAATTGGCATACAAACATTAATGAATAAGATGCTAATTTCAAAACTGAATACCTACGTGAAACAAACATTAAATTAGGTAACTAAGTGTGTTTTTAAGTTTAGTATAGTAACTCAACAAAAAAACAAAATTTTGCTGTTAAACACTAAAACCAAACAAAGAAATTATATATTAGCATATTATATGTATAATAAAATCTTTTAAAATATACAAATGTATGTTTTAATCTAAATCTAATGCAAATATGTGTTTTCAGGTTAATGGGAGGATTGGTTCTCAGGTTACCTAAGAGAGTTATGTCAAGGTCAACTTTAACTATGAGTCTCTTGAGGTAGCCAAATGCTTCGTCATCGACCCTCATGGGTTTATGAATGGAGGCGATCAATCAAAATCAAAATATTTTTATTTCACATAGGCCTACATGGGCACTTATGAAACGTCGACAAAAAGGTGCACGGTTCGGGTTGGTCGTTTCCTATGGAGAAGAACCGGCAAGAAACTCCATGGTTACTCTTTTAAAATGATTAGTTTTACAATATTATCATGTTACAGCATTAGTACTCAAGTATGGGGGGACAGCATAGGCCCGACAATAAGTCGTTGCTTACTACACAAAAAAACGAAAACAAGATAAGAGGTTAACAAAAGTTAACACACCTCTAGGAATCTACAAGGCCTATACTGTTCACACATTCACAAACAATCGTTAAAAAGAATCTATACAAAGGCAAGAAAATGTTATAAAAGACTAAATTAAACAAGTGACAAAAATATTGTCATCAGTGCTGCAATTATTCTGAACAAAGGGTGTTTAAGTGATGTGATAACCATTGTAAAAAAAAAAAAAAACCATTGTAAATTAAAATGAAAAGAAAAAAATATGAGATTGAGAATAGTTAGAGACATCCACATAGGTATTTGTGCTGTTTATGAGCTACCAGGGAAGCCGCATGCGCAGAAGGAACTAAAGCCAAACCTCTTTATCTTCAACGTAGTCCTTGATTTTGTAATATGCTTTTTTAATAAGGACACGTTTAATGTAATTTTTGAACTTTCCATCGGTCAATTCTATAACTGACTTAGGTAATTTGTTATAAAAACGTATACTGTTAATAAGAAAAGACTTACTAGTTTTTGTTAACCTGAATTTGGGTATTACAATTTCGTGTTTACTGCGTGTATTAATATTGTGGAAGTCGCTTCTAATTTTGAAAAGCCCTCGGTTTTTGCGGACATAAAATACTTTCTAGGATATAAAGGGAAGGCAGAGTCAGTACATCGATCTCTTTAAATTTTTCTCTGAGGGACTCGCGAGGACCCATTTTATAGATCGCGCGGACTGCCCGCTTTTGTAAAATGAAAATTGAGTCAACGTCTGCCGCCGATCCCCACAGCAGAATGCCATAAGACATAATACTGTGGAAATAAGCATAGTATATTAACCTAGCTGTAGCTGCATCAGTTAACTGCCTTATTTTCCTTACTGCATATGCAGCTGAGCTTAACCTACCCGAAAGAGTTCTAATGTGCGGTCCCCACTGCAATTTTGAATCGATAGTAATCCCTAGGAATACAGTTTCCGCTATAACATCAAGTTTTTTGCCGTCAAGATTTAAATTTATATCCCGTTGAGGTACATTTGGTAAAGAGAATTTTAGACATTTTGTTTTGTTCGCATTCAGTAAAAGATTGTTAGCTGCGAACCATTTCGAGAGAACAGTTAGACTTTCGTTGGCATGTAAGACATCCGTATCCTTTCTATCTATTTTAAAAATTAGCGAAGTGTCATCAGCAAATAGAATTATATCCGATAATTTGGCCATCATGTAAGGGAGATCATCAATGTAAACAAGAAATAGGAAAGGCCCGAGAAATGAACCTTGGGGCACGCCCATCTTTACTAGAGACCCGGAGGACGTCGCCCCATTTACATTTACTTTTTGCTGCCTGTTTGATAAATATGAGAGAACAAGATCAGCAGCTTGTCCACGAATTCCGTAGTGGTGTAATTTACAGATCAGTGTGTTGTGGTCGACGCAGTCAAACGCTTTTGAGAGGTCACAGAAAATACCAATGGCATCCTGGGACTTCTCCCAGGATTCCAGAATGTGACTGATGAGTTTTACTCCCGCGTCTGTTGTCGACCTACCCTTCGTAAAACCAAACTGTTGACTATGCAGAATCCCATTTGAGTTGAAGTGAGACAGCATCTGGTCTAGCATTATTTTTTCATAGATTTTACTCAATGCTGGAAGCACAGATATAGGTCTATAATTAGAGGGGTCACCCTTACAACCCGATTTGAATATTGGTATTACTTTACTATGTTTCATTAAGTCAGGAAACTTGCCGCTATCCAAACATTGATTGAATATGCCAGTTAGGAGAGGAGATGTTTAAGGATTTACGATCGTACGAGAGTTTCTGATCAGCGATCTTCAAGGTTAAGTCGCGCTTGCCTAGGTCGGTCTGTGGATGGGTGACAATCCATCACATACCGAGTTTCTTACATGCCTCGAAAAGCACGTCAAGCCGTTGGTTGCGGCTGTCATTCATAGGTAGATATTTGACAGTCGTTACAGGTAGTCAGTAGCCCGAAAATCTGACAACCAGTCTTACCAAGGGGTATCGTATTATTACCCAGTACTAACGGGGTTGTGGAGGTCAGGTATAGGCAACGGTTCCATGTAAAATACTGATATTTATCTGCATCCGGTTAGACTGGAAGCTGACCCCAACATAGTTAAGATAAATCTACATCTTAAGCATCACCTTAGTTGCTATTTTTTCTGTTCCTTTCTTCTTTTCTGTATTTAGTGTGTACATGAGGCTTGTAATTAGCAATTAAGTTATATGTTTTTGTTATTAAAATGCTATTAGTCTGTAAGCTTTCCTAAAATGTAAAAATAAATAAATAATAAATAAACTGTTAAATAAATAAATCTTAATCAATCATTTTAGAAATCTATTGTTTATCGTAAATATAATTTAGCTACCAAACCCCGCATTAATAATCATAACACAATAATACACTCGAGAGCAATGAATCCGGGTCACTTAAAGAATGTTAAAAATCTCGGAAACTAAAAATGATAGGTTAATGCAATAAATTGTATTTAATAGACAATGTAATACTCCTTAAATGAAAGTAAAAAAAATATGAGTCGCCATACATTTTATTAACACAAAATTACATAAAGAAAAAAACTGCTGATCTCTCCTTAAAACAAAAATAGGAAACATGAAATTTTTGAACTTTATTACGATTTTCTTGAATTTTAATACTTCGTATTGCCTCCTCGTGCTTCCATTACTGCGTTTACGCGGTTTGGCATGTTGTACACCAAGTTCCTTATACGATTTTGGGGAATATTCTCCCATTCCTCTGTGAGAGCAATTTTGAGCTCACGAAGCGTGATTGGGGGAGGGTTTCGTTGTTTTACGCATCTGCCTAGCTCGTCCCAAGCATGCTCGATCGGGTTGATATCCGGGCTGCGCGCTGGCCACTCCATACGAGTAATGTTCATCTCTTGAAGGTAGTCATTCACAATCCTACCTGTATGAGGTCGGGCATTGTCATGCATAAATATAGCATCCTCACCTAAATTGACCATAAATGGACCAACGTGATCATTGAGGATTTCTTCCACATATCTTACGCTAGTTAAAGAGCCGTTTTCTATGATCACCAGCTCTGTGCGACTTTCAGAAGAAATTCCGGCCCACACAAGTACAGACCCACCACCGTAGGCTACTTTTTCTTCGATGCATGCTTGCTTGAATCTTTCCCCTGGTCTTCGATACACTCTGTGTCTTCCATCGTGCTTGTAGAGCATAAATTTTGATTCGTCGGAGAACATAACTTTTGACCAATCTTCAATACTCCAATTTACGTGGCTCTGGGCATATCTTAGTCTTGAAATACGATGCCCACGCTCCAGTTTAGGGCCGTTTGCAGGTCTAAGGGGTTTTAAGTTAGATTCAGCAAGCCGACGTCTTACTGTCCATGCACTTGGGTTACTTCCTCCGAGGCGTCGAAACTGATTTGTGAGTTCAGTTCCTGTGAGAAAGCGATTTCGAAGCATGGTGTTCACCAAGTATCGGTCTTCTCGTGCTGTGGTACACCTGGTTCTGCCCGTTCCTGGTCTGCGTAGGTTAGAACCAGTTTCTTCGTAACGTCGGAGAACTCTTTGTACTGTTGACAGCGACACACCGACAGTCCTGGCTGTATCGCGCTGACTCCGGCCGGTTTCCAGCATTGTAAGTATTCTGGTGCATTCTTCAGGCGTAAGCGACATAATTTCAGCTTGAATAATGAATATAGAGCACTATCAACATGGTTTATGTACCCACATAAATGACAGATTACAAACAAAAGCAAAACCAAATGCTGTAATTTCGTAGTTCCATCTTCGAAAGTGGCCCTTTTTCAAATTTGATTTTTTTATGATATAACTTTACAATAACTAAGAAGTTTTAATACCTTCATTTAAGGAGTATTACATTGTCTATTAAATACAATTTATTGCATTAACCTAGCATTTTTAGTTTCCGAGATTTTTAGGATTCTTTAAGTGACCCGGATTCATTGCTCTCGAGTGTAGTATCCCAAGCTAAACTAGACCCAAACAACCAGGAAACTTAATTTCAGAAAATCTTAATTCCAAATTGGACGAATAATTTGCTTACCTTACTGGAATAAATCCCTGGAAAAATAATTTTATCCATTTTCGTCAGAATCATAACTTTTGTCCGCTCACAAACGCCTTTAACTGTGAAACTAGGTGGAATGAAGACTGAATTATTCATATCATATCTAATCATGGAAGTGGTTGGACTGTCTGTGTGTTCGTTCAGGTAAATTAATCAATATATTATAATTTTCTCAGTGAAGCAATGTTTCATAGCTTTTGTATGCGAACATTTTCATTTCTAAAACATTCGTCTTAGTCTGTAAGCAAAGACATTCAAGTATTACGACTCTTCACGTGACCAGAGGGCGGACCTATTTTTTGGCCAAAGAATCAGCATTGCCATCCAACGTGGTAATGCTGCCAGCCTTCTGGGGACTTTTCCTGTTGACAGCGATGCGGACGAATTTTTGGACGCCCTGTGACTCTTTTATACTTGTACATATTTATTTCTATTATCTAGTTTTGTAGTTTGTAAATAATTAATATGTGAAAAAATGAATAAAACATTATTTAATATTACGAGATAATCTTTTAAATCTCTTTTGTGTAACGAAACCACCCACTGCTGTGAAAATCTACATATTTTCTAGTTCCTTTCATTTGTCTCTAGTAGTAAATTTCTTTTCTTCTCGAAAAATCTCAGCTAATATTATCCCTAACACGACAACGAGGGCTGGCCTATTTCTAGGTCAAAAAATTGGTTGTCTGTAAAGTTGGTTTACGGACGATAGTTTAACGTGACAACGTCATAACAAAACATTGATGAAATGATTGCATACTTGTAAGCGTACAATGAGCGTAACGGGACAATGAGTCATCCTTTTTCGTGCATCCAGCCGGCGTTCATCGATTTATTAGACATTGTCACGTCAAAAATTAGCATTGCCATCCAACGCGGTAATGCTGGCAGCCTTCTGGTCACTTTCACAGCGATGCTGTTTTTGATACATGTACAGTCACGAGCACCAATTTAAATACAATTTCCTAAATCTAAAAGCAATTTTCACAAGAAATAACGATTTTAACTTGGATATAGGACCTTTTTCATAAAAATATGAGTTCCAGAATACTACGTTCGTAACAACATGAAATTTTAATCAGAACAGTAGGAGAAAAACACAATTAAAGTTGGTAAGTGTTTACATATTGGTGTTCGGGACTGTTCATTGTATATTTTCATTATTACTGAAAACTAAATTCTAAAAGCTAAAACTGCAATAAAATTTGTTCAACTCTTCAAAACCAGCGCGACACGGCGCGCGGCGTATTTAGTGATCATTGATCTTTCTTGACTTCAGTAGACATTCAACATTTATAGTCAATCTTGTTGATAGCTATGCAACTGTGTCCGGTCGGCTAATAGCTTCCACGTCGGTCTAACAATGCTGTTCCTATTACATCCCAAGCTTCCTCACCATCGTTTGTCATTCTAATAAGGTTCAATTTGTCGGTTGTCATCTCCTTTTGTTTGTGCAAAGTGCATGTGATCTCTAAGATCTGTTTTAACCTCAACTACTTCAATGACTTTACAGTATAGTACTCAATCGATAAATTAAATAAATAATAAATAAATATCCCTGGACATTTCACACAGCACCATCTAGTCCCAAGCTAAGCAACCTAATGCTTGTGTTATGGTAGCTAGATGGCTGATAAACTACATATATACATTTTTTTTTTTTGTAAATACATACATATTATAGATAGAAAAACACCCAGACCCGGAACAACTACTTGTAGGTAATACAAATATATGTTCCGTACGGGAATCGAACCCGCGACATGCAGCGCAGCAGTCAATCGCTTGACCACTGCGCCAACCGTGCCGTCACTCATGTAGGTACTTATGTAGGTACTTGTTTATATTATTATGTTGGTTATTAATAGGCAGTTCTGTTAAACTATTTTTTATGGCAGAGATCTCACACTTTTTTACACAAGTTGAAGTGTCAGTCTTCATGTTGATTGGTCTTCTAATCTAACGTTTTAACTTTCTTGAGATATTCTAAAATCATGGGAAGATTTTTGCCAAACTCTGGGCAGTGACGGGAAATGATTACTTACTTAAAATTCTTCATTATTAGTTACCTGATTAATCCAGTTAGACTAATCAAACAAATAATTATAACAACAAAACCCTGGACTTCAAACACAGCGACCACTTTGACGTCACAAAGATGGCGCCGGTCCCTAACTCGCCGCCATTTGCATTTCGTCAGCTGTTTTAAATATTAATCGTTCGTACTTTATGATGGTCTGTCGCGTTATAGATCTGTCAATGGTGTTGTTGTCGGGTGCGCTCACAAATGTTTGTCGGATGATAAAGTGTTATATTTATACAAGAGTAAGGAAAATGGTGGAGGGTTTGACAGAACAGAATTGGTTCTGACAAGTGACAACAGGCATAGAGGAAGAAACTATACGGTTTTTTTTAAATCACAGAATAGCGCTGTTTCACGCGGACAAGCCATGGTGTCTCGCACTCCACTCCTTCGATTTTTGTCCCTTCCTTGGCGTTTTGTGGAAATAAACTATAAATAAGCGTAATAGTCAGATAGATGGGCAACGAGCAACGACAAGTTCGTGGATGAGTGAATACAGAACATTAATATCCCGAGACTCTTTCAAAAGGCTGTAAGTCTGACAACTAGTCTTGTCAAGGGGTATTGTGAAAAGTCGATTACTTAGGGTTTCGAAACACCAGGTTTCGAAACCCTAAGTAATCGACTTTTCAACATAATACTATAATAGCTACAGTATTGTCATTTAATAATAATGAGAGGACAGCTTTTTTCCGAACCTATAAAAAAACGAAAATAGGCACAACTACCTAATTGATCTTCTTTCTTTATCGTGTGGTTAGTGCCTAACCTGGTGTCAGAGTTTTTATGCCACCCATGGGCATCTGACTTGGCTTTATAGGCCGTCGCGTCGTGACATGAATCCGAGAAATCAAAGGGGTTTGATTTCTCTTGTCGTCTTGGGTTCGAACTTGTGACCTATGACTTGACAGTTAAACAGTCATACCGCTAGGCTATCATCATTACATAACCTAATTGATACACCAGTATTATCATCAATAAAAGGTTATGTAGGTGGTATTTAGGAGCTCGTGGTTAAATAGCGCTTTGGTCGTTCTTAAGGTTAAGCCGTGCTTGCCTAGGTTGGTCTTTGGATGGGTGACCGAATTACCGAGTTTCCTCCATGCCTCGGAAAGCACGTTAAGCCGTTGGTCCTGGCTGTCATTTCATTTATACATCTTTAACAGTCGTTAGGTAGTCAGTGGCCCGAAAGTCTGACAACCAGTCTTACCAAGGATATTGTATTACCCAGTACTAACTGGGTTGTGGAGGTCAGATAAGCAGTCGCTCCATGTAAAATACTGGTATTCAGCTGCATCCGGTTAGACTGGAAGCCGACCCCAATACAGTTGAGAAAAGGCTAGGCAGATGATGATGATGTAGGTGGTATTTACCGTGTCATTGTTAAACAATACAATTATCTTGTTAAAGCCACTTACAATCATTAATAAGCATTAGTTTGTTATTATCTACATAAATGTTGGTATGTCTGTGTGTGGGACGTTAGAACGTAACTACAAAACAGCTGTTAGTTAGTTGATGTCTTCCGTTATTTTCATTCATTATTGCATTCTCATTTACTTATAAATAGAATAGATAATCTTGAGAGGAAGCCCATGCATCAAGCTGTTGTTGATAACATCTGATTTCTCATAGTGCAGGATGGTATAACAGTCATTAGACTACATGAAGTAATTTAAGGTGAATGCTCCAACCAACCCGCGAAATTCAAATTTTCTTACGTTTTTTGCAATTTGCAGGCCAGTGCTAGGTTGTATGTTGATTAAAATATTATTCACGGCTGTAAGACATTTATGTAGTTACAGAATTATAATCATCAAAATCATCAATACTACGCTCTAAGTTCTTAAAGCTGTAGGAATTACTTTTTCTGGTTTTGTTTGTTCCTACGCCTTTATGAACTTGGAGGGTTGTATTGGTGATTTTGATGATTATAATTCTGTAACTACATATGTCTTACAGCCGCGAATAGTATTTTAATCAACATACAACCTAGCACTGGCCTGCAAATTGCAAAAAACGTAAGAAAATTTGAATGTCGCGGGTTGGTTGGAGCATTCACCTTAAGAATGAAATGAAATGAAGTAATATAATACAGAAAACAGTGTTTTCTATTTTTCCGATGTAAGTATAAAGTTTTAAACTTTTTATGTAGGCCCTATGAAATGGGATTTATTTATTTGTGTATCTATACCACGGTTTCACAAGCTTGTAGGTTGAATTATCCCATGAGAAAATACTATCAAGTTATAAGTATCCCAGATCATGGTCTATCCATGTAAATATTTTGCATTTGTATTTGTAATGGTTGGGGTATCATATAACTCAGTACTAACAGGGATGTGGAGGTCAGAAATGCAGTCGCTCCATGTAAAATACTGGTATTCAGCTGCATCCGGTTAGACTGGAAGCCGACCCCAACATAATTGGGAAAAGGCTAGGCAGATGATGATTTTGATTTGTGATAGTTGTATGAATACATATTACACATAATACCATAGAGGTAGTTTGTAGGTAATAGGTAGATAGGTAGGCGTTTTGCAATCGTAGACCCAAATATAATTGAAACAAAAAAAAACAGCTGTATTCATCAAACAATCATTACAAAACCCTGCCCACACCCTAACGAAGACAGCTTGAAAGCCAAAGAGGAGGATATTAAAAACAACAAAAACGTAGCGATGAATGAGCGAGTCGGTGCGTGGCTCGTGCGCGCGTGGCAACAGATGTCCTGGGTTCGATGAACGGTTTAGGCACGGACGTTTTATTGGGGCCCCGTATACAGGGTGGGGCTGTGTGCTCGGGATATTGAATGGTGTTAATACGTGGTATTTGGTTGAAAGTCTGAGAACCAGTCTTACTAAACGGGGTCGTCTTACCCAGTGATTGGGTTCTGGAGGTCAGTTAGGCAGACGCTCCGTGTAACAGACTGGTGTTCAGCTGCATCCGCATACTGTTATATGATATTTAAATATGTACAAGGAAAGAAACAGCAGGCAGATGACGATAGATTTGTTAATGTCTTTAAACTAAGTCAAATAACCATTAATTCAATTTACCACCTTTATGATATAGCTTATGCCCGCGGCTTCGCCCGCTTGAAGTTCGATAATTGCCGTACGGGATCATACTACCGGGATAATTACATTCCTGTGTGTTAATCCAGGTTATAAACTATCTGTGTCCTCAATTTTATCCAAATCCGTTCAGTAGCTTTTGCGTGAAAGAGAAACAAACATTCATACATCTATATTTCCAGACATCCATAAATCCTCACAAACTTTCGCATTTATAATATTAGTATGAAGAAGGGTATGATAGGATATAATCAACCACACTTCCATGGTAACAATTTGCCTTTGTCAGCGGCTTAATTTCAGAGGGATTTCGTAGTGAAAAGTTAATGTTCCAGTTACTTTATTGATATGTGGTTGATCGTATCGACGTGAACGTGAACCTGCTGCAAGCATCCATACTTCTATGTAATATTATAAATACGAAAGTAATTCTGTCAGTGTGTTGTTACCTTTCATGTCATAACGGGTGAACGAATTATTAGATTAAGATTAGCACACGGGTGGACCATGAACTGTTTAGGACGTAGATAGATATCGCAACAAATAAATTAAATTAAAGTGTCTGTTTGTAATTTGAAAATAACAGCTTTTTACTGAATGCATAAAATAAAATTATTACACAGCTCTTTTAGGTACTTTTTTGTTCCGATTATATTCGAGTTCGAGTATATTCCTGGGGGATAATTGCGGAAAGCCAGGCGGGCAAAGCTGCGGCCAAAAGTCGAAATATTTATACCGAATGAAACTCATTTTTATTTTTTGTAAGTAGCTGATGATCAGTGCGTATTTAACAATACGCACTGATCATCCAAATGAAAGTCAGCGGTCGCTGGGGGAATCCAAAATTGCAGCATTTCGAAGTTGTAAAAAAATTACAAAAAAAGTAATTTCATACCGGCCACGAAGTCGTCAAGCAAGCATTCTGTAGGCACATCTAACTAAGTAACTCTACGCAAAACATTGCTGGGAAACGATTTTTTTTGGTGTGAAAAATCATGTTTTATGGTAGGACTCAATGTCATCATCATTCTCCTGCCCTTATCCCAATTTATTTGGTGTCGGCGCAGCATACTTCTCTATTACTCGTCATCTCAGCAGTCACCTCCTTTCTAGCCATATCATCCTACATACAGTCTATCCATCGTTTCTTTGGTCTTTCTCTACTCTTATGCCCGCCCATCTACATTCATACTCAACATTTTCCTCACTACATAGGTCACTAGGACTCAATGTAACGCACTAAAAACATTGTGCTGAACTGCTGATGGATGCATTGAATAAATAGTATGGGAGTCGTGGAGGAGTTATTTCATAAAAAAACTTGTGAAAAGTTGGAACTTTGACCCTCAAATATCTTCGTAATGAGAACGTAAAAACTTACTTTCATACAAACAGCACCCATTCCTTTAGTAGATGAATCTTCATTGCTGTTCACGTTAGTTACATAGAGAACTCATGCGCACATGCTTCCTGACTGAACGGTTTTAAATATTAAACCTTCTCTCTCATTGAATGGATGAATGGATTTAAGACTATTATTAGCTAGAGTTTTAGTTTTATAACGATTAGCAAGATAAATTGGTTCATTTTCGAAGGTCTATCTATGGGCAATTGGGGTAATTGTAGACTTTACCATAACCAAACCACGAGGCGGTTAAGTCTGGCGCACCCTGAGCTTGGGCTGTCAGTCTTGCTTCTATTTTTCTATACTGATGGGCCCTACACCATAGGATGAGCTATATCCAATATCCATGTAAAAAAAAAACCATAGTGATGCAAGATTTTCTACTAGAAGTCAGAGATCTCTTCCTAAACATTGAAGACACGAGCATTGATCCATGTTGATTGTCGGTTGACTATTTCGGACTTATCTCTTGAATAATAACTTCAGAATATATGTACGTATAATTAAATACAAAACATTTAATTTTGCAAACTGCCATGGTATGTTCAAAATTCGAACAAATAAGTTTTCCAATTTGTTTCACCGAAAGTCAGTGACGTGCTGAGTCAAGACTGTCTTTAGACTACGGCTACACTAAACTAGACAGACTACACTAGACAAGACAAAACGTTGTGTCTATGTATATCCTGCATTATAACAGACAAAGCTTTTTTGACACGCGTTCTCTGTATGTGATATTAAAAAAAAAGTACATATTATTGTGAGGAAGAATTTTTGATAACAAAGTTGCATCAAGTTATAAAGCAAGGAGCACACTCGAGACAGTCTGTCGGGAATTCGGGCGCGTGCACAAAGAAACAGATGTGCCGAGTTCGATGAACGATTTCGGTGCGTCCGCGCAGCTAACTCTACTTTATTGGGGGCCCGGGAAATACAGGGTGCTATGTTTTTTTTTAAAACACTATAAGTTTAAAATAGAAGGAAGTTTTGGTGTTTATTCAATGTATTTCTATGACAGTTGCAATTTACTGAGAAGAATTGTATTTATACTATATTAAGCACACAGTAAAAAAAAAGAGAAACGACATATTTATAAGTGTTGAGTACAGAGGTACTGATTATTTAAATATATTAATTCTTTTAGCAGACCTGCAAAAAGAGAAATGTAGACAATAGTCCCTGAGAAAAAGAGTACAAAAAAAAAACTTTCAAAGGAAATTCTGCAGCGTGCTACAAAACATCTCTACGAAAGGCAAGTTTTTCTATCATCAGCTCGATCGATCATCTTTCGATCAGCTTTAGGGCCTGCGCAGACGAGGGACTTTAGTCCACCAGCTAGAAATGACCATTCCTGTTAATTGGTGGTTGTGTTGTGTTTTTTCATCTATTGGTTGACGTGCATTGGTTATTGCAAATTGTTTGCGAACAAAATTGTCCATCGTCTGCACAGGCCTTTATTTTGATTTGTCGTAGATGTTATACACTACATGTGTGGTTTAGTCATAATTTAAATGCTTTATAGTCTGTTGCACAAAGACTGTTTTCTTAATTTTTTGTACATACAGCAGATGTCACAATACTTTTTGTACAATTTTGGGTCTTAAACGTATTTGTGTATAAAATAAATGACAGACAGATGTTTAGGGAAGGAATCAGATAAGTTGAGAATGATTACATAATATAATATATTATCTCTTCATCCTTCCTGATACTGTTTATCAATTTGATGAAGACGACACGATTTGAAAGCCAACTTCAACACTGCATTCACAAAAAAATTGTAATCATTATTTTTTTTTCAAACCCATGTTTCCAGCTAGTTAATCAAACAACGATGTTACAAATATCGAATTCGTATCGTGTAGCGACAGATCGTTAGCCGATCGTCGCCCAGTCCGAGGTTCGACCCTTTTGGACCCGACCCCTACCTGGACCCTTCAATTGGCCCTTACAACCTGCAGGCGTTCATGCAGCAATAACCCTATCCTGAATTATGTAGAATTGAAAGGACACCTCTTCACCTTTTTAAAAATTGTGCTCGAAGTAGAGATGTAGCAAAATATACGAAATGTAAATCGTGATGGCTCAATATACACAACGGAAACGCTCTTTTGAAAAATCTGTCGCAATTCCAGTAGACTTGCATATATAGGACATCGTGTTGTTAACAATCACTTTTGTACTTGAATAGTACAGCCGTCAGGGCCTAACCATCTTTGATGTTTCTTAAAATGCATCCGATTTTCTGGGATTTTGTCTGTGTCATAAATTTTCAGGAGACATACCTTCGTCAGCCAGCTGGTTATAACTCATACGAACTAATTTCTTAGCTTGATTATTTTGCTATATCGTCAAAATATATAAGTTAATGTTTTTACTACCCTCCCGCTACTTCTTTTCTGATTAATTTCGTTGCGGGATCCAAGACAGTTAAATTGTTTCTCTGGATCTTCGTCGAGCTTCATTGTCTCTGCGCTTTTCTGGTGGTCGCCGCTGTTGATTCTGGCCTTTCCGGAGTTGCAGTGGTTTGGGAATAGTGTGGCAGGCATGTCCCAAAAAAAAAAGTCAATGAATACCGTTCTATCTACTTCGGTGGTGGGCGGCCTTCTAAAGTTCTCATTTACAAATCAGCTATCATTATTCATGATCTGTGAAGATCTTAACGTTTGAATCGTTAATGTGCCACCAACATGTCATAAATGTGTGAAATATTGTTATATAGTTGTGATCTCATAAACTGTAATGCATTCTGGTTACCGTTAGACAGGCGTGGTGATTCATAATGATTGTATGGATTGTCAGACATAAGGATTAGGTATTAAATATTTAAATTTTCTTGACACTACTGTTTAGTTTAAGCCCTGTTAGTGTCTCTGACTTTGTCTTTAAAGTGGAAGCGCCAGGTAAAACGCAAAATTCAGATTCATTTCTTACGTTTTTTTGCAATTAGTCAGTGTCAGGTTACAGTTCCTTATGGACACTGGGTCCGACTTGTGTATTTTTCCCCAGTCTACTGTCAAAACCCGTCCGATGACCCCGAAATGGACGTCAGCGCAGCCTTCGATCAACTTGACGTCATCATCATCACCAAAAGGCTAATCACTGCCTAGGGTAGTATCAATGCAAAATCCAAAATCAACTCCAACATGAAGGTCTAAACTGACGATGTGTGCAGATCCGTAGAGATTGATAGCATTATCGATTCACGGAAGAACCCGAAACCAATAATAAATGACTAAAGCAAATCGTTACACTAGGCCCTTAAATAAATCTAAAGCGGTTCACATTTGTTTCAAGAGAAAAGGGAGCAAATAAAACTTGGCAGGGGTCTGAATACAACTTACCTAATTTGTAAGAGTTCTTGAAAGGTGAATGGGAGAATCTGAATGGGAATAAGGAGCAGTCGTGAGCCCCGAGTTTATGGTCAACTGAGTATTGAACAATATTGGAGGCTGGTTAAATAATAACAGCCACTCGGGTCAATCTTCTCGTTTAGCCGTACTTGTCTAGGTTAGCCCGCGGATGGGTGACCACCCATAACATACCGAGTTTCCTCCGTACCTCGGAAAGCACGTTAAGCCGTTGGTCCCGGCTGTCAATTATAGATTTGACAGTCGTTTGGTAGTCATTGGCCCGAAAGTCTGACAACCAGTCTTACCAAGGGGTATCTAATTACCCAGTATTGTCAGTTACCCAGTATGTCCAAGGAAATCAAAATACTGGGGCTCACCGTCGACCACCAGCTCACTTTCAACACCCACGTCGCAAACGTGTGCCGAAAAGCTGTAAATATCTACAAACAGCTGGCACGTGCGGCTAAAGTGAGCTGGGGCCTTAACCCGGAGATCATCCACACCATATACACGGCAGCAGTGGAGCCCGTGATTTTGTACGCGGCGAGTGCATGGGCGCCGGCAGCCAAAAAGATCGGGGTGCAGAAAAACCTCAACACGGTCCAACGAGGATTCGCGCAGAAGCTCTGTAAGTCCTACCGCACCGTTTCGCTGAACGCGTCCCTGGTGCTGGCTGGGATACTCCCACTCGACCTCCGAATACAGGAAGCAGCCGCTCTGTATGAGGCGAGAAGAGGGGTGCCACAGCCGGCACTTGCGGGCAGGGAGGTGGAGCGGGTGGTGGGATTTGCAGAGACTCCGCACCCGGCGACACATATGGCCATGGGGTTCGTATGCCTGGAGGACCAGACGTGTGTGGACAGCCACAACGTCCAAGCAGTGCGGGTGTTTACGGACGGCAGCAAGATTGCGGGCAAGGTCGGAGCAGCACTGTCTCTTTGGGACGGTGACGCCGAGATCAAGTCCGTCAAACTTAGCTTGCCGTCGTACTGCACGGTCTACCAGGCGGAACTCCTGGCCATATGCGTAGCCACGCGCGAAATCCTCAAGCGGAAAGAGGGAACCTTTGGTATCTATAGTGACTCAAAGGCCGCACTACAAACAGTCACAAACCAAGGTTCCCTCCACGCGCTGGCCGTGGAGGCGAGAGCGAACGTGGCCGTGGCTTTATCCCAGAACAAAGATGTGTCTTTGTTCTGGATAAAGGCACACGCGGGGCTAGAGGGCAACGAGCGCGCGGACCACCTCGCGAAGGAGGCTGCACTCCGGTCCAGGATGAGGCCGGACTATGACCGCTGCCCTGTTTCATTCGTCAAGCGGCAGATCCGTGTGGGGTCGCTTGACGAATGGAACAAGAGGTACCAAAACGGTGCAACAGCCTCAGTAACCAAACTCTTTTTCCCGGATGCGATCGACGCCCACAGGACTGTGTTAAAACTCAAACCGGCCGGCATAGCCACACAGATTTTGACAGGTCACGGTGGGTTCTCCGAATACCTGCACCGTTTCAGGTGTAAGGAGAACCCATGGTGCATCTGCGAGCCGGATAAAGTGGAGTCGATCGCACACATCCTAACAGAATGCCCAGTGTTCGAGGCGGAGAGATACGATGTTGAGCGGAAATTAGAAACTAAAGTTACCTTAGAAAATATCAGCACAATCATGTCAGATAAAAAACATAGCAAAATATTAATGGAATACTGCGTAACAGTTGGAACTAAAGTCATAAAGCGTAACAAAGACACTTAAAAACCTATGCTTTTCCAAATATAAATATTTCCCAAAAAGAAAAGATATTTAGATATAAGCATAGAATAATAGTAGAACAGAATTAATTTAATAAATACATTCGGCTTAATAAATTAAATAATATTGAAACCAACCTAATTAAAGTACACTTTTTCAAAACTAATGATCAAAATATAAAACAAACAGCAGTAAAAAATGGAATAAGTCTCGCAAGGTCTCTGACCATGTCAGGGGGACACGAGCAGGGCAGGAGTGGGTTTTAGTCGGTTCGAGTCCGACACTACCTCCACTTTCTCACATCCTGTGAGATAGTGGAGGTGTCCGTGGGGATTTCCCACTCCTGCCAAAACAAAAAAAAAAAAAAAAAATTACCCAGTATTAACTGGGTTGTGAAGGTCACATAAGCAGTCGCTCCATGTAAAATACTCGTATTCAGCTGCAGCAGGTTAGACTGGAAGCCGACCCCAACATACTTGGGGAAAGGCTAGGCAGATGATGATAATATTGAACATTGCAGCATCGTCATCATTCATTCTTCATCTGTGCTTTGAAAATATGGGCAACGAAAAATACCGTCATGTCCTAGAACTGAATTTGCGAAGACTTGTGACGTCCACCTAGCCGCACTGGGCCCGTGTGGTGGATGACGGCCCATTCTTACTTTCGAAGAGAAAGCTTGCGTCCCAGCAGGACGATTTGGTAGTCATTATATCAGTAGCATTTGAATTTGCAAAACACAATATTCAGAACGTTCATCTTTTGTTTACCGCTCAAACACAGACTTCAAAATTCGAACAGTGTCGAAGTATGAATCCCCCGATTTATTTATAAAAACAAATGAACTCGATTTTCCAATTCTGTCACTTGAGTGAGGTTAGAAGTGAATCTTACAGAATAGCATTGCAGATTTCGACATGAATTTAATGCCTTATAGTCTGTCGCAGCCATTTCTGGCTTACTGCCAGCTATATTGTTTGGGGAACTGTCTCCCTGCTCATTAGTGAATACAATGACAAGTTTCAGATTTTATATTGTGAGTTACGTAGCTTCAAGGGGATCAGATTTTCTTAGGACGTATATTGTTATGTTGGTGCTCGTATTCAGATAGGAATCAAGATAAAAAGTTACGTTAAGGTAGATTTTCTAAGATTATTATTGGATTTTTAGCGGAAATTGTTATGATATAACAACAGTTAACAATGGCTGAACAACAGTTTTTAAAATGAAATGTTTTTAGAAGTATGATCGAGTGACAGCGTAAAAAGCTCCTCATCATCCAAGTATCTCCTTACCAGCAAGACTGGTTGCCAGATTTTCGGGCCACTGACTACCTGTAACGACGTTTTTACTTTTTAATTGAAAGTAGCGCGATAAAATTATAATCTGGTCGACTTATCAATGGCTTAACCAAACCACCAGCACCATATTCTGATCTACCCTCTAAATAAACACCCAAACATTCTAAAACAACCCGATAATCAAACCCGACACTCCAAAAAAGCAACACCTTGTATCTCCGTTTTATTTTTACTTTCTACATGAAGCTAATTCTTTTGTTCTTTGATGTAGCACCGTGTATACAGCACATGGCCCGTACTCGAGGTAAAAATATAAAACGGTCAAGTGTGAGACGTGTACCTGTGTGTAGAAGGACGTCGGGAGCGGTTTGGATGGTCGGTGATATTTTTGCGGAGTTTTGGTCAAGAATTTGGCGGTTTTTGGGTAATTTATTTTGCTTGAACTGACAATTTGGTATTGGTATCTTTTGTATCAAGGTAAAATAAATCTACGTGATTTTTGTGCTTTCAGTGGCCAGCAATCGATACCAAACATACAGTAGTCATCTTTGTATGGGAGAGAAGGACAAGTTCATGCTCATATCACCTGTTATTCATATTTAGTCAAATTTTAACATGATTTCGTTCAGCGCTATTGGGTTTTCCATCTGGAACTACTCAGTAGCAGCCCGTATATTCGTGCCTGGTTGATGGCAATAGGCTCGCCCCCTAATAGGTGCATGGGACTTAAACATAACTACCGAAATGGGTGTACTGTAGGTGGGCTGTGTTTAAACCTTCGGGGAAAGGGAAGTGGTTTTGTAAGTGAGTGTTTTCGTGGATATGGCAAATCGGTCTTGGTTCTGATGAAACAAAACGCACATGACACTTCAGAACTGCCTTTAAAGTCTTTAAAACATCTGTTTATGCGTTCAACTCCAAAAATCATAGGCAGTAATTAGGTAGAAAGAAACCCTTCAGATTTGGGGGGGGGCATCGACCTCATAAAAATCAAAGATACCTTTTATTTTTAGCAACAAAACCCAAATGTTCAGCCATGACTAATCCCAGTTACTAGGGCCTCTCATCAAATAGTTTACGAGCAAAAATCCCAAGAATTAGCCTCCACTACAAACTGTTTGAGATGCTGACGGCTAACGATGATAACACACTGACAGATAGGCAAATAGTTTTAATATTAAATAGTTAGTCAGCCACACTGAGTCACTATTTATATTCAAATCGGTATGCGGTATTATGGGAGATGATGTACATCTTTGTGGAAGGGTTATAAGTTATAGGGAAGAGTTATTAATAAATGTTCTTTGTTTGAATGTTACATATTTTTGTAGTGTAGTATACAAGGCGGAAGGGACACCGACTCACAAGCTGTTACCACGTATTCAGCAAATCATTCTGAACCTTTCCGTACATTTTGGCCGTGCAAGTATTGCACTTTTGTAGGAACCAGCATTATTTTTTTTAAATTACCGATGAAAAATTTCTATGTGGGGTTTCAGAATGATGTACTGAACTCGTTGTAACCTTTTGTGTGTCGATGTTGCCGAACAAATGAAAAAAAAATCTTGCTTTTAATCACCCTTCGCAAAATTCGATACTCAGTATCATCATTCTCTTGTCAATATACCAATTTCTTTGTGGTCACCGCAGCATGTCTTCTTCTACATTTCTCTATTACTTCTCATCGTCGGCAGTCATCTCCCTTCTAGCCATTTATTCCTTCACACAGTCCATCCATTTTTTTCCCCCATTCCTCTGCATCATCATACCCATACCATGACAACCGATTACCACACATCTCTTCAGTCACCTGCGCCACTTTCAGACTTCCTCTAAAATTTGAACTTCACCATACCTACATAAATACGATTTGCTTCTTCCAAATATCAGACGTTTATGAAGTTTACTTAACCTTGCTCTCATTTGTTTAGTTTCCAATGCGCTGACTTTTGGCACTATTACAATTATTCATACTAAAGTAGATTGCAATATTATAACAGTGACTATTTCTACTGTGTTACCCGTACTGTTTCTAAGGACTCTTTTGTATCTTCAGCAATAATACTTAAAAATACGTTCGGACCTTGAACCGGGGAGTGTGGGGGATTCTTGCGTCACTAAAACCACCCTGATAGTCACCACCAGCACCTGGGGGTCTAAAATTGCCGCTTTAGATTTTCTTTTCTCTTGAGATTCTTATTACTTATTCGCTTGAGATTCTTAAAATGGTCATAGACGTACCTACTATTATGAATTGTCACCTTGTGACCATTTTACGAATTTAAACGTAATTCATATTATTATCCTATTATGATTCTGCTAAAGCGGCCATTTTAGACCCCCTGAATGGAGCACCGTTTAATCTTAAAATATCACACCAAAACTTATAACACCTGGAGAGGCACACTTTTGGCGAGACTAGTTTCTACGGAACCTATTCGCTTCAAGCTTGAAGAAAGCAATGCTGCGAGACAAATTACAAGGCAATCCTTTGTCAGACAAATTCTTTTGCAAGGAGATCATCTATCTTTTTAATAACATCACACCTGGAATCCCAGAAAAGTTAGGCAGAGGTGTACCTAATAGTACACCCACATTTCCCCAGTTACATTGAAGTCCCATGCAATAGGGGGCAAGCCCATTTTCATAAACCGGGCACAAATTCTGATTCCGTCGCTGCTACTGAGAAATTCCTGATGGAAAAACCGACTAACACTTAGTCCGATCTGGGAATTTCCATCATCATCATCATCATCATCATTATCCTGCCCTTATCCCAATTTATTTGGGGTCGGCGCAGCATATCTTCTTTTTCCATACTTTTCCATTACTCGTCACCTCCTTTCTAGCCATATCATCCTTCACACAGTCCATCCATCGTTTCTTTGGTCTTCCTCTACTCTTATAGCCATCTACATTCATACTCAAGATTTTCCTCACTAGGTACATCTTCCTTTTTGGGAATCTCTCTTTTTCATTATTAAAGTACGATCAATCCGCACCTTTTTCAATTTAAAACGTAGCCTAATTTACAAGTATAGTAGCTCCTTTTCATGAAGATAGAACGAGAGCAGAGTGCATGCAAATATTATATCATTTGAATATACAAATGAAGATTCAGCGCTGTAATATGTCAGCAAAATGAAGTACGCAGTCCAGGAGAGTTTTATTAAAATATACGGTATTTTCTAGAATTCTAAGATTGTTTTGAAAATAAAGAATTTATGGTAAATGCTGAAAAGCAACGTTTCTGACCCTGACGAATTGGATAATTTCAAATCATCAATGCAGATGTAAAGATGTATAAAAGGTATGCAAAACAAATCATTAGTTGGCTAGAGATAGAAGAATGGCTAGGTTTACAAGTTACGTCAGGGCTGAATAATTTATGATATAAAGCAATGATAGCCTAGTGGTGTGTACCGTCGGACTGCCAAGTTATAGGCCAAGACGCTTGTCTTAGGTGACCTCTGATTTTTTGGATTCATGTCCGTATTGTATAATTATCACTTGCTTCGGAAGCAAAACATCGTGAGGAAACCAGCATGCCTGAGAGATTATTCTCGACTTATAAGTCAGAAGTCAGAGGCCAATGGGCAACATAAAAACTTACACCAGGTTTGGCACTAACCACACAAAAAAAAAGAAGAATTTATCATGTTGATCCTGTACTCTTCTCTCTATAATTTACAGGTATTACAAAATAACACGTACCTCAGAGCTACGGATTAGGAATTCAACATCGAACAAATGGTTTGAGAACTAATTTCCATACATTACTTCATACTATTTACATAATTTCCAACTTTTATGTGCATATCCAAACTGTATGAATAAAACAAAACATTTTTTTCTTTGTTCTTATACATGTAGTTTTGCAAATATATGTCAATGTATGCCGCTGACTTAAAATGTAGGTAAAGTTGAATGGACTCGGACGGTGCATTGTTAACCTGCAGGACAATTATCACGTTTTTTGTGTTGTAAAGGTGTAAAATAAATGGATATAAGTTAATACTAATATTAATATTACTTATTTATTAATTATTTGTCATTGATTGTGTCATTCTTAGAGCAAAAGATTTGGTTATTTATTTTCTTTATTTTTAATTTTTAATTCTGTTTTCATGTAGTTTTGTTTTATTTATTTTTTATTTAGCCTATATGTACTCAATGTAATATTATAAAACTTGAAATACCTTTGTAAGTGCTGTGCACACCTGTAAGTGACAAATTCACTCTAGATTTTAAGTTTAATTGTTACATTACCCCAGAGAATGTATTAGTGAATAAGTCGTTGGAGTGCCATAATTAGATAAATAAATAAATAAAAGTTAGTATCCTGGAGGAAGGAGGAGGTGATGAGTAATAGAGAAATATGAAAGTTGAAGAAACGTTGCACCGACCTTGTGGTGTTTTCTTTATAATTTACCATTTTAATGTATAAATTGGAAAAGATTAGATAAATAAATAAATAAAAGTTAGTATCCTGGAGGTAGGAGGAGGTGATGAGTAATAGAGAAGTATGAAAGTTGAAGAAACGTTGCACCGACCTTGTGGTGTTTTCTTTATAATTTACCATTTTAATGTATAAATTGGAAAATAAAAAAGAAAAATAATGTAGTTCCATCATCATAATTACGACAAGAAAGTTATGACAGTTCTCTTAGTCCGTAGTTAGTTAGTTCGTACTCTTCAGTATCCAGCCGTTACTACAATAATAATTTGTTAGTGACGGCTGAATACTGAAGAATGAAGTAAACTGGAGCAGACAAGCAAATTTGGAAGCAAAGCCCAGGGTATTAGAAAAGCAATTCTCTTGTATTAATCAATAAGATCAACTTCCCAATAATAACTTAATGATTCAATAAGTACGTTAACGAAACATCTTGCAAATGATTCATGAATATTTCGCTAAAAACAAAACGATCCCCTCTGGCTGGCCCCTAATAAACTCGAGTATTATGTTAAACTTTGCAATAAATAACGGTGAAAAACAATAGGCCGTGTTTGCGGAAACATACGGGAGTGAAAGTGGAGCAGGCACGTGACGTTTTCAAAGAGCTGTAAAAATGTTGGCATGTGCGTCAATTTCTCATTTTGAATGAATTAAACCATTTATTTCATTTTTTTTTACAGCCTTGTATGTTCCACTTCTGGGCATATGCCTCCCTCATATCCATCCAGGTACTCTACTCCTGTTCTTATTACCATTAGGGAAAAGGGTTAAGGGTCTATTACTAACATACATTGTATTTTATTACATTTATGTTAGTCTGTAAGGATTAAAAGGTCACATTAAAATAGATGGACAAATTTTAACACAGCATTCAGTACGTCAAGATTCAAGATTCTTTATTTGCATGAAATATGGTGGTTACATGGTCTTACCAATTAAAAAGTTTTCTCATATTTCGCTTACTTCCTTCTGCATGCAAACTTAAAATCTCACTCACATCAACTTAAAGTCTAACCAAAGATATCCAAGCAAGAAAAAACACTAATTATAGTGATTTTTTTTTACCGTTTTGTGGATGTGTTTATTCTAGAGTGCCTGCAATTTACTATTTTAGGTCAAAATAAAATCACTGTAATCAGTTTTTTTTTGCTTGGATATCTTTGGTTAGACGTACTGAACGCTGTGTTAAAATTTGTCCATCTATTTTAATGGGGCCTTTTTTTTTTTTTTTTTTTTTTTGGAGGGTGAGAAATCATCAAATGACTCCTCCCGCCCTGGGCAGAGCGGAAGGGAGTGTCAGACTCTTACTGACTAAAAAACACCCATGTTCCTTCATTGGCCCTTTATGTTCCAGGGCCGCGGTATCTCTTTCGAACAGTCCCGCAGCCCTGGCAGGCACCGGCCCTTGCGGGCCCCTCCCGTTTGCTGACATCTCTTTGAGGCGCGCGTGGAACACGAACGCGCCGTCGACACGGCCTGCCCGTCGTCATACGACGGACGGACGGCGAGCTAGCCCATTACTCGCCGTCCACAGGCCCGCGCCTACGGTGGCCGAGAGCCATCACGGCGTGGCCCCCGACGCCCGGTGCTTCTCCCGCGGCGGCTGGGACGTGAGGAGGTTCTCTCCCTCTCACGTTCCGCCGCCTCCTTCGCTAGCATGACTGCTTCGCAGAAGGAGGCGACGGCTTCCCATTCCCTCTCGCCCCGGACCATGGCTTGAACCAGGGCCGGACGCGAGAGGTCGCCGCCGCCAATCGCCGCTACGAGGACACGGCGGTGCTCCGCCCAAGCAGAGCAGACCTCCACGGTGTGCTCCACCGTGTCCTCCGGTCGATCCTCACAATTGTAGCACCCGGACGTTTCCTCCCGCCCGATTCGGTACAGGTACCTCCCGAAGCACCCGTGTCCGGTGAGGACCTGCGTCAGGCGGAAGGTGAGGGCGCCGTGGCGCCTCTCTAGCCACTCCTCAAAGAGGGGACTTACCGCCACTATCGTGGCGTGCCCTGATTTTAATGGGGCCTTATATACGAGTATCTATGGGCCAATGTTGCCTGACAATAAATTAATTTTGTTGTTGTTATTAGGACATTAAAAGGCACTTGAAAGTCATTTGATCGGGAAATATAATTGATTCTTGTTGACGTATCGATGTGTCCTTTAACTCCTTCTATATTTCCCTCTATCTTACCTACTAGGTCTAGCATTTCTCATCTCTTGTCGTCTCCCTTTACTTTGACCTCGTCGCCTGAAACTTCCTAGTAAGTCTTTTATAGCCACGTCACGTTTAAAAGCAGTGATAGCCTAGTGGTGTGACCGTCGGACTGCCAAGTCATAGGTCTCGAGTTGGAACCCAAGAAACACGCATCTCTGATTTTTCGAATACAATACATATGGGTATTATACATATAATTCCGCACGCAAAATACGCGCATTTGACGTGGAGTTGCGGACACCAGCCCGTTATACAATACAATACAATACAATATACATATAATTATCACTTGCTTCTGTCTTCTTGCTTGTGTGAAGGAAAACATCGTGAGGAAACCAGCATGCCAAAGAGATATTTGACGGCATGTAAAGCCAAGTCAAAGGCCCATGGGCTTCATAAAAACTCTCGACACCAAGTTAGGCACTAACCACACGGTAAAGAAGATAGCCAAGTCTCAGTACTTCTTCTTCTCGTGTAGATGACTCAAAGTTTTTCGACTAGTAGATACCTACGCAGCCATCTTAGTACTACAAAAGTCTTATATTACGTAAAATCTGACAACACACATCCACTATTACCGTCTAGTAAGTTGTATGTACAGATCTGATTACGTAATGTTATGCTAGTGAAAAGGCCAAGGCCGAGGTCAAGGTTGCTACGCCAAGGTCCCAGAAAATCAGGTTTAAGAAAAATAAGGAATTCGTATATTGGCATGAAAGATGTATAAGTATGTTTCAAACGTGATTGATGAGGTCAGACAATGGTCCAAGCTCTGCTCCTTATGATTTAGTATTTAAGTATATCTGTACAAGATTATTTATTTATTTATTTCAAAACAAATGAGATCTGAAGGATACAAAATATTTTGAAACATGTTACCTGCATACACTCACTCATTTTTCTCGTGGGGGTAGGCAGAAAACTTTTCTACTTCTTTCGCTTCGTCCGTGTTGCCAATAGGTTGTGAGTACTACGCACCCGAGGTTTTTGTTCTGTTTCTTTCTTTCTTTCTAACATGTTATCTAAGGTTTCTAACATGTTATCTAAGTTAAATAAACACAAACATGCACTGCTAATCTATTACTGAGCCAGCACTTAGTCAAGTCAAGATTATTTACTTGAATGGGTACTACAAGGACTTGAATGAACCCAAACATTCAAGTATTTCAACAGACAATGTATCAGCGAATGATCGTGTCTACAATTGACACCGTTTCCCATTCCCTTATACAGGCCTCCTCGTGCCCGTACAGAATTATAAATAGCTCGTTCATTGAATAATATTCCCAAAATGGTAGCAGAAACAATTAATACTAACGCAACAACATTAATTTTGCGAATAGTATCACTAATTACTTTGTTATGTTGTTTATTTGAATGGGACTTTGGTTTGCTATCAGTAAAGGAACTAAATAGTCTATCTACATTTAAGTTGTCCATAACTGTTCCCTATTTTATTAACTGTAGGGCATAATTTATACTAGTCATTGAACTACCTTGGTCCATCTTAGCTCCGTCCACTTTTATCGGGAAATGAATGTTAAAGCTATGCTTGGATATTGGCCTTTAACAAGCCCTTGGCCTTTCGAATACTAAAGCCACCTTATGATCTTGATGTCTTCATTGCAATTACCAAGAAAGTTAGAAGCCGAAAAGGGAAGGCTGTGAGGGATCTCCCTTTTATTACCCAGTAACTGTTCCATGCAGGTCAGATGATCAGTTGCTCCACGTTAAATACTGGTATTCAGCTGCACCCGGTCAGACCGGAATCCGATACCATCATAGTTGGGAAAAGGCTACGATAAAGAAATAGCAAATTCTTTGTTGTCATGATTTTTCTGTAGACCACCGAAGTGCCCGCACCAACTTTCTTTCCAACAATACATTTAAAAACGCAAGGAATCGGCACCGACTTGGGGTGCCTACCCGAGCGTACCAAGATCGGATCATGGACGAAAATGTCGCAATCTAGCATTTGCACTGGCATTTCTGATTCCCGACCTTATTTCTGACATTTAGGAGCTATTTAATTTGCGATAAAATCTACCAAATTCTTTTTAATGATCCTTTGGGGATTCGTTCGGTATTTGCATTGGCATTTTGATTTTGGTGAAGGGAGTCGAGTATTTTGTGCGTAGTTCGAAACTTGTAAAGGGTAGTTATGTGTTGACATTATGAATGGGAAATTAATGATCCATGCCATATAAATGCCAGGTCAAACTGATGATAATTCAAATTTAAGGTAAATGTCAAAATAAGTAGGTATAGTGTTCAATAACAGAGTTTTAATAATAACAGCCACTCGGATCAATCTGGTGGGTCTGTGGATGGTTTACAACCCATTACATACCGAGTTTCCTTCCTGCCTCGGAATGCACGTTAAGCCATTGCTCTCGGCCGTTGATCTTTGACAGTCGTTACAGGTCGTCAGTGGCCCGAAAGTCTGACAACTAACCTTACCAAGGGTACTGTAGTACCCAGTAGTAATAGTGTGTGGAGGTCAGATAGGCAGTCGCTCCATGTAAAGTAGGTACTGGTATTCAGTACTATATCCGGTTAGACTGGAAGCTGACCTAACATAGTATGGGAAAAGGCTAAGCAGATGATGATGATGGGTTTATAATAACAGTTCGTTATCCACCAAAACGCACTGAGCCCGCGTGATTGATTATGGACCACGACCTCGGACAAAGAGGAAGCCTGTATCCCAGCTGTGGGAACATTACAGGCTGATTATACTGTTGTGCGAAAGTGAAATCGGCCCATTTGGGGCGGACAGCTAGCAAACGAGAAGTCGTGAGGTCGATCCCTACCATTTGCACTACTGATGTAAACAACTTCTGAGCTATTTGGAGCTTAGTAGGTACGTACTGGTTGGTACTTAGTTAACTGAAGTACTAGTCAATACGATAAAATATAGTACCTTTGTATCTGTTCGACACACGGATAATTATAACATCTTATCGCTGCAACATTTTTCGCCATACTCAAATTGGAGATAAAAATGTATATTGTTGGATGGTGACATGGCTCTTTAGGTTTGTAGACTCAATGTGTATAGGAGATACTCTAAAAAAAAATGGCGGACGGTCATGGCGAAACTATACGTGTTCCTAGTTGACTACGGAACCTTTAAAACCTTGCACCACTGTAAACCATGCAGCATGATTACTCATGTAAATGTGTTGATTAAGTTTATGATTGCTCATCATCTGCCTAGCCTTTTTCCCAACTGCGTTGAGTTCGCCTTCCAGGATAACCGAATGAGCTGAATACCAGTATTTTACATGGAGCGACTGCCCACCTGATCTCCACAACCCAGTTAGTACTAGGTAATACGATACCTTGGTAAGACTGGTTGTCAGACTTCCGGGCTACTGACTACCTAACGACTGTCAAAGATCTACAATTGACAGCCGGGACTAACGGCTTAACGTGCTTTCCAAGGCACAAAGGAGACTCGGTATGTAATGGGTGGGCACCCATCCACGGACAAACCTAGAGAAACACTGCTAAACCTGAAGATCGACCCGTGCGACTGTTAATATTTAACTACGAGTTTCTCAAGTTTATGATTGCTCAGTTTCAATAATTTTATTCATCGTATCTTCTCAGGAGATTGTACATTTTACATGCATTGTCTTCTAAATGATGCGTAGCGGAGCGTGTTTAAGGGTGACGCGCAGAGGTATGAAAAGTTAGGGGAAGTACTTAATTTGCAAAGTTTCCAAGAATTTGAAATTTACATGTAAATTCTTTAAGATCTCGCTAAATACCTTCCGCCCTTTGTTTGTTACTCAAATTACTTCGTCAAATTGTATAGGCACGCTAATTCATATGTAAAGATGTTTAGTGATACGCTTTAATACCTAACCTAAGGTCTGTTTGTTAATCTCAGAGACTAAATTGACATTACGTGGGTTGCCAGTTTTTTGCAATTATTAAATAGTAATGAGCCACTACCGTAAATTGCCTTTATTAAAATCAAGTAGTATCGTTTTTTGTTATAACTTATCCTGAATAAAAGGTGTAGGTAGTTATTTAAAACGAAATAATACAAAAGTAGGTATAAATCTATATATTGTGACACATACTATTAATGCATGAAATAGCTTTTTTATTTATTTATCAGATTCCGATAATGACTTCATGTCTGACTCATCAGAATCGTTACGAGTCAACAAACTGGTATCATAGGCACAACACTACACAAAAGAGCAGGCAACATTATTTGTAAGTTTGACATTTGCATGTGTCAATTTAGTCTCTGAGATTAAAAAACAGATTTTAACTTCAAAAGCAAAAAGATATTCTCCATGGAGATCTACACTTTGGCAAGAAGCTTCATCGTTTTTTGTTTTTGTGGTTTTCGATTCACTGACTCCTTGACGCTTCGAAAGCACATAGGTAACCCTATGTACTTTCGAACGACAAGAGGCAGGCACAACGGCAGAGGTGTACCTCATAGTACACCCACATTGCGCCAGTAATTTGAAGTCCCTTGTAATAGGGGGCGGACCTATTGCCATCAACCGGGCCCAAATCCAGACTCCGTGGGTGCTACTTTTGTTGTCCTGTGTGAGTCTAATAAATACGTTTTGTTTCTTTCTTTCTTTACTGAGAAAATCTTCTGATGGAAAAACCCAATCACAATTTGCCCGACCCGGGAATATTACCCAGGATCTCATGTTCAGCGGTCGCGATTGCAACCGCTAGACCAACGAAGCAAGTTTAAAAAAGTCTACTTACTTCAAAATATCATCCACACATACCAGATCAACTAATTACATTCCCAAGCATCAAAACCAAAGCTACTTCATCAAGAATCGCCACAAAATTAATAGCCAACAAACAGACTATTAAAAAATAACGATCGCGGTCGGCCATTTTCTTCGTTTTCGCGCCCTTTTTGACATCAGGCCGCCATCTCGCGATAAAGCGATGCCAACATGGCGGATTTTTACTAGCGCTCGTAAACCACGCCGAAATTAACAAAAGGTTTTGGCAACTGGCTCGATTTTAAATATAAAATCATGATGGGAATCGACCGACATTTTGAAGTATTGAACATCTGAGATATAAATACACTTTGCGGGCAGTTTGAGATTTCCGCGATTGTGCAATTCGTTTGAGGAAGGATTGCTTGGATTGCGAAGCTCTTAAAATGGAAATAGTATGAAATGAACCCAGTTAGTCTGTTATCAGCCGTTTATCAAATTGAGTGAGTTGTTATAGTCAATTGAAGGAGGCGACTTGTGGCTCAATTCAATTTATTGCTATTTTGGTTCGTCGGTATATTACAGAACTAGTTTTAGATCGTGGCTTCGGTCTTGTGTAATAACATTCAATTTCATTAAGTAGCGGTAGGTTGTATTATGTTTTTATTATTTTACCATTTTCACTATTATTTTATTTTAGTCATTTAATTGCAAACCAAGTATATTTATATTCTTCTTACTTTGATTTAAGCGGTGTGTTTCCTGTGTTTGTGCTCACACTATAATTTTTTACTATATGTCTATACGTGAGGATTTGTAATTGGCTTTCTGGTGACTATTATTCGCTTTTTGTTTGTTTTTATTAGCTGTAAGTCCTCCATGTACTAAAATAAATAAAATAAAATAAATATGAGAAACTTGTCCAGTTTGAATAAAAGAAGTGCAGTTGTGGTATTCTTTTTCTTCGAGTGTAAAAAACAAAATCCAAGTTCCTGCAACTTGAATTTAAAAATTATATTGAACTATTATTCCTTGTCTTTTTTTGTGCTCTTTATGGAGTTAAACGACTTGTGGAATCCAAAATGTCTTTTCAACTCTACTTCCAATATCAAAACTATAAAACATTCACCATAGGACCACCATGGGCGTTATGTGTGTCATGTTTACGATAACAGAGCTCACAGAACACCCATACGATTATTTTGTAAGCAGCAGGCGCGGTGCATACCAAGTCATAACATTGTTTTACTTGCTTGCATTAGTAGTGATAACGGCATATTTTTCGTTCTAGGTGTAGTATTGCAAATATATATATGTATGTTCTATGCATAACATCACGCCTGTAAGTTGAAAGGAGAAGACAGCGGTGTAGACTAAAAAAATTTCGCCACTTTTGTTTTTGGTGCCATGTTTTTACTGGATTGCGGACACCGGTCTTTGACAGATAATAACATAACATCACACCTGTAATCCTCATAGTATTAGGCAGAGGTGTCCCTAATAGTACCTACATCCACACTTCGCCAGATATGTTTAATTAGGTAATAGGAGGCGAACCTTTTACCATCAATCGGGCACGAATCCGGACTCCGTGGCTGGTACTAAGAAATACCAGATGAAAACTAACGCTTTGCTCGACCCGGGAATCGAATCCAGGAGCTCATACTCAGCAGTCGCTTGCGACCACTCGATCAACGAGGCAGTCAGGTTTGTTTATTTGTTTTGACAGTGTAAGTACTCAAATATCAGTCATAGACCGGTATCTGCAGCCAGTCCTTAGTCTGGTCCACTCAGTTTCACATCACTTTTATAGGGGGCAGCCTATTGACAATAGCCGGACACAAATCAATACTTCAAGCCGACTGATAAATTCCTAGTTGATAAATCCAATGAACTGGCTTGACATCGAGATCCAAATCCAACCCATGCTGAACAGTCGTGAGACCATTAGACCAACCAGGCATTCATTTTTTTTTTATAGTAATAAATAAGATTGATTTCTCCCACAAAGTACAATTATTACAATATAAAAAAAGTGGTCCAAATATTGGAGGTACAAAGGTTTGTGGGAGTCAGGAATCCAAACTTGGATACCCTGTGCTATGGAGTGTGATTCATTAACAGTTTACGTGTTTAAA
Organism: Eurois occulta; assembly: GCA_950022335.1. Lineage (NCBI taxonomy): Eukaryota > Metazoa > Arthropoda > Insecta > Lepidoptera > Noctuidae > Eurois > Eurois occulta. The sequence continues at coordinate 11,302,114 of OX465502.1, forward strand.
ATCCACTAAGGGATAACACATTATGTCACTGCCTGACTGTACAATGTGACATTGAATACTGTCGACACTATGCATGTATAATTTATTATGATCTACATAGGTGTGATCATAAAATAAAGGTGTACGTAACAGAATAACAATTACTTCCTTAAATAAATAAAATCATCTAATCCAGAGGCCTACACAAAGTGAAATTCTAATTAAAAAGTGTGAATCGGACCTTCAAACTAAGGATTCCGTAGCTCTAAACAATATAATAACAGTATTTTTTACGCTTTTCAGGACAATTTACACTCAATAGCAAAACTTAATTTATTTATTATACAAGTAATGAAATATAAAGTTACAGCTCCTGATCGCATTTATCTCAAAAGCTAAATTAAAATTCAAAATAATCTATTTGCTTGTACATTTGAATTAAAAATTTAATATTAAAATTTCAATCTCAAAAAATATATTATATAAAATTACTACCTAATCGAATAATATAAATAAAATTAAAAAAATATCAAATCTTATTCAAACAAATCGTTGAATATTTTTTTTACGTTCTACAATTCTACATTTCCACTCAATGTATTCCACGTAAAATACCTAGGGGTGATTATTATTTTTTTACCATTAATTAAAATAATAGTTACAAAGAAAAATAAATAATACGTTAAAATTATGAAACAGCCTGTTAATAATGTTGACGTATCAAACGGTAGAACATACCTACCCAGCGCACGAGTCGAACAGTCATCGCTCGCAACAGGGTGTTCCAACTACGTCATGAGTAATGAATGAATGAATAATATTTTTATTTTTACATTCAAATCTCATAAATACCATTTTTTTTAACAATATTTTTGGTCATTGGATACATGAAGTGGGTTGCCATTATATGACGACTAAAAGTCACGGTGTATACGGAGAAATTGATCGAGTTTTATTGTTTTTGTTCCATAATAATTAGACGTAGTATTAGCACGAGCATATTTAATCATTTTAGTTGTAATGAATACAAATATTTTTTCAGTAAGAAAATCGGTCTAAATTTTATTTTTTTCATTCCGCTAAATCGTTACACTAAGCAAAATAATCAGCACTGCACACCAACTGACCATTCATAAACCACCACAAAGAGGCGTTGGAATAAAAAGTCCCATAAAACAATGGTAACCCCGTTGGCCACCCATGTGACCCCATGACCCGGCCAACGACCCCGCCATCCTAGCCATTGTGCTCGCTCTAATAATTTAAGCCTTCTACGGTATCCGGTCATTTAGTGTCGAAAATTAAAACAATAGACTCGTGTTTTTTTTATTATAATGGTTTTTAGGGAAAGTGTACTTAGTTTTTTGTTTTTGGTTTTGCGTAAGATGGTTATGCTTAATTTGGCTTTGAATTCAAAGTGAGGAAGACGAAGTGGTCTTATTATTTTTCACAGAGCCAATTATAGTTTATTAATGAATAGCTGATCCATTCCTATTATATCATACACATACTATGTATTAATCTATCTATACATTTAAATAAAAAAATAATTACCGCATACATATATTATGGAGGGTGAAATTTTCATGATACTTTTTTTATGAAAATCTCAATAAAAATTTTCTTTATTAGTGGCACCCCGTGAGAACCCAGGGCGGGTCGTTATTAATTTTATAAATACAAAAGTAACTCTTGTTTGTCTGTCAGCGTGTTTGTCTGTCGGTATGTTTTCCCTTTTTCACAACTTACCTAGTGGTTGAATGGGTTTCGACAAAATAATGGCACATAGGTAGACAACGTTTTAACTCAATGAATATTGCGAAGTCTTTAGCACTTTCCTCAGTTCAATTTTTGATAACCCATTAACTTTTCAGTAATCAGAATCACCACCAATTGTTCTTCAAGAAGTGAAAAACTTACTACCTTTTATTGGAAGTTACCCAATCATCATCATCATCTGCCTAGCCTTTTCCCAACTATGTTGAGGTCGGCTTCCAGTCTAACCGGATGCAGCTGAATACCAGTATTTTACATGGAGCGGCTGCCTACCTGACCTCCACAACCCAGTTAGTGCTAGGTAATACGATACCCCTTGGTAAGACTGGTTGTCAGACTTTCGGGTCACTGACTGCCTGTAACGACTGTCAAAGATCTACGAATGACAACCGGGACCAACGGCTTAACGTGCTTTCCGAGGTACGGAGGAAACTCGGTATGTAATGGGCGGTCACCCATCCACGGACCAACCTAGGTAAGCACGGCTTAACCTAAAGATTGACCCGAGCGGCTGCTCTTATTTAGCCACGAGCTCCTCGGGAAGTTACCCAATCGCGAAGACTACATTTTAATAACAGTTGCAACAGTGAAAGGTACTAAGAACAGAAGGAGATTATTAATAGCACAAATTAATCTAGTAACCTTTCACGAGTCCATATCTGAGTGTATTACTTACAACGTATTCTCCGAGCTATATGGAACACCTATAAATTGCCACGTCGAATATGCTCACGGCTTTTCCCTTGGGGGTAGGCAGAAAGATCGGAACGCGACGTTCTAAAATCCTTGTAATCTCTTAGGTTGGTTCACGTTCATACATTGTCACAAAAACCTGAAATTTTTGAAGGACCGTTACACTTCGATCAATTTATCTGTGGTGCAGCCGGTAAAACAAAACTAAAATAAAAGTAAGAAGTTTGACATATTGTTGTTTTGTTTCTTGACGAAGACAGCGACACCTTGAACTGAAAAACTAAAACTGATCGTACTATACCTACCTCATTCCTTATTTAGTTCTTTAAGCGTTGCCACCTCTGTGGTTTGAATTCAAAATAATTGTTGGTACTGTGGGGATCGACTGTGCGATGTGGTGTTTTTAATTTGAGTACATGTTGAGTGTAATCAATAAAAGGCGTTTGGACGTTGAATTCAAATATTTATTGGAAATAAAATTGTACATTAGCACACTTTTCGGACGCTTCATCTGTCTCTAATTATTTTATTCTACCTTATTGTTTATTTCCTTTTTCTTTATAACGTGCCAGAGTTAATTCCTAAGTGACCACAAAGGTTAACGTTTCCACAGTACCTAGATCTTCTTTCTTCACAAAAACAATACATCGTCTTGCTGCTAGATTTATCAAAATCAAAATCAAAGCATTTATTTCAAGTAGGTCAGTTACAGGCACTTTTGATTTGTCGAAACAAAGACAACAATAAAATGTAGCTACAGTCCCAGTCACAAGGCATAAAAACTGTGAACGTACTGTAGTTGCCCATTCCCTAACGTAGATCTCTATGGAGACGAACGGGCAAGAATGGACACTCTTTTAAATCAGAATATATTCAAAACCTTGGTTAGATCATTCACGTTAAGATGGTTCATTATGTGAGAACGATATAGCAAGATGTGCACGTTAAAAGTGTCCATAGTAACAACAAAAAAAAACAATTTAAAAATAAAATAATTCATTGAAAGAAGCCGTGGCAACCAAGACTTTCTTTTAGAGGAATTTCGGTACATACTCTTTGCCTCAATCCTGAACCATGTGGAGAAATAAGGGAATTTCCTGCCTCTGGAAAGACACTTTATACTCAACACCTATCAAGAGGAGCTCTTGGCTAAATAATATCCGTCGCTCGGATCACTGCTCAGGTTGTGCCGCGCTTCTGCCAGGGCTGCGGGACTGTTCGAAAGAGATACCGCGGCCCTGGAACATAAAGGGCCAATGAAGGAACATGGGTGGTTTTTAGTCAGTAAGAGTCTGACACTCCCTTCCGCTCCGCCCAGAGCGGGAGGGGTCATTTGATGATTTCCCACCCTCCAAAAAAAAAAGAAAAAGGGTGTGCCACGCTTGCCTGGGTTGGTCTGTGGAAGAGTGACACGGAAGAAAAACTCGGTACGTAACCTTTCCTCCGTGTCTCTGAAAGCATGTTAAGCCGTTGGTCCCGGCTGTTATTTATAGCTCTTTGACAGTCGTTACAGGTAGTCAGTGGCCCGAAAGGCTGATAACCAGTCTTACCAAGGCGTATCTTTACCCATTACTAACTGGGTTGTGGAGGTCAGATAGGCAGTCGCAGCATGTAAAACACTGGTATTCAGCTGCATCCGTTAGACTGGAACAGAGTTGGGAAAAGGCTAGGCAGAAGATGAGAAAGATAGCTACACATAGGGACGGCAAAACCGTGAAAGTCGAACTAGTGCAAAGGTTTTGACCTTAGCCCCAGTGAGGTGGCCTTACACTTGACATTAGAAATACATATTAGGTACTATGTATTACGACGCGACCAAAATAGGACCGATATGACCTCCCTTATTGAGAGCTAAGTAAAGAAAATATCTTCAGTCGAGTCTCCAAGATTTATATAAAATTCCACAAGTAAAGTTAGCAGTAAGGTCAAGGCCAGAGCTTTTCTTGGCTCATGGTAGACTAGCTTTTTCGCGCGATTTCGTCCGGGGAGTTCGAATATGATTCCACAGAAGTCAGAAAACAACATAACGTCATTCCCTATGGGTTAGGCAGAGGTGTACCTAATACTACACCCACATTTCGCCAGTAATGTTTAAGTCCTATGTCATAGGCGACGCGCTTATTGCCATCAACTGGGTACCAATCTAGACTCCGTGCCTGCTACTGAGAAATTCTTGATGAAAAACCAATAACGCTTTGCCCACCCGGGAATCGAAACCGGGACTTCATGCTCAGCACTTACACTTGTTCTTGCTGATCTTGCTCCAGGACCTTGAATTTAGGTCATAGTCTACCAGTACACCGAAAAATTTACCACACCAAGATTCATTTCAACTTTTTAAAAGGTAATAGACATACAGACAGAGCTACTGTCGTTTATTATAATAGTATACCTTTTAAAAATTCCACAAAAATCTCTGTTAGAAACTGAAAAGAGCAATGTTTTATTTAGAACGACTTTTAGCACTAAAAGCCTTTGCAATCATTGTTCGAGCAAGTACTTGTACAGTATACTTGCCTAGCGAGTGGAATGACCCAGTAAACTTGAATCAAGTCGTGAGATCCCGAGCTATATTATAGTATCAGTAATCAATAATAGGCAAACCAGTTAAATATAGACTCTATTGCAAACAGAATAGGGTGGATAATCATTGAAATGGAACCCGGCCACACTCAAAACAATGAGCTCCTCTTATACCACACTCTTCTACTCCAATAACACAGGCCTTATTTAAAAAATAAGAACATTTACATAGTCTATTGAAATTTAAACTTTATTGCTACAAAAAATAATGCGCGTTTTTCTTTATTTCTGTCATTTTCTTGATGGTAAGCGTTCTTCGCTGTTTTCGTGCTCTTTGAAAGTCTACCTAATGTTTGAGAGCTTATGGTTGGTTTTTCACCGTGTAGGGGTTGTCAGTTCTTAAGTCAAGGGCTTGAATCCCTCGGCACTAAGCAAAGCTTGTTAAAAATCGGCGTTTTGTTGGAAACGCGAATTACTTTTGCATTTTTTTTCCTGTGAAGTTGTAAGAGAAATGTGGTAACTGGGTAATTTCTGTCGCGATTAATTTTTGTGGCAGTTTTGTTTTTAGTTAGTACGAGTACTTCGGGGCAGTTGAGATTTGGAAGTAGGTGTTTCCTTATACTGGATCATAGCTCACCAGGAAGGGTAAAATAGCATAATATATTATGTTGTTTAACTGCCTCGCTCAAGCGTTACTGCTCATCATGATGTTCTGTTTGATTTCCAGTTCAGGCAAAATGCTATTGGGGTTTTCTGTCAGGAATTTCTCAGTAGCAGCCCAGCTAGTTTGGATTTGTTACCGATTGATGGCAATAGGCTCGCCCCCCTTTACATGGAACTTACTGGTGAGATTTGAGTATACTGTCTTTAAGTAGGTACACGTCTGCGTAGCCCCTGGAGGGAAACCAGTGAGATGTTATATGTTAATTGCCAGTTTTGCTCGTGGCTAAATAATATCAGCCACTCGGGTCGAACTTTAGGTTCAGCCATTCTAGCCTAGATGGGCTCCGTGGATTGGGTACCGTAGTGACCAGTGTGAAAGCCAGGTTGGTAAGGCGCAGCGGGCCCCCGTGACCACGCATTACATACCGAGTTTCCGCCGTGCCTTATGGTCATCATTAACACATGAGCTGATGAAAAATTTGTAAACTCGGAATTTTAGCAATGCTTCTTGGTCGCAGAAACTGATTAGTACTTTATCATATGCTTCTTCCAAAATACCTCTAACGCAATTTTTCTTTGTTCGATTGCTACATTTTTACTTACGTAAGTAACCTTTATTTTTAGCAACAAACACAAAGAGATTTTGGAACTCCCAGCACAAGTCCCCCAAAATTTAAATAAGCTATATTACGTAAAGCGTCTGGTCTCTCGTCTATGGCACGTGGCCATGTCCCGATTTCACAACTCAACCTACTCTCATAAAGATGGTCTGTGAATTCATACCTGATTCTGGAAGAAGACCTACACCATTCAATTTCCAACTTTACGTGGCCGCGATTAGGTAGATTTTTGAGTGGTGAAAAAGTGGTAGTTATGGTGTATAGGTGAGAAGGGATATGTGTATAAATCAATCGATCTCTGCGCAAGCGATCGACGCGTGCGCAGCGCCTGTTGGCGATCAAACGCTGCTATTTCGAGGTATGTGTTAAGGGGAGACCGTTTTGGTTACAAATTATTGGTTTCTTCAGAGTTTTTAAGTTTTTACGATGATTTAGAGTGAAAATGATGGGGAGTTTTGAGTTTAAAAATACGCATAAGTTTTTAGGAATCGTTAAATTTCGGCACGCCAGTCAAAAGTTGAAAGTCAAAAGTTATAGGGAGAAGAAAGATTTTTAGTCACTATTTCTGTTGTTTCCTTTTGTCAGCGGTGAAATATGTATGACAGGTGTATTCGATTTTTATCGATTTAGACTTGAGTTTGAGTCATCGTGGTGTGAAAGGATTAGTCAGCTAGACCCTGTGTTATCAGATTTCCATTTAGTTTCCTGGGCTGGCCAGAATACTTACATGATCTCTAAGTGAAATCATAAAGAAGATCATTCATTTTCGACCTAAAAACCAAAGTGGCCAACGAAAAAAAACGTGTCACCACTGTTGGGGAAGTATTTTTTACTACGGCACCAAGTCTCTACAACCAACCCTACAGCAGATTTTTTGGGTTGAAAAATCTGGTCTTCCGTACGTTTTATTAGACAAAAATCTTTTCATCTGCTGGCGAAAAAGTGATATGAGCTTGATGGAAAGATGACCTTGGACAAGTATTTCACAAGTCATTTTACCTGCTCTTTTGGTAAAGCTTGCTGGACGAGGCGTCCAGTAAGACAATCGGGGGAAGATGCTAAAGAAGATTCTCGCTACCCGCTTCGTTCGGCACTTAGAAGCGGTTGGCCCGAACTTATCGGAAGCCCAGTTCGGTTTCCGGGCAGGGCGTTCGACAATAGACGCCATCTTGCGCCTCAAGGCCGAGGCGAAGTATGCAGTTGCTCAGGGTGGGGTGTTGTTGGCGGTGTCTTTAGACATCGCCTCCCATCCTCGCAGAAGGAGGCGGCGGAACGCGTCAGGGAGGAAGACTCCCTTGCTGACGCGATTCGTCCAGGAGGACAGGGCGGCGGATGAGGCGCCATGGCGACCTGATGCCGCCCTAGAAGGTGCCATTGGGCGATAGATCGGGGAGTCTATCGTCGTCGCATTGCACGGCTCTCACGAGTGGTGGCGATGTCTCAGTGAGCCCGGACATCATCGCCAAAGGAGTTTGGTGCCTGGAGGCGGGCTACACAGGAAGGGTCGCGAATGGCATGCGTAGCAGTTCTCACGGCTCATCCACTAAGGTGAAAGTAAGCTCATGGCAGTGTTTTTTAGTGGGTGCAAGCCCCACATAACCAAACCGTCTCCCCGGACGTTGCGCTACGTGTTAGGCTTTTTTCACCGCTAAAAATAAAAAAGGTCCTCATCATAGCTCATGATATCACTTTTTTATAAACGTGCGGAAAGACAACTTTCAACCAAAAAAATCAGTTGAAGGATTGGTTGCCTTTACTTAGTGCCGTAGTATGAAATACTCAAACTGACGTCCCCAACAGTGGTGACATCTTTTTTTTCATTGGCTTTGACTTTTGGGCCGAACTTTGTTTGAACCGTGAATGGTCTCCTTTATTTTTATAAGTTGGTTTTAAAAAACACTTTTACTCGTCTCCTTTGGTTTTATTTAAAACTAGATGAGACCAGTATTTCGTACCTGACTACTATGAGAAGAAACGACAGAAACCAATTCAAAGGTATACCTCTTTTGAACTCCAGACATAGCTTTGGTCAGGTCACATGAGGACCATGCAGATGTCTGAGATGGTCTTTGATGAAACAACCACACAGATATGGGTGGACGTGTCCCGCCAGTGCAAGCATCTGTCAGAGTTGCAAAAACACATTTTTTATTGAGCTCCTGAAAAACAAAAAAGTAGACTAGGTTTTCTGATTTTCTGAACAGACACCTTGTAATATTCGTTCCCTATATAAACTACACAAAAGGCTTCGTAGCCTGCACAGCGCAAGGCATTGAAATCTCCCCGATTAGTCTCGCAACTCCAAGACGAGCTAGAATTTCTCCTGGGATATACGTTGAAGTAATCGAAATGCAGCTCTGAATACTGGCATAGATTTTTATAGAACTTTGATTGAAATGTGATCTTCCTGTAAACTTTTGTATTTTAAGACCCATGAGGTCCTAGAAAACATTCTATCAACAAAAACCATGTAAAATACAAAAATGTATTGGATACTTAAGTTACGTCGTCTTTAGTCTCTAGTCGTTTTAGAAATACGAATTGTTTTGAAAGCGATTGCAAATTGTGTAGGCCTTTAGTTCTTCCTGCCATATCCGCCTAGGCCTGCCGAGATGTCGTTGGCCATTAAAAAGGGCTTATTTGGTCGTGACTTTGGCCCAATCTGTAACTGTAAAAAAAAACAAAATTCGTGAAGCCAGTTTGGACTTAAATGATAACACGTAGACCATTTGGTCAACAACCTCCCATTGCAACGTTTTTCTCTTCCGGGTACAAGCAAATATTAAATTATTTTCCAAAAAATCTTCACAGTAAAAAATGTTAGCTTCCACTTAAGTCAGTTCGCTACAGTATTAAGGCTAGCCACTTTACGCTATGGAAAACGGCTGGAATATTTATAAAAATAGCACAAAAAATCATCGCAGGCGCCCGAGCGCCTACCTAGCTGGCAATATTCATGAAAAATATAAAACATGCTACGAACGGTATGTGCATAGTTTAGCGGAGTACTATTTTTATGTCCGGGGTCAATCTAAAAAGGTCATTCACTCTTTTTGAAAATGAGAATGCTAAGGGGGATGTGTGGTGTAACGCGAATGGATAAAATAAGGAATTAATACATAAGAGAAAGTCTGAAAGTGACACCGTTGACTGATAAGTGGTGTGGTAATCGGTTATCGTGGTATGGACATGTGATGCGGAGGAATTAGGAACATTTTGAGTATGAATGTAGATGGGCATAAGAGTAGAGAAATACCAAAGAAACGATGGATAGACTGTGTGTAGGATGATATGGATAGTAAGGAGGTGACTGCTGAGATGACGAGCAATAGAGAAGTAAGGAAGACGCCGATCCCAAATAAATTGAGATAAGGGCAGGAGAATGATGATGACTCTTTCTGAAGTGAAAAGTTGTAGCTATCATATTTTGGATGAGAAGGGAGTTAATGATAATGTAATGGAATAACAAGCGCCAATTCCAAGTGACATAGGACAACGGAACCAGGAAGACGAATAGTTATTGCTAGTTAACCCATCATTGGAATATGGACCTATTTCGTCTTTTCAAAGATCGTTTCAAGGCAGGAGCAATAGAGTAACTAAATTCATAAGTATTTTTTTCTTACTAGTCTTTTACGATGCACACAAAATTTTTTTCTTTTAACTTTTTTTTTGTGAATTCGTGGACAATGTTGTGGGTTAGGTACATGTGGAGTAACATAAATATGGAATTGATTGTGTTTATATGTATTTCTAAGTATTGTGCTAATTTAAGAATTTCTAGTTAAGCTTGGCGTGTAACTGTTTTTTGTCCCTAATAAATAAAATAAAATGGTTTTTGCTCTTTATGGTGAAAGCGTACGTTTTTTGCAATATAAAGGTTAGTTTCATGTTATATGTTGATGATTGGTTGATATGCTGCCGTAATAATTATGTGTTCACAGAGTTATAATCATATGAATCATCCATAAACTGTTAAAATCTTGGCTAAACGGATTTTTTAGAATTGACACGAAAAAAAAATTATAAATTGTACAACTCTGCTAATCATTATACAACTCTGGCAATAATTATACAACTCTGGCAATAATTATACAAGTCTGGCAATAATTATACAACTCTGCCAATAATTCGAAAAGACATCCAAATTCTGGAAACAAATACGGATTAGAGCTATGTCAATCTTTTCCAACTGCATCATGTAGGGAAGGGGGTGATTTAGAGAGATCTAATAATCAAAAGAAATTAAAAATATAACCATGTCATCTTATTAGTAGAACTACAGTATACGGGGTCGAAGAGACACCGACGTGTTCCCACTGGTGGGGCCAGCGGGAATTGATAAAATAATTAAGAATCCTACAGTCAAAAATTCACTAACCCACTTTGTAATCATAAACCGAGTGAATCAAATGCCAGAAATGCCTATAATAGTGAATATTTGCGTACATCCCGTAGATGGCTAACATCGGCACTTATTACCGGTTATGGTGAATGCTTTACCAAATTAATGTGGGCTTTCATCTTCATTACGTCGGTGAGGTGGAATTTATGATGCTGCTAGTGAAATCAGTTGGTCTGAATGATGATTTCAATTGTATTAATTTTTGGGATGCATCAATGCGTATAGGGAAAGTGTGGCAAGTTTTTATGCTGAGATATGGGTCTATTTTCGCGTCTGACTAACCCAAAAAAATGAGTTAATAATAAGCTTATATTTAACTTGCTATGTATGTATTGTTCAAATCTTGTAACTAAATTTCAAACCAGTTCCCCCACAACCGATTGAGCTGAAATTTTGCACATTACAATACATTTTTATGACAGGCATGACTTCATCCTACAGCCAGGTTGGCCTCCTCACGAGAGAACTCCTCAACGATTTATAGCACGGACGCGAAACTTTGTAGGTATAGGTGTTTGTGGGCGCAAAACCATCATTTGATTTCAATTTTGAGTTCGTTTATAATTTAAGGGTAGTTACGTTTTTATTTTGACTTATGTAGGTTTATTGAATTAATAGTTTTATTTTAGGGTAGTTGAGTATTTTATTTGACATGTGTTGATTTACTGAACTAAATTTGTATTTCCGTTTATTTAATTTAAAAGTAATTGTGATTTCCGTTTGTTTCATAATTAGGATTTATGTTTGATTTATGTAAAATATGATTGCTTCTGTTTGCTTTATTAGTAAGAATTTACTTTGATATGTCTAGAATTATTTAAAAGTCTAGTCTAAAGCGATGATTATTAAGTAGTTATTTTGATGTCTCCCGCCTTGCTAAATTAAATATTGTTATTTTTATTCTACCTCTCGCTACCAACCTCAGTTTGTATTTGTGTATAAAAGCCGTTGTATTGTGAAAGAGAGGACATTCTTGGTTCGCTTATCTTGGAATAAACACCCTGAACTGGAGTAAGGTATTTTCTTTATAACTTGTGCTCATATTTCCTGCCTGTTTTCTATTTACTGCGTAAATGTGTGTATAAGTATATTGGTGCAAACCAATATGTTGTGTGACTCTGACGACGACGGCCATGAAGCGCCGACAGCAGCGGTGGGATCCAACTCGCCCCTACTGAAGCCTTCTGGATCCCGGGTCCAGCCAGACCCAAGTTTCTCCATGGAACAAGTGATGAGTCTAGTGACATCAATCACGAGGCAAACTACAACAAGCGCCGTGACTGCAGCGCTGTCCGCTACACCGCCGCCATCTCGGAATTGCGGTAATTTCTACCTACCGCACTTCGATCCCAATGTGCGCTCCCACGACTATTGCGACTATTCGCATATCACCGAAAGAAGCTCGTATGAAGGCAATACTGCAGCTGAAAGGAACAGTGAAAACGTGGGCAGATATGTGGTCCCTGCCATCCATCACCTGGGAACAAGTTAAGCAAGACGGTATGCTGACGATGTCCAACGGTGGTGCGACTACACGTCGTGAGCAGGCGAGCAACTATGCAATCTTGGCAACCACGGGATGGGCTCTGTTCAATAGGACGCAGCCCTAAACCACGGATGCAGAGGTAATTGATTCTTTTATCACTGGTATCTACCCTGATTTCGTGAAATGTGAATTGTTACTTAATTGTCTCATTGCCCAAACTTGTCTCAGTTCTTAAGTTTTCGTAAACGTGACCGAATGGGATATTTCTGTAAATTTAGCCTCCCAGGTTACGCCAGACAACCATAAGTAAATTGTATGTAAATATTGCCATAAACGGGTATTCCGAGAAAACTTGTTTCCGTAAACAAAATGACTAAGAATGTAGGTCAACCAATTAAAACTACGTGAATTCTTGTTGTCATGTCAATTGTTACATGACAAGATTGTTCTTTAGTAAGAAAGTTTTTCTAGTTCGATTCCAGGCAAAAGAAAGATTATCAATACGGTTTTAAAGGGAAAAACTGCCAAATAAGCGGTGTGAATGTCACGTAATCCGCCGAGAGTATCTCGACCATTGTTGAGATCGATTATGTTAGTGTGTAATTGTAACTTTTTGTGGTAGATGAAAACCAAACCCAGTTTGATATATTAATTGATTTAGTTCAAATTCCGGGTCTTGCAATCACGTTGAATGATAAAAAGATGACTGCATTGAAAAACATGATTATTAATGAGTGTTGTATAACAAAATCTGATATTCAATTCAATTTTAAATAATCTTAAAGACTTTTCTTCTCCAATAATAGTCTCTAGAGGTAAAAGCTGGTCAATTGAGTATTAGAAAGAATTCAGACAATTGTTTAACGTTGGCCCTACAAACTGTCGCCAATGGAAAATCTAAGCTGATATTATATTAAACAAAACTGTATAATCAGAGATAGTTTCTCCCCACTGAGCATTACTATTTAATTGTGTTGACTTCAGTTGAATTTAAACATAGTTACCGATAACTTTCCATTATCATTATTCTTATTCTTTATTGCACACAAAATAAACCATGTGACCACCAACCATGGCCGTGTAACCATGTGTGGTGTGTTGGCCATAATTGCCGATCAGAATGATAGATCAAGTAAAGCGCGTTACTTTACCTGTTTATACATGACTGCAGGATTTTTAATAATAAAAAAAAACGTGTTCTGGCTTACTTATGATTTCTAATGGTCTTCATTTTGATATTTTCATGATCAATGTTGGAGCTATTGGTCTGATGCTGAAATGCGAAGGACGTCCGTGGGTTGCTGGCTTCAACAAGGTCTATGCCGACGTGCTGACGCTCTGATAACGGGACTAAAAAGCTGCTGGGACAGCTTCGAAGCCATGCCGTGGATGAAACTGAGCAGCAGTACGAAATGGCTAATGTTGGTAAGGCCTTTAAAGGCTCTGCTTAATATTTTGGTATCAGAAAAGTCTGAAATTGAAAGGTTGTGTAAAAAGCTTTGATGTGTTAATTAAATTAATGTGATGAAATTGAAGAGTTTGTGAACATTTTATTGAAGCTTGGCTTATAAATAGCTTTTAAGACAATTATTTTACTTACTTGGTAATTTCAGTCCCCACAAAAATGAGACTGAGAATAGAATGTTTAATTGTTATGTAGTATGGAGCTTGATCCTGACTTGCCATGTGAACTCTTACTTATAAGAATCCCCATGTTGTTGGATATTTTAGTATGCGAACTACCAATGCCGAAAGCAAATACCATTCATATGAACTTGAAACATATTTTTTGTATGGTAGATAGATGCTTTAAACTAGTAACAGATTATAATTCGCCGAAATCATCCAGAACTAAAAAAGAACTGACGCCACGAGTACACCCCTGGTGGGCATTTTTGCAAAATTTCCAATTTAATATTGAGTATAGGAAAGATGACTCTCTCATACCGATACCGAAAAACATAGTTGAACAACTTAGTTCTAATACAACCTCAAAAGATATAGCCGATACTAATCATGTCGCACGATAAGTTGCTTAGACATAAAGTTCAAATGGAAAATAAAACTCGTGAACTTATTATTGTGCCACGTAATTATAGATGGAATGTCATTATCATGATAATCTTAAATTTTAGTTGAGAAAATTCCAGCTAAATGAAGACAACAATAATATTGGTTTCCTAAATGTTTACTGAAAATTGTGTTAGTTATAGAATTCGCAAAGGTTTGTCTAGTGCTACAAGTTACTCTTAATCCTATAGATAAAATTGAAATCCCCTTTCACACTGTACTAGACGTATGAACGGTAAACGTAATAACGCTGAATATGCGTTCGTATTTATTGATGCCTTTACCAAATATACTCATTTAATTTATACCAATAATCGAACATCTGATACAGCCATAGACTCGTAACAGATCAGGAAAAAGTATGATTTCATCCGATTTCAAAAGTTTTGCCAATGTGTCGGTATTGAACATCACGTAGTAGCTAAAGGCGCTAGTCTGGCAAACGGTCGAGTAGAATGTATTATGAAAATCATCCACGATAATGTCTGTTGTGGAGCTTAATAAACATTGGCACACTGCTATTCGAGATTCACAGTTGGCTATTAATTCGACTGTTTCTAAAAAGTTGTAGTTTCGAAAATCTCCTAAGGAATTATTGTTTGGAAAGCAATGTTCACCGCAGGTATTAAGCTCTTTCTTAATACTGTTAGATCATTATGTAAATTAAGAATGGACGAGCGGTCATTTCGGGACAAATTAAGATGTGACAAAGGCAAAGCTCAAATCAAACCCTTTGTAAAGGGGGATTTTGTCCTAAAGCATGAAAGACATACGACTTAAACTTGGTCTTAAATATGAAGGTCCTATGGAAGTTGAACTTTAGTCTAATAATCGCTTTCAGAGTAAAGCATATTAATTTGAAGGGTTGTTCCGAAAAAATCGCTTGTCATGATTTTTCTGAGACCAGCACCTCTGGCTCAAAATGATCCATTTATGGATGACAATGAAAGTGAACCGACCGTGTGGGCGGATGATTTATCATCATAAAATGTTTGTAGTAACTGTTCCACCTTCCTCCCTATTACGCTGGCTGGCCACCATGCGTATCCTTTTTCCCGGTCTAGACGGCTAAATCCAATGCGGGTGATGCCATGAATAATTGAATATGGCTAGATCCAAGGCGGGTAATGCCGTGTTAGGGGGCTATATCCCAGGCGGGTGATGCCATGAAGTATGGCTAGATCCAAAGCGGGTGATGCCGTGTAAATAACTGTATGTAATTCTATTTTTAGTTCATGAAAACTACTTTGTTGAAATTATCGAAATAATGTTGTATTAGCTACTCCACCTTTCCTACCTATTACGCTGACTGATCACCATGCGTATCCTTTTTCCCGGTCTTAGACGGCTAGATCCAAGGCGGGTGATGCCATGAGTAATTCGATATGGCTAGATCCAAGGCGGGTGATGCCGTGTTAGGGGGCTATACCCCAGGCGGGTGATGCCATGAATATGGCTAGATCCAAGGCGGGTGATGCCGTGTTATTTAGGCTAAACCCTAGGTGGTTGATGCCGTGTGTAATTTCGGCTAAGCCCTAGGTGGTTGATGCCGTGTGTAATTTAGGCTAAGCCCTAGGTGGTTGATGCCGTGTGTAATTTCGGCTAAGCCCTAGGTGGTTGATGCCGTGTGTAATTTAGGCTAAGCCCTAGGTGGTTGATGCCGTGTGTAATTTAGGCTAAGCCCTAGGTGGTTGATGCCGTGTGTTATTTAGGGTAAGCCCTAGGTGGTTGATGCCGTGTGTTATTTAGGCTAAGCCTTAGGTGGTTCATGCCGTTTTTTATGTAAAATATTTTTAGCGCAGAGAGCGCGCTGAATCAGAATGGCCGTGTGGGCGCAAAACCATCATTTGATTTCAATTTTGAGTTCGTTTATAATTTAAGGGTAGTTACGTTTTTATTTTGACTTATGTAGGTTTATTGAATTAATAGTTTTATTTTAGGGTAGTTGAGTATTTTATTTGACATGTGTTGATTTACTGAACTAAATTTGTATTTCCGTTTATTTAATTTAAAAGTAATTGTGATTTCCGTTTGTTTCATAATTAGGATTTATGTTTGATTTATGTAAAATATGATTGCTTCTGTTTGCTTTATTAGTAAGAATTTACTTTGATATGTCTAGAATTATTTAAAAGTCTAGTCTAAAGCGATGATTATTAAGTAGTTATTTTGATGTCTCCCGCCTTGCTAAATTAAATATTGTTATTTTTATTCTACCTCTCGCTACCAACCTCAGTTTGTATTTGTGTATAAAAGCCGTTGTATTGTGAAAGAGAGGACATTCTTGGTTCGCTTATCTTGGAATAAACACCCTGAACTGGAGTAAGGTATTTTCTTTATAACTTGTGCTCATATTTCCTGCCTGTTTTCTATTTACTGCGTAAATGTGTGTATAAGTATATTGGTGCAAACCAATATGTTGTGTGACTCTGACGACGACGGCCATGAAGCGCCGACATGTTCAATACAGATATATAAACTTAACTAGTTTTCCGCCCGCGGCTTCACCCGCGTCGAGTTCGGCTATATCGTGTTTCCAAGAGAACTCTTCAAAAGTCCGGGATAAAAACTATCCTATGTTCTTTCTCAAGGTCAACTCTATCTCTGTACCAAATTTCATTAAAATCAGTTCAGTGGTTTAGACGTGAAAGCGTAACAAACAGACAGACAGACAGAGTTACTTTCGCATTTATAATATTAGTAGGGATTTTCTTACGTGAAACAGAAAATCCTAATCCTAACTTCCTAACTAATATTATATTATAAATGTGAAAGTAAGATTGTTACCTTTTCACGCTGAACTGATCAGCCTGAAATTATGCATTTTGCCTTTCATCCCGAATAAAAGTACTGTTCCCAAGGAAAACAACAATAAGTTTCTTATGATAATTGATGGCGCCACGTGTCTTTCGAATAATTATTGAATTATACGGAGTGGAAGGGACACCGACGCGAAAACTGTTACGACGTATTGAGTTCATCATTTTGAGCCGCCCCACATACAAAATTTTCATGGTAACCGTTTTCGTGTCGGTGTCCCTTCCACCCCGTATTATTACAAGCAGAGTACATCCCGAAATGATTGTCAAATTCTAAATTAACGCAAGTGAGGCCGCGGGCAAAAGCTAGTTTTCCATAATTTCTTCCTTTGAATTCGTCGATCTGTAAGCAGTTTTGTTCTGTTCCAAAAATGTAAGCGGAATTGCAAGAAAGTGCACAACGGAATGGCTCTTGTTATTATGTCATAAGGACAACATGGTCCTAAAACTGTAACGGAATATAACAAGCCAAGAAAAACCGCACTCCACCCGTTCGGAAACTCAATATCGGGAATCGAAACTCATTTTCCATTTCCTCCTAAAATTAGTCCCTTGACCTTGAAAGTCATTCAAGCCGACCCATTACCATTTGTTATTGACCTCTGCGCTTCACACCATCCTAAGTACTTTATTTGACCCTAGGGGGACGAAAACTAAGAGGTAGGGGTATTTTTATATCGGTTACAACGTCCAATGTTACTTGACCCCTTCTAGCAAAAGTTTGGGAAAAAGATGGTAGGTCAAGGTGTGTTGGTGGATAATAGCGGAGGGTTGATAATATCACGTTTGGGAGAAAGTGTGCTTATATGAAGTCATTTGCACCGTTAGAATAATAATAAGTACGTAATGTATAGAAAATGTTGTTTCAGGGGAACACTTTCATTGGAGGAAACGATATGAATTTGAATTAGTGCGTTACAGCGAAGGATTGGAACTTAGAGCTGGAGTTTGTACTTCCGTTAGCTATAACCTAGGAATTTTCATGTCCCATATGAACTGTACAAAAAAAGGTTATTTCGGAACAAAAACACAAGACAAGGTACAAATAAAACGATGGTAGCTGCAAAAGTATAAACTGCAGCGCAGAAAGCGCGGTTTTCATAGACGAGGACCACATCATTAGTGCTGATACTACCTAGTATCACGTGATATTAGGTAAGATAATATAGCCAACGCAAGCTTGTCCAAATCTGCTTTATCTTTTCATAACTATTTTGGTATTGGCTTCCAGTCTAATCGGATGCAGCTGAGATCAAAATTTTACATGGAGTGGCTGCCTATCTGATTTCTGCAATCCAGTTACTGGATAACACGGTAAAACTGGTCAGACTCGGGCTTCTGACTAGCCGTCCCTGACAAAGATCGACAAACACAAGCTAACTTTTAAGGGTTCCGTAGTCAATAAACAAAGAACTCTTATAGTTGTCCGTCTGTCTGTCTGTGCGCAGCTTAGCTCAAAGACTCTTAGTACTAGAAAGCTGTAATTTGGCATGAATATACAGATTAGTTACGCCGACAAAGTGGTAAAATAAAATCTCGAAAAGTATTTTTTTAGGGTATCTCCAGTACCTATACGTAAAGTGGGGATTTTTTTTTCTCGCGTACCTACACCATAGTGTGGGATGTCGTTGGATAGGTCTTTAAAAATATTGCGAGTTTGTTCAAATAATTTTTCGATTAAGGGATTTGTTTGTGAAATATTAAACCTTAAAGTGGGGCGTTCGGAAGCAAATCGGACCGTAGGAAGTGTCCGCATATTTTGATGGGCAACTAACTACGGAACCCTATATTGTGCGTTGGCCGACATGCACTTGGCCAGTTTGTTTTTCTGATTTTACATTCATGTTTTACAAATAAATGATTGATTATTTGGCTGTATTTATATATCCTATAACACATAGCCTTAAAGAACATGAATCGCATAAACTATTTGTTCAATGCGGAATTTATAAGCTGTAGTGGGCGAAATTGTTTACCGATTCCGAGTAATAATATCGATACGATAATATCTTACCGTAGGTGTTAAAGGTTAAATCAGGAGTATTTTAAGCCAAAGTGATATAAGACGAGGCGATGAAGATGATGAAATACGATGATAATTATAAGCATTGTATTATTAATTTTGGAAGAATAGTGTTTTGAGTTCATATAACATGTTTTGGTAGTTCTCAGTCATCATCTGCCTAGCCTTTCCCCAACTATGTTGGGGTCGGCTTCTAGTCTAACCGGATGCAGCTGAATACCAGTATTTTACATGGAACGACTGCCTATCTGACCTCCACAACCCAGTTAGTACTGGATAATACGGTACACGTTGGTAAGAATGGTTGTCAGACTTTCGGGCCACTGACTACTTAAGTTCTGTGAAAGATCTGCAATTGACAGCCGGGACTAACGGTTTAAGGTCCTTTCTGAGGTAGACTGAAACCAAGGTATGTAATGGGTACCCATCCACGGACCAACCTAGACAAGCGCGGCTTAACCTGAAGATCGACCCTAGCGGCTGATATTATTTAGCCACGAGTTCCTCTCGTATGCACCTCAGTGAAAGAAAGAAAGAAATTAAAAAGTCGTATGAACCGGCAATAGGTCGTAAATTGCAACTTTTATAATGGTTATTTTTTTACATTTTTTTTGTATGTTTTTTTCCTTAAATTTTTTACATTTATTAACAGTGCAAGTAGTATAACACAACGAAATATTTTAAAAAAGTACAACTTGGTTAGTATCTAAATTGTCTCTGATAAACTGTAGTTATCATTAAAATTAAAATGTGAAATTAAAACTTTATTTTTTATTTTATGATCCTTTGTTGGTTTATTATAGTTCAACATACAACAATACGCCAGCCTCTGCCCACCCTAGTGATATTAACAGGCGGGATGTGAGTCTGACAGTGAGAAACAAAGCGAGCACCAAACGCTTGTTAAATCCAGGCTGCAAGCTTAGCCCTTTGTCCAAAAGTGCATCCTGTGTGTGCCTATGGTGAGATAGGTTTATCTAGGGGTTTAGGCCGAAAGGTAGAGATAAAGTTTAGGGAGTGAAAACCCTCATGAGATTGTGCTTAAACCAGATAGTTACAATAGGTCACCAAAGGTAGGAAGGAAAGGTAGGTTATCAAAGGTATAATAAAGCTAGGTAGCTTAGGTAGCTTATCAAAGGTATAGGTAATAAAGCTGTAGATCAATCTTCTGCATCACACCGCTAATTTCTTCTGTCGGTTAATTGCTGAAAATTAACACCAGCTTTACGGATATTGATGCTGCTTAAAACCTGCCCACTTAACAAATTAATTAAAAATATAATAAATACTTCTCTTCAAATAAGAACGCGACATTAACTTCGAATGCGTCAACATGATAAAACATTCAAATTAGAACATGTTCTTGGCTGAAAATTTGATCTAGATTTAAGACTAAACATTCAGCCAATTCATTTTGGTTTTTTGCAATTCGTTTCTTTACCAATTACAGTAGCAATCGGTGAGAATCTTTAAAAATCAGTTTGAAGAAACTTTGCTTAAAACTACGCTCACTTCGATCCGTGTAAAGGTTACCTTTATACAAAGTACGAAGATGAAGACCACTAAGAAAGAAAAGAAAAATAGCGATTCAATGAACCAACGATTCTGCCATTTATTTTTGCGGCTAACCAACCTGAGATGTCTCCCAGAAACGACTCAGAAATAAACATGTTACCTAGCCCCGATCACAAAATTCCGGAGGCAGGTAACATCAAAAATTTATTCAATAGCTATCCATAAGGCCGGGAGCTCACGAAATATATATTTTTCTATCATTTCATCGTAACTCAATACTTTTTGCCAACAAGCCCTATCCATTTATGCTAGTGTAAACATTTCTGTGTGCGTTGGCGTGTCTCTGTGTGTGTGTAGTGACGTGCAACAAGTTATATTATTATCGAACGAGTTTGTCTATGTGTGCGTGTGTGAAGAGAACATTCAACATAGAACTATATCTTTAGACGTTTGAGTTCAATTTTGAATGCGGTGTGGTTTTTCTAGTAGCATTGGTAAAGTTGAAACTGAGCTTTTCCCTAGTGGGAATAAGGTTTGAATTGACATGGTTTTGTTGAATGTATATGTTACTAAGGACGCTAGCTGTCTTTTGTAGTGGTCGATAGCATGACAGTCGGCTACAAATTCAACGTTTTGCAGCCAGTAAGCTTTTATTTGTAAACTAAATATTTTTCATGAAAACTGCGATGAGGTTGCAATGCTAACATTTCCATGTTGTTGGAGACTTATGTGACTACAATGTTTGTATTATGAAATGCATGTAAAAGGTGCATGCAGTAGTTTTAGCTTTGCTAGTTTTAGCTTTGCAGTCGTAGTGATATTGACGTCTGTCTTAAATTTCTTAGGAATTCGTCTTCATACAGCATGACCACTTTAAGTGTGCAAGTGTGTGTTCAAGGTGTTGCTTGTCAATAAAAAATGCATCCAAATGTTAAACTTGATAAGTTGGCTCAGGTGTACTTATTTTGTCGTGTGGTCAAAGTCGGACCTAACGCCGCCATCTTGTTTTTTCTAGTATTTTTTTAACCGTAAAAAAAAGATTTGTTCCATTAATTTTTTTTTTCACTTTGATATGAAACAGCATTTTTTTTAAATTTCTCGAAGAATTTCTATGAGAAGAATGTACTGAATAGATGATATGGTACATATTTTTAAGGCTTTTTTGTCTAGCAGCAATATTTATAGACCAAAACACAATGTATTACTATTTATTACTATCAAGGTGGATATATACAATGGCAGATCACATTAAGAAAAAATAAATATAAAACTGTTATTCTGTATAATTTGAGACCAAACTTTATCAAAATCTAAACAGTTTCTATTACAATACCGAATATCAATAACCTGCTACATTATCGCAATTTGTCGAGCATTTAGCAGTTCGTATTTTGTGGGTTCAGATTCAATTATTTATGTCGTTAGAACTACAGAGTCGAAATAAACCCTTCTTTATATTGTTGTTGGAATTATTTCAAAGTTATTAGAGAATATTATTAATAACTTACTTTTTATAGTTTTACGGAGGATAATAATATCAGAAGTGCCACTGCAAGACAAGGGCCTCTTCTAAAACAGAGAGATAAGCGTTTATCACCACGCTTCCTCAAGGCAGATTCGAGAATTCAGCCTTATATTAATTAAAAATCCACGTTTCCTCACAATGTTTTTTTTTCAATGCTTAGGTATTATCGGTTTATGAAACTGGGACAGTTCGGAATTATTTTCTCTGGGACAGCAAATGGCTCGTTAAAAAAAATCGCTAACACTTTTGTTCGCGACTGTACGTGTTCCGTAACGAGGTCGTAAAGTACCATCGCGCTATACAACTCGGGGGTAAGCAGGATATATCCGTCGAGAGCCAACTGTCTTGTTAGCTTGCAACCACGCTTGAAACGAGTGTTGCGGTGAAACATTGCCATTAAAAATTAGAACATAGTTGTTATCATATATTAAGGTTTTTGAGTCTAAATCTTCTACAATGTAGATTCTTATTTTGTTTCTCCATGCGCCATTTTTACATTTGTATCTACTGTGTTAATCCTATACTAATAAATGAGAAAATATGTATGTCGCATTCGGTCATTGGTATAGACTTAAAATGAATTGCAAGTACGCCAGTGGTGACAGTGGTGTCATGAGCCCTCACCACTGCGTATTTCTACAGAGCCCTGATGTTTTCAACTCAAGGCGAGAACGACATGGAGTATCAGATCGCAGCGGAGTGGAGACGTCCTGGAACTGTATCCCGATTCATTGTGGCCCGTGTTATTGTGTTAAAATTCAAGTATTGTAATTTCAAGTAATTTGTTAGTTTAATAGAAACAGTGTATCGCACTCAGTGTATTTTCATTGCACGAAACCCATCGTCTGCCCACATGATGAACGTGCCTAACGGAATAAATCCTGCCAACCCGACATGTATCTTTTCACGTTCTCGAAAACGGCTCCAACGATTTCGATGAAAATTGCAATATGCCCATTACGGTGGCGAAAAATCGATCTAGCTAGGTCTCGCAGAGCTCGGTCGCTCAGATACTACCAATGAAAACAGAGTCCACGATTAGGTGATAGTCAATAGGATAGAATAAATAAACAGCATGGCGAGGATTAAAACTAACGAGGGACAAGAGCAGGCAAAATAAGAAAGAGTTTCAGCATGAGGATGAAGACGATGTACATATGGGTTAAGATAATTAAGCAAGGTCATCATCTGCCTAGCCTTTTCCCAACTATCGGGTCGGCTTCCAGTCTAACCGGATGCAGCTGAATACCAGTATTTTACATAGAGCGACTGCCTATCTGACCTCCACAATCCAGTTAGTGCAAGGTAATACGATGCCCCTTGGTATGACTGGTTGTCAGACTTTCGGGCCGCTGACTACGATGATCGATCTTTAGATTAAACATCGCTTGCCTAGGTCGCTCTGTAAATGGGTGACCGCCCATTACATACCGAGTTTCCTCCGTGCCTCCGGGACTGGTCATCTCTTAGCTGCCACGGTTTATTTTAATTACTTTATTTTTAAATTGTTGGTTTAATCTTTTACTCTGCACGCTCTTAATGTGCACGTCTTTGAACATCGTTCTCACTTACTTAAATGTATAATCTCAACATGAATGATGTAACCAAGATTTTGTAACAATATTTTGATTTAAAAGGGTGTTCATGGAGTTTCTTGCCCATTCTTCTCCATAGAGATCTACGATTTGGAATGTGCAACTGCAGTACTTTCGCAAGTTATTATGCCTTGTGACTGTAACTGTAGCTTAGCGTTTTTTGTTTTTGACTTTCAAAAGTGCCTGTAAGGGTCTAATTGAAATAAATGCTTTGACTTTGACTTTGAAAGCACGTTAAACCGTTGTTCCCTACTGTCATTTGTAGATCTTTGACTGTCGTTACAGGTAATCAGAGGCCCGAAAGTCGGACAACCAGTCTTACCATTAATCATCCCACTAACAAGCAGAGAGGCTTTTGAAAAGAGCTTTTCATACACTCACTGGGTGTCAGCGGTAATATGGCTAAAAATATATAGGGCATACGCTCTGTAAAGTCTACGTAAGCTGCAGGAATTGAATGTGAGAACTAGGTCACAGAAACAGTCCGTTAAAGTTTACATTGCTGTAAAATCTGACGATGTACTGTATGAGAGAAAATAAATGGGGAATGAATTTGTTGCAAATTCAAGTACTTAATGTTAACTGAATTGCTTGAGGACTACATTGTACTCGATCATGAATAGCTTGTACTTTTAAAGTACTTAATAATTCCATGTGCTGGTAGAAAAAAGCTAAAGCTAGGAAAAGCTAGACATAAAGTTTAAATAAATGTGGAATAGGATGAAAGAATCTTATGAGGAAGCCTTTGTCGACAGACAAGCTGTTCCATACAAACATTCAGTTGCCGATCATTCAAATGTAAGTAGAATTGATTAAGTAAATAGGTAGGAATTTATTAATTGTAAGGATAGAAACAGCAATAAAGGCTATTCTATTTTATTTATTTA
Source organism: Eurois occulta (assembly GCA_950022335.1). Classification (NCBI taxonomy): domain Eukaryota; kingdom Metazoa; phylum Arthropoda; class Insecta; order Lepidoptera; family Noctuidae; genus Eurois; species Eurois occulta. The sequence goes on from OX465502.1 coordinate 11,326,693, forward strand.
TTAGGATGAGAGGTACGGCTTGGACGTACTTATCTACGAAATAAATCTACCTACTGGATGAAAGTCACTGACAAACAACGCAGTCTATATCACAGGGTCTAGAAACGTGCAATTGCTAAGGAACGATTTCCGTCGTCATTAAAATACGGGTTTAAAGGGACATCATTCCGAACTTTGAAAAAATCATTTTTTTTTTTCAAAATGTATGGAACAGCAGTTTTTTTTTATTACAGATGAAAAAGAATTATATGTATGTTGAGATTCGGAATGATGTACTGAACACGTGGGATCCGGTTCCGGTTATACGTCGATGTCCCTTCCACCCTGCTTGCTAATTGCTTTGTTTGAAAAACTCCGAAAACTGGAACATTTATACGAAAACATTGGTTTCCGTTCTTAACTCAAACCATCTTTCCCGGATACAGATCTTCTCATAACCCTCTCATAATTTTAAACCCTAATGCTCATAGCAAACAGTAAATGAAACACTTCACTCAATAGTGTTTTATATCCGACCTTATGATAAGCACCTGATAATCTAGCTAGACCATGGCATACTGCTGTTCGGTACGGAAATTAACACGACCACACAGATGCACAGAACACACATAACATTTTGTGGCTAGATAGTAGAAAACTACATACAGACAAACTAGTAAACTGAATGATCATAGCATAATCGGGTAATAAAGGGTGCAATTAGACCCTTAACGAAGCTGAAAGGCACTTGTTCTCCCCGTCATTGCGATTTTTTTTCCTCGAATAGACTTTGGAACCTTCTAGTTATATATTGGGGGTCAAAGTTCCAACTTTTACACAAGTTTTTTCTAAATACAAGTTATTAATGTTATAACTTTACTTCAAATACCTCCACGATCCCCATACTATTCAATGCATCCATCAGCACAATGCTTTGAGTGCGTTACATTGAGTTCAACCGCAAAAGAAAAGTCGTTTACCAGCAATATTTTTTTAGTAGAGTTACTTAGTTTGATGTACAGAATGCTTGGTTGACGGCTTGTGAAGGGTCCGTTTACACCTTGTGTAGATCCCAGTGCTGGAACAAGGGATTCCCTACGAGAGGGCGCGGGTCCAGCACGTGGAGACAGTGTGTGCTGGTGCATGTCTCTTCATGTCTACGTAGTTTTGGTTCTAGGACATGCTACAATCCGCACGTTTGTTGACCGAATAAACAATACTTTTAAGACCGCAAAAGAATGGTGTGACAGTTCTGCTATCCCCCAACTTATTTACCTATAGGAAAATTTTTGTAATATATCATATCGTATATAAACTGTTCAAGAGCGATTTCTTGAACAGTTTTAGTTGACTATAACCGGAATAGTGGCTAGTGTTCATCCTGGTAACTACTTAAAGAAGATAAACAATTAGAAGGTATAATTTCCTGCATAGTTCTTGTCCACCACACATTGGAAGAAATATAATGAGAAAACCATCATTTATTTAAACAAAATACCTACAGGATAAACGTATGCAATTAACTAAACGAATTACCCCAGTAGATCAACTCACAACTACTAACTGAATTGCGAGCATCCAATTAAAAATGAGCACTAATTATGCTCGAGCTGAAGCGGACGCATTACCGAATTACATTTTAATTTTTCAACTAACTTGTTTCCGTGTTTTTCTAGGAGAATAAATTATAAACGCTGTTTATTTTGTCGAGGAATTTTAGGTTATACACACCGTGGGCCCAATGAGATTTAACATCTGTAAAAATTACGAATTTCCGTACAAAGTTTCATCCCTTATTTACCCCTTTTATGATGATGGGAATGAATTCTTTAGTACTCTTTTTGGAACTTACATCCATCAACGGATGATTCTGCCCGTCAGTCTGAACAACTTTCTGATACGTAATTCATCTTCTTTTACTCTTCTTCTTGTGCGAAACTCCAATCAAATGTAACTATGGGGCGCTAGTCAGTTTCATACTTTTTACTTTCTATACCTATTTTTGGGATGTATCTTTTGAAGTTACCTGTAATCTGTGTCTTAGAAAATTATAGTGTCAAAATAAGTCTCTAATTGAACCAAATCTGTTCAGGAATTGATAAAATTCAAGGTTTTGAGTCCCAATAAAAAAAAACCAACGAGCTGGATGCGAAAATGTCACTTTTTGTTCCTGACCTCCTCACTTATCCGGTCAACACCATTTAACAACTTCATGTACCTTACTAATAAAATTGTCTCTAAGATATCCTCTGTCTAATCGTACATTCCTCAATGTATCCTTTAACTACGAACACGTCTTATTATATGTTCCCTCTTTTTTGTAAAAAGGTTCTTACAAAAGTTTTACGCCACTTAAAAATAGCACATTGAAACTCCAGAAATCTGAAAGGCATTCGTACCTTACTTCACAGCAGGGTCAAGTGCAAGTACCCCTGTCTCCCGTCTGATGACCCCAATGGTTCAGTAACGATCTAGCCATCCCTTTCCATATTAAACAAGACGTATATCTCCATCTCTGTCTTGTGTCAACTTGTCAGTACACACTTAGGTTTGAATGGGCGTAATCGCGGTTTTTTTAATTTTTTTTTTAGTTTTTTTCGTGTTCTGCGTATGTTTGGGTCCGTCTGTGGTGTTGAAGAGGTGATAAAATGCTTTTTATGTAACCAATATGGTGTTATGCGGGTAGAATGAGGCTGGATGTCGAATGCTATTATGTAGGGGTATTTTTGAAGTCAAGTCGGGTACATGTTGGCTCATATTTGTAACACTGCCTATTGATTATTGACCAAAGACATTAAAATATGCTTCGTAATCAAGATAGTAAATCTATGCTTACGAGAAAAAAACTTAATCTACTTGTAAGCGAGGTAACTGGGTGCTGATACAAGTGTAACATGACAAACTTGGAAATAAAGTCATCTTCAGGCGCCACTGAGACATTTGATGATTTCTTATTTATTTATTTATTTATGTACACACAGATACTTAACAGGACATTATATTAACATAGAAGAGCACAAAGGTACTGCTTATTTTATAAGAAATTTCTTCCAGCAGACCTGCGAGAGGAAAGATGATAAAAAAAGAAAGAAAGAAAAAAAGAAAAGAAAAGAAAAAATGAAAAATGAAATGAAATGAGAGATGATGATGATGTTATATTTCTTCCTCTAGCAACTCTATAGTTTAAGATACTATAGAGTTCTATAGTATCTTAAATATCTTTGCATAAGCTCCTCGAATATTTGAATTGAAAGCCACATCAAAATTCGTGTAGTTTCCTTTAACAACGTATCCAGCAGAAATGAAAGAACCTCTTAATTCCAAAAGGGCATAAATACCAACAACTTAATCCAGTGTTACAAATTATTACGTTAGCGTCACTCCCTTTTATAAACAAAGTCATTTCCCGCTCCGCTACGGGAATTAGAGGGCCAGGTTAGCCACCACATAGATTACGTACAGAAGTACCAAATTATCGTTGGAACTCCGATAAAACGAAAAGTTCAATCGATCCCAAGGTATGTTTAGTTGAAGGGCTTGCGTAAGTAAGGTATCTGTGACCACCATTTTTCTACAGCAGTCTGTGGCACCCCATCTTATATCGTATATTATTACTCTTCCTATAATAATAAATAGTTTCATCAAACCAACCCAAACGAAGCTTCAAAAGCTTTAATGATATAAATTATCCTTTTTCCTGCCAATCATGCATAACCCTCCGTACTATTCGGGATAAATAAATGAGGTCCATTTTTTTTTTAATTCATTTAATTTATAATATTTTTTTGGAAAGAAAAAACTCAGTTCACAAAAACTCTGTGTCGCAGTCATTAACGCCCACCTCCAAATAGTCTCGACAAGCAAAAATAAAAACTAAAACTAAAAATGAAAACTAAATATAAAAAAACCAACAAATAAATAAAATTGAAGTGTCTGTTTGTAATTTAAAATAACATCTTTTTACTTAATGCATATAAAAATAAACACGGTACTTTAAAAAAACCTTTTTTATTACCTATTATTTTTGTATTTTTGTTCTCCGAAACGGCTAGACTGATTTTGGCGGGACTTTTACTGGCAGATAGCTGATGTTATAAGGAGTAACATAAGCTATTTTTATTTTAGAAAAAGGATTTGGGCAGACAAAGCTTGCGGGCAATAGCTAGTTATAAATGAACAAGAAGAAGCATCTGTAAAAAATCGCTGGGGACTCAATAATGCTTCTTTACCTAAATTCTGAACATTGCACTAGTTCAACCTTCTGATCATATATTCCTGTATCTATAACGTTCCACATCGAGTATAAGGTATCGCTATAGCGCAGAAACTTTTAGCTTACACGCGAAACTTACGTCATGCCAAGCACCTTGGGGGCGGGTTTCACTACTACCCCTTAAACTGATCATTTGATCGAAAACTCTGTTTTTAATCTGATTTGGTTGCAGTGATAGCCCATTGTTGTGACCGTTGCACTGCCAAGTCAGCCGAGGAGCGCCAGGTAAGGCACCAACCACACGAAAAGAGAGTTGATCTGATTTGATTAAAAATGGTCTTTATAAATAAGTAAGAAACATAGCACTGCAGGCCAAATTCAAAGTGGTTAAACTAAGTAACCCAGAAAACTGTCAAGCCCAAACTGTGATTGGGCCAGACAATATCGCGACAGGCTCAACCGAAAATCGCGTGACCAGCTAGACTCCTATCGCAAAGACTGACCCATATTCGCAGAAAAAAGGTGTTTTTTTCAAAAGAAAGAAATGCTTTTTACCCGCAGTGGCACAATACAGGCAAGGTATTAATATAAGATCTTATAGTTAGCAGTGCTCAGAAATCACACTAACAGTTGAGGTGTCAAATTATCATTACGAAACGTTTCCTTTACAAAAAATGAACGTAATACACTTAACGGCAGTTAACTGATCCCGTTTATCCGCGCGGTGTGACCCCCCATATTTTAGTTGTAGGCCATCCATCAACCGCGAGGGGAAATGTTTTGCCGAATGCTTTCCTTCCTGGACCTGCTATCAAAGTGCTGTTAATAACCGGTGCTAATATCCTACGATTGTGTAATATGTACAACTTGCAAAAATGGTTTGGGCTTTAGGTGGGGAAAAATAAAGGCTCTATTCTGTTGGGAAAGTGTAGACATTTAGGTTTAATTTCAAGAGAGTTTTATTAGCAATCTTAGATAATCTGTTGAAACACGTTTTAAGAATGAAGTATTGCAGTTACAATAACTCCAACTAAGCTTAAATAATTATTGTCAGGCTCAAACCACAGAAATTAATCAGCAAATCAAGAGGGTTGACAGCGGGTCAGATGTATGTACCTGGTGCCTTTACTGCATATGAGTTTTTTAACTGCCTTGGTTAAAATTATCATTAACACTAGAAACGGGATATTTACCATGTTAACTGTTTGTTTGTTTGTTTACTGCATCCCTTTACTTTATGGTGTACAATGCATTTAAAGCAACAACAGATCGATATATTTTTACTGCAGCGACTGCATTCAATGGCTTTCTATGGTGTTTTTTTTTTATATTTTTTTTTAGCTTTGTTGTGCTGCTCTTTTTTGTGCACGCAATTTTGGCTCAACTTTGGCCGAATAACTAGGTTGAGTACCTTATAACCTGTACCTCTACCTAGCTACCTACACTATAGCTAAATGGCGTGAATAATCAACGTTGTTAGGAACATTTAGCAAGTACGAGCCATGTAGGCGATGCACAAAATTGGTCAAATTGACCTCTATAATGAGATCCGTGACCGTTGTACTAGCGCTAACACGAATGCTATGAAAATTATTTTATAAATAGGGAACGACCAGAGGATACCATAATGTCCATCTTCTCTGCCCAGCCTTTATCTACCTACTGTGTTGTTGTCGGCTTCCAGTCTAATCGGATGCAGCTATATCAGTACTTTAGATGGAGCGACTGCCTATCTGACCTCCACAACCCAGTTAGTCACCCAAGTCATTATTTAAAGTGGTACGGATCGACTCGACAGAGAAAGTACAGCAGCTAGCTCTGTCAAACTTGAATGAGGATTTTCAGTCACTATTTCCTTCACTTTTGCGATGTTAACTTCAGTTGAAGACTTTGATGGCCTACCAGAGTGAGGCAAATCTTCCATCACATCTCGACCGCTGTTGAAAGCTTTGCACCATTCATAGGTACATGTCGATTCACCGTAAACCGTCTGTAACATTTCCAAGGACTTCGAAAATCGAAATTCCATTGGCGATGCAAAATTTAAGACAAACTCTTTTCAAAAATTCGAATTTCTAAATTCGCAATACCCAATAGATACCACTCAAACTTCGCGCTAAAATGGAAATCAGTTGTGCCAATCTAAAACACAAAATTGAATTTTGAAACAAACAAATCATCCATTCCCGATACTTTTTTGACTGAATGTTTGTTCAGGAAAATATGTTATCCAAGTACATTTTATAAATTGGTCAACTATTACTCGTAACTAGTTAAGCCTTGATAGTTTTCCTTTTAACTACCACCGTGAAAAATTAGAACTTTAAGACTTAATAGTTCACAAACGAATCCCTTAATCTAAAAATTATTTGAACCAACTCACAAATTAACTCATCTGTATATTCATCATTACAGCTTTCTAGTACCTTAGTGGTCTTTGAGCTAAGCTGCGGATAGACAGACGGTCATGGCGAAACTATATAAGGGTTCTTATTGATTACGGAACCCTTAAAACCAAATCATAATATTATATGATCTATGATCATAGTCAACGTCTCGGGGTCCAGATATAAATGTGTGACATAACTAGAACGTCTTCAAATAGGTAGATGATTCATCTGATGGCCAATGACCTGGTATCCCTAGTCTCCAGTCGCCTCTTATCTGACTCATAGTAAGAATTTGTATGGTTTAGTATTCTGTTATACTTTTATTTATGAAAGGAAGTTATATAATACCGAGTTTGAATGAAAAATATTGTATAAAACCAACAATTACCCATTTTAGATCCACAATTCAAAATGGAAATCTCTAATCCCACAAAACTGACAGTGCCGCCGAAAACTACCAGTTTAAATGACAGGCTAATCCATCTAACGCGCCTCTCTTTTGTAAATATGACACGGCCCCAATATTGAAACAACAGAAAATACCAGAAGATTCAGTACAATAAAATACAATAAAGAGGAATGGAAAGAAATCACGAGTGTTGCCGAGCTGTTCCACCTCGCAAAAGACAACTCAAATATTCCGAGTTGATGGCCAACCTTCAATAACTGGAGAAGCACCAGAATAAAAAGAAGTAGTTGTAGGAGATGCGTTAGTAAAAAAACAGTCGACCAACAAAAGATAGCAGGAAATACAGGTTAAGAATCGCAAAGAGTATGGTAAAAAAGTGAGACGGGGTCTTTACTCGGCTTTGAAACAAGACTGCTAATGGTGATGATGATAATTGATGAGTATGGAGGAACGGCCCCTGGAGGAATGTAGGTATTCAAATATATTAAAATTATAGTAAAACAAAAGATGATGTAATGTCACTCAAAACATTTATTAATGATGCGAAAGATTCAACAATAAATAGATAAATTAACAAAGAGTAATATAGAAAACAGAAAACTTTATTCACTAAAACAACTTATCAAGAATGAAGTTGAATAAAAAAGACAAGACTTTATACAGCATAAAGAAATAAAATGCAAAAACAGCATATGTAAATATCTTTAAAAAGAATTGCTTCTTCTTAGCATATTCAGTTCTCAATAATCCATCATTTAGTATGTATTTCCTAAGACTTAAGCCCCATAATATCATGTATTCGCGCCAGTCTATTTTGTTGACGTCAAAATTGAATATTTCTTGATCAGTTCTGGATAGACTGTCGTATAGTGCTTCAGTGTTCTTGTCAACAAAGTTGAAATTATTACAGGTGAAGTATGAGAACGTAGTCATTAACTTGTAGGTTTTGGTGTAAAGTTTAACGAATCTGAAAATGAAAGATGGAAAATGATAAAACAACCGGCCAAGTGCGAGTTGGACTCGCGCATAAAGGGTTACCACCGTAGTAGGGGAGCCCATAAATACACATTCAGTGAAAATTTCAACTGTTTACCTATTACTGATCATGAGATACAGCCCGCTGACAGACAGATGGACGGACGGACGGATTGACGGACAGCGGAGGCTTAGTAATAGGGTCCCGTTGGTTACCCTTCTGGTACGGAACCCTGGGAAAATCATTGTTTGAAAAGAGTATCCACGAACGTGATACGCATGAACTGATTAAGAAAACAATTATAGATATATATACTTATAGATTTTTGGCAATAGATTCGAATAAGTCAGTTATGGAACTGATTCTGTATTAATAAAGGGATTAAAATTTGTTGTATAACAGCCATAGGCGTTGGCAACAAAGTCTGGTAGTAGGCGTCACTAGTAGCACCAGAAACCATAAAATCACAACAACAAAAAAACATAGCAACGTAGCAAACATAGTCTTTGTGGCATGCCTGTGCAAAGATTGCGTTCAAATACCAGAGAGTCAATATGATAAATACTGGCAGTTGCTTTCAAAACCTCTCTTATTTCTACATCTACTTTCATCGGGATCGACATAAGGTTTTTGGTAGCATACTACATTGTCAGCTGGGCTATGGCTGACATTCATCATTCTCTTGCCCTTATCCCAAATATTACTCGTCATCTCATCAGAGACCTCCATTCTTGCCATATCATCCTTTACACAGTCCATCCATCGTTTCTTAGCTCTTCCTCTACTCTTATATCCATTCAAACTCATACTCAAAACTTACCTCACGAAAATTTTCCTCATATTTAAGCTATGGGCTATGGTTACCGAAAACCTGTTTTTTTATGTCATCATAACTTCGAAAATACTAATATATGAACTTAGTTAAAATCAAAATCAAAATCAAAGCATTTATTTCAAGTAGGCCCGTTACAGGCACTTTTGAACTGTCGAAACAAAGACAACAATGAAATTTAGCTACAGTCCCAGTCACAAGGCATAAAAACTGTGAAAGTACTGTAGTTGCCCATTCCCTAACGTAGATCTCTATGGAGAAGAACGGGCAAGAAACTCCATGGACACTCTTTTAAATCAGAATATTTTTACAAAAACTTGGTTACATCATTCATGTTTAGATGGTACATTATGTGAGAGCGATGTAGCAAGATGTGCACGTTAAAAGTGTCCATAGTAAAAACAAGGAAAAGAACAATTCAAAAAAAATAAAATAATTAATTCAAATAAGCCGTGGCAACCAAGAGATGACCAGTCACTTATTACAAACTAATGTTCTACTTGAGAGACCTATCCTATGGTATATAGCAGCTTGCTATAGAAGGATGGGCTAGTCAGGTCTCATACATTAGATTCCCATTCTCCTTTTCGACTTTTCCATCATTGTTATCACTGATAGAATGGCCTTCAGTTTTCCAACTATGAGGAGTTTCTCTTACCGTCTCTCTTTTCCAATAAGAAGGCAAACTCCATCAATGATGTACGCAGGTATCAGATGCAGCAACCAGGTCTGGATCCAGAACATGAAAGGGCTGCTTGTTCTCACATAGAGACTGTACGCCACAGCTGCCGTTGGTGGATAGTTCGCTACAGTATCATTCCTCAATATAGTTAAGAGTTCACCTGCAAAAAATATAAAATTCTAGCTTTTGCCCGCGGCTTCGCCCGCGTGATATCGAAAAATATCCGAAGGGAACGTACTACTGGGATTAAAAAGTAACCTATAGTTAATCCAGGATATGGTAACAAAAATAGTTACATACCTTCACCCCCCTTTTTAACCTTTCTGGAGTAGAATTAGCAAAAACGCTGAGACACGTATAAATCAATTTGCAATCGTCAGCCTGAAAACATAATTTTAAGATCCTAACTTCAAAACTGACGGACTTTCATTTAAACTTCCATCCCCTATTTTACCCCTTTAGAGGTGGAAGTCACAAAAATCCTTTCTTAGTGGATACTTAATCTTCACATAAAACGCACCCTCCAAATTTCATGTCTCTTGACCAGCGGTTTGGGCTTTGTGTTGATATATCGCCCAGTCAGTCAGAGTCCGTAATTCTCTGTATTTCTTCAATATTTTTATTTTTTGGGCCTTATGCTTTTCTGCCGACGTCATCACACAAAATCTTTTATCCCCTATTTTTACCCCCTTTAGAGTAAAATTTTTAGAAACTTTGAACGTCGTATTTATTTAAATCTAATCAAAAGCCTAAAAAATAAGATTCAAGCTTCTAGCTTTAAAAATGACGTAATTTCCATACAAACTTTCATCCCCTATATCAAGCCCTTACAGCCCTTTTTTCGCATTAAAAAGTAGCCTATGTCCTTTCTCAGGCTTTAGACTATCTCTGTTCCAAATTTTATTTAAATCGGTTCAATATTTTAGGCGTGATAGCGTAACACATAGACAGACAGAGTTACTTTCGCATTTATTATTAGTAAGGAAGTAAGGAGTCGAGGTCCCCCACTGTACGACTAGGTGTTCCTATTAGGTATTGTCCTGTTAGGAATTTATCTCAACATACTAAAACGTGGAATATAAAAGTGCCTATAGATATTGTCACTGCTGGGAGGTAGCCATCTTTTTAAAACACTCTCAAGTAGACCGGTATTCACCATACATGCTTAAGTTTGCCCTGTTTCATGGAATTTTTGTTTATAGGGCAATTCTAGGGACCACAATGGGCTGATTATGTATGCTGTTACTTACCCCAGCTTGCCCGATTTCTCGTAGACAGAGTTATGGTATAGACCTTCGGCTTCGTCTCGCCAGCAGTCCATCTCTTGGCTGTCTCCCATCCTGCAGCTATGGTTGCATTATTGACATAGTCAACGGGTACAAAATCCACGCGAACCTTGTCATCAATAAATAGTGTATGTATCACACCCAAGCCTGCGCCTAGACCCAGCTGAAAATAAAAGCAGGTAGTTTTCTGGTTGTAATGTTAAAAAAAGCTCAAACTAGTTTCATGTGCATCTGGATTGAGGGTACAGTCTTTAAATCCTTGCGAAACGAAATAAGACATAAAGGGATATTAGTAAAAAACTTATAGAGATGAATTTCTTAAACGTGAATTAAAACTATTATGATTAAATAACTGGGGCCCTGACGCGTGCGTGAAGTGGCATAGCCTAAGTCTCAGAAAGTACTATCTCTGGGTTAATCATTTTTATTTAAGGAATTAGTAAGATATGCTTAAATATTTTAAGAAATTCCCAAATCTGTAGAATATGACATTACAGATTTATGGCGGTAAATTCATTAATCTCTTTACTGAGGAAAGTGCAAAACATGAATTTATCTGAAAAAATACATTTTACAGCGATGCGGACGAATTTTTGGATGCCCTGTAACCCTTTTATACTTGTACATATTTATTTCTATTATCATTTTACTTAGATACCTTTAAATAACACAAAAATAATGACACAAAAGTTAATTGTTAAAAAGTGAGCCCAATATTTTCGGCTGTATTGACTAGGCTCAAACCTCATAGATTAACGCAAATTGGAATAAGTTTTTTTTACTATTTTTCTTTTAAAATTTAACAAATCGTCCGTTCTTCTAAATTGGTACTTTAGTAGAATTTTTTTTTATTTTTACAGGAGGAAATTTTGTAGAGTGGATATGATTTTGTTACTTTTTTGACTGATCAGTATGTACCCTCATACGAGCTATTTTTAACGACTAAGTAAATATTTGTTGTTTGAACTGTAGAAAGCGTTGTGATTTGTGTGGTTCAAAAATTTAAGTGTTTCCGTTTTGTGACATTGAAGTAGGTATCTAGATCACTTTTATATCTTCTGGAAAAGGCTAGGCATGTGATGATGTATGAATTCTGTTAATATTTCAGTATGGTTTCCACTTGTAGACAGATATTAATCTTCCTTACACCAGAAGCCCCATATATATTGGATACATCAATCCATCCTGGCTGCGGTTCTCGTGCAGAATGTAATACTGTAACAAAATATTTCACGAATATGTAATGATTTGGGCTGGGCTATCTTAATATTGACATGTGATGAGGATGAACGAAATGTGAAGAGGAAGAGATAGAGACCAAAAAAAGAAGGATAAATTGTGAGGAATGATGTGAAAGAATAATGAGTGAATGGAAGATTGACAGGGGAGAATATATAAAAAACCTGTTGCGCCAACCCTAAGTAACATGTAGCAAAGGCAAGAAGAAGATAATGATGATATAATGCTACACAGTGTAACAGATGAACCACTGATTGGGTCCCATTAAATGCTAGGCAGCGGGTGACCAAGAGGTATTAGAAGGACGATTTTGTTTCCTGCAGAACGTAATGGCCCACGATAGCAGGAGATAGTCGTGTGGTGAAAAGGAATAGAGAGGCTTTTGCCCAGCAGTGGGAGGACCCAGGAAAAATAGATGGATTATGATTTAAACGTGAAATTTGAAGTTTTGAAGCAAATATACCGCCTTGTGGTTAAAACTCACCAACAGCAGGTCTAACAACGCATATGGGGAGTTCTTCGCTCATGGTTCTGACCATTTCTTCCGCCACGGCCTTTGAAAATGAATAGTTGTTTAGCCAGTTTTTGATTAAGCTGAAAACAAATGGAATGTCATCTAAGTATCATATTATTCTCTAATAAACAAAATGTGAGTTGAAAAAAATTTATCCTGCAAACTTGTATTGAACACCCATTTGACAGTCACATTTATTTAATCGAAATCCGTTCAGCTTTACGTAAAAAAGGAAGAAATGAACATACTGTCTTTTGCATTCATGATATTAGTATACATGGCGAATATTTAGCGAAATAATTTAATAGCGAAAAATACTGAAAGGAGTCTCGAGCCCGATTTTGATGAAAACTAAAACTGTATCATTAGATTTTTTTTAAATCAATATTCCTAGCTAGGAATCGAACAGAACAGAAAAAAAAACACCATGTATTATTAGACTATTCGATACTATCGCAATTATGGATCAAATTCTGGGAAATAATGACATGAATGGTGTAATAATACAGTGTTTTTAGGGTTCCGTAGCCAAATGGCAAAAACCGGAACGCTTATGGATTCGTCATGTCTGTCTGTCTGTCCGTCCGGATGTCACAGCCACTTTTTTCTGAAACTATAGGAACTATACTGTTGAAACTTGGTAAGTAGATGTATTCTGTGAACCGCATTAAGATTTTCACACAAAAATAGAAAAAAAAAAACAATAAATTTTGGGGGTTCCCCATACTTAGAACTGAAACTCAAAATTTTGTTTTCATCAGACCCATACGTGTGGGGTATCTATGGATAGGTCTTTAAATATGATATTGGGGTTTCTCGTATCATTTTTTTTTCAAAACTTAACAGTTTGCGCGAGAGACTCTTCCAAAGTGGTAAAATAAGAGAATTATAAAACTAAAAAGAATATTTGATGTGTTCTTGGCTGGTTTTAAAAATCTAATGATGCAGTTTTAGTTTTCATCAATATCGGGCTCTAGACTCCTTTAAGCATTTTTCGCTATTCCTCATAGTTTCGGGATTGGCTATCCACGCCCACTTGGAAAAATCACTCTGTATATTACCGCTTACCCGGGTGTAATGGCGTCCAGTCTGGTCTCATCAAGCGACTCAGCTAGTCTGATCATCATCTCCGGTTCCACCGGACTCTCGTAGAAGTCTTCTAATACTTCATTATTGAACCGATGGGTGCAAGCATGAGAGAATGCCGTTGAAACATGAACGTAGGATCTATGAAAGATAAGGATATTTCTATATTTTTAATCAGTATTTTTTCTTAATTAAAATTATTATTAGAATAGCAAGAAAAAATAAATCTGTAAAGGTTTTCTACCACAATAACAATAAAATTGAAACGCATTTAAAGTATTTAATAAATAAAACCGTTTACAGACACTTTAAATTGTCCAAGAATCGTAGAAGCAAGGAACTCCAACAACAATATTTAACATAATTATTGTCTTGCAACTGATTGTCTAACCTCCAAATGCTTGCTTGACCTGGGAATTCAAGAACCCCTTTTTTTTTTTTTTTTTTTTGGGGGGTGTGAAATCATCAAATGACTCCTCCCGCTCTGGGCGGAGCGGAAGGGAGTGTCAGACTCTTACTGACTAAAAAACACCCATGTTCCTTCATTGGCCCTTTATGTTCCAGGGCCGCGGTATCTCTTTCGAACAGTCCCGCAGCCCTGGCAGGCACCGGCCCTTGCGGGCCCCTCCCGTTTGCTGACAACTCTTTGAGGCGCGCGTGGAACACGAACGCGCCGTCGACACGGCCTGCCCGTCGTCATACGACAGACGGACGGCGAGCTAGCCCATTACTCGCCGTCCACAGGCCCGCGCCTACGGTGGCCGAGAGCCATCACGGCGTGGCCCCCAACGCCCGGTGCTTCTCCCGCGGCGGCTGGGACGTGAGGAGGTTCTCTCCCTCTCACGTTCCGCCGCCTCCTTCGCTAGCATGACTGCTTCGCAGAAGGAGGCGACGGCTTCCCATTCCCTCTCGCCCCGGACCATGGCTTGAACCAGGGCCGGGCGCGAGAGGTCGCCGCCGCCAATCGCCGCTACGAGGACACGGCGGTGCTCCTCCCAAGCGGAGCAGACCTCGACGGTGTGCTCCACCGTGTCCTCCGGTCGATCCTCGCAATTGTAGCACCAGGGCGTTTCCTCCCGCCCGATTCGGTGCAGGTACCTCCCGAAGCACCCATGTCCGGTGAGGACCTGCGTCAGGCGGAAGGTGAGGGCGCCGTGGCGATTCAAGAACCCCTCGGTCAGCAGTCGCGCTTATAACCAAAGATTATCAGGGTAGTCATGAATACAAATCATGTATAGAAGTAACTTACTTAAGGTTTTTACAAGCCTTGCCGAGGAGCAGCGCTTCTCTGGTACCTCGTACGTTGATCATGGTTGTCATATAGAGCGGGTCGTCCAACCTTGTTGTCGCAGCCATATGGAATATTATGTTCACCTGTCCAAGCAAAATGTACCTATTAGTTATCTATTGACTTTTACTATTGATGTTCGATGTTCCACACATTCGCACGAAGCGCTTTGCTACATCGTTTATTATGCGCACAGCCAAGGAGTGGAATTCCCTGCCTTCGTCGGTGTTCCCAAGTTCATATGACCCCAATCTATTTAAGTCGCGAGTTAATAGGCTTCTTTTGGGTTAGCTCGTTCCATCGTCGACCTCATCTCTGTCCTCAGGACTAGATTGAGGTCAAGAGTAGGCCCATCAAACATAAAACAAAAAATGATTTCGCCCGGTAGGAAATTATATCACGGAATGTAAAAAGGTAACGTACAAAAGAAGTGGCACTACGAAAGCTCTTGCGGCCTTCCATCACCTCTTTTAGAATGTATTATTTTAATCCTACTTCATTGTGAGCAAGAGAGCTGGTACGTCCTGTATAGCTGCATCTGTTTCCCAAACTGAAGTAAGATTAAAGTAATGCTGCTATAAGAGGTGGTGTTCAGACTGACCAGATGATTGAAAAGTCAGACAAACTAAGGCAGTCACTGAAACCTTGCTTACGGACGAAACTTTTTCACTACAGCTTCATGTGCGAATCGTATAATTATCACTTGCTTCGGTGAAGGAAAACATCGTCATGCAAAGCCTAGTTATAGATCCATGGGCGGAATTCAAAATCAAAAATAAAAATATTTTTATTTCACATAGGCATACATGGGCACTTATGAAACGTCGACAAAAAGGTGCAATTAAAACTCAGACATCAGTAACCCATAAAGAAGAAAACTTCAGCCTAAATTCTAATCTAAATTCTAATGTGAATTCTAATGTGGGGGCGAAGTTTGGTTCTGTTGACTGTTGTTAGTATTTTAGAATATTTTGACATTTGAATTAATTTTGACGATGACATTTTGTTCTTCTACTTATTTAATTTAATTGATGTTCGAAGTGCTTGTGCTGTACCTATATTATATGCAAATTTATTTTATTTTAATCGTAAATTTTATTATTTGCTATGTACATTATATACAGACTACAAATAGAACTAAAATAAATATAAAAAGAAGACTAAAATAAAATAAAGTACCTATATATAATTACAACGACGACAATAGGACACGTCTTAGGCGTCAAAGTACTCCTCCGCATCGCTATCATCTGGAAACGTGCCCAGAAGATTGGCAGCATTGCCACGTTGAATGGCAATGCTAATTCTTTGCCCAAAGAAAGAGCCAGCCCTCTGGTCACGCGAAGTGTCGACCAGTCGGCGAGAGATTTCCTTGAAAAGGAGACGCGCACTCGGGCCCCATGACCCGAGCGTTTCGACCCCAAACGGCTCAAAACTGTAGTTACCAATAAGGTTACAGTATTTGCGCCGCATGAGGATCTCAGCAGCCGCAGCAGCAGCGCCCGCACAGCCCGCGGAGCTTGAAACGTGAGATGGCGCAAGGGTGTCGACACAAGTTGCGTCCCACACCAAAGGCCTACCCACCTTCCAAGGCACCAACGTCATGCCGTCTGGTCTCTTCCCATCGTCACGTACCAAGCCGTTTGGTTCTAAAACCGCTGGTACGCCAGCGCTGGCAAGAGCTCGTCGAATCATGTCGTTAATGCTGGCGTGCCGTGCAATGCGACCTGCGCTCCTGTAGCAGGACAGGCCATGGTGTCCGAGGCTGTCGACAGCTTCACCGCAATGACACCGATGCGGAGCAACACAAGGTGCGCCTAAGCGTAGACTCGTAAAAAAAATTATTTTCTTTTTTTTATATGTTTAATAATTAATAGTTACAATTAATTAAACAATTGATCAATGTTATTATAATACATATTTGTACGCCGTAAAGGTAAAACATGACTGTGATTCTTTTTGTAATGTACTTAATATCTTGCATGCTTTGTGTGTGCATACTCATGTTTCTGACAAATAAATGAACTCTGAACTCTAAATAATGAGTTACTGTGCAAAATACTTAAATAGTAGCTTCAATCAAACCTGATCAGCAAGAGTGTTCCAGTTTTGATCGCTCAGCCCGAGTTTAAGTCTTCCTACATCTCCAGATACAGGTATGATCTTCTCTGCGAAGTCTGGCTGCTGCTCCCGGATTTTGTCGAATAACTAAATTAAAATTATTTATATGTTAATAATGTCAAGAAACTGGCCAAGTTCGAGTCGGACTCGCATACATAGAATTACTTATACTGTAACTAATTATTATGGTAAATACTCACGGGTTCCTCTAATATTGCCTTTAGCCTTTCTTCAACTCCTTTGCCTTTTTTGGCTCTCAGCAACACGAACAATTTTGAAATTTTCGTCGCTCTAAAAAAAAGCAAAATAGTAAAAATATTAACAGTCAATTTTTAGAAAAATATTCTCGTCTGTTCCTGGTCGAGTTCCTAAATACAATATTTTTAGGTAGGCAGCAATTACAGGCTGCCAGCTGCAACGAGGTACATGTACTCCTGTGGCTTCATCCATGTTTATACATTGTCCATTCCTCAACTCTTTCAAACGAGCCCTGGAGTGAAGACCGCATATTGGCATTTGAAAGTATAGCGTGTGACGCCCCCCCTTTTTTCATCAAATGACTCCTCCCGCTCTGGGCGGAGCGGAAGGGAGTGTCAGACTTTTACTGACTAAAAACCATCCATGTTCCTTCTTTTGCCCTTTATGTTAAAGCATTTAAGATGTATGGTTTCGTTATGAGATCGTCCACTGAGTTCAAGCGGGTCTCCACATACCTTTACCTCTATAAGACTCTTGTACGATCACAATTAGAATATGCCGTCCCTGTCTGGAACCCGTTTTACCAGAAATACATAGACGAGCTTGAAAAAGTACAGCGTAAGTTTCTACGAGCCATGCATTATAGATGCAACAAAACGTATTTGTCGTACTCACAATTACTGGATAAATATGGGCAGGTCAACCTTGAATCTAGACGTAAGTATCTAGAGGCTTCTGTACTGTATGGTATTGTTCATGGTGATTTTGATTGTATCGATCTCACGAGCAAACTATGTTATGCAGTCCCGCGCACCGTCATTAAACGTAGTACCCGTGCAGGTACCCTATTTGCTGTCAATACCTGTCGAACTAATTCTGGTTTGCGCTGCCCTATCCGTCGAATGGTTGAATCTTATAATTGTAATTTTGTTAATATTGATATTTTTGTATGCTCAAAATCCAAATTTAAATCTAATGTTTTAAAAATTATTATTAACCAATAATGTTATTAGGAATGTACGTACGCTAGTCTAGATTTTATTTGTTGTTAGTGTTAATTATTACTCTGTTGCCAAGCAATCAAATCAATTGGATATTCTATTTTGCATGATTTAATTAATATTTCGTTTATTTAATAATTACTATTTGATATTTTTATTTTTTATTAATGTGATGTAATTATTTATTACCTATCTAGTGGCACCCATTATCATATTTTCTTTTGTTAATATGCGGATAATGTAGTGGGCTGCAATGTTGTTAATATTTTGTATAATCTTTCCTCTGTCTCAACACATATTGTAGCTGTTTATTGTCCCTGAATAAATAAAATAAAATAAAATAAAATATGTTCCAGGGCCGCGGTATCTCTTTCGAACAGTCCCGCAGCCCTGGGTGACGCCCCCCCTCTAAATGGACTAATAACCTTAAAAGGATGACTGGGGTAGACTGGATGCAGATGGTGGATGGAGGAGGCGGATTGTGGCTCAACTTGGAAGAGGCCTATATTCAGCAATGGACTGCGCTGGGCTGATCTGATTAGTTGACTATCTTCTTCTTTATCGTGTGGTTGGTACCTAACCTGGTGTCAGAGTTTTTATGTCGCCCATGAGCCTGTGACGTGGTTTTACATGCCGTCAAGAAATATCTTTCAGGCTTACTGGTTTCCTCACGATGTTTTCCTTCACCGAAGCAGGTGATAACGATACAATGCACACATGAATCTGAAAAATCAGAAATGCATGCATTGGGTTTTTTTTTTAATTAATAAATAAATGGTGACTATATCACCTGAGAATTTTCTCAATAAACTGTTTGCCCAGGAAGCCGGAACCTCCCGTCACGAGGACAACCGCGCCGCCGTAGAACTGCTGCACTTCTGAGTCTCCGCGCTTCATCACCGCGTCCATCACCAGATTGCGGGACATTACCTGGCTTATGAACATCTGTGATGGATCCATTGCTTCTGCTCGTACCATGGCTGGAAAATAAACATTGATTTCGACCAGAAGTAACTAATTCCTGAAAAACCGCAGATGCTCTTATAATCTCGCTTCCTTTTTTTTAGTCTGACGAGGCGGAAATCCGTCACGGCTAGAGAAAGATACTTAAATGCAAAAGTATTTTAGGGTATTTTAAAAAGGTTTTGGGTACCGGTGTAATTACAAACACATGATATGTTTCAGCTTCATACCTGGCTGTTCGCCTAGTTAAGCTTATGGTTTTCTAGATGTCCGCTTACCATCAGATTGGTTAGCTATCTGATTGCCGTCCATCGTAACGCGATACAGTCACATTTTTCAAAATTTCCAAAAAAAATCTTTTCTCTCATAATATAGCATAAGTTGGGCAACGATCAGGTATTAGACCTCCCCTCACTTTTGCTATATTTCGCGGTTTTGACCGACCCTCACCTAAGTATGCATTTCCCATGACTGACAATATCGTCAACCCAAAGCGCATGGCCCTGGTTTATTAAATAGTATTTAAACTTACCGTGTTCAAACGTCCTACTCCTGGTAACCACAAGTGTACTAAGCAACAGCTAGACACAGAATGTATATTAAAGAGGTATTCCAATAATTAATGAAAATAGAATACTATAAATAAGTACGTAATTATCCTTGAACTGGTGTGTTTACCCCGTTTACCTATTCAATTAAGCAGGTATGCTAAGTACTAATATATTGGTAAATCTAATGCTAAATTCGGATTGGTCTGATTATTTTGTTTTTGCAGAAGAAAGAGAAATAGATAAGAAATTAGAAGAATGGCACCATAAGTTTGATTTTCCAGAATATGTAAATAAAAATAGGTTAAGTACATAGTACTCGCAACCGGCGTGCGTGTTGACCACGGGGGTTACTATGACATCTTAAAACAGGAGTCATTCCATTGTGGGAAAGAGACAGAGCTATACAGGTCGTCTAGCGCCATCTCTTTCCCACACTGGAATTACTCTTGCTCTACGACGTCATGGTAGGCCACCAGATGTTTGAACGTGGACGAGACAAAAGGAGTATACGTAAGGATCGCAGCAGTTGACGGTCTGTGGTTACTGCCCACCCCCATGGAAAGAAGGCATATATATTTTGTGTATACGGGGTGGAAGGGACACCGACGCGAAAACGGTTACCACAAAGATAAAGATAAACATGCATAAACATGTGTGACATGGGCCCGAGGCGGCACTAGCCGGGGATCGTGGAAGGCGCACTAGTTCTCATGATCCCCGGTGCAAGTGTGAGAAGGGAACACCGGGGTGGTTTTTAGTCGGTTAGAGTCCGACAGACCCCTCCGCCCGCCCCAGGGCGGAGGACATCCGTGTGGATTTACCACCCCGGGAACAAAAAAAAAAAAAAAGTTTACGGTAACAAACATGGTTACATACCTGCATCCCCCTTTTTAACCCTTCTGGGGTACAATTATCAAAACCGCTGAGAAACGAATAAATCAATTTTTTATCGTCAGCCTAAACACAAAATTTCAAGATCCTAACTTCAAAACTGACGGACTGTCACTTAAACTTTCAAAATCCTTTCATAGTGGATACTTACTCTTCACAAAGAACACCCTCCAAGTTTCATGTCTCTAGGACCAGCGGTTTGGGCTGTGTGTTGATATATCACCAAGTCAGTTAGTGAGTCAGTTTACCATTTCATATTTAAAGATGACTCCGTAATTCTCTGAATTAAAAAGCTTACTTTTTTGCCGACGTCATCACACAAAAACTTTCATCCCCTATTTTTAGCCCCTTTAGAGTAAAATTTTTACAAAGTTTGAATGTCGTATTAATTTATATCTAATCAAAAGCCTAAAAAATCAGCTAGCTTTAAAAATGACTTAATTTCCATACAAACTTTCATCCCCTATTAATCCCTTACAGCCCTTTTTCCGCATTAAAAAGTAGCCTATGTCCTTTCTCAGGCTCTAGACTATTTCTGTACCAAATTTCATTTAAATCGGTTCAGTTGGTTAGGCGTGATTGCGTAACACACAGACAGACAGAGTTACTTTCGCATTTATAATATTAATATAAAATAGTAAGTAAGGAAAGGACTTCCGTCTATTCACCATTAACGCAACCAAATCCATCGCAAAGTTTTGAAAACCTAAAGCGGTCTTCTTATTTTTCTTGAATCGATGACACAGATTTTGTCCGACCAGTACGTAGCCACCTGGACAGCTCTATCGTTTGCCTCATTCAAGTCCTGGAGCGTGCAACTAGTGGTGCACGAAGGGTAGGGGAAAAGGTGTGGCATATCCTGTGTTGGGGCTCCACGCTCGCTTTGTATCCGAGATGGGTCGACTATATAGCCAAATTGGATCAGCAGTGACACAGACAGACACAAAAATTGAGATTATTTTAAATTATATTTGCAAATAGAAATAATTGATAGACGACCTACACTTAGAAATGCATTGTTTATATGCAAATTCAAAGACACTATTCAATTTAAAATTTAGATAGCATTAAAATAAATAAAACTATTTTGGACTTTGAGCACCTTCAAAATTCTAATGATGCGTGATTGAATAGAATAGACCATACCTTTTTTTTTTGGGATGGAAAATCATCAAATGACTCCTCCCGCTCTGGGCGGTGCGGAAGGGAGTGTCAGACTTTTATTGAATAAAACCCATCCATGTTCCTTCTTTTGCCCTTTGTGTTCCAGGGCCGCGGTATCGTCACATACACGACACTATTCAAAACTCCAACACTGCACAAGTATGGCAATTCCTCAAATCCCTTCGTATCGGCAAAGTTGCGAATGACAGCGCGCCTGATATTGACCTAAACACTATTAATTTACACTTTTCCAAATCACCAGTGACTCTAAACGATAACGTTAAGTCTTCCACTCTTAACAATCTCGCTAATCTTCCTCTGCCAACATGTACTTCTTTCTCTTTTCACCCAGTTACAGAAGGGGATATTAAGCGGGCCATTACATCTATTTCTACAAAAGCAGTGGGTGATGATGGTCTTCAACTTCAAATGTTTCTCCCTATCCTTGATGACCTTATTCCTGTTATTTTAAACATTGTAAATTTTTCCCTCTTTACTGGCTCCTTTCCTTCTGCTTGGAAGAAGGCCTACGTTTTGCCGCTTCCCAAAGTTGCAAATCCGTCTTCTGTATCCCAGTTTCGCCCAATTTCCATACTTGCAATCCTGTCCAAAGTCCTTGAGAGTGTTGTTAATAATCAACTATCGCATTTCCTTTCTTCTAATAGCCTGCTTAGTCCTTACCAGTCTGGATTTCGTCCTGGCCATAGCACTGTTTCTGCCCTACTTAAAATTACTGATGATATCCGACTGGCAATGGAAAACCGACTTCTTACGGTGTTGGTTCTATTGGACTTTAGCAGTGCGTTTAATTCAGTTGATTTTGACATCCTCTCAGGCATCCTTTCCTCTCTAAACATATCTCCTCCTGTGACTGCTTGGTTTGATTCATATCTTCGGGGTCGCTCGCAGTCGGTACACTTGAATGAGGCTTGCTCTCATTGGTGCGATCTCTTTGCGGGTGTTCCTCAGGGTGGCGTCCTTTCTCCACTTCTTTTCTCCGTTTTTATTAACGCTGTCACCAAGGTATTAACCTCGCATTATCATCTCTATGCAGACGACCTGCAGCTTTATCGTCATTTTAAACTCGACGAGCTTCCTGGAGCCATCGATGCCATCAATAATGATCTTCAAAACATCAGTCAGTGGGCAAAAATTTTGGACTGTTAGTTAACCCAACAAAATCACAAGCTCTCATTATTGGTGGCAGATACTTCGTAAACTTATTGAATCATCAGTCCCTCCCTCCTATCGTGTACGATGGTGTCGCTATTATTTACTCGAAGAAAGTGAAAGATTTGGGTGTACTCTTGGACTGCAACCTATCTTGGCATGTTCACATTGCTGAAGTAAGCAGGAGGGTGTTTTGTTCGTATCGGTCTCTTAAGCGTCTTCAGAAGTTCCTGCCATTTGAAACTAAAATTATTCTTGCTCAGTCTCTCCTTCTACCTCTTCTAGACTATGCTGATGTCTGTTTTCTCGATGCAACTGAGGAACTTCTAAATAAGCTCGAACGTCTGCAGAATTTGTGTATCCGCTTCATCTTTGGGCTTCGTAAATACGACCATGTATCAGATTTTCGAAAGCGGCTGAAGTGGCTACCTATTCGGCAGCGTCGAGACTGTCATACTCTTTCTTTTCTCTTTTCCATTCTTCACAATTCTAAAGCTCCTTCGTATCTTCGGGAACGCTTTGAATACCTTGTTCCTCGAGGTAAACCTTGCCGCTCATCATCATCTCTTCTGCTTCGTTTCCCTCCACACTCCTCAAGTCGGTATGATGGATCATTCACTGTTCGTGCTGTACGCCTTTGGAATTCACTTCCACACTCCTTGCGGGATAGTTCATCGTTAGAGGCGTTCAAGAGAGGAATAAGGGAACATTTCCTGTCAACATGAATGTATGTATATACACTCGAGAGCAATGAATCCGGGTCACTTAAAGAATCCTAAAAATCTCGGAAACTAAAAATGCTAGGTTAATGCAATAAATTGTATTTAATAGACAATGTAATACTCCTTAAATGAAGGTATTAAAACTTCTTAGTTATTGTAAAGTTATATCATAAAAAAATCAAATTTGAAAAGGGCCACTTTCGAAGATGGAACTACGAAATTACAGCATTTGGTTTTGCTTTTGTTTGTAATCTGTCATTTATGTGGGTACATAAACCATGTTGATAGTGCTCTATATTCATTATTCAAGCTGAAATTATGTCGCTTACGCCTGAAGAATGCACCAGAATACTTACAATGCTGGAAACCGGCCGGAGTCAGCGCGATACAGCCAGGACTGTCGGTGTGTCGCTGTCAACAGTACAAAGAGTTCTCCGACGTTACGAAGAAACTGGTTCTAACCTACGCAGACCAGGAACGGGCAGAACCAGGTGTACCACAGCACGAGAAGACCGATACTTGGTGAACACCATGCTTCGAAATCGCTTTCTCACAGGAACTGAACTCACAAATCAGTTTCGACGCCTCGGAGGAAGTAACCCAAGTGCATGGACAGTAAGACGTCGGCTTGCTGAATCTAACTTAAAACCCCTTAGACCTGCAAACGGCCCTAAACTGGAGCGTGGGCATCGTATTTCAAGACTAAGATATGCCCAGAGCCACGTAAATTGGAGTATTGAAGATTGGTCAAAAGTTATGTTCTCCGACGAATCAAAATTTATGCTCTACAAGCACGATGGAAGACACAGAGTGTATCGAAGACCAGGGGAAAGATTCAAGCAAGCATGCATCGAAGAAAAAGTAGCCTACGGTGGTGGGTCTGTACTTGTGTGGGCCGGAATTTCTTCTGAAAGTCGCACAGAGCTGGTGATCATAGAAAACGGCTCTTTAACTAGCGTAAGATATGTGGAAGAAATCCTCAATGATCACGTTGGTCCATTTATGGTCAATTTAGGTGAGGATGCTATATTTATGCATGACAATGCCCGACGTCATACAGGTAGGATTGTGAATGACTACCTTCAAGAGATGAACATTACTCGTATGGAGTGGCCAGCGCGCAGCCCGGATATCAAACCGATCGAGCATGCTTGGGACGAGCTAGGCAGATGCGTAAAACAACGAAACCCTCCCCCAATCACGCTTCGTGAGCTCAAAATTGCTCTCACAGAGGAATGGGAGAATATTCCCCAAAATCGTATAAGGAACTTGGTGTACAGCATGCCAAACCGCGTAAACGCAGGAATGGAAGCACGAGGAGGCAATACGAAGTATTAAAATTCAAGAAACTCGTAATAAAGTTCAAAAATTTCATGTTTCCTATTTTTGTTTTAAGGAGAGATCAGCAGTTTTTTTCTTTATGTAATTTTGTGTTAATAAAATGTATGGCGACTCATATTTTTTTTACTTTCATTTAAGGAGTATTACATTGTCTATTAAATACGATTTATTGCATTAACCTATCATTTTTAGTTTCCGAGATTTTTAACATTCTTTAAGTGACCCGGATTCATTGCTCTCGAGTGTATATATATATAGCATTTTATAGGTATGTATATGCGTATGTATTGTATGTATTACGTATATTATATTGTAGGTATGTAGTTTAGTTTATAAAATTAATTAATTTTGTTAATGTTATTGCACCATAAGTGTACCCTCTTCTGCAAATCTCGCAGTCAAATTTGGTTTGCTGTAAGAAAACCCAATTCTGGGTTAAGCTCGCCATTGTACATAAGCTATATTATTGCAATTTGTATCCTTTATTATTTTGTGTGCAATAAAGAATAAGAATAAGAATATCTCTTTCGAACAGTCCCGCAGTCCTGGCAGGCATCGGCCCTTGCGGGCCCCTCCTGTTTGCCTGACATCTCTTTGAGGCGCGCGTGGAACACGAACGCGCCGTCGATACGGCCTGTCGTCATAAGATGGACGGACGGCGAGCTAGCCCATTATTCACACAGGCCCGCGCCTACGGTGGCCGAGAGCCACCACGTGGCCCCCGACGGCCGGTGCTTCTCCCGCGGCGGCTGGGACGTGAGGTTCTCTCCCTCTCACGTTCCGCCACCTCCTTCGCTAGAATGACTGTTTCGCAGAAGGAGGTGACGGCTTCCCATTCCCTCTCGCCCCAAACCATGGCTTGAACCAGGGCCGGACACGAGAGGTCGCCGCCGCCAATCGCCACTACGAGGACACGGTGGTGCTCCGCCCAAGCGGAGCAGACCTCCAAAGTGTGGTCCACCGTGTCCTCCGGGCGATCCTCACAATGGTAACACCCGGGCGTTTCCTCCCGCCCGATTCGGTGCAGGTACCTCCCGAAACAACCGTGTCCGGTGAGGACCTGAGTCAGGCGGAAGGTGAGGGCGCCGTGGCGCCTCTCTAGCCACTCCTCAAAGAGGGGACTTACCGCCGCTATTGTGGCGTGCCCTGCACGGGGTTACAACAGTTGCTCTCTCCATGTCGCCATGAGATCGCGCCGGAGGTCTTTATTGATCCACTGCTGGGTAAAGGCTTCCCCCAATCCCTTCCATGAGCTCTTTTTCCCTGCCTCCTTGAACCAGCCCTCGTGGTACATTTATGCTATGCAAAATATTAACATAACACATAACATCACTCCTGTAATCCCCGAAGGGTTAGGCAGAGGTGTACCTAATAGTACAACCATATTTCGCCAGTTAAGTTTAAGTCCCATGTAATAAGGGGCGAGTCTATTGCCATCAACCAGGCGCAAATCCAGACTCCGTGGCTGCTACTAAGAAATTCCTGATGAAAAACCCAATAACACTTTGCTCGACCTGGGAATGGAACCCAGGACCTTATGCTCACTAGACTAACGAGGCAGTCGATTAAGTGTCAGTTATGCAAATAGATACAGGCTTGAAACAGGATGCAGCACCTCGCTTTCGTTCTCTCCTAGATTTGTGTACACGTTGTATTTTTATTTTTCGCAATTCCAGCGAGTGAACGTTTTCGCACTTCCAGCAAGTGAACGTTGTCGGCAGTAGTAGCAGTCTGGATTTGTGCCCGGCTGACGGCAATATATCCAGGCTTCGATTCCCGGGTCGGGCAAAGTGTTATTGGGTTTTCCGTCAGGAATTTCTCAGCAGCAGCCACGCAATCTGCATTTCTGCCCAGCTGATGGCAATAGGCTCGTACCTTATTACATGGGACTTAAACATAACTGGTGAAATATACATAGATGTACTGTTAAGTACTCCTCTGCCTAACCCTTCCGTGATTACAGGCGTGATATTGTGTTAAACCATACCTAACCAGCAAATATCTCAATTAATTGCTATCAGTCTATCTGTAACGGTACCACACAATAGATAAACCCATCACAGACAATCAAAATGCTATTCGTCTATTAACACATTCGATTGGGAATAGACAAGGATAGACCTAAATTGTTGATTGTAAATGGCTGGCAAAATGCCTGCGAGGTTAAGCCGCGATTGCCGGGGTCATGACTTAGGTGGGCTGATTTTCTTCACGCAACTAGATCCTGTATTCTTAGAATAGCATAATATCGATCCAGAAGGCAAGATTTAAAAAGTGATATTTGCTGCCAAAGTGTTTTGTATTTCAACAACGATTTATCATCACTTTTAGTCCGTGGTTCAAGGTGGCGCTGCTTGCTAAAGAAAAATGCATCGATATGTCAAACTTGGATGAGCTTGTGGCTAAGTAGTAACAGCTCATTCCAGAGCGTAGATCTCTATGGAGAAGAATGGGCAAGAAACTCCATGTACACTGTTTTCAATCAAAATATTGTTACCAGATCTTGTATCTTGGTTCTTCCATTATTCATGTTTTGATTATACATATATGTGAGAACGACGTAGCTGTCGTGCACATACACAACAAAGACATACATACATATAAAAGAAAGTATAATAGTTAAAATAACCCGTGGCAGCTAAGAGATGACCAGTCGTAAATGAAACTCGACGCATGGATCAGCATCATTTAGCTCAACCACATCGAAGGAAACTAAATGACCCGACCCACCCACTACCATCAGCGAGACATTATTTATTTTGAGTAAGCATGACAATCCCTCAGCCACCAGGTGTCTTATTAAAATTACTATCAAACTTCCAAAGAAAAATTCTGATGAATCTGAATAAGTTTTAGTATTGGAACCAACTCTGAAACAGTAAAACTGAACCTGGCGCTTAAGTTTGACAATATTTTGCCAATACCCTTTCATCATCTGTTTAGCCTTTCCCAACTATGTTAGAAATGGATCCCAGTCTAACTAGATAGGTTCACCTCAATACCAGTATTTTACATGGAACGACTGAATTTCTGATCTCCACGACCCAGTTTAATTGCGATACCTCTTGGTACTCCTTTTTATGGCAGTGATAGCATTGTGGTATGACCGTCGGACTGCTAAATCATAGGTCTCGAGTTCGAACCCAAGACATGCACCACTGATTTTTTAGATTCATGTGCATTTTGTATATTATCACTTGCTTTGGTGAAGGAAAACGTCGTGAGGAAGCCAATTAGCATTCCTGAGGGATATTTCTCGACGACATGTAAAGCCAAGTCAGCGGCCCATGGGCGGCTGAAAAACTCTGACACCAGGTTTGGCACTAGAAACACACGAAAAAGAGAGAAGACGCCTTGGCAAGGCTGGTTTTCAAACCTTCGGGCTTCTGACCACCCGTAGCAATTTACCCTTTATAGGAAACAAATTGATTTTCCACCACGCAAAATAAAATTTCATATTTGACACGCACAGGCACAGACAGAAGCAATTGCTAGATAAACACGTTATTTAATTACCAAAATAAAACAATAAACAATACAGCCTGATTGTTGCCAACAATATTAATGATTTCCATCCAAACCACCTCGACAGTGTAATCTCAACTTTATCATCATGTGGCTTCGGTGGAATTTTCATTGTGATAGAATTTAATCAAAAGTCGATTGAAAGACAATAGCAAGTAGACTGTCCGTCCGTCTGTCCGTTCATTACGCACGCAATCTCAACTCGAAAACAACTTTGACGAATTAATATTCGTCAAAATTGTCGGGTTTCTTGATTACTGCCGAATGGTGTAGGGTGACCAAGCTTTGCGGTTATTTGGGATAGTTTTGTTTATGATTGGTACTTGTTTTTTTTTTCTTTTTTTCTTGCCGAGATGTTTATTGTGTTGGAGTGTACGTAAAGGGGCACTAAAGAAAAATATGAGTTTTTTTTTTTGCCAAAAAAACTGTTAGATGCAAGAGCGAGCGAACGGCTACGTCGACTTTTTCATAGTGCCCCGTTTCGTATCCACTGACCCACATCTCCTCTCCTCTCGTGTCGTCTCTCTTTGGTAAAGTCCAGGCCTTAGTCTTGAACTACAAATACTATTATTTTAGTTTTTTTCAGAACAGTGTAAAAAGACATCTTTATTATTTTTATGGCAGTCACGCACAATCTCTACTAATTAAGTACCTGCTACCTACTCATTATTATTTTTAAGTATGAAAAACTTTTTCAACTGATGCAAATCTTAGGTAAACTCACGGATGTTTGTTGTTAAGCAAAGGTAATAACTCCGTAAATCCCAACTGATTTTTTTGACAGTTGTATGAAATGACTATCACATGTCAAGTTGACGTATTGTGTCACTTTCTTTATCAAATAATTTCCCTGTTTGTACCAACAATAAAGAAAAAAACAATTCCTACCATAATTATTAAGAATTGAAGAAAGTTATGTAAACAGAAAATTTGTGAGCCATTTGTTTGAAACGAAATTACCCCATTAGAAAGACTTCCCCTTTGTTTAATTAAATGTTAACATTTTAAAAATGTGCTTCTCCAAATTCATAAAAGTAGCATGATAACATTAATTACTAATGTGTGGAGGAATTTATAATTAAGCAGATTTGTTTTATTAGCTGTATGTTATTTCAAAATTGGAGTTGACAGATAAGTGCTGAGGACATGACATCATCACCATACCTGTAATCCCCGGAGGGTAAAGCAGAGCTATGCACAACAATCCGTGGCTGCTTTTTTATGGAAAAACCCAATAACACTTTGCCCAACCTGGGAATCGAACTCACGGCTTCTTGCTCAGCAGCAGCGCTTGCTAATACTAGACCAACGAGGCAGTCAGTTGCCATGGGCATTCATTGTGATGTCGAGGAATGAGAGACAGGCCGTGAGCTTGAACATGCATAGCCAAAAGGTAGACCAAATAACGATGGCAGAATTGTGTCAGAGATGATATATTCAGATAATTATTAAGATAATGGCTGACAGAAATGTAAGGGAGAATAAAATATTAATTCAGCATCTGTAATAAATAAATTGGAATGAGATAAGAGAGATATAAGAATAGGAAGATACCTGTTTTGTTTAAAAAAAAAAGACAGAGTATAAATTCACATTGTTTATTTCTACAAAGGGTGTGTAAAATTAAAAGCTTCAGAAATAAACATATATATGTAGTACCTAATTACAATATATAAGCTTACAACTAGCTTAGACTACACATTTTAACTATTGTGGTGACATTCAACACAGAGATGGGTCATAATAAAGTGAAATGAATTTACAACAAAAAAGTTAGACACAAAAGGCACAGTAGGTACATATTGCGAGGTTTTTCTTCTATAATCTATTTTATTTTACATCATAATTACTTAAGATATGTTGCTACCTTATTTTATTATATACACTTATTTTATATTTACACACATTACAATTTTTAAAGTATTTAAGAAAGGAAATCGCAAATCACACAAATCATTTATCGTTTTTTTATATCAAATCGGGAAACGTGCCCAAGAAGCATTATCCCAAGAACTTTGCCATCGTGAATGTTAATATGTACTGCCAAAGTTTCAAAATAATAACAATTGTCAATAAATATGAATGAGAAAAGTAGTGATGTGACTGATGGCTCAAAAATCGACAATCTCTACATGAAATATACAACTAATAAAAATTGATTGCCTACAAATATCTGATACAAAAAAAACAGACATCGATCAATTCATCACGAACGGCCCTACGTAATCGACGATTACAACGACGTCGATCATGTGGGTGTAAAAACAACCTTAGAGTTATAAAAGATTAGGGTTGAACCTCGTCTGGCAGCACGGAATCGCACTTTCCCATGTTCCTATTCCTTCCTATACCTCAGAACCGTCATTTGGTAGAGCGAGAAACAGAGCAACTTTTAAACTAAAGAACTTTGCTGCAGATCATTAAAATTTTTATAAGTAAATTATTCTTATCGACAAACAACACAACAGTAATAATCACGACATGGTCTCTTCAATCTAGTTTCGTAATACTCATACCACAATACCCGGTTACTCCTTACAAAAGGAATGAACAGCGTAAGGACGATTATATGCAAGCAAAAGGTAATACCTCGCACTAATTCTGCCAGGGCAAACGCATCCCATATTACAAATGTGATAACAAAGGCATTACTGAAAATAAACATTATGGTGACTGTACATAATCGGCTCAAGTTCTGTTTTACTTTTTCTTTTTTACTAACGACACACGAATTTATAACTTTACATGGAAAGAGAGAACATAACAATCTGATAAAAATGTACAAGTTCGTCAGCACAGGTAAAACAATACACACGAGTATAATAAATGAGGAGATCACAGAAAGGAGTGTGTCTTCGTTAACATTTTCTGTTAAATTTATAAGGTATATAAGTATTCCACAAATGATGACTACAACAAAAGGCACTCCCCATGCAAAAAGGAAGCTTTTAAGATATTTTCGCGTAATATCTGATTGAAAAACTTTTACAATATCAACGTAAAACATGTAACACATTATTACCAGCCAATTGTTGTACACTATTGCCAGAAACATGGTGAGAGACTTAAAGAAATATATGAATTCATATTTTAAGTCAATATGTCCGTTGCAATGTAGTAAAATAAGCGTCACAACGATTAAACGTATTATATTCACTAGGGTTGCACTGAGACACACGTAGTTCTTGAAATTACGGAACTTTCTAATGAGGCACCACGATGTTATCCCGTAGATAAAAGTTGGTAGACACAAGGCGTATAGGATAGTGTGCACGATGAAATAAACGGGAGCGGTGCTTACGTAAACATCACACGCTGTAGCATTGTCATTAGAGTCGTTAATAGCCATCACAACCCTCAAAAGAGGTGAACTCAGATATTGAAGAATGTCACAGAGAGGAGCCCTTTGTCCCAGCAGCGGGAACAAGCTGATAATGCTATGTACTTTTAAAAACAAAAATGTAAGTCACTGACATAGGTGTGACTCCTAACACAGTCGGCGAAGTAATAAAAGTCCCAGATAATAACAAGGATAACAAACAAATGTGATTACACCAGATTTTGTCCACTTGACTAATCGATTCCGTTAACCTGCGTTATCAGGAAAGTTCGTAATTGAGCCAGTGGTCAATAATAGACTTGATAACGTTTGGTGCGACTTATATTTTTTGATTAAAATATGTTATTGCCAAAAAGCACTCATCGATGTATATGAATGTTTGAGTAGAGTTTGTTAATTACTACAGACGATAAACGAGGAAAATTTTGGTGACAATTCATTATGCAATTGGTCAAACGATAATTATGATAAAATAAGAAGAAAAAGAAAAATCAGAACTAACGCAGTTACCTCGTTTTGTTTTACAACATTTACCAATAGTGTCTCCGTTTCTGTCGTGTGTAAAAAACATTGAATTATGTAATACTCTTGTTACACATACAGGGTGGCGCCGAAAATGCGACAATAAATTAAACTGCGTATACTTCATGACGTTCCCAGTCTGCCTATAAAAATTCAATCGAGTGTATCCAGTAGTCTATAGTCACAAGACATTATTTTTGATATTCAGGATTTTCTACATGATGTAGATTAATAGGTTAGCACCAACAGGTTAACCACCCCCGCATACCCGGTGTATAAACACAGTAACTGCCAACACACTACTTTAAAAACCTTTCGCAAATTCGTTCCTTATGTTTTATTTCCAGATGCAAATTAGTGCAAATTATACCTAAGGTTAGTGAATCAATTCATATTTATTCAATTTCGTTAATAGTTTTATGCTATTTAGTTTGTTTTTTTTTTTCATTTCAATGTTAAGATTTATTTCTGTTAGTTTGTAAAATGTTCCTTTAAACTACCACCAGTGTTTTCATTTACTGCCGTATTGTCGCAGTCACCTTGTATATTTGTGTTCTCAGACCAAACCAATCTATTTCCAATGAGAATTTATCCAACGTACGACAATCGACGACTAACGATAAACGTTTGGGTTGATTCATTCAAATTTTTTGTTACACGCTGCTATCATCGAGCAACCTGTTACTCCTACAGGATCGATGTATATCAAGACGATCGTATGGGTGTTTCAAAACCAATTGACGTTGAAAAAGTCATCACTGTTAGATCTCGTTGAAAAACGCGGGACACGCACGGAATCCGCGCGTTTTCTTTTCAATCGATTCTTGTAATACTCGTGCCATACTACCCGATTACTCTTTACTAAAGGAACAAATAGCGAGAGGACTACTACTTGTAAGGAAAATGAAAGAGCTCGTACTATGTTTGAACTATTCCATAAATCCCATATAAGAGTCATTAACACAAAAAGGTTGTTTAGCACAAACATAACTGTCGCTATACAAAAACGATTCACATTTTGTTTTCTTCTTTCTTTTTTTGGAATAATTGCTCTTATTGGATCATTGCAAGAAAACAATGAATACACAAGTTTAACATAAAGGACAGAGTTGATAATTGTAGGTAAAACATTGCATAGGATCCTAATGGTAGCTCGGGCTACAACTAAAAGTCTTTGTTCGGTATGACATTCGTCAGCTAGTTCAATTAACATGAAAATCGATCTACTAATTACTATTAACATTAGAGGCACGCCCCAGGCAAAGAGTGAGCTTTTCAGATACTTTTTTTTTATTTCAGTATAAAATACTTTCACAATATCAACGTAAAACATATAACCCATAACTACTAACCAATAGTTATATACAGCAGTCAAAAACATGAATATAAAAAAATAAAGATTGATGTTTTTAACACCCTTGGGATAATACAAGCCTCCTTGAATTAAAGTAACCGTTCCAATGGCTAAACGTAAGATATTCACGCGACTAGCACTGAAATACACGTAGTTGTTGAAATTACGGAACTTCTTGATGAGGCACCATGATATCACTACGTATAAGAACGTGCCGAGTGCGATGGTACACTGAAAATAGTGGCCGATGATAAAGTAAAGTTCTGTTACTTTATCATTTTCATTCACTGGAGTGGACTCTACACAGGTGTCATTATTATCCATGTTATTCATCAAACGCTGTGCTATCTTCAATTATTTTTAAGCGATTTTTGTATAAAAAATAGTTGTGGCTTCAAACATCCCGTGTTTGAAGCCACGAAGAACGATATCCAAAGAACTGTGCACAATATCTTAAAATCTGTGCAGGATAATATTATCCAAAGATCTGATTCTGATCTCAGATGCGGTTGCTATTTTCCCTTATTGTACACTTGATGCACATTGCTGACTATCTGACTTTTTTTCTGTCACCGAAATATGAAAACTTTCAAATTGATCTTTGCTGCACCACCGGTGGAATAAAACTAATGTGATCAGATCCATTTGGGCACTTCAGTAATTGTGTCTGTTTATCTTGCTTTATCAATACAGGTCGTAATTGCATCAGCAGACAATAAGAGTCAAAAATGTTCGGAATAGCAATTATTGGTATACTAGGATAATACCTTATTACCTATGTATGTCATTGTACGATACTCATTTTTGGTCTATCGATATAGGCAGTGATTGATTCAAAATGTGCTAGGTATAAGTTGCTGACATCGTCAAACACCTTATAGATCCATGTTTATCAAGATGTCGTGTGGGGGTTAAACCACCACCACCATAGAGGAATGTAAAAATGTGGTTACTATTAACACTTGTTCAGAAACGCGAAACACGCGCGGAATCCGTGCGTTGAAGACAAGACTGATCAATTATGAACACCGTTAAACAAGTGAAAAACAAGCGGAAACCGTGCGGTTCCAGAATCATGATCCCGACGTATCTGAACGACCTCCGCATTGACGTGTCTGACAAGTAACACAAAAGTAGTCACGTCACGGTCCTTTTCAATCGATTCTTGTAATACTCCTGCCATACCACCCGATTACTCTTTACTAAAGGAACAAACAACGCCAGGACAACTACTTGTAAGCAAAAAGAAAGAGCTCGTACTGTGTTTGAACAATTCCATAAATCCCATAAAAGCATCGTCAACACAAAAATGTTATTCATCACAAACATAGCGGTCGCTATACAGAAACGACTCACGTTTTGTTTTCTTTTTTCTTTTTTAGGAATAATTGTATTTACAGCATCTTTGCAAGGAAACAAAAAATACACCAGTTTCAAATAAAGTACTAAGTTGATAATCGTAGGAAAAACATTGCACGAGAACAAAATGCAAGCCCAGGCAAAAGCCATGAGTCTTATTTCTTGTTCACGTGATTTAGCTATATCAACAAAAATGAAAATCGATCTACAAATGACTAATAACATTAAAGGCACACCCCAGGCAAAGAACGAGCTTTTAAGATATTTCCATTTGATTTCAGTATCAAATACTTTTACAACATCAACGTAAAACATATAACACATCACTACCAACCAATAGTTAAACACAGCCGAAAAGAACAAAAAGACCAAAATATTAAATTTTAAATCGTATTGAAGAAGCTTGATAATATATATGCCATCTTGTATCAAAGTTTGCGTCCCAACGCCTAAACGTAAGATATTCACAAGGATTGCATTGAGATACACGTAGTTGTTAAAATTACGGAACTTCTTGATGAGGCACCACGTTATCACTCCGTATAAGAACGTAGCCAGAGTCATGGTACACTGAAAATAGTGCCCGATCATATAGAAAAGTTGTGCTGCATCACTTTGACTCACTGGCCGGTGTTCAACGCTGGTGTTGTTAACAGCCATGTCGAACGATACAAGCCGTGAAATCACACACTGTTACTGTCTTCCATTATTTTGAGCCACTTGTGTACAAAAATTTTGAGAAGCCACGAAAGAAATCTGTGCACGTTATTGAAAGATCTGATACTGAACTCAGATGTGGTAGTTATTTTCCATTATTGTACACTTGAAAACAAAAAAAAAACGTACATTGCTGTGTCTGTCTAGCAATTTTTTTCTGCAGCCGAAATATTAAAACTTTCAAATCAATCTTTGCTGCACCAGCGATAGAATGAAACTAAAGTGATCAGAGTTTTGGGCATTTCAACCAGCAATCGTTTCTGTTTATCTTGCTTTATCAGTCAAGCTTGTAATAACGCTTGCAGTTATTAGGCATCGAAATAGGTTTCATTGATTCACTTAGCAATACGTAATTCTAATTACTTACGTCATTGCAAAGTAATAACTTTTATGCGTCGTTGCATGAAGTAAATGATAGCGTGACGGTTGACAGGAGAATGGAAGAAAAAAACAAGAAATGGAAAGGAATAAAATATGAATATCAATTAGAAACGTGTTGCGCCGACCCCAAGGAACATGAGACAAGGGCAGGAAGATGATGATGATGCGTCAATGCATGCGAACTAATCTTATGGATTGCGTAAGATAATTACGTTTCAGAATTATTGATACAAGAAAATCGTTTTTCTAATTAATGTTCATCTAACGAGTATTGACCTACATTAGTTGCAAAAAATCGATCATCCCAAACCGTTACACCTACTAGATTAACGTTATTTATAATTTGACGTCGATCTTGTGGGTATAACAACAGCCTGTTAATTTGTGAAATTGCATTCCCGAAACATACACATAAAACATTGAAATCTTCTCTCACATCTCTTAGTTGAAGTCTTATAACTCATCAGACATGTTGTTGCTATCGGAAGGTTTTGCCAGTGACAACGCACAGTAAGATAAATAACAAAAGAAAAATGCACGAATTTTTCCATTAAAATTTAAATACCAACTTTTTTATACTTTGAGCCATTTTTTGAGGTCATAAGTTAGATATTTACACTATAACATACAATACAGAAAATGAGAAAAGTATTTTTTTTAGTAGAACTTGGTCTAAATGATTTTTTGTTTTTCACCATATATTGTACTGTGACTAAACAAAATGTTACACTGTACCAATTTAAATACTAATGATTATTATTTTTATTGTTTTGATTTGCCACCGTGGTTATCCAAATAATTTACTCAATTAATGAAAAATTTCGTTGAGTCACGGTTTTCCTCTAAGGATGCTGTTTGTTTTTACTAGTGGAAGAGGGTAAAACTGATGACACATTCCTTTTGAGTCGATTCTTATAATACTCGACCCATAATTCCCGATTACTCTTTACTAAAGGAACAAACAACGGTAGGACTGCTACTTGTAAGCAAAATGTAACAGCTCGTATTCTGCTTGAAGCATTGAATAAATCCCACAGAAACATCATCAATACAATAACACTGCTTAACAGAAAAATGGCCGTCGCTATACATAAACGACTCAAGTTTAATCTTCTTCTTTCTTTCTTGGTTAGAATTGCATTTGAGTCATTGCAAGTAAATAGAGAAGACACAAGTCTGATATAAAGGACCAAGTTGATAATTGCAGGCAAAACGTGGCACGTGAGTAAAGTGAAAGCCTGCACAAAAAAAAAAGGATTGATTCTTGGTGGCCTTTTTCACCAAAGTCTATAAACACAAAAATCAACACACAAATGACCAATACTACCAGAGGCACGCCCCAGGCAAAGAGCAAGCTTTTAAGATACTTCCTTTTGATGTCATTATTAAAAACTTTGACAATATCCACGTAAAACATATAACACATCACTACCAACCAATAGTTATATACAGCTGACAAAAAGATTATGATAAATAAAATAAAAATTTTATGGAGCGTAGCAATACACATGTCACCTATGAAGGTATACGTAGTTGTTGAAATTACGGAACTTCCTGATGAGGTACCAGGAGGTCACTCCGTATATGAACGTCGCTAGAGTCATGGCGCATTGAAAATAGTGCCCGATGATATTGTAAATTTCTATTGAGAAGGCACTCACTGGAGAGGACTCGACGCTAACACTATCAGCCATTATGAGCATCAAAAACTGTGCACTCAGATACTGCTTTTATAATCCAGTAGTGTCCACTACACTTTTTGTTTTCTTGTTTGGTTGGGCGTTGATAGCTGTGACACAGTTATGAACTTTTGTAGCTATCATCGTTTTCTTTGTAATTGTGCCTTGTATATGTTCCAAAATAAAAACTTTTTACTTTACTTTTTTACTTTTTAATAAAACTGTTTTTAACAAATACAGCAGTGACTTAAAACACGGTCGCCAAAATATTATAATTTCAAATCGATGATTGCTTCAACAGCGATGGAATCAGACTGATATGATTAGAGCACTAAATTACTGAAGTACCAAAAAAGCTCTATAAATCGTGTATTTTTATCTTGCTTTATCAGTTACACAGGTCATAATGTGCTAGCAGCCTTTAATGTTCAAATTCGTATTCGTTGCTTCTGGGTAATATCTAATTATACGAGTACGTCCGTCCGACGTATGTACGTCATCGCAAAATCATTACTAGAATGCATCATCATCTGCCTAGCCTTTTCCCAACAATATTGGGGTCAGCTTCCAGTCCAACCGGATGAAGCTGAATACCAGTATTTAACGTGGAGCGACTTCCTATCTGACCTCCACAACCCAGTTAGTACTTGGTTGGTATACGATAGTAAACCTAGTTTTCAAACTGTCGGGGACTTCTATGTTTGACCTCTAAGTTTGTTTCAGAGCGCTTCTTTTCAGAGTAGTATCATAAGAAACATCTTGTTTAATAGAACATATTTATAAAATTAAAAGTAATTTACAGTTTGCGTTGGTCAGTTATGTATGCTTCAGAAATGTATGGATAATCGAATGTAATTTTTTTTATCTAAAGTTTCAGTGCTTTTAGCTTCATGAGCGCGTAGGCATATAAATATGTATACCCTGACATTAAAATTGAACTAATCGATCATTCTCAGCGCTTACTCTAAGATCGACGTTTGATATTAGACGTGGAAACATTACTATTAAACATGTTCAAATCTCTATTGCTCTCTTCCTAAGAAAGGAAGGTCCCTACTAAGGTACTTGAAATCTTTTGTCTTATCAGACAACACGTTTTTATGCAAATGTTTCGCCAGTGAAAATGCACGATAAAATATAGAATTACAGTCGAGCTGATGCTCTTTGCTTTTTCGATGGTAAACATAGTTAATTGTGTTATTATAGCGTACGTTTTTTATAATACTCGTGCCATAATGCTCGATTACTTTTTATTAAAGGAATAAACAGCGATAGGACTGCTACTTGTAAACAAAATGAAACAGCTCGTACTATGTTTGAACAATTAAATAAATCCCATATTAGCATCATCAACACGAAAACGTTGCTCAACAGAAACATAGTGGTTGCTATACATAGACGACTCAAGTTTTGTTTTCTCCTTTGTTTTTTAGGAATACTTGCATTTACACTATCATTATACGGAAACAGAGCATACACAAGCCTTATAAAAAGGATCAAGTTGATAACTGCAGGCAAAAAGTTGCAGGTGATGAAAATGCCACCTTCGACCAATTTCATTTGTATACATTCTTTGTCATCTACTTCAGTTAGATCAATTAATATAAATATCAATTTACAAATGAGCAAAATTATTAGAGGCAAACCCCAGGCAAAGAGAAAACTTTTAAGATACTTCCTTTTGATTTCAGTTTCAAATACTTTAACAATGTCAACATAAAACATATAACACATCACCACCAACCAATAATTATGCACAGCCGAAAAAAACATGAAGACAAAAAAGTAGAAATTGATGTATTGAACAAGTTTGGCAATATACATACCCCATCGAATCAAAGTAACTGTACCAACGGCTAAACGTAATATATTCACTAAAGTTATACTGAGATACACGTAGTTGTTGAAATTACGAAACTTCCTGATGAGGCACCACGAAGTAACTCCGTATAAGAACGTAACAAGGGTCATAATGCTTTGAACATAGTGCCCAATAATATAAACAATTTCTGTTGGATAGTCATCACTTTCACTCACTGTAAAGTTTTCTACTCCGATATCACGATCAGCCATGATGAACTTCAAACTGGACAATCGGAAACTGTTCATCATTATCATTCTTTACAACTATATGTTGGTGACCTCTTCCAGTCTTATCAGATGCAGCTGAATACCAATGCTGAATGAAATTCCAGTTACTGGGTAATACGATATCCCTTGGTAGAACTGGTCAGACTACACGACAAGGAACAATATCCAAAGAACTGAGTACGATATTCTATGATCTTGTGCAAAATATTTAGAAATCTGTGTTCGATATCCGAAGGTTTGATTCTGATACTGTCATTAGTTTCTATTTACACTTGCTTTTTTCCACGAAAAATATCTGCTAAAACATTGCGCACACTGCAGTGAAATCAAACACCGTTGAGCTTATTTCTTAATGCCGCAAAATATTTAAAAAAATCAAATCAAATATTACTTCAACAGCGACGGAATCGTACTAATGTGATCATTCAAAGCCAATTTTCGGCACTTATGTAATCATTTCCGTTTATCAAGCTTTATCAGTCTAGTTCGTAATTGCCCTAGTAGTCTATTATGTTCATTTTAGTAATCTAAAGTGTAGCAATAACTACGGTTTGTAACACTTACGTCATCACAAAACTTCACGATCTCAGGGGATGAGACTTGCGTCAGATAACACGTGCGTTCGAGACTTAGAGGAGTGATTTCTGAAAAGGCCATTATCCATTTATTACCTTTTTTTTTCGGATGGGAAATCATCAAATGACTCCTCCCGCTCTGGGCGGAGCGGAAAGGAGTGTCAGACTTTTAATGACTAAAGCCCATCCATGTTCTTTCCTTGGCCCTTTATGTTCCAGGGCCTCGGTGTCTCTTTCGAACAGTCCCGCAGCCCTGGCAGGCATCGGCCCTTGCGGGCCCCACATATTTGCTGACATCTCTTTGAGGCTCGCGTGGAACACGAACGCTCCGTCGACACGGCCTGTCGTCATCCATTTTTTACCTGACTTAAGATTTCGACGGAATCGTAAAGTGAAGACGTAATAACAAATAGAACTGGCTACAGTTTCGTTCAAAACACCTCATTTCCCATAATACCTGCCACAGATTTTTTTGTTAGTGGAAATAAGGCTTTTTGTATAATCACTCCTCTTCGTGGTCCAAGATCCGCGGACCGCCAGACCTTACTTATTTTATGAACTGATAAACAGAATCTGTGGGTCAAACACTATTCAATAGTAGTATATTATAGTATGCCAGCTTAGGCCAGGGGACAATTTTAAGGTATCAGGTGCTAAAGTTACGTAAAAACATTGTCCGAGTGCTGATTTTTGTATTGTATGTTGTAAAAAATTAATAATCAACACTGCCAGATACTTTCCGTTCGCAGAAATTTCTGCCAGATGCTTTAAAGCTCCGAAAAATAACATGATTTTACTTATAGTCTGAGTTTATTTTTATTATTTGATGCTCAGGGAATTATTTCAACACTTATTGTAAGTAGTTAAACCAATCACATAATATTTTTTAAGGGTCATAAAACCGATATTAATCAACAGCTGACATCAATACAAACAAAGTATTGTATGATGGAAAACCTTCTAAAGCGTCACGTTTCCGAGATAATTATAAGCCATTAAATTTTTTTTCTTTCTTTCTTTCTTTTCTTTCCATTAAAGTTACAGTATTCGCCATAAGCACAACTTTGATATCTCGGAAACCTGAGGCTTTGGAAGATTTTGCCGCATACAAAACTTGTTTGTATTGATGCCAGCTATCGATTAGAATAGGTTTTATACGTGGCCGCTATTTTAAAAATAAAATAAAAGGCCGAAGTTAGGCAAGGCAGGCCACTCTTCATATAAAAAGCTTCCAACACATTGGTGTTGTTATTTGGGCAGGAGTTATATACAAGTCATGGTCCTATTTAAACGATTTTTATAATATTCGTGCCAAATTGTTCGATTACTTCTTATTAAAGGAACAAATAACGCAAGGACTATTATTTGAATGTTTAATGTATAAGCGCTTATTAAACCCGAAAAACCCAGCAAATCCCATACTAGGAAAGTCGCCACTAATACGTTGCTTATAAGAAACATAGCCGTCGCTGTACATAAACGACTCAAGTTTTGTTTTCTTTTTTCTTTTGATGAAATTGCGCATTCGTTTTTAACGTTGCAAGGAAACAAAGCAAACACAAGTTTGATAAAAATAACCAAATTTATGGCCACAGGTAAAAAGCTGCATGTTAAATAAGCGGAAAATATTACAAAAATAATCCTAAATACTAGTTTATCTTCCGCTGCTGATCCCATTATGAAAAATAATAATCTAGAGATAAGCAATATTATTAGAGGCACGCCCCAAGCAAAGAGGGTGCTAAAAAGATACCTTCTTTTAATTTTAATGTCGAAAATTTTTACAATATCTCTGTAAAACATGTAACACATGACCACCAACAAATAGTTGTAAACCACCGAAAAATATAAAAAAGAATAAAGATATAAAGCAGTGACTTGAAGAGGCAAAACAAAATTTCTGCCGGATGAAATAAAAGCAATCCATACAATTACTAATCGTAATATATTCACTAAGATGGCGCTGAGATACACGTAGTTGTTGAAATTACGAAACTTCCTGATGAGGCACCATGAAGTCACTCCGTATATGAATGAAACCACAGACAAACCACTCTGAATATAGTTAAAGATCACTTCAGCCTCCATAAAAAAGTTCGAAACATCACTACCTGGTTCGCTGGTTTCGTTATCAGCCATGACGAGCTTGTAATTGTTCCGAAAGTCAGGTAAACTGCAGTATTTTATTTAAATATCGTGTTTTAGAACACTAAAATAAAAACATAGCTAAGAACACTCTCGATTAAGACCACTTTCAAACAAAAAAAGTTTACTCAAAATTAGTTCATCCGTTCAGGAGCTATGATGCCACATACGGACACACAGATTCACAGATACACATTTTAAGGTTATAGCACCCTCTTTTTGGTCAGTGGTTAAAAATAGGTCAACGTCTGTGATTGTAACTCCCAATTCAATTGATTCAATAAATTTTTCAAATCGATCATCACCGTAACCGTACCTAGCCGAAACAAACTAATGTAATGACTGCGAATTTTGGGCGCTTAGTATAATCATGAATGTTTTGATTTCCTTATCATGGATTATTAGTCATAGCTCCACACGTACCTACATTGTAAAAGCCTGTGATAATGCCAAGGGTGGTAACCATTGCTTTATAACCAAACTCTTTGTGCGTCAATGTTTAAATAAAATTGACGCATGTGAAAATAAAATTCACGATCATCGAGTAATAGAGATGCATGTAGGGGGAAAAGTTTTGTTGAAAATGATTCATAAACGAAATCGTATGATTCAGAGATGGATTCCATTTCCAATATTCAACAATATATCTGAGGCCACACGTGCTTCATCTCTGGCGTAAAAATGTTCTTAATTAAAGATACACCGGCGTGAATTTTACAACGCTATTTGAAGAAGGTACGGTGAACATGAAATAAGAAGCATATATTAAAGAGTCGTAACCTTTGGTTGAGCTATAACTTTTCAAACTGGCCGACTTGACAAGGGCTATAATTGTTCGGTAGAACTAATTTTATTACTATTGATACTGATAGAAGCTACTGGGCATCAAACTAGAAGATAAGTACTGATTGTATCTAGAAGACAAGGGAAGCATTGTGACCATCGCTTAGGTCCTTTTTTGACATAGGGTAAATAAGCCACTCACTCCAATCCACTGACATTAGATGTGTTTCAAAAGACACAAAATCGATCCTTTTTAAGCCACCTTAGACACTTTTTAATAATTGATGTCGATTGTACGGGTATGTCACCACAGTGATCCACGAATGATGTGTTT
Organism: Eurois occulta; assembly: GCA_950022335.1. Lineage (NCBI taxonomy): Eukaryota > Metazoa > Arthropoda > Insecta > Lepidoptera > Noctuidae > Eurois > Eurois occulta. Next base: position 11,370,514 of record OX465502.1, read on the forward strand.
AGAGGACGAAAGGCAAAATCACGACATGGTCCTATTTAATCGATTTTTATAATGTTTGTACACTACAGTCCGATTACTTTTTACTAAAGGAACAAATAGCGCAAGAACTATTATTTGAATGCTTAATGTAAATGCGCGTAATGAGTGGGAAAGTTTCAGCAAATCCCATAATAGAAAAGTCGCCACAAATATGTTGCTTAAAAGAAACATAGCTGTTGCTGTACACAAACGACTTAAGTTTTGTTTTCTTCTTTCTTTTTTAGGAATTGCGCACGGGTTTTTATCATTGCAAGGAAACAAAGAATACACAAGTGGTATAAAAAGAACAACGTTCATGACCACAGGTAAACCGATGCATGTCGCAAAAAGGGTAAATTCTAAGAAAGCTACCAAAAATTGTTCTTTATCACGTTTTATAGCTAATTCAATGAAGAATAAAATTAATCTACAGAAAAGTAACACCAATAGAGGCACGCCCCATGCAAAGATGGTGCTCAAAACATACCTCCTTTTAATATTATAGTTAAATACTTTTACAATGTCTACATAGAACATATAACACATCACTACCAACCAATAGTTGTAAACCGTCGTTAAATACATAAAGATGATAAAATATAAACTATTAAGTCGAACGACCAGGGCAACATATCCGTCTCCAATGATTAAAAGAAGCGACGTAACTATTAATCGTAATATATTCACTAGTATGGTACTGAGATACACGTAGTTGTTGAAATTACGGAACTTCCTGATGAGGCACCACGATGTCACTCCGTATATGAACGAAACCACGGATACGGCACACTGAATATAGTGTCCGATCATATAAGCGTAGACTGGTGGCACCAAGTCATCACTATCTCTCACTGAAGTGTTGGGATCGCTGATTTTGTTATCAGCCATGACGAATAATTGTGTCGTCACTTAGACATCATCTTCCTGCCCTTCATTCGCATAACTCGGGGTCGATACTCAGATACTGTGGTCATTGTTCTATACCGTACACTTGAAAACAATATTGTTGATAGGTGGGCTTTCATAATTGTTCCAATACTTAGTGCACACTGCAGTATTTTTTGAAATATCGTGTTTTGGAAACAAAAATATTGCTCGATAAAAGTCTATGATTGTGACTCTTTATTCACTTGATTCAATAAATTTTTCAGATAGGACATAGTTATAACAGTAACCGTAACAAACTAATGTGACAAAAACGATTTTTTTTGGCACTTAGGCTTATAATCGATGTATTATTCCCTTATCTTGTTCCATAATGGCTTTAGTACGCAGTTTATAAAAGCTCGAGATAATGTCAGAGGCGGCATTCATTACTTCATGACATTAATTTCAGCAAGCCTACTAAAGAATTAAAGAACATTGAGGAAAATGTAAAAGAGGTGGTAAGGCAGAAAATAAGATACAAACATGAATTTTCACAAAGAAGTTGAAAATTATATAAGTCCAAAATCAGAACATTATTTTCCATGCTTCAATAGCATTACCGATAAACAACACAGCAATAATAATCACGACATGATATTTTAGATCGATTCTTTAAATACTCGTGCCAATATATCCGGTTACTCTTTAATAAAGGAACAAATAATGCGAGTAATAATATTTGTATGTTCATTATAATAACACGTGTTAAAACTGACACATTAAGTAAATCACATATAAACATTGTCAATACAAAAATGTTGCTGACTACAAACAAAGCCGTTGCTGTACATAAACGACCCAATTTTTGTTTTCTTCTTAACTTTTTAGGCATTGTACACTCAATCGTGTTATTGCAAGGAAACATAGAAAGCACAAGTTTAATAAAAAGAACTAAGTTAATCATAGCTGGTAAAAAGCTGCTTGTGACTAAAACGCAAATTTGAAATGCCAAATTTTCAATCAATTCTTCATTATCTTCTTCTTCACGTTTGATAAAGAGTATAATCAGTGCAATTAAGCCCGCTGCTATCGAAGGTATACCCCAGGCAAAAACAAAACTTTTAAGATATCCTCTTTTGATGTCTCTATTAAATACTTTTACAATGTCGACGTAGAACATGTAACACATCACTATTAACCAATAGTTGAACACCGTCAATAAAAATATATAGATCTTATAATGTAAATGCTCATCTTGGTTAAACACTGCAATGTATACATAATTGAAAAAAGGAAGCGATACCACAATTAAACGCAATAAATTCACTAGAAGTACATTGAGGTACACGTAGTTGTTGAAAGTGCGAAACTCCTTGATGAGGTACCACGATATTAATCCGTATATGGACATTGCCAGAGTTATAGCTAGCTGGACATAGTTTAATTCCACATAGTTAAAGATATATTTCACAAATTCATCAGCATCACTATCGTATTCACTCACTCGGATGGGTTCGCTAGTTTCGATATCAGCCATGTTGAACCTCTTACGTTGTGTCGACACTAGGTCACTGTATAGTCAGTTTTAGAATTGATCATAAGAATGGAGGCGACGGATATAAAACAGAATCCCAGCAAAGTCAAAACAAAGTTCGATTTAAATGGAACTTTACTTTACCAGATACCGAAAACAACTAATGTAATGGAGCAAAATTTTCGACACTTGGGATAATGATCGATTTAGTTTTATTGCTCTTATCTCTTAATGGTGCAGGAGATTGTAACTGCAAGCTTTTGAAGGTTCCGAAGGTCGCGTTTAGCATATCACATTTTAATTGCTCATACAAGTAGGTGGGATCACTGCCACTACGTGTGGGTCCACTATCAGACAAAGACTTGTGAGCGATTAACAATTAAATCTAAATTGATAGCGAACATAATCTTATCTCAAAAAGATTGAGCGTTATTTGAATGTAATAATTTGATGAAAGCGCGTTAACCCGTTGGTCCCGGCTGTCAATTATAGATCTTTGGCAGTCGTTACAGGTAGTCGATGGCCCCAAATTCTAACAACCAGTCTTACCAAGTGGTACCGTATTATCCTGTAATCACTGGGTTGTGGAGGTCAGATAGGCAGTCGCCCCAAGTAAAATACTGGTATTCAGCTGCATCTGGTTAGACTGGAAGCCGACTCCAACATATATGGGAAAAGGTTAGGCAGCGGTAGAGAAAATTTGATGAAAGAATGTCAAAATAAATTGTTAGCTTATTTTACTACTAGTTTTAATTCTTTATATCCAGGACCACACTCCGGTTCTTTCTTTAAAAGGCCGTCTAAGACCACCTACTAACTGACTGACTGTGTACCTACACAGTCCTCATAATTATAATGACCTGACCAAGATTAATGTATGGACTTCAAAGAAGGCTGTGACCCCTGTTTGTTTTAGTGTTTAATCTCAACTAGTTTTAAAACACAAGGAGCAAGGTGTGAAATTGTTTAAAAAAAACTTTTTTCTAACACAGCCTATCCTGCACTTTGCAAGCACATGGTCACCCTCATGGCCCATTCTGATTGGTTCGTGCCACGATCGCTTAGCGGCTTCTAATTTAATAGAGCACGCGTGTCCAGAAGCCCATGTGCACCCCATGGTGTAATCACCGCGCTGTCATAGTTTAATGAAAAAATAACTTCGAAGGAGTGGCCGGGGAGGAAATATGTAGAATCGGTACCCATATTTTACAATACTGATTCAGTTTATTCTTTGAGACTCATAAGAGAATTCATGTTTTGTACTTAAACCTCAGGCCATAAATTTGTATACGCGCTTAGCCCTAAACGTTTTCAAAACATCAATCTATTTCTTTAAATTGTTTGATTATTATAGTCACAGAATTATCTTAGAAATGTTTATGTTTAGAGTTAATCGAGAGATCGCAACGGGGAGATAAATTAAAAAAAAAACACTAATTTGTTTCTGAAATGACAATTGGTGTTCTGCAAGGTTAAATATTGGGCCCATTCCTCTTTTTAGTACTATGGGGACCTCATTTATAACAAACTTATCTTGCGGGGCAGCTAAGCTATGCCCACTGTTACATTGTACAAAAATTAAAATTGTTTACAGATGTAGATACATCGCGTTTGGTCTAAAGTTTTATAGTATTTTTCTTCAAATGAAACTACCACAATAGAAACAATAATATAAGTTTTTAAACTGACATGATCACTAACGTTATCATTAACACTAATAAAAACGGGATATTTACTACGTTTACTGTTTGTTTTGAACATGGTAAATATCCCGTTTTTTAGTGTGTGTGTGTGTTTTTAGTGTAATATAATTATTTGAAATAAATTATTTGACTTGGCTTTGCTGGTGAAAATCAGACCGGGAACACTGTTTTCCATGCTCTTTAAATTACCGACAAACAACACAACAATAATAATCACGACATGGTTTTCGCAATCGATTCATAAAATACTCATGCCAAAATACCCGGTTACTTTTTACTAAAGGAACAAATAATGCAAGGATTAATATTTGTATGGTTATTGTTATAACACGTGTTATAATTGAAACTTGAAGGAAATCCCATATTAGCATCGTCAATACAAAAATGTTGCTGACTACAAACAAAGCCGTGACTGTGCATAAACGGCTCAACTGTTGTTTTCTTCTTAATTTTTTGGGCATTGTACACCCAATTGTATCATTATAAGGAAACAAAGTAAACACTAGTTTGATAAAAAGCACCAAGTTGATCAAAGCTGGTAAAATGCTGCTTATAATCAAAAAAATGAAGACATCAAAAACATTTTGAAGAAATTCATCTGTATCTTCTTCTGCTGCTCGTTTCAAGAAAAAGAAAATCAGTCTAGTAATGCCTTCCACTATGGTAGGTACGCCCCAGGCAAAGAGAAAACTTTTAAGATATCGTCCTTTGATATTTGTATTAAACACTTTCACAATATCAACGTAGAACATGTAACACATCACTATCAACCAATAGTTGAACACCGTCAATAGAAATATGTAGATATAAAAATATGAATCCATGTATCGTAGGTACACTGCAATGTAAACTTTATTAGCAGGGAGTGATACAACAGTTAACCGCAATAAATTCACTAACATTACATTTAGATACACATAATTGTTGAAATTGCGAAACTTCTTGATGATGCACCACGATGTCACTCCGTATATGAACGTCGCCAGCGTTATTGCAAGCTGAACATAATGTGTGATCACATAGTAAAATATGTATTTCTCCAATTCAGAATTATCATCGGTTGCACTCGTTGTGTTGGGTTCGCTAGTTTTGATATCAGCCATGGCGAGAATAATTTAAGTTTTTCCGGACGCTTACTGTCTGGTCACTGTTTTACTATTATTTCACATAAGAATGACAAAGATTTAAGATCTTAACTGGCGATACAAATGGACCTTTACATTGCCAGGTATCGAAATAAACTAAATGTAATGGAGACAATTTCGGCACATATATATACGGAAATAATCGATTCTGTTTTATTACTCTTATCTTTTAATGGTACACGACATGGTCACTAAAAGCTTTTTAAAGTGCAGCATACATAGATTCATCAATTTATTTTAAAGCAAAAAAAAAAAGTTTTATCCATTTTTGTACATTTTTACTTACGTCCGCGTTTAGCAATTTTGCACGTAGGCGGAATAACTACTGCTTTCAATTCTTTATGTCCAGAAGCACACAGATTTGAGTTATATCTGAATTTATTTCAAAATATCAATCTGTTTCTTTACATTTTTTGAAGATGATCAAAACCGGTGATAGTTAAGAACACAAAGATATTGCCAGTTCTCAGTAAGGTGCAGGTGTTTGAAATATGAATGCTAATTAAATGCTACATCATTTTAATTAAAACTCCACCTTTCGTGAACATCAGCACAGTTACAAAATAGGCTTTGTATGTACAATTGAAACCGGTGTTACCTAGTGTAAAACATTTTTAACGCCTGATAAAGCCATTGGAATCATTAAATTTGCGACCTTTCTGAAGCATTCGATTGCGTAAATCATGGCTATTTTTACAGTACTAACTTTACATAGTATAAAACAAAGTCGCTCCCGCTGTCTGTACGCTTATCTTATAAACTACTGAACGGATTTTCATGCGGTCTTCAATAGTAGATAGAATAATTCATGAGGAAGGTTCAGGTGTATAATTTGTCGAGATGTTGTTAAAATTGGTTGAAATATGACTATAATTATTGGAAGTGTTGGAAAAAGTCAAGCCGCCTTGTCCTAACTCTACCCGTGTGAAGCCGAGAGTTTTATAACACAGATAAAGGAAAAATTGCGAATACCGTAAATTTTTAGTTACATCATATAATAATATTTTTATTAATTTTAAACTTACTACCCCTTTCCTCATGAACGCGTAGAGGTATTCAATTGAAATTCATATCAAATACTCAAGTCTATAATACCTTTAAGCTGTTTGAAAATCAAACTTCTATGTCAACGCAATCAAAAGAAACAGCAATTTAAGCCGCATATTTTCAAACTCGCAACTGCTCGCAAGGGAATCAAAACCTAAAGGGTACTTCCAGCCGACCTAGAATCTTGTAATTTGGCATGAAGCAATTTTTTATAAAAAAATCTGAAAACCTTAAATTTTTAGTTACATCACATATTTTTTATAGATAATCGTACGGAACCCTTCGTGCGCGAGTCCGACTCGCACTGTGCCGGTTTTTTTATATTTATGGTGGCGGTATACTTCGCATACAAACATATTACAATTTAAGTGGTTACATTCAACAAAACAAAATACTTAGAGACGCTGGTCCTGTTCTATAGGACAATTAACAGCCTAAATAAAATCAAACGTTACTCGCACACTGATTAATATTTTTTTGTCTATGGATTCAATATATTTGTGGATATGTGAGCAGTTCAAAATACTGTGTACTATACCAATAAATTGTAGCTAGTTCAATTTATTTTATTCTGGTTAGTTACTCCGTCACTTATAATTTATATTGTGAAAAAAATAGCAATGGTCGAAGGAGTTTCTTGCCTTGCTTTACCCTGCGAACGAGCTATAGAATCAATTCTATTCCCATTATTTATTTTTAAAATTCGGCGTTGAAAAGTTTCTGTCAATGGCCTAATTGAAATAAATGGTTAGATTTTCACTTCCCTATGAACTGTACTGATGAAGATCAGTGACTGTTCTCCGCGTTCTTGACATTACCGACAAACAACACAGCAATAATAATCACGACATGATATTTTCGATCGATTCTTTAAATACTCGTGCCAATATAATCGGTTACTCTTTACTAAAGGAACAAATAACGCAAGGAACAATATCTGAACGTTAATTGTTATAACACGTGTTAAAATTGACATATCAAGTAAATTCCATGTTAGCATTATCAACACAAAAGTGTTGCTGACTACAAACAAAGCCGTTGCTGTACATAATCGACCCAATTTTTGTTTTCTTCTTAATTTTTTAGGCATTGTACACTCAATTGTGTTATTGCAAGGAAACATAGTAAACACAAGTTTAATAAAAATAATCAAGTTAATCAAAGCTGGTAAAACGCTGCTTGTGACAAAAATGCAAACATCATTAAAATTTCGAATAGATTCTTCATAGTCTTCTTCTTCACGATTGACAAAGAATATAATCAGTGCAATAAAGCATGCTACTGTCGCGGGTATGCCCCAGGCAAAGAGAAAACTTTTAAGATATCCTCTTTTGATGTCTCCATTAAATACTTTTACAATGTCGACGTAGAACATGTAACACATTACTATCAACCAATAGTTGAACACCGTCATCAGAAATACGTAGATCATAAGATGTAAATCCTCGTGTTGGTAAAACACTGCAATGTAAACATTATTGACCAAAGGAAGCGATACCACAATTAACCGCAAAAAATTCACTAGAAGTACATTGAGATACACGTAGTTGTTGAAAGTGCGAAACTTCTTGATAAGGCACCACGATGTCACTCCGTAAATGAGCGTAGCCAGAGTCATGGCTAGCTGAACATAGTGTAAGATCACATAGTACAAGACAAATTTCTCAAATTTATCATCATCGTCGTGTTCACTCACTGGGATGGGTTTGCTAGTTTCGATATCAGTCATTATGAACTCCTCACCTATGTTGTGCCGACACTAGGTTACTGCACAGTCATTGATTTAGAATTGAACATAAGAAAGAAGGCGACTTATATAAATCTTTCAACAAAATCAAAACAAAGTATGTTTTTAATGGAACTTTACTTTACCGGGTACCGAAACAAACTAATGCTTTTCGGCACTTATGGTGATATCGATTGATTAGTGGATCTTATCTTTGACTGGTCATCATGATGCGGAACATAGTAACTAAAAGCTTTTTAAGGCGTAGTTTACATTGCTTTATCAAAATAAAATTTTACCATCGATTTATGTCAAAATAAAGTTAAAAATCTTTAGTGTCCAAGCATAACATAATCATAACATAATTTGATTGGCCTGTTGGTCTAGTGGTTAGTGACCCTTACTGCTAGGACGGAGGTCGTAGGTTCGATTCCCACACAGGACAAATCTTTGTGCGATGAGTACGATTATTTGTTCTGTATCTGGGTGTGTAATTAATTATCTATAATATGTATGTATTTAGAAATATATAAGTTTGTGTATCAGTTGTCTGGTTGCCATAGTACAGGCTCTGCCTAGTTTGGGATCAGATGGCGGTGTGTTGGTTGTCCCAAGATATTATTATTATGTCGTTTATTTATTATCCTTACATACTAAATATATTTTTAAATATTTTTATTAACATAAATTATATATTATAAAAAAACATTTAAAAATATAAAAAATAGTAGTCCGCCGGTGTAGGGAGCAGGGTCCAAGCTACCGGTGGTTAGGGCTCCAGAGACAGGAACTTCCTCACAATGCGAGCCGTATCGAGGAGTACTGCCTTCTGAATCAGGCCCTGGATCCAACCGCCTAAGGAGAACCTCGATAGATGGTCATCGAGGCTCTTGGCCATAAGGCCATTGGCCGTCAAGACAATCGGCACAATGATAGCCGAGTTCACATTCCACATGTCGACAATCTCGTGTGCCAAGTCGAGATATTTTATTTGTTTCTCTTTCTCAGCTTTCACGAGGTTCTCGTCATGCGGGATGGTAAGATCGACTATCAATATCAATACGCGGCGCGCTCATCGGTCTATCACCACAATGTCAGGCTTATTGGCGACAATAGTCCTGTCAGTAATGATAGACTGATCCCAGAACAGCGTGACATGGTCTTTCTAGAGAACTGGGTCGGGCACATACTATTATTATTATTATAATGTCACATTGACGTTGCAAGTTTTTGAAAATGTGACGTAGTTTTTTGACGTTACAGCTTATATGCTCTATTCGTTTGTCCAGTTAAGAAGTTGTCTTTTAACCTAAGAGACTTTGTTTGGATTTCTTAGACTTAGTACGTGAAAAAGAAATGGTAGAATGAGTGTTGACAGACTCACAAACCAGAAGAATAAAGGACCTACAGAAGATCATGGGGAAGACTCGTGCAGACCATAGTCTAGACTCATTGTACAAAAGTGCCTATACGCAATATTTTATTTTATTTATTGAGGGATGATAAATAACTAGAACATATATAAAACATAAGATTAACAGAACTAAGTAGTAATGTTTCAGTCCACTGCATTATCCACGAGATAAAACATATTTAAAGATCAGTGGTTGCCACTAGATGGGCATTGTATAATCAGCCTTTAATGTTCCCACTGCTGGGACACACGGCCTCCTCTATAGAGAGGGAATGGGCTATAATCCACCACGCGGGCCCAGTGCGGGTTGGTAGATGTCACATGTTCTAGGACACGCCGGTTTCCTCACGATGTTTTCCTTCACCGTTTTTGAGAGCAGTGGTGATGAAATAAATTACACAAAGTAATGCGCCTGCCTGAGTTCGAACCCACGACTCACTCAGTTGGGCATTAACAAATAACAAATATTTAACAAAAATTTTGAAATACTTAAATAAATAAGTTAACATACACTAACTATAGCTACAAAACCAAATCAGGTCAATAACAATTTCATTTACTTACATTATGCAATTAAAAAACAATAAGGATTAGATTACAATTAAGACATTTTTTATAATATTAGATTTAAATTTATTTTTAGAGCATGCAAATATGTATATATCAATAAAATTTGAATTATAGGAGCCAGAGTTCGTACGACAAGAATTCAGTGCAAACAGAGCACGTGCACGAACCTGACGCACGTGAACCGTTCGGCAGACAGAATAACACAGCTTACTCGTAAGATCATTGGCATCAAAATGATAGCGAACTATATCATGAAGCACATTGGTCTCCAGGTATTTGCGTCGATTCTCTAAGCTGATAAGCTTGTACTTATAAAGAAGTTGGGAGTATGACAAATAAGTCTTAGTCCCATAACATCTGTAGCACATAGCACGGAGGAACTTGCGCTGGACGCTTTCTATTCCAACTACGTACTTTTGGTAGAAGGGGTTCCAAATAGGGGACCACATATTCTAACTGAGAGCGAATGAGCGTCTTATACAGATAGAGATAGGTTGAGGTACGCTTAAATTCTGTTGAAGATCTCATCACAAATCCATACATTTTAAAAGCACTATTGACTACGGCTTCGATATGCTGGTTCAAGGACAGTTTGCCATCAAAGAGAACACCTAGATTCTTCACTATAAAACTATTATTTAAGGGGATACAGTTAAGCTTGTAATTGAAATTAAAAACGAAATTATTCTTAGTAAAGTATATATAGTTACACTTTGGGATACTAAGATGCAGTAATACAGTAGACAGTTAGTATGTCTAGGTCCTCTTGAAATGACTGGCAATCGTTCATAGTACGCTTGAAACACCTTCAAGTCATCAGCGTACATCAAGAATTTGAACTTTTTAAAACAATTCTTAATATCATTGATATAAATAATTAATAATAGCGGTCCTAGAATAGAGCCTTGTGGTACTCCGGAAGTAATATTAACAGAGACAGACTGGTGGCCATATTAACCCCAACTCTTTGTGATCGATTTTCGAGGTAAGACACAAACCAACGCAGTAAATTGTCGTTTATTCCATTGTAAGCTATTTTATTCAATTGTATTTCATGATCGACCTTGTCAAAAGCTTTTTTGAAATCAGTGTAGACCGCATCTATTTGTAATCACCTATCAACATTTTCAAAAAGGTAATTGACAAATATTAACATGTTGGATGTTGTAGATGCCTATCTACAACATCCAACATGTTGTTCAGGAATATAATAATATTATGCAGAAGAGGGTAAATCTTGTTGCCAACTAATCTTTCAAAAAGCTTTGACAAGGTTGGCAGAATCGAGATGGGTCTATATTGTTCGACGTCATACTTTGAGCCACTCTTATGCACTGGGGTAATATTAGCTCGCTTCCACACCACCGCTGCACCGGAAACACACCTTCATACAGACATCTATTAAAAAGAATATGTATTGCTCACAAATATTGTCATAGTATCAATAGTAGATGAAAAAATTTAAGAATATAAGTTTTTAAACTGTCATGGTCACTAACATTATCATTAACACTAGAAACGGGATATTTACCATGTCCACTGTCTGTTTTGAAATCCCGATATAAAAAAAAATATATCGGGAACTCAAAACAAACAGTAAATTAAATAAATCGCTCCGTCGTCGATCCGTGGTTTTTACTACTGATTGAGCGATGAAATTTTTGGATTTTGGTAATTTTCGATTGGCTATCACTAAACTATTAAACGTTTTCTACAAAAAATCATCAATTTATCTTGAGGTTACATAAGGGATCGATTAAACCATTTGTGTAATGTCGATCGGGTGGGTGTAATAACCAGTGATCGGAATAGGTAGAGCAAATTTACCTAAACTTCGAGGAACAGAGACATAAAGTGGAGACACAGGACAATCATTTTTTTCCGGGATAGCTGTCCCGGGACTTCAATGTATGTTTATTAAAAATTCATGATATTAAGAATTTAATTCAATTCCTGTTTTTGTTTCCCAGAATTGACAAAGATACGTTAAAAAACGTGCCCACTGAGGGCACGTTTTTTAACATAGAAAACATAAAAAGAAAGTTGTTATCATAGATTGAACTCTATTCTTTTTTCATATTTGACGTCGCGTTGTAGGAAATTTCGGTAGCTAATAATTAAAAATCCATCTCCACCCCTCGAAATGGCGTCATAGAGCGCGAGAGCGTGCGCCTAAAATGAGATGTCGCGCGAAAACTCAAACCTTGTAAATTATCAATTTCATGAAATACAACAACTTCGCAACTTATAGTGACCTCGTTTTTTTGTCCTTTCTGTAAAATAAAATCAGGAATTCAAATCTGTTTATCTCTATTGATAACATTTTTTTTAATGTATTTGAAGCGATGTCCTGAAAACCGGGACAATAAAATTGTCCCGGAAAAAGAAAATGTCCCAAGGAAGTCTCCACTTATATGTCTCTGTTCCTCGAAGTTTAGGTAAATTAGCTCCACCTATTCCAATCACTGGTAATAACGCCATAATACAGATTACGATTTATTTAAAGAAAATAAAATTGACACAAAGTCGCTACAATACCTGTTATGAAGGATTTTAATACATAAGTAAATGATAAGTACGACTAGCACGGTCGTTATTATACTAGCTGACATCTGAAACAGCTCAAAAGTGCAGACAACAAACATCATTCGCACTTAAATGTCAACAAATTAAATAAAAGTAGATCCATTTCTTCACTTCTGAACGAATAATCTAAGTGACAATAATTTGTTTTCAAAACATGTCACCTAACAAATTGTTGAGGTTAAGTTGACAGCTGTCATTCATCACAGCGTTTTTGGCGGGAACGCGGCAGCCAATCAGGGGCGGCGAGTGATCCCGTCGGAAGCTGGTTAAGGATGACATGTTGGGATGTTGCCTGAATGATTTGGTGGTGGCGGTAAAAAAGAGGGTGTTTAAATTGGGGTGATTAATATTCGAAACTTGGTACCTTTGTTGAGATTTTTCAAATTAATAACCTTTTATAATTAAATTTTATAACTCACTACTATACTTAATATAATTTTTACAATTGAGGGCCTAGACAAAACGTTAATTCTTTAAGCGACAACGATAATGGAAGCACCTAAAATGTCTAGAAGTTTTTAAACTGACATGGTCACTAACATTAAAAACGTGATCATGGTGCTTGCAACCGGGCCGAAGTATCGGGTACTCAAAACAAATATGTACCAAACATGGTAAATATTCCGTTTTTAGTGTTAATGATAGGTCTGGATGGGGGGGGATAGGAACTGTCATGAGATGCTGAAAAGCTAAAGTCATTCCCGTTGAAAGACCTTATAGAAATACAAAACGCCTTGAAAACGATTACCGCCGAGGCCATCTGTAAGATATCTGATAATTGGCGTTTGTTTATTTCCAGCTATAGCGTAGGTCCCTGGCTGAAAAGCTTCCTGTAGTGTATCTATTTAATAGATATGGCAACACTGTCTCACGGCCACAAGTAGTCCGGTAGCTGTCACTAGGGACAACTGTCAGTCACCACGAATGGCGGGAAGTTGGTAGGTGAAGCGTACACTGGACTGGACTGGCTTGGTAATGGTTTGGTGAGCCTGTGATATAAGTAGTAAATTGTGTTATCAACCTATTAGCTCTGTTACAAGTGAATACTACACTTCCCATCACAGTCCCTATCTCAACTATTTTTACTCTTAGTGCCCCATTCGACCCCAACATCATTCCTAAAAACAGTAACTTTATACTCCTTGGAAACGACAAAAGCCTATTAGAATTTATTCGGGTTACTTTCATGCGCCGTGTAAAGTAGATAAAAGCGTCATGGCCGCCGGCAAATATACTGACGTGATATTTTGCAGATTTTTTTCTGTTGCTCTTTCGGAGTTTGTTTAATAAAGAATTTTCTTATATTATTATTTCCTTTATTAATTTTTCATACATATTTTTAACATTTGCCACATCGGGAGTACTGCCTTCTGAATCAGGCCCTTGATCCAACCGCCTAAGGAGAGCCTCGACAGATATTCGTCGAGGCTCGTGGCCATCAGGCCAAATTGTAGCCCACCGGTATCGGGAACAGGGTCCACCGGTCCAAGCTACCGGCGGTCAGGGATCCAGAGAGAGGAACCTCCTAACAATATGAGCCGTGTCCAGGAGTACCGCTTTCTGAATCAAGCCCTTGACGAGAGCCTCCTCAGGTATTGATCGAAGCTCTTGGCAATTAAGCCATATGCTGACACGACTGTCGGCACAATGATCGCCGAGTCCACATATTATTTTTATTTTGTTAATTTTAATAACCTTTTCGGAGGGGTTACTATGACGTCTTAAAGCAAGAGCAATTCCAGTGTGGGAAAGAGACAGAGCTATACAGGTCGTCTAGCGCCATCTCTTTCCACCACCATCAAGGCCACCTAGTCTGTGGTTTTTGTGAGTAAACTTTTGAACACGTGGCACTAATTTTCTTTTCTCAGCAGACATCAGTAGCCGCTGCCTGTATTTCAGACCTGCTATTACGATAACTATTTCTGCCAGGTCTGCAGGGAATACAGAATGTATGAAGCTATGGAAGATAGGAGTTGTTTTTTTTTAAATACAAATACCTATCCAAACACTTTTTTAAGCTTTCACGGTTTCGGAATAAATCCCGTAAGTACCTATCCAGTTTACCATTGGATTGAGACCACATATGTGGTGAGCTTATTTTCATCAACTGGGCACAATTCCAGACTGCGTGGCTGCTACTGAGAAATTCCTGATAGAAAAACCCATGGAACCCAGCATGGGAACCCAGCATGGGCATCGAACCCAGAACCTCATGCTCAGTAGTTGCGATGGCGACCACGAGCCCAACGAGGCAGTTTCGAAGCGTGGAGATTGAGACAATTTTTTTATTTTTTTTATGTTAGGTAAACTTTGCGTTAGTCTTCACTCTAATAAAAAAAAAAATGCATAACCTTTTCCGTTCCCGCCAAAATTGCCAACCCTATCACATGTTTCCCGCCAACCAACTTCTGCACTACCATTACCCAAGTCATTTCCGTTCTAATCCCCCAGTCAATAAGGTTGAAATTTCGTTATTTTTACTTTATACACCAGTAAACTTATTTGGGCATTCTTTTCGTTTAATTATCGTTAATGACGATCAGGCCGGGAGTTCCGTTTTTTTGTTCCGAGTGTCAACGATGGCTATGATTGATGGAGCTCCCAGTTCCACTCACGACCACTCAGTTTGATCTAAAATTATGTTTGTTAGCTAGAATATTGTCGTTTTTGTTGTTTTTACGATGCGAATTAGTGATTTTTGTTTGCTTTGGTGTAACTCTTATACGTGGTATTTTGCTTCACAAAAAACACACTTATTTATCATTTAGTACTTTACTTCACACATCCTTGATCCCATTCAGCACTAGACAGCTGTAAGGTTATGTATGAAGTCATATTCCTGAAGCCACCCATACATATATGACCATGTAAAGATTTTTATTAAAAATAACCTACTTTAGTGAAAAACCGTGAGTGTCTTCACTAGATCAGAAATTTCTCAGTAGACGCCCCTAGAATGGACTTATACCCGGTTGAGAGCATTAGGCTCGCCCCCAATTACATGGGACTTAAAAATATCTCAAAATGTGTACTATTATATAAGTAGGTATACCTATTTTTTTTTTTTTTTTGGGATGGGTAATCATCAAATTACTCCTCCCGCTCTGGGCGGAGCGGAAGGGAGTGTCAGAGTTTTACTGACTAAAACCCATCCATGTTCCTTCTTTTGCCCTTTGTGTTCCATCCAGGGCCGCGGTATCTCTTTCGAACAGTCCCGCAGCCCTGAAGTAGGTATACCTAGGAGCAGGACAATGGTATGACCTCAGTCTAATTATTCGGTGATAACAGGCGTGGTGGTCACTTTGGTAACATATTTTGGGACTCAGATGGACCACGGAAGTATCAATATGTACAGTCGCTAGCGCATCAAGCTACGACGAACTGTCAATTTTCTTCATTCGGTTTTGAACTTAACCTTCAACATTTTATTGTTTAAAATCAGTTGGAGAATTTTAACAGTTGGTGGTACCTTGATGTGTTGGCGACTGTACATGAAAAATATTCAGGTAATTACTCACTCAATCCTTATCGCAAACAGTTTTCCTCTATCTTGTTTTCATAAAAGATTTGGTCCAGTAATGAAATTATTATATAGGCTACATTTAATCAGGAAAGCTTTATTAAAAAAAATGTCACTTTGTTAGGTACCTAAAATACAACAACAGATAAACACATAGTACACTATGCACATACCCGGCGTACTTTATGTATCAACATCATCATCTTCACTGCTGGACGTAGGCCTCCAAGCGTCGCCACATTGAACTTATGTATAAAAATACATAATCTCACGTTTTTCCCAAGGAGTAACCAAATGACGGCACGGTTGGCGCAGTGGCTGAGCGATTGACTGCTGCGTCGCGTGTCGCGGGTTCGATTCCCGCACGGAACAAATATTTTTATGGCCTACAGATAGTTGTTCCGGGTCTGGCTGTTTGTGTATGTGAGTTTAAATGTTTGTAAACGCACCCACGACACAGGAGAAATTCCTAGTGTAGGGCAAAGTTTAAAAAAAAAAAATGCTAAAATCAACTGCTTGGGACCAGCACTCTCCCTTTTAACTGACTCCTGAAACGGAGGAGGTTCTCATTTGGCTTTATTTTTATAAATTTTATTCACATTGCTTGGGTAGTTAATGAGTTATCTTCTATAATGCATATTTTTTCTTCCATGTCTATGTGGATGATCTGCTAATAACTTCTAGTAACAATGGAAAATGAATACTCGAAAAGAATTTGTGTGAGATACCATTATACCACAACTAAAATGTCTGAAATAAATAAACTTAAAAAAAAAAACTTTTTGGAAGTCGATGGTTTTTTTAGTGTTTGGTTTAGAAGTCAGTTGTTTTTTTTTTAAAATAGTTGTTCCTTCATCAGTTCATCGACGTTCATACATCACCAATATCTTCCTGTCTTTTGTTATTAGCCTTTCATCCCTTATTTAAACATGACTAGATAATCTAAACAAACTCGTCTTAATATTGTCATTAGTTAAGTTTTTCTGATATTAGAAGGAGGGTGTCTCCTTCTAATATCAGATAAACTTAACTTTACAGATTACCTCGTAGGTCTAGTCGTTGGAAGCACGGCTGCTGAGCATGGGCTCGATTCCCGGGTGGGGAAAAGTGTAATTGGGATTTTCCGTTAGGAATTTCTCAGTAGCAGTCACGGAGTCTTTATTTGTGCCTGTTGCTGGCGACAGGCTTGCTCGGTCGCTCCCTAGTACATGAGAATTAAACACAACTAGCGAAATGTAGGTGTATTAGGTACATCACAGGTGTAAAGGCGTGATGATGGTTTCTTTGTAAAACTCAATGTATCATTTAAAATCAATATAAATTAATGCAATAACGTGAAGTACCCATCGACAAACGTGCGGTTACTGCAATAATAATGACAATGATAAAACAATAAAATTGTTACGGCAATCGTAAAGTATAAAGCTGCTGCGGTTACCGACTGTTTCAGAAATTCAAGGAATATGTTAATGAGTATTTTGAGAGGAGACATATTATGTGTCTACAAAATTGGATATGGATTTAAAATGTGGTTTTTGGGTCGACATCCCGCATTGCAGTTGTCAGACACCTCTGATGTTTTCGGATTCATTTGTATAATTTATTTATTCATTTAAACTTCATGTACAATAGTGGTACATAGGCGGACTTAATGCCACAAGGCATTCTCTACCTGTCAACCTTTGGGTTAATAAGAAAACACTGTGATATGTACAATAAATATCTAAAAAAATAACTTCTTGTTTTCGAAAATTTATATCCTTATATTGATACTAATACACATATATTTAAATAAAATAAACTACTAAATATTTTAACAAATACCAAAATAAAAGAAAAGAAACCTAATAATAGTTATGACTCGACTTCTAATTGAGAGCTATTTATCCTGACTTAAGTAGTGGTTACGAACTTTTCTTTATCACTTGCTTCGGTGAAGGAAAAAATCGTGAGGAAACCAAACCAGAATATGAGAATATGATAGGTATTTCTCGACGGCATGTAAAGCCAAGTCAGAGGCCCATGGGCGGCAATAAAACTCTGCCACCAGGTTAGGCACTAACCACACGAAAAAGAAACAACTGGTCATTGGCACCTCGTAGTGCCTTTGTGCTCATACTGCCCACACCTATAACTAAAATAATACTCATCATCATCATCATTATCAGCAGCCTAGCCTTTTCCTAACTTCATTGTGGTTGGTTTCCAGCTTAACCAGATGCAGCTGAATACCAATATTTTACATGGAACAACTGCCTGTCTGACCTCCATAGCACTGTTACTAGGTAATACCACACCCATTGACTCAGTGTCAGACGCAGTAAAGGTTCTCTGCATAGCAGTGTTTAAAATTGGGGTACTAAGAATCACACACGCATCAATTTTAAAGTCTATCCCAAGATTCGCCACACCTATGGTTACTCAACCAACAGTCATATTAAATCACATAACAGTAACTCACCTTGATATAAAGTTTGGCTCATATTCCACGCATTGCCACTTCGCTACGGATGCCATAGTTTCTATGGTTCAATTATAGTAGTGGACCATATCGGTATGGTCAAATTGAGTGATACTTATTGTCTGACGATTGCATTCTATGCAATTACATAGTACGTGCAGTTAAACAACAATTAACTGATGAAATTCGGTTACACTCTGTTAAAGATGAGACATGAAAAAGTTCCCTTCTACATTGACAGATCTGTTGACTGTGATCATGATGACGATGATCTGATAAAATCTGCAGAATGAGGTGCTATTTGCTAACGACTACATAGTTATGGAGGCTTTTGACCGGTTATAAGGGCACAGCGTGATCTTTTACTCCTTTAAGAGTAAAAATCGTCAGCACCTAAAATTCTATGCATTCAACGGTGATTCTCACACGACACCGCATGTTCTTAGGGGCCGTCTCCACGAGCGAGAGAATCGCGACGATATTATCGTCGTTGCCACGTAGGTATTTCTATGAGGCCCCTTACGGTTGAGTGGAGGCGGCGAAGCAAATAAATATTGGCGTCGCGCCGCGCGGAGAGGCGGTGAGCGCTACCCGTCCGCGCGGTCGGGGGCGGAAACATATTTACGTATCGTGGCATGTCGTGACGCGCCAGAAGCGGTTTCATACATTTAGTATGGTTAGAAACTTATTTGTATGTCGTGTCGTGTCGCGACGCGTTCTGTCGTAGCGCCGACTGCTCGCAACCGATTGCGCTAGAGCAGTGGTGGGGGTTAAAATACTCTTTATATTTCTCTCTGACATAAACAGCGTTTTGTGATGGGTTTCTTGGTAAAGATTCCATATTAAGCAGACAATCGATGTTGCTGCTATGTCACAAAATCACTATCCGAATCTGATGAAAACATTATGTACGTTTAAGCGCTACAAAGGTTCGATATGTACTGTTCAGAAATAACGCCAGAGCACGCCACGACACGACACATTAGTGTGCACACTCACCGTCACGACAGAAAGCACCACGACACGTAAGTATGTTTCCGCCTTTAGCCATCAACGGATTTCATACAACCCACTGCAATGTGAGATCTGCTTACCGCATTAGCGCGTGTGAGAATCGTCTAACCGCGATATCTATATGGGATTAAATTATTAGAAAACATTATAATAAATAAAAATCTTAAATTCATTGACAACACACGTTTAAACCGCTTGGTCTAGGATTCATTCTCATCATGTACAGGAATATTACTTATATTACAGGGTAAAGAAAGTGACGGGATAGTTGTCGGGTATATTCAAGATCTACACTATCAAAAATCATATCTAACTATACATTGATTTAGTACTACACAATCAACGAAAAAACTAGCCAATTGTTTCCAAGGCCACCGTATATCCAACGCACATTGCCCGACAAATCCAGACCCTCCCTTATAATAATATATACTCTAATTAATAGTGTCCCCCTCCACAAGGTAAACATAAGTCCCAAGAGGGGGTGAACAGGGGGTGACACATTAATCATCCTCAGACGACGTCGAGGACATACTTGTTTACTAGCAAAGAGTGGCAAAAGGATGGGCTGATAATTTCGCGAAGAATTTTTGGAAGTTCGGAAGTTAGCGCTTTAAGTCGCTTTTGATAAAGGCTTTGGTGGTGGAGTTTGATGGATCATTTAATTTTATAAAAGTTAACTGCTCTTTAAAAGGTGTTAGTGTTGAATTTCATGTTTTTTCAAAATAAATAAAACCAATGTGGGAAGGACGAAAAACGAAACGTATTATTTCTGAAAAGATCGGTTCAAATACTAGTAACAGATTTGAAAGGATATCTTCGAGACATAAAATTGAATTTATAGGCTTATTTGACGTGTGGATAAGGACGAATTGGAGACAGACTGTGGACTAGACACTGCAAGATATTCCAAGAAGTATTTGTATGGAGTAATTTTTTTTAACGAGTCGATGGCAAAAAAAACAAATGTGCTTAGCCGAAAATTCAGCCACGCGTACCCTGGTCATAAGGTTAAGGTCAAGTGCGCAGGAGTGAGGGCAAGCAGCACAAGATGGAAGGTGGGCCATTGTCTGTGGAGAGACGTCGCACACGCGTTTACGATCTGAGTTGTCCGTGATCCCCCATCTGTCGAGGTTGTCATTGCTCCGGCCAAGCTGGGTTCGAAGTCTATTTAAAGATTTCCAAGTCGGCCACGGCAACGAACCTTTAATTACACTCATTCACAAACTGCACTTTAATCAACGCCACTTTACTCCACCTTCCCACTATCACTAGTTAAACTAACTTAAATTAAACTCTGACCTCGTCCAACATTTTAACCATTATAATTGCCTTTAACAAATTAACTATGAATGATTCAACAGAACTAGAATAGGGACGAGCGTATTAAGGTGCCTACAGATTCATATGCCCGATTTTTTCGATTGTTTTTCTACTATCACTAGGAAAAAATGTGCCTATTACAACATCAGCTATCTGCCTTTAAAAGTCCCAAAAAATCATACCGGTCCTGCCGTTTCGGAGATTGGCCGGAACAAACAGACGAACAAAAAATGAAAAATTGTGTTTTTGTTGTGCCGTATATATTTTAACATGCACTCAGTAAAAAGCTGTTATTTTGATATTACAAACAGACACTTCAATTTTATTTATTTGTATAGATACCATCACGCCTGTAATCCCCGAAGGGTTCAGCATAGGTGTCGTGCCGTAAGGTTTAAGTTCCATGCAATAGGGGGCGAGCCTATCGCCATAAACCGGGCATAATTCCAAACTCCGAGGCTGCCTCTGAGAAATTCCTGATGAAAAAGCCCAATAACACTTTGCTCGACCCGGAAATCGAACCCAGGACCTCATGCTCAGCAGTCGCGACTTGCGACCAGTAGACTAACGCGGCAGTCAAATGACGGTTTTTGTCACTCGATAAGTTCTGCTGACATCCTCAAGATCGCGGGTAGGACCTGGTTGAACCTCCCGCAAATGTTGATGAAGATCTGTCAGCTTCTTGCATAATATTTCGCTTGTCTACGATCGATACATCTCTTCTTAGTCGCCGTCGTGGCAGTTATGTTATAACGTATCTAGATGAGTGACCCGCTTAGCTAAGCGGTGCCATTTCTCTCTGCCCACCGTTCTCCTTGGGCATTCGTGCATGGAAAGGACAATTGAAGCCCTGATTTCTGTACATCTCATTGGAGATCTGTGGTATGATCTAATGCCCTGTTTTGGCCACAGTGTAACAAGGACCCAATCTTGTGTACAGGGGAAAGTGGATTTTTAATCTATACAACTCTACCCATCACCATCATTATCGTTAAATAAATCAAATTGAAGTGTCTGTCTGTAATTTCCAAATAAAAGCTTTTTACTGGATGCATATGAAAGTATATACAGTACTATAACAAAAAAGATATTATTAATTTTTGTCCGTCTGTTTGTTCTGGATAATCTCCGAAACGGCGGGACCGATTTTGACGGGACTTTTACTGGAAGGTACCTGAGGTTATTAGAAGTGGGCTGCGGGACTGTTCGAAAGAGATACCGCGGCCCTGGAACATAAAGGGCCAAAGAAGGAACGTGGGTGGTTTTTAGTCAGTAAGAGTCTGACACTTGATGATTTCCCACCCTCCAAAAAAAAAAAAAGGTTATTAGAAGTAACTAAAGCTGCTTTTAATGGGGTTCTGTGCAAAAAAAACCCTTGAAATTGTTAAAAAAATCCGATTCAAATGGGGAAGTAGTATTTTTATAATAATTTCACTTCAACGAAAGGCACGGGCCACAGCTAGTAAAAATAAAGTTGAAAGCTAAGAAGTTTCGTAGTTTTCAAGTTTTTTCTGATCAAACACATACGACGATCGTTAAACCTCATGCATATCTGCAAGCACCTTTAATGACTCGGGCATCGAATCTAGGACCGTCACGCCTACGATGTGCCCACGCCGGTTATCATGCAGTGTTCGTAATGGTCATAACATTAGTCTAGCTCTAACGTGTGCGCACGATTTTATGCTAAATATCATTGTGTTCTAAGATCTCCGTAAAATATGCTGTGTATTTTAGAGTAGATTATCTTATCTTTGTCTTTTTAGGCTTATGCACACGGCGTTTAAGGTGGCCAAGGTGATCTTGCCTAATGGTCATGCCTTCTCCACAGGAGAAGAGGCTTTTGCCCAGCTGTGGGACGACAACTAAATAGGCTGGTATTATATGCACACGGCGGGCGTTAACATGTAGTCGACATGCGTATACTGGCTTCATCCGCAGCTAGCGCTTCTTTTTAACAGACTTCAAAAAAGGAGGAGGTTCTCAATTTGTCGGAATCGTTTTTTATGTATGTTCTCCGATTACTCGAAGACGCCTGAAGCGAAAAGACCGATTTAAATTTAATCGAAACGGTCGCGAGGTTTTTGAAAAATCAACAAAAATCTAAAAATTATATAATACATCGATGATAGTTATGTTCGTTTACTCCGAAACCTCGCTGTCTCATTGGAGCAGTGCGCAAATATTTGTATAAGAAAACTTATTTGCATAAAATAAAAACCGACTTCAAAAAGACAAAAAAGTGAAAAATAACTTTAGCTTCAGAAGTCGGTGGCAAATAAAAAACTAAATCTAAGAATACATTTCACTGTTTTGCAAATGCAAAAAAGTTTTTTTAGACAAAGTGTTGTCGACTCGCAGACGATGCGTGTTCTATAAAACGCACGTATATAAAAATGTCGTGTGCATTAGCACCAAGGCTTCTAGATTAATTGGTTCTAGATTAATTATTATGAAATGGAACAGTTAATATCATCATCTGCCTTGCCTTTTCCCAACTATTTTGGGTTCGGCTTTCAGTCTAACCGGATGCACCTGAATACCTGTATATTATTTGATTGGTTGTCAGAATTTCAGGCCACTGACTACCTGTAACTACTTCAAATATATTGTATCTTTTGTATCTACAAATTACAGCCGGGATCAACGGCCTAACTTGCTTTCCGAGGCACGGAGTAAACTCGACCAATCTAGGCCTACTAGAAGATCGATCCGAGTGGCTATTATTATTTAGCCCCGAGCTCCGCAAAAAATGGAACAGTTAATGTTAGTAATTATAATTTAGATTAGCGAAGAAAATTCACGAGGTAGTAAAACAAGTCATTTCCTATTAATCTTTGTAGGAATGCCAAATGAAATGCCTCCTATATGTCCCACCTACCTACACAAAACATTACTTTGGAGTAGAATGGCACTTAGTGAATGATAAGTAAATTGCGGGTATTGGAAGCTATGTTAGATAAATTACTAGCTTTATGCTTAACAGTGTCAACATACGTAGTTTTTTCAAGAAATACATACGTTGATTTATATAAACCGTGTGCACATTAAAAACTTGACGAATAAGCTTTAAGTTCCGCACGCAAAATACGCGCATTGGACGTGGAGTTGCGGACACCAGCCCGTTATACAATAAAATACAATATAAGCTTTAAGTTAACACCCATATCATAAGAAATACTCAGTAAGAAGACTTAAATTTTTACAGTTCATAATTATAGGAGCAGAGGGAAAAAACTCTTCGTTTTCATGTGCCGACTCCAAAAGTAGTTTCCATCGTTTTGTAGTGTCCTCATATTATTCACTAGTTTTCCGCCCGCGTCAAGTTTGGTTATATCGCGTTTCCAAGAGAACTCTTCAAAAGTCCGGGATAAAAACTATCCTATGTTCTTTCTCAAGGTCAATTCTATCTCTGTACCAATTTCATTAAAATCAGTTCAGTGGTTTAGACGTGAAAGCGCAACAGACAGACAGAGTTACTTTCGCATTTATAATATTAGCAGGGATGTCCTCATATTATTCATTTCAGCTTAAACAGCTAATAACTATCGGTGTTAAGTTAACCGGGTCAGCAGGGTTCAACTAGTTGAGCCACAGTATATGGGCCGGTCGACCCCACCCCGTTTCCCGCCGCTCCCTCGTTTCCTATGTAAGACTGCGGTTACAATGACAAACTTTTTATGTGTAGTCTAAAAGGTTTTCTGTGATAGATTAAAAAGACAATGTAATACTTTGAAAGCCGTTGGAGTTGAGGAGTTTCTAGACATTACAAAAGTTCGGTTGGTCGGTTTTCGTCTGACCTGACATAGTGATGTTCTATCACAGGTAACGATTATTGAAAAGGCAAATGTATGGAATTATCACTGATGAGTGCAAATGGGTCTACATGGTAGTGACAGAGAAAGGCTGGGTTTTCAGGCGTCCAGGGGTGTGATTTACGCAGCGCTGTTTTGGTGTAACGGTTGCATACGGCGGCAGCTCCTACATGATATCTTTAGAAATAAATCGGTGCTCGTTTTTGTGCCCGGAGAAGGTCAAGGCTTAGCTGTTAAGAATCTCAAACAAATGTAGAGGTTCGGACCGATTTCGGTCACAGTGACTGCATTCGCTGTTTCTCTATGGTGGTTGGCGAGAGCTTCGGTATGCTGCTCTTTCATGTGCTCTCAAGTGACTAGCATATCCAACTTTGGCCGAAAAACTCAATTGTAAGTTACAGGTTCAGGCGGTCTAGGTTTAAGGTCATCACGGTATCCAATTGCAACCATCTTCTTTCTTCAGTTAGGTCAAAAGAAACAAAAGGCAGTATTCATTCATCATTCTCCAGCCCTTATCCCAATTTATTTGGAGTCGGCGCAGCATATATATCCTCTTCTTCCATACTTCTCCATTACTCGTCATCTCAGCAGTCACCTCCTTTCTAGCCATATCATCCTTCACACAGTCCATCCATCGTTTCTTTGGTATTCCTCTACTCTTATAGCCGTCTACATTCATACTCAATATTTTCCTCACTACATTTTCCTCTTAAAACTATGTTTTCATTGTAGCTTTTAATAATGTTTGAACATCGTATAAATACAAAGTAATTTACCTTATGTAAAGTATTTATTTATAACCTTTAAACCTTAATATAAGCTCGATTGCTTCGCATAGAGTCGTGATGCTGATGTCGTGAGAGTGCGTGGTCGGTGGTTGTCGCGTATCAATCAATTGTGGGTAGGGATATTAATTCCCTTGAGTTATTAGAAATACTTGGTCAAACATGTTGTTCATAATAATTCATTCAATCATTTTTATAAACTGTATGTGTGTCAAAAGAGCTCGAGCATGCTCATGGAAGTATGGAATCCCGTACCATGCTGCATCAAAATCAAACCTTGTTTTTTATAGACTACACTGATCGTATTAACTCCTACAAAAATTATTTTTGAAAAAAAAACCCGCGTTTCAGAGTTATTTTATAAAATCGAAACTAACCTAAAAAGTAGGTCTATTTTTTCGACGCTACCAACGACGTATTTTAACACACATACATTACATTATTGCTCTAAAAACAGCGTAATACACTAATATTAGTAAGAATTACGAGTTAAAGTAACATCCACAGTATGCTTGACTGAAACTCGATTTTATTTTAGACCTTTACATTGCCAATAGTCAGTCAGTACAGTACAAATGTCAGATGCCACAGATAAGATAACTATAAACCATAGAGTATAGTAAGTGCTATAAACTAGTCGGGATTTAGGGATGTAATCGATAAATCAAAATCTTTAGGCTGAGAAAATCTATTTTGTTGCAAATAGCAATAAACCAAACTAAATCGATTTGGTGTACTGATCTTACTTAATTGTAATTAATTTTAGAGTCCGCTCGACAGACAAGGGTTTGTTCAATTGAAACGGAACGTCATTTATATTCAGTTGAAACGGAACGTCATATAAAGGGAGTAAAACAATATTCGTACTTTTAAACTCGAAAAGTATATTTCCAGTTCAAAAATCAAATCCCCGACGCGTAATGCCGTAAAAAAATATGAAACTAATTACTATAATATTTTGGTTTTGAGGCGCGAGACTTTTTGGTACCAACTTTGGTCATTGTCCTTTCATAAAATTCCGTTCAATCGTTTTTGCGTGGAAGAGTAACACACGTCCATTAATCCATCCATCCGTCCATCGGCACAAGCTTTCGCATTTATAATAGTCGTCGCATTTAATGATAATTTGAATGAAGAAGAGAAGAAGGAGGTCGATCAACTCAGCACACAGCGGTTCACTGACCAACATAATTGGACATAGGCCTCCCCCAAGCTGGACCACCACACCCTATCTTCTCCTTTCTGCATCCAATTCACAACCAACCACTTTCTATATACGAACTTACGCCTTTTCCCTTGGTAATGGGCACGTTTTATTGTGTGATCCGCCAGTCTGTGGGATTCACTGCCGGCTTCTCTGTTTCCCGATCATTAAAAAATAAAATGATGACATATTATATAAATATCTTCAAAGTTCGAGTTAATCGGTTTCTTCTAGGCAAGCACGCTCTACTCTAGGCCGCGTCATCGCTTCACATCTGGCGAGGTGCGGCAAAACGCAAGCCTATTTACAATTTAAAAAAAAATCGTTGTCGTGTGGTGAGTTTGCTTCATGAAGAACGGAGTCATTCTAGCCTGGTAACTTTATTAGGCTGACTGTGGACTCTTCATATATAGAGATATTATTTATTTAACATTGACTTTCAGAGTTATCGCAGGATAAACAGAGCAATGATTTTATTATTATCGCACGATACGATTTATCTCATTTGTGATATCACGCAAATAATTCGTACAAATAAGTGTTAGATACTTGCCAAGTCCCTGGTTCCGCTTGCGTGTCGCTCATCAGAATAAAATTAATAACCTGGAAAAAAAAATTGACCATTAATTGCAAATCACAACTTACGAGTAGGTACATTAAATTTTTTAGGAAGTTTATGTAATCTGCAAAATTTGCTAAACTTAGTTTTCATTCCGTCAAAAACTAGATGGCTTAAAAAATAATGCAGTACCGTTGTTCTCGCCCTCAAAAATAAATACACAAACGTATTAGTGACTGTGAGTGAATTGATGTAGTGTATCAAACTGTCAAGTAATTTCCACGACTGTTCGTTTAAAATCTACCCAGCGTACCTTAGGCTTTTATCATCATCATCTGCTTAAACTTTTCTCAACTATGTTGGGGTCGGCTTCCAGTCTAACCAGATGCAGCTGAGTACCAATATTTTACATGGAGCAACTGTCTATCTGACCTCCGCAACCCAGTTAATACTGGGTAATACGATATCCCATGGTAGTATTGGTTGTCAGACGGGCCACTGACTACCTGTAACGTCTATCAAAGATCGACGATAAATGACAGCCGTGACCAACGGCTTAACGTGCTTTCCAAGGCTACCTCACAATTATGTATTTTCTTCAGAAATGGCAAAGCAAATGACTCAACACAAAATTCACCTATCTTTTTACCCAGTACTAAATGAACGTGTCAATTTCAGCCAGTAACAATAAAAGAACTTCCGACGTGCCGTGAACGCGCCTTAACACATTATGGAAGTACTTCCACTCCCAGGCCAGCCCATGACACGCCATCAAACGACTTTTAATTATTTTCAGGGCTCTTCCATTATAGTGACCGACTGCCTAGACAGCTGTAATAGATATTGTAGAAAATGTAGAACGAAAATGTCGCTTGAGTTTTAAAGATATCGTTGGTTTTCTCGTAATCAAATGGTTAAGTGATTATGAATATCTTATTTTATCGATAATAATGAACCCGGTTCGACTGAGCGCCGACCGACGCACATGAGGAATTATTTTTGAAATGTATTTTATTTAAGTTTTTCTGCTCCATGCAATGATATTCGTATAAAGCAATGCTTGAACAGAATGAGAATTGTTTTATAAACAAATAAGTACATGATATGATGGATAGGTTTATATCTGAATCAAATTCACATTTTACAAAAAAAAAAAAACTAGTGTGTCGACATTTTCTCTCTGAGAAAAAAAAGTATTTTTCTCGTCTAAGAAAAGGTTATTAACATTAAACCATTTGCAAATTTTAGAAAGTGCGTTGTTAACTCCATGAGACATGCCAACAGACATTTAATTTAAATAAATGAGGAAAGGCTCATCCGTGAAAAAGAAAAGCCTCAGATTGGAACCCTGAGGAACGCCCAAATTGACCGCGGATCTAACAGATCTCTTGGCAGTTACATCAGATCTCTGAATTTTGTTATTTAGATAAGAAGTCAGAAAGTGGGAGAACCCTGTCTGTACTTATCGTCAAAATGTACAGTAATGGTATATTTTCCGAGAGAATGTACAATGTGCTGTATGCATTCAAATGCCTTGGACAAGTCGCAGAAAATGCAAAGAGTACCTAGGGCCATGTTTGTGTAGTCACATATAACTTTATACACGGACCACGGCAAAGTTTGACTATCAATTTAAAGCAACGATCATTTCTGCTCTATTCGCATGAAGTTGTTTTTTAGAGTTCTATCCACTTTTAAAGAAAAAGTTCCATCATTTTGCCTGACCAAAAGTCGAATTATATGTTTTAACACACGTGTACAAACAGGTTTATTTCAAATTAAAAAAAAAATAAACAATGCACGCGAAATCAACTTTATCAAAGGCTTTATTGAACTACCACTGCTATTACGACTGATAAGACAAGGGAAACATAATCGACCAGTACCCTAGTGCCAAAAACCAGATGGCTGAATCACATTACTTCTACCAGTTGTAACCATTGCGTCCTTTCAGTCACCTCTACATCTGACCTACATTTTTGTTCAAAATTGTATAATAATGGGAAACCACGATAGTATCTGTGCGTCGGCGCAACAACTGTTGTCTATCTTTATTGATAACGCCATCAACGAACGCTGCTCTATGGAGAGTGTTGGAAACCAGGAGCCAGTAAAAATTCCCTGTTTTGAGATCACACACAGCATTATATTTTCAATCACTCTGGCTACGTTCATATACGGAGTAATATCGTGGTGCCACATCAAGAAGTTTCGTAATTTCAACAACTAGGTACGTGTATCTCAGTGCAACACTAGTGAATATCTTACATCTCGTTGTTATGTCAATTATTTTAAGCAATTGCGGCAAAACTGTGTCGACCGTTCAATTTATTCATGTTTATTTTTATATTTCCTTGTAAAGACGGTGTATCATTATTATTGGTGTTATGTGTTATGTTTTTAATGTTAAAATTTTTCATGGAGATATGAGCAGAAAGTATATCAAAAGCAGTATATTTGCCTGGGGCTTACCTTTAGTAGCATGGCTAATCTGTGGTTTGATTTTAATCATTATTTTTGTGTCTGAAAAAAATGACAATATGGCATTTATACGCAGAAAGTATGGCTATGTCTGTATTATTATCATATACGGCAACGGTATACCGAGTGTTTTAAATTTGGCTGTTTTTACCAAATTTTCGTATTCTTTTTTTCTCTACAGAACTAAACGTAAGCGCGCCTTCTAAAAAAGAAAGAATTAAAGAAAAATAGCGTCATTAGTTCATTTGATAACTAAATTTTTTAAAGCAACGCATTTGTATTGTATTTTGTTATTTGGAATGGTTTTGATATGTCTTTTGTAATACGTACTGCAAACAACGCATATAAAAATATTACCGGTTTCGTTAATTATTTCTTTAGTTAAAAGTAACCAGAATGTATGGGACGAATACTTTAACAATAGGTTTGTCGTGATATTTTTTTTGTAATTTTTCTTCTTGTCTGCTGATTTAAAAACATATTATTCGTAGTAGGTATATTATTTTATGCATTAAAATTTTTTGTGTAATAAATACATTACATTACATATATTTCTTAAATAACGTCATGCATAGGTGAAAAAAAAAAAAACATATTCTCAAAAATCGACAGATAGAATATTATTTAGCAATAACAAAATGAAAATCATACTATGAATACGATAAAGGCTTTATCAAAAGCTTTTAATAAGGACACCATTATAACTGATTAGACAAGAGAAATAGATTCGTTTAGTACACCACCTAAATGCAAACATACTGGTCGGAACACATCAGTTTTTTTCATTTACTGTGTTCACTTTGTAATTAGTCGCTTCTGCGTCAGTCTGTCATTATACATTTATGTTGACAAGTGTATAAAACTCAAAAATGACAACAGTTTAAATTAGTGCATCATCGCAACGTTTGACGGTCATCATGGCTGATCACGACACCGTCATCCACAGCCCTACACTCAATATCAGTAATAGGGAACGGAATATTATTATTCCCTGTTATCAAGCCTATCACTACACTCTCTTTAGCATGACTATGGTGACGTTTGTATACGGAGTGACATCGTGGTACCTCCTCAGGAAGTTTCGTAATTTCAACAACTACGTGTATCTCAGTGCAACACTAGTGAATATAATGCGTTTCGTTATTGTGTCGCATGTCTTGACATTCTGCGAAAAACGTATGTCGGTCGTTCAACTTGTAAACAGTTACTTTTTTATTTTTATTTTTCTGTCAACTGTGTATAATTATTGGTTAGTAGTGATGTGTTATGTGTATTACATTAAACTTGTAAAAGTTTTTAATGGAGATATCAAAAGGAAGTATCTTAAAAGCACTCTGTTTGCGTGGGGCGTGCCTATTATAGTAGTTCTCATTTGTAGATTGATTCTGCTCTTTATTGAACTATTAGTTGTAGAAGGTAATATAGTAACAATACGTTTAATTTATCTATATGTGTGCGTTTTATTCACTTGTAATATTATTCCAATGATTTTCAATTTAATAGTTTTTATTAAACTTTTGTATTCACTATTTTCTTGTATAGACACAAATGCAATTACAGTTTCAAAAAGTGAAAGACGGAAAGAAAATTGCCGTCGTCTTTGTATAGCGACGTCACTATTTCTTTTGAGCAATGTTTTTGTATTGACTTATGTTATATGGGATCTTTTAGAGCTTTCTGTGGTCGTACGAACTATTTCTTTTAACATTCAAATATTAGTCATTACATCATTCATACCTATAGTTAAGAGTAACCGACAGTTGTGGTATGAATATTACAAAAATAGATTAACAAGAAATATTTCGTAATTATTGTTGTGTTCATTAGCGGTTAAACCAAGAGAATCAGCAAAGGCGTCGCTTTTGGTGATTAACAAACTGCGACTATGATCAACTATGCTGATAGTCAAATGTTTAATGTCTAAGGAAATACAAACTGATTGAAAAAACGCAGCGGAGTTGCAGTAGCAACAAATTAAATCTTTCATAAGTGCAAAATTTGGGCGGTACAACGAACTTATATTAAGTTTTTTATATTATGCTGAATTATGATTTGAAGTTCTGTAACGTTTTTCGCTCTTTGCTCCTAATTTAATCTTTTTACAAAGCAACAGTAAGTTCACAACCTACTTAATAAAAAGCTTGTAATCTACCTGTTTACTTTATTTATACTTTCAAACTAATATTATGATTAAGCAAACTTGTTTTTAAAAAGGAGTCTCTAGAAGTACTAGTCTGATTGCAAAAAATCTTTCATGATATTAGGTTCACTTTTGCCGTTGAATAATAAAATTAATGTACTAATGCGTTAGATTTTATCAACAGTAAAAAATTTAAACTTCAAATTATTGTTTCAATTCGTTGTCAGCATTATCATCATCACTGGCATTCTTATTCCACCCACTGCTAAATAAAACCTCCTTTTTGTCAAATCTTTCCTTGTTCCGAGCCTGATGCACCTTGTCAATGTCGCGAACATGATATTTAGTATAAACTGGGCAAACTTGAAGACATCATATTCATGCGTATTGATAGTTTCTTTTCTAATAATATAATTTAAGTCTTGCTATGAATGCTATATCAACATTATCATAAGCTTTTATTGAGAATGTCATTACGACTGATAAGACAAGAGAAACAGATTCGTTTAGTACAACACCTAAGTGCAAACATTCTGGTCGAAACACATTAGTTTGTTTCAGTTGCTGTCAGAGTAATATCCAGCCCAAAAGTTTTATTGTGTTCACTTTATTTAATAGTTGATGTTTCGTCTGTCACAACATTTATATTAACAAGTGTATCAAAATGGGAAATGACTACAGTATCTGTTCTTCGGCGCAAAGTATGATGTTCATCATGGCTGATAACGACACCAGCGTATACTGCCCTACACTCAATATTAGTTACAGAGAAAGAAAAATTATTATTCCTTGCTATCAGGCTTATCACTATACTCTGTTTAGCATGACTCTGGCGACGTTCATATACGGAGTGACATCGTGGTGCCTCATCAGGAAGTTTCGTAATTTCAACAACTACGTGTATCTCAGTGCAACACTAGTGAATATTATGCGTTTAATTATTGTGTCGCTTATTTTGAAAGACTGCGAAAAACTTATATCGATCGTTCAGTTTGTAAATATTTACTTTTATATTTTTATTTTTGAGACGACTGTGTATCATTACTGGTTGGTGGTAATGTTTTACCTGTTTTATGTTAAACTTGTAAAAGTTTTTAATGGAGACATCAAAAGGAAGTATCTTAAAAGCACTTTGTTTGCCTGGGGTGTGCCTATTGTAGTAGTGCTCATTTTTAGATTAATTCTACTCTTTATTGATCTGTTTGTTGTAGAAAGTTATAAAATACGTGGAATTTATATCTATTTGTGTATTTTAATTACTTGTAACATTGTTCCTGTGGTTTTCAACTTGATCATGTTTATTAGACTTCTCTATTCTCTATTTTCTTCCAAAAACACAAATGAAAATGCTTTCACAAAAAAAGAAAGAAGGAAAGAAAAATGGCGTCGTTTTTGTCTTGCGACAACTATATTTTTTTTGAGCAATGTTTTTACATTGACTTATGTTGTATGGGATCTTTTAGAACTTTCTGTGGTCGTACGGACTATTTCTTTTAACTTTCATATATTGGTCACTACGTCATTCATTCCTTTAGTAAAGAGTAACCGACAGTTGTGGTACGAATATTACAAGAATAGATTAACAAGAAATATTCCGTAATTATTGTAGTGTTCATTATTGGTTAAAACAAAAGCATCAGTCGAGGCATCTCACCTTTGGTGATCAACAAACTACAACTATGATCAACTAAATGTGCTGAAAGCGAGAATTTTCTATTTTACCAAAAGTGTAAAATCTGGGTGTCACAAACGTGCCTATGTAATGTTGTCAAGATCTATGGCATTATGAGCTGACATTTTGTAGGATTTTTTCGTTGTTCGTTCCTAGTTTAATCCTTTTACAAAGCAACCGTAAAATTGATGATGAATGAGGGCAGACCCAGCTGATAAAAATGGTTGTACAGACGCCAGCACATCAAGCTACTACAATCTGTCAAATTTCTTTAATAGATTTTCAACTTTATCTCTAAATCATTAGGTTCAAGGTTGGTTGGGAAAATCTGACAGTTTCGGGTAGGTTGACCTGCTGGCGTCTGTACATATTTTAATTTAATTTATTTTCGTGTTCAGTTAAAATTTAGTTATAGTAGTATCGTGTGGCAGGTTTGTATTTGTCTATGACTATTTTATAAATAACACAACTTTTAAGTGTACTTATAAACAAAATTGTGGATCGATTTGTCGGTTTGAAATAAAATTAATCGAATTGAAATGAATCTAGATTTTATTTTGTAAAGGTTTGTTCATAAAAATGGACAAATTTCACGATATATTCACACGTATTGATAGAAATAATTATGTTTTGCAATAATATAAATAAATCATGCCATGATTGCAATATCAGTTTTATCATAAGCTTTTATTGAGAATGCCATTACGACTGATAAGACAAGAGAAACAGATTCGTTTAGTACAACACCTTAGTGCAAACATTCTGGTCGAAACACATTAGTTTGTTTCGGTTGCTGTCTTAGTAATGTCCGGTCTAAAAGTTTTACTGTGTTCACTTTATTTATTAGTTGCTCAAACTTCTGTCACTACATTTATATTGACAAGTGTATAAAAATAGTAGTAATAGTATCTGGTCTTCGGCGCAACGTATGATGTTCATCATGGCGAATAACGATACCAGCGTACACTACCCTACACTTAACATCAGTGACAGAGAACGAAACGTAATCATTCCTTGTTATCAGGCATATCACTATACTCTGTTTAGCATGACTCTGGCGACGTTCATATACGGAGTGACATCGTGGTGCCTCATCAGGAAGTTTCGTAATTTCAACAACTACGTGTATCTCAGTGCAACACTAGTGAATATTATGCGTTTAATTATTGTGTCGCTTATTTTGAAAGACTGCGAAAAACTTATATCGATCGTTCAGTTTGTAAATATTTACTTTTATATTTTTATTTTTGAGACGACTGTGTATCATTACTGGTTGGTGGTAATGTTTTACCTGTTTTATGTTAAACTTGTAAAAGTTTTTAATGGAGACATCAAAAGGAAGTATCTTAAAAGCACTTTGTTTGCCTGGGGAGTGCCTATTGTAGTAGTGCTCATTTTTAGATTAATTCTACTCTTTATTGATCTGTTTGTTGTAGAAAGTTATAAAATACGTGAAATTTATATCTATTTGTGTATTTTAATTACTTGTAACATTGTTCCTGTGGTTTTCAACTTGATCATGTTTATTAAACTTCTCCATTCTCTATTTTCTTCCAAAAACACGAATGAAAATGCTTTCACAAAAAAAGAAAGAAGGAAAGAAAAGTGGCGTCGTTTTTGTCTAGCGACATCTATATTTTTTTTGAGCAATGTTTTTACATTGACTTATGTTATATGGGATGCTTTAGATCTTTCGTTATTCATACGCTTTATAACAATTAACGTTCAAATATTAGCCGTTACATTATTCATTCCTTTAGTAAAAAGTAACCGACAGTTGTGGTACGAATACTACAAACATCGATTGACAAGGAATATGTCGTAAGCATTGTAGCACTGTTTGTTGGTGAAACAAAGATGATGAGCAGCATCGTCTTTCTTTTATTAAGTGTATTTTGGTAAGACATTATTTTATGTCGATCCCGCTAAAACTAGATTCAGGCTTGGATACAGAATACATGCACGATCGCTCGGGCGTCCGTCTAGTCAATATCTTCGCAGAATATCCCACAGGCGGGAAAAACGTTGCTCTGTAATTTTCATGTGCATATTTTACTTGATGCATTCTGCATTTAAACCTGTTGGTCATGTTTTAGCGGAATCAAGCTTCATGCCATTGGATGTCGACACGTGGAAGAAGTTGCATGCAAAAATTGTACTAATGAATTAAATTTTCAACGTAA
Organism: Eurois occulta; assembly: GCA_950022335.1. Lineage (NCBI taxonomy): Eukaryota > Metazoa > Arthropoda > Insecta > Lepidoptera > Noctuidae > Eurois > Eurois occulta. The sequence goes on from OX465502.1 coordinate 11,406,281, forward strand.
ATAAAAAAATTATAACCTCATTATTTAATCAATTTGTTGTTACCATTATCATCAGTATTGGTATTATCACTGCACCTACTGCTAAATAAGGCCCGTATCTTTTGTCTACTGCTTCCTTGGTCTCGGCGTGTCATCTACAAGGTGTGGACCCTTCACGGAGCCTTTAACCAAGCATTCTGTACATCAAAACAAGTAACTTTATGCAAATGTCATTGCTGTGTAACGATTTTTTTGGCGTGGAAAATCACTCAAAGAATTGTCCCGATGGGTTTGGAATAGTATAGAGGTCATGGCGATTTACTTGTGAAAAGTTGGAACTTCGATCTTCACTGTCTTCGTTACTAGAATGACCCAGGACGGTCCAGAAAAAAAAAAATCTCAATGACTGGGAGAACAAGTGCTTTTCGACTTCGCTAAGGGTTTTTTACACCCATTATGTCTTCCACGTGACCATTTAATTTTGTGGTCATTCACTTATCTAACAGATTGGTTAGCCAGCAGTCCTCCTATCGTATCTCGGTAGGTAACCTTTAAGTTAGGGATCTATACTCTAAGGTGTGCCTAGTATGAATTGGTGAATTTTGGTTTATTGAGTTTTACTACCATAATTTATCATTCACAAACCTCTATTAATTTAGGATTACGAACAATAAGATTAGGTTCAATATACTTATTTATTACAATTTTAAAATATATTATTTTTTATTCTGTTTTCTATCTGTATTATTTTCAATTTTCCTAGACCAATCCTTTTAAATTTAGTCTAATTCATCCCGCCATCTTCTTCTGGATTTGTCGTCGCGTTGTCGTTTGCTGTCAGTTAGTTTCCACTGAGCGGTTAATTCTGCCTATTGCTTCTCCGACATGTGTTAGATATGACCTAGCAACTGTAAGGCCAGCATCACTTATTTGTCTGTACAGAATGGGCATTCTATAAGTATACTTCGTGCCTTATCTCCTGGCAGTCAATCATCAGTTAAAAGTAATTCTAACACTACAATGTCTAGACTAAAGACGGACAAACATGAAAAAGATTTGCGTCTGCAAATCGACGGACAGTTTTTTGTTTCCCAACAACATGCATTAAAGAGATATCTATTTTATCATAGGCTTTTATATACTAACCGTGCCATTACTACTGATAAGACAAGCGAAACAGAATCCATTAAACACTAAGTGCTGCAAATCAGATGGCGAATCGCGTTATTTTATTTCTGTTCTTGTTAAAGCCACTGTGTCCTACTGCAACAAGCGCGTAGTTATACACATCTACATCAGTCACTGATATTTTGTTTCCAAGTGTGCAATAATGGGACACGACTACAGTATTATTCCATCTGACACAGATACGATTCCCTGTTACACGATTCTAAACAACATCCTGCTTTCCATGACTCTGGCGACGTTTATATACGGAGTGACATCGTGGTGCCTCATCAGGAAGTTTCGTAATTTCAACAACTACGTGTATCTCAGTGCAACACTAGTGAATATAATGCGTTTAGCCATTATGTCAATTGTTTTACAATATTGTGACGAAATTGTGTCAAGTATTCCATTTGTTAATATTCATTTTTATATTTTTATGTTTTTGTCGACGGTGTATCATTATTGGTTGGTAGTAATGTGTTATGTGCTATATGTTAAAGTTGTAAAAGTATTTAATGGAGATATGAAAAGAAAGTATCTCAAAAGCACTCTATTTGCTTGGGGCTTGCCTTGTGTGGTATTGTCAATTTCTAGATTAATATTACTCATTATTGAGCGATTAGTGGACAGTGAAAATACACAGTTTTCACGCAGACTGTATATAAGTAACTGGATTTTAATCGGGGGCCACATTATGCCTACTTTTTTTAATTTCATTATTTTTGTTCAACTTGTGTATTCTCTTTTTTTATCCAAAGAAACAAACATGAGTGCAGTTTCTAATAAAGAAAGAAGGAAAGAAAAATGCCGTCGTTTGTATACAGCGACATCTATATTTTTTTTAAGTAATGTGTTCGTATTGTATTTTGTTATTTGGACTGGTTTTAAATTCTCTATATTATTACGTATTGTGACGATGCACATACAACTATTAGCTGTAACGATATTCATTCCTCTAGTCAAAAGTAACCGGTTATTATGGTACGAATACTATAAGAGTCGATTGACGAGGTGTATGTCTTGATTACTATTGTAACGTTCAGCACTGTCCTCTTGTCTGTAATGTAAACAATGTATATGTTACGGGTAAAGATGCGTGTGAAGATAAATTGAAAATAAGCCGGCTAAACTTGGATTGAGCCACCACCATTCCTTCTAAAGTGAAGAATGCTCACGGTGTCTTGAAAATACGATTGTTGCTGGTAATTTAATGCAAACAATTTTGATGTACTGCTCACTGGCCGCTACAGCAGCGCCTCTTACTTCGCTCGCTCGGCTCGCGCGCCTTTTGTCACAGTTGGTCGGGGTGCCCTACTTCTGTTTCAATTATGAGATCGCCATCGAACTTTCCAGCAACGCAGTTGTGGTTAAACCTAAGTCTAGTCTAGTCAGCTAATCTCAAGTGTATCTTCATACCTATCTTCAACCGTACATATTACCATTTTCCAACTAAATAATATAACATGTAGAACTAATATAGGAAAACGTGCAACTAATTACTCACACAAATATTATTTTTTTGTAATAACTTAATTTAAGTTATACTATGTATAAATAACATATATAAATATCGGCTTTATCACAGGCTTTTATGGACTACCGGTGCCATTACAGCTGATAAGACAAGGAAAACTAAATCCATTAGAATACTAAGTGCCGAAAAATCTGGATAAATAACATTAGTATGATTCTGTTCCTTTTAGTGGAATGTTGATCTGAAAGTTTTATTGTGTTGATTGTTAATGGCATTTGCGCCTATCACAAAGATTTGTGTTATCAAGTATACAATAACGTATAATATAAGGATAATATTTCATACTTATCCAGTCATCATGGTTGATAACAACACCATCGTACCCTGGCTTACACAGCAAGCCGGTAACCAGGAGCAAATCGTTCCTTGCTATAAAATCTCACACTACATTGTGTTTTCTATGACTCTGGTGACGTTCATATACGGAGTGACATCGTGGTGCCTCATAAGAAAGTTTCGTAATTTCAACAACTACGTGTATCTCAGTGCAACACTAGTGAATATCTTACGTCTGGTTGTTATGTCAATTATTTTAAGCCGTTGTGGTAAAATTGTGTCGACCGTACAATTTATAGTTGTTTATTCTTATATTTTTATTTTTCTAACGTCAGTGTATAACTATTGGTTAGTAGTGATGAGTTACGTATTTTATGTAAAACTTGTAAAAGTTTTTAATGGAGATATCAAAAGGAAGTATCTTAAAAGCACTCTGTTTGCGTGGGGCGTGCCTATTATAGTGGTGCTCATTTGCAGATTAATTCTACTCTCTATTGATCTGTTAGTTGTAGAAGGTGACATAGAATTAATACGTATAATTTATATATATTTGTGCTTTTACATTACATGCAGCATTATTCCTTTAATTTTCAACTTGTTCATTTTTATAAAACTTTTGCATTCTCTATTTTTTTCTGAAAATACAATGTCAAGTGTGGTGGATAAGAAAGGTAGAAGGAAAGAAAAATGGCATCGTTTTTGTCTAGCGACATCTATATTTTTTTTGAGTAATACTTTTGTGTTGACTTATGTTATATGGGATGGTTTTCAGCTTACTATCTCTATCCGAGCTTTTACAATATACTTACAAACATTAGTCATTACGTTATTTATTCCTTTAGTAAAAAGTAATCGAGCACTCTGGTACGAATATTATAAAAACCAATTGTCAAGGCAAGTCAACTAATATGTAAATATTTTTTTGTATGTCTACTTTATAATATTATTAAGTTAATAAAAGGAATAGTGGATGGTGTAAACCTAATGTTAATTTAATAATATATTATTTCACGAGTTTTTCAAAAACGTTCTTCCAGTAATTTAGCTTATTTTTGTTAATAAATAATTTTATTTAAAGACAACAGAAGTGTTTTATTCACCTGAATAATTATCGTCAGCAAAGTTTTGATTTTGTCAGGGTTTTCTCTGTAATCATTATGCCATTAAGCAGCGTAAAATTCAGTTTCTTTATTATTGTGCTGATGCATGCATTAAATAGTAGGGGGGGGGGGGTCGTGGAGCTATTTAAAGTAAAGTTATAACATTAAAAACTTAACATTAAAACTATTTAAAAAAAAAATTGAAAAATTTGGTACTTTGACCCCCAGTATCTCCGTAACTAGAAGGTTCCCAGGTATGGTCTGGAACAAAAAAATGATCTTAAACACGGGAAGAATAAGTGCCTTTCGGCTTCGTTAAGGGTACTTTAACAGCCATCAGGTACCTATTTTGGCAACTATTCTGCTTATAACCACGACACGTTATAGTTTCTTAGTACGAGTAAAAGCCAGATAATATCTCTTTGAAAATTATTCTGCGAAGTTGTAATGTTTCAGGTTTTCAGTACCGCAGTAAAAGCTCGTTTTGTGGGGCCTTTAGTTTCTTCAGGGTAAAATACTGTGAGGTAAAAATAAAATTACTTAACATTCCAAGTAAAATTAGTTTGTTAGAAAAACGAGTTTAGGGAACTATATATATAAAAAAACCGGCCAAGTGCGAGTCGGACTCGCGCACGAAGGGTTCCGTACCATTATCTATAAAAACGGTAAAAAAATCATATATGTTGTATGGAAGCCCCCCTTAATATTTCTTTTTTAATTTTTAGTATTTGTTGTAATAGCGGCAATAGTAATACATCATTTGTGAAAATTTCAGCTTTCTAGCTATCACGGTTTATGAGATACAGCCTGGAGACAGACAGCCAGACAGACAGACAGCGAAGTCTTAGTCATAGGGTCCCGTTTTACCCTTTGGGTACGGAACCCTAAAAACACTGATTAAAATGTTTTTATTTTGACCTAAATAATAAATTACCGGCACTCTAGACTAGAACAAACACATCCACAGAACAGTCAAAACAAAATCGATAGACGTACTGAACGCTGTGTTAAAATTTGTCGTCTATTTTAATGGGACCTTATATGCTTACTTTACAGTACTAAACACTAAACAGATACCTTTTCTTTTTTTTTTTTTTGGAGGGTGGGAAATCATCAAATGACCCCTCCCGCTCTGGGCGGAGCGGAAGGGAGTGTCAGACTCTTACTGACTAAAAACAACCCATGTTCCTTCTTTGGCCCTTTACGTTCCAGGGCCGCGGTATCTCTTTCGAACAGTCCCGCAGCCCTGGCAGGCATCGGCCCTTGCGGGCCCCTCCCGTTTGCTGACATCTCTTTGAGGCGCGCGTGGAACACGAACGCGCCGTCGACACGGCCTACCCGTCGTCATACGACGAACGGACTAAACAGATACATACAGTGTTTTTTTTTTACTACGACAGTTAAATAAGAACTAAAACAGTTTTAGGCCCTTTTTCATGTAACACATAACAAAACATCACGCCTGTAATCCTCGAAGGGTTAGGCAGACGTGTAACTAATAGTGCACCCACATTTTATTCATTCGTTTAATTTCCATATTTCCCAGAGCTAAATTCATATTGAGTCCTTGTAGAGACCTTGACCTCTCTGCGTTACAAACTTTACGCAAGACTGAAATTTAGGTCAAGGCTACGTTAGGTCAAGGTCGAAACTAAAATAATAAAACGTAAAGCATTTTGAAGCACAATCATAGAATTGAAACTCATTAACAAAATCACAGCCAATGCTAAAATTATGACTACCATCATCTTCTGGTCTTGTCCCAATTTTTTTGGGGTGGGCACAGTATGTTTAATTCTTGAAAACTACTGTTTTAGTCGTCATGACTCCCCCGGGGGGGGGGGGGAGTCATGAGAGATGACGACTAAAACATAATCTTTCTAGTCATAATCATCTTTCTCGCAGTCCATCCTTTGTTTCTAGTTAGAGCCCTACACTTAATAACAGTCGCTCGGGTCGATTTTCAGGTTAAACCGCAGTTTCCTAGGTTGGCCCGTGGATGGGTTTTTTTTGAGTTTGGAAATCATCAAATGACTCCTCCCGCTCTGGGCAGAACGGAAGGGAGATACTTTTACTGACTAAAACCCATCCATGTTCCTTCTTTTGCCCTTTGTATTCCAGGGCCGCGGTATCTCTTTCGAACAGTCACGCAGCCCTGGCATCTCCTGTTTGCTGACATCTCTTTGAGGCGCGCGTGGAACACGCCGTCGACAAGGCCTGTCGCAAAAGACGGAAGGACGGCGAGATAGCCCATTACTCACCGTCCACAGGCCCGCGCCTACGGTGGCCGAGAGCCACCACGTGGCCCCCGACGCCAGGGGCGTCTCCCGCGGCTGGGTGATCATCATCCCTTACATACCGAGTTTCCTCTGTACCTCAAAAAGCACGTTAAACCATTGGTCCCAGCTGGTAATTGCAGATCTTTGACAGTCGTTACATGGAGTCAGTGGCCCGAAAGTCTGACAACCAGTCTTACCAAGGGGTATCATATTACGCAGTACTAACTGGATTGTGGAGGTCGGATAGGCAGTCGCTCCATGTAAATTACTGGAATTCAGCTGCATCCGGTTAGACTGGAAGTCGACTCCAATTTAGTTGGGAGAACGCTAGGCAGATGATGACACAGTATCAAAACACTGCCAACTACCACAACAACAAAATATAATCAAATAAAAAAAAAGCTTACCACTCTATGACCATTTATAGACAGACTTAAATCATAATGTCAATTACATTGTCCCCTCCTGATTGGATAGATTAGGTTATGAAGGGTTTCCAAACGTCGGTTCGATTGTGATAAATGACCACCCCTAGGGAGAGGGCGAGGTAGGGGGAGAGCCTAACACTTCTTTTTTAAACGAGGTTATTTGTTGGTTCGGGACGAAGGGAATTGTAATAATTCTTGGCTTTTGAATTTGTGGTTATGATGAGCAATGAAGCTGGTGTATAATAATGAGGAAGTGGATTATGAAAAACGGTTTTGTTTTTGGTTTTAATAGTTCTGTGAGTCAGTTGTGAGATTATTAAATTGTTGTCACCCATAGATACTCGAATTGATTTGCAATGAAGTCACAAAAAAACACATAGATGTTTTTTTTTTTAACTTTGCCCCCTTCTTATGAGTTTCTCCTGTATCGTGGGTGCGTTTACAAACATTTAAACTCACCTACACAAACAGCCACACCCGCAAAAACTACCTGCACTCTTGTAGGCCAGTTGGTTGTTAAGGAGACACATTCTCTAAACTTAATTCCATAAGTAAAATTGTCAGTCTCATAAGACTGCGGAATTAAGAATGCCGTTTTCATAACCGTCAACATGCATGTATCCAGCAGAACCCATCAGAAATTAAGTTTTTTTTTTTTTTAAATTAGCGAACTGTACAAACGTGAATAGAACAGCATCTTATTTAATTATATGCCTGGACTTTACCGAACTATATTGGACTCAGTTTCCAATCTTTCCAGATGCAGCTGAATAGGTTGGCGACTGCTTATCTGGTCTCCTTCATTCCAGTTATCTACCATGGTACTTATTATAGTGCCTGGGTGACTGAGCTCGACTCGGTTGAAAATAGAGAGAACGAATTTTCCCAGATATAAGACCTAGCTAAGATTTTATTGTTTTAATTATTCTTTTTTGATCATATTTTTGTATCGACTATAATTATATATTGAAATTTTGAAATTAAATAATTTAATATGTGATTTTATTTTTATTTATTTTTTTGTTTTTAATTATTCTTTTTTAACCATATTTTTGTATTGACTGTTAATATGTGTTTGAATTGATTGTAATTTTGACTGTATGAAATTTAATTTTTGTTTAATTTGTAATTTCCAATTCAGTATTATGAACAATTTTGTACGCCGATTATGGCAAAACATGTTGAACCAGCAATCGAAACTCGTTTCCATCCATATGTGCATATATCTATGTATCATGTCACACATGTTTATACAAATAAATGCATCTTTATCTTTTTATCTTTAGCTAGATCGAATTTCCGCCCCCGGAAACCCCCATATTGCAACATTCATCGAAATCGTTTGAGCCGTTTTCGAGAACGTGATAGGATACGATATACTACTCCAACAGAATCAGCGTTAAATGTTCCCACTGCAGCGACACAGGCGTCCTCTCCGTGAGAGGGAGTGGCCCATTATCCACCATGTGGGCCGAGTGTGGGTTGGTGACCTATGAACACCTCATATCACTCGCTAGTGGCTTCATTACCTTTAATAAACTAAATGACCATCAGACCATTACAATCACTTACCACGTCAAGCTGTCAGTTGGCAGGTAGTAGATAGCGGAAACTATCGGTAAAACGATCAGATAATGAAGTCTCCATAGCGGTGGATCGATGCTGTCAACCTGGGTTATCGATTACATAACAGCTGGTCATAGAGGTAATTTGAAGTTTTATATTTAAATATTTTTAGAACCTTGTGTGATGTTGAACCACATTCATTGTGCACCGCCAGTCTGCGGATTTTACTGCCGGTTTCTCTGGTTCCCTATTTTTTTTAAGGATAAAAACGTACCCTATGTCCGTTTCTGTACACCTGACAACGTATATGTAAAATTTTAAAATGATCGGTTCAGTGGTTTAGGCGTGAAAAGGTAAGAAACAAACTTACTTTCGCATTTATAATATTACTAGCTGTGCCCGGCATGCGTTGCAATGCATGTTTTCCTACCTACTACTTTCACTACCCTACCTACCCTACCTAATTGTGAATCTAAACCATTCTCAGATCCCCTTGAACACACACAAAAAATTTCATCAAAATCGGTCCAGTCGTTTGAGAGAAGTTCAGTGACATACACACTCACAGAAGAATTATATAAATAAAGACTAGCTGTGCCCGGCATGTGTTGCAATGCATGTTTTCCTACCTACTACCCTACCTACCCTACCTACCCTACCTACTCTACCTACCCTACCTACCCTACCTACCCTACCTACCCTACCTACCCTACCTACCCTACCTACCCTACCTACCCTACCTACCCTACCTACCCTACCTACCCTACCTACCCTACCTACCCTACCTACCCTACCTACCCTACCTACCCTACCTACCCTACCTACCCTAATTTTTTGTGAATCTAAACCATTCCCAGATCCCCTTGAACACACACAAAAAATTTCATCAAAATCGGTCCAGTCGTTTGAGAGAAGTTCAGTGACATACACACTCACAGAAGAATTATATATACAGGGTGTTTGGCGCATGGACCGACACAATTTTTCCAGGGATTTGGGAGGTCATTAGCTAGGTTCTACCCATACACCCTTTGTCCCAAATGTCACGGTTGGTTACATATGTTTTTTTTTTAAATGAAAAAAATGCCCAAAATGTTTCCTTTAATTCGAAATAACTTTTTTGTTTGTGGGCGTAGTGGCACAAAACAAATTTTGTTGCATTCTCCAGTCTTTTAAATCTAAAAACATCTTTGTTTTATACAACTGGTTTCAAGAAAATTCCTTACAAGCTTCCAAAGTAAATTTTTTTATTTAATGAATGAAATTTTACAACTTTACTCGTTATTTCGAATTAAAGGAAACATTTTGGGCATTTTTTTCATTAAAAAAAAAAAAAACATATGTAACCAACCGTGACATTTGGGACAAAGGGTGTATGGGTAGAACCTAGCTAATGACCTCCCAAATCCCTGGAAAAATTGTGTCGGTCCATGCGCCAAACACCCTGTATAAAGATATATATATATATTATATTATATTATATTATATTATATTATATTATATTATATTATATTATATTATATTATATTATATTATATTATATTATATTATATTATATTATATTATTATATTAAGGATAAGGATTTCACATTAGTTTTGTCTAATGGACGGTGGAAATAGCTGTGACATACGGACTGTCTCACAGACAGATGAACACGACGAATTTAGAAGGATTCCTTTTTTACCATTTGGCCACGGAACCCAAAAAAGATACTTGCCAAGTTGCCTAATGTATAACCTCCTCCTTTTCTTGAAGCCAGTTAAAAACTAATATTAATTTCACAAGACAGGAACAAAAACCACAATATCACTAAAACATCAAGTTTACAAGCAAAACCGCGACAGACAGCGACTCCGAGTGTAGGTGTAGCCTGCCACAGACAATCCAATATGGCGCTCGTCATCTGTCACTTGCAGTCGTCCTGTCAGTGAGCGAACATCTATCGTGACTGTATCTTACAAAAACATTAATTTCTACCCTATCTCAGGGAAATAGAGTTTATTGTTAGAAGTATTTATTATGTAATTAATTTTTAAGGCTTGGGTATTTCATTGTTTTAGAATTTTTGGAAGAATCACAAAAGTGGTGGCGTAACTTATTTGGGGTAATTGTTACGTGGGTCTTTTATTGAAGTTAAATACTCGTAAGTTTTCTTGTTTTGAGATATTGTATTAAAAGCATTGAAAGGGTTTCGTTAGGCACTGGGTTGGTTGGTTAATTCTTTACAAATTTCGAGTTTGTTGGAAACAAAGCCCCATGTTACACAAGACTTTTCAGATTTCATAACCATCTAAGAAGTGTAGTTTGTGACCGACTGGAATAAGATCTACAATAAAAAAAACCAAATCATTTATTACCCAGATAATACAATCCAATTTGTTAGTAAAATAATACATACACATCTTAAACACTAGTGTTAGTACATAATTATATTTTGAAAATTTTGGTAATAGTTACTAATAATGTCAAACAATTAATAATAATAATGTTAAAATCATTAAAAATAATGTCAAAATCACCATCAATCATGTCAACATCATTAATAATACAATAACATTAAAATAAACTTTATATCAAGGCACGATTTGACTGCAATACTTGTGTCGTGGTCCAGTGCCTGAGTATTAGACCTTCCGCCCTGTCGGCCACAGTGACCAAGAGGCTGTCGGCAATAATATAAGCGTTTCTACAGATCAAAACAATAATTTGTGTGTCTATTATGTATTTCCTAAATATCCATCGATGATTTTCATCAGTAAATGACCCTCTCTAACTACCACTACGATCGAGGGTGCGGCAGGAGTATGTGCCAGGAACTTACACAATATCGTGAAAGTAGCTTGCATGCTATTGTGTGATAACAACTTCTGATAGTCCTCCTCCATCTTACTCCTGCCCTTATCTCAATTCATTTTCGGTCAGTTCAGCATATCTTCTTCTTCCATACTTTCTATTACTCAACATCTCAGCAGCCACCTTCTTTTCAGCCATTCCTGGTTTAAAACTCAAAAAGTCAAACTAAAAGCATTTATTTCAATTAGACCATTACAGCAAGGCATAATAATTTGAGAAAGTACTGTAGTTGCACATTCCAAAGCGTAGATCTCTATGGAGAAGAATGGGCAAGAAACTCCATGGACACTCTTTTAAATCAAAATATGGTTACAAAATCTTGGTTACATCATTCATGTTGACATTATACATAGGTACCTATACATATGTGAGAACGATGTAGAAAGACGTGCACATTAAGAGCGTGTAGAGTAAAAGATGAAACCAACAATTTAAAAATAAAGTAATTAAAATAAACCGTGGTAGCTAAGAGATGACCAGTCCACATGTGGAATACTATTGACTGCCACGATGGTCTAGTCGTCGCAATCGCAACTGCTGAGCATTAGGTCCTTTTTTTTTTTTTTTTTTTGGTGGGTGGGAAATCATCCAATGACCCCCCCCCACCCTGGGCGGAGCGGGAGGGAGTGTCAGACTCTTACTGACTAAAAACCACCCATGTTCCTTCATTGGCCCTTTATGTTCCAGGGCCGCGGTATCTCTTTCGAACAGTCCCGCAGCCCTGGCAGGCACCGGCCCTTGCGGGCCCCTCCCGTTGCTGACAACTCTTTGAGGCGCGCGTGGAACACGAACGCGCCGTCGACACGGCCTGCCCGTCGTCATACGACGGACGGACGGCGAGCTAACCCATTACTCACCGTCCACAGGCCCGTGCCTACGGTGGCCGAGAGCCATCACGGCGTGGCCCCCGACGCCCGGTGCTTCTCCTCCCGCGGCGGCTGGGACGTGAGGCTCTCTCCCTCTCACGTTCCGCCGCCTCCTTCGCTAGCATGACTGCTTCGCAGGAGGCGACGGCTTCCCATTCCCTCTCGCCCCGGACCATGGCTTGAACCAGGGCCGGGCGCGAGAGGTCGCCGCCGCCAATCGCCGCTACGAGGACACGGCGGTGCTCCTCCCAAGCGGAGCAGACCTCGACGGTGTGAGCATTAGGTCCTGGTATCCATTCCCAGGTCGGGCAAACTGTTATTGGGTTTTGTATCAGGAATTTCTCACTAGTAGTCACGGAGTCTGAATTTGTGTACGGTTGATGGCAATAGACTCACCCCCTATAACATCGGACTTTAACATAACTGGCGAAATGTGGGTGTAATATCAGGTACACCTCTGCCTATCCCTCCGGGGATTACAAGCGTGATGTTGTAATATGTACTATTGCTTTTCAAATGAGGGATCTCTTTTTGTTTTACCCTTTTTTATTATTTTTAGTTACACACTTAACTCTTTGATTCAATGTACTAGTATTGTTTCAGAAAGCTTCATAATGAGGTAATCAGGTTACTAGGGTGCCGGCAACGTTCTATGCCATACGACCAAGTTCTAGCTTCCTTTATACAGTGGTTGTCTCTTTTGTTCGAGCAACCGGATATTTCTAGACGGTGGCATTTTTAATGGCGATGGAAAATAGAACGAATGCCATCTCTGAAAGGGTATTTTATTCAATAGCAACATGATGCATTAATTGGGTAAAAACTTCTTATTTTTTCTTTGTTTACCTTAGAAAATACGCTATTCAATGGGTGAAATTGTGAAGTTTTACGGCAATTACCCCTGATTTTGGGAAATATTCCTATCCAGAAGTTGTTGTGTATACATGTTTTGCATTGAAAGAATGTTGTCTTCCTGAGAAATAAAACCAGATAAAGTAGTTCTATTTTTCTTTATTTTTGAAGGTTTCATAGAAAAACAAGTAAGGGCGGATACTAAAATGAAACATTTTCTTCTGCAATTCGTGTAAATTTTCTGCTCAGTTGGATTTGCCGTTTTTGTTTTGATTCCCAGGTCCGGAAAAGAGCTATAGGGTTATATGTGTTGTTGTATTCTGTTTCAAACTCAATAGCAGCGCACCGCCCGCAGCCTGCAACCGCGCGGTTGAAGGCAATAACTTCGCCGTTACTACATTGAATGTAAACATAACTGGCTAGGTACCTAAACCTCTGCTAATAAGTACCATCGGCGCCAGCATATGTGACGTTATGGCATGTAATTTCGGGAATGTATCCAGCAAAGGAACTTATCTATCAAAATTAATATAACCATGACTATAATTAAGTTTTAAAAACTATTCAGCCTAATCAAATAAGTCTCAATCACACCCCTTTGCACCCAAATAAAGAAAGAAAGTTAACACGAATCTCGGAAGGTCAAAATTCAATTGGCAGGTCGAAAACGGCCGAGATAAGTTCACAAAGGCCGTACTTCGGCTCGACCCAATAACTTGTACAACACTATGGCTATTGTGCTTCGTACACTGGCGTGCAGGGAAAAGGATCTAGGTACTTGTATTGATTTAAGTTTGACTTGATTCTCTGGTAGAAGGATGAGGTTAACCGATAATCATTTGTTTCGAGTTTTCTTTGTTTCGTTGATTGGTTTCAGTCTAGACGGTCCTGTCATCTGTATATCATTGAGCGATTATGGAAAAGTAATACTTTTTAAAAAAAATATTGGATTGTCATACAGTACAGAAAAGCTTATATCGTTGAAGAATGAATATGAAACGCTTTAAAATCGTTTGCCTCTTGTATGGGCCCTCTGGTTATCACCTTTTACTTTGACGGATAAGCAGCTTCAAAAGAATAATAATAATAGACTACTTGATAGGTTATGTACTTAATATTCGTCAAAAAACTATTCTGATGATAATTAGCCTTATCTGAAATGCATAATCCTACTAATATTATAAATGCGAATGTTTGTGAGGATGTATGGATGTTTGTTACTCTTTTACGCAAAAACTGCTGACCGGATTTGGGTAAAATTTGGCACACATATAGTTTATAACCTGGATTAACATATAGGATACTTTTTATCCCGGTAGCACGATCCCGAGGGACAATTACCGAACTTACGCGGGTGAAGCCGCGGTAATGAGCTAGTATTATTATAATTAACTCCTTCCCTTAGTCTATTTATATTCTGTACAGTATTCAAAATCAGGTAGGTAAGTTAGTAAACATCCTGAATAAATTTCCCGCGGAAACTTTGTCGTGTCTGCAATGGAAGTTTGCAGTAGCGACTGCCCAAACTTTGGCGAACAATTTTCATTGAACATCGCCCAAACTCTGGTCGGCTAATATTAACGGACCACTAAAAGGATTAATTTGGGTAACACCACACATTATGTTTAATTAGTTATTTGTTTGAAATATTAAATGCCGTTAATTAGTAGGTAAATGTGAAGGTTGGTATGGCTAGAAAGGAGGTGACTGCTGAGATGACGAGTAATAGAGAAGTATGGAAGACAGCAGCAACAGCAACAGCATGCTGCGACGACCCCAAATAAATTGGGATAAGGGCAGGAGAATGATGCTGAATTAGGTAGGTAAATAGTTATGAAAAAGTTGCTGGGACAGAAATAAAATGATTTACTTATTGCTTAGGTACTTAATATTCCTAATAACTCAACAACTTTCCCCAAAGAACATAGGTCGAAATATGAAAAAAAAATTTGGCCCTCCCTTACAAAACTGACTACCAGCTGATTGATTTACTATGGGAGGGCCAAATTTTTTTTTCACATTTCGACCTATGTTCTTTGGGGAAAGTTGTTGAGTTTCATGAGCACATTCACCTCCTTCAGGGTTGATACCCCCCTTCCGTTACACGCTGTATATGCTCGAAGAATTGTCAAACTTGATTGGCAGTGGGCAAGGCACATTGCTCGCAGAACGGATGGTCGATGGCCGAAAAGTTCTAGAGTGGTGACCGCGAACCGGAAGACGTTGCGTTGGAAGGCCTGACTAGGTGGACCGATGACCTGGTGAAGGTTGTGGGGATCCGCTGGATGCGAGACGCACGGGACCGGTTAATGTAGCGACACTTGGGGCAGGCCTATGTCCAGCAGTGGACGTCTTTCGGCTGAAATGATGATGATGACTAATTTGTGGACTTTCACAGATAAAGAACTGACTTTCAGGTGAGTAGATCTTGCAAAAGGCCCAAAATGAGTGTAAAAGTGACTAGATGTATGAACACAACAGGCACAACAGCACATGGTGTTCTGTAGTGTCTCCTGCTCCCGTGGGTACAAGGTGTGAGTTCATGTACATAATATGTTAAAAAGTATGAATGTACTGTTTGAACTGGTCCTGGGTTCAATTCACGGGTCCGCCAAAGTGTTATTGGATTTTTGAATCAGGAATATCTCAGTAGCAGCCACAGAGTCTGGATTTGTGCCCGATTGATGGAAATAGGCTCGCTCTGTATTACATGGAACTTAAAATATAACTGGCGAAATGTGGGTGTACCTACTATTAGGTACACCTCTGCTTAACCCGGGGATCACGGTGTGATGTTATGTTATGTAATTTTTTAAGTTAAAAAAAAACACGTTTCTCTAACCCTTTCAAAAGAATTATTTTTTCAATTATTTTTATCGTATTTTACACTGTAACAGTAATAGGTAGTAGTAGAATTATTATATTTTCAGCGGTAGTGAAAATCTTGCTCAATTTCTGCCAGTAGTTTCACGGATTAGCCTACATAGCAGAAACGTAGTAGAAATAATCTTCCTGGAACGTAATCCCAACCTATTGCAGAACTGTGCTGCGGGTGCTATTAAATAATACTTTCAACTTGCTTTCAAAGTGTTTCAAAAAGACGTGCAAGCAAAGGCTATTTATTCAAAACAGCGAGTAAATTGTCCTCTGGCGCTGTTGGCAAACATTTGCGAAAATATTTTCAAAAAGTATAGTGCAAAAAGTATTACCATAGCTTTATTGGTTCTACTAGATTTCGATCCTAGTAATAATGCCAATAACTGTCCCGAAAAAAAAACCTTATTTTTACACTGATAAATATGCTGGCGTTTGGCCTCAACTCGCCTGATGTGAAGCGATGATGCGGCCTAGTGTGGAGCACGCTTGCCTAGAAGAAACCGATTCACTCGAACACGCTGGCACTGACTCTGTACCTACATCATTATCATGCATGGTCCACTGAAATCTGCTTAACTCCTTCCTCAAAAGACCGAGAAGAAGAGAGATATGTTTGTTTCGGTACTCCTTTTGTTTTCATCACCATACTTCATACATAAATGTCCCCAATAGTTTTTCCACAACGTGCATCTAATTCTGTCCCGCAGTGTAGGGTAAAAGTGGAAAAACTCTCCCTTCCAATGACTACACCTCGTTCATTGTTATTTGTCGCAGTTACTAGTTGTCGCCCCCTTAACGCTGATTGAGTTCTATTACGGCCATACTTTCTGCTATATTTACGAATATGAGAGCATTCAGGTAGATTTATTTATGGTTCGGGGATTATTTGTCATGGGGAGGTATTTGAGTTATTAAGGGAATTTTTGTGTGCTAGATTATGGATGACAGAGGCTTAACTTTTGGGAAGCCGTCACCTCCTTCTGCGAAGCAGTCATGCTAGCGAAGGAGGTGGCGGAACGTGAGAGGGAGAGAACTTCACGTCCCAGCCGCTGCGGGAGAAGCAGCGGGCGTCGGGGGCCACGTGGTGGCTCTCGGCCACCGTAGGCGCAGGCCTGTGGACGGTGAGTAATGGGCTAGCTCGCCGTCCGTCCGTCTTATGACGACAGGCCGTGTCGACGACGCGTTCGTGTTCCACGCGTGCCTCAAAGAGATGTCAGCAAACAGGAGGGGGCCCGCAAGGGCCGATACCTGCCAGGGCTGCGGGACTGTTCGAAAGAGATACCGCGGCTCTGGAACATAAAGGGCAAAAGAAGGAACATGGATGGTTTTTAGTCAGTAAAAGTCTGACACTCCCTTCCGCACCGCCCAGAGCGGGAGGAGTCATTTGATGATTTCCCAACCCAAAAAAAGAGGCTTAAATTTTTTAAATAGTAGCGATGTAATAATCAAAAACTTTTATTAAACGACAATTGGCAGCTTTTTTCTATCTGTTAACCTTCATACGGTCTTCAAAGTTACCAACGTAACTGGACTTTGGGTCTGATTTGACCCAGTACTATATTTCCAAAAGTTATGTGTAATATTTTATTAATTACTATTATTGGGATTTGTGTTTTAATAAACTATATAGTTTCAATGAAAAGAGAAGCTACTGAAATGTGTATTTATTAGAATTTTTTATAATTGCGAACATTTTGTGCACACGAAGTACCCAAAACTTTATTCCGTTCTTTGTGGGCTTTGATGGCATGTACTGCCGAAATAGGCAACTTCCTCTGATTGCTACCAGCTGTTCATCTACTGTCATATTTTCGGAAGGGTTGTAAAGCTTCAGTAGGATCTCAACCCACCGATCCGACCGAACTCACATATCGGAGCTAAGTCTAACAAACGCCGTTCGCATCGAGTTTCTCTGTTGTCGGACCTTACAATTCTTGATATTTTCTTGAAAGTCTTCACTGACATAGTAGGTCATAGGATTGGTCTTGCTTTATGAAAATCCCATAAACTTTCAGAACTTTCGTTATTTGATCGAAATACAAGCCAATAAAAGTAATCCAATAAATACAAACAATCCAGTACTGTCAATCTATCATCAGACATCAACTAACATCAGTCCATGTATTTCAAAATAATATATACTAAAGGAGGCGGAAAAAATATACAAAGCTTGAAATTTCTACTTCTGTGTGTGTCTAAATAGATAATGATGGAAATTTTTTGAATAAGTTATTTGGCCATTTTGTGACGTCATTATTTCGGTAGGAACAAGTGCAGTTTCACTCTTACCAGAACTGCTGTCCGATGAGCTTCCTCAACATGATCTTCGAATTCAGAACACGATCCTTCCTCAGGCGACACGTCGCCCAAAAATAATTCAATCACACTATCTCTCAATTCAAATAGGAAATAATTAGTCCTATCTTCAAATTATCACACATTCAGTTCACTCAATATTTATTGTAAGACTATAACAGGGCTTTGACAAGAAGAATGCAACCATACAATACAAAGTGGGTACTTGATAACGTATAAAATAACAAATGACGTGCGTTTAGTACGTATGGTCAAATTTGACCCGAACACCTTGAACGTAGAAAAAGTTGTAGGTGGAAAAATTAAAGATATTTTTATAAAATGATATACTGAATATATTAAGCTCAAAACTTTGGTAAAAGTCATGAAACATGAAATCTCAAAAGAAATTAGCTGTAGAGAAAACTTTATTTCATTCCTTAAATGGGTCAAAATTGACCCGAAGACCGTATGAAGGTTAAAACAGTCTTTGCATTTCTCTGTGTCGTCTTTTCCAGCCATATCAGTAATTTATTATAAACTAGCTTTTGCCCACGGCTTCGCTCGTGTTAATTTAGAATTTGACAATCAATTCTGGTAACAACCCGAATCTCTGCTTGTATTATTATAATTCAATCATGATTCGAAAGACTCGTGGCGCCATCTATTATCATTAGAACGTTATTGTTGTTTTCCTCGGGAACAGTAGTTTTTTTCGGGATGAAAGGTGCTATAAGTCCGTTTCAGTACACCTGATAACGTATATGCAAAATTTCAGGATGATCAGTTCAGTGGCTTAGGAGTGAAAAGGGAACAAACAAACTTACATTCACATTTAAAATATTATTATAAGTAAGGATACTTCTAAGCATAGCTACCTCGTCGCCGAAAACTGTTACGTGGCTTTTACTACGTTGCCTGTTATGATATAGGTATGTATAGATAGATAAATAGTTATGATAGATAGTTAGGACCGGCTGACGAGTCGTCAGTCCAGCTGCATTCCACCACATTATCAATAACATCATCAACAGCCTCTATTAGCGCGCTACGTCACCATTATTATACCTACAGTTATTTGGTACTGATCATCAATTGCTGATAAAATTTACGTTGAACTGTCGCCATGATCGTTTTCTCGTTTTCGGTCATGGCGAGCATTATCAGGGAAAGCTAACCATAAGATATATAAATGGGACCCAAGTACGTGAGCAAATACAGGTGCGCTCTTGTAGTCTAATGGGACGGGAATCCGACACGGCCGGAGAGACATCAGGACCAACGGCTTAACGTTTGTTTTCGAGATATCGGGGTATCGCACCGCCATCTTTGAAAACCCGACTTGCTACTAAGAACTTCCTAATAATAAGCAAGCTATTGGTGATCTATCTGAGGAGCTCTTGACTAAATAATAACAGCCGCACGCGTTGATATTCAAGGTTAAGCCAAGGTCAAGGTCGGTCTGTAGATGGGTTACCTTCCTTACCAAGCTTCTATCGTCTCTCGGAAAGCACATTAAGTCGTTCGTCCCGGCTGCCCCAGCTGCATCCGGTTAGACTGGAAGGCGACCCCACCATGGTTGGGGTAAGTCTAGGCAGAAAATGAACATAGATACGACATTTTATTTATCATAGCCAAAAGCTATAAACTTAATTACTTTTTAAGCTACTTTAACATAAAATTCAGCAAAACGAAAAATTCATTCGGGAAAACAAGTCACGTCATAGCATTTAGCAAAAAACTCCGACATTTTTATTCAGTTAAGTTATCTGCAAAATGTGAATGAATGCTAGTTTATTACGTTTAATATTTAACCTTACTGCTCCACTTTGTCTGTGCTGAATATAGCTGGCTTTTAAAAGGCATTAAAACTTCATACTGGAACTAAATGCGAATGTTTTGTGCTGTGTTGATAAAAATGTCTAAAAAGTTTATTTTGTATTGAAATTTTTCTTTTCCTTACATCTAGCTTAAGGCTACCAATCCATAAAACGACATCCTATCAGCGATAACAATAAAGGAAGTGTAAAAAAAAATACGATAACATAATGCCTATTCATATTTTTTATACTAAATACTCTAAATAGACTTGCGTTTGGAGGAGCTCGTAAATATCTTCGGTCGATCTTCAGGTTAAGCCGCACTTGCCTAGGTTGGTTCGTGGATGTCTGAGCACCCATTACATACCGAGTGCCCTCCGTGCCTCGGAAAGCACGCTAAGCCGTTGGTCCCGGCTGTCATTTGTAGATCTTTTACAGTCGTTACAGGTAGTCAGTGTCAGTGGCCCGAAATTCTGAAAACCGGTCTCACCAAGGGATATCGTATTATCCCGTACTAACTGGATTGTGAAGGTCAGATAGGCAGTCGCTCCATGTAAAAAACTGGGATTTATTTGCATCTGGTTAGATTTGAAGCCGACCCTAACAAAGTTGGGAAAAGGCTAGGCAGATTAGGAGGCTTCCGTTGGGCCCCAACTCGTCTGATATGAAGCGATGATGCGGACTAAGTTGGAGTACGCTTGCCTAGAAGAAACCGATTCACTCGAACTCTTAAGAGATCTGGATTATATTGATCAGGAAACAGAACAGCCGGCAGAGAATTCCACAGACTTGCGGTTCGCACAATAAATGTGGAAGCCTTTCGAATAGAATAGAATATAATAGAAGTTCCACGGACCCGAACAAGATCCGTGGAACTTCAACCGTCTAGCGGTGAAGCTTCGCCGTATCTCTGCTCGTCCAATGATAAAATAGGGATGGGGGAATTAGATTGTGTAATTCCAAATCACACTCCGAAATGTAACCAATGAAAAACCTAACCTACAACCGACGAAAAAAAGATCGCAATGACGCAGAGAATACGTGGCTCTCGGTATCGTTAAGGGGAATTGTACTCATTCAACTTTTTTTATCATTTCAACCGTTTTTCAAACAACTCATTTCCAAAATTACATATTTATTTTGGTGTTACTCTGAGTCACAATCGCTTCGTTCCCGCTCTATACCTGCTTCAATGGAAATATGCATTGCAGCAGCATCCTTTCGGCACTCCGAACCGACCAACACCTTTTGTCAAGCTTACTGACCGTCGCCAATAACTCCAAAGACTGAAGAAGCTTTAAAACTTTACGACCTGATCTGATCTAGCAAAACTATTATCCACGCAAGCTTTTGGCTGTTAATTTTGTCATTATTGCCTATTTCAAACTCATTTCTAATACCTTAAAAGGCAAATGAACTTGAATGGCATCGTATTGAACAATAAAACGCATTTAGAGGAATGCACGGTGCTTGCATTTTTATCGATAGTTTTATCGGTGCGGGTCTCAAAATTATGCCGAATGACTTGAGTCTGATTCTCTTTGAATAGACAATTCCAAGAGAATCAGACTCAAGTCATTCGAAATGATTTGAATTGAAGACAATATTTTGCCCGCTGAAGGTCAATAAATAGAATAGTACATTCTCGCACACTAAAAATTGACACACAGCTATTTCACAATATTGCTAATTTTATGGATGCAACGGCGCGGCGGCGGTCTTATCAATGATATCGATATCGATAGCGAGATGATCTAGATTGTCTAGATGAACTTTGTGAACTTTAAAAACATTCCTTCATTTCATTCATGTATATCAATACCAAAATATCGGAGTTTCGCATCCTGTTTTATCGATACTGTTAAGAATCGGATCGGAAAGTGCATCACTAAACTCGGTGTACACTGCAGTTATCCATTCCCCAGCTGACATTTAGCGTCGCGTGGGAAGACATAGTAATGGTCCTGTATCATAGCATAATGTATTCGTAATTATAAATGGTATTTGCTTTTAAGAACTGGTATTTATACAAGACATAGATTCCGAGCTAGTGTAATATATTTAATGAATACCTCGTTCGTCTAGTTGAGTATGAATGTGGATGGTTTTACTAGAGTAGAGGAAGACCAAAGAAACGATGGATGGACTGTGTGAAGGATGACATGCCTAGAAAGGAGGTGACTGCTGAAATGACGAATAATAGAGTAGAGAAGAAAAATATATGACCCCAAATTAATTGGGGTAATAAGACCAGGATAATGAATGATGAATGTCTATACCTCGTTGATCTAGTAATCACGAGCTCTATTTTTGAGCACGGTACTAATTCCAGGTTGGGCAAACGGTTATTGGGTTTTATCCATCTGGAATTTCTCGGTAACAGCCTGGAGTCCCGATTAAATTGGCGATATTCCCTTCTAATAAGGGTCGCCCTTATACAAGACGGACTTAACATACATAGTTAGTAAAATGTGAGTTTACTAGGTGAGAGTGTAAAGGTGTACACCTCAGCCTTAGCCTTCAAAAATTACAGGCGTGATTCTAAGTTACAAATTCTATCAATTTATTATTGTGTTTCAATAAAACATTTTAGGTCCTCGTTCAGAGATATTTGTACCAAAAGACCAATATTTCTTCCGAAACTTGTGCGTTCTTCATCAATAAATTTATCGCGCTTAAGGGTGTTCTGCGTCTGTAAAACATCTAGATTTATTAGCTTTAACTGTTCCGAAGTCTAGAGATGTGGCTTTAGCTGTTGCTAATTCGAATTTGGTAACTTTTGGAATTATGTTATCGTTTAACTAAACAAAATAGTTTCAAAAGTAATGAGATATTTCATATTTATATGTATTTGATTTACTATTCAGATTATTCCAGACTAATATTTTAAATGCAGGAGAAACTCCGTCCGTCTGTTTTTACATCTGAATGAATTTGGATATTTGACACATGGGTTCACACACGACCTGTGCTAGGACATAGGATACTTTGTATACCAGTAGTTCCTGTAGGATATTAGACCTAAACGTGGCCGAAACCTCAGTTAAAAAAGCTAGTAATAGTATTAAAGTTATTAAGCTATGGTACAGATGATATACACATAATTACTATTACCTAAGTACAGTACCTACTACCAAGAGGATTGCAATACGAAGTCCACTCACTCAAGCAACTTCCCACATAGACGCCCAAAAAACTTCAACATCACAAAAACAAAAAAAAAGAACATCGAAAAAATCCACCAAAGCAAGAACGCACGCATTACGTTTGACATAAGAAAGCGCGGGAAAGCCACCATCTTAAATCGAAACCCATTGTGAGCGATCTTCGAGTTCAATCGAGCGAGTAAAAAGTTTTACTACGTTATTACTGTTACAAGTTTTTTTACGAATTGTTGGAAGTTTTTTATCTCAACATTGCGATTTAGGACAAAGATTTGTACTTTTAGGGTGCGATGATAAGAAAAACATTCGTGGATTATATGGAAAATGTTATGTTTTGTTTGGTCTCGATTTATCTGTTTGCTACTTTTGTTTGTAGGAAACTTTATTGATGGCCAGGTATTTTCGACATTATCTTTACTGGGCAAACCCACTTTCTAGATTGCTAGTATTTAACTGTAAATCAAAAAATCTTCCTTTTTATATGTATTAAAAAAAAACCCAATACTAATCAAAAATAGTGATTGTACAGCAAAATAGAAAAATTATTATTTTAGCAAAAATTTGAGTTCGTGATGCATCGCTAGTAATTGAAAAGCGGAGCTTATTCATATCGACGCATATCTAATAATATCTAGAGCACAATACACTTTGTAATTATTTTTTTTTAAAACAAAGCTTCTATTTTTTAACGCATGTGGCAATTTCTTTAAGTAAAACCGAGTCGGCGCGGCGTAGCCCTCTCCGCGGGGCTCCTATTTATTTTTGCAGGGTTTAAAGTAACCTAACACGAAGTGGATGACGGGGTCTTCGTTCTCTCACTTAGCTCGCTCACTAGACCCCGTTACCCCCTTCGTACAGACACCAGCAGGTCAACCTACCCGAAACTGTCAGATTTTCCCAACCAACCTTGAACCTAATACTTTAGAGATAAAGTTGAAAATCTATTAAAGAAATTTGACATATTGTAGTAGCTTGATGTGCTGGCGTCTGTACATAACCTGTCCGAGTCGGGGTGCTAAGCTGTTCCGAGCTCGCTTCGCTCGCTCTTGCATCCTGCTGTCCTTGCCGCAATCCCTTTTTTACGAAGAAAACATATTGCAAAAATATTTTGTTATATGTGTGAGTATTACCTACGTTTGTACGCTCTGGCGAATTTAATGTGCAATCAGTAATTTTGATGTAAAATATATTTAATTGATGTAAATAAATTGACGGGTGATAAGTTTTTTGATGTGCGTTTAAAAATAAGTCTTTCTCGACTACCTATCGATTTGCTTACACTAATTGTATCCGACCAATCTATGCGCAGTTCTTTTTACTCTCTTATAATCTATCTATTCTAGCCTTAGCGTCATCTTAAGTATCTGTTTTTAAAGCCATTTCAGCCTCTGCTTCGCGACCCTGCGAAACTTATAAAACACTTTTCTGACACCAATGAACATGAATTCTGTACGTCATACAACTTTTATAGCCACAAAGGGTACACCAGTACAAAAGAAAAAGGGGAAATTAACCAAAGGCGTAATATGGCTTCAGAAAGTTATAATTAATGAAAATAATTATTTATAATGTTATTTCCCAAAGCTTACGAAAGGAAATCGTAGAAAAGATGTCGTGCGTCATTTCTGGTTGGGTAAAAATAACGAAGGGTCGAATTCGAGGAAATTGCAAGAAAAAGGAACTCTATTTATATAATAATATAGGTACCTACCTATTTCTGGCCATGGGTTCGAATTTAGACAGGACTTTGAGTTATATATTTGGCACGTCCTGGAACCAAAACCTTGAAGGCATGTGAGATTCACCAATCCGCACTATGGCCGCGTGGTGGATTACAATACTCTCTCGCCTGTGTCCTAACATTGGTAACGTTATATCCTGATTATGCAAGAAGTAAGGCTCTCCGCGTACCTGAAAGTTTCATTAAATAACCCTTCTCAACTTGATTTCCGTACAGTAATATAACCAGTCTTGCACAACAATTTTATTGCTCAGCTTCATGCTGGCAATATTCTATAGCGACGCTCGCTCTAAATCTGAAACTCGATTTCAAACTAGACTTCAGTCGAGATTGCGTTCAAATCTGATAGTTTTAAGTTTAGATTCATGACTGGGCTCTGAAATCTAGAATAGTGATTTCAGATTACAAATTATTGTCCTTCTCGCCGAAGAAGTTGAGCAGTTAAAAAATTCGCAAAGAATTGCTATTGCTTGCTAGAAAGCAAGACAAAAAGCTTACAAGAAGTTTAAGCAGGCGACCGATATATGGCTAGATTTTGTTCAGATTTTCACGCTAAACGCTGAAAAGATTTTATTGCCACCATTTCCTGGAGTGGTACAAGAAGTGATAGGAATTTACAGGTATTAGAGGACAGTGGAGCGTTTCTGGTCAACCGTAACAGGGTTTTAATTATTAGGCCTACTCAAGTTCCGCTATTTTAATTTATTTTCAAAATAACGAGCACGCATTATACCCGCATTAACCAATATTGTATGGGAATTGTAAAGCGTCACGTTTCCGTGATATAAGACATCAAAGTTACAATCTTCGCACTCAGCGAAACATTCAATTGATAAGTAGATAATTTCGGAAAATGTGACACTTTAGAAGATTTTGTCAGACTATACTGAGACAGCCTGAAACACAAGTCTAAATTAATAAACCTATAATATTCTCATAACTTGCAAATGTTTTATATATTTTAGTTATAGTTTACTTATAAGCACTAAGTTAATTATACCATTGTATGAGAAATAACAGTACTGCACCAAAATGTACACGTTCAAGTAATACTTTTTTAAAAATAAATTATTCTATTCTTGTTTGTTTTGATGCCAACTATTGATTGATACAGGGGTTATGAAAATAAATTAAAATGGCGGAAGTTAGGCCACGCTTCACACAAAAATCTTCCACCCCCTTTAACTTTTGAGTTTCTTACGAAATAAAGTGGGGTGGAAAAAATATTAAAATGTTATAATAGGCGTGCCTTAAACCGGTAACCAGAGCGATGAACCCAATTTTTCAAATAAGTAAAGATTAGTACCAGTATATCATTTTCAGTATATGATTTTACGTCGTTACGTAAACGTCAAATTTGAGTTACGAACGTCATGTGGCATTAAAATTATATTCCAATAAATCATGGCTGCTTTTTACGGGTTTGAGTTTGTGGTGCAAGTGTGGAGCGATAAGCGGGGGCGGAGAAATTTATCGCGAGTGATAGCAGTTCGGTTTACGACGAATAAAATCTGCGATTGTGTTTATTGACCACTAAAAACAAAACATTTTTAGAATTCTTCTTTCTTTATCGTGTGGTTAGTGCCTAGCCTGGTATCAGAGTTTTATGCCGCCCATGGGCCTCTGACTTGGCTTTACACGCCGTCGAGAAATATCTCTCAGGCATCTTGGTTTCCTCACGATGTTTTCCTTCACCGAAGCAAATGATAGTTATACAATACGCACATTAATTTGAAAAATCAAAGGTGTGTCTTCGGTTTGAACTTGAGACCTATGACTTGGCCGTCCGATGGTCACTGCACTAGGCTATCATTCTTCTTTATTTTTTGAATATTATATCTAGCTAACCGGTTTAAGTTTCATCCGGTCCCATCCGTTGCTTCTTGCAATATAATTTATTTAAAAAGTTGTAGTTCTAGTCATCGAGGTTCAAGTCTTCTAATGTAAGGTTTTTCAGAATACGCTTGCAAGTAAGAAAAATAAACCCTATTTAATTAGTAAAACCTAGTGCATTTATAGAAGGCAGATGTAAAATTTTTGATAAAAATTTAGCCCGCTTCCTCTATAAACTTACACCGATTTTTAAAAATAAACCTGTCAATGACTTTCTGTATGATATTCGACAAGCATCACTATTTCGATTATCTCTTTTTTTTCAACCATGATCTATTTTACGGTATCCGGAAGTATTAAGAAAGCGGTAACTCATAATCCATGGCACGTAGTATAAGATTATCCTAAAACTCTATTACTTACAACGATTTTTCAGGGTTCTGTACTTCAGTCGGCAAAAATGGAACCCTTATAGCATCACTTTGTTGCCCGACTGTCTATCTGTCCGACTGTCTATCTTTCCGTCTATCAAGATGCTGTTTCTCGAGAACGCGTAGAGGTATCAAACTGAAATTAATATCGAATACTCAAGTCTGCTACCTATTGGAGCAATGAAAATATGAAACTTGTAAGTCAACGCGATCAAAAGATATGACCGTTTATGTCGCATATTTTGTGATTTCACAAGGGAATCCAAACCTATAGGGTACATTCGTTAACCTAGAATCATAAATTTGTATTAGGTACCTAGTTTTATTTGTTTCAATTTGTATTAATTTGTTTTAATCTGGTTTAATTTGTTTTAATCTTGTTTAATTTGTTTTAATTTGTTTTAGTTTGTTTTAATGTAGTTTAATTTGTTTTAATTCATTTTTTTAAACTAATTTATTAAGTTTAATTTAGTGCATTTTTGATAATATAATATTTTTATTTCTATTTTTCATAAGTTACGACTTTTGTGAGCAAGCAGTTTACCTGTACGTGATTCTTACACTTCATTCTGATTCGTTGCTTCTGTTTCATTTTTTTATTTCAGTGTATTTGTTGGTGAACCAAATAAATAAATAAAATCTGTCAAGAAGCAATGTCTTTCAGCACATGTAAAGAAAAAAAAACTGAAAACTGTAAATATACTCGTAAGTAAGTAGTTTAATAACCAAATACCTACAAGTTTATACGAAACACTCGGTGCGCGAGTCCAACTCGCGTTTGGCCGGTTTTTTTAATATCAGTGACCCAAGTAGTATTTTCACCTCCGGATCTTTGTAGTTACCTATAAGCATTGCAATGAGATGTATCGATGAACACAATTTCAGTGAGAGGCCCCTCAGCAGGACATCCACCCACGTTACAGGAATAAAACGAGTTCAATGTTAGAGCTGTGCAGGTAAGTATATAAGTTATAATAAGTTTTTAAACTGTCATGGTCACTAACATTATAATTAACACTAGAAACGGGATATTTACCATGTTCACTGTGCAGATAGTTTATTACTGGTCTGACAAAATTTGAGATTAATCAACGAATTGAAGAAGAAGCAATAAGATGAAGTACGTTACAGAAAATCTCATTTCCACGACATCCTTATTTAAATGCCGTCCTTTTTTTAAACCAGTACAGACAGTTTCTAATTCGGCCTAATCAAAGTCTCCAACCACTGGCATGTTCTATATGTATTATCATTTGTTATCTTCTGGCTCAAAGGTCTAGTGGTTCGAAACCACGAAAGCTGAGCATGATAGTCCTGGGTTCGATTCCCTGGTCGGGCAGTGTTAATGGGTTTTCCATCAGGAATTTCTCAGTAGCAGCTACGGAGTCTGGATTTGGGCCCAATTAATGGAAAAAGGCTCACCACCTATTACACGAGATTTAAACATAGTTATGTTTAACAGGGGGTGAGCCTTTTGAACTAAGTATTTTACCAGTTGGTAAAATGTGGATGGTGTACTGTTAATTACACCTCTGCCTAACCCTTCTGGGATTACAGGCGCGATGTTATGTTGTTATATGCGTTTCCAATCGCACATCATAACCGCGTTGTTCGGAGTACTATCAGCTGAATTATCGACATAGGAAGAAAACATTTCTTCATACATCATTTTATTCGTCTTAAATAATTTGGTAGCCATCCAAGATCCAAGTTTATGAGTCCATCGACTCAGAGGTTGGCCGAATCAGTTTTTTAAAACGTTTCCCTGAAATGTTTAATGGCAGTGGTTTGCAAAATGGAATCTAGGTTTATTTATATTCTGTGGAAATACTGTATTAATAACATACTATTTAGAATTACCTATGAAGTGTTGTGATCTAAGAAGTTTCGCATATTATGTATTTCGTTCTGCCTAGGTTGGTCCATGGAAGGGTAACCACCCACTACATTGCGAGTTTCCTCCGTGCCTCATCAAGTACGTTAAGCAGTTGGTCCCGGCTGTTATTTGTAGATCTTTGACAGTCGTTACGGGTAGTCAGTGACCCGAAAGTCTGACAACCAGTCTTACCAAGGGGTATACCAGTACCAGTACCAGTATTACCCAGTACTAACTGATAGGCAGTCGCTCCATGTACAATATTGATATTCAGCTGCATCCAGTTAGACTGGAAGCCAACCTCAACATAATTGGGAAAAGGCTAGGATGATGATGTCATGACTTACTACTGTTATATCATAACGTAGTAACAATAAAAGTAGCTATAGCTCAACGGCTACAGCGTTGGACTGGAAAGCAAGAGGTCGTGAGTTCATGCCCTACCTCATACCTCATCAGTATTCTCGTGAACTCATTCCTAGAAAATAATTCTGTAACAGCTGGAGGGGTTAACAGGAATCCTAGTTATTATAGAATACACGATTTAGTGGCTAAGTGCTCTGCCTGGACTAGCCCTTTCTTATTATAGTTTATTATGCGCATAGCCAAGGAGTGGAATTCCCTGCCTTCGTCGGTGTTCCCAAGTTCATATGACCCCAATCTATTTAAGTCGCGGGTTATTATGCTTCTTTTGGGTTAGCTCGTTCCATCGTCGACCTTATCTCTGTCCTCAGGACTAGATTGAGGTCAAGAGTAGGCCCAATTAATTAAAAAAAAAATCTTTGATTTTATGCTTTGGACTTTACTTAGACTTCGTATATTAAGCAAGAAATTTCACTTTTTATGTTGGAATAAGACTAAGTATTTTACAGTCGAAAAAAAAACCGCCTAGCATAAAACCACATGAGTTTTGCAATGTTAAAGTTAGCAACAGCAAATAATTTTGTTTACAAAATATATTCCCAATCGTTAAGGAGTTACACTCTTTACCTCTGGTACTCATCATCGGATCAACGCCATATTTAAATGGGAACTACTTCTAAAAATACTTTGTACGCATAAAAAACCGGCCAAGTGCGAGTCGGACTCGCATCCGTCGCGTTCCGTGCCATTGTCTACAAAAATGACAAAAAAAATCATGTCTGTTGTATGGGAGCCCCACTTAAATATGTTTTTATTCTGTTTTAGTATTTGTTCTTATAGCGGCAACAGAAACACATCATCTGTGAAAATTTCAACTGTCTAACTATCACGGTTCATGAGACACAGCCTGGTGACAGATGGACAGACAGATAGACAGACAGCGGAGTCTAATAGGGTCCCGTTTTACCCTTTGCAGGCCCATATTGTATTAAAAAAAATAACTGAGCATGAGGGTTATTGGGTAATTCCATCAGGAATTTCTCAGTAGCAGCCAAGGAGTCTGGTTTTTGCCCGGCTGATAGCAATAGGCTCGCCCTCTACTAAATGGTATTAAACATAACTGGCGAAATGTGGGTGTACCTACTGTTAGGTACACCTCTGTCTTAGCCTTCCTGGATTACCAAGCGTGGTGTTATTTGTTATGTAAAATATATAGACCAACAACTCTGCTATTCCATAAATAATACAAGCTTAAAGATACACGCTATATCTATAGCATGTCATTACAATTTCCAATAATATATGCGAAGGATTTCCTTCAAACAAGACGCAGTCTCCGCTCGGAGAGGAAGGAACTTGAACAGATGATTGTAGCCAGGATAATGAGGAAACGGCCCACCTACGTTGGCTTAGATCGCAGAGGGGTTAAGTAAACTGGTGATATCCTAATACAGTTTTGAAAGATAATGTAACTCAAATGCGCTTGAAAATAAACTGCAGTAACAGGGAAACGCTTCGAAATGTATACATCTATTCTATTAATACATACAAATAAATAAAATTGAAGTGTCTGTTTGTAATTTCAAAATAACAGCTCTTAACTGAATGCATTAAGAAAGTATATAATATGGTTCTTAATACAAAAAACCATTGTTTTAAATTTTTGTCTTTCTTTCTGTTTGTTCCGGCTAGTCTCCGAAATAGCTGAACCAATTTTGACGGGACTTTTACTGGGAGAGAGATTGTGCTTCTGTGTATTGTGCTATGTATTTTGTGTGCACTGAATAAATGTTTTATCTATCTATCTATCTACATATATACCAAAATAACATTTTTTACAATTTTGTCTGTCTGTTTGTTCCGGCAAGTCTCTGGAACGGCTGGACCGATTTTGACGAGACTTTCACTGGCAGATAGCTGATGTAATAAGGAGTAACTTAAGCTTCCATTTTACGAAAAATAATTAGGGTTCCGTGCAAAAAATTAAAACCCTTGAAATTTTTTTGGTAATAAAATTAAAAAAGGAGAGTTTTATTTTTTTATACAATAATTTCACGCGAACGTAGATCGCGGGCAACAGCTAGTACTTCTATAAATTGTGGAAAGCGGTTCATGTCCATGTCATGCCAGTGGCAGCATTTATGGAATAGCAGAGTTGTTGGCCTATTTATTTTACATAACATAACTTCACGCCTGGTAATCCCGAAAGGGTAAGGCAGAAGTGTACCTAACAGTAGGTACACCCACATTTCACCAGTTATGTTTAAGTCCCATGTAATTGAGGGCGAGCCTATTGCCATCAACCCGGCACAAATCCAGACTTCGTAGTAGAATTCTTGATGGAAAAACCCAATAATACTTTGCCCGACCCGAGAACCCAGGACCTCATGCTCAGCAGTCGCACTTACAAAATAGAAACAGAAAAAATCTAAAAAAACTGAAACCTGTCTTGAATCCCAAAACTCACCATCGTCAAAACTCGCTAATCCCCCGTCAAAGCATCGTAACCTGGAATCCAAAATGGCGACCGCGATGCCTGACATTTATTCAAATGTTCTGCCAACCGGCAACCGTCCTCGTCCCGCATAATATATTCAATTAACTGAATAATAGATCAAATGTATTTATTCATTATTAATGCTTTAATATGCGGAGATTATTGCCTTTACTGTTTTTGGCAGTTTCAAATTAGGTTAATGTTTTAGACGGTCTAACTAATGGTGACTATGTTTGCACGTTAATCTAACTAACTTTTATGTTTTACTAACCTTCCATCTATTTTGGTCAACCCTACCAGTGGCGATACATACGAATGTACATCCAGCTATTATACAGTATGACCACTTTAAGTATGCAGTTCAAGGTCGCGCTGCTTGTCAAGAAAAAATCCAGAGAAATGTCAAACTTTGTATATTCATTTTAGTTCTGTATTTTACCGCCTAGAAGGAACAGAAAAAGTAGTGGACGACGAAGTAGGAGAAGAGAAAGAAACGATGGATGGACTGTGTGAAGGATGATATGGCAAGAAAAGAGGTGTCTGATGATATGACAAATATTATAGAAGTATGGAAGAAGAAGACATGCTGCGCCGACCCAAAAATTAATCAGGATACGGGCAGGAGACTGATGTTGATTTTGCTGCCTGCGCACAGTGCACAGTTGGCCGAAGTGAGTGACAGGAATAACGATGACCGAAAAGGTTAATAATGTGTAGGACTGATCTGACTACACTTCAACCAGCTAATCTGTGCAGCCGGGAAAACACAACTAAACTAAATGTACCAAGTTTGACAAATCGATGCATTTTTTCTTGACAAATAGCGTCATCTTGAAATGTATTCATACTGTATCTGTTGCAGTCAAAACTCTTAACCAGTCAAAAGTACTTTTAACTAGGAAAATCAGTCAAAAGTAGTTTTAACCGTATGCTTTCGACAATACTACTTTTGACTGAAATAACAGTTAAAAGTAGTTTTGCCCAATGTAGCTGGTTAAAAGTAGTTTTGACTAACTGATTCCGTCAAAAGTGGTTTTGATTGTGACCAGTCAGTTCACCAAACATTAATTCAAAAATTTTTACTGGACAGGCAACGATTGGCAATAATTCTACTACAACAAGTTTACCAAATATTTCACTTAGCAAAATAATTATCCGATAAACTTTTATTTAATAACGTATTATTTGACAAACAATTCATATTTTTTTAATTTTATTCCATAAATAACCTTTGGAATGAAGACATTACACAAATTGACTTAATATAAGGTAATTTAAATTTAACAGATGCTGACAGAAACCCTAACCCTAGACGGTCGACGTCAGGGGCACCCCGAGGTTCGGTTAGTTAGGTTCCTGTAAACCCTGCAGACAGAAATAAGAGCCCCGCGCAGCGGGGATCCGTCGACCTGCTGACGAAAACGCTAACCCTAGACGGTCGACGTCAGGAGCACACCGAGGATATTGCTTTTGACTGATACTTTAGCAGTTAAAACTAGTTTTGACTAAGAGCGTCAGTTAGAACCACCTTTAACCGCAAATTTGCAGTCAAAACTACTAATAACCAATAATTTTCAGTCAAAACCACTTTTGACCAACCTGTTCAGTCAAAAGCACTTTTTACTGATATTGCTAGTCAATAGTACTTTTGACTGGTTAAGAGTTTTGACTGCAACATATCGAACATCTTAGGTCAATCCAATATCAATGTTGAAAGTCGTTGTAAAAATACAAAAGGGTGTGAAAGTGGATATCCCTTGTCTATCCTGTTAAGTTCCTGACTGATTTGACTACGACATGACCATTCCATGCCGTACAATTCTATTCTTGTGTCGTTTATCCAATGAAAACACTACAGGAGTCTAAGATATCCTTTCCCAAAGAAATTGATGCACGGTTGAAACTACAACTCCCATAATATTATCTAATCTTTACAGAGCTTCTCGTCTTGTAAAATGACTTTCTGAAAGTTTTCAAATCAATTTTCAGGAAGGTATTACAAATTGTCACAAACGGTTATGATCGGTACATTTCTGATGGGAAAACCATCGATTAAGCAATCAGTGAACCGTTCTGTTTACTTATAATATATCTATAGATTTATAGAATACGAGTACCTATTTCCTCGACTTTACTTCGCATGAGCCAATGTACTAATGTATCGACATGAAAAATAATTTGTAGATTTGACAGTCGTTACAGGTAGTCAGTGGCCCGAAAGTCTAACAACCAGTCTTATCAAGGGGTATCGTATAAGGGGCCGTCTCCACGAGAGAGAGAATCGTGGCGATATTATCGTTTAGAAATACGTTTCACGACGATAATATCGCCGCACTTTTAAGAGAGTTTATAGAAATCCGAGGCCCGTGGAGGCGGCCCCTCACCCAGTACTAACTGGGTAGAGGAGGATGGTATTCAGCTGCATCCAGTTAGACTGGAAGCCGACCCCGACATAGTTGGGAAAAAGTTACGCAGATGTTGACAAAGAAAGAAAACATCGCCAAAAAAATTGGTCCGAAGGGCCTTTTTTTAAAAAAAAAATTGTGATGGGAAATCATCAAATGACTCCTCCCGCTCTGGGCGGAGCGGAAGGGAGTGTCAGACTTTTACTGACTAAAAACCATCCATGTTCCTTCTAACCCACATGTCCATGTTCTTCATGACCTGATCTCACGAACGCACAGTACAATGCTTTCGTCCATTCTCTGTCATCATTCTCTTGCCCTTATCCTAATTCATTTGGGGTTGGCGCAGCATGCTTCTTCTTCCATACTTCTCTATTACTCGTCATCTCATCAGACACCTCTTTTCGTGCCATATCATTCTTCACACAGTCCATCCATCTTTTCTTTGGTCTTCCTCTACTCTTATACCCATCCACAATCATACTCAAAACTTCCCTCACGACATTTTCCACATTCCTCCGCATCACATGTCCATACCACGATAACCGATTACCACACAACTTTTCAGTCACCGGCGCCACTTTCAGACTTCCTCTTATGTACTCATTTCTTATTTTATCCATCGTCCATTCTCTGGATAGGCCACAATCCTGCCAACCTATGATAACAAACTCCCATAATTGTTACCTAAACAGAAGAACGAATGACGTAACAATCAATTTAGGGGACAACAGATTGAATTGACTTACATAACTACATATGATAGATATTGGTACATGATAATTATATCCATAGCTATGATTGTGACCAACCTGTTGTATGCGATCGTTAATGTAGTACGTCAGAGCTGTGTCTGACCTCGAGGAAAGCTGACGCATCTATTCAGTAAGGCTAGTTTCATGAAGCTTGCGAGAATTTAGATATCAGAGGCTAATATTCACACAAAGAGATTTAAAAGAATTATGAAGCGGACATTGGGAATATTTTCGATTTTGACACACGAATGCTACCTGACAAGCGGACATATGACACTAGATAGA
This sequence comes from Eurois occulta, assembly GCA_950022335.1. Lineage (NCBI taxonomy): Eukaryota > Metazoa > Arthropoda > Insecta > Lepidoptera > Noctuidae > Eurois > Eurois occulta. Next base: position 11,441,527 of record OX465502.1, read on the forward strand.
CCGATTGCTTACTAAGTAGTAACAAGTATTGGATTGCGATTTTCTTCGTCTAGTCCCGTCTATCGCTCGTAAATATTTGAATATTGTATATTCACATTTGTCATTACGTGCGTGATTAGTGATTACCGAAGGATTAAGCAGAGGTGTGCCATAAAGTATCAACAGAAGTTGTGCAGAATTAACGGTTATTTTTTAGTTTTTCTTGCTCTAGTTAAGTTTTTTAAGTCACATGTAATAATACTGGGTGAGTCTATTGCCAGTTCGGCACGAATCCAAACTTCAGCCTGCTACGCTGAAAATGCCGGTGGAAAAATCCAATTACGCATCGCCCGATCCGGGAATCGAACCCAGGACCAGGTTCAGCAGTAGCGCTTGCTATTACTAGACTACGATAGATATTGGTACCATCCTGTTGTCTTCGAACGTTAATGTAGTACGTCAGAGCTGTATCTGACGTCGAGGAAAGGTGACGTATCTGTACAGTAAGGCTGGTTCCATGCAGTTTGCGAAAATTGTGATATCTTCAGTCTTGTACATTGTAATGCGGCGATATATGGATGCACTATTAGGTAGGTAGGTATATCTCTACCTAACCCTACGAGGATTACGATTAGGCGTGATGTTATGTCACATTGTTATTTTCTTCTTTTTAATGGGTAATATTTAAATAAGAGGGATAAATAAAATAGGGACTGGAAGATATTTTAAGGTTCTATACGCTTTCTTTGTTATGGAACTAATAAATATAATAATCATGATCAATCACAGCCCGACTTCAGCCTCTGCTGGGTATAGGCCTCTCTTTACTTGTGCCAAGCTCCACGCTCCTGTGCCAGCCTCATCCAGGATATTCCCGCAATGGCAACAATGTCGGCTACCCATCTCGCCGCCAGACGACCAACACTTCCCTTTCCATTCCTTGGACGCCACTCGGTCACAGCTTTACTCCACCTGCCATCACCACGCCTTGCTAGGTGTCCTGCCCAACTCCATTTGAGTTCCATAACGCGATTTCCAATATCGAAATATAATAATAACAGAATAATATTTCAATGTGGATTGCATGAATGATGTTTCTGATAATATTATACTTATGGGAATTCAGACACAATGTAAAAATCGTTATTGAATAAATGAATTGGAATGCCTTCAAGGTAAGGTCAAGGACAATTTTATTCTCGTAATTATTTCCGAGAGTCGAAGGGCCTTATAAATATCAACTTCTAGCTATTTTACTGAAGACTATATATTCTATGACTATAGACTATATTCGACAAAATGTGAATATTTCTCCATTATATTTTACATAACATCACGCCTGTAATCCGCGATAGGTTAGGCAGCGGTCTACCTAAAAGAACACCCAAATTTCGCCAGATATATTTTAAGTCCCATGTACTAGATTTTGTCAATTTTTTTTTCAGGATTTTCCTCAGTACAATGACACTTTTCCCGACCTGGGACCACTCGACTAACGACGCAGTCAGTATATTTTATTTTAACAAACAATAAATACACAAAACACTTTCATTTTTTTAAATCGTTGGTTATCCCGAATCAAAACCCGTTGCGAAGATAAGAACAAGAACAACGCATTCATACAGAATGCCACGAAAAAAGTAAGTTTAATTTCTAACATGACATAGTTTATTTACCTGTATCTAGTCTTCATTAGTTATATATTCTAATTTTATTGATCCATAAAATATCTGAGACTCAGTTTAATACTTCATATTTTATCCTCTCCGATAGATTTAACCTGAAGAGCTTTTGTAGATTGTGGTCCTCATATTATTATTATGCTTCTAATAAACGATTTCTTTGAAGATACTATAATAATCTAGTTTCCAGTAAACCCGAATCGAAGGACCACAAAAAAATTGTGAGAATGTATCAATAGAAAAATAATTTATGTATCTAGGAGTATGAATAATTTTATTAAACCTAGCGCAAAGCCACAAGAATAAAGTTTTATTTTAGAATCCATCCCCGTTCAAGATATATTTTTTTTTTTTTATTAAAAAATCAAGAAAATGTCTTTCAGCAACAGTGGACACAAGAAAGAGACAATTATGCAATAATTTTGTGTTTTGTATAAAAGGACCAACAATCATAACATATCCACTACCACCCACACGCATACCAGACACATTGAGATACGGAAGTTTCAAGTTTACTTATGCATCTTCAAGATCAAGACTTTGGTTCCGGTCTGTGAGATAAAACAGAGCATAAACAGCTACAGAAGATCTTCAGACGCGTTTTCAGTTTACGTCATTCGTAGAGAGATCGCAGTATTTCTGAAACTCACTAAGCGAACAAGAAATAGAACCATCAATTTATCGCCAAACGTAGCATTCACAACTCATATCCTAATAATGAGAACAAGAAATAGAATGCTCCAAGAAAAACAAAACACAATACAATTCGAAAATCAAATCACAAGAAACATTTTCAAAAACAGAACCTCAACGCAACCTGCACGCGAAGCCCTTATTTATGACGTGCCAGTTCTATACAAACTTGCGTAGCAAAAGCCATTTCTAACGCCGGAAGGACAGATAAGACAATCCTAATCGATTCGCGGAAAACTTAACACAGCCAGTAACGTGATACTACGCAATAAGTCCATCAAGCTTCGCAACATTCCACAGCACTCCTGAAATTGATTAAATACTCGTAGGTAGTGCATTTTTCCAGTGGCGGAAGCAAGGCGCGGTCGCGGGGGGGAGGGGCGCGGCTAGGGACGCGGGGCAACATGGCGCCGCCATTACGTCACTTTCACAGTCGTACGTTTGGAAATTAGATCAGTATACTGCAAGCCGCCCTCCGCGCGGTCGTATAGACACGCACCCACTTTTTTTTATCTCGAAAACGCGTTTAGACGTATACCGTTTAGTGCCTTTTTAGTTATGTGTACGATTTTTTTGTTTTTTTTTCATTGCGCTTTTGCGGAAGGATCCCGGACCGGAACGTAAGTTTTTTCTCTTGTAGTACAGTGATCGATTAAAAGCTCTCAAGCTTTTTGCGGCTGACAAGCGGGAAGTTTTCGTTTGGGATTTTTTACGCGAGCATCGAATTACGCCGATATTGACTTCGCGTTTTTTTTTTGCTAAATGTAAATGATATGGTTGTATTTGGAGCAATAGCTGTCAGAACGGCGCTAGGCAAAGATTTATCGAGCTGCACTTTTTATTAAAATAAAACATCTAAGATTTTTTGTAAGTTATGGCTCGAAAGGAATTTTATTGCGCTTTGTGCTTGCGATTGCGTGAATTTAATGTTGATTTTATTTACGCTGTGGGAATCTATCGTTGATTTGTTCGAATGAAGTCAGCCATTCGGAGGAAAATTTATTGTTTTAGTATTATCTCGAAATAAATATTTTACGTTCTCAGTAGGTACATATACTTGGGTAGTTTTTTTCATAAAAAATCACTTCTTTGAATTCCTTTCGTTTTTATTTTAAGAAGGATTCTAGTTAGCTATGAAAAACACCTTTTAAAAAATTTTACAAGGCCAATTTTATCCACAAAGTAATTTTAAAAAAGAAAAATTATACCCGCATCCTTTTTCCTTTTTTCTGCGAAAGAAAAAACCTTCTTAAGAATGACTCTGAATGGGGTGGGCGCATTCTAAAAATTGCGGCAAATTACTTCTGCCGCGGGTAACATTTGTCATAGCAAGAAGAATATCTCCGTACACTTTTATTTTGTTGCGATTTCATTTGACTGGCACTACGATTTCATCGCCATTGTTAGGTTTCTTTAGTGGAAAGAAAATCTATTATTCGGGCCTCTTGTATTGTAAAGCCACATCGTATGAGATAAGCTGATGGATTTATTTTTAATCTTCTTAGTTACTATGGTTTTCGTTTATGCCTTTTTGCTCGCTGTTCTTCCTATTTCGAATTTAGTTGTCTGGTCTATGGATAGTTTTAATTTAGGAGATCGAAATTTTCTGATTGTAAGTATTTGATGGATTTTTAACTATTTTATATATTAAAATTAGTTTTCGGTCCAATGATAACTTTAAAATAAAATAATTAGTATTAAGAAAATTTAAACACTCCAATTATCGTACCACTGAATTCATACACCGAAATATTAGTAAAATATCCCACAAATCTCCTCCACCAAATTACTCCATTCCCCACATATTTAACGACCGAAAACTTTTCACACGCGAACTCTCAAATACCCCAAATTCCAAAATTAAATTTCAAACTTCCAAATTGAAATCGAATTTCAAGTTTCAACCGTCATTTATCATCAACGTACACGTCTGGAACGCATTTTGAATTGAAATAAAGAACAACAGAAGAGCGGTCGGCGAGGTCACCGCACGTCCAGTTTGCGCTGATCCCTGCCGTGTGGTGTGCTTGTCTGACGTTTGATTGTTAGTGGGAGGTGGGGTGGGTCAAGTTAGGCTGGTGGTTTGTACAACGTTGGTCATTGTGGGTGTTCAAGCGACCTACATAGTTTAATTATTGCTGGGATGCGACCAGCAGGCGCCGTGGAGGCCTCGGAGTGGGCGAGAGGTACTATCGAGTAGAAACGTACGTTTAATTGAGATTACAGCGAAAGGCTGTTGATCCTTGTGAAGATCCTGTAATTCAAACTAATAAAAGTAGTAATAGATAAAACACTCGATAATTTTAATCACATTCTTAGAACCAATTCTTTTTACAGATATCTGGGCACGGATATTGGTATAGTTTACTACTAAAACCTTTTCCAATTTAGATGGCTGATCAAATACCTTTGTAACCATTAACCAAGTAGAACTTTAAAATAAAACCCTCTTGAGTTTTATTTTAAAGTTCTACTTGGTTAAGGAAAGTGAATTTAAAAATAAAATAAAAAGCCTCATTCATCATGCAAGTAAACACAAGCCAGAACTTAATTATAAATGAAGCCGGAAAATTCATTTGTATTAAATCGTAAAAGTTTTACATTTTTACTCAGTCTTCGCTGAAAGCATAAAGCTGAACCCAAAATTAAATAACGGAGCAATATTTCGGAGTCTTTCATTTTTGCGCTGACTTGAAAAAAATCTAAGAGTAGCCTAGGGACTGGAAAAAAATACAATGTTATGTAAGAGTTTGTTTTACCTCAATATAAAAGTACTAGAAAAGGAAAAAACTGATAATCAAGTAGGCATCAATAAAGCTCTAAAATCTATGGAAGAAATTATTAGATTAATATCATTTGAAGACACAAATTTTATTATAGACTAAAAAACTAATATGCAGTCGGTCTGAAAAATATGCAAGCCGACTCCTGTAGTAAGAAAAAGGCTAGGTTATCTACAAATTAAACATTTTGCAACGCAAGCGATAAAACGAAACTCCTCCGTTTTTCTCTATGCATTAACTACGCGAATTCATTCTCGGTTCTCATTAAACCTTGAAGAACTCTTTACATTTAGATAAGTTTAATTTGCACTACCATTATCTTAACCTCTTTGTAATTCTCGCATATTCATTCATGAATGGATGTGACTACAGTTTTCATTAGTTACATCCTTTGAATATTTTTCATTTACTCGTGGTGTATTTTTTTCTTTGCATCTTTGCATTACAAAGTTTTCTCTTACATTAAACTGTATTTACTTAGTAGTATTATTTTCGGGTTTTTCGGCCAAGGTCAAATTCTCTCTCTATAATTGCTTTGAACTCAGATTCACGAACTTTATCCTCGTAATCAGGAGTACTGTCTGTGTTATTGTTTAGTTCTCGTCTAAGTATATTTTTCTCTAAATTGTCTTCAAGTATTTTAGTTCTAAAATTAACAATCGTAACCTATATAACCCTACCAAAGGAAGAAGAAGTAGTTAATCAATCGTGAGCCCGTGTAGTGAATGGCACACGATCAGTCCATGTCCACATAGTTAATGTTCTGAGTAACAGGTGGCTCCATCTATTGGTATTCCATTTAAGTAGAGGACCCTACTTTTTCTACTCGACGTGTCAGGATGAAGCTTTTGATAGGGGTGAAAAAGATGACTGTTTGATTGAACACATCGTTTTTTATTATTCGTTATTTAATTGAAATGGTTCACATGCTCATATTAGTACCAGAGAATCCTGTAGGTGTTACAGTTATTAACTATGAAACACTTTGCAACCCCAGCCTACACTATCCATATCAAAGTAGGGACAGTAAATTAGTAGGCCGGCACATAACTTAAACTACATAAATATATTTAGCAAACAGGGTACCTTTCATTTGCTTGGGATAGTACATTAAGCTCTTGGATCCACTGATATCAACAGACTAACCATGGAAATTCTAGATAGATATACAGTGGACCTTGAAAATTGTATCAGACCAAGGACTGGTGGAATGATTAATGATACATAAATTATAATTGAATGATAATCTACTGACTTGTGACCTACAGGCTGATAGACAATCGATGAGGTAATGAAGTTAGACAGACATAATTTTAGACAATGATCTAATAATCAAGATACTACGACTGCAATGTTAAGATGCTATATATAGCAGAGAATAAGCTATTAATCTAAAAGAGCAACCCCATGAGTGTCGTAAAAGAAGATTAAAGGGTTTAACATCAACAGAATGGCCACTAACTATCCTTAAGATAAGTGTAATGGGAATTCCAACTAAGAAATCATGATTTTACGCTGTACTTGAAGAAATTTATTGTGTATCAGGCCATTGCTGACAGTCATATTGATAGTAATAATTCCTTATAGCGTGATATAGTAGATGTCAATCTTCATCAGTTAACGTCACATAAACGAGGCAATACAAAAACAAAGGATACTAATGCAGGAACTATTACCACAACTCCTGACAACAAAGAAAAATGTTCGCAACACAAAACAGGAAAAACGAAAAACATCCAAAACTGTGTTCTTTATTCGAGCCGAACAAGTGGGTCAGTAATTAGCATTAGTCGCCATTTTAGGTGTCTACAAAGGTGGGGCGAAGTAGGTTAACCATAAAACGCCATGACTTAACGAAGATTTATAAGCCGCAGTCTATATTGTGAGACAAAGGCAATTTTGTTCAAGGTTTACTCGAAAAAGTTTCGATATTACTTTTGGTTTTGTGTTTGAGTTAGTTTAATAGAACAGTGACAATTTATTTGGATTGTCAGCCATTTTCTTATTGATTTACGGAGCGGATTAAATTTCAGATTGGTGAAGTTTGGTTGTAGCTTCGTATAAAGTTGCGTCACTTTGTTTTACTATTATAATGTCGTGTTGGAATTGTCGCACTGCAGGATAATTCATTACTTTTTCTTTGTAAGAATACTCATCATTCTTATGCTGAACGAATTCTTTAATTTCAGTCATTGATGTCTTGTCATGACTTTCGAACCTCTCCCAAGGTGCATCACTACACCTTGTCGTCGGCCTTCTGCTTCCAGGCTGTCCTAGCTATCATTTAAGGCCGTTGGTCTAACTAGCTGGGGGTGTGTCACTCTATGCTTGCCGTTTGTCATTCATTATCACTGTTTAGTCAATACTTCTTTTTAGTTTAGTTTTTACTGGAATAAAATGCTTGTCTTCTGTCTGTTTGTAATGGAATTAAGGTGCATCTATTAGTCTCCAAAATAACTTAATTTATTTTCTTCCTTTTTCACCGTTACCAAGTAGGTCTCAGTCAGCTGCTAATCTGCTATCCATGACCTCAGTCAATCTGTTTTGTTTTTTATTTTGACTCATTTTATTTTATTTAGATGGTTATCTTCGGCGGCATCTGCCGCAGTGCATGTTTCGTTTTCAGTAATGGGATGGGTTAAATTCGAAAGAGGGTTGAAATTTTTGCACCTTGCCAAGCCATGTGGCTTTGCGCGCCACCTTTTACAAAGTAAATGGAGTCTGACGCATCTGGATGGCGATATTGCAAATATTTGTTGGGTTATTTTTAGGAACGTTTCTTCGGTTTTAAAAACGAAAGTTTTAAATAATAGCAATCAATATTGTGTAATTATTGAAGGCTTTATGATTTTTAAAGATTTTTTTTAAAGTTTATTTTGATTTTGATAAAATGTTTCACTTACCACACACTTGACTTTATTTACCTAGGCAGACAGATAATTATTCATAGCGTATATTTGAAAGTTTATATATTAATTTAATGGTATGACAAAATTGTTACACAGCTCTTATAATATTTTTTTTTTTAATTTAGAAGAATTCAGACTTATTTTTAACCAATAACCTAATAAAATGATTGATTTAAACCAAAAGATCCAGACTTTGATTTTGTGTGGTGGCTACACAAAATATTACCACACACAATTACCAAACGCTTGTGCAACCTACTGTACATGAGCAGGCGCAGGCGTGAGTCAGCGCGCGCGTGTCCTGTTTATCTTGCACATCTGCTGCGATCGCCGGGTTCCGTATAGCTACGAACCGTACATATTGATATGGAATAGTCGAATTGATGCGATGTTTTATATCGATGAATCTTTTTGTGTGCCTTGTTGGTCTAGTGGTCGCGCCTGCTCTAACTTATCGATACAAATAAACAAAATTGAAGTGTCTGTTCTTATATCAAAATAATAGCTTTTTACTAAATGCATATGAAATTATTATACGGTACTTATAATAAAAACTCATACTTTTCAATTTTTGTCTGTCTGTCTGTTTGTTCCGGCTAATCTCAGAAACGGATGGACCGATTTTGACGGGACTTTTACTGGCAGATAACTGACGTTATACGGTCTAACTTAAGCTAATTTTATTTTAGAAAAATAATTAGGGTGACGTACAAAAAAATGAAAACCCTTGAAATTGGGAACAAAATCCGATTCAAAACGGGAAGTATTTTTTTTTTATAATACGAGTATTTTAACGCGAACGAACGTGGCGGGCAACAGTGTTCAATTTAAAAAAAAAAACAATTTTCAAAATCGATCCACAATTGAACGAGAAATCGATACCTACATAAAAAATATAAATAAAGCCGAACATATAACCTCCTTCTTTTTGAAGTCGGTTAAAAAAAAGAAACAAAAACTGATTATTTTACAGAAACAGAGGCACATTATAAAATAAATATGAAAAGCGTGAGATCCTGGTTTCTATTCCTACGTCGCGTCGGTAAAAGTGTTATTGGGTTTTTTTCATCAGGAATTTCTCAGTAGCAGTCAAGGACTCTGGATTTGTGCCCGGTTGATACCAATATTCTTGCCCCCAGTTACATGAGACTTTAACATAACTGTCAAAATGCGGGTGTACTATTAGGTACACCTCTGCAAAAACCTTCGGGTATTACTTACGTGATGTTTTGTTACATTTGAAGATATAATTGAGCTTGATATTGAGGCTTGTACCATAATATTTGAACTTAATCATCAGCATGTTTTGTGCAAACAGTAATTAGACGTTCGTAGCCAACGCCTTAATTGACATTTAAAAAGTTAGGCGTTTCATAATTTGTATTGCATCAACTTCAAAAACGCCTCTGGCGCCAATTTGTTTGTTTAAAGCTGATGTTTATTTCACGTTCTTTATTTTATTAATTAGGAGTTGGTGTATTTGATTTTGGTGCAAAAAGCATATCTTTGGGACTCTTGCCTGTTAAATTCTAAGTGTACTGAACTTTAACCATCGGTTTAGTCTCGGTTATCATACTAATATCTGAAGCATTCGACTCGCTTAACTCTAGGTTCAAAGTCTGAACCGGTCTAGCCTAAATAAATCAGTATTTTGTAATTGGGTTGCCAAGATCGAGGATTGACCTTTAGACCTATGAACATAATATTTGTTGTAGTATTTGAGAAGATTAATCAGAAGTGACCTCTCTAACTACGATAAATAAGACAGTTTTCGCTTTAGTAGATGTATTGGATGAGGACTTGAACCTGGGAATCAATAAAAACAATTATTAATTAAAAAACTTTTTACAAACAAGCTTTTATTTAAATACGCCAAAAATAATAACGTCATTACACAATTTATATGATATAAAAGCTTATCGCGAGATTTAAGTACTCGTATTTACCTACTTGGTTTGAAAATTTTAATCAATCAGATCTAGTTATTTAATTTACTTGTTTATCTACACAGGTAAATCTCGCGACAAGCTTTATATAATATAAATTGTGTAATAACGTTACAAGTTGATAGTAAAAGTAGTAGTAAAAGTTTTAAAGGAATAGCTTATTTTATTATTTTTAGCGCATTTAAATAAAAGGTTGTTTTTAATACAAGATTTCGTGTCCGCGCTATTAACCGTTGAGGAGTTCCCTCATGAGAAGACGATCCTGGTTGCAGGATATGGTCATGATAGAAATCATGTTTATCCATCAAATATTAACGCATCTACAAATTTTGGAATCCATGCTATTAACCGTTGAGGAGTTCCCTCGTGAAATCACAATCCTGTCGGCAGAATGAGATCATGATAGAAACCATATTTTTCTATCAAAATTGAACAGGTTATCATGTACGCGCTTGTTGAGAAGTTCACTCGTGAGAAGACAATCCTGCCTGCAGGATGAGGTCATGATAGAAATCAACTTTTTCTATCAAAAGAGAACGCGTATACTAAGTTTCGCGTCTGCGCTATTAATAGTTAAGGAGTTCCCTTGTAAGAAGACAATTCTGACTGCAGTTTGAGATCATGATAGAAATCATCTTTATCTATCAAAATTGAACACGTATACAAGATTCGTGTCCGCGCTATGAACCGTTGAGGAGTTCCCTCGTGAGGAGACGATCCTGGCTGCAGGATGAAATAATGTCTGTTACAAAAGTTTCAGCTTAATCGGTTGAAGATATCTGCTTCAAAATTGAGTTGCAAGATTCCACCCAGACAAACATACATTGCAAGTTTAATAAAAACTTGTAAAAAAAAGTTAGTTGTGGTAAGAAAATTGATGATCATGAAGTAAATACAGAATCAGTTGATAAGCATCAAATAATAAATTGATTAAGTTATAAGAATGGTCAATAAATACGATGAAATAGTTATTCACTATTTTTTAATCGAGGTGGATTTCTCGATTATCTATTATGAATTACGATTGGTGAATACTTGAGTTTAATTTTCGAAGTATTTTTTAATGGTTAAACTAACCTACCGGCACATCGACAGAGTTAAATGCTTATGTAAAGTCGAGTGGATTTTGATCGAAGAATTTGGTCGTTATTTATTTTTTTAAATCGTTTTTTCTCATCAACTTTATATTATTATTAGAATTTGTTAGGCTGTCTAGAGTTTAGTAAGTATTGTTTCTGAAAAACACATCTATTGTCGTTAAGAATTAATCTTTCATAAATGAAGCTGTTTTATCAATTTCCCTGCTACTTTCTAGAACTTATGAATTACCTATACCATCATCGTCTTACCCTTATCTGAATTTATTTGTTCACCGCAGTTCTTCTTCTCACATTCTTCCGTAAGTTGCCTTCTCATGACCCACTTCCTTTCTATCCATATCATCTTTTACACAATCCATCCATCGTTTCTTTGTTTTCTTTTACCAGCAGAAATAGCAATAATCACTTACAATAGTGAAATCCAGTCCAATTCACTTTCATTTGTGGCATTTACGATTTGTATTCAAAAGCTAACACTGCGGATTTTGACGATCGAATCTAAAGGCGATCAAAGTCGCGAGCGAAGTCACTTTCTATTCCAATAAACTAGTGGTAGGCCCTTATACAAGTCGAAACACCTTTGTTTTGAATCGGAAAAGATTTGTATATAGCATTGATTGATATAGATAGCCACCTAAAGAAAGAAAACGTATTTATTTGGATAATGCCACAAGTGTTCACAACAAAAAATTAAACGCAAGCGCTACGTATACTAGCTGATTAGGTCCTGGGTTCGATTGCAGGGTTAAGGAAAAGTGAGTTTGGGTTTACCATCATAAATTACTCAGTAGGAGTGTAGTTGATGGTATTAGGCTTTACAAGTAACCGGCGATCATCATCATCATTCTCTTGCCCTTATCCCAATTCATTTGGGGTCGGTCATACTTCTCTATTACTCATCATAATCATCAGTTCATCAGACACCTCCTTTCGTGCCATATCATTCTTCACACAGTTCATCAATCTTTTCTTTGGTCTTCCTCTACTCTTATACCCTACCACAGTCATACTCAAAACGTTCCTCACGATATTTTCCTCATTTCTCAAATGGCGAAATGATATATAATATTTTATTTCAACATTTGTGACTTAAAACACCCAGGTCATCTTTCACATCTTTTAACAACACTGACAATAAGTTACCGATTTCTCATATCAATCCTGTTGGAAATCGTTGAAAAAATACGAATACCTCTGGAAGCGATTATGACGTCTCTATGCTCTCTTCGTAGCCCTACTTAATATTATAATATTCACACAATCCATCCACATTTCCTGCGTCTCTCACACACATAACCCAAAAAACTGAACTCGACGCACAAGAAAACAACTACAAAACTAATGACACATCGGTCTAATCATGCACTTATGCGGGTTCGCTCAATACAGGGGGTTGGTGGGGGCGAGGGGGGAGGTGGCCTTATCACTCAGCTGATAATCACAGGCCCCTAAACCAGACACTTCATGTGTTGACGCAATTGTAGGGTGGCGTTATGTCGAGACAGTCCTGATTAGAAAAATGTGGGTGATTGGATATTGTAAGGCTTTTGATGAAGTGTGGGTTCGTGATTGGTTGTAATTGGTAGTTGAGTTTGGAATTAAATGATTGTTTGTATTATATTTGTTAAAGTAGAAATGTTATCCAGACAACATTTTGTCCTTCTTAGTTATAGAGAAGTGATCAGAATTCAGCAAACCAAAAATTACTGAACAAATTTCTATTGTCTCACGTTTTTAAGTGCGTCTACCGAAATAAAATGTAAATAATTTACTAAGAAATCATAAAAAAACACTTATTCCAAGAAGGCCGATTGGTGCAATATCTTTACTTTAAAAATATGAGTTCCATACTTGGATCATATAAAAAATAAAATGACTTATAACAATCAATCGAGAGCCAAATAATTATACAGTTATCAACACAAAAGACAGCTTTTGAGCTTTATGAACGTATGAGCCATCAGACAAAAACAAAACCGATAACTTCAGACCAATCAGTTCCACTTAGCAATAAAAATCAATAATGGACTGTCCATTATACTTTCAACGCATGGTGACAATAAAGCTGTAATTTTATGCCATCGCTTGAAAGAGAAGAGTGATTGCCATACATTTATGTACACGTATGTACGAGTATGTATGTATATATAGTGATATTGATTTATTGCAAGCCCCGACAGCATTTTGTAGTACCTGTGTGTTTAATCTGAATATGACACAATTGAGTTGTAAAATGAGAGTGCTGCACAGGTATGCACAGAGGATGTTCTACATTAACTTTTCAATAACTTAACTGGTTATAATACGACTATGACTGTGGAAGCCGACCCCAAAATGGTTGGAAAAAGGCAGATGATGATGATGATGGCAAACGACTGTGTGAGAGACGAAACAATGTGAAGAGTTGATTTATTCCTAAGCAAGCCCCGACAGAGAGCAGCGGTGGCCCGGGAGTAGCGGAGGCCCAGTGGTGGCGGCCCCCACTTACGAACAGTAAGTCGTGGGTTCGAACCGTCACAGGCGCATTACTTTGTGTAATTTATTTCATCATCACTGCTCTCAAAAACGGTGAAGGAAAACATCGTGAGGAAACCGGCATGTCCTAGAGCCAAAAAATCGAAGACATATGAGATCTCAACCCGCACTGGGCCCGCGTGGTGGATTATAGCCCATTTCCTCTCATAGAGAGGCCGTGTGTCCCAGCAGTGGGAACATTATAGGATGATTATGCTTATGCTAAGCCCCGACAGCAACCAAAAGCCAAATTATTTTCTAAAAAGGAGTATGATTCGCAACTGTAACACGTATGTACTCGTAGTTACAGAATTACAATGCTTCAAATCAACAATATAATCCTGTAAGTTCATTAAATCCCGTTCAGTCCCGTCGTAGTCATTCAGTCCTGTCGTAGTCGTTCAGTCCCGTCGTAGTCGTTTAGTCCCGTTCGTTCCGTTGAGAGGGCCTTTTGGCCTCGTAAGGACCAATTTCGTTTGTTTTCTTTTCTATGTTGTTTAATTTTTTATATAATTGTTTTACTGTTAATTTAACCATTTTGTTTTTGTTTTGTCCTGTGTGGACTAATAAATACGTTTCTTTCTTTTTTTTAATGACTATTTCATGAAAAAGTCATTCATTGGGATTAAATGAACTTAGATGATTGTATTGATGATTTTAATGATTACAACTCTACAAAACCATATTTTAATCAACATCCCCAATCTACTTAAGTCGCGAGGTAATAGGCTACTTTTGGGTTAGCTCGTTCCATCGTTGACCTCATCTCTGTCCTTAGGACAAAATTGAGGTCAAGAGAAGGCCGTTATATTAAACTAGCTCATGCCCGAGGCTTCGCTCACGTGGAGTTCCATAATTGTCCCACGGGATCGTACTACCGGGATAAAAAGTATCCTATGTGTTAATCCAGGTTATGAACTATCTGTGTGCTAAATTTTCCTAAATCCGGTCAGTAGTTTTTGTGTGAAAGAGTAACAAACATCCAGACATCCATTCATCCTCACAAACTTTCGCATTTATAATATTAGTAAGTGAGATAAAAAAAAATCATACAACGTGACACTAACCTGGAAATTGCAAAGAACGAAAGCAAATTTGAATTTCGCGGGCTGCCTGGCGCTTCTCAGTTTAGTGCAATGCCAGGCCCGATAGCATCCTGCCAGGGCTGCGGGACTGTTCGAAAGAGATACCGTGGCCCTGGAACATAAAGGGCAAAAGAAGGAACATGGATGGTTTTAGTCAGTAAAAGTCTGACACTCCCTTCCGCTCCGCCCAGAGCGGGAGGAGTCATTTGATGATTTCCCATCCGAAAAAAAAAGCAAATCATATATTCGGCTTTTAATCGGTTCGTGCCAAACTCGTGTCTGTGTCCCACAATTGTTTGTTTGTTTTTGAATATCTATTAAAACAAAGAAAAAAAAAATCTTTAAATCGGTAATTGTTATCCGGTTAGGTTAGGCACTAACCACTCGATAAAGAAGAAAAATCGGTTACACAGTCATGAAATATTTACGTTTTTTAAATTAATTATTTATTTAACTGTTTATTTACACACTAAATACATTCTTGTATTTAGTAGTAGAAGGAACAGAACAATAGGTGATGCTTATTAAGGTGATGTTTATTCATTCGAAATTCGATGCTACTTCAATGAATAGTTCCTTGTTTTTAGGGTTCCGTACCCAAAGGGTAAAACGGGACCCTATTACTAAGACTTCGCTGTCTGTCTGTCGGTCTGTCTGTCTGTCTGTCTATCTGTCTGTCTGTCGCCAGGCTGTATCTCATAAACCGTGATAGCTAGAAAGCTGAAATTTTCACAAATGGTGTTTACTATTGCCGCTATAACAACAAATACTAAAAATTAAAACAAAAAACTTTAAAGGGGTATTCCGTACCATATCTGTTGTATGGGAGCCCATACAACAGATATGCTTTTTTTGCCGTTTTTATAGACAATGGTACGGAATCCTTCGTGCGCGTGTCCGACTCGCACTTGGCCGGTTTTTTAAAATTACTAGAAACAAGCCGGAAGTAAAACTGGAATTTAAAAAGTCCTTATTTGATACCGAGACATTCTCAGAAAAACTCCATTAAGCCAATTTTTACTTAATTAAATTAAAATGAGTTTCTATGCCAACAATTGATTAAAAGGCGAGACTAAGACCATCGATAATGCACGGGGTTATCGGTTATATAAATATAATAGGCAGGTTCATTTCCTGGTTGTAATTATGTACATTATTAACCTACTTTTCATGTAAGAATAATTTGTATTGTATCGATAGACGCATTCTTTATCAAGGACCTAGGTCAATAAAAAATGGACGCAGTTCTTCCATAATGAGCCACCCCACAATCTTTTATGAATTCAGTTAAAAACGTGGAACTAATCCAACCCTCTCAATGCAGTATTTACTATTCAGTAAATCAGACTCATATGCCTGTACCTAAAACATAATATGCTAAGAACAGATTTGAAATTATAAATATTACGTTACTTAAGTATCCTATTCAATATCATTACAATTACTTCGGAAAATGGTAGAAACTTTATTGTGGGTTGGTACATTTTGGGAGAAATAGGTACGCTCAAATGATCTGTATAACTTTAAGGTCGTTTTTATAAAGCCGTGAAAACATCACCAAGTTAGACTATAGAACCCTTACAGCAAGAGAAATCCAGATTTGGAAGTGTCGGTAAAATTCTGGATGTTTTAAAGTTGGTCATACTTCAAAAGCACTACTGTGATAGGAAACACTTATTCTGCCATTCGTCAGTATTAATATTTTTCGGAATGATAAATTAGATAGAGTAACAGATATTATAGTCTTCGTTATGGCTAGTCAGGGGCTGTCTCCACGAGCGAGAGAATCGTGAGGATATTATCGTCGTTGCCATGTATTTCTATACACTCTCTTAGAGGCCGTCTCCACGAGCGAGAGAATCGCGGCGATATTATCCCATTCAAATAAGTAATATCGCCGCGATTCTCTCGCTCGTGGAGACGGCCCCTAAGAAGGTGAATGCTAACATGACGAGTAATAGAGAAGTATGGAACAAGTATACATGCTGAGCCGACCCCAAATAAATTGTGATTAGGCCAAGAGAATGATGGTGGTAAGGTTTTTGAGAACAATTTTGAAACCATCATCATTTCAGCCGCAAGACGTCCACTGCTGGACATAGGCCTCCCCAAAGTGTCGCCATTGACCGGTCCCGAGCATCTAGCATCCAGCGGATATCATCAACGAAGCCTTCATTAAATTCTCTTAGTGCTTTAATAATTCATAAACGACGGACATCTTGTGAAGAAACCAGCATGTCCTAGAACAGAAAGTTGAAATATTAAAACATAATATATGACATAATATCTTTCTATCTTTATCATTTTAGCAGACTAACTGCTACTTAGTATTATATTATATACCTAAAACTACAAAAATAATTTTGACAGCCTACAATAAACCAAATAAATAGTATTCAATTGGAATTTAAGTTTCAGTCAAATATGTGGTTCATATTCTATCATAAAAAAAAAAAATAACAATGCAACTAACGTCTTGTAACATTTATGTCCAAATAAATAACCGAAGTCCTAATTGCAAAACGTTTTTTGCGATTTGCCATAAAACTAGTTTTTTTTGATTCGGTTACTTTAATACTAAGAAAGCGATGTGTCATCCACCAAATCGCACTGGGCCCGCGTGGTGGCTTACGTCCTACTCCCTCGCACAGGGAGCAGGCCTGTGTCCTAGTTCTTGGAACATTATAACATTTATACTCACTGTAATCATAAAATCCCTTCACAAAAACACAGCCAGCACGATTATCATTCAATTACACAAAGAAAATAATTACAAACAACCTTTTTATCGCAAAACAATGTCCCAAATTGGTTGCTACAGAGTAAACGATTTAATTTTTAGCACGGAACCAGTTAGATAGAAACATAATTAGGTGTTGGAGCCCCGGGCATTTAGATAAGTGTGTTTACTTATGATAGGGGACAAAAACCAACATATTTTCATTTAGATAGCAATGTGAGTGCCGCCATTGTGCGAGCTGGCGACAGTGAGAGTTTTAGTGAAATGGTTTATTATTTTCGTCTCTCTTCTCTATGATTAAGTGATATCTAGACATCATTGGGAAAAGACTAGGCAGATGATGATGATCTAGGCTTAAAGAGGAAGCGCCAGGGTAGCCCGCGAGCCTGTGGACGGTGAGTAATGGGCTAGCTCGCCGTCCGTCCGTCGTATGACGACGGGCAGGCCGTGTCGACGGCGCGTTCGTGTTCCACGCGCGCCTCAAAGAGTTGTCAGCAAACCGCTCCGCCCAGAGCGGGAGGAGTCATTTGATTTCCCACGCACCAAAAAAAAAAAAAAACATTTTCTTTTTATGTTTTTTTGCAATTTGCAGTTACAAAATATGATTCGCGGCCGTAAAACGTATGTATTTACAGAATTATAATCATTAAACTCATCAATACAACCCTCTAAGTTCATTTAATCCTATTGAATAACTATTTCATGAATTTTTTAAAGTTAGATACAGTTAAAGTGAGATATAGTTTAAATATTTAGACCTTTAGACTTATAGATAAGTGATTATTTTAAACTAGATTAATATTATAACTGTACAACTTCTTTACGCATGCGGAGTTTACCTGTAAGTGATTGTTGCACTATTGCATTTACATTTTTGCATGTTACTTTTAGCGTACAAACAGTGTAAACAATTGTTGGTGAACCAATAAATAAATAAATAAATAAAAAAAAATTAAAAAAAATAAAGGAAACATGTTTGAAATATGCATGATCAGCCGATTTTAGATAAAATATGCATTATATTAAAAAAAAAAACAGTCATAAGGTCAGGCCAAAGTAAGGTAGGTGGTAAGGTCTCTCTCTAGTAATCACTAATATCTATAATATAAACTTTCTTGCAAGATAAGCGAAGAAAAGGTACTGTATGCAATTCAAAGTTTTTCCGTCTACATCAGTCCCATAAGTTTTTCTGTTACCTAAGGGATTTTCTATATAATGTCATAAATAATAGTCAAAAGATAAATCTGTCGGGTTGTCAGGATTTATTCCGTTAGGCCTGTAGGTCATGTGGGCAGACGACGGCTTTCGTGCAATGAAAATTCACTGAGCCCGAAACACTGTTTCTAATAAACTAACAAATTACTTGAAATTACACTTTAACACAATAACACAGAGCACAATGAATCGGGGTACAGTTCCAGGACGTCTGAACTCCGCTGAGATCTGACACTCGACTGTCATCTTCGCTTCTGAGCTGTAAACATCAGGGCTCTGTAGAAATACGCAGTGGTAAGGGTAGACTCGACTGTGACGCGTGATGTCACCGCTGGCGTACATGCGATTCATTTTAAGTCCGTACCAATGACCGGATCCGACAAATCTATTACACAAACGTAGTTTTAAGAAAAAAGTAAACAAGTGGCTTTTTGAAAACTCTTTCCTATGAGGACACAGAAAAGTTTTTCCACGTAATTGCATAATACTTGGACTCAAATAATTACCTACATATTAACCACCATTCACATATGAATGAATCATTCATTCATATGTGAATGGTGACAATTATTTGCAAGAATATAGGTAGCTAACATAAGCATACACGCGCCACCATTTACCTTCACATTAACCAGCATCCACCAACACATTCACACACACTCTGTGAGTCCTATGACTCCTTTTGTTGTGTTATTTAATCTTTCTTTTCATTTATTTATTTTTACACGACTGCCCAAAAAAAGGAGTGTTATGTTTTTATTTGTAATTGTTTGGTAGAAAAACATGTTAACTGCCTGTTTATTTATGATGCCACTAAGTGGGGCCTGGTGACCTGTTATACAGGTTTTTTCTAAAAGCTACTTCAGGCACCACACAGCTCGGGCCTGTGGACGGTGAGTAATGGGCTAGCTCGCCGTCCGTCCGTCGTATGACGACGGGCAGGCCGTGTCGACGGCGCGTTCGTGTTCCACGCGCGCCTCAAAGAGTTGTCAGCAAACGAAAGGGGCCCGCAAGGGCCGGTGCCTGCCAGGGCTGCGGGACTGTTCGAAAGAGATACCGCGGCCCGGGAACATAAAGGGCCAATGAAGGAACATGGGTGGTTTTTAGTCAGTAAGAGTCTGACACTCCCTTCCGCTCCGCCCAGGGCGGGGGGGGGGTCATTTGACGATTTCCCACCCACCAAAAAAAAAAAAAAGGCACCACACAGCTCTCACAATGCGAATTTATATAGTCCAAAACTGTTAAGTGCTGCAAAACCATTGTGAGAGAAAAGAAATAAAACTTATATTATTAATTATTCTACTAATTCATCATCTTTCGACCACACCAAAGCCACAAGCATTAAGGTTTTCAAACAAAATAACAGCCTTATACCAAGTTTGATACTTCTATAATCCTCCTTTTCTCAACAGGAAATCATAAAGCCAAAACGTTACATTTTCCTTAATTCCCTGAATAAAATACAAATGAATCACCGAACTAAATTCGGAGAAAGGCTAAATATATTCTGGACGAGAATACATTTGTCAAACAAAAATAGTTTCTGAAAGTTTCACCGAAATACCGCCAACGGTTCCACTTCCGTTGTTTTACTATTATTTTTAGTTGACTCATAAAATAGCATTATTATGTTACCGATAACTGTAACTTATGTATATCATAATAATAAGCTCGAGGTTAAAAATAATAATAGCCGCTCTAGTCGATCTTCAGGTTAAGTCGCGCTTGCCTAGGTTGGCCCATGGATGGGTGACCACCCATTACATACTGAGTTTCCTCCGTGCCTGGAAAGCACGTTAAGCGGTTGGTTCTGGTTGTCTTTAATAGATTTTTGACAGTCATTTCAGGTAGTGGCCTGAAAGTCCGTCAACCAGTCTTACCAAGGGGGACCGTATTACCCAGTATTTACTGGGTTGTAGAGGTCAGATAGGCAGTAGCTGCATTTAAAATATTGGTATTCAGCGATAAAAAATCAAATAACACTTTGCCCGATCAAGAAATCTAACCCAGAACATCGTGATCACTAAGCCAAGTAGGCAGTCCAATGTTTAAAACCTTTAATATTCTTTACTTTTTCTTTCTATAAAAAAGAGACTTTTGTACTACACTAGGAAGATCAAAATTCAAAACAGCCATTGCAGCTCCCGATCACTAAGCCAAATAGGCAGTCCAATGTTTAAAACCTTTAATATTCTTTACTTTTTCTTTCTATTAAAAAAGAGACTTTTGTACTACACTAGGAAGATCAACATTCAAAACAGCCATTGCAGCTCCCGATCACTAAGCCAAATAGGCAGTCCAATGTTTAAAACCTTTAATATTCTTTACGTTTTCTTTCTATTAAAAAAGAGACTTTTGTACTACACTAGGAAGATCAACATTCAACAAAAGAGCCATTGCTAGCTACAATCTCATTAGTAATTTTTCTAATTAAATACAAAACGTTAGTCTGTTACGCGGCTATCTCACATATACATACAAACAAACATACATACATAACTGCGTCATTCTGAATAATGAAGTGTTCATTCATGATGTGCCTCGTTGCACAATGTCAGCGTGCGTTGCGTGAGGTTCCCACGGATGGGCAGTGTAGCTGGTGACCAAGTTACGAGATCGGGGCATAGACCACCCACATTTGCGAGCGTGGGCAAATATAGTTCTATTTTAAATGCAGTGCAACGACAACTTATCAGACAGATAATATGTTGCTGTTTCTGCACTTTTTCTTCCCCGCTAAAATACAAGGAAGTGGCGATGGTCCGGCTCAAATGAATACCCAAATATTAAAATGACACTTGAAGCATCAGAGATAGACTGTCCAGCAACAATGATGGAAAGGGGTAGGGTTCCGTACTTCAAAAAGAAAAAACGGAACCCTTATAGGATCACACGCGTGTTGTCTGTCCGTCTGTCACAGCCAATTTCCTTTTTTTAAGAATTTTATTAAAGAAAATAGATGAAAATTGACCATTCTCCTGCTTAACTCCGAAGCTACAGGGCCGAAAATTTTGAAAAATACAAAAATAGTTCTTTGCCTTTATGTTACAGGAAAACCTCTAAGTTAACGTATAGAGCCCTCTCCAAGCGGGTCGAACTCACACATGACCGGTTTTTTTTTTAAATTAAACTTGATGAATTAAATTGCCTCATCAAAAACAGTCTTGGCTTATACGAGTACATAAGGTACAACAAAGCCTTTGGGATATTAAAAAGATCATACGTTAACAGATTTCTAATAATTTGGGTGACAGCTATAGATGATATTATCTTGAGAAAGACAAATGGTAGTATTGTCGATTTAGTATAATTGTGAGTAGGTATATTTAAAAGTTGTGGACATGTCCGAGATAGTCAAAGATCATCAGCTTTTCCTGCTTTTCCAATGGCACTCAATTCCTTCATCATTATCTGCTTAGCCTTTATTCAGCTGTGCAGTGATAGCTCAGTGGTGTGACCGTCGGACTGCCAAGTCATAGGTCTCAAATTCCAACCCAAGACACGTACCTCTGATTATTCGGAGGATTCGGACGGAACCAAACCAGCATGCCTGAGAGATATTTCTCGAAGGTATGTAAAGCCAAGTCAGAGGCTCATGGGCGGCATTAAAACGTTATCACCAGGTTACGCACTAACCACACGATAAAGAAGAAGGAAGGAGTAGCCTTTTTTCAACCATATTGTAGTCATCTTGGTTTTAGCAGAATACCAGTGATCTGACCTCCACAACCCACTTAATGAGTAACACGATTCCATCTTGATCAATAAAAAGTTTATTTACCAACCTGCTGACGCATTGGCTTCGAAATAGGCTTGATAAATAACTCTGAACGATACTAGGCTGATGGGCGTCTGGCTAATACCGGTGTGAACCAGATGTATCCAGATTTTAGATAACTACGTGCCACGTAGAGTAATCTGTGCGATTTTTCAGTGTTTGCAAAAATTTGGAGTTAGAGTAAAATGGGGTTAAGCGGATTTGAGTTGGGAGTTTCAAAGAGGAGAGTGGGGATAAAAGTGGATGTATTTTGTTCGAATAACCTAGTATTATTCGAATAAACTTTTATTAAAGTAACATCAAAATATATCGTTGACAACTGAGACAAAAACTCAGTTAACTTTTAAATCATATAGTATCCACTTTCAAATAGCTCTTAATTGTCGATTATCTGTAATGCGATATTGTTAAAATAATTGTCCGTAATGGAAGCTGGTTAAAAACGTTAATGGACTTAATTGGACAATCAGATTGACGTAGCGGTTAATGGATAAACGATGGCTTTTTGGACAAAGGGTTCGATACCCGCAAGGCACAAATAAGTCGATAATAATATTGTATTACTAGCTAGCACAAGTGGCTTCAGCTGCGTACATTAAATTTTTTACACAATATTCTCATAAAATGTAGCCTAAGTACATTACATTTTTGCTGATAAACCATATACTTTCAAAATTTCAGTGTTGTAAAAACTAATTTAGAAAAAAATGAAGTATTTCTTATTACTTGTGTATTATATTGACTGTCTCGTTGGTCTAGTAGTCGAAAGTGTGAATGCTGAGGATGAGGTCTTAGTTTGATTCCCAGGTCGGCCAAAGTGTTATTGGGTTTATCCATCAAGAATTTTTTCAGTAGCAGCCACAGAGTCTGGATTTGTGCCCGGTTGATGGCAATAGGCTCACCCCCGTTTACATCTGGCGAAATGTGGGTGTCCTATTAGGTACACCTCTGCCTAATTCTTCAGGCATTACAGGCGTGAAGTTACGTTTATATGGTCAGACATTTGGGACTAAGAGACTTTACACAAATAAATATTGAATGCGTTTAAACAAAATCTAATACTAATGATATAATTGTAATTGTTACAGATGGTTCCACTAAAGAAGACAATGCTTTGATACTGTAAGTATCTTCAACTTTAATAAGGTCACTAATAGGATCATTATTGTGGATTGAAATTTAATCTTACATAGTCGTGCCTGCTAAATTATTTCTCTAATTTGGGATTCCCTTAGAATTTAATTTCATGAAACGAATTTCTTACGATGTTCAACAAAATCGCTATAGTCTATTCATAATAATATGTCCGATAGATCAACTTTGAAAAGCTGCCAGGTTACCTATGACCTCGATCGCTTACAACCCTGTTCGAAAGAATTTCGAAAAATTCATCGCAGCGGCGCATATCATGTTATGAGCTCACACAGGCTAAGGTATTGAAGATAGAAACATGTTCTATCTTCAATACCTTAGCCTGTGCCTTCTCTATCAGCTAATCAATAGTTCAGTCACGAAACTATTCCATTATTACATAGTTTGCCTAATTTATTTTAAATATGCTGACACCGGGAGCTTTATCATAATTCATAAGCCGTCAATATCCCGGATCTGGCTTCACGATTTCTCGATCAGCATCAGCTATAACCTTTAGGTCATTGTCTCTCAAACCAAGTTCTGTAATACTTTCTAATTTATTATATTCGTGAAATATCCCGCTCTAGTGTTTCTAGCTTAGTGTATCAATATCAGAAACCTTTAGTGCTGATTTAGTTGGTTGTCGGTGTGTTATGCAATTTGTTGTCACGAAGTGTTGGTCTATAATCTATAGACTCACTTACAAGTACTTGCTTTGTGTTACCTTTCACAGTCAAATGAACTTGGGAATCATTCAAATCACTCTATGGAAAACGGTTTTGGGATCTACCCGTATTTATTAGCTGTTGCCTGAAATTATTATTAAAAAATATTACTTCCCTTTTGGAATCGGATTTTGTTACCAATTTTTTTTTTAATTTTTAACAGAACCCTAATCATTTTTCTAAAATAAATGTAGACCTTATAACATCAGCTATCTGCTAGTAGAACTCCCGCCAAAATCGGTCCAGCCATTTCGGGGATTAGCCGGAACAAACAGACAGACAAAAATTTGTGTTTTCGTTGTAAGTGCCGTATATATTTTCATAATTATGCATTCAGTATAAACTGTGATTTAGATATAACAAACAGATACTTCACGAAGCGAAGCGAAAAGGAGGGATATACTATTTATGTACACACAGTAGACAACACAGGAAAATAGTAGTATTTACTGTTTGTTTCTGAAAAAATTTAGACGATAGTGTGTGAGAAAAGGAAGAGAAAAATGTGTTTATGTACCTTAACCTAATATATTACATAAAAGTACACATATACAAAGATATTAGTAAATACTCTTAATAAATACATAATGTTAAAGTAATATACTTGTACATATTTAAATTATAGTTGAGAGGAAAGGTAAGAAAGAATTATTTTTTCAACTCATTCCTAATGTAATCTCATTTAGTAGTTTGCTAATATATGAGATTCCAAATTATTTACAAACAAATTCTTAACTTGTATAGGACTACATAAACAACAAAACTTAACAAAGACTAAAGACCGATGTAAACCAAAAATAATAATGAAATTTTCAGCAATACTAGAAAATACTTGAAATTCAAACACATACATGTACCGTTTGCAGCATACCAAAACTAAGCAGAACCAATCTATTGTTCCAACGAGCGCGTCCGATACGCCAGTTCATTTTGCTTTGTCTATTTCATATTATACTAACATTTTCCTCCTCAATACATCCTCTTCTACCATCTTCAAGGACTCCTGTATCCTTGTCGCAACGATTCATCGCCTTAATCCTCTAATTCTGGTGATAAATCTAGCAGGTATTTACGACGTCACATCACGTGATATGTTTGTCTCCCTTATCATGTTCAAACATTGTGTCTATGTAAAATTTTGTTGAACACTAAAATTAGGAGTTACGATCTTTTGGAGTTGAATGTCCTCTTTGATGCGGTGGTTCATTATCGTCTGTGCTTACATTTGTGTGTGTGAATTTTCGTTTGTAAAGAATTGGGCCGATTAGAATTTGCGGTAGACTTGGTAAATGCAAGTCATGGTGATAATGCAAGATTGCTTGCGCAAATTTTAACTGGAGTCTGTGGCGAATCTAATGCGCTTTAAAAAGTAGAAAAGTAGAAAACAAACTATTTATGTATAAAAAGACATACAGTTACAGTTTCGGCATAATGTTGCCTGTCTGTTGGTCTTTTACAGACTGTACTTCGGAGAGTGTTCGAAGGAGCTCCACGACCTGATCCCACCATCACCCATTTACCAACGGACTAGCAGACGTACTGCGGCGTACTACCCACACTTGGTTGATATCCCAAGGAAAGCGCTCAGCGCTTCTCATCCACATTTATTATACGTATTAGCCAAAGTGTGAAACTCTCTGCCGGCATCTGACGGCAGACGGGTTAAATGTGAGAGGCCACATTTAACCCGTCTGTCTTCAAAGCAAGAGTAAACATGCATATTCTGGGCACGTTCGTTCCATCGTAGACCTCATCCATCGCTTTCCATCAGGCGTGATCGAGGTCAAGAGCAGGCCCATTTTGTAATAAAAAAGAATGCTGCAAAATAAATAGTAACAAAAGTATGAGGTCTTTTAAATATTTACTTTACTACCGCAGAAAGGGGCAATGTTAGAAAATTATTTTCAACCCTTAAATAAGTAAATTTCTCTTACAAATCCTCAGGAAAAGCTCTATCAACCGAACATCCTCCGAGAATTAGACCGTCCGACCAATTAAATATTATTATGACATCAGCATGGTGGCTTCCTTGTCAAGAAAAGGCCTACTGTTTAAAGCAAAATTAAATTTTCCTTGCAAACAACTCCTTTAAATTCTTAATAGTACAGCCATAAGGCCTAAATTTAAATTTGTAATGACTGTTTGTCCGTAAAAGAATTTTGGTGCTTAGATGTAGGCCAAGAAGGGACCAATTTTCGTTGGTCTCTAAAACTTCTTTGTGTAGCCTCATTTTTAATGCATGTAGTTGCATGAAGAGGGGAGGGGCGGGTCATGTTATGTTGGACATCTACTGATTTATTTTTTCTTTGTTTGCTGAGGACAATGTTGACATGTCTTTTTTTTAAATTTCGGTCTAGTGTTAGAATAATTTCTGTCTGGCCAGTGACTTATTGCTTTTGTTATGATATGGACCAACACGTGTTGCCTGACATGTAATGAATGTGTCTTTTTTGTTTCATATGTTTCACTGTTCATTAGTTTTGAGCGTGATTTTGTAAGTTCTTGTCGTCATCTTGTGGAATTTAAGATGGCTACTATAGATTGTTATTTAATGGCAGTCTCTGTTGATTGTGGTAGGCATTAATTATCTATGATTCATGATGTGAGTTATGACAATTGTTTTGTCTGGAAACTATTAACAATTATTCGGTTCCTAGCTGGGACTGAATTTTATATAAAGTACCAGCTAGTTTAATGGAATGAATTGTAGCTTATAATTTTCTCTCGTAATTTTTTTTTTAACATCACAAAATGAATGTATTTTTAAATCCTAGAGGAACAATTTTACTAGTCATTCTTATTACGCAAGAAAGCCTCGAGAATTCTCAGGCACTTAATAAAATTCCTACATTACATATTTTTCTCATTCCTTTAATTTCCTACAGCGAACACGTTTTACTTCGCACAGGTGGAAATGAGAAATTCCATTTGTTTTATCTTAACGAAATCTGTATTATTCGGATCAGCGGAACGCGAGTAAAATTTTTATTCGAATATAAAATGGAATAAAATAATTATATTTAGCGGTTGTTCCATTTTGCCCGCGTTCACCCTAAGTTAGTGAAATTGTTTTCATTATTCTGTACACGAATTACGTAAATAAATGTTTGCTTATGACAGATTGTCTTGAGAAGGGAATTCAGAGATCCATACTTAATTTATAAATACGAAAATAAAACTCTTTCTGTTAGTCTGTTACTTTATATCGCCTAAACAACTGAACCAATCGTTTATAAAAGACAAAGCCTGGGATCTGGAGAGGGACACAGGCTACAAAACATCCTAAATATCATTATCATCGTATGAGCCCGGAATCACCGACTGCTGGGTATAAGGCTTCCCCTATCTTTTACCACCCTTTCCGGTTCCTAGCTAGATATTTAACATAACATCACGTCTGCTATCCCCGAAGGGTTAGGCAGAGATGTACCTAATAGTCCTAGATATTTGTATTAGAATATTAATATACGAAGACGCGGCAGATGATGATAACGGAGTCGGGCATTACCTAACCTAACCGATGTAATGTTGCACCTTAATAATATATTATTTGTATGTAATGCTTGACCATTAGAAGAATAATGATTTTCGAATATATAAAATGCTAAGCCATCGTGAGTTAGCATAATGTTCATTGATGATAAATCAGCTGATATAAGAACTAACTGTTTTTGATTGATTAACTGTAAATACCAAATTAAGTTTTTGTGTACTGACAAGTTCAGAGCCTAAGATTTTTTTTAGTCTTAAAAATACCTATATTTTGATGATTATTTTTTTAATAAAATAAACAGTTTCGTGGCGATTAATTAAGATTTATGAATGAGAGATCACAAGTTTTTAGATATAATGAGCTAAAGGTCAGGTTGGTAAAAAAGTTGGTATGCTGAGCGATTCGGATGATGATTCGATTGGTCATTTAAACTTAGTCACCTAAAATTAAAAATAGTTTTAGGAGCACTAAAACATGTACTACTACTAAAAGCCTTCATGCTTACCGAAAGTTTAAAAAAAACGAAATAGCGCACGTGACGTAAGACACCGATTAATCCACTTGGTACATAATCTACTATTAGCAGTCTTATTCCAATTTTTCTTTTTGGGTACCATATTTGTTGAAGAAAATGTCATGAGGAAAGTCATGAGTACCTAATCTAGGTATGTATTTAATAATATGAATAACTATAAGAGTTCAGGAAGTGAGGAAGACCAAAGAAATGATAGTTAAATGGAGTATCTGAAAGGTGATACGGCTAGAAAGAATGAGGACAATGTCGTAAGGGAAGTTTTGAGTGATGTGGATGGGTATAAGAGTAGAGGAAGACCAAAGAAACGATGGATGGACTGTGTGAAGGATGATATGGCAAGAAAGGAGGTGTCTGATGAGATGACGAGTAATAGAGAAGTATAAAAGAAGGGCATACTGCGGTGCCCCCAAATAAACTGGGATAAGGGCCGGAGAATGTTAAGTGTAAGTAACATATTTGAGGTCGTGACGTTTTCGACTTTAAGAGTCTTGCCCCAAGTATGGTATTCAGCCATAACCAACGAAAACTGTCCATAAAGTAGTGGCACTACAAAAATGCACTACAGCAACATTCATCTGCCTCATCTGCCTAGCCTTTTCCCAACCTTGTTGGGGTCGGCTTCCAGTCTAACCGGATGCAGCTGAATACCAGTATTTTACATGGAGCGACTGCCTATCTGACCTCCACAACCCAGTACCTACTAGGTAATACGATACCCCTTGGTAAGACTGGTTGTCAGACTTTTTGCGGCACTGACTCCCTGTAACGACTGTCAAAGATCTACAAATGACAGCCGGGACCAACGGCTTAACGTGCTTTCCGAGGCACGGAGGAAACTCGCTATGCAATGGCTGGGTGGTCACCCATCCACAGACCAACCTAGGCAAGCACGGCTTAACCTAAAGATCGATCTGAGCGGCTGTTATTATTTTGCCACGAGGCCCTCAACATAGTACAATAAATACTACAGCGCCATCTATGTCACAAATGAAAAAATAACATCAAATTCGTAAATGACTACATGCTCTCCGCAACTTAAGACATTATAGAAAAATCCGACAACAACAGAACTGTTGGGCAGTAGCCCACCAGACACAACCCCCGTCTTGTGGGAGGATATCGTTTTTCTATGAGGGATGAAGAAGTTTACATCCCGTTCTTCATACCCTTATAATACTAAACGCGTCTGCCGTCTTTTTTAAAGAATATAAGCGTAATATAATACATAATATTATCTACAACTAGGTACGTGATTCATACTATACACAACAAAACGTACTCATACATCGTTCTCGTACTTATTTGTGCCTCTACATCTGTATAACACTCATTTTGTACCTTTAAAGACTCCATTCAGTACAAACGGCCCATTCTTCAAATCTTCTCCAGCCCTATTACACTCCAAAAACGCTAAAACAATCTTAAAAGCACAAACATAAAGTCCACATTTGAATAAAAACCATTTTACGAACAGCAAACCTAATTTTGTTGCGACCCAAATCGATTTACGTTCGGAGAATGTGTAAAGAAATCGTGCGTACTTGAGATAAGGTTGAGTTTGGAGTGTGTTTGAGTTCATGGGGTGCATAGTGGGTTCTTGAAAGGACACGTGCAAGACGGCCCAGATGCGTTCAGATACATATGCAAATACCCTTTGTTGTATACATCATTGCGTCACCGTAACGGTATATGATTACAGACTGGAGTTTATAATTTGGTACCAAATTTGGAGCTATTTCCAAGCCTTTCGGGCTATTTTGGGAGGAAGGGCGGATGAATCTGTTATTGCAAGCTGGTATTATACTAATGAGCTTAAAATTTTGGATCGAAGCGCCTGATTGCATTTTCAGTATGACGAATTCCTTATGTTCTGTTATAATTTCTAAATGCCGCACTTACAGACGTCCACTAAAGTTGATGAGCGATTAACATTTAAGACCATACTTAGCAGAATTTCGTTAGTTTATCAATGTGGGAATTGGTCATATTTTAAGTTTGGAGTAAGTGGTCCGTAATACTCGAAACTAAAAACAATCAGGACGAAATAATACTCAACACAAGAACTGAACTTTTAACCTCGCCTCACTTCACTAATGACTCCATCCAAAAGAAAAAACATTGATTATGCTTTACCACTCCACGAATAAACTCTCAAACAAATTCTTCCATCTGACTAAATTTTTTAAAGCACTTCAAACGCTGGATTTTAATTGTAAAATAAACATTTACGTTTTAAAACTGAAACAATGAAACATTTGGTGCGAAACAGTTCACAATTGTATGTTACATTCGTACAGAAATGTTACAATTTATTTTTGAATATTATCCTCTGTTTAAAAATTGTTTTAAAATACGCGGAAGCTGGTTGGAGCCATATGTTTTAACAATTTTAAAATGTAAGTTAAAGTGGAAATGTGTTTTTGTAAAAGGTAACAAGCGGGTCTAGCCTAAAGTGACTCAAATAGTCTACAATAGTGGCCTATAGGTTACATCATCATCATTCTTTTACCCTTTATTTGGGGTCGGCGCAGCATGTCGTCTACTTCCATGCTTCTCTATTACTGGTCATCTCATCAGACACCTCCTTTCTTGCCATATCATCCTGCACACAGTCTATCCATAGTTTCTTTGGTGAAGACCAAAGAACTCTACTCTTATACCCATCCACATCCTCAAAACTTCCCTTACGACATTGTCCTCATTCTTTCTAGCCGTATCATCTTTCAGACACTCCATTTAACTATCATTTCTTTGGTATATCATCCTGCACACAGTCTTTCCATAATTTCTTTGGTCTCCCTCTACTCTTATACCCATACACATTCGTACTCAAAACTTTCCTCACGACATTTTCCTCCATATCACATACCATTACCACGCAACTTTTTAGTCAACGGCGCCACTTACAGGGTACATCCAGGAGAATGTGTCCAAAAGGCTTAGCCAGAGTGGAAAGTCAAAAACGCTTAAGATTGACGTACGTAAGCTACTTAATAGTCTATGTCAACCGCGTCCAAAGCCGATGCAGAAATACGAAGCGCTTTGAAAGCGATAGCTACTGTCGAAAGTTGAGATCTTTATTTCCGTTGCCATAAAGTTGCTGTGATGGGCAGCAGCCCACTTAGCAGCAGCTAAGCATGGCAAGCAGACAGTACTGTAAGATCTATAAATTTTACAGTGTAGACAACATACTAATAGAAAAATTTAAAGGTTAAACAGGCAGGTCATAGTCGAATAGTATTAAAGACTCCTTGATAGCACATTCTTTTGTTTAAACAATGACAAAAAGAATCAAGTAACTATTTGATTCTATTCAAAGGCGCGTTTCCCATATTTCTAAGAACGCGTTATAATCTGTCAAAAAAGCTCTAATCTTTTTGAATTGATTGTCTCTGAGATGAAATTGCGACTTGCATTTGAACATATTCTAGTACGAAAAATTGGCTTTTAGATGGTCTACACGGGTGGTCCAAACTGCCAGCCAGCTGCAAATAGCAGTTTGAAGATGTCGACACATTCAAAATTGCTTTTCTATGACAAAATACCTAATGGTCAATATTGGCCATTATTTTCTTAATTTTACTCGTACTTAAAGTCAGAATTTTGGTGATCTCACCAATATTCCAAAGTTGTGAGAGTGACGAATGAAACACCAATCCATCGCATCCTACATTCCCTAAGGACGGTAAACTGTCTTAGAAAGTAAGAACCCGCAACGAACTTGATCCGAAAATACGAGGAGCTGGGAAAAAGAGTAACTGTGTAGAAAAAGGATGTAACATGTATAAGCTTCGATCTCCAGAGAGTTAGAAAAGAAGTATAGAGGTAACACCAATAAATTGATTATCCCATGTGACAGATGCTGGTCGATATTAATTGTAACGCTGACATTTCAATGGGCCCGGCACGAACATGAGCTTAGAGCTGTTAGAGGCACAAAGTTTCAATCACCACACTGAAGTACGAGTATACAAGACAGGTTAGATTATAGAAATGATTGGAATACTGCTTATCTCAATAGCTATGTGCTTTTTCAACACGTCGTCGTCGTGTGGAAATTCAAACTTAATACAGCCTTCGTTTAACCGCTTTTAATTTATTTATTTTTTGTCGTTGCCATAGCCTTTTTAGGGTAAAACGGGACCCTATTACTAAGACTCCGCTGTCTGTCTGTCTGTCCGTCTGTCACCAGGCTGTATCCATGAACCGTCATACTTAGGCAGTTGAAATTTTCACAGATGACGTATTTCTGTTGCCGCTATAACAACAAATACTAAAAAACAGAATAAAAAAATATTTAAGTGGGGCTCCCATAGAACAGACATGATTTTTTTGCCGTTTTTATAGATAATAGTACGGAACCCTTCGTGCGCGAGTCCGACTAGCACTTAGCCGGTTTTTGTTTTATATTTGTTAATCTTTATTGCATAAGATTCTGTAATATCTCCTGCTGGGTGAGGGCAGTGGCTCCTGCAACATAGGTCTATCACCTATCAGAGGAGTCACACACTTTTATAACCACTTTCTTGTTTAATAAAGACTATTGATATTGAAACGATTTGTTATATAACTAGATGTTTTACTAATTTGTTCGTCCCGAGATGCTTTTATTCTTTCCAATATATTTTTAAAGCCAAGTTTCCAAGCTTCACAAGTGAACTGAAATCAGATTAGCAACCCGACCAATGACCCAGTTTTTTCGCAAAATAATTAAGAAAATAATACAAAAAGCAGTGAAAAGACAATTTTGACCCAATTGAAGCTTATCCAGGAATTAATAACGTCCAGAGGATTATCTTCACAATTTGCTTTGCAAGCTCTTGCTACGTAATTATTTTATCCGCTATACAAATATTAAAGCATCATAATTTTCTACCTGGGTTTGCTTTTATGAGTTAGAATAAGACTATAAGTGGTGGTTTCAAGGTTTGGTGAAATGTGTTCCAAAATATAACTTCACACTTGTTTTTCTTGAAAGAGGAGGCAGAGGCGCAGTGTCCAGATACCCTGATTTCGTACTGCAGGTTCTTTTTCTCTCGTAGGTCAACTTAGAGGTTGTCGTCTGCTTAACCGGGGACAGCAAAGGGACAGGCTGGATCGGAACGTTACTGCATGATGGTTGATCATCAAATTCCAATACTTCGTGTGGTCTGAAACCTAGTTTTATTTCGCCAGTCATACCACTGACACATATCTTTGTATTTTGATTCGAGGACAAGCCATATTCCTGACACAGTTTTCCTTCACTGTTTTGAGAGCAGTCGTAACTAAATAAGTTACACAAAGTAATATCTGTGTTCGAATCCCCGACCTGACTCTACCTGGAAGTCAGAAGTGTTACCTATGGGCCACCACTGCTCTTACTTAACATAACACCACGTCAAACCCAGATGGGTGATTCAGCGGTGTACCTAATGGTACACCCACATTTCGCCAGTTATGTTTAAGTCCCATGCAATAGATGGCGACCTTATTGCCATCAATCATCTCTCATCTGCTCATCCCTGGCTGCTACTGAGAAATTCCTGATGGAAAAATCCAATAACAATTTGCTCGTCCAGGGAATCGAACCCAGGACCTCAAGCTCGGCAGTCACGATTGTGAACTGCGACCAACGAGGCAGCCATTGCTCCTAGATCAAATATAATCAGCCTATAATTTTCTCACCACTGGGACACAGCAGGCCTCTTCTCTGTTAGATGCGATGCTCTTAGACCGATAAGTTTGTTTGAGATAAGTGCTTCAATGTACATAATTATCTTCTTTTTCATACCTTCATTCTATTCCCGTCCCTCTTTTTTTCTTTTTTTATTTCTATTCAATTCAGAGTCTTTGCCCACGTAGGTTATTTGAAAGGCTTTATTACTGTACACGTGCAACATTTGAATATCAATGTGTCGTGTCGTGTTTTTTTATACGTAAAAGGTCCTTAAACTCGGATGTACAGACGCCAGTACATCAAGCTACCCGAAACCGTCAAATTTTTCCAACCTTGAATCTTTAGCGATAAAGTTGAAAATCTATTAAAGAAATTTGACAGATTGTAGTAGCTTGATGCGCTGGCGTTTGTACTATTATTCTGGTTTTAAAATGATGATCGAGTGTGTAAAATAGATTGCATGTAGCGAAGATGAGAATGTCGAGGTGGATGTGTGGTGTGACACGAATGGATAAAGTAAGGAACGAGTACATTAGAGGAAGTTTAAAAGTTGCGCCAGTTACAGAAAAGTTGAAAGGAAATCGATTGTCTTGGGATGGACATGTGATGAGGAGGGACGAATCGCATGTGACTAAAAGAGTGATGAATATAAACGTTGATGTATGGAGAGGGAGAGGAAGGCCAAAGAAACGATGGATGGATTGTGTGAGGAATGATACCTATGAAAATAAAGAAGTAAATGATAGCGTGACGGTTGACAGAGGAGAATGGAAGAAAAAAACGTGTTGCGCCGACCCCAAATACCATGGGACAAGGGCAAGAAGATGATGACCTCTATAGGACACTTATATACGTCAGATGGGTTACTGTTAAATGCAAGGGACTGGTCAAGAGGATAAGCAGTAGTGTCTTCCTATTAGCTTTACATCACGCTGTTGTTACTTATCTCATCTGCCTTGCCTTTTCCCAACTTTGTTGGGGTCGTCTTCCAGTCTAACCGGATGCAGCTGAATACCAGTATTTTACATGGAGCGACTGCCTATCTGACCTCCACAACCCAGTTAGCACTAGGTAATACGATACCCCTTGGTAAGACTGGCTGTCAGACTTTCGGGTCACTGACTACCTGTAACGACTGTCAAAGATCTACAAATGACAGCCGGGACCAACGGCTTAACGTGCTTTCCGAGGCACGGAGGAAACTCGGTATGTAATGGGTGGTCACCCATCCACGGACCAACCTAGGTAAGCACAGCTTAACCAGCTTAACAAAGATCGACCCGAGCGGCTGTTCTTATTTAGCCACGAGCTTCTGCTCACCCCATTTCCAAAATGAATACATCAAAAATATACATACATTTCATGGGTAACAATATTATAAAGGCTTATTGCAGCGTAATATTATAGATTAGGCCCCGTGTAGAACCTTTTTAAGGCCACGAAACGGACGGACAAAACATCATTAATTTAGGTATTAAAATAATTGGAACATAACTTTCTCTGAAATGGTTTTGCGCATACGGGTGCGGCTATGGACACCGGATTCAGTGTACGCAGTTTGTCCGTAGAGGTTTCATTGTTTTACAAGAACTTTTAGACTTTTATTTAGCATGGTAGGTAAGTGTTGGAAAAAATGAGTTTTTCCGGAACCAGTGAGCTCAACTTCCCAAAGAGGATTTTGGGACACCTAAATCTGACTCTCGATTCTCTGTCCAGTTTGAGCAGCCAACGGCACTTAGGCTATTCTGGACCTCAATTTAGGAGCAATATCTGAAATATTAGGCATATTTAAACCAAGTTGAGGTAGTAATCGATCTCAAAACGTTCTATATTTCTAAAAAGATTTCCATCAAAATTTACTAAAAAAAGCTTTTAGAGTATGAAAGTCAATCCAATTTTTCGACGTTTCCGTTATCTGTCAATGTCATATTGTCTACGCCGTCTCTGATCTTCTCAGACTCATTTGAGGAGACCAGAGAAGGCCTAGTCATTTGACAACTGTCTGTCTCAACTCAACAGACAGTTGTCGAATGTTTCCTGATTGTCATGTTTAAGTTCAAAGTACAGTAGTAATATTACAAAACTCGCTTATTTTGTGGCCACACAGTATGGGTTTATAATATCCATTCCACCGTATTTTATAGAGATTAGTTGTAATACAAAATTTACATAGACCTTACATTATAAAACCGTTTATAATAGATTTGTATTGTGTATTAAATTAAAGATTATATCGCCCTGCGGCGTCTCGGGAGGTCTTTGATATATTTTGTCACATCGATGATTTAAAAAGTCATGTTATCGTAGAATTTTGTGAAAAGATCCTCCGGGAAAGTGACTGCTTTCCTTTTTAACTGACTTAAAAAAAGAAGGAGGTTCTATGTTTGGCTGTAATACATAAGGTCCCATTAAAATAGATGGACAAAGTTTAACACAGCGTTCAGTACGTCTTTTTTTTGAGATGGTAAATCATCAAATGACTCCTCCCGCTCTGGGCGGAGCAGAAGGAAGTGTCAGACTTTTACTGACTAAAAACCACCCATGTTCCTTCTTTTGCCCTTTGTGTTCCAGGGCCGCGGTATCTCTTTCGAACAGTACGGCAGCCCTGGCAGAGTAGCGTTCAGTACGTCTAACCAAAAACGCTTCCAAGCAAAAAAAAAAAACACTGATTAAAGTGATTTTTGTTTTGACCGTTTTGTGGATGTGTTTATCTTAAGAACCAAAAAATTCGAAGACATGTGACATCTACCAACCCGCACTGGGCCCGCGTGGTGGATTATAGCCCATTCCCTCTCATAGAGAGGAGGCCGTGTGTCCCAGCAGTGGGAACATTACAGGCTCATTATAGGGTGATTATGCTTATCTTTGGTTAGACGTACTGAACGCTGTGTTAAAATGTGTCCATCTACTGTCCATGTACTTTAATGGGACCTTATATACACATATTTTTTTAATGTAGTCAGTGACTAAAGAGTCAATATACAAACAAAAGGCACCGATTTCCGGAAGTGAAGTTATTTTCCACTTTTTAGTGTTTTTTGGAAGTCGTTTTTTTTTTTGCAAAAATGTTTTTACTATTTATGTGAAGTCGTTGTTATGTCCCTCTTTAATGGTTTATTATTGGTGTTGAAATTAAAGGCCTAAAAAAAAAACCCTATTGACTTATATTTTGGATGACCTATGTGCTTTCGCAGAAACCCAATTGTTCGGAGTACCTTAGCTTAGTACTACTAACTTTGAGCCATATACTATTCATCATCATCATCATCAGCCTACAGCATTCCACTGCTGTGTATAAGCCTGTTCGATCGCACGCCATTCAACTCGATTCTCAGTAAGTCTCATCCAGTTGCTACCAGCTACCCTGCGAAGACCATCGCTCCACCGAGCTTAAGGCATAAACTATTAATCCATGATGAAAACCACAATCCAAGCCACGAAAGCAAATCATTCAGTCACAGCGCCGACCATTTTAAAAGGAAGTACATAATCTTGTTTCCAAGAAATATATGGTTGTCTGGTACAGTTTCCAATACTGATAAGAAGATCTTGTATTAATTTACTTTATCCTCAGAGCCAAGCCTCTCATTAGAGAACCTAACCGTTAGTTAGTTCTACATCCACGTCCCTTCACTTTCAGCACATCTTGATAAGAAATCATTAAGCGCCCAATATTTCGCAAGCTAGAGCTGCTTTTAGTTTAAATTAAAATAAGTAAACTGTGAAGACATTTATGGTTTTGCAATTTAGGAATGGTTGAAGTGGTGTGGTGTTGCCACAATTTTGCTTATGAGTAATGGTGGGTGGACTTCAATAATACAAGATTTTTTAAATCAACATCATCATCATCTCGTTAGTCTAGTGGCCACAAAAGCGACTGCTGAGCTTGAGGTCCTGGATCCGATTCCCGGGTTGGGTTTTTCCATAAAGAATTTTTATTCTCAGTAGCAGCCACGGTGTCTGGATTTGAGCCCGGTTGATGGATAGGCTCGCCCCCTATTACATAGGACCTTAACATAACTGGCGAAATGTGGGTGTACTATTATGTACACCTCTGCTTTACCCTTCGAAGAGAACAGGCGTGATGCTATGTAAATCAAGAGACATCCACTCGTTGTTTTCGTTTAAAATCGTCATAGATGTCGCCTTACGGAAAGATCTGTCAGACTCCTCGCAACTGTGTCCTCTGTGGAGCTCTTGTGCAGTTCGTCACGTTCCCCTTTCTAAGTGTTGGCCCGCTTCTCTTCCGTATTGATCCTGCCACTTTCTGCACCCGTCTCCACCGTAGGTACAGCAGTTCCTTTTGCGAGGCGCGCACGGAACCAGGTGCGTCAACGTCTCGGGTCTATTTCTCATCAGACAAAATTCGTCCACAGCTGAGTACAGGTCTCCCCCAAGCATTGCCACAACGATTGGTCTTGTCATTATTTTATCAGGCACAAGAATGTATGTTTTCGTTATTCTTAATTGACTGTGTATACTATGATGTAGCTTTTGTTCGCTTGCTTTCGCTCCTGTTATGTCCTAAAACCAACCCATAGGAACGTTTTTTTAGTGAAAGAATTTTTGGAATCGGATCAGTAGTTCCAAAGATTACACCCTTCATACAAACTTACAAACAAATTTTACCTCTTTATAATATTAGTACTGATCTATTTCCTCAGCGTCTTTAAAACAAGTAGCTAAATATTAATATTGCCTGAAGCGGTGATTGGGTTGCCAGCCCGATAAACGGCTATAATCAAAATAATTGCTCCTACCACAGGCTTGGGCAAACACATGTGAAATATACGCTACATTAACTTATTGGGATAAAATGAATCCATTAACGTAATTAATGGTAATGATGTGGAGATACTTTAGATCATTTTTGTATGCGTATTTTATTAATATACTAGCGGACCCTCCCATGCTAGGAACGGGTGCAATTTACCGATATGGTAACATAACTAAACATTTTGATTGCTGTGGTATATTTAAGTTACATATTCATTTATTAGACTGCCTCGTTGGTCGCAATCGCAACTGCTGAGCATGAGGTCCTGGATTCGATTTCCGGGTCGGCAAATTGGGCAATTTTTCAATCAGGAATTTCTCAGTAGCAGCCACGGTGTATGGATTTGTGCACGGTTAATGGCAATAGGCTCGCCCCCATTACATGGGACTTAAACATAACCGGCGAAATGTGGGTGTACTATAGGTACACCTCTGCCTAACCCTACGGGGACACCAGGCGTGATGTTATGGTATGTTATGTTATTTTACTACACACATAAACCGTCCTGAATAACCCTGTAGTCCTGAATAATAAATTCTCACAAGAAAACAGCATCAATTTCTGTCGCGTTGTTAAGAAGTGTATGGTTAATTCCAGCTTGAAAGATAGCACAGTTTTGGACCTGATAAGTTGCGATAGGCGAAACAGGGGCGGCTCCCTAGTATTATTATAAATTAAATACGTATATCGTTGACCCAACGAGCTTTAGGGCCTTTCCACTGGTTTCTTTGACCACTACTCGGTCAAAGCCTTGCTCCATCGGCTATCTCCGCGTTTAGCCAAATGTCCTGCCATAGACCACTTGAGGCGCACCGCCCGGTCCCTGAAGTCGTAATCTGATCGTCAAAATCCCAGGAAACATCTGGCTAACGGACGCACAGAACCGGGAAGTGTGGCAGAAGAAAGGGGAGGCCTATGCCCAGCAGTGGGTGATTTCGGGTTGATATGTTGATGAAATACTTATAAATGTTATTGGAATCATGAAACCGTGGCTATTTTTAGGGTTCCGTACCCAAAGGGTAAAACGGGACCCTATTACTAAGACTTCGCTGTCTGTCTGTCTGTCTGTCTGTCTGTCTCCAGGCTGTATCTCTTAAACCGTGATAGCTAGAAAGCTGAAATTTTCACAAATGATGTATTACTAATGCCGCTATAACAACAAATAGTAAAAATTAAAAAAAATATATTAAGGGGAGCTCCCATACAACAGATGTGATTTTTTTTGCCGTTTTTATAGATAATGATACGGAACCCTTCGTGCGCGAGTCCGACTCGCACTTGGCCGGTTTTTTTTAAGCATCATCCACTTAGCTGTTCGTGCCCTTTAGCCGCCCACAATAAAAGAATACCCTGTTTTGAAGCCTAGGTTGAAAATGAAAATATACACTTCGTTAGCCAATCACGAATCTACTCGAAACAATTACAGCTATGTCAGGTAAAACTGAATGTTTGGATCCAGTATTCAGTGGAAGCACGAACGCACGGAGTAAACGCAACGGAGGTAAACGGGGTGTAACTCTAAAAGCGCAATACTTCGTAGGAGTTGATTCAGACCATTAAACTGTACAACGTTCGTGGAGATGATGAGTCGAAAAAAAAATATTTGGACTTCCCGTACCAAATACGCAATTTTTTCCGGTCCAGTTTGTTTGATGCTAAAAGATTACCCTTTTAGAGTTACACCCTGTATAAAATTCGTTTAAGAGAAGTTTTTTCGTTTATTCGTAGAAACCCTACCCAACAGGAACAGGTTGTCAGTGACCCGAAAGTCTGACAACCAGTCTTACCAAGGGGTATCGTATTACCTAGTACTAACCGAGTTGTGAAGCTCCTATAGGCAGTCACTGCATGTAAAATACTGATATTCAGCTGCATCCGGTTACTGGAAGCCGACTCCAACTTAGTTGGGAAAAGGCTAGGTAGATAATGATTTATCTCTACCAACCCGCACTAGTTTAATAGTCCACACCCTCTCATAAGAAGAATGTCAGCAGTGTGACGTTACATACTGCTATGCTAGCATTTTGGAATTTTTGCGACAAGTTCAAAGTAGTAAATACCATGTGCGATAAAAGTTTTTCAATGTTATAAACATTAGATTTTATGTTACGTTTCCTCCGCACGTTCATGCTAAGCCCACAGCATTCGTGAATCAACAATTCACGTTCAAATTGAAACGACCAATACCGATACCGATACCAATACAAATACCAGTACTGCCGTGCTAATTAGAAGTGCAGTAAGGAGGTTATTAGAAGTTTCGAGTAAATGGCGCCTAAACATTTTTACTTTGATTTGGTTTTTTTAGGTATTATTTTGAAGTTTCGCAAAAATGTTTTTAGCTACATGTATAGCTGAATATGCAGTGTTTCGTAAGAACTTACCCAATTTTCTATAAGTATAATACAACTATCATAAAACAAAAAAAACTGTTTATGCTTAGCAGGGTCTTCATGACTAAACCCAATATTACAAGCTATAACAGCAGTAAGTTTGGAGTTACTGCGCTTTCTACTAGCAAATGCAGATTACTGCGCTTATTTCATTTAATTCAATTATTATTATCACTCCGACTACAAATTAAAAACGCAGTGCAGTAGTGAGAAAAAGCTATTTAAAATAGTATTTAAGTATACAAAAGTACACTTATTTGGTTATATTTATCCTAACCATTTCCTAATTTAATATAACGACATGAATATTAAAAAAATACGTTATTTGAAATGACAAATAAATCTTTCTTAACCATACACAATTACTGCATTTTTTACTAGTGACATAATATTTTCTTAAAGCTATGCTTAGACTGACTACAAAC
This sequence comes from Eurois occulta, assembly GCA_950022335.1. Taxonomy (NCBI): domain Eukaryota; kingdom Metazoa; phylum Arthropoda; class Insecta; order Lepidoptera; family Noctuidae; genus Eurois; species Eurois occulta. The sequence goes on from OX465502.1 coordinate 11,483,092, forward strand.
CATAACTGCAGTAAAAGAGTGACTTATAGCTTTTCAATTCGTGTACATACGTAAAAAAACCACAATAACTTGGTTATATCTATAATAATATCAAAAAGAGGTAAATGATACAACTATTTTATTAAAAAAATGTATTCCAATTAAATCTTAAAACAGAAAACATTAAATAAAATCTTTAAAGTCGTAAACTTTCCTTTCTTTTGTAAATATTGGTCGACTCTGTGATGAAAACTGTCAGCAGACATACATTTAAGTGTGCGGAAATCAAGTTGCTGTTAATTATGTTAACTAAGAAAGACAATATCACCCAATTTTTGTTTTGGGCTGAACAATTATCCATCCACAAAATAACGTGATCTTTGTCGCGTTTGTTATCTAAAATTATTCACTAAACATTATTATTTATCGTTATTACTAACAATCATAACATCAGCAAGTGTTCCTTACTGCGCTTCTTACTAGTGAAATAAATTATGTTCAAAAAAATACTGGAAGGCAAAGAGCAGTAATGTGTCTTACTGCAGTTGTGCTTAGTAATTTACTTCTCAGCAAGAAACATACTGCAGTTTGGCTTACTAAAAGTCCCACTTCTGGGACAGCTATCAAAATAAGGATTAAATCACTTTAAAGAGCTCATTACGAGGATTCCGAATATATAAAAAACTCAATTTTCCAAAAATCCTTCCTTACTGCGTTTCTAATTAGCACGGCAGAGTACAGGGAACGGAATTTATTAATTAATTGATTAACGGGTTTGTTCAGCGTTTAAGTGCTAATTTACTGTAACTAGGTATACTGTAGAGTACAGTCTCGAAGTTTTCATAGTGTGATATCATTGTGAAATGAATTGGAGTATATTTTGGTTATACGTACTTGTGTTGGAAAGCCGCTACTTTTAAGCATGAGGTCTTATTTATTTATTTAAACTTCATGTACAATAGTGGTACATAGGCGGACTTAATGCCACAAGGCATTATCTACCAGTCAACCTTTAGGTTAAATAAGAAAACATTGTGATAGGGTACAAAATAAATATCTAAAAAAATAACTTCTTGTTACAACTTGCTTGCTTCTTGTTGTAACTTGTTGTTGTTGTTGTTGTGATCTTCTTCTTGTTTCTTGTTGTTCGAGGTCTTCGGTTGGATTCCCAGGTCCAGGTCGGGCAAACTGATATTGAGTATCAGAATTTTCTCAAGAGTGTGGATTTGTGCACGCCAACGATTGAGTACGCTAGCTCAGGAGTTTCATTCATAGTATTCGGTTCTTCAGAAAGGCCAGATGCGTAGTCGCAATCGGCGTGCGTGTATGACCAAATGTATAACCGTGCAGGAGGCGTTAGGAGTATGTAAGGATCGTAGCAGGTGCCGGACCTGTGGTTTCTGCCTACCCCCATGGAAAAAACGCGTGAATTTATGTATGTATGTATTCAATCGTTATTTCAAAAGCCTTAAACTTTTTTTGGCGTAATCCATTTATAGTCTTTACCCAACACTCAAGGGCAGACAAATAATGGTATTCAGATGCATATAGTTAGACAGGTAGCCAGCCCCAGTAATGTGAAGAAAAGGCTAGGCAGATGATGGATTCATACCCAAAAGTACATCGAACAATACTCCCAACTAAATTCATCCGCATTCTTCCTCAGTAACGCAAAGCTCCGAAGCTTGTATGAGTTTCCAATTCATAACTGCACCTATTTTGAGCCGTGACGTACGAGTTGACGTGCTACAATGGAAACATAACTACTGGTATTATAGCTATGCTATAACTACTGGTGTTGCTTGAGTTTGTGAGTCAGCGACTAATATTGACGGGTTATTGAGCGCAAGGCATGGGCGAGAGCGGCTTCGGGACTTCCGGTGGTGATGGGAATAGATTTTATTGATATGGGAATTAAAATAAGATGGTGGGATTGTGTGATAAATGTAATATGGATTTGTGCCCGATTGATGGCAATAGGCTCACCCCCTATTACAAGGGAACTTGTATTGTATTGTATGACGGGCTGGTGTCCGCAATTTCACGTCCAAAGCGCGTATTTTGCGTAAATAAGACTTAAAAGTAAGTGGCAAAATATGGGTGTATTATGAGGTACACCTCTGCCTAACCCTACAGGGATTACAGGCGTGATGTTATGTTATGTTATTCCTATGTGTCGTGGGTTCAGAGGTGCAACCCAGGCACTTGAGTTAATTTCACTACCACTGCTCTCAAAACGGTGAAGTCATGTCATAGAACCCCAAAAATGGAAGACATGGGACACCGAAGCCACGTGGTGGATTATAGCCCACTCCATCGCACAGAGAAGATGCTTGTGTCCCAGTTGTGGCAACTATACAATATTATTATGGTATGCCACAAAAACTGTTTCCAACCAACCCTTTTAGGGCCTGGCGTGAATTTAATTCCAGAGAAACGTAATGAGCGTGAATTTAATATCGTAGCAAAATTAAGCAACAAATTGAAAACGACATAAAGTCAATACGGGTTTTACACATAATTGAATACGCGCGAAAACGTGACGCTATGGAATATCAAAATTCATAATTTATACGGACGAAAATTGTATATTTATTTTGTTATTTTATTCATCACGCTTGTATCCTCCAATGAGGCAGGCAGAAATGAAAATAAGGTACACTAATCCAGGTCCAGTTGAAAACCAGCGTCGGGCACTAGTTGCCCGGCATTTTGCTGGACTGGGCCTGTTTGGCGCAGCCGTGAGGCACTCATTCTATGTTTAGATTCTTTTTTGTTTTCTTTTATAACTTTTGTTTTATTGTCTACTTGTGGTATGTACCAAATAAATGTATTTACTATTAATTTTCTTCTTTATTTCTTCACGCTGATCTCAACAATAATGTTAAGTCCCTCATGGGACGAACTCCAGACCACCTAGTAATTCCAGACTGGGTAAGCAGCCCCGATGCTAACTAGCTTCAAATAGTTTCTTTCGTTACCACATAAGAAGAAAGTTTGAACGCCACTGAAATAATATAATCAATCAAATCAAATCATTTTTTAAACAGATAATACAATCCAATTTGTTAGAATAATACATACACATCTTAAACACTGGTACGTAAGTCATAAACATAATTTTATATTAAGTGTCAAGGCACGACTGTTCACAGCAATTATTAATAAAATGTACAATTACTTAAATAGCATACTTCATCAAAAGCAATCAAATAACAAACTCTAATCTCTTGTAACTTAAGCCGCCAACCAACCAAAGTTATTTTAACAAGAGCTGATTGTTTTACTAGTAGCGCACGGTCCAGGGTACGAGTCTCGAGAATGGAATTATTGTTCATTTTCAGTTGTTGAAACAATGATGGTTCTCTTTTTAATCACTGTGCGAGCTATTCACGTTGAGTTATGGGGTTACTGTATAGATTCTATTGTTGGGTAGTTGTTATTTAATATTGTATAGGTTTGTAATAGAATCAGATGGTTGAATGGACGGAAGCCTGTGTAGAGAGGTTGTGAGGTTAGCTTCTGTACTAGGTACGGGTTGCAGTTTCGATTCTTCGCGGAACAATTCTGATTGATAGTTATTTTTTTTTACTGGCCCCCTGATACTCATCATCATTCTCTTGCCCTTGTCCCAATTCATTTGTGGTCGGCGCAGCATGTCTTCTTCTTCCATACTTCTCTATTACTCGTCATCTCATCAGACACCTCTTTTCGTGCCATATCATTCTTCACACAGTCCATCCAACTTTTCTTTTGTCTTCCTCTACTCTTATACCCACCCAGAGTCATTCTCAAAACTTTCATAACTACATTTTCCTCAATTTTCTGCATCACATGCCCATACCACGATAACCGATTACCACACAACTTTTCAGTCACCGGCGCCACTTTCAGACTTCCTCTTATGTACTCATTTCTTATTTTATCCTTTCGCGTAACACCACACATCCCCCTTAGCATTCTCATCTCAGCCACATGCAAATGCCTTTCATTCATTCCTTTTGTGGCCCAACATTCTGATCCATACAAGACAGCTCTCGACTAGTCCTCTGTCACTATGGCCACATAAAAAGGATTTTGGCCTATTTTTACCAACAACCACAGGATTACTCAATTATAACCACAAAAGGTACTAAAATCTACAAAAAACGCGAAAACTGAAAGCTTGCCAGGAATTTAATTTGATTCCAATAAAATTTCCATTTAAGTAATTAATCTAGCTAGCTTAGTAAGTAAAGTGGTTTTTAAGTTATTTTCTTGGCGGACAAAAACTGTCAAAAATTCAGCGAAGCTCGGGTTTTTACGTAATTAATTCAATTTTAGCGTTTTTTCCTTTCTTTTTCTCTAGTAAAATTTTGCGTAAAAATCTGTGTAACGGAACGTAGATATTTTTATTGTAGTTAAGGGTGAGGCCAAACGAGCATTTTTTGAGCTGTGAGTAAAATGAGTCGCGGAATTTACGCTGCATTTAGCACAATTCCGCGACTCATTTTACTCGACTGTGAGTCGCGTAAAATGAGTAAAAAGTTACGCTCGTTTGGCCTCAGCCTATAAAGTTAATGATTTTGTATGTATATTGGTATCGGTATCAGTATTGAAATCGGATTCGGTATCGATTTTCTCAGTTCAGTGTACTGATTCGCTACCGATATCTTTTAGGCAATGCAAAATCATCATCATCATCTTCCTGCCCTTGCCCCATGTTACTTGGGGTCGATGCAACATGTTTTTTTCTTCCATTCTCCTCTGTCAACCGTCACGCTATCATTTACTCCTTTTTCTTTCAAATCAGTCCTCATACGCTTCCTTTCTTATTCCTCTCCTTCTCCATCCATCAAGATTAATTTATATTTAGCACTCTTTAGTCACATGCAATTTGTTCCTCCTCATCACATACCAAGACAGTCGATTCCAAAATGTATGAATGCAAAATCATCATAATTTTAGACAAAAGAGTACCACTGCTCGTCATAAGCGTACACCGAAGTCAAATCGGTATTCCATAGAAAAGGTTATAAACCATGTCAATGAGCTTTTCTCGCGCAATTCCAGGAAAGTTTAATTGTAATGTGGGTAGGTGTGAGGTTATTTTCCATTAGATATTGTTACCAAAACCACGTCTATTTGATACCCCCCCTCTTAAGCCTGGTTTAATATACCTACATCAATAAGTAAAATCTTGAAGGCTGGTTCGAGATGGCGCAGGAGAATAGTACCTACCTACCTGGGACATACAAGGCTGTTAAAAAGAAATGTTAGAAAATATATGTCCCTAAATAAAAACACTGCACAATATCTTTCTTATAATATTAGATAATCAAAACTTCTTGTCAATAACAAATCACAATGAATCAAGCAAAAACAAAAGCAAAATAACTTGAAACATTTTGCATAAATTTGAGTTAAATGTATTGTTTCCAACTCGCAACAGGGCAGTTGGTACCGAAACTCGTGAGTTTTGGGATGACCTTTCTAAACCCGGTCTCGAAAACGTGAACCCGGGTTCGAAAAGGTTTCAGGAAAACCCCTCGATGAAATGTCAAAGTTTCATTCCCAAACAAATCCTTTATTTTCAGAACGTTGGCGGGTTGTTTCCTCATTTCTTTTTATTTAAAAAAAAGCACGTTTCTGCGAAGACTTGTAATAATTCGGCTGGGAAACAGTACTGGAAATGAAAATTTTGTAATGTTTTAATCGTTCATTTAGATTGTGAGGTTTCTTTGCAATGTGACCATTTGTTTTAAGGTTCTCACTTTTCCTGGTGACCGACTATAATTTTATTGTAGGCTTAGCAACACAATTTGATGTTGTTAAACTTTATGATTCATCTCATCATAAGCCTACAGCAGTCAACTGCTGGACATAGGCCTCCTCGATCGCACGCTACTCAACTCGATTCTCAGCAACATCAACATATACATATATATGATTCATCTTATTAAGTATCTGCTCAAAATCATGAAAACTGACAGAATGACGGTCATCTTTTTTGTATTATTAGTTAGAACGAGAACACTTCTGCCTGTCCTTTCAACGGATGTCATATAAAGTCTAGGCATAACTTATTCTTAGAAATAATGACTGAAAACTGTCCTGAAAACATTTCGACTATAGTTAGTATAAACAAACAGACAGTAAAACGACAGTGCATTTAATAAAACCGTTACATAACAAATTGCTAAATAAAACTGTCGAAACGAATGTACCAATCTATTTACGTAAAGGTGAAAAGCTGTCTCTGCCGCATCCAATATTTAAAAAGGGGTACAGATTGACGCGGCCGCGATAAAAACCCGATATAAAAATAAAATGGGGCGACTCCAATTTGTGAGGTCTAATTTTTTTCTACACATTTTCTACCTACCTTGATAAATCAGGGCGTATCGCGATTGCAACCCCGCCCGGCCGCACCCTCGACCGACGATAAACAATTCCAACATCTACCTATTTTCTTCGACATTTGTTTAACGGGGCGCGCCACCCATATAACTGTATTGCGCACTATAATCGGTCAATCTGTCGCATTATTACCCTGCCCAAACTGCCCTTAGCCTGCCCAAATAAGTTACAAAAGCGATAAAGACAAGAAATGACCTTAAAATAAACAGATGATCGCCAAACGAGGTGCGGTGTCCACCTGCAATAAAGCTGTGTGTACATAGCCGACGCGCCCTTTCTCTAATGAGGACACTTTATGGGGCGAGCTAGCATTTAGTTTTTATTGTCTCTGCGCGCGCAACCCCTTGTCGATGGTTTATAAAGAGGGACGTGGGACGAACTCGCTCAGTAGTCCACGTGACGGCGTCGCGCGCGGTCGTCTGCGAACACTTCGATAACTTAATAAGTGTTAATTTATTTCGATCGTGTTATGTTAAATGAGTGACTCAGTTGTGAGTCGAACTCGCCCACACCCGATAATTGGACGCCAGCCTAGAACACGAATTAACGAGTTCTTTTAGTTTTTTTTTTTTGTAAACACCGAGTGAAATTTATGGAAACAATTAGAATGTTAGGTGCGAACTATAAACAAAACATTTCCGGTCGAATTTAAAAATAATTTTCAAAAATCAGTTTTTGTTAAAAGCAGCCGTCATAAAAATCAAGAAGTAAAGTTTTCATTTACATTTAAAAGTTCTTCGAATAAATCTAAAGAACATTTCTCTTCGTAAAATATTATTCCAACTAACTTAAACTCTAAAGTTTATTCGAAAAGTACTGAAGTAAGCGATTCCAAAGTTTTACTTGGAGAAGAATCGGCGTATTCAAAACAGTTCTTAAACTAAAAGACAACTTTAAGAATAAATGCTTAAGCGCAATTTATCAGACAGAATTCCAATTTCAGGATGATTTATAGCACTGAAAATCTGAAATAGGAGTTCTGAGTAAGGTACTTTCAGATAGAAGTTAAGTTTCTTGTTTATCAGTATCATTAATCGATATTGGTTTCGTTATCTGCCTCTGAGTATTCATCATCTGACTAGCCTTTTCCCTACCATGTTGGAGTTGGCTTCCAGTCTCATCCGATGCAGCTGAATACCACTATTTTACATGGAGCTTGTAACTGTCTCTGAATATTACATGGATGAAATAATACTAAAATTGAAACGTGAAATAGACGGCAGAGGCTTTTTGTTGCCAGTATCGAAAATTCACTGCAGAACTTGTAAATGTTACAATTGAGACTTGCAAAAAATTATTTATGAACCATAAATCAGCAAGTTACCTAAGTTACTGCGACCGGTAGTAGGATGGGAGGCCCAGTTCCTTTATGCATGCACCCTAGTCGTTTTGCACATCTCAAGGTTCAAACCAAGGACTTTACGGTGTACAGCAGTGTTACTACTTAAGTGTTATAAGTTTTGCGATGTTACTGGTGCAAATTGTATTTTGCGCTGTGCATAATCTTGTCTTAGGTATAATTTTCTGATTTCTTTGATTATTAAGCTGGTTAAATAATCTGAAGTCAATCCGTACAGCCTGAATAGTTGACATTATGAAGAACATTAAAAAAAGGTATTATAGGATCTCCCTTTTTGAAACGTCTATGTAAGATTCAAAAATGATTTTATCGAAAATTTTCCAAATTGCATTTGTAATGTTTTCGTGAAAAAAGTGCCTTTTACTTACCGTACAAAAACGTGAATTACGTAAGCGTAATTGTGGCTTTGACCGAACATTGAATAGTATCAATTCATCATACTCAGGTATTTGGATGACCTGTGGTAGTTGCTCGCAGTACCCCCATTTGCCAAGGAGCTCTTCCGGGAAAAATGTACTCGTAGTAACGGTGGTTAGGACTAGGCAAAATCAAAAGTCCCTTAATGAAATTAGACTGAATCAGCATTTTTTTTAAGTCCAAAGCTACATAAGACTGTCTCTCTCTACGACTTCCTAGTGTATTAGCTTGAGAGAAGTGGCACGGAACAAACTCTGCAATAATACATCTATCTATAAAGGTGGAAACGCTAGGGTACGGTTCTACGGTTTTTTGCAATTTGCACGTCCGCGTCAGTGTCAGATTGTATGTTGATTAAAATATGATTCACGACCGTCACAAATATGGCTTAACAGAGTTACAATCATTAAAATCATCAATACAACCCTCAAAATTAATATAATCCCATTGATTAACTTTTTCATGAAATAAAAAATAATCATTAAATGGGATTACATGAATTTATAGAGTTGTATTGATTATTTTCATGGTTATAATTCTGTAGCTACATACGTGTTAAACATACAGCCTGAGATTGACCTGCAAATTGCGAAAAACTTAAAGAAAATTTGAATTTCCCGGGCTACCCTAGGCCTTCCCCCTTAAATTAGAAGAACCTGGTGCAAGATATGGGTACTAGTGTTATTACAGGGACATAAAACTGTTCGCCTTCAATATTACGACAACGCTTATACTTGTGGGTGTAAAAAGACTCATAACGAAGCCGAAAGGCACTTGTTCTCTCCGTCATTGCCTGGGACTGTTACACCTGGAAACTTTCTGGAATATTGGAGTTGATAAAGTCGTTTCCCAAGAATATTTTTTTTGCTTAGAGTTACTTTGTTTGATGTACAGAATGCTTTGTTGGCGACTTCGTGATGGGTCCGTCTACACCACACTTCTAGTATTACTGCAGATGTCCATCGATGATGGTGGCCACTTACTATCATATGAATTGTCGTCTCATTTGTCACCCAAAAGCTGATTCAATTTAATTTTCCTCGAAATAGAATTAAAATATTTTAGTGACGTAGAATATATCGTGAATTTAAAGTGGGTGAAACCCGTTAATGTTACGTCATAAAAGTTAGTCTTAGTCACGACAAACAAGATAAAAAAGGGTGTTTTATCGTTAACGCGCTTTCAATAATATTTTAATTATTTTCCTTCCTCCTTGAAGAAATTTTTGCTTGGAACAGTTATATTCCTGCTATAAAAAAACAAAATGGTCGCCATCGTCACTTATGATTTTTTTATGAATATTTTGAAGTTCTCAAAGAGCATAGATTTGACTGCCTTGTCTAGGTTGAACTTATGACAATAATGAACTAACCAAACTACTGAAGTAGTCGGTAGTCAGTGGCCCGAAAGTCTGACAACCAGTCTTACCAAAGAGTATCGTAATACCCAGTACTAACTGGGTTGTGGAGATCAGATAGGCAGTTGCGCCATGTAAAATACTGGTATTCAGCTGCATCCGGTTAGACTGGAAGCCGACCCTAACATAATTGAGAAAAGGCTAGGCAGATGATGATGATGCTTCAGTGGTCATCACATTTTCCACGGGAGCAAGAAGCAACTATAGGCATAATATATGGTCCAATTAAAATAGATGGACAAATTTTAACACAGTCTTTTTTTTGCTTGGAAATCTTTGGTTAGACGTACTTACCTACTGAACACAATGTTAAAATTTGTCCATATATTTTAATGGTAGGTACCTTATATATTATATGCTGGTCCTTACATATTCTTAATACTACCCACAAATGAAGTTCAAGTTATCCTAAAATAATTATTTTTGCTACTGAACTTCCCACAAAATGGTTTTCCTCCTACTAAAGAGTGGTTTCTTATTAATTAACTCTACCACACCCACTAAACGACAAAAGATTGAAGATACCATATCAGTTTCCTTATGAGTTTTCCTTCCTTTTAATTATAATAACAAAAGGAATATTTCTTTCATTTTACGCCAGACACGTGCCGAGCAATCCTTTTAAAACAAGCTATTATTATTTTCGCGATAAAGATCTTGTAGACAGCTGAAGGATTATGTAGAAGGTCTTATCTTATCAGTTCTTAAATATTCATTAGATTTCATAACGACAAAACGGTGAAGGAAAACATCGACATGCCCCACAACCAAAATAAAGGAGACATTACACGATATATCTATAAAACTAATTCTAACTGTGGAAGGGGCCTGGTGACCTGTAACACAGGTTTATCCCAAAAATCTACATCAGGCACCAGTCTCTCACAGAGGTGGTAAAACTGAGACCTCTTTTGTACATTTTACTTTTCTTTTTATTTTTGTTTAATTGCTCCTAGATGATTTAAAACTAATGTAATATATAATTAAATCTAATCTAAACTTCAAGCCACATGTATATATTTAAAAAAGAGCGCTGTTGTCTGAGATACAGATATTCATTTATCTAGTTAAGACACAGATGTCTTGTCGAATTTCTGTTTATATAAGCTCATCTAAAATAGTTTTTTGTTTTTTAATTATGTAATGTATGCATCTCACTTGAATTGAATAAAATTATTAGCCTACATTTAACTTTAAGTTAGCTTTGTGCAGTGAGAATAAAATGATAAATATTAAAATAATGAAACATCCACCACCTCCCGCAATGGAGCCGCGTACAGGATTGCAGCAGACTCCTCTCTCATAGAGAGAAGAAGCCTGTGTGCACAGATGTGGGCACATTCAAGGTTAATTCATTATTGCCCTGCCCTTATTCCAACATTAGGCTGATTAAACTCAGTTTTAAACTTTACCTCGTTGATTTAGTGGTCGCAAGCGACTGCTGAGCATGAAGACCTGGGTTCGATTCCAGGGTCGGACAAAGTGTTATTGGATTTTTCCATTACGAATTTCTCAGTAGCAGCTACGGAGTCTAGATTTGTGTCCGGTTGATGGCAATAGGCTTGCCCTCTATTACATGGAACTTACAACATGGAAAAAAGTGAGTGTACTATTAGGTACGCCTCTGTCTAACCCTTCGGATATTACAGGCGCGATGTTATTCATTATGTGATGTTATGTTTAGATTTTATTTACGTTTCAAACTCAACCAAAATTCAGCAAAATTTTCAGTAAAGTTCTTTAAGGAAATGTAGGCTTTTTCCTGCCATATGAAGTGTGTATTTTACATTTAAAATGCTTCAGTATTTTTTGGTAATCAAGGCGACTTCCAAGTTTGCCCAAGTTTTGATTAGGAAACCTTGGGAAAAACGTTCTACTTACTCAAAGTAAATATAAGGAGGAAAATCGAAAATATAAGTGTCTGAAGTCCGAGAATATCACGTTTTTTATGTATTTGTAAAAATAATTAAATTGTTTGTCATGAAAGTGAAATTCGGCAATCATTTAGATCCTATACGCAAAATTTAATACGTTATTGTGAAAATAAATTCCAATATAAATATTATATTAACACTTGCATTTTTGTTATAACATTTTGTACGAAAATACTGTTTGTTTACCCACTTTGGACTAAGACAGCAAGGTGATAAAACAATCTTTTTTTTATTTACTTAAACTTCATACATGGCACATAAGCGGACTTAATGCCACAAGGCAATCTCTACCAGTAATCATTTGGGTTTAAATAGGTCAACATTGTTATAGGGTACAAAATAATATCTAAAAAAACATTTCTTGTTTTTGAAATTTTATAATTACACTTACTTATATTGATACAAATAAACATATACAAATAAAATAAACTAAGAAAAACAATAAACAATAAGTGCTAATAATCATCTTTTTAATGTTTTCATTTTACCGTGTCTTTGAATAATTAATTGGTTTTAAACCATTTTAATTAAGGTAAAAAAATATATAAATGATTAGAAACCCGATTAAGTGCGAGTCAGATACACAAGTGTTTTATACTATCGTAGAATAATAATATAAAAAAAACATAAGTAAAACAAAAAATCGCCGAAAACAACAAGCCGCTTGTGTGTGGAAATTTTTAACTTTTTGTTTAGTATTGTTGTAGCAGCCATAGTAATACACTGTCGGTGAAAATTCCAACTGTCTATTACAGTTCAAAAGATGTGACAGACAGACAGACAGCAGAGCCCTTAGTATTATGTCCCGTTGGCCCGTTTGTGTGAGTCCTAAAAATAATAAATAAACTATAATTTTCTGATGTTAAGCAAAAATAGCGTCAAATACATTAATTTACAATACATTATTAATTAATACAATAAACTTAAACCGACACGTACAAACTTGTACATTCATCATCACTTCATTGCTCGAGTGACGAAATGAACAAAAAATTTGAAACATCATCGAGTGACGTTGCTATCGTGACGAGATTGTTGTGGAAACCGCAGACACCGGTAAAGGTATATATTTGCATGATGTTTTTGTATGTCTTGCACTGATCTTGTTTGATATTGGGGGGATAGCCTATAATGATTCTCATTGGCAATTTGAATAAAGGGGAATAGAGACAAATGATTGTGTCCTATCTAAAAAAAAATGTAAAAGAGCTTTGTGTGAACTTTGGTGTACAATAAAGTATATTTATTCTATACTATTATTCTATACGATGTCGAAAATTTGTTGGGAAAGGCTAGGATGATGATGACGAAGAATACGATTCGAACATCAAAATGATGTTTAAGGCTTTTGACACACCCATGTCGTACAGCTAGGTAGCAGCAATCTCCAAATAGATTAAAATTTATAGGAACAATGACCTCAGAAGACCTATTTTTTAATTAAGTTCATTAACCTTCTGATAATTTAATTACCGACTCCGGTGTTAGTCACTTTATTGTCCTCATTTTTTATTACTTAAAATTTTACACATCATATTTTGTTCTAGAATAGGAAACTTTATATTTTGCATTAAAATTAAATTATCTGGCGTTGCAACGTTAGTTAAGTAATAACGAATTCTTTACTAAGTGAAATTTCCTGCACCTTTGTAATATAATAAATATTTAATAAACCTTTCTTCAGTAGTTCTAAGTAGTTACCAATTTGTACATTAAGCATATTATAAATTCAAGTCTTTAGTCTTAGACACCTAAAGACTTGAATTTATAATATGCTTAGAATATGCTCAGACGTATGTATGTATGTATGCGACAGTGCTGTTCTTCTAAACTACGCAAAGGATTTTGATGCAGTTCTCACAATCATTTAGATATTTTTTAATGTGTATTATTTTTATCCTTTATTATTAAATGAGCAATATTTGTAATCACGTTCTCGAAAACGGCTCTAACGATTTCGATGAAAGTTGCAATATAGGGGTTCCCGGGGGCGACAAATCGATCTAGCTAGGTCTTATATCTGGGAAAAATCGATTTCTCTGTTTTCACACAAGCAGAGCTCGGTTATAAATCCGATATCTATATTCATATTTTCAGTTCGGTTTTCAAACCGTGCAGGGGTTGCTTGTATTACGTTCATTGATTATTTCTTCAGTGTAAACATTTCTTCATTCTCTTCTCCTAACAAAAAAATCTAAAATCTCACGAAGATATTTCGACATTCTCCTTTTATACGTTTTTTTCGCCTCGAAAAATCCCGGATGTCGGATCCCTCACATGAAAAAAAGTAGCTGCTGTAAGTGGCTGTTAAACACGGATGGCCGACTCGGAATTACGGGCCTTTTAAATTGATTTCAGCTATTTAATTGAGCGAAAGGATCTCGGCGAGAACCTTCCACCCTGTAGTTTCAGTAATATTTCCTGTGTGTGATACGAATATTATTTTTTAGGTTGGTGTTTTTTTCAGCTGTTTATGAGTATTAACTGTTGTGTTAATATTCTATTTATTTACCTTGAAAGAAAGATGTGTTTACCAGTGATTATTTATCGTTCTCTTGTCGGTATCCCAATTTATTTCGGGTAGCCTAGCATGTTTTATTCTTCCATACTTCTCAATAAGCTACCATCCCAGTACTAACGTCCTAGAAGGATAATATGTTTGTATGTATATTTTATTTTGTGTGCAATAAAGAATAAGAATCATTCACACAGTCCATACATTTTTATTGATCTACCCCCACTCCTAAAGACTAAGCAGAAACAACGTTGAAATAATTATGTCATCGGTTATTTAAGAAATAAGCTGTTCCATACATTATGACCGTACATAGATATTACATTACTCTACTTCGATACGACGAAACTACGAACATCGATGTCCCTTACACCATGTTTCTTCTCTTCTTCATCAACCTTTGGTCCCCCAATGCTGAGTGTAGGTCTCTTCCAAATCTCTCCACTATTGGCGGTGTTGTGATACGGCTAGAAAGTTTCTTCCGGACACTTTAATGGTCTGTCCACCTAGTCGGTTGTCTTCCCACATTATTCCGTTCCGTCTGTGGTTTACACACCATATTTATGTACCTAGTGTAAAATAAATAAATGAATGAATGAAGATAGTACAACAAAAACCCATTCGCTCGAGTCATACTACAAAAATGTTTTAAAATTCCCAACGACATGACGACGAAAACCGAAAGAGACTATCAAAATCGTTGTGTACATACGACGTTACATCAAACTAAAACTTCCACTATAAACTGAACCTTCAATACATAGACTTTCTGCACAATGAGAGGTCTGGTTTTACTGGCATAGGATGGCTTGAAGTGACGTCATGTGTATCTATTTCCGAGGCTGAATGACGTCACCTCCCTTGGGAATCTATCGCGGCTTAGAGAGGAATCCAAAATGGAATCCTATAGACTTTTACTGGTATATTATCTACCGTCCCTGGAGGCTGTGGTATGTTAAATCTAAAATTGGTAAAGGATGTGGGAAATGGCTTATTTCTCGACCTGTGGTTGTGCGATTTTTTGTGGTTTGAAGTTTTATTTCAGCTTTAGATCTTTGGCATTCAGAATTTGTTAGAGTGTCTTTCAGGTTTTATTGTGTTTTCAGTGAATTGCATGTAATTAAAAGACTGATGAATATAAATGCGGCTGGATGGAGACGGAGAGGAAGACCAAAGAAAAGATGGATGAATTGTGTGAGGAATAATATGAAGGAAAAAGGAGTAAATGATAGCGTGACGATTGACAGGGGAGAATGGAAGAAAAAACGTGTTGCGCCGACCCCAAATAACATGGGACAAGGGCAAGAAGATGATGATGATGATTATGTTTTCGTGAAGTTCTTAATTATAATAAAATTTTGGAGTTCGTTTTATATCCAAAAAATATTATTTAAACAATTCACCCTGACGTCAAAATAATTATTACATTTTATTTACGTTAGAAAACCTTTCAAAAATGTGATCCTGCTTTCAAGTACTCGCATCCACAGTAAGGTCGATCATTCATTCTGATTTCGGTTTCATACCAAGAAAACTCAAACTGAACGAAACATCTAAATCATTTTCTTCTTTGTAAGCCGGTACGCTTGCATAACATGGGAAAACTCTCTGCTCTCATTTCAAGACTCTAAAGTTGACTTTATTGCACCTTGAAATCCTTTGCGAGACAAACAACTAAGCTCTTAAAATGATCTAGAATTTTTCTCTCTTCGCTTTTCGGCGCTTGTATTTTTAAAGCTGAACTAGAAAGTAATGGTTATGATTGCAACGAGAGTAGTAAGCATAAATGTTTTCGTGTTGCGTTGAAAATTCAGCTTTAGTTTTGTTTGAAGTGGAATTGAAATATTTATTTGTGCAAAATGTAGTTGTGCTTTTAGTTTTGTAGGTGAGGCTTTTGTACTGTCTACATTCTTCCTTCTTATTTTTGAGTCGATGGACTCTAGAGCCAAATAGGTGGTCATTTGAATAGCAGCATCAGTGGCGCTTATTTGGGCCTAAAACGAGCACTGAGGATATAGAAGCGACATTCTAATAACGATAATGATGTCGGAAAAGTAAAAAAATAAATAAACCAAGCTTTTATTCAAACAAAAATTAGGTTTACCTTTCAAAATTTAACGAGTATACAAAGTTTCGTGTCCATGCTATGAACCGTTGAAGAATTCTTTCGTGAGGAGACGATCCTGGCTGCAAGATGAAGTCTTGGCTATCATAAAAATGAATTGTCACCAGATTTAGAGGGGTGTGAAAAAATTCAGCCAAATCGATTGGGGGGAACTTGTTCAATCAAGGCAAATTAAATTAAAACATTGTAAACTACGCAACGCCTTGAATTGAGCACTTGGGACTCTCCAGCAAGAGGGTTATGTTCGGAACAGAAGCACCAGATCACACTAAGTACCCAATAACTCACAATTATAACAACACATACGTTAGAAATATTATGAATACGGAAGAAAACATCAACTTCCTTGATCACAATGAACAACTACAAGTCAAGTTGATTGCAACACTCCCTCGGACAGTCCCAGAGGTGTGGAACAGCGTTACCAGCGAACTAGCCAGAACTAGCAACTACTCCTAACGGAGACCCAATCTCCTTAGCCGTCCCCGGAGAGCAATCGCGATTAATTTGCGGACGGCTATCGAGATCGTCTGGTCGATGTTACGCTTCTTAGTTCTTGTCATTTCGATTACTCTCATTAGTAAGTACATCTTGAGCTTCATTATGTTATGTTTTTTCTTTTGGTCTAGCTAAAGTATTATCATAAACGTCATCTTTTATTTTTCTATGTGACACGGGTATAAATACATTTATGCATTTTACGGATGTGCACTTTGTGTCATTTGTGTAAACGTTATCACATTCTTTCATAATATGTCTTACTTCGACTCCTGAGACAATTTTCAGGTTCCAAAGCGTTGTAACATGTCTACCCCAGTTAACTTGAAATAATACAATTGATGACATACATTTTATCAATGCAAATAAAATCCGCTTCAAAATCAATTCCAGAATCTAAACCCTAAAATATATTTTGTATTCGAACTGGCTCGCTTATGCAATATATTCCGTATTCCTTCGTATATCGTACGTCTCTCCTACATTGCCATTCGTTCAAACCCCATTTTATTGTTCTGCTCCTCTCTCGTATTGTTTTAGAAGCTTTTTTAAAAATGGGGTCACGTGCCTCCGGGGTTTACAATTTAAAGATTTGTGGTTTAGGTGTATCGTAATTAACAGGGGAGTATATTGTTTTATTGTGAGTAAATGAAAAACAGTGTGGTATTGTTTCAAAGCGAATCTTAGGTAAGTTATTACTTCCATTCCTACTCCTGGGACATTGGCCTTCTCGTTGTGAGAGGGAGCGGGCTGTAATTTTCTACACGGACCCACGGGTTTGGAGATGTCTCACATATCTTTGAATTCTTCCTGATTAATCATACTGAATCAGCTGGTAACATTAAGGTTGGAAGAGAGACCAATCAAAGTTAGAATTTAGCTTATTATTCCTTTTACTAAGCTTAAAAAATATATACGGGGTGGAAGGAGACACCAACGCGAAAACGGTTACCACGTATATTCAGTACATCATTCTGAGCCCACTGTAAAAAACCGATGAAAAATGTATATATAGGTTCAGAATGATGGTGTCCATTCCACCCGTAGATATATATGTGTAGTACTACCGCGCTCACTGACGGTGGACCACTTTTCAACCATATTACTCAGGGCATAAGGGTGAAAAGTCGACCGTCAGTGAACTCGATGGTACATCATCCTAGAACCAACGCCTTATTTACCTTTCCATGAATCCCTTGGATTATAAGAACCGATAATCTCGTTACTACTAAGCCAATAATCCTGCTAACATTGGATTCACTACAACACTTGGAAGTACTTATGATTCGGCCTCATGACCTTTTAACTTCCAACGAGTATCAACGTCTTTTAGATATTCTTTCACTTTTACTTCATTGAATGGGTCGCAGACCCATATGTTGGTTTGCGACCCACTCCTTCTCAAAGACAGGAGTCCTGTGACCTGTATCTTAGCAGTGGGAAAATTTTAATCTGATTATTGCTTCTATTACTTCATTAGTTACTATTCTATCGTCATCGTCATCATCGTAAACTGTATTTATTTACCTTAACCCTCTGCAACTGAGGTGGTAGTATGTCAGACACCGTCAATCATAAAATTCGTTGCCATTTCGCAATATCGCGTGATGTAGCTCTGTCTCGCTCAGTACCTTCCTGTATTGGTTCGCGGCATCGGGCAGTGTGGCGTGAGCGGTCACGCGATCTACACGTTTGGAGCTACGAGCATTTGGTGTCCCTTAGACGTAAGTACAGCAATAAGATCTGATTCTGATAGACGTTACCTCATAAAGATCGACTGTAGTTCCATAGTGTCCAACATTCGTAACCTCAGTAAAAATATGTAAACTGCCATAGTGTCTCTCCTACGTAACCTCAATTTATTATTTTTCTTGTAAAGTATGTTTTTTACTTTCAGATGTCGAATAGATAGCAGACCCGCCAAACGAATTTTAATGGAAGACCAAGAAATATAGACACCTACATTGAAGACAGTGCGCTTTATATGGGTTCACCAAGGACTACACAATCGTATCCTATGTGCCAAAGATAAATGACCAATAAACCTACTATGATTGTTGATTACAACCACAGCAAGGCCGGAGTCGATGAAATCGACAAGAAATGTCCGATCTATTCAAGCACTCGAAAGACATGTCGCTGGTGTGAATGCTTTTGTCTTGTACCAAGGTTGTCCTGGTGCCAAATTGCGGAGAGGAGACTTCTTATTATCCATAGCAAGAGAGTTAGTACTTCCCAGCGTGAAAGAGCGCGTCTATAATGACAGACTGCCGAGAGAGCTTCGATTGACAATCAGAAGGGTTTTAGGTAAGGATTTGCCTCCCCCTCCTCAACCTCCTCCACAACCTGGACCATCAGCAAGAAGACTATGTAGCATATGCCCCAGCAGATTGAAAAGGCAGACAAGATTCAGCTGCTCTGCTTGCAAAAAAGCTATTTGCTTGCAATTCTCGGCTCAAATTTGTGAGGACTGTAAGTTCTAGATAATAAAATTAGGGTTGACTTTGAGACTGATTTGTGCCTAAACCTATCATAGGATATTGTTGATTTTTTTTTCATAGCTTTTAATTGTAATGTTAAAAATAATTATGTTTGCTCAAAGAAAGAATAAGCATTAAGTTTTTTTTTAAATAATATTTTGTACCTGTATGTCACCAAATGTGTAAAATGTTGATCTCATTAAAAGTGATTCGTATTAGTCAATGCATTGTTTTGTTAATATTGATATTTATTTATTTTGAAAGTATAAGAACCAATACAACATATTAAATATGCATATATATAATAAATCGTCAAAATATAGCCAAATAAGGCTAGTATAGCTGACGTCTGGTAGACAACACGTCAGTCAAATGTTAACAGTAAAGTCACCTCAGTTGCAGAGAGTTAAAGTAACTATAGGTTCGATTTCATCGTCTTTAGCTTCATATTATTGAACTATGAGAAGGTTGTTTTTCTCTTCTATTTCATCATTCTGTTTGTTAATAAAATCTCCAATAGAAATCGTTCAATCAGAATGACTTGCACTGTTTCCGATCCGGTCGAACTAGAAACCTAATGCTTTAACAATGTACCCTTAATATAAATAACAGGGTTCCTTGTTCATATAATTATAATCAATATTCTGACAGTCATGTCTCAATTTACGACATGTCTTGTTAACACAGTTACGTTGGTAACATTGTTAACTAAATTATTGTTTCAAGTGAGTCACATGAAAGAATTTGGAGTATTTCCGCCAGTTTAATATTTGGTCATTAAGTTCATTAGGTCTGTACTAGATGAATAGAATGAGGGTGGTCGAGCCGTTTGGTTCAAGAGGTCAACGACCTTGTATTTTGGGGTTCTGTAAAGGTCTACTGTACTAAGTTTAGAAGGGATCGTTCATTTTTTATATATATAGATACATTAAAACAGATATATATGAACGTGGACAAAGCAAAAAGGACTTGCTAGGGTCGTAGTAGGCAGCGTCGTGTTGTTTCTGACTAAAGCCATGAGAATAAAGCGATATTTAATGTTTATTTGTATATATCCAGAGAATATTTTCATAATGATGATGAACTCTTGAACTTTATACCTTTTTTAACTGTTTATAGATTCAAGTTCATAATCTTTCTCACCTCGTACTTTAAAGCGACATCAATCGACATTAACCATGACCAACACATCTACCAACGGCTAACAAATTCAACTGACTTCACAAGCATACAGACTCTTCTGTAAAAGATTACTGGCCAGAAACATTACGCTATTCTAGTTACTATAAACACATCTATTTTCGAAGCCGTCTGTGTTTGATCAGAGTCGATATCAAAGGATTTGGAGCAACTGCTGTCTGCCAACATGGCGTGTCAATTAAAAAAGATTTTTTTAGCTGGCAAGGTTGTCTGGAAGATTTAGTGTTGCTAGTTACATTTCAGGTGAATTTTGGTGCGGTTTAAATTGAGAATTTGCAAGAGGAAATTGCTTGTCATCGTACCGGATATTACATACTTACGATTTAGACAATTGGTGTTACAAATGTTAATTTAATTGTCCAATACTGCAGAGTCATCTCGATGGTGGTTTATGTGAGAAGGAAAATAGGCGTCAAAAATGTTTCTTACAAAAAAGCTTCTTTCTCAAGCATGAATCGGCAGACTTCAATGTCAATGAACACGTTAATATAATATGTGAAGCCCTTTAAGCCAGTACTCTTCTGCATTGTGAAATATTGCGAAATACCACACGTTTACCGCGTAGCAACCATTTAATCTATTGCACTGGATGCGGGTCAATTTATGAATGAAACTCCTGACTAAAGTTTGACTGCAGTATTATAGATTTTGTTAGTACTTCACTCATTCATTTCCCTCAATGTGACAATATGAAAGAAAAATAGTGGTAGAGGACTGTACATACTGCAGTTAGTGCGATGGATGATACAATAGAAAATATAGAAGAGGGGTCATCCAATGTTTCGAACGGTAAAAAAATGTTGGTCTAGTAAGAGAATTAGGGTGGCTGGTAGCAACTGGATGAAAGTTGTCTAGAATCGAGCTAAATGGCGTGCAATTGAAGAGGCCCATGTCCAGCAAAGACTGCTGTAGGCTGATGATGATGCTGAAGAAAAATATTTAACACTGCAACTAAAGATAGACAACGAGTTGTTGACCAAAAATGTTACTGTATTATTGATAATTTTCTAATTTTAGGAAAATGCAATGAAATAACTATCAGGACAACACATGTATTCTATTACAACACAAACATTAACAGTTAAAAATAAAAACGTTATAAGTTTACGTAACAAAATTACAACAATATTCGAGTGAACATAATCAAGGGGAATAGTTAGTAAGTGGGCGCCGCCGATTAAGGGAATGAGCCCCTGGCTACGCTACGCGTTGACTTATAGGCTCGATCATATGGTCCGGGCTTTCTGGAGGGGTGTAGGTTGGAGACGCAGCTAACACTAAAAATTACTTTAGATCACATTCGTTAGGTAATAAAAGAAGATGTAGATTTTGTAAGCCTCAACGGGAATTTACCAAAACTAAATATCATAATCTTAAATGATACTTATATTCCACTTCCCAGTTTCATAAATGTATCTACTCATACAGGCTTTTATAATTAGATACAGTACCAGGCATTTGATAATGACATCATACTGTACATATAATCATATACCTACATAATCTTTATGATATCATGCATCATAAGCAGAGAGGCAAATCTCCACCGTCCTTGATCAGCTGATTCATAATCGTATGCTCCAGAATGTTCCATAGACTTTCAATCTTCGAACATTCTTGTATCGGCGGCATTAGCTATAAAACTACATTTTCTGAGAATGCACAACGCGCTCGTAGAAACCAACCCTAAATTGGAATTCTTTGCTGATGACTGGAAGACGAAAATGTTTGTGGTTCTGTGAGAAGATAAGAATGATAGGATTCACTAAATTTAGTATTCTATATCACCGTCTGCCTAGGCTTTTCCCAACTATGTTGGGGTCAGCTTCCAGTCTAACTGAATGCAGCTGATACCAGTATTGTAGACAGTACACGGGACGACTGCCTATCTGACTTTCACAACCCAGTTAGTATTGGGTAACACGATACCCCTTGGTAAGACTGGTTGTTAGAGTTACGGGCCACTAACTACCTATAACGACTGTCAAAGATCTACAAACGATTATTCCTATTTCTTTCATATCAATACTGGTGAATATCAGTAATATTCATGAAGCAGCAGCCTCTAAACTTCCCAACCCAGTTATTGAATAAAACGACACCTCTTGATGAGTGCTATTTAACCGACTCCCGAAAAGGAGAACTCTCTGTGTTCGACTGTATGTATTTTTTTTATTGAAAGTTTCAATTACTAATGATATTTTTCTTTCCTTGCAGGTATACTGATGCAATATGGGATTTAGTGTCTACCTTGGTCGAAGATTTTTGTAAGTCATAACTGATTTTCCTTAATGAAGTAACTGTTATTGTTTTTTTGCTTTATCATCATGATTTACATTTTCATCACCATTTTAACCGAACAGTTCTTTGACTGTTGTTTTTGTGTGTTCGTGATTTATATGTATAACCTATGGTTGTGATAACCTCATTAATTTTAAAGGAATTGATTGATAGTATTTTTTTTTAGCTTTTTCATTTGCAATCGGTCGTCAGACCATAAACTAATTGGTTCCAGTTTACATGGCGTTGTGGTGGAGCAGCCAGTACTGCGCCTCCCACTTATAGATGGTTCCTCTTCAGCCTTTTTACCACCGCTGTCGGGTTTAACAGTTCAGTAACTAGTGGGTTTGGGATAGTTTTCTATTTGAAATAATTGTTCTTTTCGACAGAGGGCGCTTTGCTCTTTGCTGAGCAAATAATTTGATTATCGTTTGCTTTTAAAACAGCATGTTTCAGAAAGGTCTTTTGTTCCAAGTGACCCAGGTTTATGGGGCAGCTGATTTTGTTGCTATTACGATGTGCGTCTATTGATGAAGGTTCAAAAAGATTTAGACGAACTATAGAGCGGACATTGGGAATTATCATCATTATCTTCCTGCCCTTGGCCCATTCTATTTGGGGTCGGCGCAACACGTTTTCTTCTTCCATTCTCCCCTGTCAGACGTCACGGCATCATTTACTCCTTTCTCTTTCATATCTGTCTTCACACAATCCATCCATCTTTTCTTTGGCCTTCTCCTCCCTCTCCATCCATCAACATTCATGTCCATCACTCTTTTAGTCACATGCGTTTCATCCCTCCTCATAACATGTCCATACCAAGAGACATTGGGAATAAATACATCTAAACATTTTGATCCCGAACATTTTCAATTTTGACACAAGACAGTAGTAACAAGAATTGGATGACGATTTTCTTCGTCTTGTCCCGTCTATCGCTCGTAAATATTTGAATGTCTTTGAGAAAGTTGTTGGGTGTGATGGTCTATATTACATTCTTCATTACGACCACAACTATCTGTTACTTACTGTATTCTGACACCGTCTAATGGTGGCCCATTTTTAAATGCAGATCTTGCGTTACGAAAACCAGAACCTTAAATACTTTCACAGTTTGTAATACTAATAAAATATAAAAAGAAAACTATATTATAACAAGCTTGCCGTCTGCGCAGCATCACTCGACGGATGGAAACTTTGAGTTTATGCCAAAAAATATTAATCTTTCGCTCCCGAAATACACTTTAATGTAAGATCGATCTGATCTGCTTACTGCCACAAGTGAATACGTGGAGATTGGTGTTACTGGGTGGTTTTTTAAAGTGTAGTTACCTTTGTGGTTTTTACGGCATTGATTTTGAACCGGCCAAATGCGAGTTGCACTAGCGTTCCGAGGGTTCTCTACAAAATTCATAATGCAGGCCGGTTTTTTTGTTATTAAATTACATACTATTATGTACATTTTTCCGATTTTTTCCCTTACATGTACTATAAGACATGCTTCTTGCCAAATATCATTATTCTAGGTCAGCGGGAAGTACCCTAAAGGTATTGATTCCCTTGTGCAGTCGCAAAATATGCGACA
Source organism: Eurois occulta (assembly GCA_950022335.1). NCBI lineage: Eukaryota > Metazoa > Arthropoda > Insecta > Lepidoptera > Noctuidae > Eurois > Eurois occulta. The sequence goes on from OX465502.1 coordinate 11,507,281, forward strand.
TAAACTGTCATATCTTTTGATCGCGTTGACTTACAAGTTAGATTTTTTTCACAGCTGAAAAAGACTGTGAACTCAAGTATTTCATATAAATTTCAACTTAATACCTCTACACGTTCCTGAGGAAAAGGGTCTTGACTATCAGACAGGCAGACTTTTTCCTTTTGAGGTACGGAACCCTGAAAATCAAAGTAGGTGTCAGCTAGTGGCTTGAAATGACCTGGTCTGAAGTCTTTAGATTGTAGTTCTGATAAAACTTCTCAAGATTATGAGAGAGGTCCTCCAGCTGGATTATATAAAAGCCTGCTAGAAGTCTTCAGCAATAATATAATATAATATAATAAGCGAATGTTCCACACGTTCATTATAACAATTTGACTATGATGGTAACTTTGCAACGCCACTTCTTCTGAACTAAAACACAAGGAATATGTGTACTGCGGACTTTTATGTAATTTTACCGTTTAAAAATACTGAATCATGCTCAGCCTTATATGCATAAACTTTTTTTTTTCATTTCACAAAAAATACTTTGAAACAAACAGGTCGGTTCGGTACAATAATATGGTTTTATAATTCTTAAGAATCAAAATTCCGATGAGATTTTGTCGCTAACCGTCCACACATGAATTTAGTGCATTACAAAGCTCGCCGACACATGTCAACATATGGCACGTATCCGTCAGAGGGTCGTATGCGCGTGCGCCGGTTTACGCGCATCACACATGGCAACGGTTGTTGTGATTGACTGAAATTTTTTTTGGCGTTATTTTTTTATTCATCGTCATCATCATAACATCTCGCCTGTAATCCCGGAAGGGTAAGGCAGAGGTGAACTTAATAGTACACCCAAATTTCGCCAGTTATGTTTAAGTCCCATGTAATAGGGGGCGAGCCTATTGCCATCAGCCGGACACAAATCTGGACTCTGTGGCTGCTAATGAGAAATTTCTGATGGAAAAACCTAGTAACATTTTTCCAGATGTGGGAATTGAACCCAGGACCTTAAACTCAGCAGAAGCCCTGGCAACCACTAGACCAACGAGGCATGATTTTTATATTGTTGGTGTTAATGTCAGAGGATAGTGTACCCGTATACCAAGTTACTGAGTTGAGAAGATCTGATATACAGCTGTATCTAGTAAGCCTGAAAATCGACCGAAAATAATCGGGAAAAGGCAAAGCACCTCATCATCTACTTTGTGTGTAGTCAAATGATATTTCATATGAATCGGCAAAAAATGTGACAAAATATAATAATATATCTTGGGACAACCAACACACCGCCATCTGATCCCAAACTAGGCAGAGCCTGTACTATGGCAACCAGACAACTGATAAACATACTTATATATTTCTAAATACATACATATTATAGATAAATTACACACCCAGATACAGAACAAATAATTGTACTCATCGCACAAAGATTTGTCCTGTGTGCAGTCAGTTGTTGAAAATTAGATAAGCTATACCTACCCGTTACGTTTGATCCATTATTTACGGAACACCCTGTATAAGTATTGCAGTGGTAATACGGCTATAAAAGGCCTGCAACAAAGACTTGCCAAACACTGTGTAAAAATATGTTGATTCACATTATTTATTAGAATTTCAACAAGAATGCGACTGAGCATTTAAATAAGATGCACGGTTGTGGCATAACTTTACCATTGCGTGTAGTTGAAAATTTATGAGGAAAATGCATACTTTTACAGTGGTTTCATTTCGGTATAAATCCTCTAATCTATTCAAAGTGTGCCAAGAGCCTACCCCTGGAATTTTACTATAAATCGTAGCACCACTGCAATGCATAATTGCTACTTAAAATAATTCTGCTTACTAACAGTTTGACTTGGAACAATTTTACAAAAGTAAGTAGGTTGAAATGCTGGCAGAATTCCAGTAATCGGTTGTGTTAACCTATTTTTTTTAAACTTCCAAGGAGTCAGAATATCAGATTTTATAACCGAAGAAGGCCGAAATTGGCTTGCTTCCAGAATATTGATTAGGATATTATAATAAATGTGTAGTTTTTTTTTGCGAACGGTACTTCTTCGGTACGGTGGAAATACTATAATATAATGGTTGGGATCGAAATATCTAGAGAAGACTTGGGTGGTGTCCGACATCGAAGTCTAAAAATATATATTTTCTACGACAAGATGTAGATAAATGGATGTAACAGTGCCTCTTTTTCTGAACATTTTTCTTTGTTTCTCCGCTTCTTATTTCAAAGCACCTCTCTTTTGAATACATAAGATATTATCAATAAGTTTTTATATCAGGATTGGCACAGATCTTGTAACTAACGCCGCCTTCCTGAATCTGTAAATAAATTCAGTAACTATGTAGACATATTCCAAAAAAGTGTTGGTGTATTTTGCTTTCTAATGCATGCAGTCAACTGCACACTGTGGTAACAATTTGACATTGACAGGGCCAAAGGAAGCCACAAACTGTTTTCGTCACACAATGTTTACGCCCCATAGGTAAATATTGACTGCGGTTGACGGTTATTAAAACAGTAATTTATTCAAAGCAGGCGAAAGTACAAACTCAAAAAACTGTACGAAAAGTTCTTGCATTTCCACAGACCTTCTGATTCTTTTCACAACCTAAATATTGTTTTGCGAACTGTATACGGAGTTTTTGTGGACTGGTACATTGGTCTTGTGGGTGGAATCCCGACTGCTGAGCATGAGGTCCTGGATTCGATTCCCGGGTCGGGCAAATTGTTATTGGGTTCATCAGGAATTTCTCAGTAGCTGCCACGGAATCTGGGTTTGGTCCCGGTTGATGGCAATACGCTAGCATTACATGTGACTTAAACATAACTGGCGAAATGTGATTTTAATATTAGGTCCACCTCTGCCTAACCCTTCGGGGATTACAGGCGTGTTGATACCATACAATAACCGAACAGAAAACCACGAAATTACAATTCACATAACCCACAAATTGAACAAGCAACTCAAATTATAACAATCTACAAACAGCTACATGACTCACTGTCTAGTTCAGACAACTCGTAAATTGTCTATTAACCCAATTTTTACCATTGACCGTAACACGTAATGGAAACGTTAAACGAAGCCATAAAGATATATTAACTACTGCTGTGTTTCTGGTCCCTGCTGAGTGCTGAGTCTGATGAATTATTGTGGAAATAGAACACACCCAGGCGATATTGATGTTTTATGAGGGGTCCATTTATCCGTCTTCCTACTTTACCAACTATGTTGGGGTCAGCTTCCAGTTTTACCGAATGCTGCTGAATTCCAGTATTTAACATGGAGCGACTGCCTATCTGTCCTCCATAACCCAATCCTGGGTAATACGATATCCCTTGGTAAGACTTTCAGGCCACTGACTACCTGTAACGACTATCGAAGATCTTCAAATGACAGCCTGTGCCAACGACTTTCGTGCTTTCCGAAGCACTGAGGAAACTCGGTGTGTAATGAACTAATGAGTGTTCTGTTATTATTTAGCACGAGCTCAGTTTTATAATAAGGTGTGCGGTTGAATCCCCTCTCATAGTGAGGAAGCCCGTGTTCTTTCACGGCTACTACAAGCTATACACAATACGAACTATCAGGCCTTAACCTTAATCATACTAATATTGTGAGTGCGAAAGACTATGACCTGGATTAAAAAATAGTCTAACTTTTATCGCGGTTGGTACTGCGTTCCCGTTGGATACTTTTGACCTATTTCTAGGCGAAGCTGCGGTAAAAAGCTTCGATTATTCTTGTTACTACCTACTCAAGGCATAATATTTAATTGACAAGATGAAAAGCGGTGGCCAGCAAGTCAGTTACAAAGCGTCTTTATGCGAGACTAGTGGTAGAAAAAAACCAATTAAAGTGCTAAGGAACTTACCAATTAAGTAGACGAAGAAATATTGATCTTTGTAATGAGTGCTGTAATTGTAAAGATCCAGGCCAGACCAATTAATATAGAAAAGTAGGTCATTTTTTTGTTACCAAACACTATAATGGTATCTAATTACTGGCTACTTCATTAATTTACAAGTTATTACTGTTTTGCAAAGTTTAAGCTTTTGAAAAATTTTAAGGAAGTTGAAATTATTCCCGTTCAAAAGTGGAAAGCAGAATCGAAAATTGTAAAAACAAAATGGCCATAAACCGTTATAAATAAAAAAAATGTAGTGAGCTTAATGACCCTAATTTGTCGGATGGGAAATCATCAAATGACTGCTCCCGCTCTGGGCGGAGCGGAAGGGAGTATCAGACTTGTACTGAATAAAACCCAACCATGTTCCTTCTTAGCCATTTGTGTTCCAGGGCCGCGGTATCTCTTTCGAACAGTCCCGCAGCTAGCTTAATTACCCCCTTGGATTTTAATTTTTCAACACCTCAATATTTCATCATCTGCCTAGCCTTTTGCCAACTATGTTGGGGTCGACTTCCAGTCTAACCGGATGCAGCTGAATACCAGTATTTTACATGGAGCGACTGCTTAACACGTCAATATTTCATAATTAGCGAAAATAATATTCCTGCCCATCTTTAAAAATAGAGCCTTATCATGATAAACACCACAAAAACGTACCAAAACTGCAATACAATGCAACGCTGCAGTCAACTTTAAAAAAGACCACACTCCCCATACCAATATTATCAATATAAATCCATCAATTACTCCTATCAACAAATTAAAGATAGATAACGGCTGCGCATTTTGCGATAGCCATCAACCGAATGGATAGCTTTAAGTGAATGAGGGGGATATTGGCTAATTCAATTACGTGTAGTGCCACCATTTTGTCTGTGGTCACGCGAGCCTCGGGTGTGGTGGTATTAACCTAAATGTACCATAGACATAGCTATAATAATGGCGTCTATGGGCGTGTAGGTTAGTTACCAGAATTTGCGTGTTTTGTCAGACTTTAGCTGTTTTATGGGATATTTCGGTGAATATACTGTTTTTTTTTTGTGTTTCTGTGTTTAAATAGTGGATATTTATATTTTAGAATAGTTACTGTTATAGGTTAATTGCTCGTAGAAAATTATCCACTGCAAGTAAAAGGACTTTTCATAAAGAAATGCATTAAATACCGCTCTTTCTCATTGCGTCTGAGTTATTTCTCACCGAGTTAAGTCCAATAAAAAGTAGCATTGGTGTATATTTGTTTTGAGTACTGGTACTATATTTGGGATTCTGTTTCTCAGGGCCGTTACGATTCACTCAAATACAATTCATTAATATTCGTTCCATTCCCTCCCTCCCCCTCCCCGATCCCCAAGTACGTAGTAATACAAGTACTTTACAATATATCAAAGTATGTTTTTATTCCAAAATTTAAACGATTTCAATCTAACTTCAAAGCCAATAAAATACTCATAAAACAAGTAGGTACATCATCATTATTACTTTTCATGTTCTGAAAAAACTTAGCCATCTAACTTTACACAACTTCCGAACATAGTCTCTACTCAATTTCAAGTTGTCCTCGCTGTAACAAAGTGCTATATTTTCCATGTTTTTGCTGAAATATTCCTGTTTTCAGCAACAGGTGGGGAGGTTAGGTAGATCGTCCACTGCTGCGTAAGATGTGCAGGTTTGAATGGAATGGTGGCAACTACGACTGGGCATGAGTTCCAGGGATAAATTCCTAGGTTGGGCAAATTATAATCAGGTTTTTCCATCAGGAATTTCTCAGTAGCAGCCACCGAGCCTGGATTTGTGCCTGGTTGATGACAATAGGCGCGTCCCCTATTAAGGACTTAAACATAACTAGCGAAATGTGGGTGTATTATTTGGTACACCTCTGCCTAACCCTTCGGTGTTACAGGCGTGATGTTATGAAACTAATGGACCTAGCATAAGAAATTCTCGTATCGTCATTGCTGGAAAATCTGTAAATGTCATTTTATATTTCAAAATACCTTGACCTCATTGGTCAGATTGGAACTTAGTAGCTTGGAACTACCACGCCCTCTACATAATGAGCTTTGACAGGCCTTCCCCACTGGGTGGAGTAACGATGGGTTACCACAATATACATATCTCAATACTCCTCTTTGGAATCTTCTGAAGATATTTGTTTCCCTACTACTCGTGTTTCTGGATTAAATTCGTTGCGGATTGTAACTTTCTAAGACAGTTTACCGTCCTTTGAGGATCTGAGGTGCTATGGGTTAGTGTTTTCATGGGTCACACTCACCGCTTTTGAATAGGGGTATATTGGTGAGTACACCAAAATTCTGACGTAGTCATTGCCAATGGTCTATAGCAAATTAAAGTCGATCGTCCACTCCTACAAAGGCTGTGTACAAAAATGTTTGCCGTATCAACTGCGCGGTGCATTTGTTTCCTCTTGGCCAAAAGCTTCACACGCGTCTTCCAACGGTGACTGTGGAGAAAACAAAAGAAAAACGTAATTTGGAACATACCATAATTCACCGCAACTAGCGTGGCAGAGCGATGGAACTCACGCAAGGGAAACAGTTGACGCCCGCGCGGTTAGCATTTGTTTCGCGCGGACGCCGGACAGTCGCAATGGACAATCTCGCCTATATTTTCATACTAAGCGAAACTATGACATGTAATAGCTTAGCAGTAGGCTGCTGTGGAGCAGTACCTTGGCCATATTCCTTTGATAAATGATGTGCCACTGCAATGTACGGTTCGTGTTTTTTAGTGTTCATTTTCGCTTTCAGATTGTGTTGTTTTTATGTGTTTTATGTTTTCGTGTGGTACTGGTGGTTGTGTTATGTATTGTTACCGTTTTGTGATCTCTTTTTAAAGCTTTTCGTTTTCTTCTTAATGTGTCGATGGCAATCTAAATTCTGTCAGCCCAGAACTGAGCTACTAGTTTGGCGCTTTCAGGAGCGTTCGTCAGTTCCTGTAGTGAACAAACAACAAGGCATGCAGGACACGATATTGACGATATTAAGTGCTCCATGGTTAGTGGAAGATCACATTTACACTCCAAGGCTGAGTCATTAATAAATCTCTACGTGAGCAGTGTTTCTTTGCTACGACCAACCTGGGTCCGGAATCTATTTAAAGACTTCCAGATCAGCCATGGCATGGCATTTTCGAATTTCCACATTGCCTTTCTTCAGTACAGACACAACCTTTCCAGTGGCTTATTTTAATTCGATGCTTTGTTTTCCATACATTTCAGTCTATGTTACTTTATCCAAGTGTCTGAGGTAGGTATCATTTGGAAGTAGTAAATTCTCAGACAAAAGTCTCTATAAAAAAAGAAAAAAAAGGTTTTTACTGGTTGGAAGCCCTAAAATGAAGCTTCCATAAAACTATAAAAAGTATTGAAACAAGTGTCATATTTTTTGTTCAATTTCACCACCATTTTGTTTATTCAATACTAAACTAAAACCAATAAATGAAAAAGTAATAAATTACACATTACGAAGTTTTCTAGAAATTCGCATTAAACACAGACACTAACGCTTACCCCATAAACAATTTACAAAGGAGGATAAAATATGATTTAAAATAAACGTCTTTGCAAAATGTTTATGACTGAATGTTGGCAGATTTAGTTATTGATGTTGGCAGCACTACGGATTGATCTCGATCTCATTATTGGTTTGGGCAACCCTGTTATTTGTGGCGGGGAATTAACTATTGTATTTTATCTGTGATTTATAATAAAATTGGGCGTGGTATTAGGGTTTCTGTTTGATTAAGGCTTGTATTGGTATGTAAAACCACAATATGTTTTGTGTAGGTAAGCCATACTGTAAAATTGTTATCAAAATACCTATAAACACCTACCAATAATAACTACCTATAAAGCACAAAGGGTACATGCAAGGAAATAGCATTAAAGGGTCGCCGTTACCGAAATCGGTTAGGAAGACTATGTATACATATGTATACCTATATATGTATATAAAGCACAACACTCAGGGAATTTAGGTTTATACAAGTCTGTTCATTCGCAAGAAAATTACGAAACAAATTAATTCAGTGTGTAAAGCAACATTTTAAATAAAAATAATAGAACTTTGTATCACGTAAATCAGACCAGTAATCACGGAAATATGAGATAACAAACATCTCCTATTTTATTGAAGCCGGTTTAAAATATTCAAACTGACTTATAGACTATAAAAAGAAAACTGAAAGAATCTAAAAGAAAAAGAATTTTAAAAATAAAGATTGATCGGCTTCAATACCCATTACTAAATATATTAAATTACAATATACCTATATGATTAGGTGGGCTATCCAATTACATTTTTGGGGCAACCGGGCCACTCGAAGGGATGGGCCATCGATTTTTTCATACACGCATCCGCTTTTATGTAAATTTTCTATGACACATCTTATACTCAGGAAGTTGTCAGTAATAGGATGATATTTACGGTTTTTTTTTTACATTTTCCTTCTATTGAAATATTGGGGCTTATCAAAAATTATTGTTTGTCATTTTGTATTTCATAAAATGTTACTCAAGATTTATGTAGGTAATAAAAACTTCAAACAACAAAAACTTCGGTAGAAATATAAAAAAAACACTCTCGTATCTATGGTTTGGTCATTCCATAAGTCACTTTAATAAGGTTCTTACACTGATAGCAGGGCAAGTTTTCTCATACGAAGAAGATACGAATATTAATCGCCAGGGTTATTCAAAGTGTATTAGCGATTGATTGGGTAAGTAACTTTTAGACAGAATAAATAATCATTGCGTCATTTTACAGTGATTGCAGTAAAAATCATCATCATCTTCCTACCCTTGTCCCATGTTACTTGGGGTCGGCTTAATAAGTTATTTTCTTCCATTCTCCTATGTCAACCGTCGCGCTATTATTTACTACTTTTTTTCATATCATTCCTCACACAATCCATCCATCGTTTCCTTGGTCTTCCTCTTCCTCTCAATCCATCAACATTCATCACTCGTTAAAGAGACCGCTATAATACACGCCCATATTTATAATGAAAAGCCAATCCACATTCTACCGTGTCCGTTTATAACGGCCGCAAACATAATAACATACAAACTAACCTAAATGCACAAGTCGCTGCGGGCACCTCATGCAACCAGTGTCAATGTTTTAACAACCGCGCAGTCCAGGCGCCCATTATTTTGAAACTAACGCAAATACTACAACGACCAAACTAAGCCAATCTACATATCAGCGATTGTTTGTTCGCAATAAACTTGTTGTAATAGAACGTGTCGCGTTTCCGAACGCGCGTAATTGACAGATGTCAAAAATGTTTTTCGCGCCATTTTTGCTGTCATTGTGATAATGATGTAGATTTTTTTTGTTGATAATGTCGTATTTGATGTGTGTTTTGTTTCTGTTTGTTTTGTTTTGTGATCGTTTAGGTAGAAAGTATTTATTGTTTTCTTAATGTTATACAAGGTAGAAATATATTGAATAGTGAATTATTATTGCAGGTTTATAGATTTTTAAGTAAGTAGAGCAATGACAGCGATGCTAGAACCTTTTGATAGTGCTCGAATAACTTCGCTTAAAAAAATAGGTTACGTTTGTTACAATTTTGGCCTAGCACCAAAAGATCCATATTACAGCCATAGATCATAATTTTACGTTATTGTATGTAGATATTTTTTAAAATGATTTTTACATTCAATAATTTAAGACATGTTCACATTTTACAATTAAACGACATTTTAGGTCCAATTCCATTTTGTTTTATAAATGCCTTCTAATAAATTTCCTTTCACTATTCAAATAAAAAAACAACTAACGAGCAAATGTTATTTTTAATAACATGCTTTACAAAACTTTATTTGACTATCAATTACAAAAGAAATATAATACGCAAGACGACCTTAACGCCGAGACAAGTCTACCTTCAAATCATAATGACTCACGCGCAAATCGAAAACTGGATCCATTACAATATCTTATCAAATCAATCATTTATTATTGAATGATTGGCTACTAGACAGATCTACTATTATTAAAATTAAAATAAATACAAGTAGTAATTAGTCTTGCATGAACTGTAATTAAAAACTTTGATGTGGCAACACTTTCGTCCATTTTTTTACGACCTAATTTATTATTAGGCGCGTCTTTTGACATTTTAGAGGCGCCATTTTAATTTTAGGTTCTTGAATAATTTATTTACTTTGTTATTGACACAGCTACAGTACCTGGTGGCCTAGGCAACGAATCGCTTTTAAACGTTTCATATTTCTACTACTTACGACAGAATTGACATACACTTCAACCAACTTATCCGTGCAGGCGGAAAATACAAACTCATATTAATGTACCAAGTTTGCCATATCGATGCATTTTTCTTCACAAGCAGCGACACCTTCAACTGCAAACTTAAAGTGGTCATACTGTAAGCCTGTTGGTAACTTATGTTAGTCCCATACATTTTAGACTTTTCCATCATATTTTATAGCTGATAGAATGTCACATGTCTGGACTCTCTGTACGTTAATATGGTTTTTAGATATTCTTACACTGGAGTTGTCAGAGACAATACTCAGAAAGGTGATTTTTTTTCTAAAACTCTGTTTTCTCGATGCCAGATGCGTACTGTACCAGCTAGTCAGTGTTGCCAGAAGGTTACATTTCTTACATTTTTCGTAACTTTTGACCCTCTCGCGTACCATGTAAGTAATTTTTAAATTGAAGGCAATTTTCGTAACTTTTGAGAAGAAAGAGATTTGTAATACTAGAGTTTTATTGCAAACAGTTTACGAACGCATCCAAATTGAACGCACCTAAAACTGGCGCGTCTAAAAAGTGTTTCACTCCAATACACTTAGAGATGGCTCTGAATGGAAGGCGCCATGACAAAATGAAACTTATTTTGCAGGTGTTAAAACTTGATTTTGCTTAAGCGTGTGCGCGCACGTTTCCTACTTCGCGAATTCGCGCCGTTCACGGTAAAAAGTAAATAAACATGGCTGATCTGATTGTGATGTTTTGTTTCGTTGTGTTAATATCTACATAAAGTGGGGAAATAAATCAACGATTTTTTATTACTGTGATTTAAACCTCTACGAGTATTACATTACAATATTTAAAAAAACTAATGGCAGGTTGGTGGATTCGATGTTTTTTTTTGTCCTCAATTCGCTATTTATATTCTTTGGTTTTTTAATCTAACAATATTTTTTGGTTTTTTGTCTCAATGTAGTAAGCCTGTCAAATTGACAATGTTTTGTGATTTCGTATATTAGTAGTTCAGTGTAAAACTAACAAATTGTTGGTTCAACTAATAGAATAAGTTGGGTGCTAGACTAGATAGTAACAACAGTGAAGATGGCGCTGCGAACAAATAAAACATAAGAATGCAGTCTGTTTTATCATAAGATTAAATACACCATTAGACATCATAGATTCCGTTAAACTCCGCCATTTTGCTGACTTCAATTTGCGTCCGACCCCAAAAATACGTAAATTAAAAAAAAAAATGTAACTTATGCAGGAAAAATGTAACTTTTCAGGAAACGAAACGTTACTTACGACTCAAGAGCCCTGGCAACACTGCAGCTAGTACATATTATATTAAAAGCAGAAGGGGAAAAAACTGAAGAACGATAAAAACTTCACAGAAAAGAAGAGAAGAATATCACAGAAGATTGAATGAAGAAGATTAAGAAGATAGTACGGTACACTGATGGGCCTGAATTGTTGCTCGAACCTGTGTTTTAATCAAGGTGAGCAAACTTTCAGGTGTGTTAGTGCCGACTTTTCTGCGGGAGAAGAGAAGAGAAGATAACAGAAGAACGGAAGATGTTGTTGATTATGTGTTACCTATATTTGATTTCACTTTACAAACTTACATTATAATAATTGATTATTCATTTTTCGTATTTTCTATTTATATTTTTAAATATTTTTATATAAAATCAATACTTATATAAAAAAAAATCGAAACATGTAAATTATTATTTATTATTTTAGCATATTATTACTATAACACTTATTAATTCTTATAAATGTTAAATACATTTTAAAATATTGTTATAAAAAATATTTATTTATAGGTAATTTAACAAAATAGTAGCCCACCAGTATCGGGAACAGGATCTGAGTGTCAGTCAACTTATAATTACTTATTATTATAACTTTAATATCTCTGATCATGTTTAAAGCTTTTTTGTAGGTCATTAATACCCAATCATAACTCAATATGCTCATGAATATAACCTACCGTTTGAGAAAGTTGAAGGCCTAGAAAGAAATGCGGCAATAGTTTGAAAAGTATTTAGTTTTTCCACAAAGACTTTATCTGGATTATTATAATGTTTTACAGGATTGACATAAAGAAATTCCAAATTTTTTACTTTTCTATCTTTGTTATTCATTATGGATACACTTTTCTAAGCCCTGTCTAGTTAGGTGTAGACATGGTTTACATCGTGTTTCGTGAAAATGAAATATGTGTATTTGTGTGAACTTTCGTAAAAACCGGTTGCAAATGACCTAGCTAAACGTAGACTAAACATGTCATGTCTTACTAAATAAAAACCTAACACGATGCAAAAAATGAACACGCAAAATCCAGTAAACAAGACTAGGAAAATCTAGATTTTCATGAATAAAAAAACGTTCCATTTTCTCCACATTTTTCCCTAACAAACTGATTAAAACTTTAATGCATAACTTAAGCCGACGATGAACGCTTGTAACCTAACTACTCTTCACAGAAACTTACTAAGTCCTCTCTGATGGTTCCCTGATTAAACCTCGGGAGGGCTTGTTAGGAGTTTAAATTATACACTAGCCCCTTGCCCACGAGTTCAGCGCTCAAGCGACGTCGAATGCTACGAAAACAAATGAGATAAATTACTTAAGGGAAAGATGGTCTAAATTGCTTGACAAGCACGTTAATTTTTCATACTTGCCAATCAACTTTGTTCGACCTACGTGCCTTATAATGCTTGATATTTTTTATATTTCTGCAAGCAACACATTCAGAGACCCACGGTTCAGTTCAACGTTCAAAAGTTCAAAGGCTGGATGCTTGACAAGCATGTTTGACGTTGCGTCAAGCTAGATTGTCAAGCAATTTTGATCGTCTAAGGATCCTATTGGAGCATGTCACAAGTAACCGCGACGCGACAGTACTCCGTGAAGAAATCAAGTGTCACACGCGCGTGTTGTTTCTCGCTAGTCGCATCACCTTTTTTTTTTTTTTTTTTTTTTTTTGGAGGGTGAGAAATCATCAAATGACTCCTCCCGCTCTGGGCAGAGCGGAAGGGAGTGTCAGACTCTTACTGACTAAAAAACACCCATGTTCCTTCATTGGCCCTTTATGTTCCAGGGCCGCGGTATCTCTTTCGAACAGTCCCGCAGCCCTTAGTCGCATCACCTGAGGTTGTGAATAAAGCGTTATAAAGTGGTCTTGTTATTTTGCCTGTGGGTTGGTTTATTATTGATTGACCTGTAGACCTAGATCTAGTGCGCGTAGGTAGGTCTGAACTGGACAGACAATGCGTCATTTGATCTAGTTTCTTCCAGTGCTCCTTGTGCCCGTACATTTGCACCGAAGACGACACTGTAAATAAAATTCTATTTCATCAATCAATTTCATCAATTTATTTCGGGAAATCGCCAAGCGGTTGGTCGACTCTTCACGCGACCAGAGGGCGGGCCTATTTTTTGGCCAAAGAATCAGCATTGCCATCCAACGTGGTAATGCTGCCAGCCTTCTGGGCACTTTTCCTGTTGACAGCGATGCGGACAAATTTTTGGACGCCCTGTAACCCTTTTCTACTTGTACATATTTATTGTTATTATAGTTTTGTAGTTTGTAAATAAATAAATTATCTTTGAAATATACCTACATAAATAAATAAAATTTCCGCACGCAAAATACGCGCATTGGACGTGGAGTTGCGGACACCAGCCCGTTATACAATACAAATAAAATTTCATCAATTTCATCAATTCTATTTCTATGTAAAGACACGACTGCTGAGCATGAGGTCCTGGGTTCGATACCCGGGTGGGGTTAAAAGTTATTGGGTTTTTCCATCAAGAATTTTTCAGTAGCGGCCAGTCTGGATTTTTTTTTGACATTCAAAAGTGCCGTAATGGTCTAATTGAAATAAATGCTTTGAGTTTTTTTTTTAGTTTTGAATTTCTGCTTGGTTGATGGCAATAGGCATAACTGGTGAAATGTGGGTGTATAATTAGGTACACTCCTGTCTAACCCTTGGGGGATTGCAGGCGTGATGATGTTATGAATTTCTTTGTTAAGTTTGACGTTCAAAAGTGTATTTTAATGGGGTATCTAATTGAAATGATTTATCTTTGACTTTGACAAAAATACATTTAATGATTGATTGTATTAACTGTTTAATAAATGATTTGATTTGATTTGATTATAATCGGTATCGAATTAGGTCTCGCTCTGTCAGTAAAAACTCACAATGATTCTTATTAGTTGTGATAAAAAAATGAGTGCCCAACTTGTTATAAAGTTTGCAAAAGTTCAATATTACATTCTTAAATCTTCGTGAAAGTCTCAACACTTGTTACCACCACCACACTTGAAACCTTATCTATTAATATTTCCTAGAACTCGTATAATAAATTCGTCTGCCCTACATTTCTTGCTAACAGAACTCTGTATATAATTTATTATGTAAAGCAAAACAACAGATCTTTGTTCTGAGTTCAATATGCAGACGTTTCTCGTCCGCGCTCTAATGTCCTAGATACGTCGGTTTGTACAAAATACTTCGATATACAACGTCCATTGATTGGTCAGTTTACAATGGAACAAACTACTAGTTTGAATACTCTTTTGTAGTGAGCTGTTGTGTACTTAACTTGGGAAGTTTACATACAAGGTGTAAACGGACCCCCTTCACGTAGCCGTCAACCAAACTAACCCTTTCTGTATATAAAACTAAGTAACTCACAGTGAAAGCATAGGGGTGTGACCGTCTGATGTCAAAGGTCACGAGTTCGAACCCAAGACATGCAGATTGTATAATTATCACTTGCTTCGGTGAGGGAAAACATCGTGAGGAAACCAAACATGCATAAGAGATATTTCTCGACGGCATGTAAAGCAAAGTCAGAGGCCATGGCCAGCATGAAAACTCTGATAGGTGACTAGGCACTGACCACACGAAAAAGTAGAATAAGTAACTCTACGCAAAATGATTTACTTATTTAAACTTCAAGCAAAATAGTGTAGGTGATAAGAGGTAAAATGATTGCTGCGAAACGACTTTTTTGGGGTGAAAAATCACAATTAATGATAAGACTCAATGTAACTTAGTCAGAACATAGCGCTGATGGATGCATTCAATACTACAGAGGTTATAAAGATAGACCATTAAAAACTTGTATTAAAAAAAAGTTGTAACATCGACCTCCAATATCTCAGTAACTAGAAGGTTCCCAGGTATGGTCCAGAACAAAAAAAGTATCGCAATGACGGGGAAAACAAATGCCTTACGGCTTCGTGTCGGATCTTTTTACACTCATTAGAGAGATCATCAAATCTTCCTAGCCTTTTCCCAACTTTGTTGGGATCGGCTTAATACTAACCAGATGCAGCTGTATATCAGTATTTTATATGGTGCGACTGGGTATCAGACCTCCACAATCCAGTTACTGGGTAATACAATACCCCTTGGTGACTGGTTGTCAGACTTTCGGGCCTCTGACCACTTATAACAATGACAAAAAATTAACAAACAACAACCAGGACCAAAGACTTAAAGTAATTTCGAGGCAAGGAGGAGCTCGATATGGGGTGGATCGTCACCCATCCACGTATCGATCTCGGTAAGCGAAGCTTGACCTTCCACCGACGCGTGCGGCTGTTATTACTTAGCCACGAGCTCCGCAAACATTAACAGTGTGTTCATTATAATATCTAAATCAGCTTCCATTGAGAAAGAGATAGCTTGACCCCCAGACCACACACGGATAAACAAAAATATTTATCAAGCCATACATTTTGCCTACCCATAATAACATCACCAAGAGAGTAATGTCCAATAATTTCATACTGCCATTCGAAACAACGCGCCAGTTGTTCGTAAATGGATAGTTATAAAGATTATTATTCTCTGCGATGGTTTACGATGGCCGTTAAAACGACATAGATTAATAAAATGTTTTTGTAGATATGGCAAATCTAAGGTGGTCTCTTAGAGGCAATAAAAATATGCTACTGAAAATATCTGTTGGCAACTTGCAGGAGGGTCATTCAGTAGATCTTTGAAAATCGTTACAGGTAGTCAGTGGCCTAAAAGTCTGACAACTAGTCTTACCAAAGGGTACCAAACTACCCTCTGGCACCAACTGGGTTGTGAAGGTTAGATAGGCAGTCGCTCCATGTAAAATACTGGTATTCAGCTGCATCCGGTTGGACAGGAAGCCGACCCCAACATAGTTGGAATAAGACTAAGCAGATGATGATGAACTAGCATGAGGTTCTATCTAGGTTGAAAATCAATCAATCTCTAGACTTTCACAAAACTTTCCAATGCCATGACTTCGCTCGCATAGAAGGGACCTTATTACCAGGATAAAGTATTATCTTCTCCAGATCCTAAGCTGTCTAATCTCTCAAAATTCACGAGGATCCGTCAGTGATTTAGACGAAAAGGTAACACAAAAACAAACAGTGCATTAAGTGTGGATACTCTTGGCCAAGTCAGAATTAATAATAGTGTATTAATAAAAGGGTGTCTGTTAATAACGGTTTTTTCTGAATACATATGAAAATATATACGGCACTTATAACAAAAACACATTTTTTTCAGATTTTGTCTGTCTGTTGGTTCCGGATTTTGACGGGACTTTTACTCGCAGATAGCTGATGTTATAAGGTCTGACATAGGCTACTTTTATTTTAGAAAAATAATTAGGGTCCAGTGCAAAAAAAAAACCCATGAAATTGGTAACAAAATTCGATTCCAAATGGGAAGTAATATTTTTTATAATAATTTCACGGTCGCGGGCAACAACTAGTTTACAATAAAATATCTTGGCAATTCAAATAGTTGCTTATTTGTCTGAACTAGGTTGAACCTGAGTTTCTGGCTGCATCGTCTGCCCAACCTTATCCCAATTATGTTGGAATCGGCTTCCAGTCTAGCTGGAAGCAGCTGAATACCAGTAAGTATTTTACCTGTGTTTCTGGCTGCAAAGTGCATTAATAACCTACCTACTTACAATATAAATTAATTAACAAAAAATAAAGTACTAAAATTAAAACTTACGAAAAAGTAAAAATATCGTATTGGTGGTTTATTATAAGTTTTTAAACTGTCATGATCACTAACATTATAATGAACACTAGAAACGGGATATCAAAACAAACAGTGGACATGGTAAATATCCCGTTTCTAGTGTTAATTATAATGGTGGTTTATTTGCAGATAACAAGTAGATCTTCTGTTTGTGCATAACACATGGATTGTAAAAATACAATTATAAAATTTTTACTGCTAGGATTGTAATAAATGCTATTTGTTTTGTTCTTACGCCTCGAAACTTCTAGATTTGTATTACTAGCGACCCGCCCCGGCTTCGCACGGGTGCATGTATTATACATATAAACCTTCCTCTTGAATCACTCTATCTATTAAAAGAAACCGCATAAAAATCCGTTGCGTAGTTTTAAAGATCTAAGCATGCATAGGAACAGACAGCGGGAAGCGACTTTGTTTTATACTATGTTGTGATATGACCTGCATGGCGGGGGTTATAAGAAAATATGTCCTAATGCCTAGAGACAACCGCCTGGATTCATCCAGCCCTAGGAATAATTTCACAGCAAATGAAGGATGGAGGAAACTAATCCTTGCTCCACAAATGAGGTTCCACCAGCTTTCTTTATTATTTTCTCTGTTTTATTAAAAAAGAAAAATCTACAGGGAGACATTCGACAGTAAAATCAAGGATGGTTTAACCATGTTTACACACTCTAAAGTAAATTGGATTGTTCTGGAACCTCCCATGGTGCCTAATGATGCAAAAACAGAAATAATCATATCACATTTTTAACAATATTTTCCGTAATAGGCGAAATACTCACCCCGCATGGATCTTGAATATAAGTTCTGGTCAATTGGGTAAACCTCTGCCTAATCCTTGGCGTAATAACTGGCGCGACGGACGATATCTATCTCTTATAAGCCAATGAAGACATTCAGGGGAAAAACCTGTTATAACTATATATCTTTGTCAATTTATCTGCCTGCATATGCGCCAAAGGAAGATATCTAAACTCTATACTACCCCATAGGCCCATAACCCATTTCATATTGTCGCCACCATCATCCAATTTTACACCAATTCCCCAAACTACCTTATTAGCCCAACCCTTCTACCTGGTGACATAAAAATCAACAGCGTGAATATACGGTACACCCCCAATCATATCCTAACAGGCAATATACAAAATAATAAGACCTTTTTGCTTTATAGTCTTTGGCATTTTATGGTTCTTTTGACGATATTTTTTTACCCTTTCTTACTCGTAAAGGGGTTGAAATGGCCCCATGAAATGCCTAGCTTTTTAATAACAGCCAGTTAGGGGTGGTTTCGAGGGTAGTTCTAGTTTAATAGCTTTGCATCTTGACGGGCTATTGTATGGCTTTCTTATAGGTTGGCGGAGGAGAAAAATTGTGCATGTTTCGTTGTCGAAGGCCGATTTTAAATTTCTTGAAGTTATAGTAACGAAACGGTTAACTACACTATGATGATTAGAGATCCGATATTCGGATGCGTATTTAGCTAAAGTTTGAGTGTTGATTAGTGTGAAGCTAGCATCAGTGCGGGAAAAGTCCCGGTTGATTAAAATAAATAGTCATTTTATTGTTTTAATTCAAATGAATTATGCCCAGTCGTATTCACCATTTTGTCCTATTCAATATTTCAGCAGTAAACAGTTGTAGCATTTTTACTTGTTGTTTTCAACAATTTTCTTGCTAGGTTTTAAATAAATATCCATAAAGCTTTTAAGTACTAAATTTACAAACTAAAGGATTATGAAATTCCACGATCCCAGGATATAAATTGGCATTTAAAGAAGCCGCCTCCATACTTTTTTACCCTTTGCCGAAAAAAAACGTACTTACTTAAGGTGAATATGCATCCGAATATCCGATCCCTAAACCTGGCCTAAGTCCAAGTATTATAAGTAATTTAATGGACCCTTTTTTTGGGATGGGAAATACTCAAATCGCTCCTCCCGCCCTGGGCGGAGCGGAAGGGAGTGTCAGACTTTTACTGACTAAAAACCACCCTGGTTCCTTCTTTTGTCCTTTATGTTCTAGGGCCGCGGTATCTCTTTCGAACAGTCCCGCAGCCCTGGCAGGCATTGGCCCTTGCGGGCTCCTCCTGTTTGCTGACATCTCTTTTTATGTATAAAATTGTAATGTGTGTGTGTTTTATGGACTTATGGTCTGAAATAAATTTATTATTATTATTTGAGGCGCATTTGAAACACGAACGCGCCGTCGACACGGCCTGTCGTCATAAGACGGACGGATGGCGAGCTAGCAATTTAATGGACCTTAAAAAATCATTCTTTTAAACGCAGAACGCATCCTGAATGGTCAATCAGATTAAATATTTTCTTAAATAGATCTGGCTAATGTTTCATCACCTACGATGTACCTTAACTAACAATCTTTAATTAAAACCTTAAAATACTGTACAATTTCAACCAATCTCACTGCATTTAATTAATTCATACCTATCTCACTTACAGCGAAATAAACTAACACCACGATTGGAAATTCTCGGAAAACCAATACGGATACTTTTAAAATGACACTTCAATTAAAATTCATAGTAGGTACCTATATTCTTTTTAAATTCCGTTTTCATTTGGATTCAGTTTTCAGCACTGAAAAGTATTACTTTCTTTGTTTCAGTGTTTTAGTTTGTAATAATTACTAATGAGAATTTTATTATTACATACAATCACGAATGTAATCCCCAAAGGGTTAGGCAGAGGTGTACCTACTCGTAATAGCACACCCATATTTCACCAGTTATGTGAAACCAGTTGTGTGTTTAAGTCCCATGTAATAGAGGGCGAATCTATTGCCATCAACCGGGCATAAATCCAGCCTCCTAAGAAATTCCTGATGAAAATACCCAATAAAACTTGGCCCGACCGGGGAATCGAACCCAGGACCTTATGATCAGCAGTCGTGCTCGCGGTGGCTCTCGACCACTCGACCAAAGATGCAATTTATTCTCAATGTGGCAATTTAAGTGTCTCTGTAAGGATTACTACAATGAAAATAATGAACCTCTTTCTTTGGTCTAGTGCTTAGCATGAGGACGTACTACTTTAGATTCTGCTCTTCGCATTAGCAGCCCAGAGTTTGAAATTACACTGACAATTACAATAATATTGCATAGAATCTTAACGCAATTATGTATTTGGGGTCTAATTCGCTAGACACGCGACGGACCTATGTATGTACCTACTAAGTTCGTGTTCCTAACGCAGGAAATACATTATAGTAGTGACTGTTGGGTTATTGATTTATATTAAAACTGCAAATTGGTTGCAAATACCTGTGTAATGTTCTCTTGTCCTCTTGTACAGTAAACCATAAATTATACACTATAGATGACATTTAGTAACTGACAGATGTTTTTGGAATGGCCTCTGGGCCTTTGTGAGATACAAATAAAAACTAAATGTTGTGTTGCCAGTGCCCAAACAGTGACGTGATGGTGATATTCAACCGTTACTCAAATTCATTAAACGCATCCAACCTTGGAACAGCATTGCTCCATCTTGCCGAAGAGTCTCCCCCTTACGTTTACCAATTAAAGAAAGAAAAAGTATTTATTCGACTCACACAGAACAAAAACAAAAAAAATGGTTGAATTAACAATAAACCAAAACTATATAAAAAAAGTAAACATAAGAGAAATATAAAAGAAATGAAATTGGACCCGTACAAGGCCAATTCGCGATCTTATCACTCCAATCCACGTCCACCATAACAGTCATCGGTACATTTCCATATAACCCGTTAACCAATATAGTAATCCTCGTAAAACATAGTGCGCAGACTAGTTACACAATCGGCCTGTCCGTCTGTCCGTCCGTTACATGCAGATCACGCTCGCTGGCTGCAGATGATGTCATAGCATTGTTTGCAACCTACCTACGTAGCGTGTGTTGTAGGAAGGCGGTGCTTTAGGACGATTTGGGAAATTACTGATTGCGTTATGTAACATACCTATAATCCTTTTGGAGGCTAGGGAAAAGGTAACGCCCTTTAAGTCTCATGTAATAGGGAGTGAGCCTACTGCCATTAATCGAGCACAAATCCAGACTCCGCGGCTGCTACCGAGAAATTCCTAATGGAAAAACCTAATAACACTTTGCCCGACCTGGGAATCAAACCCAAGACCTCATGCTCAGCAGTCGCACTTGCGACCACTAGACCAACGAGGCAATCATGTAATCTATACTGATATATAATATAATATAATATAATTGAAAAATTCTTTTTGTGTTGGTTAGTCCATTTATCGAGGAAAGCTATAGGCTATATAACATTACGCTACGATCCTTAGGAGTCGCGCAGCGTGTGACACCACGGGGAACAGCTAGTGAAATATAAATGTAAATGGACGTAGAGGTAGAAGAAGACCAAAGAAAACATGATAGGATTGAATGAAGATGAAAGAAAAGAGAGTGACTGATAGTGTGACAGTTGACAGGGGAGAAAGGAAAAAGAAAACGTGTTCCACCAAGCCCAAGTAACATGGAATAAGGGCAGAAAGATTGTGATGGATTGTGTAATAGAACATTTTAGTTGGCAATGTAGAATCGCACTCTTCCGATTATAGAATATTCAGTATCTACAAAATGAATTAAAAACTGTCTCTAAAATACTTCCAAAGTCTGAGTGAGATGTTGTCTTCGAAAATCTCCTTCTACGATAGCTAATTCGCAGTCCATCTTGTCTGAAAGAACTTGTCTTTCCCAAGTCTCTTAATTTGTCAGGTTCACTCCAAACTATTCAGTACATATTGTATATATTTTTTGTAGGTTTGGCCTCTAACTATTTTGATTATGACTGTGGATGGGTATAAGAGTAGAGGAAGACCAAAGAAACGATGGATGGACTGTGTGAAGAATGATATGGAACGAAAAGAGGTGTCTGATGAGATGACGAGTAATAGAGAAGTATGGAAGAAGAAGACATGCTGCGCCGCCCCCAAATTGGGACAAGAGCAAGAGAATGATGAGGTTTGGCCTCTAACTTATATTTCTTGTTGGTGTTGCTTGTTTTTTTTTTAATTTCTGGAGGACTTCGTTATGCAATTGCAAAACTAACGGAAAGAGAAGAGATGTGTGTCAAGCTCCCAAGGACATAATGTCCCAATCAGACATTTTACCAAACCCCGTATTTCCCACTCGACCTGTAACGTTCACGCTTAACCAATGAAACAATGAAGCTAGAGATAATAGTTTCTCTTTTACTGTCTAGCAGCCTTTTGTTCAACTAAGTTATTGCATAATTTAGCATAATTTGTACCTACTACATTTATGACAATTTGTGGTTTTAAAAATTAAATGTAGTCATATCATATGACTGGGGTTAAAATGTTGCTGCTTTTTGAGCATAGATGGCGTTAGTTGTTTGTAAAAAATAACTTTTGATTCTACCCATGACACCATTCGTATGGAAGTCAGCTAAACCATAAAAAAATCCTCTGGAACTCGGTGATAATAGGTATAGTTTGTAGCAGTGAAAGAATTCTTGGAATTGTATAATATTTCCAGAGTTAAGCTAAGGTCCGGTACGAACAAACAATCGTACTTCTTTATTATTAGTGCTTCATGATGAATATCATTGGGTAGATAGGTACACTTTAGATTGATGCAGACACAAAAATAAAACTAGATAAAATCAGCGCATTTCAAAACCAACGATTTTGCTTGCATGGCTAGAAAGTAACGATGTTTTAAAGGCCAGTATAAATTTACTGCTGCACATGAAGTTAATGGACCATTTAATGGTTAACCATCACCTCGGCCTGGTATATTTAATACGTAGATCTAGATTTGTAAATAGTATGTATAAGCAAGCATGCTTTGAGTCATCTGCATCAATTCATCTTATCGCACACGAGATAGCAATGGAGCGAAGACCGCTCAGAAAAACGAAGAGTTATTTTATGCTGCCGAGTTAATCAACATAAAATTAAGTCAATTGTTCTCCGAGAGTTAGGCAGAGTTGTATCTATACCTAGTTCACTAACATTTCGCCAGTTATGTGTATTACTCATGTAAAAGGGGTGAGAGCCTCTTGTCATCAACCGGGCACAAATCCAGACTTCGAGTTGATGCTAAAAATTCCTAGGGGAAAAAGTCGAGGACACTGCCCGATAACAAAACGAACCCAGGACCCCTCGCTCAACAGTAGCGCTAGCAACTACTAGGAGAACGAGGCATGCCGTGTCGACGGCGCGTTCGTGTTCCACGCGCGGCTCAAAGAGATGTCAGCAAACAGGAGGGGCCCGCAAGGGCCGATGCCTACCAGGGCTGCGGGACTGTTCGAAAGAGATACCACGGCCCTGGATCATAAAGGGCAAAAGAAGGAACATGGGTGGTTTTTAGTCAGTAAGAATCTGACACTCCCTTCCGCTCCGCCCAGAGCGGGAGGAGTCATTTGATGATTTCCCACAAGAAAAAAAAAAGGAGAACGAGGCATTCAGATGAGGATTTAATCAATGATTAAATTCATTTTACCAACGCCAGCAGTTTGGGATTTTAGGTTTGACTTGCATATGTGTAAGGTAGATCTTGGTGATCCTTAGTTAAAGAATTGGACGGCTTCGTCAGAGATGGATACTATCAGTTACACTTTACAGAAATACCACCCAAGAAGCAAATGTTCCCGACTCGCCATCATTTAAACTGAGAAAATCGTGTCTCAGCCATTAACCTCGCTGACTGACATTTGACTAAATGTTAGATAACGTAAACTGTCACCCAGTGATCTGGAAAAGGCCAAATAAGTCCCTAAGTATTGCAAAATATTGAGAACTCGGCCCACAATACATGGACACTTGAACATAACTGATGAAATGTTGGTGTACTGTACCTACTCCTCGCGGAGTTAGGGCCTAACCCTTTGAAGATTATAGGCGTTATTTAATGTATTCAAACCACTGGTGATCATGAACCCATAAACCACTCCAACAAATAAGAGGTAAGTTATTACACGTAACATAATGGTTTATCTGATGGTAAGTTGATGCAGTTGCATCTGCAATTTCAGAGGTATGTAGCTAGCATTTTTCTCTTAAATGGAACTCGGCTGGCCACATTTGTCGTATGCCGCAGAAGTAATGGGCTAAAGTAACTACACAGTGGTCCGGAACAGCAGCCAACGACAACGCAGCAGGCCTAGGAGGATGGCTGGACAAACTCGACTGTAACCTTAAAAGTTGGCTACTGGCTGCACTGGATGGGGAAAAGTGGGATGAGGGAAGGGAGGCATTTGTCTTGCAGGAGGACACAGATAGATATTAATGTAGGTATTATGAAGCTGGACGAACCTTCGCTAAAACGCTTATATTTGTAGCGGCACTACGTAACAAAAAGTACTACAACAACATAATATATTCAAAAAGTGAAACAGCGTCATCTATGATTCAAATGAAGAACTAACATCTAAATTATGAATCATGCTATTTAAGTTATCCGCGATTTAAAATCTGACAACTGTCGGGCAGTAGCCCATCAGACAGAACACCCGTCTGGTCAGAGGATCCCTCCTTTTTCCATGGGATATGAAGAACTTTACACCTCTGTTCTTCAGATTCCTATAAATTCATTAGAAAAAGATAAGGGGGTAGTACTTCCCCGGAAAAATTCCTTCACAAATAGCACTCATGACAGAAAATTATTAGCATTCATGAGGATACTGTTACGCAGTTCTAGTTGTAAATATTTAGTCATCTTCTGTGTCATCTAAGTGAGGGGAATAGGAGTTTCCCGTTCCTTGATTCAACCACATTAAACTTGTTTTTTAGATCCCTAGAATTCTGTTTAGTCAATTTGGGTCAATGACGACCTGGGGTATTACCACCGAAGGAGGAAGCTTTGCAAGATTCAGCTCCATCTCTCCCACACTAAACTTAAATTAGAATAATAGTGCTTTAAAAGGTGGTGGTATTCAACTAGTAATTTAACCTGTACACCAAACTAACTCTACGCCAAATTAATGCTGGGAAACGACTTTTTTTGGGGCGAAATATCACGTTTTACGGTAGGACTCAATTTTACGCACTCAAAACATTGTGACGATGGATACACCTAATAGTAGGTGGGTCATGGAGGTATTTTGAATAAAATTATAAGGTTACAAACTTGTGAAAAAGTTCGACTCCCAATATCTCCGTAACTAGAAGGTTCCCAGGTATGGTTCAGAATAAAATAAAATGATCGCAATGACGGGGTGAACCTTCGGCCTTTCGATTTCGTTAGGCGTTTTTACACCCATTATTGGATTGCATACATATATCGGGACAAGCCAGAATCAGCAGTGGCGGAAAAATATAATTTCCACTTCCCTCCATAATTATAATAAATAATAATAAAAAATGTTTTTATTGACAAAAAGTTACACATTTTCATTTGAAACCCTGACTCCTATGCTAGGGGAGACCTGTGTTACAGCAGTCAGTGACTTCACCCGTTTTTGGTACTAGTGTTCACAACATTTTATGCATCAAAAACCAGAAGAAAAATAAAGAAAAAAAAAATTATAATCATTAAAAATAAAGCATAGAAGCTCGTATGAGGTGGTCTTGTGTGGTGGTCATATCAGCAGGAGACAGAACAAAACAAGGCCAATAGACACAAAGTGAAGTTTACAACTGGCATAACCCCAGTTGCCTAGCCCCATGGATACATATTACCTAATAGCTGCCCGGCTAATATTTCAACCACGGCTTGATAGAGCTTACTATTGCAGTTCCAAAAACGGCCATAAGCCTATGGTCATGAACCACCAACACCGGCCCAGAAGTACCGTGTGCACTGACATTCATCTTAAAAGTAACTCTCCATATTTATAGATGCCACAGCCTCTGTAATATGCCTACGCGACAAGCTCAAACAGCCTTATTTGGTGGACCACGACGCAAGTATGACGTATAAATAAATTTGTTGAACTTATAATGTTACTAGCTTTGGTTTACGGATTTGCTTGCGTGGGATTTGGGACAACAAATACGAGTGGTTCAATGGTTATGACTAAATACCACACAAATAATGTAGAGATCGTGTGTTTGGTCTCCAGTCCAGTGACTTAGTAGAAGAGGTTAACAGGACTTGTTAACTTTACAGTTGCCCAACATCATCCTACTGTGGGATGGGGAGAGATCCATGGCTTCCAGCCGTTGCGATCCTTGGTTAATGTGGATCACTGGTCATTTATTTTGTCCCGCTCGTCTCGCCATTATCGGCGATTTATACCACCAATAACCTTCTGACTGTGTCAGAGTGCCACAGTGTGACTTTCTAGGCCTGCAGCTTATCATACGGCTGGCGTGGCTAGTCCAGTTTCACATCTATTTGACGTCTTTTTAAGCTACGTTAGTCATTGAGCGTAGTGTTGTGAAAATGTTCTGTTAATAAAAACACAATTTACTATTTATGTTTTCTGTTTATTTATCTTTCCAAGTGGGTTCTAACCATTAGAAGACACCAAAACCTATTCGCGAACTGAGCTATTAAAACAAAAAACTAGACAAACATACGCCTGTGTATTTTAAATATTAGTAAAGAAACACTGCACGTGTAGATCCAAATTTGGAATACTACTCATTTTATATGTAGGATGTCCGTCATCAAATATACATAAATCTACATAAAAAAGTATAAAACCAGCCGTGGTGCATTAACCTTCAAAGTTTCAAGGTGTTTCAACCATCAGCGCGGAGTCCTGGATGCGATTCCCAGGTCGGCCTAAGGGTTAATTGAGTTTTCCTATAGAAATTTCTTTTCTCTAAAACTGCCTCGATGGTCGAGTGGTCGCAGTGGTCGATGGTCGTGGTGGTGGTGGTGGTGGCTGAGCATGAGATCGTGGGTTCGATTCCCGGGTCAGGAAAAGTGTTATTGGGTTTTTCCTTCAGGAATTTCTCAGTAGCAGCCACGGAGTCTGAATTCGTGTTTTGGCTCGCCACCTATTACATGGGACTTAAACATGACTGGCGAAATGTGGGTGTACTATTAGGTACACCTCTGCCTAACCCTTCGGGGAATTAAGGCGTGATGTTATGAATTTCTCAGTAGCAGTCTGAATTTGGGAAGTTGGTGTCCCATAGAACAATCAGAGTGAGCGAATGATGCCTTTTCTCGTATTTATTGCATAGACAATCAGTCTCCCAACACTCTTTCGGGCAGGCTTTTTTTTTATTTATAATTTTACTTCAGAACGTGAAATTCCATATAAAATTGTTATTAAAACTTAACTATGTTAGTACCCTATAACTATACACTTAAACTAAATTACTTTATATTAAAAAGGACACGGCCAGAACAACAGTGTACCTTATTCCAGTCCCACAATAGGACACTCAACCCTTTCTGCTATGGTGTTCAGAAGGTCATTGGAGCTGCCCCGCACACGTCGCATCAAGGAGGCCACTCTCTTCCGCACTATTGCTCTAAAGCAGTCGGTGTTGGCCTCCGCAAACATCCCCGATATACTACAGTATCGCGGCAACCCCAACAACATCCTAAACCCATTGTTGTAAAGGACCCGTAGGCTTAAACCCTCCGGCGAAAAAATTTGTCATTCCTCTACTATAGCTCATCAATAAGTCGTTCTAGGGCTTCCCTTACCTATGTTGTCACTGACGTTCGCCCAATACGAGTAAGTACGTTAAACTACAAAATCTTTTCAATTTTGATAACTACTTCCTCATTCAAATAAAATTATGGCTCATTTGGTTAAAGTTTTTGCGCATTAAACTTTTACCGGTCATAGATTACCGTCTGAATCTAAATATTGGACTTTGTACCGTCTTTAAAATATGCACCTACGTCGGTATCAACGTCCACTGACATAAGATTGAGGCTTTTGCTTGGCTTTGCTCTGATTTATTTTGATTTAATTTAATTTGATTTGTTTTATGTAGTTTTTAATTGATTCAATGTGATTAGTCTGATTTTATTTTATTTGGTTTTATTTGATTTTATTTAATTCTATCTTGATTTCTTATTTATGTCTTATGTGATTTTTATCAATTAATGTGTGGCAATGCCTGAAATAAATGAATTTATTTATTTATTTAGCCGACATGATTTTTTTGCGAAGGCATCTGCCGTGACTGCTCACCGGCTTATAACTGTGTATATATAGTTATAAAGTAATTATATTGTGATTGACCTAAAGACGAACTTCCTTTTAAATCTTCCGTTGACTGCGAGCGCTTTTGTTAACCATTTTCAATTTGGAATTTTTCAATATCAGCATGGTAACTGAGGTTTATGGTATTAGGCTCGGTCCTTATTACATGGACCTTAAACATAACTGGCGAAAAAGTATACTAGATCGTCTGCATACCCGTCGTATACGTCGAGGTATTGTGCATTTGTTTTTAGTAAAGCGTTCTATGACATTATTATATCAAAATTGATCTTTAGTTTTATTTTTGAGCTCTACAGAATGAATAAGAAAGGTGTGGTAATTATATTTCTTACTGGCTATTGCCATTAAATTTCCCGCGACCTCCGTTCGCGTGATATTATTATAAAAAAAATATTATTTCCCTTTTTTAATCGGATTTGATTACCAATTGCATGGAACCCTATTCTTATTCTGAAATAAAAGTAGCCTTAGTTACTCCTTATAAAATCAGCTATCTGCCAATAAAAGTCCCGTCAAAATCGGTCCAGCCGTTTCGGACATTCGCCGGAACAAACAGACAGACAGACAGACAAAAATTTAAATAAATTTGTTTTTGTTATAAGTGCCGTAAAATAACAGCTTTTTACTGAATGCATAAAGCTTTTATTTTGATATTACAAACAGACACTTCAATTTTTATTATTTGTTATATTATCTATGTTATATATACACGCTGTATAGGTAGGTAAATACAAATAAATATGATTTTCTTTATATTTCTTTCTTTCTTTGGTATAGTGTATCTTTAACACTGTGTGTCTAAGATTGTAAGTAGCCTATAGCGCGAACAACGGGTTTGTGGCCCTGGACGAGGAGGAAACGGAGCGCGTGGGAAAACCAATATTCAGAACACCAAACGACAACCCGATAGTGGTAACCGCCAAATGTACCAAGATCATGCTGGACGATAGGATCCTTGATATGGCACAGTCCATTTCAGGGATCCCGGATAACACAGCATCGCAGGAGCATTGGACGGTACCCAGTATCAGGTGGGTAAACGGAGTCCCGGGTTGCGGCAAGACAACCTGGGTGGTGAAACACTTCGATGCGGAGAAAGACGTTGTAGCCACCACGACGACCGAAGCTGCCAAAGATCTCAGAGAGAAGCTTGCGCACCGCTTAGGAGACCGAGTAAAGACAAAGGTGCGCACTATGGCCTCAATCTTAGCCAACGGGTTCAAGAAGGAAGAGAAATGCTACCGCCTAACGGTAGACGAGGCTCTTATGAACCATTTTGGGGCCATAGTTATGGCAGTGAAGTTGTCCGGAGCAAGCGAGGTTGTCCTCATCGGAGACGTAAACCAGCTACCATTTTTGGACAGAGAGAACCTTTTCGAGTTAAGGTATACCCGTCCAAACCTGGTGGCTGGTATCACCCAGGAGCTGCTTTGCACACACCGCAACCCGATGGATGTGGCGTTTGCACTGAGCGAGATATACTCCGGTATATACTCCTCCAAGTCATCGCTGTCGCGGGTACATTCACTGGGTGTCAAGGGGTACACAGGAGCGCAAATACCGAGAACTGCCCAACACACCCTGTTCCTGGTTCATACTCAAGAGGAGAAAGCTTCTCTCGTCAGCCAGGGATACGGGTCCGGCGAGGGGTCGCGCACCCTCACCATCCACGAGGCCCAGGGCCTGACCTTCGACAGCGTAATTATCGTCAACACCAAGTCCAGGAGACTCCAAATCCACGACAGCATCTCCCACGCGGTAGTGGCGGTGTCGAGACATACAGTCAGTTGCGTCTATTACACCGACGACGCCGATGACGCCACGGGCCGCTTTGCAAAGAGAGCGATGGATGCGCCTACTAAAACGGTCGTCGAGTACAACCTGAAGACGGCCATGCAGCATCGAGACGCGGTTGTTGTGGAAGCTTTGCTCAGGCTAGCGAAGTCCCTGGTCAGTCGACCCACGTAAAGGATTATCCCCATCCAAACCCCAAAACCCAACCCAAACCCGAACAACCCTAACCCAGTCTAATCAAAACACAGATTATGTAAAACTGCATGGCAGAGTGAGTCTGTCATACTCACGAAAAAGCTTTGCCGATGGTGGCGCTGCGCATCCGGTCGTTAAGTTCCCTAAAAAATGGTTGAGCTAAGCGACGCGGATGTGCAGGCCATGTCCGTGAACGGATGCTGTCGGTTGGAGCTGGTCGGCTCACATTGCCATGCAGTTATTAGTCCTGTCTTAACAATAATGTAGTGTAACCTTAGTTTAGTAACCCTAACTTGTAAGTAGTATATATAGTAAATATAAAAAAAAAAAAAACTTTTGCATGAGCATGTATATTATAAAAAAAAAAAGATGGACTCACGTAGATTCTAAGTTATTCTAATAAGTTTAATATAATGTAAGTGTCCAATGTAGGAGCACGAATGTAATATTAAGTAGTAAACCATGCAAACAAAAGAAAACAATTTCAAACAAGGGCGCGGACCACCATGTCTGCGGTAGATAAATCTTAAAAAAAAAAAAAAAAAAGATTGTAAGTATACAGCAAAACTATTTAAAACTTGATCAAGTTAAAAATACTAACTTAAAAACAGAATGAATGGTCATTAATTTTGCAACTAGTTTTTTTTTTATGTAGGCGTAGTATTTACATAGTCGTGATCTCGTCTATTCAATAGAACCAGATCCGGTCAATTTACGTTAAAGAATCCGGATTTTTATAGAGCCTGGGAATTTTGTTGTACTTGATAAATACAGAATTAATTTCTTGAGCACAATAGGGGGACTATTTTTAAGGACTTTTTCAACACATTGATTCTCTCGCTAAAGGAAACTTTAGCATTATTTAATTGAATAAAAAAAACTTCCACACTGCTGAAATACTGTGGTCCTCCCACAGGACATCCTCCATGAAAAGGATACCGACACGAAAACGGTTACCACGTATTCAATCCATCATTGATGTACTGAATACGTGGTACCCGTTTTCGCGTCGGTGTCCCTTCCACCCCGTAAACATAAACTCGGCGTGAGTTTTTCCCATGGGGGAACCTGCTACAATCCTTACATAGGGTCCATTCTCATTTCGCCATTTCTATCTGCCTCCAAAATTTTAGGGCAATCTTGCTCCAAACAGCTGTGTAGACTGCTAGAACTTCTTAATATTGTCAATGTGGACGTCTCATTTTAATCTTCCCGCCTTTGTCCTATTCTACTTTGGGTCGGCGGAACACGTTTTCTTCTTCCATTCTCCCCTGTCAGACGTCACGGTAACATTTACTCCTGTCGGGCACTACTTGCCTGGCAGTTTTCTGAACTGGGCCTATTTGGCGCAGCCGTGAGACACACAGTGTTATTATTTACTTTTTTTACTATTTCTTTTATTGTTATTTAGATTTAAGTTTTTTTTTCTGTTATTGGTTATTGCTTATTGTGTGTTTTTGTGCCATGTGCCAAATAAACATGTTTTCTTTCTTTCTCTTTCATATATGTTATTTGTTATTATAAGTCATTCATTATGAAATAAAGAGGATTTAATAATAATAATATACTTTTCTCACATCATTCAGGAAAAATAGTTACAATTCTACGAAAAAAATCTCAATTCACAAAACACATGTCACTGTGACGGCCTGACAATATTAATAATGATTTCTCAGTATAATCAGCCCAAAGTAGGGGCGACAGAAAAAACAGCTGTTTAACAAACGTTGGGACAATGAACTCGACTTTTAAAGTCATCTGATCGACCGTTTGAGAGCGTGCGGGTGCGTTGTTATGCGGCACGAGAATTTTATTAAATGATTTATGATGAATTAACCTTTACGAACGGTTTTTGATGGTTCTGACAGGAGAAGGCGATGGTTTAATGCCATATTTTGGATAAATAGGTAGTTATAGATGGAGAATATAGATGTGAAGGCTATATTTTACTTTAAATAAAAGGGATTTCAGCGACAGTAGCTATATATTTTTAGTAATAGATCACACTTTCACAAGGATAAAACTCAATTGACACTCAGTGCCATCATAAAAAACCGGCCAACCGGACTCGCGCACGAAGGGTTCCGTACCATTATCTATAAAAACGGCAAAAAAATCATGTCTGTTGTATGGGAGACTCTCTTAAATATTTTTTATTTTGTTTTTTAGTATTTGTTGTTATAGCGGCAACAGAAATACATCATCTGTGATAATTTCAACTGTCTTACTGTCACGGTTTACTGACCGGTTAAGCAGTTGTTGCGCTGCGAGAGGCCATTAAAAAAAAACGTTTTAAGTTATATAACCTTACAGCACCTACGAGACCTGAGAGGAAGCACAAATATAGGTGGAAAAAGTAATTGGAATTTTCAGTCCAAATTTGAAGGAACTAAGTTCCAGAGGAAAGTATAAAACGAAAGGTAAAAAACTTTCGTTCGAAGTAGCCATGGACTTAGCTTTAAAAAAATGAGTTTTGAAGATGAATTTTCAGTTTATAAGCCTACTCCAATATGCGAAGTCGTTCCTCTAAGTCTTCCATATGTCCGGTGCTAAGTTAGTACCTCTTTCTGGATAGGCGGAGACGCCATCTACAGGGTGTAAAAGAATAAGAGTAGACCTCTTAGATGGTGATTCACACCATCAAACTGGACAACTTTACATAAGGAACAAAGCCCAAAAATTTTTTTTTCTTTTTTGGACATCCCATAACACAGCGGCTGAAGCCTATATTTTTTTGCTTAAACGGATCACAACTTTTAAATAATCACAATTAATAAAAATATTTAGTAAATTTGAATTTAAGTTTTAAATTAATATCATTCAAAAAAAAAATTATAAATGATCATTTTCATGCATTATTATATATTTTTCTTTTAATTAGATTTTGGAAGTCGGAAGGCTGAAGCTATATCGCATATTAATTAGTACGTGGCAGATCTTTCGTCTGGGTCTAGTATACTCTATCTGATACAGTAAATTAATATAAACTACGGAACGTGATTAGTTTGAATAATTGTCGTGAGACAGTGGAGTCAGTGACTGTCAAGTCACGCCCGGGCAAGTCACCTTGATCGAGTGAACGCGGCACATCCGCAATGCTGCCACGAAATAGAGCAAACGATCCTTTTTACTTGCCTAAACTTGTTTCGTTTATGTTTAACTAGCATGCCTTAAACAGGTCATAGAGATCATCATCTGCCTAGCCTTTTCCCAACTATGTTGGGGTCGTCTTCCAGTCTAATCGGATGCAACAGAATACAAGTGTTTTACATGGAGCGACTGCCTATCTGACATCCACAATCCAGTTAGTATTGGGTAACACGATACCCCTTGGTGTTACTGGTTGTCGGACTTTCTG
Source organism: Eurois occulta (assembly GCA_950022335.1). Lineage (NCBI taxonomy): Eukaryota > Metazoa > Arthropoda > Insecta > Lepidoptera > Noctuidae > Eurois > Eurois occulta. The sequence continues at coordinate 11,540,985 of OX465502.1, forward strand.
GTAACTACCGGTAACGACTGTCAAAGATCTACAAATGACAGCCGGGACCAACGGCTTAACGTGCTTTCCTAGGCATGGAGGAAACTCGGTATGTAATGGGCGGTTTAACAGTGCTTTTACTCTTTTAGTAGGTACTTTACCTTCAACTACGGCCAAAACTTCGGCATATTTTAGCCGAAAGCTCGTTCGGTAGTTCTAGCCGAATGTGGCCGAAGTCAATGGTTCCTCCAGACATTAACAACAACACACAATGATAGCGGTCATCGAATGAAATAACAGGTGCTGCTGCTCACAAGGACAGCCATTCATAATTTATAACGAGGCCTGAACAAATTCTCACGATTTTACTTTTATCGAACTGTTGGCAAATGTCGTTACATTATTAATTAGGAAAACTTGGGTTCTTGTTACTTCGGTTAGTTTTTAGGGTTCCGTACCTCAAAAGGAAACAACGGAACCCTTAAGATCACTTTGATGTTCGTCCGTCCGTCTGTCTGTCTGTCAAGACCCTTTATCTCGGGAACGCGTGGAGCTATCGAGTTAAAATTAAAACGATATACTCAAGTCTGCAGTCCCTTGAATCTGTGAAAAAATCAAAAATCTAAGTTAACGCAAAAAATATACGGCTGTTTATGTTCCAAAAAACGCATAATTCGACACTCTCAAGGGAATCAAAATTTATAGGGTACTTTCCGTTGACCTAGACTCATGAAATTTGGCAAGAAGCATTGTCTTATAGCACAAGTAAAGGAAAAAATGTGAAAACGTAAATATATAGTTTAATAACAAAATATCTACAAGTTTATACGGAACCCTCGGTGCGCGAGTCGGACTCGCACTTGGCCGGTTTTTTTTTGTAATGCCTATAGATTTCTGTAGTTTATGTTATGCTACACCAATGGGAGGTCTCGATATTTAGACAACAAAAAAGTTTCAAGGAAAGTTCATGTCATATCAGTTACCTATCCTTTAAACCGAACCTCAGCAATGACGCTTTAAAAGTGTTATAGATAACACTTTATATACAAATTTATAACTAGTTAATAAAATAGGTATTATAAAGAGTTGACTGCTTTCGTTAGTCTAGTGGTCGCAAGAGCGACTGCTGAGCTGGAGGTCCTGGGTTCGATTTCCGGGTCGAGCAAAGTGTTATTGGGTTTTTTCTTCAGAATTTCTTAGTAGCAGCCACGGAGTCTGGATTTGTGCCCGGTTGATGGCCATAGGCTCGCCTCCTATTACGTGGGACTTAAACATAACTGGCAAGTGGGTGTACTATTAGGTACACCTCTGCCCAACCCTTCGCGGATTACAGGCGTGATGTTATTATTAAACTTTACCTCTTTAGTAAAGTTTTATGTTTGTAAATTAAGATGTAATTAATTAGGAAAATCCGAAAATTATTTATTTATTTATTTATTTATACAGATACTTAACAGGACAATATATTAACATAGATGAGCACAAAGGTACTGCTTATTTCATAAGAAAATTTCTTCCAGCAGACCTGCAAGAGGAAAGATGGATTAGAAATGTGGAATGTTATTCACTAATGGGAAGCTATGTTATCCCCGAGCGAGTGTCATAGGCTTTATTATGTAAAACATAAACGAAACCGCAGGAAAAAGCGAGTTAGACATACCGAGAAGATGTTTCAAGTAAGTATGTAAGATTGCTTAAAAGTGTTTCAACATCCGGACAAACCTATTAATGTTTTTGTGATGTTTCTCTCTGTCTTAATTAATAAATTATAAAAAGTAAGATTGTAAGTATATTTATCCGCATAAAATGGTGTACTTAAATGTTATAAAATGTTTTAGAACAGGACTCATTCCGACATAATAATAGCATGCAAATTATATGTTTAATTCATATCTCTACATGAATATCTATCTTTAATCGTTAGTATAACATCTGAGCTTTCAAAACAAAAAAAAAAACATTTTCATTTGCCTAGACTTTTCCCAATTCTGTTAGGGTCGGCTCCCAGTCTAACCGGATGCAGCTGAATACCAATATTTTACATGGAGCGACTGCCTATCTGACCTCCACAACCCAGTTGGTCCACTGGGTAATATGATATCTTTGGTTGTAAGTCTTTCGGGCCACTGACTACCCGTAACGACTGTCGAAGATCTACAAATGACAGCCGGGACCAACGGCTTTACGTGCTTTCCGAGGCACGGAGGAAACTCGGTACGTAATACTGTCACCCATCCACAGACCAACCTGGGCAAGCACGGCTTAACCTAAAGATCGACCCGAGTGGCTGTTAATATTAAACCACGACCTCCTCCTTATGGTTCAAACCATAAAAAATATGTTTCTGAATTAACAGTTATTCCCTGCTACCTGTACCTTCGGAAGGTACCTACACTATACCTGTATAAGAAGGATTGGTTTTATATTTTAATCCAGCTCATAGCCTACCTGTATGATTTCATCCAAATCCATTTGCCTATTCTTCTTCTTCCTTCGTGTCGACGACGCCGACGGTACGATTTGTTTGTATTTCTTGAGCCCAGTATGTGGTGACGTTCATCACGGCCTCTGTGGTGTTTTTTAGGTCCTAAAAAGTGCAGGTGTTGGAACACTTCGACAACTCCAGTTATTCGGACATCGTTTTACTTCATCATGTTTTTACCATAAAAACGTGATTAAATAACAAATTTTGAAAATTGATGTTTCCCGTTACCCCAATGGCTTTAACTTTAGCCAGAGGCTAAGTGTTGCCATAAAACGTGGCAACGCCGCCAGTCTCTTGGGCATATTACAAGCTGACAGCGTTGAGGAGTTTTTTGATCCCCTTTTATAGTTTGTTGTTAGTTTATTTAATAGTTTTAATTAATAATATCTATAGTAAGTTTACTCTATTTATTAAATAATTACAGAATTCGAATAAAAATATGAAGTCCCATCAGAATCACGTTTGATAATGAAACATCATAACTATTGATGTTCGGAATAAACAAATCTTCGTTTGATTGAAATCTGTTTTAATAATCATTCAGTTACAAAAATCATGTTACAGATATCTTCAATCAAGCACTGTTAACGTAATTTAACATTAAGATATAGGTTTGATACATAATTGAGGAAGATTTAATTAGATTTAGAAAAGACGTCGGCGATCTGTTAATGCCTTGTCACGCGGCACTTTCCTTGACAACCGCTCATGTCAATATGGCTGCCCGAAACGCCACGACGTTCCACCAGAGAGAATACCAACCAGCTTCTCTCTTGTCTGTGTAGTTTGCAATGTTAACCAGAGACGACGCCTTGCAACTCTTGCAAGGACCCCGTCAAAAGCATCGATACGTTCACACTTATATTAGTTTAATAGTACAATAATATGGTGTATCAACAATATGATGAAGAAATCTAAATTCTTTATGTAAGCAATTGTATTAATAACAAAACTTAAAATAATAATAAAAATATGTACAATATTAAAAGAAAAAAAGCTTTAAAGGGAGAGTATTTGGTTACAGAAGACACTACGTAGAGTGCCTTGATCCCGATGGGAAGCCGGCAGGAATCGGCTTCTTAGGTGCCTTCGGGTCTGAAAGGGCGTCCAAAAATTCGGCCACATCGCTGCCAACAGGAAAACTGCCCATAAAGGCTAGCAGCATAGCCACGTTGAATGGAAATATATAGTATAGAAGGATTGCATACACTAACCAAACAAATTATTGCATTTAAACTCTATCGCTTGCACAACCAGCCAGTATCTACATATCTAAGGTATCTACACCGATTATTAGTACGCTGATAACAATCGGTGGTACTGGGTACAGCACAGTGACAGAACGACATTATCATGCCTCGCACGACAGTCGTAGTGACAGCCAGTGAATGCGTGTGTTTACCTTGAGGCAGTACAGTTGAGTGCATTTGTATTGACTTAGTTAGTGCATTGCTATTTTATTTACAACCAATTACTAAACTAAATACTGCCGAACTGGTTCGAAAGAGTTTGTTGAATGTTTGCATTATTTCGGTATAGAAAGGCATTAGGTTTTTTTTTTTAAGATCATGTCAGTGCCTATACAAAATCATGGTTCTATGGCCCATGGAGGAAAACAATCAATCTGGGTGTTCTTAGTACCTAAAACTTAATTTGGAGGGCGTTTATGAAGCCTTTGTCACGACGCGACGACACGTAAGTCTAGTATGAGTCGCATAGTCACGTCCAGTAAGTTCTTTCAATTGGACTTTGAAACTGATTTCAGTCCACGAACTATTCAAGGGTAGCGGCACTACAAAAAAGTACTACAGCAACATAGAACAAAAAGTACTACAGCGCCATCTATGACGCAGAGGACCAACTAAACATCGAAATCCTGCATCGCGCAAGTAAAGTTATTCGCGACTTAAGACTATATAGAAGAACCCGACAATAACTGTCGGGCAGTAGCCCACCAGACATAATACCCGTCTGGTCGGAAGATCCTCCCTTTTCTATGGGGGTTGAAGAACTTTACACCCTGTTCTTCATACTCCCAAACAAGTACAAGTTTTTTATTTGTCAATCAGTTTTAATATCTTACACAGGAGTGCATCTCTCTACATCATCCATAAACCTAAAGAGAAGGAAAAGGATTTTCCTATTACCAGTCACTTGCTCACATAGAATTTCCTTACTAGAACACGCAAAGTTCACCTAGAAGTGTCAAACAAAACAAGCACACTATACCAAACTAAAACTACGAGTAAAAGCGCCAAACTAAACTAAAATGCAAGATTTCCTCCATCGGCATCGATTCGACGTTGTTCCCGTTAATTTGACAGGCATGGTATACCCATATACTTGCTGGTAATTTGACAGTTGATATTTTTGAGTTGCGGGAATTGTACCGTGAGAAAATGTTTTGTGTGTCTTAATAATTTAGTAGGGAAGATATATTAGGGAAGATACGCATAGAGAAATGGAGATTGATTTTGATTTAGGTATACTTAGTGGTGTTGTGACGATCTTCGCGGTGTGGCTGGTAGCAACTGGATGAGAGTTGCTGAGAACCGAGTTGAATGGCGTGCGATTGAGGAGGCCTATGTCCAGCAGTGGACTGCTTTAGGCTGATGATGATGATGACGATGCTTAGTTGGAGTTTTATACAGAGAAGGAGGAGAGCGTGTCCGCCAACGTTATGCCCTAGTAAAAGGGTGAGAATTTATTGACACCAAACGGCCTATGATCATGACTCGGCTGGTACTGAGAACTTTTCCCGACCTGGGAACAAAACCTAGGACCTTTTACTCAGCAGGGCAAAGTCAGTTTGACTTTGCAACTGAACACTGAACTAAACTGCTTTTGAAATGGCGTCACAGAAAATGAGTCCAGGCAATGTTGTAGTCTGGAATCATTTCCTGCGACGCAATTTACGCTCCGATTACTTAATTGAAAAAAAAAACAGTAAATAATTTGTCTGACTGTACAACAAATTCGTATTAGGTATCTAGGATTCAGGATGTGAATGAATTAAACACTAACTTATATCTTTAATTCATTTTTGGATAGTCTAGCAGACAGTTTACATGCTAATTTGGCAATACTATAATAGACTTAGATTGGCCACATGGCATGCATTGTAAGCAGTCAGTCTGGATCAATGAGGACCGTTACTTTTGATTGCCGATTAATTTGTTTCCATAAAGGTGAGTTTTGAATTTTTGATCACTCGTAGGTAGGTATATTCATTGTAAATCCCCTACACTCCCTACAGCATCCTTAACACACATTTTTCGTGATGCACGGATGGTATGTGATAATCCTAACGATACCTTAGATCTTTAATCCTCATCATCATCTGCCTAACCTTTTCCCAACTATGTTGGGGTCGGCTTACAGTCTAACCGGAAGCGACTAAATACCAGTATTTTACATGGAGCGACTGCCTATCTGACCTCCACAACCCAGTTAGTAATGGGTAATACGATACCCTTTGGTAGGACTGGTTGTCAGACTTTCGGCCCACTACCTGTAACGACTGTCAAAGTACTACAATTGACTGCCGTAGCTGCAGCTTTCAGAAGCATGGAGGAAACTCGGTATGTAATGGGTGGTCAGCCATCCACGGACCACCCAAGGCAAGCGCGACTTAACCTGAAGATCGACCTGCGTGGCTGTTATCATTTACCGACGAGCTCCTCTTACATTTTTAATCCTACCTAAACTTATTTTTGATGTTTTTGAGTATAGTGTTTGATAATACCAAGCTTGAAGGGTTTATAATTAATTAGTGTTTTTAAAATAGCAATTCAATTACGACCGTCAAAGTAATTTCCTTTTATTAGTTAGTAAACTGCCTCGATTGTCTCATTAGTGGTCGCAAGCGTGGCTGTTGAGCATCGGGCTCAGTGTTATTCAACTTTGCCATTAGAATCTTTTTAGTAGCAGCCACGGAGTTTGGATTGGTGTCCGGTTGATGAAAATAGGCTCGCCCCCTATTACATGGGACTTAAACATGACTGGCGAACTTTTGCAGCTATTAGTTAAATAGTCATTAATTTATTGTAAAGAAAACTCTTGCTGTTTTTGAATCAGAACTCTTAGTTAAATTATTATTTCAAACAGTTTTAATGTGTTCATTTATTGTAGCATAGTTATACCAAAACTATTTCCTGTAATTATTATACTGTTATCTAATAGGCTATTTAGTATTTAGCTTTTCTAACAATCGACTGAGCTCATCTCAATCCGCAGCTAGTCTAATGCCCCCTAAATCACACCTCATCTTGTACAAAATGTAAAATTTCAATAAAATCTCAGTCCAAAGCCTCGCCAGGCCACGATATATAGTCGCCGTACAACACCGTAATAACGTAAATCACGTTTACGGTCCGCGTTAATACTTAATTTGTTAATTTGCTTTTACATTGTAATGAATAGGGCCGGTAGGAGGTCTTCCCTTTTTACAAGGGATTCTTCGGAACAACAATGTCTTGGCTCTATTTTGTTCCCACGACAAGGCGGCTTCGGTGACCAGACTCTGTCTCTGATAACGTACTGAAATTCGTGTTATCCTTTCTATGGCAATCTAAATTGAATCGTCCCAGAATATAGCTACAATACAAGGTGTAAACAGATTCTTCACGAAGCTACCAACCGAGCATTATGTACATATATGTAACTAAGTAACCCTACGCAAAAATTATTGCTGGGAAACGACTTTTTTGACGTGGAAAATCACATTTTACGGCAAAACTCAACGTAACGCACTCAAAAAATTGTGCTGAATAAACATTTGCACAACAAAACACAACAAACAAAAACAAAACAACAAAACACAACAACACAAACAAACTACACATACACTACTACTACTACCACTACTTACTACTACTACTTTAAACATTTTTATTGATTAGAAAACAGGTCTTGGAGGTATTTAAAGTAAAGTAAAAAATAATAAACGAAATACAAGGATATTCACAATAATCTAACCATATTAACGACTATCATGTTAAGATTATCGCTTCTTGCGTTTTAACGTAAAATACAGAATCATTGGAATAATGACCACAGCAAATCGTAAACCTCCACTATCGATAAAAATAAAAACATCATAATCACCACGCCTTACAAACGCATTAGTGACGGCAGTAGGGGTAGCCAACCCCTCAGTTGTATAATACCTGAGTCACCTTTTACAATATAAGTAAAGGTAGAACGATGAGCTACAAGGATTGACGGCACCGTTGGCGCAGTGACTGACTGATTGGCTTCTGCGCTTAGGATTAGTTAACGATGCTTGCGAGAAACGCATCTTGGATGTTCAGACTTGCTTTTCTCGGTGAGAAAAGGTCGGTGTCTATGTCGAGACTGCCAGCCCTGGGCCGGCAGTCTCGACATAGACACCGACGCTGTCGCAAACTTTCGATCGCTTATTAATAACGGAAAAAATCGGTTGCAATAACGTTGCTTGCGAGAAATGCTAGTCTGAACATCCAAGATGGGTTTCTCGCAAGCATCGTTATTGCAACTGAATTGTTTCGTTCTTATTAAGCGATCAAAAGTTTGCGAAAGTGTCGGTATCTATGTCGAGACTACCGGCCCTGGGGGGTCTAAAATAGCCGCTATAGCAGAATTATAATATAGTAATATGAAATACGTTACAATTCGTAAAATACTCACAAAGTGACAATTCATAAAATACATGTCAACTGCGTCTGTGAACGTTTTAAGAATTTTATAGTGATTCATGTTATTATTCTGTTATGATTCGGCTAAAGCGGCCAATTTAAGCGAAACCAAACAATTTTATAGAGCTTAGTTTGTTCTAGATACTTAAGAGTCATTTTGGTTCACATAAAGGGTGTAACAAGACCCTTAACGAAGCCGAAATGTACTTGTTCTCCCCGTCATTGCGATACGTTTTTTGTTCTAGACTATACATGGTTCTAGTTATGGAGATATTGGGGGTCAACGTTCCATCTTTTTCGTACGATTAACGTAAGATTTTTACTGTAAACACCTCCACGACCCCCGTACTATTTAATCCATCAGCACAATGTTTTGAGTGCGTTACATTGAGTCCTATCGTAAAACGTGATTTTTCACCCCAAAAAAAGTCGGTTCACAGCAATAATTTTTGCGTAAAGTTACTAAGTTTGATGTACATAATGCTTGGTTGACGGCTACGACAAGTGTCTTATTACACCCTGTCTATTCATGTTCAGAACAAACCTAAAATAAAAAGAAATAGGCCAACCAGCTGAGACCGTCAATGTTCTCAGTAGGTACTTATTAGTAGGTATTAGTTTAAACACCATAAGGGCAAATTCCTATGTGATTAACACGTTCACTGCGTAACAGGCCGATATCGGCCTGCCGCGGTACTTCAGTTGGTGCGGACGAAGAAAACTATGTCCCTCTCGCTTGTGCGAAACGATTATCTCAGGTGTTTTTAAAAATTCGACAGAGACAAATATATATTTCATGTTGCGGTCAAAAATGTAGGTGTTCCCCATCAAAACATAACGGCAGGCTTTTATCGACCTACCACGCACTGACGGTGAAAAACATTCGCTGAGTTCGGCAGTGGGCCTATTTCGGCCCGCCCTCCCAACAGGCAGCAAGCGACCCGATACCGCACAGAGCGTGCGCCCCGCCAGTTAGTGTTGTGCTATCTAACTGATCTGACGTAGCGTTCGATATAATCAACGATGGCAAGCAATAAAAGAAAAATACAAATTTTGGAAAATAGAGTAATTCGCCCTGCAGTTAGTGACAGCAGTGAAGAAATATTTTCCACTAAGAAAAATAAAAATAATTTGGAAACAAAATGTGCACGGAAAACGAAGCACAAGCGGTAGGTTTTGTTTACTATCTACACATATTAGCCTTAGACTCATAATTACGTGGGGATTTTTTAAGTAATATCATCCTTTATGAAAATGATTATTCTTAAAAACTAGCTAACTCCTACAGTAAATAGTTTTTGCAATATAATTTTTGACGTGATAACGTCTTATTTGTTCAGTTTCGCGAGTTCTGTGGTAAAACTCATAAATGGTTAATAAATCACACGGAATTAAGAAAAAAAAATCATTTCAGAAAATCAAGTAAAACCTAAGGACCATGTCCTTGAGATGAGCGCTAAACGAAGAAATTGTGCAGGGTGCTACGACAGACTGCGGAAAACCTTTAATAGTACCCAAGCAAACAAAAAGTTAAGAAAATAAAAAAATATTTCAGGAAATGCAACCAACATGTTTCCAAGACCATAAGTAAATAAAAAAATATTTCAGTTCTTTTACGATAATTCTGTTTTATTTTCGATATCCCCTTATTTTTCTCTGTCCCATCACTACTAAAAATACTTTCTAGTGCGGTTCAGGTCGATATCGGCCTGCCGCTTTTCCTGCTTTATTTCTCATTTCCTGTTTGGCTGATCCCGGGGCGAATCAAACCTAAGGAAGTTGGGTTCAAGGTCATTCTAACAATATAAAAAGAAAATGTATACATTATGTTTCCACAAAGTTATAGCAATTTAATCTATCCTAGTGCTGGTGGGTCTAGAAAGACCTGCCACGCACTGGCGGAAATATCATTGGGGGCGCATTTTGGCCCGCCGCCGCACCAGATGAAGAATTCTGATTTTACTTGCCGCAGTAAACGTGTTAATCTGATCTTTGGCTACAAAAAGTCACTACATGATCCCGTAATAATTTTATTTTTTTTAGAATTTTTTTAAAAATTTATAAAATATGATGATGAAATGAATAAAGAAGATAATAATGTTACTGAAAAATAAGTTATCTGAAAGACCGATAAAGAAATGGACGACAAGGAATTTAGTAACGCATTGGATCATTGAAGAATGAATGATTGAGAATGCATCTTGGAGAGACTCTTCAATTTAAACTAGTCTTTACAAAGGACATGGACAAAAAAGTACATTCCATATACACTTACATAGTCAATATATTATATTAAGAAAAATAGAGAAGTGAATTGTTGCGTAGTTTTTAACCTCTCTGCACTCGTCAGTATTGATTACAATATAATAAGTAGTGTAAGTTGAATTCAAAGTCTCATTTGTCAACTTTAGCCAATATGGACCATAAAGAAAAATAAATAGAATAATAGACGTTCTACACCACGCATACTACTTGTAGATATGTCATGTGAAATGAACGACAACTTACCTGAAACATTTTGATTTAAACAAAACCGTTTTCATTGGTATTTCTTACATATAATTAAATTATATTTTGAAGAGTTGATACTTAAGATATATTTATTTCACACAATTATAGTAATAACTTAACCTTACCTTAAAACGGAACGCGTTTTACAATGTGTCATTGTTATGTTTATGTCAAAATGGCGGTACTGCGATTGCACAGATCCTCCGTTGCGTATGAACTGTTTGTTTTATTGCGATTATCTTCTAATATTTTTGACTCCTGCTTATCTCTACGGAAAAAAATATTTTTACTTTTTCGTGTTTCCCTTGTCAATTAGTAGTTAACTGTTGAAAATAATAAAAAAAAAAACTTTGTCTCAGTTTTCTGTCAGACTTTCTCAGTTCAGTAAATGTTAGTCAATATACGGTTAAAAATCCTTAGTTCAGGTAGAATGACCACCTGAAATAAGGATTTTGGATCTTGTTGAAATGCCTAATAATTCACAGCACTTCGCTATTTTAAAACGCCTTGAGGTTTTTTAGTAGCAAAATCATTATTCATACACTTTGCCAGCAATCTGATAGAAGGTAACGTGAAACTGTTTACGTCTAGTTATTTGTAATGAGAAGTTCTTTGAGCTTTTTATTTTTTGCAATTTAATACGGAAATATTCACGAATATGAAACACCAAAAATTATCGTTGTACACTAAATTTGATAACTATGCAAACGCCCATACAGAAATTGGCCATGTCCTTTACATCTTTTATTCATTCCATCAACTCCCACTACTTTCAATAATTCCAATATACTCTTACACCAGGCATCAATTCGCACGATATCGTCGATATCGCTTGAAAGCCAACCGCGCCGGAACTCGCCACGCTAAAGTCTAATCGTGGAAAAGCAGGTACATATCGCGGCTAAAATAGACGCGCTTCCGTTGGAGTGTGGCGTAAAGTGTAGGTGAGAGCGGTTTGGGGGACTGAGATTTTTAAAAAGTAGTAAAGCGGGAAATGGTTTGCTTTGATTTGTTGAATTACTGATAAACCTAATATATTGTGATATAGAGATCTTTCAAAATATTTTTTATTGATTTTTATGACTTTAAGTTACAGTAAATAATTAGTAGATCTTTGACAGTCGTCACAGGTAGTCAGTGGCCCGAAAATCTGACAAGTCTTACCAAGGGGTATTGTATTACCCAGTACTAATTGAGTTGTGGAGGTTAGCTAGGCAGTCGCTCCATGTAAAATACTGATATTCAGCTGCATCCGGTTAGACTAGAAGCCGACCCCAACATTACTGGGAAAAGTGATTGGAAAGCGCATTAAGAGGCAAGATTATTCATCTAAACTTAAGTAATATCTCCATTTAACATATTACAATAGTTTAATTACAAGTAGAGTCCTGAAACAATAAAAAAAACGTAAGTACAGCTATGTTGGCTTGATTTTAAATGTAACTGCTCTGAAATTACAACTACATTTACGTCAAACAATTTTAAAATGAAATGACATGAATTAATCTTTATTTTCCAGATATTGTAAATCCAAATACAACATTCAGAAACACACACTAGGATAAATAAAACACATTAACATTACACACACATACACGCGCCCCAAACGCAGCGAATTAAGTAATCGGGCGCCCGTGGTAGGATTGCCTTCTATTATGTAGGGTACTGTTCCATTTTCGAAACCACAAATTCTACATCGATTAACCGCAAAGTTTGTTCTAAATACTACTTTAGTAATCAGAAAAAAGTTAAAGTCATTCTTAGTCTTATAAGTAGTAGAACTTTTCCAACAACCACCCACACTTTCCTACAAAAACAATCAGCTAAATGCCCCACTATTCCACTGCAGTGTACTTAAACAAACACATCAAACGCCGCCGCCTCTCCCACTCGCCACCACCTCGGCTGCACCCACCAGACTAGGTGCGCCACACACTGAACGTAATTGATTAGTTCTAGGGCTCTCTTATTGTTGGCTAGCTTAGTAATAAGGGCAGAGAGGACATTTGTTTGCTGTAAAAAAAGTTTTTTTTTTGTTAGCAATACAAAAGTTGGGTAATTTTTCTTTCGTTACGTTTATGAATTATTTAATCCCCGTGAGTTTCGATATAAAACAGTAAACACGCTTTGTTATGGCGACTTGCGACTTGGGGTATGTTTTCTGGTAGCGACATTTTCTTAGTTTCTTAGTTTTCTTGTGAACGTTAACATAAACATGTCTTCCTTATAACTTTGTTTATTTATTTATGAACTACATATTATATTTACGATTTAACTAAATATTGACAGGCTAAGTAATACAGTAAAACTGATAACTTTGCGTTCCTTAGTTTTCAATACTTTGCTATTAGACAAAACTTTTTTTTACGCTCATCATTGTATTTTGCTTAAAGATTTCTCATAAAAAGGTTTCTATGATGGCTATCATAGAAACCTTTTTCCAATTCTAACCGGATAAGTCAATTCTTATTGTTACATATTTAGTTATTTTCTATTTTATTCTTTTTTTTAATGAAACGCGCTAATTTTCAACATCCACTTACCATCCACAGCCGCTCCCGCTTGTCCCTATCCCCGCTACCGCTCATCACCAACACCGCTCCCCAGCTCCACCCAGCAGTCGCGGTAAGGTGCGGCATGCATACACTGTTACTAATGGATTGCCTTTTGTGTTGTTTATCATTGTTAGCTAGGCAGGTAGGTAGGTACCTAGTGGACGTGACGTCATCGAAAAGAAAGTATCGCATCATGTTGGGTCTGAACGGTTTGAAAGAAAAATGATAGAACGAAAGAAGAAAAAACTGTTAAAAAACAATAAATAGCCAAAAACTACTTGACGATACAGAAAAATAGCAAACAAAAACAAAAAAAAAATACTTCTTTGGTTATCATTTGAAAGTTGATATTTAGAAAAATTGTAATTTAATTATTTTTCTAAACTAAATAACTTAAACTTCCCTATTTGAATCGGATTTTTTTATTATTTTTCGTCGACATTTGTAATTTGTTAAGTAGACAATTCGTACTTTTTTGTTTTGACATTAGAATTTAATTAATTTGTTTAAATTGATTAAATTAGAATACTCTTTCCTTTATTAATGTCTATACATATAAATTATTTTTTTAGATATTTCAATCCCAAAAAAAAACATTTAAAAATATAAAAAATAGTACAGGGTCCAAGCTACCGGCGGTCAGGGCTCCAGAGAGAGGAATCTCCTAACCATACGAGCTATGTCCAGAAGTACCGCTTTCTCAATCAAACCCTGGATCTCAGGTGTTTCTTACACGAGGTTCTCGTCATGCGGGAACGTTATGTCAACAATCATTGCGCGTCACTCTGATCGATCCACCACCACTATACCAGGCTTACTGGCTACAATAGTCCTGTCAGTGATGATGGATTGATCCCAGTATAATGTTTTTCGAGAACTAGGTCGGGTACATACCTATAGTACGGAACTTCCGATTCCACAAGGTTGTATTTTAGAGCAAGTTGTTGATGGATAATCCTGGCTACAAGGTTGTGTCTATGCAAATGCTCTCCAATCATTGTTATTTTTTTTTTCAAGCAAATAAATGAATCTGAATCTAAATTTAGGTTATTAAAATATATTGCCTAATGTCAGAACAGAGGCACGAGTGAGCGGTGTAACCGTGAAAACGTCAATTTTTGAATCGAAAATACCACTTCTCCAGAGCATGTTGGTTCAATTATAATTGTTGTTAGGTTTAATTTTTCTAATTTGGTATTTTATTGTAAGTATATAGATTAGTTTATTACTTTATTATTCTAAGTTCTTAACTGTCGCATTAGGGTAAACCCTGTAATGATAGTTAAAGCTGTTATAAATAAAAAAATATTTTTACATTTATTACAGCTTTAACATTAATTTTTATACATTTTAAAATATTCCTTTCAAAAAATTAAAAAAAATACATTAAAAATATTAAAAAAAATATTATCACATAGATATAGAATTATTAAAATCAAGTAAATTGTTATAAGCGAAATCAGTAATTTAAAAAAATCTTTTGTATTTACGTCAAGTTTACACCTAGGGTCACAATAAAAAGGATGATATTCTAAGGACGATATACAATATTTTCTAAACTGTATTGAGGTTGACTTCCAGTTTAGTCGGTTCTAACACGTTTAGCACTCATCGAAGCTGCGAAGTTAATGTATTAGCGGTGCGCCGCGCGGAGAGTCGGTGAGCGCCGCTAGTCCGCGCGGTCGGGCGGTGTACGTGTTTGGCATCAACGGTTTTCACACAAGCCAATGCGCCGCTCAACCGCGCGGCCGAGTGGTGTCGTATGAGAATCGCCTTGACTGGATGCAGTTGAAAACCAGTATTTAACATAGAGATACTGCCTATCTGACTACCATATCAATTTACTGGGTAAGACTTGTGCAGTCTTATCAAAGGGGATTTACTCCTATTTAGTAAGACCGGTTACCAGAGATTCGGGCTCTTGATTACACTTAACGACTGTTAAAGCTTTGACCAGCACACACAGCGTACACTGTCACTACTGGATTACGTTTTGTGTTGTTTATCATTCTTAGCTGGGTAGGTAGGTAGGTGCCTAATGACGTTACGACCAGAAGGTCGTAACGTCATTACGACCAGAAGGTCGTAACGTCATTAGAAAGAAAGAAGTCTTCAGTTCTTCAGTTTTTGATTAACGTTAAAAACAAACAATTAAACTAGTCTCGTCGAGTGTGCATACCTTTATGAGTTAATCTTCTTTTTCTCATAGAACTCATCTAGGAGACGACAGCCATTTTCTGTATAGTAAATATGTACATCATTATGGATTCTGCTTAGATCATAGACCACGCTTGTCAAAAATATATTCCATTGTCAGAGAAAAACTCACCCTTTTTATCCTTTTCAATATCAATAACAAGTCGCTTATCAACGTGAAAATAATTTGCTAAATCCTATCCACATAAACTAGATAAGACCTATTTTTATGCCCTAGATCTATTCTAGGCCATAAAGATATCCATAATCACAATATCTGAACCTATAAGTTCACACTTCGACTGTATTGAGTGACGTCAAATGTTTTTTTTTACCCAGCAATCACATGCAACCGTTGCCTAGCAATCGGATAACAAGTCTTCATAACCGTGAAATGAATATCAGTGGAAGAAAACATCTCTATCAGAAACCACGCGTTTGAAAAAAAGTCCTCAAATAAAGGATAAAAAGTTCGAAGTCATAATCGGTATTATTTTTATCGAGTTAGTATTCGATATTAGAATCGGTTTGAAAGTGAAAGCTAACTAAAGCATTTGTTCGTGACCTTCTGATGTATTGATTAAAGTTTTGCACTAAACCAGGTAAGTTTCTAGCCTTAAACGTGATTATAAGCTTATTATATAAGCTAGAATTAGTTTTAGAACGATTTGATGCCGAAATGTTTTGATTATAATACTGTAACCGCGTTTTGATTTTCTGTTTCACGAAATGATAAGAAAAACGTGGGTAAAACATTATAAAAAAATGTGTGGTTTTTTATTTTTTTATAACTGTTATTAGGTATTCTTTTATTCATTCATTCATCTTTTTTAAAATTTATTATTGTTTATTTTAAAAAGAACCTATAAAAAAAAATATTAAAAATATAAAAAGTAGTGGTCCGCTGGTATCGAGAGCAGAGTCCAAGCTACCAATGTTTAGGGCTCCAGAGACAGGACCTAACTGTTATTCTTAAACTATATTTATGACGAAACCTCATTTCGATAAATGTAAGCATGCCATAAACACACCATAAATTATAAAATTAAATCATGAAAAGGTAGGTAGTAATGCTAATGAAAAAATATTTATTACTTGTGAGGTATAAGTGGAAAATTATGTAGAGGCATTAGCCCAGCAGTAGTACAATACCTACAGATTGATTAAAAAAATAAATAATTAAAATATTAACACGCAATCCATAAGTTTTCAATGATTCAATAATACAAGCCGAACTGCCTTCGAAACCCATTGTTTTGTTTTTAAAAACAAAAGAAAGTAGTTTCGCCATTGAACTTCCCTTTCGTGCTCGGAACTTGACATGTGCTGACTTTGAAAGTCAACGCCACGCCCAATGGTGGCACGTGAACTTAAAACAGGAATATCTGAAGTTTTTTATCTGAATATCACTCTTTTAGGTGGTAATAGAAACAAAGAAGGCTTTGATACAGTTAGACTTTTATTTATGACTAGCTTCTGCCCGCGACTTCGTACGCGGATCCCGTTGCTTATGCCAGCGACAACGGGGTCGTCAAAATCAAAAATTTGAAACGTCTGATCTAGAATTCTAAGGCCCGGGCACGGAAAAACAACGGGATGAGCGAGACGATTGGAGTCGTTCCAGATCATTCATTTTTGTATGTCAACAGGAAATGCCCATCAGAGTAAATAACTTTTGCTAAGACGTCATTCCTTAATATGTTATAGCGCTGCCATGGGCTTTGGAGTTCCACAGCAGGTGTTCCAGATCTTCAAATTTATTCTCACAGCAGAAAATGCTCTTCACGTGGAACATTTTTAGCTATGGCACCATTTTTATATCTCTTCTACTGTAGCTGGTCTGTTGCGGTTCTGCATCAGGTGTTAATTTTCCAAAATAAAAGCCTTTATGTTGCCCAGGCTATACAACAAAAAACTTTTCTTCCCGTTACTCCGCAGCAGATCCCAAGGGTACACTGAATTAACTTCTGTCTCTTCATGCCGTACTCCAGCAATCCTTTCTCTCTCACTTTCTAACTGATTATGAATATTTTGTTGTGTGCGTGTTCGGGACAATGTATGATAATCTCGATCAGCAGTTAGTCGCGCATCACGTTCATCACTCGTTTCAAAAGACCTGTTAGTAGATGTGCGAATTCGCTGAGAACTCAAGCGCAATTCTCTATCCGTGAACGTCTCCGACTCGCGAGACAATGCGTGACGTTCACGATCAGCGGACAGTCGCGCATCATGTTCCTCACTTGTCTCTAGAGACCTAGCAGCAGATGCGTAGATACGATGAGAACTCAAGCGCAATCCTCTATCCGTGAACGTCTCCGACTCGCGAGACAATGCGTGACGTTCACGATCAGCGGACAGGCGCGCATCATGTTCCGCACTTGTTTCTAGAGACCTAGCAGCAGATGCGTAGATGCGCTGAGAACTCAAGCGTAATTCTCTATCCGTGAACGTCTCCGACTCGCGAGACAATGCGTGACGTTCACGATCAGCGGACAGTCGCGCATCATGTTCCTCACTTGTCTCTAGAGACCTAGCAGCAGATGCGTAGATACGATGAGAACTCAAGCGCAATTCTCTATCCGTGAACGTCTCCGACTCGCGAGACAATGCGTGACGTTCACGATCAGCGGACAGGCGCGCATCATGTTCCGCACTTGTTTCTAGAGACCTAGCAGCAGATGCGTAGATGCGCTGAGAACTCAAGCGCAATTCTCTATCCGTGAACGTCTCCGACTCGCGAGACAATGCGTGACGTTCACGATCAGCGGACAGTCGCGCATCATGTTCCTCACTTGTCTCTAGAGACCTAGCAGCAGATGCGTAGATACGCTGAGAACTCAAGCGCAATTCTCTATCCGTGAACGTCTCCGACTCGCGAGACAATGCGTGACGTTCACGATCAGCGGACAGTCGCGCATCATGTTCCGCACTTGTCTCTAGAGACCTATAAGCAGATGCGTAGATACGCTGAGAACTCAAGCGCAATTCTCTATCCGTGAACGTCTCCGACTCGCGAGACAATGCGTGACGTTCACGATCAGCGGACAGTCGCGCATCATGTTCCTTACTTGTCTCTAGAGACCTTGAAGCAGATGCGTAGATACGCTGAGAACGCAAGCGAGCTTCGCGATCCGAAGAGGTTTCTACAGAGCGAATTGCAGCCTAATGTTCTCGAACAGCATCAAGTCTATCCTGACGCTCTTCGTTAGATTCTTGGGATCTTATGATCCTCAATATTTTAGCTCCTTTGGAACGTTGGGAAAGATTTTACCTCTTTCTAGGCATGGTTATAGTTTTATTCTGAAAATACCTGATCAATTAAAATCTAAGTGAAACTGCTCCCTGCGTTACCGGGTAGGCTACCGTGTCACGAAGATAAATGGAAAAGGAAATAAATGGGAGTTTTAGCCAGTAGAGTCAAATTTTCAATGATTCATAGAATTTTCATCGAAAATCAGTTCTAAACTGTTACCGCCTTCACCGCGTGGAAGTACTCCCAGCTTATGTTATTTTATAATTATACAGTGAACTCTTAGAGTTCCACGTGTTCCAGATCTACAATCTTTATACGTCAACAGAGAGTGCTCATCAGGCTGAACAACTCTTGCTAAGACGTCATTCCTATATAGGTTCCTAGTGTAGCTGGGCTCTTGGAGTTCCATATCAGCTGTTCCAGATCTTCAAATTGTATACGACAACAGAGAGTGTTCATCAGGCTGAGCAACTCTTGCTAAGACGTCATTCCTATACTTATATGTTATAGTGTAGCTAGGCTCTTGGAGTTCCACATAAGCTGTTCCAGATCTCCAAATTTTAAACGACAACAGAGAGTACTCATCAGGCTGAACAACTCTTGCTAAGACGTCATTCCTATATATGTTATAGTGTAGCTGTGCTCTTGGAGTTCCATATCAGCTGTTCCAGATCTTCAAATTGTATACGACAACAGAGAGTGTTCATCAGGGTGAGCAACTCTTGCTAAAACGTCATTCCTATATATGTTATAGTGTAGCTGGGCTCTTGGTGTTCCACATCAGGTGTTCCAGATCTTCAAATTTATTCTCTTAGCAGAAAATGCTTATCACGTGAAACAATTTTTGCTAGGGTACCATTTTTGTATCTCTTATAGTTTAGCTGGTCTGTTGCGGTTCTGCATCAGGTGTTCAAGTTTCCAAGATAAATTATAGCCTATATGTTGCTCAGACTTTATACCTATACAAAAAAACAAAAATCATTCAAATCCGTCAAGTAGTTCCGAAGATTAGCGTGTACAAACAAACAGACAAACAGACAAACAGACAAACAGACACAATTTTTTTTTTGGTTTCGTGCTCCGTTACTGTTTCTAAACCCCCCTCAATTATAATTTTTTTAATATATTCAATGTACAGACACAGTTTTTTTACTGTTTTATTATATGTATAGATATAGATATCTGCTGTCAGCCCCAGAGCTTCAGATTTGTTGATTTTCGATTTGGACATCCAGTACGAATCGCATGTGACTAAAAGAGTGATGAATATAAACGTTGACGGATGGAGAGGGAAAGGAAGACTAAAGAAACGATGCATGGATGGAGTGTGTGAGGAATGATATGAAAGATAAAGAAGTAAATGATAGTGTGACGGTTGATAGAGGAGAATGGAAGAAAAAACCGTGTTGCGCCGACCCCAAGTAACATGGGACAAGGGCAGTAAGATGATGATGATTTGGACATCCAGTGATGTGTCATATCCCATTTTCAAACTATCATCAGATTGAGGCTTCTTGTCCTTTTCAATCGGAACGTGCAGTTGTTGGTGTTCAGCAGTGTTGTGGCCAGATGATTTCTGTGTTGTCTGAGTCTTTGTTTGTATGCCTCACAGGACTTTTCTATTTCTTCTTTGACTGTTGGAGTTCCCAAGTACTCATATATTTCTGTGTTCCGTAGCAAATCAAAATCATAAATTTTTTATTTCACATAAACCTACATGTGCACTTATAAAACGTCGACAAAAAGGTGCACGGTTCGGGTTGCTCGTTTCCTATGGAGAAGAACCGGCAAGAAACTCCATGGTTTGGTATAAACCATGGCGCATTAATCAATTTTTCGTTTTGGAAAAGTTGGAGTATTTCTATATTTGTGAGTGACTTGCTGATCTCCAGAGTTGTATGCCGTATGTTCACACTGATTTTATAATGTTTTTGTATACGAGAAGCTTATTTTCCAGACTTAGTGACGACTGTCTAGGTCTACCTATTAGCCAATACAACTCACTAAACTTTTTGTTTGCCTGATCCTGTTTGGCCTTTATGTGCTCTAGCCAAGTGAGCCTTCTGTCCAGATGCATACCCAGGTATCTGACCGTTAAATTTTGCGGCAGGGCAGCATCATCACGTGTCACAGGTGGACACTCCCCTCTCTTTAATGCAAATGTTACATGAACCGATTTTGCAGGGCTAGCTCTTATTCTCCACTTCTTCAGCCACGATCCAATTTTAACCAGATGCTCATTGTAATTTTATGGATGCTGTAGCAGGATCTTTGGCTAGAGAAAACTATAGTGTCATCTGCGTAGGTTGCAGTCATTACTTCTTCTGAAAGGGGTAAGTCAGCAGTGCAGACTATGTATAAAATTGGATCCAGCACCGAACCCTGGGGTACTCTTGCTTTTATTTGGCAGATGGAGGAGAGGCTAAGTGTTTGACTGTGATAGACAATTTAGACTTCTATGAAGTTTCCAACACGTCTATGAATTTTCCCTAGTTGTTTGATTAGAACCTGTCTTCATCATCTGTCTAGCCTTTTTCCAACTATGTTGGAGTCGGCTTCCAATCACAGATGAAGCTGAATACCAGGATTTAACATGAAGCGCATTGTAGAGGTCAAATAAAAGTAAATAAAGTAACAATTCTGTTCCTGGGTAACGCGATAACTCCCTGGTAAGACTGGTAAGCCAACCATCGGCTTAACGCAAAGTATAAACAGTCTCCCGTCTTCATCATCAGATCAGCTATATTCACACAAGTGCACATCATGTAAAAAAAACATAAATCATGTTAGAAATGGGAAAAAAAATGTTTTATTTGTAAGATAGGTGTAAAAGTCATCGTTTATCCCCATTTATTGGTGATGGCGCAGCATGTCTTGTTTTTTGGGAGAAGCCCATCCCTCTGTTCTCAAGCGCTGAGACAATGAAGCTTGACGAAGCCCCAGGGAAACTATTTAACTTTCTTAGATCCCACAGCGAAATTAATCAGAAAAGAAAAGCGGAGGAGTAGGAAAAACATAATTTCCACTTCCCTCCATATCAGCAAGGGTCAGAACAAAACCAGGCCAATAGGCACAAACGAAGGGACGTTCACAACTGGTATAAACCGAGTTATCTATCACGACGGATAAATATGCACAGCATGTCAGTCTTCTTCCATACTTCGCTATTAGTTATCCTCTCTCTAGTCAATTTATCTTTCTCACAGTTCATCCATTGTTTCTTTGGTCTTCCACAATTCTTCTTCTTAGGCTATTGACGATATGCCTGCCAGGGCTGCGGGACTGTTCGAAAGAGATACCGCAGCCCTGGAACATTAAGGGCAAAAGAAGGAACATGGATGGTTTTTAGTCAGTAAAAGTCTGACACTCCCTTCCGCTCCGCCCAGAGCGGGAGGAGTCATTTGATGAATTCCCGTCCGAAAAAAAAGCTATTGACGGTAAAAAGATCGAATTAAATATATTCGATATTTTTCGTTCAAAATTCACCTATGCGAACTCCATACTCTTATGGATGAGTGTAAAAGTGTGTTATTTGTAAACGTGCTTAGTAACTGAACAAAATTAGCTTCGTACAGTAAATCTCTGTGCCCATAATATGATAAGAATGAGTAGTTTTTGATGGTTTCCCAGAGATACATAATGACATAGTGATAAAGTATTATAATGAAACTTTGATTACACGCCCATGACTCATTTGTGACATCAGGATTATGTGGTTTAAGATAAAACTGTGTGAAGCGTGAATTGGATACATACGAGGAAGAGGTTTACATATCTACATAGATGATGGTGTCCACTGTCCTTCCTGACGGCAATTATAAACCTGAATAAGCTATACTTACTGCTGCCAAGATAAGTGGCAATGACTTTTCAGGCGTTTTGTATTTCTACAGCGCTTTTCCACTCGATTGAGAAACGTTTTTTTCAGTACCTCCATCATTTTTTACTTTTCTTACCATTTATCCTTTATAGAATGACACTGTATGGGCCCTCAAGTTCTTCCGAGTGTTAGTTTTTGTTTAAGCAAAGAAGTTTTTTTCCTAATTAATTACGTAAATAATGTGCTGTTTTGCTTTTTAAGTGTCTGTGATCCCCGAAGGGTTAGGCAGAGGTGTCCCTAATAGTAGGTACACCCACATTTCGCCAGTTATGTTTAAGTCCCATTTAATAGGGGACAAGTCTATTCCCATTAACTGAGCGCAAATCCGCTGACTCCGTTGCTGCTACTGAGAAATTCCTGATGGAAAAACCCAATGTCACTTTGCCCAACCCGGGAATCGAACCCAGGAACTCATGTTCAGCAGTCGTGCTTGCGACCACTAGACCAAAATCCGCTGACTCCGTTGCTGCTACTGAGAAATTCCTGATGGAAAAACCCAATGTCACTTTGCCCGACCCGTGAATCGAACCCAGGATCTCATGTTCAGCAGTCGTGCGACCACTAGCCCAACAAGGCAATCATGTAGTGAAATATAAATGTAAATAGACGTAGAGGGAGAAGAAGACTAAAGAAAATATGATAGGATTGAATGAAGATAAAAGAAAAGGGAGTGAGTGTTAGTGTGACAGTTGACACTAGACCAAAGATGCAGAACGAGGCAATGAAATTCAATTTAATTGTATTTATGTACCCAAATAAGTAAAATCTGTTTTGTTACTACTTTTCCTACTCCTATGATCAATGCATGCCGTGGCAGCCTTTAATTAAGGCTACACTATACAATGTAAAAATAACATGACTACTATAAAATGTATTTTTGGTGTATGCTTTGTTGGTTGTCCTTAAATAAATAAATAAATAAATAAAATTATTTATTAGTGATCAAGTACATCATACATAACAGTTTGAATGGAGATCCCCAAACTTTTAGACGGTAGTCTGTATCTTGGGGATCAGATCTTTGATGTCATGATTTAAAACCGGTTGCCATATTTTATACCGTCCTTTGGTTATAAGAACTCTCAACGATCGAGCTGTGGAAACATTCATCGATCCACGCACTGTTCATATCAAGATCAGACCATGACGTACCAGTAGCTGCATTGCCAATAACCATTACCACAAAACATGACCATATTCTTGTAACATTCAAAACGCAAAACATGTGTCCAGAAACTCAACAAAAATCAAACGCACCACATGAGAACTATTACAGGAAATGTACACCGCGAAATACTAATTTGAAACTCGTAAAATAATTATGACTTTCTGTCGAGCGATGGTTTACGATGGCCGTCCATCTAAATCTGGTTAGGGCTTAAATGATATTTTTAGGCTCCGAAAATTATATTTGGCTTTATATTGCGTAATTTCTCAAAGTTAAATACAGAGTACACTTAGAGTAGCACAGACAGCCATGGAGCGTTCCATGATCGGCATAAAAATTAGTAGATAAAGTTCCTAACGTCGCAGTCCGGAGACTTTCGAAGGTCTTCATCATTGGAAATCGCGTTATGGAACTCAAATGTAGTTGGGCAGGACACCTAGCAAGGCGCGGTGATGGCAGGTGGAGTAAAGCTGTGACCGAGTGGAGTCCAAGGAATGGAAAGGGAAGTGTTGGTCGTCCGGCGGCGAGATGGGCAGACGACATTGTTGCCATTACGGGAATATCCTGGATGACGCTGGCACAAGAGCGTGGAGCTTGGCACAAGTAAAGAGAGGCCTATTCCCAGCAGTGGGTGAAGTCGCGATGTGGTTTATCATCATGATGATGATGAAGGAATACAGACTACTGCAACTTGTCAACGGTAACATAAAACATTTTTTTTTTCAACATTGTGTAACACTAGGAATTTCTCCTGTATCGTGGGTGTGTTTTCTAACATTTAATATCACGTACAAACACGCTTATATTACAGTTCATATTTTCTCATAACGGCATAATTACTATTAGTAGGTACTCGCGCATTCTGTACTCTCGATCAGACCATGGTCCACTTCCTGGAGTGCCCGTATTGTCTACACGTCTGCACGTCTGCACATTAGAGGACCTGAAACGACCTACCAGGCCCAAGAACGACACATCAATCTAAAAACATCCAGTATAACATGGCCTCGTTTTGTATAGATTTGCCGAACAATAAGAGATCCGCTTATACTGGTTTTGTATAGCTTGATTGGTCGTCGTGGTACCAGTTAAAAAGATGATGATGAGTTATAACTTTCGAATCATTTGCTTTCAACTAAAGACACAACAGTACCGTGCAACAAAACTAAAAACTGCACTTAAATAATAAAACGAAAGTCCAGTTCACTCATTACACGACTAACTTCAGGAAATTGGACATAAAACTTTGTTTTATTTGCCGGGAACATCTTCACGCTTGATCGGGTTTACGAGTCAGACAGAAATACTAGCGGACACCAGCGCATTCGAGATGGTTTAGTTGTGTCATACATAGTACTGCAGCAGATAACATAAATATACATAGATACAATGTCTTTTGACAGGAACATAAATAACTGGAGATGCCACTTTGAATGAAAATTGGTGATTGCATCCAATCTGTCCAATGTGGTGAAACTCTTTTATGATATTTTACGGGTTCTTTAAGTAATTCAAGCTTACATAATACTATTATAAATGCGACAGTTTAGATGGATGGATGTTTGTTACTCAATCACGCCAGAACAGCTCAACGAATCTGGATGAAATTTGGTATAGAGATAGACCATAGTCTGGAATAGCACATAGGCTTTTTTTCTTAAAATTTCCACGCGAACGAAGTCGCGGGCAACAGCTAGTTAGGTACACATAAAGGGTGTAACAAGACCCTTAACGAAGCCGAAATTGCGATAGTTTTTGGTTCTAGACCATACCTGGGAACCTTTTAGTTACGGAAATATTGGGGGTCAAAGTTTATTTATTTATTTATGTACACACAAATAAAAAAAAAACCAAGTGTTCCAATTTTTTTTAAAGCTTTTTTAATGCAAGATTTTTAACGCCTCCACGACCCCCGTACTATTCAATCCATTCATCAGCACAATTTTTTGAGTGCGTTACATTGGTCTTACCGTAAAATGTCATTTTTCACACCAAACAAAAAAGTCGTTTCCTAGCAATAATTGTTGCCTAAAGTTACTTAGTTTGATGTACATAGTCTGGTTGACGGCTTTGTGAAGGGTCCTTTCACCCTGTATAGGTACTTGTAACCGATTGATGAGCTGTGTGGTCAGAAAAAACTTCATAGAACAGACGAAGTGTAGAACAAGGTCAGCAGTAAGTAGAAAACGCTGAAAGTAAGAAGACAGAGAGACGGCGAAAGAAAATCCATTTTTCGAGCTTGTGGCTAAATAATAACTGCCGCTCGGGTCGATCTTTAGTTAAGCCGCGCTTGCCTAGGTTGGTCCGTGGATGGTTGACCACCCATTACATACCGAGTTTCTTCCGTGCCTTGGAAAGCAAATTAAGCCGTTGGACACGGCTGTCATTTGTAGATTTGTTTGTTTGTGTTTTTGACAGTCGTTACAGTCTTACCTACAGGTAGTCAGTGACCCGAAAGTCGAACAACCAGTCTTACCAAGAGGTATCGTATTACTCAGTACTAACTGGGTTGTGTACGTCAGATAGGCAGTCGCTCCATATAAAATACTGGTATTCAGTCGCAGCCGGTTAGACTGGAAGCCGACCCCAACATAGTTGGGAAAAGAATGATTCGAAAGCATGTAATATTACTAGGATTCTTTTCAATCTATGAGCTGCCATTAGATACTGTGCCTGACCAATTGACCAAGCCAAGGTTATCGTTAATGGCTTACACATCAAGAGCCACCGCTATCACTTAGATAAGTTATCACTAACTAAATTAAATAGCCAGCGTGAGTAGAAAAGGTAAATCTTTACAGCTAGTTAGGTACACATAAAGGGTGTAACAAGACCCTTAACGAAGCCGAAATTGCGATAGTTTTTGGTTCTAGACCATACCTGGGAACCTTTTAGTTACGGAAATATTGGGGGTCAAAGTTTATTTATTTATTTATGTACACACAAATAAAAAAAAAACCAAGTGTTCCAATTTTTTTTAAAGCTTTTTTAATGCAAGATTTTTAACGCCTCCACGACCCCCGTACTATTCAATCCATTCATCAGCACAATTTTTTGAGTGCGTTACATTGGTCTTACCGTAAAATGTCATTTTTCACACCAAACAAAAAAGTCGTTTCCTAGCAATAATTGTTGCCTAAAGTTACTTAGTTTGATGTACATAGTCTGGTTGACGGCTTTGTGAAGGGTCCTTTCACCCTGTATAGGTACTTGTAACCGATTGATGAGCTGTGTGGTCAGAAAAAACTTCATAGAACAGACGAAGTGTAGAACAAGGTCAGCAGTAAGTAGAAAACGCTGAAAGTAAGAAGACAGAGAGACGGCGAAAGAAAATCCATTTTTCGAGCTTGTGGCTAAATAATAACTGCCGCTCGGGTCGATCTTTAGTTAAGCCGCGCTTGCCTAGGTTGGTCCGTGGATGGTTGACCACCCATTACATACCGAGTTTCTTCCGTGCCTTGGAAAGCAAATTAAGCCGTTGGACACGGCTGTCATTTGTAGATTTGTTTGTTTGTGTTTTTGACAGTCGTTACAGTCTTACCTACAGGTAGTCAGTGACCCGAAAGTCGAACAACCAGTCTTACCAAGAGGTATCGTATTACTCAGTACTAACTGGGTTGTGTACGTCAGATAGGCAGTCGCTCCATATAAAATACTGGTATTCAGTCGCAGCCGGTTAGACTGGAAGCCGACCCCAACATAGTTGGGAAAAGAATGATTCGAAAGCATGTAATATTACTAGGATTCTTTTCAATCTATGAGCTGCCATTAGATACTGTGCCTGACCAATTGACCAAGCCAAGGTTATCGTTAATGGCTTACACATCAAGAGCCACCGCTATCACTTAGATAAGTTATCACTAACTAAATTAAATAGCCAGCGTGAGTAGAAAAGGTAAATCTTTACAGCTAGTTAGGTACACATAAAGGGTGTAACAAGACCCTTAACGAAGCCGAAATTGCGATAGTTTTTGGTTCTAGACCATACCTGGGAACCTTTTAGTTACGGAAATATTGGGGGTCAAAGTTTATTTATTTATTTATGTACACACAAATAAAAAAAAAACCAAGTGTTCCAATTTTTTTTAAAGCTTTTTTAATGCAAGATTTTTAACGCCTCCACGACCCCCGTACTATTCAATCCATTCATCAGCACAATTTTTTGAGTGCGTTACATTGGTCTTACCGTAAAATGTCATTTTTCACACCAAACAAAAAAGTCGTTTCCTAGCAATAATTGTTGCCTAAAGTTACTTAGTTTGATGTACATAGTCTGGTTGACGGCTTTGTGAAGGGTCCTTTCACCCTGTATAGGTACTTGTAACCGATTGATGAGCTGTGTGGTCAGAAAAAACTTCATAGAACAGACGAAGTGTAGAACAAGGTCAGCAGTAAGTAGAAAACGCTGAAAGTAAGAAGACAGAGAGACGGCGAAAGAAAATCCATTTTTCGAGCTTGTGGCTAAATAATAACTGCCGCTCGGGTCGATCTTTAGTTAAGCCGCGCTTGCCTAGGTTGGTCCGTGGATGGTTGACCACCCATTACATACCGAGTTTCTTCCGTGCCTTGGAAAGCAAATTAAGCCGTTGGACACGGCTGTCATTTGTAGATTTGTTTGTTTGTGTTTTTGACAGTCGTTACAGTCTTACCTACAGGTAGTCAGTGACCCGAAAGTCGAACAACCAGTCTTACCAAGAGGTATCGTATTACTCAGTACTAACTGGGTTGTGTACGTCAGATAGGCAGTCGCTCCATATAAAATACTGGTATTCAGTCGCAGCCGGTTAGACTGGAAGCCGACCCCAACATAGTTGGGAAAAGAATGATTCGAAAGCATGTAATATTACTAGGATTCTTTTCAATCTATGAGCTGCCATTAGATACTGTGCCTGACCAATTGACCAAGCCAAGGTTATCGTTAATGGCTTACACATCAAGAGCCACCGCTATCACTTAGATAAGTTATCACTAACTAAATTAAATAGCCAGCGTGAGTAGAAAAGGTAAATCTTTTAATTTAATCTTTATTTATCGGATGGTTGGTCAGTATGAGTACCTACTATATTATCAACGCTGACAGTAGCTTTGATTAAAAACATATTGTACTAATAATTTAAATGGTTAACACACGGCACTGTTCATCCGCGCGGTCAAACTGGCTTGTTTGTGATCCGTTGATGCCTAAACACAACTGCAGACAGCGCAGTACGGTTCGCCGCGCCCGCCCTCGTCCGCGCGGTCGAGCGGAGTACGTTTGAAAACTGCTTTAAGTGTTTTCAGTTTCTATCAAAGATATTATTATCCATTCTATTATTGTATTTCGTCGAAAGTTAAGTTTTAATTGAGTTATGTTAGATCCATGTTTACATGTATCCATGTATACATTTAAACGAATAATAATTTTTAGAAATTTTGCATGTAACTTAGTACGGTCGAAATATGCATACATCAATTAAGGATCAAAACGCCAAATATAAGTACTACAAAATAATGTGTTTTATAAAAAATCGGCATACATTCAAACAAAATAACTACTAACAAAAAAGCAATTACTATTTTTCGACGAGATAATATATTTTTTGTTCTGGAAATCATTAAAAATCGAGTAATGTTCCAAATTCACAGTAGTACGATTGTTCGTAACAAATTTTGAAATCTTCTAATAAAAAGTAAAATATTTTTTAACTAAATCACTAATATTACTTTGAAAACTATCTTTAAATTGGTCAATTAATTTGCATCATGCCTCAGGCACATTTTCGCATTATATTTTGTATGAGAAAAATAATCTAAATATGCCCAAATAATACATAATCAGTGGATTTTAGCTAAAATATGCAAAATCCTGAAAAAAATACTAAAATATGTTTTTTTTTTCTAAAATATAATTTGGTCTCCATAAATCAGTAACCTCACAATAATTAATTTAACTTCAGTATTCGAACAAACTACACCGAATCTTGTTCGTGTGCCCCTAAACCCTATATCCATGGGGATGACCCCATTTGTATTCCATTAGAACTATGCAAATCTCCCCCTTTGAAGATGACATCACGATTTAAGTCAACATGGGGTGTATTATGAAAGATAACCTACTTGTGTATATTGCGTGGTTAATTGAAATAAAATGAAGAAATTGTCGCGAGGAAAGTTTAGAGTATGAATGTGGTTAGCTAGACTAGTTGAAAACCAAAGAAACGATGGATGGACAGTGTAAATGTTGATAATATGGCTAGACAAAGGATTAAGTCTGAAATAACGACTGATAGAGAAGTATGAAAGTCTGCGCCGGCCCCAAATAAATTTTTATAAGGGCAGGAGAATGATATCATCATCTGCCTAGCCTTTTCCTATGTTGGGGTCGGCTTCCAGTCTAACCGGATGCAGCTGAATACCAGTATTTTATATGGAGCGATTGTCTATCTGACCTCCACAACCCAAACAGTACTGGGTAATACGGTACCCCTTGGAACAACCGGTTATCAGACTTTTGGGCCTCTGACTGCCTGTAACGACTGTCAAAGATCTACAAATGACAACCAGGACCAGCGGCTTAACGTGCTTTCCGAGGTACGGAGGACACTCGGTATGTAAAGGGCGGTCACCCTTCTACGGACCAACCTAGGCAAGCGATGCTTAACCTAAAGATCGACCCTAGCGGCTGTTATTATTTAGCCACGGGCTCCTCGAGCCAGCGAGTAGAAGAATGATAATTGAAATAAATAATATTGCATTTTATCTATACATATAATAAATCTGTAGACGTGGCGTTTCTGTACATTGAAAATATTTAGAAAAAAAGTAGTAGGGGTGTTAAAGGAGCACTAACAGAACCCATTTCTACCATTTTTAGAATTTTTGTCTGTTTGTCGGTTTGTCTGTTTGTCGGTTTGTCGGTTTGTCTGTATGTTTGTGCGCGCATCACGTAAAAATCCCTCATTATATTCAAAATCGAAATATTGAAACATAACAAGCATTGTTCCGAGTAACATTTAGTGTTTATTTCATCAAAATCGACCAACAGACGCAAAAGATATTAATGTTTAAAATTTAGTTAGTAATCTCAACACGCGATTTCTATGATAATTTTAATTATTTATGTAAATAGGTTTTAGTCGAAGTGTAGTCGGAATGGCTGATAATGAATTTGGTTTTATTTTTCCTTTTGTGTTTACTCTTTGCATGGAAGTAATAAGTACTACGTACAACCCATTACGAAAAAAAATCTCTAAAAATTAAAACAAAATTAAAATTTGATAAAATCCACGACGTTGTGTGTGTGCAGCGCCGCAGTCAATTGCTCAGCCACTGCGCAAACCGTGCCGTCACATAACTGTGGTTGTGACTTCGTCGGGCATTGATGCAACTGTGCTTAAGGGTGGCCGGACTGTATATTCAATTTTCAAATTGCCGCTGAATCAATTTTCAAAGGGCCAAACCAAAAAACCGTGAAAAAGTGACCGGCCTTCAATTGTGCACTCCATGCTTTTCAGACGGTCAATTATGTGTTGGTTGTTCAGTGCCCAAAATTTGCACGTGCTTGCGGAAAATAATAAGTCATTTAATGTTGTATACAAAACGGTACTAGAATAAATAGTGCCCAACAAGGCGTGTGATAGTTCACTTTGAAAATAAAGTTGCATAATGTATAGCGCTAAAATAAACGGTTTTTAATTTTGTTTGGGACTTCTTTTTGTAGTCATCACCCACATTATCACATTTTGATCAGCCAGTCAGTTCTCACACATCACGCCATGTAATCCCCAAAGGTTTAGGCAGAAGTGTACCTAATCGTACAGCCACATTTCACCAGTTATGTTGAACTCCCATGTGATAGGGGCCGAGCCTATTTCCACCAACTGGGTACAAATCCAGATTCCGTGGCTGCTATTGCAAAATTCCTGATGGAATAACCTAATAACACTATTATTTATAGTATTTTTTTCAATTGCATACATTGTTTAATGTTAAGTGGAAGAGCGGAGTCACACAAACATCGCCTTGCTCAAAAGGTGATCTCTAAATAATGTGCGATATAGCTTTATGTAAAAAATAAAAAATAAATTTAACATAGGACCTCATGCTTAATAGTCGTACTTGCGACCACTTGAGTCACTCGACCAACGAGACAGTCTCTCACATACATACAAAATTTCCACGCGAACGAAGTCGCGGGCAACAGCTTGTTACGAATAAATTACGATAAATAGGTCAATTATTTTAGGAAGCAACCGACAAATTATTGGAAAACGTTAATAACTTGAGGTTTTTTCTATAACTTATTAATTTTGTTTATTGAATTACTGCTAAGGAATTACGGTGGGCGTCTCTTTAATTTCTTCAGATCACGAAATATTATTAACAGTATCTTAACATAATAAGTATTAAATATATTATGCTGATAGAGGAAGAAGGGAGGGAGGGACATTACGTATATTTTGGGGTCCTCTGTAATTTTATGACAGTAATTATTATTGCAAAAGCACCTGAGGTTCCGGTCGCTTCCTCTCGCGCCCGGCCCTGGTTCAAGCCATGGTCCGGGGCGAGAGGGAATGGGAAGCCGTCGCCTCCTTCTGCGAAGCAGTCATGCTAGCGAAGGAGGCAGTGGAACGTGAGAGGGAGAGAGCCTCACGTCCCAGCCGCCGCGGGAGGAGAAGCACCGGGCGTCGGGGGCCACGCCGTGATGGCTCTCGGCCACTGTTCGAAAGAGATACCGCGGCCCTGGAACATAAAGAGCCAAAGAAGGAACATGGGTGGTTTTTAGTCAGTAAGAGTCTGACACTCCCTTCCGCTCCGCCCAGAGCTTGAGGGGTCATTTGATGATTTCCCACCGTCAAAAAAAAAAAAAAAAAGGTTCCGGTCGCTTTCATTTTCAAGCAATAAAATATTACGAGATGGATGGAGAGGGAGAGGAAGGCCAAAGAAAAGATGGATGGATTGTGTGAAGACCGATATGAAAGAAAAAGAAGTAAATGATGCAGGGGAGAATGGAAAAAGAAAACGTGTTGCTCCGACCCCAAATAGAATGGGACAAGGGCAGGAAGATGATTAAGATATTACGAGTAAGTGACAAAAGTTTAATAAAAAAAAAAAAAACATGTTTCTCTGTCTGCACTTTTTAACTGTGTTATAATAATGGAAACGTAAATAGATATTGTGTTTTTCAATCCTAAATATAAATTAGAAAAACGTGTTGAGCGAAAGCTGAAGAACGACTGTTCTGGTCGTCTTCACATAGTGGTTACAGCTAACGTCTGTAGCCACTATGTGAAGTTCTGACACAGCCAGGGCCGGCAGTCTCGACATAGATACCGACACTGTCGCAAACTTTCGATTGCTTATTAAGAACGAAAAAATTCGGTTGCAATAACGATGCTTGCGAGAAACACATCTTGGATGTTCAGACTTGCATTTCTCGCAAGCATCGTTATGTACGTTGTTTTTTTCTGTTATTATTAAGCGATCGAAAGTTTGCGACATTGTCGGTATCTATGTCGAGACTGCCGGCCCTGTAGGGGTCGAGGTAGAACTCGTAAAAGACAGTGGGTCGTGCGGGACAAAACTAACAACCAGTGGTCCACATTAGCCCCGGATCGAAAGAACTAGCTGTCATGGAGAGAGGCCTTTGCAAAGCTTTGGGATAATGCAGGCTTACAGTAATGGTAACCTTTTTTATGCACTCAGATACCAGAAACCCCTGAACCATGGATGACCGCACGGTAGACCTGATCTTCGGCGGCTCTCTGAAGTTGCTGCCGCCAGTCAGCTCCAAGATCGTCAGGATCTTCACCAGTTCTACCTTCACAGGTAAGGAAACATTCGTTTTTATTTTTATTGAATATTGGGCTGGTGTCGTCAACTTCACGTTCAAAACGCGCATTTTAATCTTACTGATGCAACAGTGAAAATAATTGAGCCATGTTTGTATCAAATACGTATGTTGCACTTGGAGATTGGCACATGAAGAGAAAGGCTAAAAACCAGCAGTCGGTGAATTCAGGCTGTGCCTGTGGATCTTGATGATGATATTTGTATCATAGCATAAGCATAATCAGCCTATGATGTTCCCACTGCTGGGACACACGGCCTCCTCTCTATGAGAGGGAATGGCTATAATCCACCACGCGGGCCCAATGCGGGCTGGTAGATATCACATGTCTTCGAATTTTTTGGTTCTACAACATACTGGTTTCCCCACGATGTTTTCCTTCACCATTTTTGAGAGCAGTGGTGATGAAATAAATTACACAAAGTAATGCGCCTGCCTGGGTTCGAACCCACGACTTACTGTTCGTAAGTTGGGGCCGCCACCACTGGGCCACAACTGCTGCTTGTATCATGGTTGTACGAAATTGTGTTCCTTTACACTTCGTAAAATCTTCATTCCCTAATACTAGGTATTCATTTCCATGAATTATCTTTATTCTATGAATAGTTTTCTCAATATAAAGTTGTAATAATATGTAATATGTTTCCTGATTGGTGATATGTTGGTACCTTAATATTTCCTCTACCTAGACTAACAATGCTTTAGACGAAAATTTCAAACAAAATAACTACGCAGGAATACATTTCCATTCTAGCGTGGGTTCCCAAAATAGCTAACTCAATCCTTGCGCAAACTATTGAACAAAACTCTAGTAACATAACCAAACCCGACGTTGCTTTATATATATCTGTTCTTCGCTACAAGTTCCCAGTAACAAGTTATGGCTCCGTCGCCTGAAACTATTTCAGGTACATTTCAGAGCAACTACGGTACATCTAGCTAGAGCAACCAACGGTAAAACATGGGCCTTAAACATTAAATTAGATTAATTAAATTAAATTAAATTAGATTAAATTAAAATAGATTACATTAAATTAGATTAAAGTAGATTAAATTTAATTAAAATAAAATATAATATATTGAATTGAATTAAAATAAATTGAATTGAATTAAAAGGAATCATTAGAATAATTAAGTGTAGACGTTTATGTAAACAATTGTAATTATTTTTAACTATATCTATGACGGCTATGAAATTATTACTACTAACATAGTTATTAAGCATTTCTAACCCATATATGGACTTGGTTGTTCGAAATAAAGTATTTGAATTTGAATTAACGTTATAGGTATTTTGTAGCGCAGGGGCGGCCGCGAAATTGAAATTTTCTTTTTTTTTTGCAATTTGCCGGTCAGTGTCAAGCTATAAGTTGAACAAAATATGATTTGCGCCCGGTACAAATACGATTTTACAGAATTAAAATCATTGAAATAATCATAACAATCCTCTAAGCTTTTTTAATCCCATTGAATAACTTTTCATGAAATAGTCACTCAATGGGATTAACGTAAAGGATGGCATTGATGATTTTAATGATCATAACTCTGTAAAACCATTATTGTTACGGCCGCAAATCATATTTTAATCAACGTACATCTTGACACTGAACTGCTAATTGCAAAAAATTTAAGAAAATTTGAATTTTGCGGGCCACCCTAGTGCTTCGCTCTTAAATGTTAAGTAAAGTCCGAGCAAAAGTTGTCTTTTTTTTTTTGGTATGGGAAATCATGAAATGACTCCTCCCGCTCTGGGCCGAGCGGAAGGGAGTGTCAGATTTCTACTGACTAAAACCCATCCATGTTCCTTCCTTTGCCCTTTGTGTTCCAGGGCCGCGGTTTCTCTTTCGAACAGTCCCGCAGCCCTGGCAGGCATCGGCCCTTGCCGGCCCCTCATGTTTGCTGACATCTCTTTGAGGCGCGCGTGGAACACGAACGCGCCGTCGACACGGCCTGTCGTCATAAGACGAACGGACGGCGAGCTAGCCCATTACTCACCGTCCACAGGCCAGCAATAGTTGTCTAACCCCGTGTCTTAAATAAAGTGACCGCTCGCCCGAATACGCGATTGTCGCGTTCATAATAATAATTATGATAAACGTTTGTTCGGAAATCCGGCAAGCTACATCCTAACCCAAGCAGAAGTAGGGCAACAAAAACAGGGTCTGCTGTCTGAGTCTACTCATAATATATAGTAATCGCACGTCATTTAATTCGATACGCGTTCATCTGTTTTTTATATTTCTGTGGTGGCTAAAAACGCCCGTCTGGACTGCGAAGTCTTACTAGTAGTATTCGTATTATAAATGCGAAAGTTCGTGAGGATGGATGGATGTTTGTTACTCTTTCACGCAAAAACTACAGAACGGATTTAAATGAAATTTGGCACACAGATAGTTTATGACATGGATCAACACATAGTATGCTTTTAATCCCGGTTTGGTAGTATGAAGAACAGGGTGTAATGTTATTCAACCCCCATAGAAAAGGGAGGAACCTCCGACCAGACGGTGTTATTGTCTGGAGGGCTACTGCCCGACAGTTGTTGTCGGGTTCTTCTATATAGTCTTTAGTCGCGAATAACTTTACTTGCGCGATGCAGGATTTAGATGTATTTCGATGTTTAGTTTGTCCTCTGCGTCATAGATGGCGCTGTAGTACTTTTTGTTCTATGTTGCTGTAGTACTTTTGTAGTGCCGCTACACCGGTATTAAGATCCCGTGGGACAATTACGGAACTCCCCGCGGGCAAAACCACGGGCATAAGCTAGTAGGTACTATTATAGCGTTATGCTCAAAAGTCAGTTTAACAAATAAGACATTTACGTATCAAAAACTACACAATATTGCTCGCAAAGCTTAAAATAGACAAGATTTGATATAGCTTGGCGTTCACCTACGTGAGTAGGTGCAATTTGAAGCAACCCCCACAACCCCCGCTGTAGGGGTGCGGCGACGAATGACGCAGTGGATGAACTGCTTTCTTTGTTTAGAGTAGGTTTATTTCTGTTGTATGAAAACAAAGTGGTTTTGTGTGACTTGTCGATGTTTTGTTTTGAAATGATATTATGGTCAGGATACAAACTTAATTAATTAGTTTGGTCCAGTAATTAATCGTAACAGGAGGCACATAACTTATTTTTATGCGATTTAAACGGTCATGCATTTTGATCGCGTTGACTTACAATTTTGATTTTTCACTGCCCCAGATAGCAAACCTGAGTATTTAATATTAATTTCAGTTTGATACATACATTCTTGCGTTCCTGAGAAAAAGTGTCTTGACGGACAAACAGACAACAAAGTGTTAATAGTAAGAAGGGAACGCATTTAGTTTCAAGCGAAATGCGTTTAATTCACATGAAAGTAACAAAAAAAAAACAGTGCAAAACTTTTTACCTTATCTAATTTCAAGAGACAATTGTATTTAATTCCTCAATTTGATACAATTGTCTAGTTTTTTTAACCAGATTTTTTTTATCCTTCTTGATTAACTACATATATAAAATTATTATGAATACCTAATAATCTAAGATATCTATTATCTCAAAGAAGCGCTTTGCTACATCGTTTAAGTATTATGCGCACAGACAAGGAGTGAAATTCCCTGCCTTCGTCGGTGTTCCCAAGTTCATATGACCCCAATCTATTTAAGTCGCGAGTTAATAGGCTTCTTTTGGGTTAGCTCGTTCCATTGTTGACCTCATCTCTGTCCTCAGGACTAGATTGAGGTCAAGAGTAGGCCCATTTAATATAAAAAAAAGAAAACTCCAAAAATCCACTTAGCAAATCTAATACCTACGAAATCTACGCCATGTTTTATCGAACCAAATAGATACCTACCCTCATTTCGTGATCAAATGCAATTTTAAACACACTACTTGGTGAAGTAGAGGGGAGGGCAGGAGAAAGAGGGGGGGGGGGGGTTGGGGCAAATGAACAACTTTTAATTAACGCCATATTATCAGATAGCAGTTAGCGATCGGTTTTGAAAATTTAATTTAACTTGACCTACTTTTAACAATGTTTTTTGAACGGCTTAACACTGCAACGAGATTTTGTTGCAGTGTTTTGAACATTGGAGTTGTATGTTTTGCTATTTCGGAGAGTCACAGGAATAATGGTATGAAGAAATGTGTACCTATGGATCGTAGCAGGTGGGGTTTTGGGGTTTCTGCCTACCCCCAGGTTAAAAGGCGTGTCAGCGTGTGTTAATTTCTGTGTGAAACATAATTATGTTCTTATTATGAAAAAACATAATCCAGCTGGGACACCAGCATCCTCCCTGTGAGAGAGTGATCCGTGATCCACCACGCGGGCTCAGTGCGCGTTGGTCATTCGAATCTACCAATATTCCACCTTCAGATTTCATACCCTTTTTAAAATGTTATGCGATAAGTAGCCATTTTGGTTTTCACTTCGGAAAATAACCAATTTCCATTAAAACTTTCATCACCTTTAAACTCATTTAGGGAACTAATTTTCAAAAATCCTTTCATAAGATTTTCTTTGTTATAAAAGAACCCCTTACTAAGAGACTTTGCCGTGCTTCAATTCCGACCCGGTACCAATATCCTATTATCAATTTTATCTAGATAAGCCGCTTACATCTCCTTTATAAACTACGTGCACAACACCGGCTGTAGCACAAGTAGGCACATTACAAAGTGTACCGCATTACCCGCTAGTCCGCTTGTCACGATGCTCCAGTGCCTGCGAATACTCACTGTATGTAAGGACAGTTACCACAAATCTGCCTAATATCATAATATGCCTGTTAATAACACTAATCTTGCGCACATATTATTTTATCCAGTAACGGATCTCTTAATTTTGATATCTAAAAACTGCATCAGTTTTATGTCACTTTCTGTAGCTCAATTCTCCCTCACAAAAAAGGTATTAAATCTACCCAAAATTCTCTCCTAGTTTTCATAATTATTCTAAAGTTTTCTCAGATAATAATCTGTCTACAAAATACTTTACTGAGCTACAATTTGGACCTGCACCAATAACGTGTCGTCTAAATAACTTAAAATGGCGGCTTCAGCAGGTAGACACAATACAAAGTGTACGGCATTACCCTAGTTCGCTTGTCACAACTACGTATCAAGCGCTTTGTTGCAAATGAGGGCCTGGATTCAATTTCCGAGTCAGGCAAAGTGTTATTGTGTTTTTTTACTATGAAATTTTTAGTAGCAGCACGGATTTTGGATTTGAACACAGTTGATGCCAATAAGCTTGCCCCCTTTGACTAAACCATACCTTACTGGACTGGACTGGACTGGAGAGGTTAATAACCCTTGGGAGATTGCAGGCGTGATGATACAATTCTCATCAATGAATTTCATCCCGATAAGCCGCTTTTCTTCTATAAATAAGGTGTACAATAGCAGTTCTCAACCCTAGTCCGCCTGTAAGGATAGTAACTCAAAATACTATGTCCTTTTAAGAGTTTTTATGTGATTAATTGTGCAACTGTCCTACAATTTTTACTTGCACTATAACGAAGATCGAGTAGTCAAAAATGCAGGTGTTGGGTTGGCATAAGCAATGATTGTAGAAATGCATATGTATACAGGGCGTACGCACGTATTCAGTACATCATTCAAGCACATAGAAATTTTTCATCGGTTATTAAAAGAAAAAACAGCTGTTTCCTACAAAAGTGCAACACCTAAACGGTCAAAATGTATGGAAGAGTTGTTTTTAGGGTTCCGTACCCAAAGGGTAAAACGGGACCCTATTACTAAGACTTCGCTGTCTGTCTGTCTGTCTGTCTCCAGGCTGTATCTCATAAACCGTGATAGCTAGAAAGCCGAAATTTTCACAAATGATGTATTACTATTGCCGCTATAACGACAAATACTAAAAATTAAAAAAATTAAATATTAAGGGGGGCTCCCATACAACAGATATGATTTTTTTGCCGTTTTTATAGATAATGGTACGGAACCCTTCGTGCGCGAGTCCGACTCGCACTTGGCCGGTTTTTATTTTTAATAACCGATGAAAATTTCTAATGCTCAGAATGATGTACTGAATGAGTGCGTACGCCCTGTATACATATGCATTTCTACAATCATTGCTTATGTCAACCCAACACCTGCATTTTTGGGGGCTTGGAACGATGTAACCTTTTCGTGTCGATGTCCCTTCCACCCTGTATTTGTGACTGGACAGCCTCGTTGGGCTAGTGATCGCAAGCGCAACTGCTTAGCACGATATCCTGGATTCTATTCCCAAGTCGAGCAAAGTATTATTGAGTTTTCCTTCAGAAATTTCTCAGTAGCAGCCACGGAGTCTGTATTTGTGCCCGGTTCATGTTAATAGGCTCACCCCCTATTACATAGGACTTTAATATATCTGGCGAAACGTGGGTGTTACTATATTAGGTACACCTCTGCCTAACCCTTCGGGCATTATAGGCCTGATGTTATGTTTATGTTATGACTGTAAAAATATGAAAAACCACTAAACCAAATACAGGAACACTACCAACAGCCACTACACTAGGACTGCGTCAAATAACCTATCACCAATTTCATCTAGCTAAGCCGCTGAGCAGAACAAATGCTCCTCTTGTATAAAGTATGTACATGCAACGCAGCTAGCACAATACGAAGTGTACCGCATTACCCCAGTCGGCTTGTCACCGACACTCCACTGCCGTGCGAATACTCAAAAGTTCCACGAGCTAGTCGTACTGTGTCAATTGTAAATTGATTTAGATTTTTTTACTTGCAGAATGCGTTAGAAATTACCTACACAAGTTAGCTAAATAAATTGCAGTGGAAGGTGTACAAAGATCGGTTTCGCCTGGCCAAAATCCGTAGTAATCCCGCCATCTTGGTTTCTTATGGTCCCGTACCCGAAGGTTACTCAACGGGACCCTGTTACTAAGGCTTCGCTGTGCGTCCGTCCGTCCGTTTGTCTGTCAGCAGACTGTATCTCATGATCCGTTATAGGTTTAAATTTTCACATAATGTGTATTTCTGTTGCCGCTTTAACAAAAATAATAAATTAAAAATTAAAGATCCTGCTTTTAATTTTTACCTGCCCTTACTACGATGGTACGGAACCTTACATGCGCGAG
This sequence comes from Eurois occulta, assembly GCA_950022335.1. Taxonomy (NCBI): domain Eukaryota; kingdom Metazoa; phylum Arthropoda; class Insecta; order Lepidoptera; family Noctuidae; genus Eurois; species Eurois occulta. The sequence goes on from OX465502.1 coordinate 11,581,608, forward strand.
TCCGACTCGCATTTGGGCATTTTTTATTCAAAACACAATCACAAATCTTAAACTTGCTTCTTTGTCGTTGTCGTTCGAGCATCAAATATCCTTGTAGCATTGAATTGTCTTACAAAGTCAACTGTTCTAGTAAAATAAAAATAAACCGGCAAAGTGCGAGTTCGACTCGCGCATGTACGGTTCCGTACCATCTTAGTAGAAGAGCCCCTTTTAAGTTTTAAATATATTTTTATTATTTTTTGTTATAGCGGCAACAGAAATACATATTCTGTGAAAATTTCAACTGTCTGTCTATCACGACAGGCAGACTTACAGCGGAGTCTTAGTAATAGGGTACCGTTTTATCCTTTGGATACATAACCCTAAAAAACGTTCTACAATTTTTATTTTTTTAAGCTTCTATAAACCTTCGAAGTTTTCACAAAAGTGTGTTGTTAACAAAGTTTTTTATTGAAATCAGTAACCATTTTCGTATTTTATGTCTTTGCTTCGCCTTTCAACCATGAATTCTATCCTCGTAATCATTAAATAAAGTAGTGACTGTATTAAAAATGCGCGTAGCTATATTAAAAACCGGCCGTAGGGTTCCGTAGTTGCCTATGAAAATATGCGGACACTTCTTACGGTCCGATTTGCCTTCGTACGACGTTTTTTATTCTAATAATAAAAAAACAAACTTACATTTGCAGTTGAAAAACCGGTGCTCACATACATTATGTTTAGGAAAATATGTTATCCAAGTACATTATATAAATTGGTCGACGATTGTTCTTTAACTTGTAAAGCCTACTTAACTGTGATAGTTTTCCTTTTAATTACGTTATTTAAACTACCACCGTGAACACTTGAGTCTTACAAAAATTGGCACTTTAAAGCTTAATATTTCGCAAACAAACCCCTTAATCGATTATTTTTAAAATATACTCGCAATGATTTTTAAATGCCTATCCAACGATATCCCACATTATGGGGTACACGACAAAAAAAAATCTCCACTTTACGTGTAGGTCCAGTACCTACACGTAATACCCTAAAAAAAATACAAAAATACTTTTCGAGATTTTATTTTACCACTTTGTCAGCGTAACTAATATGAATATTAATGCCAAATTACAGCTTTCTAGTACTAAGAGTCTTTGAGCTAAGCTACGGACAGACAGACGGACGTAAGGGTTCCTTGTTGAGTACGGAACCCTAAATGAACCTAATCCCGTATTATCTTAATATTGTTTTATTGAAACCTGCATATCACACTTCTAAATAAGATTTTGCCAGTCACAATCAAAATATTGATGATACTGATAATTTTTAAGATCTCAACATTACCAAATTCCACCCATCATCTCCAGTTCCTAGAACAATTTAAAAATATATAAATTCCGGCACAGTACTACCTCATCGTTTGCGAGGAACCGACCTAATTCCGTAACGGGCTACGTCAACTAGCTGCATAGCACACTACTGCAGAACGACGCGTTCATAATTACCAGCCGACGATTTAAAGCCTTACGATTTATCGTATGGCCCTTGATGCAATTTGTTTCCTCGTCGCCCGCGATGACTGATGGCATGTTCTTTTCTTTTATTTGTTTTATTGACAGTCGTTGGCCCATCTCCCGTGACGCTTGAACAAGAGGAGTGCATCCAAAATTTTCACGTTTGTGTTTCGTTGAAAATGTAATTTCAATAGCAGTTCTCGCGCGTAATGAAAATCACATCGGACGATTTAAATCTTTGTTAATACCAGTGTTACTACGACTCGTAGTGAGGCTTAAAGTTTAGTCATGTCTTGTGGTCCTTGAATCTGTTTTTAAGACCCGTACTAAAACTGATATAATAGAGTAAATGACAAAGTGCTGAAGTAACAAAAGATGTCAGTAAACAATGATGGGGACTTTTCTATATTAGATTAGGTTTTAACCCCTATCTTTTTAATCACTTTTGAGAATATGAGTCGTATACATTCCGAATATTATCGAGAACCGCGAATATTCGGTGAATTGACACTAACCTATCGCTAGCTCGTTACATCCGCAGTTTTATCCAAGTCGATTGAGATTTTCCCCGAAATATTTATCGTACTGTAAAACGCTCTGATTATTTCGTTATTTTGATTCGGAGAATATCAGCATTATATCATCAGCCTGTAATATTATTGCGTAGCGAATGAGCTTTACTCACCGCGGCACTCGTATTCTGCTTACCCAGACTTAGTAGTCATGACAACAGTTAAAAACGACCACCAAATTGTATATTTAGAATTTTTTAGCCGCTGTTGGCAGATCTTCGAATAAGGTACCTCCTCGGTATGCGTACGTTGCCTCCTATACGAGCCACCCTTATCAAATCCATGGTTGCATTCAGCTAAAATCAATGCTAAAGTGTTATATATTATGTCACTAGACCAACGAATGATACTTTTTGAAAAGCGACGATTTAATAGGTAATGATTTTCTGTCCTATTTAACCACATACTATAATTTATTCCTACCATGCCTTTTCGTATATTTCAGATACCACAATGGAAAGGAACACATTGATGGCGAAATGTTACCCCCGTATCAAGGACTATTGTCGAGAGAAACATGGCTTGGAGTTTCAGGTAAGGACCCGTTTTGTTATTATTTTACACGGGTATGGAAGAGACTGAGAAAGATGCAATAATTTGAATGCAGCCATAAAGACGGCAAATCGTAGAAGGTAGTGGTGTTGCAATTGTCAATAAATGCAGTCGACAAAAAAATACGTCTTGTCGCTATGTTAATGACTGCCATTAACATCATCAACCGCCTAGCCTTTTCCCAACTATGTTGGGGTCGGCTTTCGGTCGCTGGGCCATTTGGTTTCCTTTTTATTAGGGTTCCACACCCAAAAGGTAAAACGGGACCCTATCACTAAGACTCCGCTGTCTGTCTCTCCGTCTGCCACCAGGCTGTATCTCATGAACCGTAATAGTTATACAGTTGAAATTTTCACAGATGATGTATTTTTGTTGCCGCTATAACAACAAATACTGAAAACAGAATAAAACAATATTTAAGTGGGGCTCCCATCTAACAGACATGATTTTTTTGCCATTTTTATCGATAATACGGAACCCTTCGTGCGCGAGCCCGACTCGCACTTGGCCGGTTTTTTTTATTTAAAATTTTTGGTTTGTCAACTGTAAACCTATTCCTTTCACTACTCTCGATGCTGTATAACTTCTCGCCATTTTTTGATGAGAATTCATTAATACTTTTCCGAGAAACGATTTTTAGTTGTTATTTTATCCAGCCGGAGTTTACTTTACTTCACAAGAACTACATAAGTCTACTTCCTGTTAAATTGAACTAATAACAAGAAATACAGAGATTTTCCACGAATATCCACATATCAAACGCTTATTTTCTTAAGATTCTATAAAAATGATGTCTTCCGTCGGATCGTAGTCCAAGTCTGTATGTTGGATTAAGGGTAAGATTTAAAACATTAAAACTCCAAGAAATCGTCAGTGTTCCCAAGTTCATATAACCCCAATCTTTTTAAGTCGCGAGTTAATAGGCTTCTTCTGGGTAAGCTCGTTCCATCGTCGACCTCATCTCTGTCCTCAGGACTAGATTGAGGTCAAGAGTAGACCCATTTAATATAAAAAAAAAAAAAAAAAAAAAATACTTTTATAACTTTTTATAAGAACTCTCTGGTTCGAAAAACTCCATTTTAATTTAGTTCTACATTCATTTTTTATGAACTTGCGGTACGTTTGTTAAACATATTTAAATACTAGCTACCACCCGCGACTTTGGTCCAGTAAATTATGTTTTTACACAATATCTTGATAAATTATAGCCTATGTGTTATTCTGATGTTTAAGCAATATTACTGTAAAGTTTCATCAAAATCCGTGCTGTAATTTTTGCGTGAAAGGAAACAAATATCCGGCAATCCAGCCATCTTCACAAACTTTCTCATTTACAATCTAAAGTACTCCTATCGTTAACCTATCTGAATCCTTTATTAGGAGAGAGACATTATTAATGTTAATGTTAATTTTAATTTTGATTGTAATTTATTTTATTTTCTTTTGTTTATTTCTTTTTTGGTTTTATGTTAATTTATTTTATTTTAATACTGATTTTTAATTGCACTGTATGGGTCATGTTATCTGAATGAATTTTAAATTTTATCTTATTTTGATTCTGATTTTAATGTTAATTTTGATGGTAATTTATTTTTAATTTTTTTGTTTATTTATTTTTTTGGTTTTATGTTAATTTATTTTATTTTAATTGCACTGTATGGATCATGTTATCTGAATTCAATGAATTTTTATTTTTTTATTTTTTATTATTACTATTAGATGAAAAAGTCCTTAATTTAAACCGCTTTTCATAAAAGGCAATTGTATCGTGCAAGAAGCTGCTCATAATAATCTGGATCTATTCAAAGTTCGAATGAATCGGTGTCTTCCAGGCAAGCGTACTCCATCCTGAGCCACATCATCGCTTCACATCAAGCGAGTTGCGGCCAAACGCAAGCCTATTTAGTATAAAAAAGCATAAATAAAACATAACAGCAACCCTGTAATCCCCGAAGGGTGTACCTAATAGTACACCCACATTTCACCAGTTATTTATAAGTCCCATGTAATAGGGGGCGAGTCTATTGTCATCAACCAGGCGCAATTTCAGACTCCGTGGATGCTACTGCGAAATTCCTGATGGAGAAACCCAATAATACTTGGCTCGACCTGGGACCTCATGCTCATCAGTCAAGCTTGCGATAATAGACCAACGAGGCAGTCTGGAAATAAAGAAGCACTGGAATATACAGGGTGGGAAAAAAAAAAAGGATCAAACGAAACAGGGCGATAGTTGGGGTTATCAGGGTAATTTTTGATAGAACATTTTTTTTACAGTAATAATAATAATATCTTGGGACAACCAACACACCGCCATCTGATCCCAAACTAGGCAGAGCCTGTACTATGGCAACCAGACAACTGATAAACATACTTATATATTTCTAAATACATACTTATTATAGATAAATTACACACCAGTAATGTTCTAAAGTGACAAATAATTTTGCTATTTTATACTGGTATTTTTTCTATTTTTGCAAGTTGAAAAAAATAGAAAAAATACCAATACTCATAAATTATAGTACCCTTTGTTATAAAAGCACTTTTGTAGTGATGATACATTTTCTAGAAGCAACTAAACACCATTTATTTTACTTTAATTCCTATTTATTAAAAATCTTGGTATTTTCTTTAAAAAAACTCTCAAATAGTCATAACTTTTAAGGAGATCAAGTTAGGGCTCTGCCACAAAAATATTTTTTACTGCAAATAATGCCAACTATTGCCCTGTTTCGTTTGATCCACGATTTTTTCCCCACCCTGTATAGGTCTCTTTCGTGTTGGGCCTAAGTTAATGAGGATCATTCTTTTCTACACAAGTAACTAAACTAAACACACGGGCAAAGTCGCAGAAATAACTAATTATTTATAAACAAGACCTCGTTCCTCAATTTATCATTCAAAGTTACACCACATAAGCACAGAGAAGTTCCCTGAAAACTAAAACCTGTGTGTAAAACTCCCAAAATACTACCCAAAGTTGCAAGTTTTAATACAACATAATATTTCTGAATGTTATTACTATTGATATAGGTCGAGTCCGTTTTTTATGTAAATATAAGGCATTGGGGTGGATCCCAAGGTATCGGGAGGAAGGTCAAGCCGACTTGTACAAATTGAAAGGGCAAAAGGTATGTTTTCCTTATTTTTCATACGGTTTTTTTTCTGTTGAGAAAATTTGGATGATGTATTTTAAAGGTATATTTTGTAATAGTAAAAATGTTGTGCTTATGTGCTGTGTGTGTGTGTGATGGCAAGGGCTGGGGTGCTGTGGTGTGAAGTCCTGGGTTCGATTCCCGGGTCGGGCAAAGTATAATTAGGGTTGTTCGGAGTCTCTTTTTAAGTCCATTTAATGGCAATACGCTCGCCCCCTATTGCATGAGGCTTATACATACATATGTAGGTGCACTATAGGTTCACCTCTACTTACCACTTCAGACCAATACAAGCGTGATGTCATGAGTAACAGTAAAAAAGTAAGTGAGCCTGTTCAGAGACTCGTAAGACTAGCCCTTTCTTTTAGATATTAACATAATTATTGTTTGTAGAGCAAAACATATCCAGCTATAGAAATATCAAGACGACGGACAAGCGACCATCCCCTTCAGTTTCCATGTGATAGATGTGCCAGGGTAGCCCGCGAAATCTCAAAGTTTCTTACGTTTTTTTCAATTTGCTGATCAGTATAAAATGTGTATTACAGAATCGTAGTCAATGGGATTCAATCAACTTGGAGGATTGTATTGATGATTTTAATAATTATAACTCAGAAAAGCCATATTGATTATTACAGTCGCAAATCCTATTATTTTAATCAAAATACAACCTGACACTGACCTACAAATTGTTTATAACGTTAGAAAAATTCAATTTCGCGGGCAGCTATCCTGGCGCTTCCACGATAATATTGCGCAGTATATACCTACTTATTAGCTAGAGTAGGTACCACCAGTAACACAGATCGAAACCTCTACGTCTATAGTGTACGATGCGAAGTCAATGTCATCGGTGTCTCGACTACGGGATCCTAGGGGAAATCAGTTTTGCGAAGTATATTGTCATAGCACAAGTGGATTCTGTTGTTTACCTTGTTTCATAATGTATTTATTTATTTAGTCTTGAAAGACTGGTTTCTGAGAATTTATTTAGATAGACTTATCTATACAAATAAATAAAATTCGCATAGCTGAATTTTGGGCTAAATATATTTAACGAAAATTTGCCATCGACACGTTAAGAAAACGAATAAAATTGAAGTGTTTGTTTGTATTTTTAAAATAAAAACTTTTTACTGAATGCATATTAAGTAAATGCAGTACGTATAGCAAAAAAAAAAATGTCTCTCTCTATTGGTTCCAGCTCATTACCGAAACGGCTGTACCGATTTTGACGGCATCATGAACATCATCTATCTGCCATTAAAAGTGCAAAATTAAGTGCAAGTGTGTGGTGAAAGTGTACTGTAGTGTAAGTGCTAGTTACGCCTTAGTAAGGCTTTATTTCAGAAAAAATATTAGGGTTACTGGCGGATAGCAGATGTTTTAAGAAGGAACCCTAATCTTTTTCTAAAATAAAAGTTGCGTTCTTCTATTTTTGAAAAAGGATTCGGGTTCCGTGCGAAAAAATTAAAACTGGAATTTTTAACAAAATTCGATTTGAATAATGAAGTAAATTAATATTTTTAACATAGGTACTTCCACGCGGACGAAGATCGAGAGCAACAGCTAGTCGGTAATAATGATGGCGGAAATGCAAAAAATTAAGGTATTGGATAACCTACTTAAATAATATGTCAATACCGTTGAAAATCGTTGTTGTAAAACAAAACACGCTTGAAAGCTATATCCAATTGTGTGGGTCTTCAGGGTTCTGAACTCATCGCGTTCATGGTCTAAAAAACAATCATGCTAATTAAAAATATGGAAACAATGTTACACGAAACTCTGAAAGAAAGAGATTGCGTAGAAATAAATTAAAACAAAAGATTTCAAATCAATTCGGGGGTTTTAAAAAAACCGGGCAAGTGCGAGTCGGACTCGTGCACGAAGGGTTCCGTACCATTATCTATAAAAACGGCAAAAAAATCATATCTGTTGTATGGGAGCCCCCCTTAATATATATTTTTTTTAATTTTTAGTATTTGTTGTTATAGCGGCAATAGTAATACATCATTTGTGAAAGTTTCAGCTTTCTAGCTATCACGGTTTATGAGATACAGCCTGGAGATAGACAGACAGACAGACAGACAGCGGAGTCTTATTATTAGGGTGCTGTTTTACCCTTTGGGTACGGAACCCTAAAAAAAAAGGTTTTATTAAAATGAAAAGAAAAACAGGTTTATCTATCACCATTGAACGCGTATAGAAAGTTTCGTGTCCGTGCCATTAACCGCTGAGGAGTTTTCTCGTGTGGAGACGATCCTAGCTCCAAAATCAAGTCATGTCTATCATAAAAATGTATTGTCACCAGAATCAAAGGTGTGTGCGAAATTTCAGCTCGATCGGTTGGGTGGAACTGGTTTAAAATTGAGTTACAAGATTTGAAAACAAACTAAGTAACGAGGCAAGTTAAATAAAAGCTTATAAAAATAAAAATAAAGGTTCAAATACAATAAAATCCCACTCGACAATATATTGGATAAATTAACCAAAATCGTGATGATGATAACAACCTAGCTACACCTACCTTTACCTGAACTGTAATTAAACAATCATATTAATAAATTAACACTCCATAAATCAGATTCACGTAATACCGGTAAAATATTCAGAATTGGTTTTAATCGATTAAAAAATCGGCAGCCAATAAATCGAGTGGAGTATCGATTTTGGCAATAATCGAGTCGGTCTCCGCCGTTCGTATCATACATTATTCATAGTTTTCATGTATATTTAATGCAGTTTCAGGGTTTTCCCAGCTGAGGTGCGAAACGACTTACGTGGTTATATTTTTGACGTGGTACTACTTTTAATAATATTTTGATAAAGACGGTAGCTTTTATTTTAAACTAGCTATAAATATAACTCCCTTTTTTTAATCGGATTTGATTACCAAAAATTTCAAGGGTTTTATTTTTTTTGCACGGAACCCTGATTATTGTTCGTAAAATAGAAGTAGCCCAAGTTACTCTATATTACATCAGCTATCGGCCAGTGAAAGTCCCGTCAAAATCGGTCCTACCGTAACCGGCTAATCTCTGGAACGGCTGTTCCAGAGATTAGCCGGAACAAACAGACAGACAGTTTTTTTTTGTAAAAAGTGTTATTTTGGTATATGTACCGTATATACATTCATATGCATGTAGTAAAACGCGGTTATTTTAATATTACAAACAGACACTTCAATTTTATTTATTTGTATAGATGACAATCACTAAATAATCATTTTGATTTTTGATTGTATGGTTACAGACAATAGCTCGTGGAGCTTGTGTCTATGTAATAACAGCCGCACAGGTCGAACAAAGGTTAAGCTACGCTTGCCGGGACCGGTGTGTGGATGGGTGACCATCTATCACATATTGAGCTCCTCTGTGCGGTCTGTGCCTGGGAAACCAAAGATGCAGCAGCAGCGGAAGCAGTTGATCTTGGCTGTCATTTGTACATCTTTGACAGTCGTTTCAAGTAGTTAGAACCAGTAGGTCTGACGTCTGACAACGGGAATCGTATTATCGTATAACAATAGTAACTTAACTGGGTTTTGAAGGTCAGATAGTAGTCTCTCTTCTATAAAACCGATAAATATTTTAAGTATTATAATACTTTAACTACGGTTGCCGGTTCTGTTTTTAACGTTCTCAGAAAGTGTAATCTTTATTTTGCCACTAACTACTTTATCTCTTTGTTAATAGTAATTTTAAAACCACGATGTCCAAAGAAACTTATGCAAATTCCCTAGTTGGTCTAGTGGTCGCAAGGTCTACCGCCACGATTGGAGTCCTGAGTTTGATCTCTAGGTCAAACAATGTTATTAGAGGTTTTTCCATTACGAATTTCTCAGTAGCATTCCATCATCATCATCTGCCTAGCGTTTTCCAAACTATGTGGGGGTCGGCTTTGAGTCTAACCGGACATATGGAGCGACTGCCTATCTGACCTTCACAACTAATACGATACCCTTGGTAAGACTGGTTGTCAGACTTTCAAGCCACTGACACCTGTAACGACTGTCAAAGATCTACAAATGACAGCCGGTTGGTCCTGGCTATCATTTGAAGATCTTTGACAACTTAACGTGCTTTTCGAGGCATGGAGGAACCTCGGTATGTAACGGGCGGTCACCTATACACGGACCAACCTAGGCAAGCGCGGCTTAACCTAAAGATCGACCCGAGCGGCTGTTATTATTTAACCACGATCTCTTCTCAGTAGCATTCCAATCATTATTATTTAAAAGGTCAATTAATAACAACAGCCCAAATGTTACATAACTTACACTGTAAGTACTGTAACTCACGGAATATCTTCTCTGAGCTCCCGATATTTCGATGCTGTTGCAAGCGCCATAATCGCGGGATGCACTTCATCACGAAAGATATTCCATAAGTGACAGTGTAATTTTTTGTGGTGCTGTTCTACAAACGATTGGGCACTTAATATCGTGTTCTGCGTGTCCTGTTGTTTGTTCGCTACAGGAACTGATGGACGCTACTGAAAGCGCCAAATTATTAGCTCAGTTCTGGGCTGATACAATTTAGATTGCCATCGATACGCTAAGAAGAAGAAGTGTAATTTTAGTAATTATAAAAGTGTAAGCTTAAAACAGTGTCTGACGATGAATGTATAAGTATTTTAATTATTATTTCAATCACTCCTTATAGTAAATATGTTTCCTTTAATCTGTGTTTTGTCTGTGCAATAGCTTGGATTTATCCGATATATTGTACATGTTTTAATAAATGTAACGTTTGCTTAACTGCTCTGCCTACGTCGGAAAAACAGGAGTTATGTAATACCTACTTTAAAATGTATACATTTTCATCGCACCAGTAGTTTTGCGTCAAGCTCAGCTACTGACACAAAGAACCACTTTCTATCGATCGTCTGATGAAGCCGATACATACTGTTCACTTCAAGGCCGCCTTAGTGTTCTCTGCAGCCATTATTTTGTATTGTAAAGTTTTTAACTTGTATTCGAAGTGTTTCAGCTTTTTCTGTTTTTTTTTTGTTTTGTTTTAGTTGTCTTCTGCATGGTTGTTTCACTGAAGGAATATAACCATAATATGACAGTTTGGTACTTAGCTTTTTTTTTAAAAAAATCGAAACGCTTGTTTGACGCTTGCCGTGATCCAAAGGCTTGCTTTTACCTTGGCCAGAGGCTAAGTATTGCCATACAACGTAGCAACGTCGTCAGTCTCTTGGGCACATTACCAGCTGACAGCGTTGAGGAGGAGTTTTTTGATGCCATTTTATAGTTTGCTGTCAGCATATTCATTTTAGTTTATGTAATAATTAATCAAATCAAGTATCTTGACTTGGCTCGTGAGGTTATCGACATGTGGGATGTGGACTCAGCGACCATTGTGCCGATAGTCGCGTCAGCCCATGGCTTAATTGCCAAGAGCCTCGACCAATATCTGAGGAGGCTCTCGTTAGGCAGCTGGCTTGATTCAGAAAGCGGTACAGAGCTATACAGGTCGTCTAGCGCCATCTCTTTCCCACACTGAAATGACTCCTGCTTTAAGAAGTTATGGTAGGCCAGCTGAACGGCCCTTTTATCTTAGCAATGTAGCCGCAAGTTGAAGCCTTAGCAAAAATTACAATACATAGTTACAAGTTCGAAGTCTCCAGCTCGTAACAAACGGGATGCTTTAGATCGAACTGAACTGAATTTTTTGCAGGTCAAAATTACATAAGGATAGTCCCCAAAACTTTTACAACTTCAAAACATAAACACTTAATTAGTATAACATCAGGCCTGTAATCCCAGAACGATTCGGCAGAGGTGTACGTATTAGTACATCCACATTTTGCCACTTTATCTTCTGTCTTTCTCGTGTGGTTAGTGGCTAACCTGATGTCAGTTTTTATGCCACCCTCTGGCCTCTGATTTGGCTCTACATACCGTCGAGAAACATCTCCCAGGCATGCTGGTTTGGTTTCATCACGATGTTTTCCTTCACCGAAGCTGTGTTAATAATACAATACGCACATGAATCCAAAAAACCAGAGGTTCTTGGGTTCGAACTCGAGTCATATGACAACCACTGCTATCATTGCTAATGTATTTAGTGATTACTCAGAACTGCCTACCAATTATTACAATCAACTTCCCCTAGAAACAGCCAAAGCTCAGTAAATCACACTTATAGCCGGTTATAGCCCGCACGTGGCACGTGGGTTGCCTTCCGTCACCCGAAATAGCTCAGAGGGTGCCTACTGCCTAGTTCGCTTTTTGTAAATGTTTACAATTCCTATGCCCTGTGTTTGTGGCAGCTATTTTGGGTTTGTTGTACTAAGAGGCCATAGATCAAGGAGTTATGGTGGAGAGTGGTATGTTGTCTCAGTGCGCTTTGAGCGTCGATGTTGTTGTTCCAAGGTTTGATGTTGATTTCACAGAGAGTTATGACCACCCGAATACAAGTTATAAACCAAGAAGTTTAAAGCTGACTGATCCCTGGAAAAAGAAATGCCGAAACAAACTGAGAATAAAATTGTCCCACTGCTGGGCAAAAGCCTCCGCCATACCCTTCCACTCTTCTCTCCATGCGGTTTTCTCCGGCCAATGTAACAAACGTGTAGCGGCACTACAAAAAGTACTACAGCAACATAGAATAAAAAGTACTACAGCGCTATCTATGACGCAGAGGATAAACTAAACATCGAAATACATCTAAATTCTGCATCGCGCAAGTAGAGTTATTCGCGACTTAAGACTATATGGAAGAACCCGACAACAACTGTCGGGTAGTAGCCCACCAGACAACAACACCCGTCTGATCGGAGGAACCTCCCTTTTCTATTTGGGTTGAAGAACTTTACACCCTGTTCTCCATTCCCCAAAAACGCCTCTAAGTCGTCACGCCAGCGTTTCTAGGCCTCCATCGGCGATGATGTCTTCTGGCATTTAACTCATAAAAATACTCGGTATTCATCATAATGATGTCTTCTATCTGACAAATTCACCTTCTTCTCAGGTGGTAGACATGCGATGGGGAGTCCGAGACGAAGCCACAGATGATCACATGACCACAGAACTATGTATGAGGGAGATCAAAAACTGTCAGCGACTCTCCATGGGACCGAACTTCGTGGTGTTCCTTGGACAGAAATATGGATACAGGTGAGTCTCACAAGCCAAGTCTTTTTAAAACTGTAGCCACCGCTGATCACGGCATATAACCAAGTTTTTGACGCTCTTATAAAGAAGCATGGAAACAAACAGTTCTGAGAAGAACTGAATAACATTTTAGACGTTTCAAAACTGTGTAAAAATTAGAATAAAAATTTTCAGATAATTCAGAAAAATATGGTGATAGTTAAGTCATTCGAACTGGTATCTGATCTCCACATCCTTAGGTTTTGTGACACAATCATTTGCCATTCTTTCTAGGTTGTAGAGGTCAGATAGGCAGTCGCACCACGTAAAATGCTGGTATTCTACTGCCTCCGGTTAGAAGCCGACCTCAGAAAGGTTGGGAAAACGCTAGTCAGATGATGACTGACAGTAACTGATATATTTGATGTGTAAAGAACGATAACCCTAAACATATTATAAAACCCATATTCGTAAGTGACCTCAAGTCAAGTTTGAACGGAGTCTTGTATTATGCGTAGGCGCGCTCTAACCAAACCTTCCGCGATATACTATTTATTTACAAACACTATAATTGTTTCTGTAAATGGAGACCGTGAAAAACTCAAGATAACAAGCAATAAGCAGTACCTATGTACTCATATATTATAATGTTATTTTCCTGTGTTGTCTACTGTTTGTACATAAATAGTTAAATAAATAAATAAATAATTGACAATGGTTTTTTGTGATGTTTTGAAGGATTTTGACCAAAGAAATTGTGTTACTCAAATCGAAACAAACGCAAAAATAATTACATGTTTAAATTGTTAATAATGAAGAAAACTTACTAAGCATACCAAAATCCAAAAACTGCACTATCAGAAACAGACAAATGTCAGAGATTAGAAGTGTACCTTAAGAGTCCCAGCAAACTGCAGGCTTTTTATCGGCCCGATCGGCCGATAGTTTAGTCGGGCTCTTAATCAGTATGAACATGTATGCTAGTGCGCATATTACGTTTTGGTATCAGCCGATATGACATCATGTCTTATAAGAAAAATTATTTTACCAGGCCAATCCCAACATACGTGCTATCATCAGAACTGCAGTTGTTGAAGGAGGAGCTGGTAGCTGGGGGAGTGGACGTCATCCTGATGGATACCTGGTACAAGAAGGACTCGAACGCTGTGCCCCCCGTGTCTGTGCTGCAGCCCATCTCTTCTATATTGATTAATTTTAATAATAAGGTAGGCACATACCTAATACGTCACTATATTACACTACAATAGTTAAGTTTATTTGTTACATAGAACGTAGGTACTTTGATTGTCAAGGTAGAAGCGCAAGATAGAGATGGTAGTATGTATCAGTTAAAGTACGGGCTAAGTAACGTTTATAGATCTCGTCTTTAGTTTATTTCTACATTATTAAAGTCGATTGACGGCTAGCGAAAGTATTTACTGCCAATAAACACTTATAGTACCAAAGAAATGAATCTTCTTCTATTCGGGTCGATGAAAAATTAAAAATACTTTGTATATTTTCGAAATGGCCCTGTTTATTAGACATCAGCCATCACTATTTAAATTAGAGCGCAGATCGCGAAATAGAAGTCATTTGTTTAATAACCTTACCAGTCAATATAGAACTACCCTCTTTGGGAAAAGTGTGTTTGCTACGGCCACAAAAATCTACAATAAGATTCCTAATGACATAAAAGAATGTAGTAATCAATTCATGTCTTTAAAAATAAATTGTTCCAATTTCATAAAGACGATTGTTATTACTCTGTTGCTGAATTTTTATCGACTACAACTTTTAAAATGTTCGCTTGACGATCATTTATTGTTGTTGATTGTCTTGTGTCTGTCATACATGACTAATAGTAATAATAGAATTTATATTTAATCTGAAATGGAATTTATATCAAATCATTAGAACTTTAATCATATTTTCAGTATATCATTAAATAATTTGTATGACCAAGTGGCTGATCATGGAATGAACATTATTAGTATATAATTATGTAATGAACACCTTCATGTTACCCATGTGTCACAAATATACGATTTAATTTGATTTGAAATTCAAATGGTGTTAGACTGTATGTAGAGGCTAGTATGTAGCCTGCAAAGGTCAAAATTTTTGTTCGATAAAATCCTGAAAGCTGCAGGTGGTTGTGCAGGACAGTGGTGGGGCATATTCTGCAAAGAGGCTCCACACTGGCATTCAGTTCGGGATGAATCAATAATTAATCCATGTGTTGAAAACCCTTCAGTTTAAACTGAAACACTGCAATATTTTATTATATTAATAAATATTTTTTCATTTCATTTTCCTTCAAGAGAGTTCCAAAACTTCAAGCAGAAGATCAAGCGGTGTGGTGGGATACGCTTGGTAAAATGCAGAAGCTGTTCCGAAAGGCTTCCTTACAGCTGTACAACGCTGGCAAGATTGATAAGGATTGTATGCACAATTATTTTATGTCTGGTGAGTTTTGAGAATAAGAATTAGACAGTAATTTTCCAGATGGAGCTTGCTGCATCACATAAGAGGTAGCCGGCCTAATCTTGCCTGGCTTAGTCTCTGTGAGAGGGACAACACTTATAAGGATGACCATTATTATCTTTAACATAACAACAACACGTGGCACGGTTGTTAACCCCGAAGGTTTAGGCAGAGGTGTTCTAACAAACATTTCGCCAGTATGTTTAAATATGTAATAGGGGGCGATGCCATCAACCAGACAGAAATCCAGACTCCGGGGCTGCTACTGAACAATTCGTGATGGAGAAACCCAATAACACTTAGCCCGACCTGAGAATCAAACCCAGGACCTTAAGCTCAGCAGTCGCGCTTGCGGCTAAGACCAACCTGGCAGTCTGATCATGGCTCTAAATCAACTTGGCGGTTGGATAAGGGACGGACCCTGTAATGGCCATTACCGCCATTGCCGCTCATTTTTCCAAAATGATTATTAAGCACAAGTACCGCACACAAGGAAGACGTGAAAAAAAACTCCAGTCAAACAAAATGTTAAGTAGATCGCCACAAACAGCGGTAGATTTAACTAGGTATTATCCCAACCATTTCATATCCACTTGGAAATATTCGGTAATAGTATAGTCAGTGCCCTGCAATAACTGCACTCCTGCACTCCTCTTACAAAGAAAAAGAAGGCAGAGACACAGCTATTGGATAATTGGATATACCTAGATAACGCAAGTATCACGATCCTCGTGCAAACCAAGCGTGCCATTTTTTGACTACCTACTATGACGCCATCAGAACTATTAAGTTAGTATACAAACAAGTTAGTTTACAAAAAAGTAAGTTTACAAAAAAGTTAGTATACAAACAAGTAAGTATACAAACAAGTTAATATACAAACAAGTAAGTATAATTAGTATACAAACAAGTTAGTAAACAAACAAGTAACTATACAAACAATTAACTATAAAAATAAGTCATTTATTTCATTTCATTTCATTTCATTTATTTCATTCATCAAACAATTAACATTGTGTTCGAATTTTACAAGATAATTACATTTCAAATCATAACAGAGTCAATAATCAAATACATATAAAGCAAACAAAAATAAAAAACAAAAATATAACTGTCATCAATCAAAAATCGTTTACATGGCAAACCATAAAAAGCACAAAAACAACCAGGTCTGATATCGCTGTCTGTGATTTTACGTAAATCAACGGAGAATTTTAATGTCAATTAAGTTAGGTACTGTTTATATGTCCAACCATAAAAAGCTCAAAAACACAACCATGTCTATTCCCATGTTAGGTAAACTTAATGAGAATTAAATGTAAATTAAATGGCACTTAGATGTAAACTATTAAATGTCAACAAAATTTAATTAAATGCCAAATAGATGTGAATTAAATGTCATTTGAATTACCATTTACATAATTATTCAACCACACAAACATAACCATGTCTATTCCTTGTTTCGCAAATTAAAAGATAATTAACTGTAAATTAAATGTCAGTTAAAATTAATTAAATGTCAATTAAATGAAAACCAAACGCTAATTAAAAGTCAATCAAATTAAATGTCAATTAAATAAAATGTCAACTAAAATAAATGTCAATTAAATCAAATGTCAACTAAAATAAATGTCAATTGAATTACCATTTACATAATTATTCAACCACACAAACATAACCATGTCTATTCATTGTTTCGCAAATTAAAAGATAATTAACTGTAAATTAAATGTCAGTTAAAATTAATTAAATGTCAGTTAAAATTAATTAAATGTCAATTAAATGAAAGTCAAAAGCTAATTAAAAGTCAATCAAATTAAATGTCAATTAAATCAAATGTCAACTAAAATAAATGTCAATTAAAATAAATGCCCACTGTCAATTAAAATAAATGTCAATTAAAATAAATGCCAACTGAATCAAATGTCAAATAAAATAAATGGCAATACCATATCAAATAATTCATACACAAATTATCTGAAATCATTCAACATCAAATCGGATACAGAATATAAACATTTTTCTAATAGGAAGGCTTTCAGTTTTGCCTTAAATAAGTTTGTGTTATAGACCAATGTTTTTAAATCAGTCGGTAACTTATTATATAATTCCACTGCTTGGTAACGTGAACAATGCTTTGCTATGTTAAATTTAGGCACCATTAAGTTTTTAATAACTTTCCTTCGTGTGCTCTCTCTCAGCTCTCTTTCTTTTTGCGATTCATATTGATGCATATATTTTGCGAACTTGCTTAACAGAACCAGTATATACAAACTTGGAACTGTAAGAATGCCTAATTTCTTGAAGTATTCTTTGCATGAATCACGCTGTGAAATTTTGACAATGGTTCTTATGGCACGCTTCTGAAGGATGAATGCTCTTTGGCAGTTGTAGTTATAGCTATTACCCCAAAACATGATGCTGTACCTTAACCTAGATTCAACCAAAGCATGATAACATACTTTCAGTTGCTTCAAATCTATTTCATCTCTGAGGCTCCTAAGTGCATAACATGCAGAGGATATAGAGGAATCCATAGCAGCAAGCTCCTGTTTCCAGTTTAGATTTGAATCAATATTTATACCTAAGAATTTTACCTGATTTACTAATCCTATCTTGTCTCCTTTCAATGTCACATCCATAGTGTCAGTGTTACGAGATGTAGTCTTAAATAACATTATATTTGTTTTATTTGTATTAATTAGTAAATTATTAGCTGTAAACCATTCAGAAAGATTATCCAGACATCCATTTACTTTTGTGGACAAACCTTTTAAATCACGCGCTCCAATTATTACGTTTGTGTCATCAGCAAAAACAACACACGAAGCGTCAGGCTGAGCTGTGTTCATGAAATTTAATAAATCGTTTGTGAAAATGAGATACAATAATGGACCCAAAATTGAGCCTTGAGGTACCCCACGTCTCATGTATATCATCTTTGATTTATAAGCTATTTCATGATTGTTTTCATCAATGTTTTTTATTTCAACATACATACGTCTGTTCTGTAGATAAGATGTCATAAGTTTTAAAGCATCACCTCTTATACCATAATGTTCCAGTTTAGAAAGCAGTAATTGATGATCTAAAGTGTCAAAAGCAGAACTCAGGTCAATAAATAGTCCAGCCACTTTCATTTTGTCATTTAGTTTACTTACTACATCATCAATGAGAGTGTCAATGGCATCTGAAGTGCCAATGCCCTTTTGATACCCAAATTGTCTTAAGTGTATTATTTTATTTAGATTAAAATGTACCATCAGTCTAAATTTAATTATTTTTTCAAAAAGTTTCGACAAAGTTGGTAGCAACGATATAGGTCGGTAATTTTTTGGGTCTGTCTTTGTGCCCTTTTTGTATATCGGAATTACCTTAGCCAGTTTGAGTTGATCAGGAAAAGTCGACTCTTTAATACATTTATTAAAAAATTCAGAAAGAGGATGTGCTAAAAATTCTATGTTCTCCTTAATAATTGATATTGGTAAGTCGTCATATCCGCAAGATTTTTTGTTAGCCATGTGACACACAATCTTTTTTATCTCAGTCGGTGTAGTCGGCTTGAAGGACAAGTTACTATCGACTCTCGCCGTTGTTTCTTTTAGAAAGGACATTGCTTTATCTTTGTTAAGTGCCAATGATGGTTTGTAAACAAAGCTGTCAACGAATTTATTAGCAATATCCTCGGGAACAGAAATAACTTTGTTGTCTATATTTAGGACAAGTTTTTTTCTAAGTTTGTTTTTTCTTTTCTTTGTATGTTCATTTACTAGTTTCCATGTCTCTTTGGGTATATTTTTAGCTTTACTAAGATGAACTGATATGGCTAACTTTTTAGCTTGCTTTAGAACCCTTCTGTAAATTCGAATATAGTTGATTTTGTAGTTCAAGATACTAGCATTATTTGGAGTGCCACAGCATAAAACTCTTTTCATTTTACTAGATACTTTGACTCCCTTGGTTACCCACTTTATAATTTCATTTTTCATAGGCTTTATTTTGATAGCCTTCTTTGGGTAACAGGCACGAAAAATTTTGCCAAAATTGTCTAGAAAATTATTTATTCCCATATTACTCAAATTTATATTTGAAATACTTTTTTTAAACGCATCATAATTTTTTGTGTTAAATAATCTTTTTTGAATTGTTATGGTATATTCTGAACTCTTCGTTTTCTCATTGATATTATCAAGAACCATATCGCAAAAAAGTCCACCATGGCCATCTGCTAGCCCATTGTGATCAACCAAACAACGCTCTATACAATCATCATCCACATTTGTAATTATATTATCAATACAAGAGTATGATTTATTTCGGATGAAAGTAGGAGTTTTTATCAGGTATCTAAAATTATAACATTTCAATAAACTTATGAACTCTGCTGATTTTTTACTTTCAACCAGTACGTCAATATTAAAGTCGCCACAAACTAAGCATTTCTTATCAAGAAAGTGTTCTAATAATTTTTCTAAACTACCCATGAAACTTTCAAAATTTTTCTCAACTGGACTTCTATAACAACAGCATATGTGTAATCTCGTTTCAAGATCTTTTACACCACAAATCTCAAAACTATCTGATCTATAAAACTTTTTAATTGCGTCAATGTTTTCACATTTTTTATTTTTATGTGCTAAAATAAGGCTACCTCCCCTCTTTTTATTTGGTCTTGTGTTGTATGATGCTAAATTATAATTGGACATACAAAACACATGTGCAGATTTATCATTTAGGAAATGTTCCGATATGCATAAGTAATCTAAATCATTTTCATGCGTTTCAATATATAATTCAAGTTCTGTTTTTTTATTACTAATGCCACATACATTTTGATGAAATATCTTAAGACAGTTTGTTTTCGCTAATAAAATATCTGAAGAATTATTATATAACCTGTTTTGTGCATCCCTTTTAGTCACGAAAAAGATCATTATCATCGGTGGTTATTGACGAACTATTTAATACTGTTTGTGTAGCACAATTTACCAACACTTTTGGTGTCGTAGCATTGTTCCTATTACTGTCACTCGCTTTGACGATCAAATTAGGAGTAGTTTGTGTAGAAACATTTTTGAACATTCGTTTTGCCTTTTGATCTATAAGCACATTATGCACATAATTTTGATAGTTGGTCCTGTATTGCAATCGTAATATATCCCTATATATTAATTTACATGCAGTTAGCTTGTTAGGTAAAGGCCTTTTGAAATAGTTAGAATAATTATTGTCATCTAATGTAATAAAATTTGAATTTTCGCAATTATTGCATACAAGTTTTAAAGTACTATTAACATTTGATACATTTAAATATTTGTTTTTATAAATTTTACTGACAAGGACATTTGTGTTTTGTATATTTTTCAAAGTGTGATGCAGTGAACTTAATATATCTAATGGGTTTTTGTCACTAATACCTCCAATTATCAAAACAAAGTCAGACTTTGTGAAGTCCTTGCACATAGTTTCACATGTACTCAATATGTAACTAAGAGGTGCGTTTGGTTTGATCACCGACGTTACGCTAAAACTATTTCCCACTAAGTTTTGAAGTATGTCTCTAATTTCATATCCAGTCTGATCCGCAAAGATAGCGATTTTATGCTTTGGTGGTGGTACTTGTAATAGTTGTTTACAGAATCTATTCTCTGTAACGGTTTTTACGCTTCCATTAACGCCCATGTTTTGTTTAGGTGTTGACTGTGACATGATCTTGCCTGTTTCCTGAATTTCCCTATCCATCGATGTATGTATATGTATGTATCCTCCATTTTCTGGTTCCTCCGCGATGGGTGTAGGTGATTTTTGTGTAAAACTAACTTGTAGGTCCTTGTAACTGTTTGTAGGGGACAAGTTCCCTGCTCCGGTGACTGAAGACTTATCTAAATTGTTTTTTATTGGCGATTTATGAATGAATGCTTCTGACTTATTACCATTTCGGTTTATCGACGTTATGGCATGCATAGTAAACTCTCTAGAAGAGGTTCTGGGTAATCCGGTTTTCATAGTTATAGTCCTAAGTCGACGTTGATATTGAGGTGAATAGAACCTTATTGGTGTTGCCGCTGTTTTTGTGCAAGTAGAATCATGTAAGCCTACCGATTTAAAAATCTTTATTTCGCTTTCATATTTCTTGATTTTGTCCTTTAATGATGAGTTTTCTAAGTTTATATTATCTATTTCCGAGTTGGCAGACTGTAGTTCTAATTTAAGTTTTGAACGTAAGTAACTATACAAACAAGTAACTATACAAACAAGTAACTATACAAACAAGTAACTACATACAAGTAACTATACAAACAAGTAACTATATACAAGTAACTATACAAACAAGTAACTATATAAACAAGTAACTATACAAACAAGTAACTATACAACTATGCAACTATACAAACAAGTTACTCTAAAAAAATTGACCACGTTTTGTTCCATAAATGTCTGAATGAAGTTCTTAAGTTGTAACATTGTTGTTTTAAACGAATAAGCCTGCTGCGACAGTAGCCACGTTAAGTATAGAATGCTTTGCACGCAGCACGCGAAGCACGTGCTCTTGCGTTATATAGGTATACATATCTATGGGAAGGATGGTGAATTTATGCAAGACACTGACTGAACCACACCATACGATACCTGACACTATCCATTTCATCCTCTATTTCTCTCAAATTCCAGTAACTGAACGCGAAGTAATAAACGGGGTGCTAAATGTGAAGAACACGAAAAATCACTGCCTAGCGTACGTCAGGTACATCAATAATATCAACCTTCAGAACCTGAAGAAGGCCAGCAACTTCGTGGACATCATCAACAGGAGTCTGGATGCTGAGGCTTCGAAGCTTTTGGCTGATCTCAGGGATGTTAGGCTACCGGAAAAGATTGAGACTACTAATATACAGAAGTAAGTGTTGCTTCGAAATGGATTTGGTAATGTTTTTTTTCTTTATTTGTTTATAGGGGCGTTTACGCATAGCGTACGAGTATGTCAGTCCCATCGTATCCTAAACAATTGTACTTTCGAAAGACGAGGGTCATGAATTGAACATGAACATAGGCACATCAGTTCTGTTCAAATTCAGGGACTTTACTAAATTATTTATACTGGACTCATATTGGACACATTCCATCAATAAATGTTGTAGGTCCTCGACAACTCCACATTCCTCAAAATTGGGTGAAGCGATTTTCTTCATCAGCAGGGCAGTAATAATCGGTTTTTTTTTGTAGTAAGGCAAAAATGCAAAAGAGGCCAGGTGATGGTAAGTGTTCATCATCGTGAGTAGACATCTGCGGTAGTAGACACACTGGAAAGCCTTGTTCTTTCTAGCTCTTGGGAATGAAGTAAAAGCCCTTAGGATAGGTGGAGCGATGATCTTCACATCTGAATGAGAGTAGCCGATTTTAACGGCGTGCTGTAGAGATGTCCATTTTTACCAGGGCCTATTACAAGTCAATGATGAAGGGGCCCTTCAACTAACACTTTACACTATAAGGAAGTAATTATTTAGAAAAGCTCTGTCACAAGAAGTTTTAAAAATATTTGTATGGCCTTTCAGATACACAGTGGAATGGATTGGTCGCGAGGGTCTGGACACAGAGACACACGGGGAATATCTCAGCCATTTCATAGCGCACTTCTACAAGAACATCGTCAAATTGGTTGACAGGTCAGTAAGATTTGAATTTACTTACAAGAAATAAAATAAGTATTGCAATTGCGCCGTGTCCGTTAGGAAGCTAGAAATTGTTCCTCCAGAACGTTCTACAGGCATAAAGTATTTTCCATGTCCTAAAACATTAGACTAGTCTACCTTCTGCTTTCACGGTATAGAACTAAACTTATACCAAATCAAACCATCCACCACCACCACAACCATCACCATCCATCCATCCTCCATTATCATCTTATCTTAATCTATTTGCCAAATTTTATAGACATCAGTTCATTCGCGTGAATAGGTATCAACAGAAAAGAGTTACTTTCGAATTTTTATGTTATTGATACAGATGGTATGGATAATGTTATTGTCGAACTGCTTTCTTCCTCTTGTTTTAAAGTTAGTTATCCACTACATCCACCCTATAATTTTTGCATAGAATTCAGGACAGAAAGTAATTTACATGTAAATGAATCAAAGAGAGTTCAAAACTAATCTAGTCATTTGCATTGCATACGTTTAGTTGCATACTATGTAATTTTGTAAGCCAACCAGAAGTCGAATTAAGTTATAAATTAATTCCTTCTTTTTCTTCTTTTTAGTTGCTCTCTTCCAATATATGAAAAAATAAACAAACAAAAAAAAAATGTTTTTTTTTTTATAGAATTTTTTTTTTTTGACAATTTTGTACTCTACCACAATGCTGTCCTATATAATTGACCCAAAGGTTGGCTGGTAGAGAATGCCTTGTGGCATTAAGTCCGCCTATGTACAACTTTTGTACATGAAGTTTAAATAAATAAATATACATTTCCTTCTATACTTTGATGCGGAAGATTTTTTTATGAATTTGACCTTTTGACCCTCCTGGTTTTAATTTATTAACACTAGCCTCAGTGTAGCTTCGATTTACAGTTTTAATATACATATTACACCTAAATCGTACCCATGACTTAATGTACATTTAGTAAAGTTTCGGTTCTTGTCTTTTAGTTCCATCCCAATGACAATATCTTCCCTACCGCATTTCGGCCACGCCTAATCCAGCCAAATTTTGGCACAAAATTATGCATTACTGTGGTTTATAAATTACTACTAAAGTAAAGGAATTCGAGGTTTCATGGTTTACTTATATTGGTTCCAGAGCAATGCGCAAAGAGGACAGCAGTGCCCAAGGTGTGATAGTGACAGAGATACTGCAGCATCTGCACGCCTGCAACAACTCTGTGAAGGTCTTCCACGGGAGGGAACCAGACCTGAACTTCATTGAGGACTACATGAAGAACACGTCTGATAAACCACTGGTACTGTACGGAGAAGGTAAATACAAATACAATCTTGATCATAACTTTTGTTCTTGTTTTTTTTAATCAAGCATTGAAGCGTTTGATTTAATAACAGATACTTAAGGCCGACAAGCGATTTTTATGGCAACAAATTACAGGCTTATTTGAAGCAGCTTTGAAATTCATCGACAGTTTTACAAAAATACTAAAGAACTCTTTCACTGGTACTTGAAAAAAGACCATGAGTCATGCTCTTCTTTCTCTACCCAGGTGGTTGCGGGAAAACGAGTCTCCTATCAAAAAGCGCTGCCATGTCCTTGGACACCTGGTTTGCTGACGTGCGACCAACCAACGTCATCAGATTCCTGGGAACAACTCCTGACTCCAGCGCTCTCACACCTACTCTCATCTCGATTTGTCAACAGGTACATCATTGTTTTCATCATCATCTTCCTACCTATATACGAATTCATTTGGGAATTCGCTCAGTTTGACTTTCTCTCCATTTGTTTCCATATTAACCGTCATCACAATGTTTGCTGCTTTCCTAACCATACCTTCTTTTACACTGTTCATCTATCTTTGGTTTGGTCAGCCCTTGTTTTATAACCTCTCTCATTTCTTTGTATACCAGTCAAACAGCAATGCTCATCGGCATCATCTTCCTGCCCTTGCCATTCTACTCGGGGTCGGCGCAACACGTTTTCTTCTTCCATTCTCCCCTGGCAGATGTCACGGCATCATTTACTCCTTTCTCTTTCACATCATTCCTCTAACAATCCATCCATCAAACATAGCAATGATTGATATTGTATTTAAATGGGGTCGGTGTTCCATGTCTTTTACTTCCTTTCAATTCCTTCTTATCTTTGTAGACCTATCATGCAACATCATCACTCACACAGTCCATTCATCTTTTATTACGTCTTGATCTATTCTTATAGCCACCCACATTCATACCTACTGATAATGTTTATAACCAGAACTAATCGAACTAAAAAAATAACCTTTCAGATATCATACAACTTCGCCCTTCCCTTCGAAGGCATCCCAGATGACCTGGTGCCCCTTACAGCTCACTTCAAGCACCTGCTGACGATGGCCAATCAGCAGCAACCTCTACTGCTTTTTCTGGATTCAGTCGACCAGCTCACTGGGATAGGCACTGAGAATAATAAGGTGTCGTGGTTGCCGACCAGATTGCCGGCACATTGTAAGGTGAATATTTCTTCATATTGTTTCTTGTATCTAATATGACAACTTAATAATGACTACTTGACTACACGCAAATAGATCCAAAGTTCTTGAATCCATTCTGAAGGAAGAGTTAAAAACTATAAAATAAAATCATTTAATTGCAAGATTAAAGTAGTACATAGTTGACATCTTTTTTAAAATTGGTTTAAATTTTGCACTCCTGTCATTACTATGAAAGATGTGCAAAATATTTAACATATATACAAACGATACGTAATCACACCATGAAATGAACACAAATTAAAAATAAAATTGAAATGGCGAAAATACAATCATTTTGCTTTAACCAATCGTTGGCCAAAGCTTCTCCCCATGAATTCCAGCTCTTTCAACCGAGGACTAATATGGATGACTAGTCATTAATTTTGATAAATAAATATTACTATTAAAATTTTCAGTAGTGTTACTGATGTAACTTTTATGGCTTCCAGATAATCGTAACATGTGCCTGTGAAGAAGCAAATCCTGAGGTATCCAAAGAGTACGACGTGCTCAGACGCATGATTGACTCCGAAGAGAACTTTCTGGAAGTCAAAGCTCTAGGGGAAGATCTGGCGATGCAAGTTTTGAAGTAAGTACATAAGAAGGCAATACAATATCTCACGCAGTACTTGGCAGCGATCACGTCTTGTCGCACAAGTGGCGATGACCTTGGTCGCAGAAGCTCCAAAAAACACATCAATGGCGAGAATAATAAATACGATCAAACGTTATTTTATCGTATCCACATTGTGCGTCTAACCCATTAACAAAAGAGGAGAAAAGCAAAAACACCGATGAAATCCTAATCCTAACTTCCTAACTATATAATAATATTATAAATGCGAAAGTAAGTTTGTTTGTTACCTTTTCACGCCTTTTTTTTTGGGATGGGAAATCGTCAAATGACTCCTCCCGCTCTGGGCGGAGCGGAAGGGAGTGTCAGACTTTTACTGACTAAAACCCATCCATGTTCCTTCTTTTGCCCTTTATGTCCCAGGGCCGCGGTATCTCTTTCACAGTCCCGCAGCCCTGGCAGGACCTTTTCACGCCTAAACCACTGTACCCATCATCCTGAAATTTTGCATACACGTTTTCAGGTGTACAGAAACGGACATATGGTACCTTTCATCCCTAAAAAAGAACTGTTCCCGAGGAAAACAATAATAACGTTCTTATGATAATAGATGGCGCCACGTGTCTTTCGAATCATGATTGAATAATATTATTACAAGCAGAGTTGATTGTCAAATTACAAATTCACGCGAGCGAAGCCGTGGGCAAAAGCTAGTGTCAAATAAAACTTTAAACGCCATACGTTGGGCAATGACTTGAACAAAAATAAAACTTTACTAACTTAACTTATTTTGTTTAGAAAACCTTTGATCGTAAGTTATTCGTTTGTTTTATTTCAGGCTATGGATGGCTTCAGCAGCCCGTGATCTATCGAACTATCAATGGCGTTTAGTATCAAATGCCATCGCTTCCTGCTCGCTACCTATATTCGTAAAACTCGTCTTTGCTGAGGTATGAACCATTACTTCCTTCCACACAAGCTCTATAATATTTTTCTAATGCATTTGTCTATATAGATTATTCTGGCAGCTTCTGTAATTACCAATTATTTTCTCCAGGTATGCAGGTGGAGAAGTTACACCAAACCGCAGGATACTCACTTGGCTTCAACTGTCATGGACTCCATCATGATGTTGTTTGAAAGAATTGAGAAACAGGTAAAGAAAACCAATTTTGTCTGATCACAATTTTACTTATTCATCATCATCATTTCATTCGAAAGACGTCCACTGCTGGACATAGGCCTCCCCCAAATGTGTTTATTTGTTCACTAAGTTATAAATGTAACATTAAAAATATTGGTTCTGTGAACTATATGGTTCAAGATCTTTTTATATTCCAAATTGACCTTTTTCATGTCTAAACACATTTACACATTCAGTAGAATTTGGTCTTCTCAGGTAAATAGGCGTGTCAGTAACCTGTTACAGCTTTGGATATTTATGATTAAATACCAGTTTAATATAATTATACTGGGCGCTCTTGGTAGATTAAGACCCGCTCCCTGTCACATAGTGTTCCAGCATTTGAAACATTATAGGCTGTTTATGTTGTGAGTATTGTGGTACCATGTTAATATCATCTTGTCTTCCTCAGCACGGCCGTCTTCTGGTCTTCCACGCGCTAGCCTACATCACAGCCGCTCGCAGTGGCCTCTCAGAGACAGAACTAGAAGACTTGATCTCCTTGGATGACAAAGTGCTGGATGATGTATACCAGTACCATTTACCACCTGTCAGACGAATACCACCGCTGCTGTGGACTAGGTAAGTGAAGTAGATCGTTACACAGGAGCAATTCCTCTCCCTGACCTTGTCCCATGGCCTCTTTCTATTTTCATCGAGTCACAAACAGTTATTAAATGGTGCAGTATGGTTTTACACATAATAGTTCCCATTTGCTTTCCTGTAATTTTCGAAGAAGTCTATACACTACAACAGCACAATATTAGAAAAGTCAAAACCATAATTTTTATTTATTTAACCGAGTTCTAAAGCCTCATTTTGTCTAATTAGTCTTTTGCTCAACTTATTTGTTATTATTATGTTACTGTACATTTCAGGATCCGCAACGATCTTCCAAACTACCTATCAGAGCGCGAGGCGGACGGCGTCTCCGTCATGAACTGGTACCACAGGCAGTTCCGGGACACCGCGCGGGAGAGGTACTTCAAGAACATGAACATGGCCATGTACTTCCACTCCATGATCGCTGATTATTATCTAGGTAGGTTGCTCATTATCAGGGTAATTTCTCGTAATGCTCTCATTAAATCAAAACAATGAAACGCACCCTAATACTAAGTACTGTCAAGTTTCTTCTTAACCAATCACCAACACATAACTAGAAACCAATCAGTCAGAAGAATGTTATGAAGATATTTAACTATACTTTACCTCTGAACGCAGGTAAGCACGTTAAGCAGTTGGCCCTGACTGTAAATCTTTGGCAGCCATTACTGGTAATCAGAAGCCCAAAGGTCTAACAACCGGTCTTACCAATTGGTATCGTGTTACCCAGTAATTGGATTATGAAGGTCAGATATTCAGTCTTCCAAGTAAAGTACTGGTATTCAATTGCATCCAGTTAGACTAACAACCGATTTTGGGGTTGGTGTAGTTTGAAAAAGTCCAAGCACATGACCTATGAATGTATTTATTCTCATATTCCAGGTATATGGGGCGGAGGAACACCTAAGCCGTTCAAATACACTGAGATCCAACGTCATCGCTTCAACCTGGCTGACAGAGAGGGAGTGGCAGACAGGAAAGTTCCTCTTCAGCCGCTGATCTTCATGTCAGCTGATGGGGCTAACAGGAGATACAACTTGAGGAAGGTAAATAGAAAACAGTAACTTTTATCCAGTTGCTACCAGCCTCCATGCGAAGATCGTCGCTCCACCGACCCTGAGGGCGTCCCACCTAACGATTGCGGATTTGCGTTCTCCACTCAAGAACACGTCTACCCCAACGGTCATCGGTTCATCATCTGCCTAGCCTTTTCCCAACTATGTTGGGGTTGGCTCCCAGTCTAACCGAATGCAGCTGAATATCAGTATTTTACATGAAGCCTATCTGACCTCCACAACCCAGTTAGTCCACTGGGTAATACGATATCCTTGGTAAGACTGGTTGTCAGACTTTCGGGCCACTGACTACCTGTAACGACTGTCAAAGATCTACAAGTGACAGCCGCGACCAATGGCTTAACGTGCTTTCCGAGGCACGGAGGAAACTCGATATGTAATACGGTCACCCATCCACAGATTCACCTAGGCAAGCACGACTTAACCTAAAGATCGACCCGAGCGGCTGATATTATTTAACCACGAGCTCCTCGGGTTATATGGCCCATTGCCACTTCAGCTTACTTATTCTGTTAGCTATGTCGACAACTCTGGTGTACACTCCTACTACAAAATTATACTAAAAGGATCACCAGGAACAGGACATAATCTAACCCCTATTTACTATACATTTTCCAGTTTGGTGAACTGCCATTCCATCTGGTCCGCTCCAAGCGTTTCACAGACTTGTACGCTGAAGTGCTGTTCAACTACGAGTGGCTTCACGCAAAGCTAAACTGTTGTCCTCTTCAAGCTGTCCTGGCTGACTTCGAAGATGCTAAGCTGCATGTCAATAAAGATGCCGTAAGGTATAAATAATTAAATTGTTTTCATCTGAGACCTTTATTTAACTTTTAATAACAGACAAATGCATGCACTGACTGGACACTCTGGACAGTTCCACTTAAACCTGTATGGATCCTTGAAAAATCCTCTAGATATATCTGTGCTACTAATAATATCAGTACTTATCTATATATACAGAATCCTCATCAATTACCAATCCGCTCCTTTAAGATGATTTATTTATTCAATCCAATCTAACACTTCCAGAGAACTAATGCTAGTAGCCGACGCCCTCCGACTGGGCGGCGCGATCCTGGGCACGTACTCCGACATGCTCGCCCCGCAGCTGGTGGGGCGCCTGCTGCCCGAGGCGCCCGGCAACCCCGCCATCTCCTCGCTCCTCAAGCAGTGCGTCAACAACGGCAAGATGCACTGCGCACTGCTGCCGTCGCATCATTGCTTGCATACTCCGGGCGGACCTTTGAAGGTAGGTAAGCTGATGGAAAAGAAAGGTCTGAGATTGACTTTGCATGAAGAAGTAATTGGTTATGATTACTTCGTTATTGTTTTAACGTAGACAAAGCCCTATTGCTGGCTGAATAAAGACAGTGCTGCAACAATCCTAATTTTACAACAAATGATTGGTCATCATGTTTTTTTTCTATCGCTATGAATAAGCGCTGACATACACATGTCCGGATTTTAATTTTTACCGTTACTTTGTTCCTTTCTTGTACCCAAAAACATCAATTCTTTCGCTACTAAACAAAAATGAGGTAGATTGTTTGCAAACTCTTATGCCATTCAGTATCAAATGTCAAGTGCGCATGCGGCGTCTCTCGACAGAAAATGGCCTATCTTCCATCTTGCACCGCATGCCTTGTCACCTGCGCACTTGATAATCTTATAACTGCATCGGTGAGCGGAGTTCTCTTATCCGAATTGTGGGCCAAATATATTTGATCTTTTTACCGCTAAGATGAAGCAGTGCTTGTAAAGTAATGACCCCAAAATGAAATCCTATCTTCTCTATTTTCAGTACTCCTTAGAAGGTCACCAGTTTGCAGTCTTCGCGTTCCGGCTGAGCTCAGATAAGCGCTACGTCGTCTCCATCTCTAGCAGAGTCATATCCTGGGACCTGTCCACGTCAGATCTGGCCAGAGACCTCTGTCCTCAACTCGAGGGCATCATGCAGAACTTAGAGCTTTCTCCAGACAATAAATGGGCTGCTGCGTCTACTAATAATTCTGTCGTGAGTTGATCTGTGCTTTTCTTCCTAGTTTCTTGTGTTTTCTTCTTAGTTTACTTGTATTGATTTGAGGTTTATGATGTTTCAGTCAATGCTCCTGAACATGTTGACTAGTGAATACGTCACGATTGATAACCCTCTTGAGGAAGGTTAGTAAAGATTTTATCAATTATTACCTTAGTTCATACGAAGTTAATCACTTCATCACGTTTTTACTAAATGAATTGCTTGGAACTGCAAGCAACTTGATTCCAATCTTGCAGGAGTCGTCCTTTTTCGTCTGGCCCTGGTTAAGGAACTGTACCTATCCAACTCAACAAGGGTTTACTAAGTTTTTTGTTAAGGTTTCCTTGAGTGGATAGCCTCCCACTTACAAACTTGAAGACCAAAATGGTTTTTCACACAAATACAAGTGCAGCTACATGGAAAGATGACCCTTAAAAGGTGACCGTGATAGAGTGGATGCAGAAGTTGATTGATTAATAGATTTTACTAGTTATAACTTTCATTAACTTAATCTCCAGGTGAGACAGTCCGTGGCGTGTACGTCCTGAACCACCACATGTTCATCTACGGGCCTCACTCCTGGGTGCAGTACAGCATGAGAGGGGAGCACGAGCAGACCTTGCCGGCGCCAGATACTGCACCTTTTGATGATGTTAGCTGGGAGATACTTTGTGAGTATGGTGGATAATTCACATTAATGACCGGTCAGTCCTGTGCGATTCGCATCTAGCTGTAAATGACGTTTACTAGAGTGTCCAACCACCTTTTAGAAAGTTTTGGAGTTGAAAAGTTCTGGAATACTGACTGTATAGCAAAGCTCTGAGTAGACGATCACAATTCCATTTTTTTTAAACTTCACACTTTTGGAAAACGATATTAAACTACTTGACAAACGTCAAGTTGGAAATTACGGCATCACATTCTTAATTCAGACAACATTTTAGAATTGTAAGTTAATAAAAGCATCTAACACCACCAGCGTTGGAAGCCACTCAAGCAACATAAATTTTTTGCCTTTACAGCAATGGAGTTCCGTGACTTAGAGAACTTCCTCCTTGTGATGTGGAGTGGTGACCTAGATGAGGACCGGCTTCTGGTGCAGTTTTGTAAGGATGGGGAGTGGATGCAGCCACTGAGGTGCCGCGGAGCTCTGGCCATGAACAAGCATTGGACCAGGATCTATTGCAGTGATCCTGAGAGGGGGTATCAGGTAAATGTGACTGACAGATTTAACTAACAAAGAGACATTCTAGCTGCGATAAAGATGATGGAAAAGTAAAAAATGTATTGAAATGACACACGGAAGCTACGAAAATCTTTTGTCAGTCTAGTTTATAGACAGTGAAGATGTACGAAATGAAAACGATTGTCACTTTGTTTAGCCCCCTGATGTTATAATTCACCCTACGTGAATCACAACCAACTGTCATAGAAGAAATCCTTTAAAGTTTTTCATTCTTTTCTTAATTCGGCAAATAATTACTATGACTTATGACATGTACCTGTACATCTGATCAAAAGACACACTCGAGTGATCATAGTTATAGAGCAACTGCAGATAGACATTGAAGGGACCATAGGTAGTCATGTAACCGTAGAGAGACACTGATTTGACCAGTGGTGGACACTGTTGAGACCAGAGGTTGACACTGACGTGACCATAGGTTGACACTTACGACCAGAGATGCAGTCATCTAACCGCCTTCTAATTTTTGTAGATATCAATCTTCGAGCTAAACGTGGAAGAGAAATGCTGGATCAAGGTAGAGGAGATCTTTCACAAAGAGACAGATACGGCTGAAGCCATGCTGCAACTCAAACGCGGCAAGAAAGATCGCATGCTGTTTGGTAATTTTATATTCCTCTAGTTTTTTACATAAGGAAAATGGCTCTTGGGCATAAGAAGCCTGCCGAAGCTGCCGTGCTGATAAGTCACAATTTCACTTGGGATACTCAACTTGGGAGAGGCTTGTGTCGAGCAGTCACTGAGTAGATGATGAGCTATTTCTCAATAGTTCGCGCACAGCTTGCAAGTATGGTTTTACAATTTGAAAGAAAGATGACGGATGATGATAAACAGCTAAACGCAAAGCATTTTTTATCTAATTAATGTGGTTTTTACGTTAAAAATATTTATTTCAGCTACAACAACATACAGTTTCGTGGTTTGGGACTTTGATTACACAATACCCAGAGTTAAGCCTGAACCTGTAGTTAAAGAAGATGACAAAAAGGGTTTTATCAAACCTGACAAGCAGGAAGAAGTAAGCAAACTACTTTTTTCTTAACTTTTGTAGAGACCTTGAAGCCAGAAAACCTTGAAGTTAGACAAGATATACAAAATCGTTTGAGAGAAAGTAATATTAAAAACCAAAAAGCTCGAAATGGTTGATGGCTCCTAAATACCTGTTCTACTCACTGGGTTGTGGAGGTCAGATAGGCAGTCGCTATACGTAAAATACTAGTATTTAGCTGCATACGGTTAGACTGTGGAACCTGACCCCAACATAGTTGGCAAAAGTCTAGGAAGATGATGATGATGAGGGTTAATAGCTTTAAATATAACAAACTCGACCTATATTACAATAGCCCTGACCATTTTCGATCATGGCGGCCAATCTCATCAAGCTAGCTATGAACGCAGGAAAGGAACACCAAACGTAGACTTACAGAAATATAGAATATGCTAAATTGTATACGGAAATCTAAAAAGTACATTTCTACGAAATAAAGTAGTCCTCAGATTTCTAAAGCCTATGTTTTACTACCACACCTTCCAGGAGGAGAAGCCAGTAGAACCAGAAATAGACCATCGCCTCCACGGCATAGTCCTGAAGCTTCCTCACACGATCCGCAACATCTCCACCAAGCAGACGCTCTCCAACTCCTTCATGATCAGCAATAACAATACTTATGCTGTTGCTGGGGTCAGGTATGTTTATTTTAACACCAGCTTCGACATCATCATCCTGAAAATCAAGCAAGTTTTTTTACCGTTTTGGAAATCCAATCATCTCAAGAGTTAGGGAATAATATGAAAAGACTGTTCTGCATATCTTTGTGTTTGTCCATTCAGAATTGGTGGTTTATAGTCTAATACAGAGCAAGCAAGGTCCTCACGTACCAACCGCGATGGTCATTAACCTGAATGAAAAGTTCGTAAGTTCGTTGGGTGGAAAGTGCACGCTTTTTTATTGCAAAATGGGCCTGCGCTTGGCCTGAATCACCCCTGATGGGAAGCGATGGATGAGGTCTATGATGGAAAAAGCGTGCCCAGAAGATGCCTGTTCACTCTTACTTAGAAGGCAGACGGGTTAAATGTGGGATGGAACACAGATGCCGGCAGAGAGTTTCACACTTTGACTGTGCGCATAATAAACGTGGAAGAGAAGCGCTGAGTACGACCCGTCGATTCAGGCTAGATATGGATGAAATTAAATGAGAGTATAATCTAGTATTGATCTTAGTAAGGAAAATAATTCAAATAGATTTTATTCAGCAGTGAATTGCTATAAGATGATACGAGTATGTGTGTATGTATGTTCTGTTCTGTGTTCGTAGACATTTTCTTTCTAACAAACAATTCAATCAATTCCCAGAAAGAACCTCTACGTTTGGAGCCTGGAGACCACGAAGCTGATCAAGGTTTTAGACGCCCACTTCGGGAGGATCGTCCAGCTGGAACCCTTGACCGTGGGCTCCTGGAACAATGTTATCACCTCCTCTATCGACAGAACTGTGAAGATCTGGAACATCGACAATATTTTTGAGCAAGTCCATAAGATCGATCGCCAGGAACTGCCTATTGATTCTATCAGGTAAATTCAGAACTGATACATTTTGAACTTTACTGAGTTACATTATAATTAGCCATAACACCTGTCTTGTCTTTCGCATCCAGCCTCTCCACGATTCATGTGATCATTAGGTTCTTCTGATCAGACCATGTCCACTTAGTGGAGTGCCCTAAGTGCCTGTGTACTTGCACGTCTGATGACGTAAAGAATGTTACTGATACAGCAATGAAAGTCGCCACCTTCTGGGATCAAATACTCAAAAGTTTTTCCGAGAAGTAAAAAAACAGAAAGAATTTACTTCAGTTTTAGGTTTTAAAATTTACCCTTGTGGGCTTATTTCCAGCCTAGCCCGAGATAAATGCCTAGCAGTAACAGTGACCCGCAGCTGCTGGGGTCTGTGGAACACCGGCACAGGGAAGCTGCTGGCCCAGCTGGCTGAGGCACCATTGGGGGCCATCGTCACCCATGCTGTCATCACCCCCACTGGGGACAATGTTGTGACTGCTGAGTCCGGCAATGTGGTGATTTGGGATACGCCGGAGAAACAGGTAAATGTTTATGTTTTGTTTTAGCTTTTTCTGTTGCTTGGTGTTCTTCGTATCGCTGGCACTACATTCAATTTTATTAGCCCAAAACTTCGCCACATATTGAATTAGACTTTGCCTGGCTTCTTCAAAGTCTTCGTCAAAGTCATCACATCATTCTCATTGATTAATTATTACAGTAAATTCTGAAGTTGTAAATGCAAGAGCTAAAAGTTGAATTTTAAATTACCCACGTTTGGCTCTCACATTCTAGTCTGAAACTATTGCTGTAATATTTTTTTTTAGTGAATAACGTAGTAAGTCCGCCATGAAAATTGTGCAAACGCTGCCTTTTAAAAGACCGGAGATTTCTACGATTATATCTTTCTTCTTTTCAGGCCATATTCAAAGAAGAACAGAAAGGCATCAAGCAAGTACTACTTTTAGAAGATGGCACGAAGTTCATCACGATCTCCATGCAGGCGGCTTCGGAGAACGTTGACAATGTCGGAGTGGCTAGCATCGTAGCCAGGACGATTCCTGGTAGGTCTTTATAAACTGAAAAGCTTTTTCCCCGATAGTATTTCTCCGAACATCGGCAAAAACGTACTGCCATACTCATACCCTATTAAAATCCTTTGGTACATGAATGATTAAAAATCTTTCCTTCCAGCATTTGATAAATTAGAAACTTTTGTGCAAAAAATCATGCTTCTAGGATTTAAACCCAGTAGTATAAGCATACGTGCATTGTGCATAATATTGTAGTGGATTTAGATTTTAATAAGTCCAAACTGGGACCAAATCAGTGAAAAATTTCAGTCATATCCCAAAGACCAAATTTTGAACCAAAATTAAGTTTCCATAAAATTGTAATTGTTTTGGGATTTCTTAATAAATTTTAATCTTATTTGTCTCTAAATCCCTGAACTTCATTGCAGAGGGCGAAAGGATCTACACAGCCGAGTACGAGCTCCGAGGCACAGGATACAAGGCTGCAGTGGTCTCAGCGGACGAGCACCACATCGTGGCTCCAGGAGTCGACAAGTCTTCCAGAGACTGTCTGCATGTGTTCCATGCGAGGACTGGTGCCAGACTGCATAGGTGATTTTGATGATAAAGTGTACACTTTCAAATGGGACTTCCTATGATTTCATGTTGTTTCTGATTTCAGTCATAATCTGATATGTTGACAATAGCTGATTGTTTATACGTCTTGTGTTGTTCCTTTTGCCTCTGCGTTAGCCAACTATCGCAAGTTTCAGTCTCGGTATAACTCAGTACGTCATCTTCTGCATTCAGTAAAACAAGCTTCAAAGTTCAGGACAAACACGCACCCACCAACGCAATAGAAAAATGATATTGAGAATTTCAGATGATCATTAAAAAAATATTTGCAGTTGGTGCCTTTTTTATAAGTAATGTGAAAAATCTTTTTCAGGATCCCGATTAAAAACAGCGGTATCAAAGACATACAGTCGATTGTGGCACTACCACATAAGCCACTATGGGTGGCTGTGGTAGGCAACGATAAAGCAGGTATACTGGACATCAAGACAAAGAGGCATATCAGGTGAGCTGTCTTCAGTTCTTTCCGGCTAAGAATATCCGCTATTTAATCAAACAACTCCTGAGGTTGAATAAAGAAGACAGATCACTGCGATAGAATATGGTTCAACTTTTTAATAGGAAAATAGTTAAGTGACCATAAAAACTAACACCCATTTTTAAACATGGCGATAGATGTCGTTACAGCCATTGTACCTATTTCTGTTATTATGCAACGTTGATACGTTATGCTTTGGGGGTGCTCGTGCATCGGTGGTGTGTGGTACATAGACATTTCTGTTTTATTTCTGGGGCCGTAACGCATCTTCGAATCTGCATTGCCTCTTATTTAACAACTTATATTACCAGCTGAGTCAGTCAGCTTGTCATCCAATAACAATAAAAAATACTTGGTTTCAGGCTCGTCCCCCGCTGGAACGGCGCTTGCACACGCGACGGCAAAATCGGCCTCTGTGCGCCCACCCGAGGAGGTCTAGACCTCATCGAGCTGAAGAGAGGCACCTCGGTACAGCAGCTGATCTACAGGGCTGCAGAGGGCGTCTTCTCTATTATCACCATGTTTAGCTCAACTGATCAGTATGTCTTCTATTATCATAGCGGGAGGAAGACTTTGAGGGTGTTTAGGTAAGTAACTTTACACATCTGCCTAGCTTTTTTTCCAACTATGTTGAATTCAGCTTCCACTCTGGGCGAAAGCAGCTGATTAACAGTATTTTACATGAAGTGACTGCTTATCTGGCCTTTATGTCTCAGTTACTAGGTAATATGATACCCTTTGGTAAGATATTGAAGCATCTGACTACTCGCAACACTACCAACTAGTTATCAAGATTTGTTCTTTCTTCTTCTTTGATAGCCTCGTAGAGTCCTAGGTTCGATTCCCACGTCTGACTAAAATTATTTTATTGGGCTTTAACATTCGGAATTTTTCCATAGCAGCCCAGAGTAATCATATAAGATCGGTTAGTATCCTGTCACCATTTCCATTTCTAACAGACCTCTTTTTACGTTTCTAAGTAACTTTCATATATAAGGCAAATTATTACAAAGTAGACGCCTGATGCAGTAAAAACATACCGGCTTATGTTGTTACAGGGTAGACGGGCGCGCCATAGCCGAGTACCGAGCCCCAGCAGAAGTGACAGGCGTCGCCAGCGCGCACGGAGGGAAGGCAGTAGCCATAGCATCGCAGGACGGCTGTCTCACTGTGCTGGATATAGTGGACCCGTATGAGTAAGGGAGAGGTTGTGATTAGTTTGGTGTGTGCGGTGAGGTGGTGGCCCGTGGTTTGATTGAGGTTCTGTTGTCAAAAGGGGATAGGAGATTAAGAATAGAAGTGAATAGTATGGGAGAGAAGAGTCCTTTCTCAGTATTCCCACGTCTGATTTTGCATCTCTGTCAAAATAACTGTGATCTTTGCCGTCACAAAATAACTGAAAGTACTGACTGAAGTTCGTGATTTTTTTGTAAAGGTCAAAGTAATTTTTCCATTATGAATATTAAACTGCGCTATAATTATTTGACTAGCTAGATCGCTTAAAGTTTTTCATGAAAACGATGCAAAAAAGATCTTTATGCTGAGCGCTCGTCTACCAAAACATCGTTGAAGAAACGATTACCAGAAACCATGGCATTGCTTTCTTGAAATTATGATTGATCAAAATGGTGATTACAGAAATGGCGGATTGAGCAATCCGCCATATGCGGATTTTTTATATATATATTAACCCAAAAACTCATATAACACGAATCTATTTAAGTCGCGAGTGAATGGACTACTTTTGGGTTATTTCGTTCCATCGCTGCATGCTGACAGGGGAGAATGGAAGTCAAAACGTAGGTATTGCATTGCGCCCAATCCAATCCAAGGACAAACAGATGTTGATTAAGTTATTCAGTAGGAGATTATATTTTTCATAGCTCATTAAACCACGGGTCAAAACCAACCTCATAAACCGAGTCGTCTGCTCTGTGATAAGTAGGGATGTGAAACAATGAAGGTTAGGTATGGATCTCAGAAAGAGTTGTGGTAGTGTTTGTTAATACAGTACCCTATAGTTAATACGACAGATCACGTGTTAGAAAATGTTCACCTTTGTAGTTTTCTGTGACTCTCATACAAGTATGATGAGACCTATGGATGAGACCGTCTCTGAAAAATCAGTCAAACTGTTACGGACAAATTACGGACCAGCTGCGGACATCGGAGACTTGGGTGGCCAAGGTGGGAGCGGGCGCGGGCCACGAAGCGGGCAGTGTGTAAAACAAATGCTCGAGACTTGTATGATATACAAAGGAGACTCGCGTCCTCGTCAAGAGCGGGTGCCGGGCGGCACCGAGAGCGCGTCTTGTCGCGACACAATTTTTGTTTTTTTTTTTAATTTCTCCTGTATCATGGGTGCGTTTATAAACACTTTAACTCACATACACAAATACCAAGACCCGCAAGTACATGTAGGCCATACAAATATTTTTTCCGAGTGCGGGAATCGAACCCGCGACACGCAGCGCAGCAGCCAAACGCTCATCAGGCAGCGAGCAGCCCGGCCCGCTAACCGATCGGGACACCTCTGTAAGGACGGGCACGCTCGCCGCCCCGCTGCCCGCACCCGCTGCTACCTGGGCCGCATACAGATGGAAATATATGATGGACAAATGGAAATTTGTATGGAGGTGTGCCGGAACCACCGGAATCACGTTTGCAATTTGTCCCTATAGGTTGGATCGAACTTTTACGTCATGTCATAATATTAACGCCCGGGGTACTGTTCTTTCTATTCGAGCACGTAGGATAGCGTAGGACATCACTATTAGTGGAAATTAGATGTAGTGGTAGAAGGAAACTAGTCAATTTTTAATGTAATGGCGTTTGTTTCATTTTTTTTTTTCGTCCTATTATTGAGTTTTAATCCTTTTGGAACTGAGCACCCTCAGTTCCAAAAAGATTAAAACTTACCCAAAAAATACAAGTTTCAATCGTTGCGGTTAACATAATACATTCAGCACTGGCAGGCCTTACATGCACCCGTATATCAGGCCTGAGGCAGGTAAATTATCACTACTTATTTTAAATTTAAAACAGTCTTTAAATAATTTATAATTTTTATTGTTTTATTAATATTTTAATGTTGAGTCTATGTATTGAATTTAACGAATTTTTATTTTTTATTTTTTAACGTTCGACATTTTATCGGTATCGGTGCAGAGGAACTTGGGTTATATAAAACAGGTGCTGTTTTATATAACCCGAGTTCCTCTGCACCGATCGGTACGGTTACGTACCGACTTGTCTGTACTGGAAACCTGTATCTTAAATTCTTAATGCATGCACAGTTTAGTTTCAAAACCCATATATCTCTAGTCCCTAGAAGAGCCATTAGTGCATAACTATGTATGGTCTGGAAAATAAAAAGATTATGGAACAAACGCCGTACCTGTTGTCAATTAAATTCTTATCTTACTTAGATATTCATTGTCCTGATCTTGATAAGTTTTTAACTCCGATGCGATACGATATGGGATTAACCCATCAATAATAAACGCGTATTCTTCTATTAGTCTTTGTGTCGCGGGCACGACAGTATTTCAAATTTGGTTGATCTTAAACTTTGTCACGTTCATGGGTTAAAGTTATCCGTTTATCATCGCTCGTCGTTTTTCGTTTATCGTTTTTTTTTCCTAAACATTTTTTGGTTTTTTTGTTATTTTAATTTTAGCTTATTCACAATGAAACTTTTTTCTAGATTAACTTTGTATTGGAGAGAAAACTTATCGATATCAAACGACAAAAATAATACGTAAAAGTATTAGTTATTCTAGTGAAAACTTAATATTTAATGCTTTTTCATCATGCTTAGATGTAGTAAGTAGCTGAATTATCTAAATGTTAAATGTCCAAAAGCTTGCAACAAACCTATCGATAGAATCGAATATTTTTGAAATCATGTTATATAAATATCTGTAAGTATTAGTGCTGTCAAGTATGATGTTTAGCTGTATTATCAAAAGTTGCGCAATATTGTTACAGCAACAATTTTTGCCGGCAATATGATACTAATAAAGCATACGGTGTGACATGTATGTAGGTATGTCAAATAATTCGTGTAAAATGGCCCTTAACGAAGCCGAGGCACTTGTTCTCCTTGTCATTGTGATTTTTTTTGCTCTGGTCTAGACCAGTGTCCTGGGAACCTCTTACTTACGGAGATATATAGTATATATAAGTTTTTAATATTATAACTTTACTTTAAATACTTCCATGACCCGTTTACTATTTAATGCATCCATCAGCACAATCTTTTGAGCGCGTAATATTGACTCCTACCGTAAACTGTGATTTCTCACCCCAAAAATAAAAGTCATTTCCCAGCAATATTTTTTGCGTAGAGTTACTTACTCGTAGTTTGATGCCCAGAAAGTTTATTAACGGCTTCGTAAAGGGTTTATTTACACCTTCTACACGGTGTAAAGATCATCGTTTTTTAAAAAAAGATTCAGTAAGGGCATGATTCTAGACCACCGTAGAAAATTTAAGTCGTTAAAAAAAAAAATATTCTCTGTTCCATACAAAAACGTGCAATAGCTACACGGGCATTATGTTTGGTGCAG
The DNA here is from genome assembly GCA_950022335.1 of Eurois occulta. Classification (NCBI taxonomy): domain Eukaryota; kingdom Metazoa; phylum Arthropoda; class Insecta; order Lepidoptera; family Noctuidae; genus Eurois; species Eurois occulta. Next base: position 11,623,112 of record OX465502.1, read on the forward strand.
CGGTTTAATTTTTTATTTTAAGGATTTGAAATACCTACAGCGATATACAATGTTGAAGCCAAATATTCATATCTGGACGCATGAATATATTAAGTAGGTTCATAACTAAGTAGTGAATATCTTCCTTCATGAAACCTCTGTCAGTACCTGCTTTGAACGGTATACCTCTCCATAAACCTCCATATTTTAAATAATCTTTCCGTAGGTATGTAGTCTGTTAAAACCAATAGCAGTTATTATATTACGCAATCAAAATTAAGTTAAGAATGGCCAATATCCTGAATATTTAAAACTGATATATAATGGGTTTAAAAACACTCATATATTTCTATATGAGTGTTTTTAGGGCGAAGGGCACTTGTTCTTCCCGTCATTGCGAGTTTTTTTTTTGTTCTGGACCCTATCTAAGAACCTTCTAATTACGGAGATGGGAAGGTCAAAGTTCTAACTTTGCCACTCTTTTTTTTTAAATAAAACTTTTTTTAACTACAAAATGGGCCTGCTCTTGACCTGGATCACGCTTGATGGAACTTTTGAATGTTATACTGTAACCTCCATGGCCCCTTTACTATTCAATGCATTCATCATCATAATGTTTTTAGTGCGTTACATTGAGGGCTTCCGAAACCCGTGATTTTTCCCACCAAAAAAAATTGTGCAGTGTTACTTAGTTTGCTGTACAGAATGCTTAATTGACGGCTTCGTAAAGTGTCCTTTTACACCCTGTATATAAACTACCCTGAACCTTGAAGTACGGACGCCAGCACATCAAGCTACTACAATCTGTCAAATTTCTTTAATAGATTTTCAACTTTGTCGCTAAAGAATTAGAACTCACTAAAATTTGAATTTCAAGGTTGATTGGGAATATTTGCCAATTTCGGGTAGCTTGATGTGCTTGCGTCTCTAGTCTCTACCTAGGTGTATAGTACAAAAGAATAAGTGATCGTGTCCTAACGAAAGCGATAGTCGCAACATGAGACCGTCGTGTTTTGGTTAGGAGACGGCCTGATGAAACTTAACGAGACCTTTAAACTTTACAAATTCATTATTTACTATGTTGAAGTCATTCCTAAACTTCTTTGATTGCGTAATATTTAGAGATTTATCACAATAAGAAATAAAACAAAAAATAAAATGTACTTAATCATATTTTATTTTAAGTAAGTCTATACAATAATAAATACTACGTATTATACATATTGTTTTATTTATAGCACATTAAAATTTATTTCAGATTTACTGCATGAGGGATATTAATCTAACTTTAATTGTAACTTTTAGGTCTCTTACAAAAACAGAAAGATCATTGGGACAAATCGTGGCAGAATAAATTACTAATTAATATTAAAAAAACTTATCGTCAAAATTGAATGAAATGAAATCGAATGGGTATTTCAAAAAACTTTTTGTTTCGAAATTAGGTAAAACAAAATCGTAAATATTTCAAAGAATGCAGCTGATCTGAAATAAAATCTGTCTTAAAAATATCTTACGGAAGTTCTATACTTTAATAAGCACCATAATTCACTCAAATTCATGTGTCACTCAAAATAATTATAATATAATTGTAAATATTATGACGTTGGGTAAAAGTATGGCTATAAAAATAAAAATACGTTCTTAATACTTATTTAAAACAAAACAATACTGAATTCACAGAATGCAGTTGTAAAATACATTGTAGGTATGTTTAAAGAGGCGAGCAAAGAACATAATAAAATAAATTTATACAAAATATTGTAAAACATTGTGAAAGATTTACTATGGAGGTTCTTGCGGAGGTTCTTCTTCTAATCTTCTCCATACGAAACGTCTGTAGCAAATTGGCAACTAGAATCAAATCTATTCCCTTGTAAATGTTGCCATGCCAGTCCCAATATTGAAATAAATAGTTTATCTTTGACTTTGAAGGTATGCTTTGATTGCATTCATGGCATGGTAATTTAATTGCTTTTACGGAAATCATTGTCTGAAAAACATAGCTATTACGACTTTCAATCAACCAAATTGCAAAAAAACCAACCTAAAACAGTTTGTTCATAAAAATCCTCAAACATAAAAAATACTGGGTCACTAATCTTGCTCGCCACTACAGCTCTTAAAACTCGTATTCAGAGACGTAAATGAAAAGTTTCGCGATGGCTGTTCCCCCGAACTGCTCGTGAGTGTACAGCTCCATAGACATCTCCAACTCTATGCTCTGTGGTCCTTCGAGCGGTCGCACTAATGAGGTTAGACCTTCGTTGTTGTTTTGTGTTAATCTGAAAAATGTATAGGAAATTATAATTTTGTAGGTTTTTCAAACTTTCTTCAGAAATCTGAAACCTAATGTTTCTTTTTAGAGCCACCACCAGGATTTTTATGGTCGAATAATATTGAATGTTGCAAGCAAAAACCCGCCTCGAAAACTTCGAGTCCGGCTTCGAATTTCAAGAGACGGTAAGAATTGACAAATTTGTCAGACCTACAATAAAATGAGTAGATAGATCCCATACAAAAAGATCAGACCTGGATGAGGCACGAACTAGGTATCATCATTTCAGTCCGGAATCACCCACTATTGGGTATAACCCTCCCCTTTCTTCTGCCATACTTCTCAGTTCTGTGCGTCCCTCATCCATCTGTCTCCCGAGACTTTGACGATATCGTAAAAGAGTAACCATGGAGTTTCTTGCCGGTTCTTCTCCAAACGACCAACCCTAACCGTGCACCGTTTTGTCGACCCGAGAAGTGCCCATGTAGGCCTTTGTGAAATAAAATATTTTGATTTTGATCGTCAACTTAAAGCGCTTTTGGACGGTCCTGGTTTCTATGGCCCAACCTTGGTCACCATTCGGTCAAATCTTTTCTACATTGGCCATCTCCAGGTCTAGCCAGATTTCTAGTCCAACTCCACTTGAGGCGTGGAAACTAGGTATGCATGACACAAAAGGAGAAGGGGGCTGTACTCAGCAGTGGATGGAACAAATCTGCCAGTGATGATGATGATAAATCCAATCTGCTATTTAAACCTAAAACAGTAGTAAGCATTAAAATACTTACAAGAAGTCATTGATATCAGCTTTTCTCTTAATGCTAGGGGGCGCGTTCACATTCACCAGTTTGAGCTCGAATCTCATCTTGACGTACGGCCATACAGGGCCTCGCATTGTGAACAGTTTTAACTGAAAATACACACTCAGTTTAGACATAACATTTATGAAACTACCTGTTTCTCTTAGGGGAAAATAATTAAGACTGTTGCAGTATGGTGCGATGGGAGAGAGGATCAAAATCACGTAATTTTTACCAGATAATTGCAATCCAAGGCCATGCCGTTACGGTCCGTATAATGTGTTGCAGTTGAGTTTAATAGAATGAATCCCGAACGGCTCGAGTTGAGGAGTTGCTGCTTCCATGCAGAGCTTATGCAGTCACAGATCTAGATTCCAGGCTGAGTGACTATTACAAGAAATTTAAAACGTTGAAGAATTCAATTCATGCGGGATGAGCTTGACTCATTTTAAAAGGATTTGTCTTCAATAGCATTAGATCGCGAAAAGAGGAAAGATGGTTGGCTGTCTCATTGCAGGCAAAGACAGGGGCAACTTTGCCCTCCAACATTTCATAAGGTATGGTTATAAATCTGTACCTTAGTATCGGGGATGTAGAGGTTCGACACGAAGGTGATGAAGTTGTAAGAGATGGTGGTCGGCTGGTGAGCGCAATTCCAGTCGCCCGGCTGACAGACACGCTCCACCTTGTTGCAGCGGCTAGAAGAGGACATACACGCATTAGAATGATGGGTGAGGAAGTTGCCGGGGTGGCCCAGAGGTCTCTCTATCAAGAAAATAACGGGCTATAACCAACCATCCAACGAACTACAAAATGCGAATCTCAGTCATTGTCATCACTGACGTCACAGAATTCTGTATTGCTCATGGAACATGTCCACGAGTATTAGAGGCATACAGAATTCCAAAGACACACGTTAGACAGTAGCCCAGCACTGCAGACACGATAGCCGCTTGGCGAACGATACTCCCTGCTCTATGGAATAACGTGTCACCTTGTTCACCTAGTCACGTATTAAACTAAGTAGGTATAGGAGTATTCTGGATGACGGGCGATGTCAGTAACTCATTGCTATGGTTGCCACTTACTGCTTGTTCTCCAACAGGGCAGGAGATGCGCTGGCAGCGGCAGCTACCTCACACGTTATACTGCTGGTGAACACAATTTTATAGAGTATACTCACTGCTTGTTCTCTAGCTGGTAGCCGACAGGGCAGGAGATACGCTGGCAGCGGTAGCTACCTCGCGTGTTCACGCAGACATCGCTGGATGTTAAGGATGTTCCTGCATTTTTGGAGCAAGGAGCTTCGCCTGTTTCACACTCGTCAATGTCTGAAAGAAAGGTACCGGTTATAAGGAAACCTTCAAAATGCATATAAACTATTTTGGTTGTAGCATAGGAGCCGATGATGCCGCCCCATACATGGTAAATGGTGTCATAGATGCGTTGCACTTCCAGAAATCAAACTGGAAGCTGTCAACTGGATACTGTCATTTCGGTGTTTCACGTTGAGTGTTTCTATTTGAAACACACACTGCTGGCAGAATAAATAGCTCCCCGGAAGTTGATAATTAAAACCACTCACCAATACAGCTCCTCTTATCCTCAGAGAGTCTGTAGCCAGTAGGACAGGCGCATCGGTAGCTACCCGGCTCGTTGAGACAGTGGCCCACGCACGGGATCTTAGACTTGAATTCGGTGCATTCGTCTACATCTGAGCATGTACTGTGAGCGGAATAACCAAACTATTAATGGAGACATGAATCTAGTAGAGCAATGCAATAGTTGTAGTGGTTCATTCAAAAATGTTCAATCGATTATGGAATAACTAACTTTCGATATAACGAATTGAAGTTTGAAGTTAGTAAAGCATTTGGAATATCTTCCTAACAAAAACATCGCTAAGAACCAGCATTTCATAGAACCAAAATTCTAAAACATTTGGTGGCTCGCTCTCCGACACAGAGAGGAGACTAGTGAGGCGGTAAGAATATCATATAGCGTGTGAGCAATTTACGTATGAAAAATCTCTGGTAGTGAGCCTTAAACATCAGTGTAAGGTCCTATATAATATATCAATACAATAAATTAACGGTATTTTTCTTCTTCTTTCTTTTTCGTGTGGTAAGTGCCTAACCTGGTGTCAGAGTTTTTATGCCGCCCATGCTATCGAGAAATATCTCCCAGGCATACTGGTTTCCTTACAATGTTTTTCTTCTCCGAAATAATAAAATTATAAAATACGCACATGAATCCGAAAAATCAGAAGCTCTTTCTTAGCGGTAATAATTTTAATATAAATGCATAATAACTGACCTATTATCAGGATTAAGCCGATAACCTCTGTGGCAGGCACAGCGGTACGATCCCCACACATTGTTACATCGGTGCTGGCAGAGGGATCCGGGACGAGATTCCATGCATTCGTCCACGTCGACGCATACCTAGGACAGCATGGTACAAATGCAGTGAATAAGGACTATAGGACCATCTCCTAAAGTGTCATAAGTGCGTGTTCACTTACATCAATGATGACATAATAATACCACTGATGATCATCTTGAGAATCAGCGTGGTCAAACAATCATCATCTGCCAAGGCTTTCCCCAACTATGTTGGGGTCGGCTTCCATTCTAACTGGATGCAACTGAATAACCGTATTTTAAATGGAGCTATCTGACCTCCACAACCCAGTTAATACTGGATAATACGATACCCCTTGGTAAGACTGGTTGTCAGATTTTCGGACCATTGAACCTGTGACGACTGTCAAAAGTCTACAAATGACAGCCGGGACCAACGGCTTAACGTGCTTTCCGAGGCACGAAGGAAACTCGGTATGCAATGGGCGGATCGGTACCCAGGTATGGGTATCTAATTGGTGGTCACCCATCCTCGACCAACCTAGGCAAGCGCACCTTAACCTGAAGATTGATTTGAGCGGCTGTTATTATTTAGCCCCGAGCTCCTCAGCAGTTAGATAGAATAGCAACGTTAAAAGGGTCTTACCTTATCATTCACGGGTGCAGATCTAAATCCAATGTGACATTTACACTGATAAGATCCGATAGTATTCACACAATCCGCGTTTTGTGAACAAATGGACTGAAATAAGAGTAATAAATAAGTTAAAAATCACTTTAAAAGTAACACGGTCTTTCTAGGGATTTCTAATTGATCGGTTTTAAAACTGTTCATATGAGTAACTGTAGCTATAAGTTGAGGCTGCAAAAGGTGACTTCAGGACCCTTAGTCGGAGGATGAACTGCGCAAGTACCTATTCCATCGTACAAGTATTTAAGAACAGAACATCGAGTGAGCCGGTCTGTCGTCATTTATGAGGTGACAAGCAAAAGAAGTCCAGTCCTACCAAGCAATTTTTAGTAACTTACCAAACTACCACCTAACGAACACTCATCCACATCTTCGCATTCATGGTCCTTGACGAGGCGGTGTCCACTGGGACAGTTGCAGGAGTACCCTCCCGGTAGGTTTGTGCAGATCTGTTGAGGACCGCACTTCGCGTCGCCGGTCAGGCATTCGTTTACGTCTGGAAATGGCAAGGTTTTAGGATATTAGCATTTTTGCGTAAGGATTTTTGGTAAGTGAAGAAACTGTGTAGCGTATAACATAATATCAAATTTGGGCAAAGAATTAGCATTGCCATTCAACGTGGCAATGCTGCCAGTCTTCTGGGCACGTTTCCAGATGATAGCGATGCGGAGGAGTACTTTGACGCCTAAGACGTGTCCTATTGTCGTCGTTGTATATATATAGGTACTTTTTTTAGTCTTCTTTTTATATTTATTTTAGTTCTATTTGTAGTCATAATGTACATAGCAAATAATAAAAAGAGAAATAATAAAGAGTTATATCAAATCTGTATATCTCAAAGAGTCTGAGGTAGGCATACAGTATACCATCACTTAGCCAGATAAGTTACATGTGGGAAAAATCCAGACTACGGGCTGAGCTAGCAGTCTGAACAATTCTGTCCAACCTGGGGATCACCCTACTTGGAACCAGGGTTTCCACCACACTCAACACTCACGTTGGGAAATAAAAAACGCAGTCCGTAGGTCTTTTTGACTGGCCATTTTTTTGAAAAATAATAAAATGGAAGTCTCGTACTACTTACCAACACAAGTGTTGTCATCTCCGAGCCTGTACCCGGCGGGACACCTGAACACAGACCCTCGGTCATGATACTGAGTGATCTCTGGGTCCACGTACTTTGTGCCTGTAGTGTGCACCACGGGCTTTGAAGGCAGGGATGGGTAGACTGGAAAAAGATTATAGATTTAGTGTATGCTATTTTTAACCATAGTGTTAGGTTAAGGAAGGAGTCTGACGACTGCTTGGATTTTCCACAACCATTCCTTTCTCGCTCACTAATGTCTTTCACTGGAGCAAGAACGACCGCCAAGAAATCGATTTACGGCCATTATTATTACAAAAAAATAGGTTCATTACGTTAGTGATCTTTGGTGTTCAAGTACCATCATCATGTTTGTGTACTGACGTGTGGTTCAACATTTGTCTATTGCCGTAGCGTATTGAATTTTGACTCCTGTTTTAATTTAGAACAAAATTAATTAAATAAGTAACGCATCGCATAATTTTTATTGAGACGATTTTGCGGCAAACTCAGTTTTGGCTATTTCGTAAGTTAACAAAAACTGCAGTAATATTAGATTGATGCACACGTTCTATCTAGTCTGTGAACATCACTATACTTACTAGGCTCATTTCCGTATCCCGTGGGGAACTGTCCGTTGTTCTTGATGGGCACACAGCGATGCCTCACCTCGTCCAGCCTCCAGTTGGGAGGACACTCGCAGCGGTACCCTCCGGGAGTGTTGATGCAGATCTCCACGGCTGCGCAGTTCGCTTGCCCGTTTGTGCATTCGTTTATGTCTGGGGATGAGGAGTTGAATAGGTTAAAAGGTTAAGTATCAAGTTGCGCAAAGCGAGACTGTTTGCTCTGTGCTGGTTGGAGGTTTCCGGATTGTCAGACATGACAGCTACATTAAAATATTGAAAAAAATATTGTAGATTCCAAGGATGACGCCATTCAGGGGTTCGTATGTGTATGCAACTGCCCAAGCAACTGCCACATTGATTCTATTGTCAGACCCCGAGACATTGCGAGATTGACAAGTTACTTTTATCTTCATCTTTCAGCAGTATAATGTCCACTACTGAACTTCCTTCCCGAAGGATAGTCTCGGCGTCAAATCTTGTGCTTCTTGAATCTAGCGGTTTTAAATAGACCTTAATCAGGTCGTGCGTCTACGTGAAGAGCTTATCTCCGCTTCTCATTCCAGCACAAGACACTCTACTAGTACTGCACTTGGGATGTAACTTACCTTCACACTGTCCGGTCTTAGCATTATGATGGAACCCAGCATCGCACAGGTTTCTGGGGCGGAAGGGACGCACCGTGACTCCAGTATTGTACTCCGGGTAGCCCCAGAAGAAAGCTTTTTCTGCAAAACAAACGCAATTTTTCGGTTAACATATTTTCATTACATGAGATTTGAATCTGAACTAGATCTGTACGGCAAACGTAAAGAAGATGTCCTTTTAACTGAGCTGCAGAGAGACCTAAACCCAATACGAAACTGCTTTAATAACCAAGATGATAATGACACCAAGCATGATCGTATTCTTAGTTTAATAGAGAGAAACAGCGCTAGAAAGGTTTAGCTGTTTCTGGCATTAGGTATCAGAGAATTGGCCACTTCTATAAATAGACTTTCAACAAGGCTGGCAGAAGCTCGTTAGCTGATGCTTTAATACTTTATATCATGGTTGCTTATGTTATGCTTATTTTCATCATCAATAACACTGTTAGGATGTCACTTTTTGAGGCCGGCGGCAGTTTAAAAAATTAGTAACCCGGGAAGCTAGCCTCACCGGATGCAGCTGAATACCAGTATTTTACGTAGAGCGACTGCCTATCTGACCTCCACAATCCAGCCACTAGGTTATATGACACCCCTGGTTAATGAGAATAAAATTCGCATGCCTCGTTGGTCGAGTGGTCGCAAGTGCGACTACTGGACATGAGATCCTGGGCTCAATTCTCGGCAAATTGTTATTGGGTTGTTCCATCAGGAATTACTCCGTAGCAGCCACGGAGCCTGAATTTTGTGACCGGTTGATGGCAACGGGCTCGCCCCCTATTACATGGGACTTAAACATAACTGACGATGTGGGAGTACAATTAGGTACACCTCTGCCTAACCCTTTAGGGATTACAAGAGTTATGTATGTCAAAGACTTACTAGTAGAAGTAGGAGGCGGCGGCGGCGGTGTAGTCGTGGATGTCGTAGAAGACGAGGTGGTGATAAACTCACAGCTCTTAGTGACCAGGTCTCTACGGAAGCCAGGTGCACAGTTACATGTGTAGCCTCCTATCGTGTTCCTGCACACTTCCGTGAGACCGGAGCAGCTGTGGCGGTTGGTCACGCATTCGTCTGTGTCTGGGGATTGAGAAGAAAGTCATAGGTTTTTACAGCAGATACATGGAGTTTCATAATTATGATCATCTTCCTGCCCTTGTCCCATGTTACTTGGAGTCGGCGCGGAGAATGGAAGAAAATTTTAAAAAAGTTTATTTTTCTTCCATTCTCCCCTGTCAACCGTCACGCCATCATTTACTAGTTTTTCTTTTATATCATTCCTCACACAATACATCCATCGTTTCTCTCCCTCTTCATCCGTCATAATTTATACGAGAATTCGTCATAGGTTCTGATACATAGGGCTTTAGAAAGATACAGTTACGCCTAAGCGATAAAGCCAACGGTCTTCAAAGCTAAAGTTTATCATAAACTTTATAACTATCATCATGACCGCGTAGTTACTGTTTTTAAAAATTGATGAAGTCCAAATTTCTTATTCTACTATTTGAAATCACAGGTTGGATTTTATTTCACTTATTGTGACTCGTTGCACAAAACAAGTGCCGGTTGATAGTACTCATTTTGAACAAAAACAACCAAAAATCTGATAGGAACTTACTCGAAAAGGCATGGATTACACACAAATTTTTGTCAGTGAAACAGAAAAAAACCATGAATAAGAAGATAATTTTAGGTGTGTTACAACAAATAATATTTCTGTTGAAAGTAAAAATAAATCTTACCAAAGCAAGCTCCATACTCGTCAGCCTCGAATCCAAATGGACACTCTTTCGGTTTTCTGTCAGCAACCACTATAGGCCTTCTTTCATCCCCTACATTTACGTCAACCGTGTACTGAGGAAAAGGTTTTGGCTGCTCTATTGGCGTGTACGTAGTTTCTGGTTGCTGCTCTTCAGGTGGTGTTGTTTCATTCGTTTGTTCTTCTTGCTTAGGAGGATAAGTAACTCCTGGTTGTTCTTCAGGTAGCTTCGGTAACTCTGCTTCGGGAATGTACGACGGTGGTGTCGGACGGTTGAAGGTTACTTCTGGTTGCTTAGGCGTGTAGTTAGGTTCGGTTACTGTTATATACCCTTGTTGTTCTGTTGGTATAAGATGCGTTTGTTCCTCTGGTTCTGAAGTTATAGGTTGTTCGTAGCTTGGTTTCGAAACAGGTTCGTATGCTTCGTATTTGTATACATTTGTATTCTCGTATGTAGGAGGTGGTTCTACGTTATTGTCTTCGATTCTTGGTTCAGGTTCTTTAGGTTTTTCAGTTGTAGTTTTAGCGGTGGTTGGTGGCTCAGGTTTTGCTGTAGAAGTCGTGGTTGTCGATGGTTCTTTTGGTGGGTTTCCGACGGGTGCCGTTTTGTTGGATTCTGTTTCTTCTCTAAAAGTTTTAAAGTTTTTAGTTCGTTGTGACCCTGTTTTGTCATATACACCGTTAACTACTGAACAATTTACGATATTTTTACTGCCTTTTGTACATTGGTATTAAACCATTTTTTGAAATATCCCAAACAAATGATGAGTGAAAAGAATGTCAAATAGTTCTTCTCAACCAAATTGTAAATTACTGTACCTAACTGACTATTGAAAACATAGAACTATCGATAACACTAAGTCTATTATTTTTAACAACGTTATAATTTGTCAGAACTAGCAACGGAGCGATTTGTGCCCGGTTGACTGTGTGCGGTGACACAATACTGACGAAACGTGTGTGTACTATAAGGTAAACTTCTGCCTAACCCCTCGGGAATTAACGGCGTGATATTATTATAACGATACTCACTCAGAATCATAATACTCGTACTCATACTCCGGCAGCGGCGTGGTGGATGTCGTGGTGGTGCGTTTGCGCACACAACGGAACGAGCCGCGAATGTTGATGCAGTTGTAGTCGGGACCACAGTTATCGAGGCCCAGACCGCATTCGTCGATGTCTGGGGAAAAAATAAAGTATTGAATAAGAAGCCCGTTCTGTTCCAGTGCAGGTGAAAGGCCTGCCTCACCTGCATCCACTGCTTTCTGTCTAGGGTTAATATGGAACAGTCTTTGTTGCAGGAATCCAGTCCATACCAGTTTGGATTTGGTCAAGTGAAGAGGATGAGTGAAAGGCGACTAACAAAAGGTATTTATTAAGGCAGATGGGAGTGGCAACGCCGGGAGGGGACGCCCTAGAAGGACATACACTGACCTTATTGATGAGCTCTACAGAAAAGTCAGGTCCGTGCACAAGGCAAAAGGAGTATGTAAGGATCGTAGCAGGTGGCGTTCTGTGGTTTCTGCCTACCCCCATGGGAAAAAGTCGTGAGGTTATGTATGTTCATTGGCCGTGAGTCTGGTCCATTATCCTAACACGTGGTAGATGGGTGCAGATCAATTCCAATGTTCCCTTTATGACTTTAGCAAGGACTAAAAAAAAATCGCAGAATTGGAAAAATAGGTTAGATTCAGTTACTGCAAGTGGTTCTACAATGTTGTCGAACCTTTTTATTTAGGTTTCCATAGCTAAACAGCAGAAACGGAACTGATAAGATTTTTATTTGTATATTCAATAAATGGGAAAGGTACTGCGCGCCTCTCACAATCCATTCATAATTGAAGCTATCCATGGCAGAAAGACCTAACAGACACCTATCTGGTAGGTCTCTCTACTGTAATTAATGATGGTGACGAGGAATCAATATGCTATCCTTACCCTCACACTTCCCAGTAGAATGATGCAACACATATCCAGTTCCACAGGAAGTTATCCTGATGCAGAGGTAGGAGCCGACGGTGTTGTCACAACGTTGAGCTTCAGGGATGCAGTCGTGTTGACGGGTCGCGCACTCGTTTATATCTGGCGAGAAAGAGAAAAAAACTTAGTGTTCTCCTGTTCCTATAATACTCATCATCATCTGCCTAGCCTTTTCCCAACTAGTTGGGGTCGGTTCTAGTCTAACCGGATGCAGCTGAATACCAGTATTTTACATGGAGCGGCTACCTATCTGATCTCCACAACCCAGTTAGTAGAAAATTCTATTACACTGTATAGAGGCAGACTTGCCATAGGCATTATCTAACAGTCAACCTCGGTTGACTTGACTTGGCCTGTTTGAGCTTTCCTACACCTATGGGATCCCCATGTTATGTTATGTTACTACGTAGGTACATACTTACCAACACAAGCTCCTGTGATGGTGTCCAGTTCGTATCCCAACCTGCAGTGACACTCGTAACTACCGTTTGTGTTCAGACAGTGCTGGTACTGGTCGCAAAGATGAGTGCCTTCCACGCATTCGTCGATATCTAGGAATTAAATATTACAAAAATAAGATTAACTAGACTATGAATGAAGATTTTTTGATTATCAGCATCTCGCTGAGGAGAAGGAGAAATATTATTCGGAGTTGACGGCCAACCTTGAGTAAATGGAAAGGCACCAGAAGGAGAAAAAGAATCATCTGCCTGAGCTTTTCACAATGCTGGGGTCTGCTTCCAGTCTAACCAGATGCAGCTGAATAAAAGTATCGAACTTGGAGCGACTGCATATCTGACGACCACAGCCCAGTCACGAGGTAATATACTTTTCTCGCGCTGAAACAATAAGAGTAAGACGCTACTTTTGATAATATCTTACCTTCACAGTAGAGACTTCCTGCCTTCTTCCGCATACCATCAGGACACTGTTCTTTGCTGCAATACGAAATAAAAGTTAAATATTTTTTTTATTTTTATAAACTAGGTGGAACGTAGAAAAATTGAAAGGAAGTCGTTTGTCTTGGTCTGGACATGTAATGAAGAGGTGTAACACGCATGTGACTAAAAGAGTGATGGAAATAAATGTTCATGGATGGAGAGGGAGAGGAATGATATGAAACAGAGAGGAGTAAATGATGCTGTGACGTCTGAAATAGGAGGATGGAAGAAGAAAACGGGTTGGTACCCCAAGTAAAATGGGACAAGGGCAGGAAGATGATGATGAGTGAAAAGTTGAAGCAATTCCAGAGGTTAGACACAGTGGCAATCTGGCAGCGATAACGATGATGGATTTAGAACTCAAATAGCTAACTCCCGGAATCTGGATTCGCGACCGTTTCATCTCAATAAACTCGCTGCTTAAATGAGATTTAAACATAACTTCTCAAACGAGGATGAACTGTAACATCATCGCTAAGAAGAGCTGCTTAATCATAAACTATCTTTAGTATAAAACTCAAATCTTATCAGATTCCTCAAAACAACTTTTCTAAAGTGGCTTTCGTCTTTTTGAAAGAACCCACAATCATTCATTCAGGGTATGAAAATGTCACGCTTCTGTGCCATCCAGGTTTCACCCGCAATGGCAACAATGTCGTATCCTTATCTGGACGGCCAGTACCTACTTCTCTTTCCAGTCCAGAGACCACTTTAATTCATCGAATTATGGACAAAATCATCAAAACACAACTCTGTCGCAACGCCGCGCCCCGTCAACTGGTTATGTGTCTCTGGTACTGTTTAAAGTAAGTTACTAACAACTTCTTCGCGTGTCGATGACAAAAAAGTGCAGACATTTTTACCAACCTATTTGTTAAGAAAAATTTAGGACATTAAAGTTACCTGTGTTCAACTTTGAGCTTGCAGTCATACTGTCCTAGCTGGTTGACGCATACTTGATCTGGCCGACAAATGCCGTCCTCGCATTCGTCTATATCTGAAATTGCCAAAATAGAATATTTTTAAAAAGGCGGAAAAATTAAAAAAGAACCGGCCAAATGAGAGTCAGACTCGCGCATGCAGCGTACCATCGTAGTAGGGGAGCCCCCTTTAATTTATTTTTATTTTTTGTTGATACAGCGGCAACAGAAATACATTATATACTGTGAAAATTTCAACTGTCTGTCTACCTATTACGGATCATGAGATACAGCCCGCTGATAGACAGACGGACGGACGGACGAATGGCGGAGGCTTAGTAATAGGGTCACGTTGGTTACTCTTCGGATACGAAATTGTAAAAAAGCATTTCGACAACATACCTCTAATACCTATCCTATCCTACTATAAATAATATTGTAAATGCGAAAGTTTGTGAGGATGGATCTAGATGGATGTTTGTTACCCTTTCACGCAAAACCTACTGACCAGATTTCGGTGGAATTTGGAAAACAGATAGTTTATAACCTGGATTAACATACAGGATACTTTTCATCAAGGTAATACGACCCCGTGGGACATTGCCGAACTCCGAGCGGACGAAGCTGCGGGCATAAGCTAGTAGAAACCCCAGCAAATCAAGCTACTACAATCTGTCAAATTTATTTAATACATTTTCAACTTTATCGCGCTAGAAAATTTGACAGTTTTGGGTAGCTTGATGTGCTGGCGTCTGTACAATATAAGTACCTAACACTGCGAAACGACATTTTTTTTTTTTTTAAGTCTCAAAAAGTAAGAGACCTGTGACCAGCAGTGGGACAGTATACGCTAACAAATAGAGGTTATTTTTAACTTTTTGAAAAAGAACTGCTATACTTCCCATTCAACCTTCATTTTATCCAACCACGGCGAATCCAAAAGCTTATGATTTTAGCAGTCTATACATTATTTCAATATGCCTGTTCTTACCTTCGCACTTCCCAGTGTTAGAGTCTATCTTGAACCCTGGTGGGCAGTACTTGGACTCCTTGTCTTGGCAGTAGAAGGAACTGTGTGTGTTGATGCAGAACTGAGACAAGAGGTTGCAGTCGTGTTTGTGGACCGCACATTCGTCTACATCTGAAAGAGATGGTTTAATTTCAAACTCTTCTGGACAGGAAAATCGGGGAAATTATTTCTATAATGCCACGCCTGTTCTCCCCGGTAAGGTTCGACAGAGATTGCAAATAGTACACTCACACTTCGACAGTTAAGTTCCATCTGATAGGGGGCAAACCTATTGCCATTAACCGACAATTTCTCGCTTAAGAAACGAGAACTTTTTCAAACAAACCACGTTTTCTGTTGCAATTTCTGCCCGCTTCTCGCTACAACCAACTCAGAAAGAAAGCCATTGAATGCAGTCGCTGTGGCCGAAATCGGCTAGATAGCATCATCATTACTTCGAAAAGCATCACTCTCTTACCTTCACACTCCTCATGCAACCCAATCTTGAATCCTGGAGGGCATCTATCCTCGACATGCGTCCGAGGCGATGTGCTCAAGTTGATGGGGTTCCCCGTGACACCACCACAGCTGTAGGCCCCTATCGTATTCTCACACACGAAGGCAGGACATGGGGGGTTCGGCAGAAGGCACTCGTTTATATCTGGAAAAAAAATGAAAAATATGACTGGCTTTGAGTGCTAAAGTATAAAAGAGTATGTATGATTCACCAGAATCTTATTATTTGAGGATCAAAAACCTGTTTTTGTCTTAAGAGATGGTGTAGGTAGTCCTAATTGATACCCTTGTGTTGGGAGAACGAAGTGCCATTTCGGACTCCCACCGTCTATTAGGAAACCGACTACTGCTACTTACCGAGGGGACCCGGGAAATTCTTATAAATGAGCACCGAACCCCGATTGGTTAATATCAGCGTAGCAGCCTAGGTTGGTCCGAGGATGGGTGACCACCCATTACATACCGAGTTTCCGCCGTGCCTCGGAAAGCATGTTAAGCCGTTGGTCCCGGCTGTCATTTGTAGATCTTTGACAGTCGTTACAGGTAGTCAGTGGCCCGAAAGTCTGACAACCAGTCTTACCAAGGATATCGTATTATCCAGTACTAACTGGGTTGTGGAGGTCAGATATCCATGTAAAATACTGGTATTCAGCTGCATCCGGCTAGACTGGGGGCCGACCTCAAGATAGTTGGGAAAAGGCTAGGCAGATGATGATGATGATTCAAGAAGTATATGTCGTTACGTACCATCACAAACATGATTGTTAAGGTTCCTGGCGAACCCTGGAGGACACTGACCGACGTTGTTCTTCTTGACTGAAATGCACCGGTAGGAGCCCTGCAGGTTGTGGCACTGGGTGCCAGCCAGGCATACTGACACGTCTAGCTGGCATTCGTCTATATCTGGAAACGAGAATGATCAGTGTCAGGTTAAAATATAAGAGCAACTTAATTTTGCATTGAAGGTTCCTCTAGACGAAGAAGATTAATATGATTGATGAGAAGAATAGAATACCTAAAATAAAGAAGTAGTTTAAAATAAGTGTAAGGTCAAATAAAAATAAAGAGAACTGAGACCAAATTTTTAAGCATTTTGAAATATGGAAGCTATATCATGCAGCTATAGCGTGTACAGATAGCTTGAATTTACCACTTTGCACGGTTAGACATTGGAAGTTAACCGAATAGAAAACAAAGTTATACAGACATATCTTTTTAGTTGATTTTTTTAGGTTAGCTAAATTTTCATTTTGAAAACGAAATATCCTTGCCAACACCATCATCAATATATGAAGACTTCTAAACTTCTGCTTCCAATGCTGTGTATTCCCAATCGAAAAATAAAACACGTAATAACATACCCTGGCAAGAAGTTCCATCAAGCATCAGCTCGTATCCTCTCCTGCAGGAGCACTTGACTTCCACGCCGTTGTCGTTGCACTTGTGCTGGCAAGGATTGTGGGGCTTGCACCTGTTCCTATCAACCTGGATATAGAGAAATAAAAGAAGATGGTATTAGAGGAAAAAACGTGGTAGATACTCACAACTGGCATGCGTGTATGACCAGAAGTATGGTGGTAGACGAGGCAAAAGAACTCCTTTTGCCTCGTCCAACTTCATACATCTGGTCATGTCTGGTCATGATCCGGTGTTAGTATCAGAGCAGGTGGCGTAGGAGAGAGGCGTAAATTTATATAACTTGGTAGACGCCAATATCACGCTACGGACATACGTCTCATGTCGTGGTAAAAATGATTGGGTCGTTATCAAGGTAAGTAGCAGAGCTGACAGCTCAGGATCCGCTGGTTGTAATCAAGAAGGTTAATCGCAGGATAACAAGGCAATGGAAAGCAATGAATGTATTAAAAGTGTTAGGTACTCAATATGCCATAATTAGGGTCATGGCTGAGATCATCAATCTGGACCAGACTCAGGCTTTAACTGTCCCTAGATACTACCCAGTTTCCTGAAACACTTAGTTACGTCTTGCTGGCGCGTGAAGAAACATACGACCGGGTTGACCCAGGTGTTATTAGGTTATTTCCAATGGAAATTTCTCAGTAGCAGCTACGGAGTTTAGATTTGTACTCAGTTAATGGCAATATCCTCGTCCCAAAACCATAACTGGCGAAATGTGGTTGAACTATTAGGGACATACACTTCTGCCGAACCTTTTTGGAAATTACAGAGGTGATGTTATGTATGAAGATACCAACCTCCTTACAATTCCTTCCATCAGCCATCAACATGAACCCAGGGTTACACTCGCACCGATAAGACCCTGGCACAGGTATGCAGTGGTGTGCACACAGCTCGTTTGGAGCATAGTCTTCACACAGAGATGGCAATGCTGAGAACAAAGATTTATGGGTTAAGTGCAGTTCGTACTGAGGAGCTGAGGAGATCGTGGCAATAATAACAGCCGCTCGGGTCAATCTTCAGAATGTTAAGCCGCGCCTGCCAGGATTGGTCCGTGGATGGGTGACCCCCATTACATACGGATAGTTTCCTACGAGCCTCGGAAAGCACGTTTAGCCGTTGGAGCCGGCTGTCAATTGTAGATCTTTGACAGTCGTTACAGGTAGTCAGTGGCCCAAAAGTCTGACAGCCAGTCTTACCAAGGGGTTACGTTTTACCGATTACTAACTGGGTTCTGAAGGTCAGATGGGCAGTCGCTTCATGTAAAATACTGGTATTCAGCTGCATGCGGTTAGACTGGAAGCCCACCCCAACATAGTTGGGAAAAGGCTTGGCAGATGATGACACTTCAATAACAGATCAGCGTGATACATCAACCAATTCTACACCTGAACCCTGGGATCTGCTTTAAAAGGAAACCCCCTGCATATTATCTGATCTGCCATTGATTGTGGTAGGCCGTGTTTCTAGGTCACCATTTCTAATATTTCGTTTGGGAACGCTGGAAATATGGCTAAAGAAGACATGGTGCGTCGACCACAAATAAATTGGGATGATGATGGATCGCTTGTCCCAATGTAGACTCTTCCAATGTAGACCTCCATCTCTTTTGATCAGGTGAGATCAAGGTCAAGAGCAAATCCAACGCGAAATAAAATAAAATGTTATCGTTAAAGTTGTTAGCAGGTACTTATTAATTTAAGGTTAGGTTAAGTATCATCCTGCCTAGTCTTTTCTCAACTATGTTGGAGTAGGCTTCCAGTCTAACCGGATGCATCTGTACCAGTATTTTACATGGAGCAACTTCTTATCTGATCTCCACTGCCCGACACCCCTTGGTAAGACTGGTTGTCAGACTTTCGGGCTACTAACCTTCTGTAACGACTGTAAAAGAACTACAAATGACAGCTTAGCGTGATTTCCGAGGCACAGTCTCAATATATAATTAATGGTCACCCATCCACGAACCAACCTCGGCAAGCGTAGCTTTACCTTCAGTCGAACCATGCGACTATTATTATAAAGCCACGAGCCCCCCGAGTGGACATTAATACCAACTTAAAATTCTTTCTGTCATTGTGTGTCGAGCAAACATCTTTGGGAGATAATATTTCTCTTAAGTATGTTCTGACTAAACATTGCTTATCAGTTCGCGTATACAATACATAGTATATAACTATGTATATACTTTTTCGAACCCGCACTGGGCCCACGTGGTGGATTATAGCCCATTCCCTCTCATAAAGAGGAGGCCGCTGTCCCAGTAGTGGGAATATTACAGGCTGATTATGCATGCTTGTATATATTTTTAAAAATTGTACTTACTAGCCAACGTTATAGTATTAGAACTTCTTGAAGTTGAGTCGCCCTTCCAGTCTTTGGCTGCTTTCTGTAATAACATCGATGGTCATTAACTTAAGAAAACTTGGGAATCACCACAACGTTCACCCATCTCCACTTCCCAATGTTTAGCTGGGGAAAAGAAGTGACAGAACCAACTCCAACACTACATGTTACCATGTCAGTAATCTAGATACTAATATTATATAGTGGTATTTGTTTGCAAGTTTGTCGGTTTGTATCTTCGAAACCTCTAATCCGATCCCGATAATTCTTCCATTAACTGGAAGCTTCATTATCCCCGAGTGTCATAGAGCACTGTTTAAGCTGTCACGGTTTTAAACTAAATTTTATACCGTCACTTACGGGACTTTGGCGCTTGCAACAGCGTCGAAATATCGGTAGCTCAAAATCATGAACAATCACGGAAGATATCCCGTAAGTGACAGTATACCTAAGTTTTGTCATAGAGTACATTTAAAACGTTTCCGTGTGTTTATTTCCGTACATAAAGGGAGCGCAGCCGCGAGCAACAACTAGTAGCATTATAACCAGAGGTCGGAATTAGGTAGAGTTATTCATGTACTTACACTGATTTCATACAGCGAAAGAATAAAGTGGATATGCCCCAAATCCCTGGATGAATTATAAAGAGAAGAAAATTCCCGTGATTTATTAAATAAAAAAGTATTTACTTTTACACAATTTAAACCACTGCACGCGCGACGTTGCCAAATTTACATCAACGACATCGGATGTCCGAAGTTGCAAAATTCCAATGCGCACACGCGCGATGTTGCCACATTTGTAGTTCGCACAACATAGCTTGTGAGAAATAAAGAAAACAATAGCGTAAATGCGGAGCCCTCCCCGCTTAACGAAATGTACTAGATTTTGAAATCCCGGGGAGATCCATATTAATATCAACATTTCTATGCAAGTACTTAAATAACTCTACCTAATTCTGACCTCTGATTATAATTTATATATATATATATTTTTTTTTTATTTATTTGTACAGATTATGAACTAAACCTGTTCAGCTGAAAAGCAAACATACAACATCAGCTTATACGTGAGAGGGAGTGGGGTTGAAAAGCACAATACAAAAAGGTTCCTTTACATCTGCAGATTAAGTACATTTTTGGTAAATAGGTATCAGTTCCGGTCCAAAGATAAAACCAAGGACAACGAGGGCGTCTGGACTGAGCACAAGGCCGCGGTTCGATTCCCGTATCAGGTCAAATATTTGTACAACAAATATTAGTAAGTCATAATGTTATCTCTGGGTGATGGGGGCAGAAGAATAACTATGGACTGTGCCGTATGTTATAACTAATTTTGGAATAATTTTGGGTTTGAAGACACTTGATAATCGTAGGTATTGGTGCACGACCAGTGTTTTAGTTGTACTAGCAAAGCCACTTTACTTGCACAAAACTTGCTTATGTGTGTTTTTGCTGTGCAAGCAAAAAGTTCTCATAGCATCGCATACATGCAGGTTGGAGAACTCAAAAAAGTACCGACAGGGTTACAATAGGGCTAGAGCACGAGAACGTAAATATTTCAATTTTTGAATCGAAAATACAATAATATTCTATAGCATTTTAGCTTTAAATTGTTTACAACAAGCACAATCAGTATCACACATATGAGTAAATTATTAATTATGAAAATATTGTATGTGAAACGAGTGTTTTTAATTTTAAAATCCACGTATTTAAGTCACGTTTAAACCGCGCGCTCGTGAACTCACGTCACTGAGGACCTAGGTACGTAGCGCAAAAAAAATATACACGACCTTGACATGGTGACAGAGATTTTGACTGAACTGAACTGATGTGGACGTGAGATGTTGAAGTTGACCTTTAATTAAAGTTCAGATTTCTTTCTATTCTCCTTCCTTAAATCTTACCTGACAACAAGTGACAAACGCGTCATCAGCTAGCAGCTCTTCTGCGCTCATGCCACGTTTCCTCTTACCACAGGCCTCTGGACCCTTGGACGTACCAGCTGTCGTTCCTCGAGAGCAGTCGTTGCAGCACACCTGCGAGGAATGTAATAAATTAATAATGAGTTGCTTTTGATCGAAGGTTGTGTAAATAATTGGTGAAATGTGGTTGTGCTTAACACCTTTGCCTGCGGAGAATCAAGCGTCATGATATTGTATAGAAAGCAAACTCATGAGCTTGCGTTCTATGTTCCAAAACTCCTGCGGCATTTGGGGTCCAAATGCTGCAGGAGTTTTGATAAATTCTTTCATCAGCATCTGCCCAGCCTTTTCCCAACTATGTTGAGGTTGGCTTCCGTCTAACCGGATGCAACTAAATAACAGTATATTATTTGGAACGACTGGCAATTTATGCAAAGGTATCGATAGATAAATCGAACGATCATGGTAGTAGTATAAGCGGAATGAGACCGTCAACCACTTGCCTCGGGTTGGACAAACTCCAACCTGATATTCTTATGTCTGTTTTCTAAGCAAAAACCACATCACCTCGATAATCAAGACAGGCACAATCTTTGAAAGTCGAATACCAGATTTATGTAGAAATTCAGGTCGATATGTAATGAAAAAAAAACAGGAAATATGCACAAAAGACTGCCTTCACCAGACAACCAAAAAGTCACCAATATTTCTGCATACCCCACAGGAAACGAGCATAAAGATAGCTAAGTTAAACAAACAAGGAAGGGTTATAATAACTCAGTCACGTAAACTGTACAAACACGGATAACATCTGCACGTTATCAGTTAGCGTGGTGATAAGAGAGTACCCAATTACCTAGTTACTGTATGTTTGAATAGTGACTGGAGACCAGGTACAGATATGCTATGGTGATTAAAAGCTTGCACGTATGGCCGGATAGGCACTCCATCTTACTGGAGCAAATTGGAATTTGCACCAACAAAACGGTATCCCATGTGGTGTCTTATTACCCGGCACTAACTGGGTTGTGGAGGTCATTTAGGAAGTCGCTCCATGTAAAATTTTTGGGGAAAGACAAACAAAACGGTATACCATACAAAATTTTCGCTATGGTTTCAATTCACTCCGTTAGTTCAATTCATGCCGTCGAGAAATATCTGTGAGGCTTTTTTTTTTTGGGATGGGAAATCATCAAATGACTCCTCCCGCTCTGGGCGGAGCGGAAGGGAGTGTCAGACTTTTACTGACTATAAAAACCATCCATGTTCCTTCTTTTGCCCTTTATGTTCCAGGGCCGCGGTATCTCTTTCGAACAGTCCCGCAGGCCTGGCAGGCATCGGCCCTTGTGGGCCCCTCCTGTTTGCTGATATCTCTTTGAGACGCGCGTGGAACACGCCGTCGACACGGCCTGTCGTCATAAGACGGACGGACGGCGAGCTAGCCCATTACTCACCGTCCACAGGCCGCGCCTACGGTGGCCGAGAGCCACCACGTGGCCCCCGACGCCCGGTGCGTCTCCCGCGGCGGCCGGGACGTGAGGTTCTCTCCCTCTCACGTCCGCCACCTCTTTCGCTAGCATGACTGCTTCGCAGAAGGAGGTGACTGCTTCCCATTCCCTCTCGCCCCGGACCATGGCTTGAACCAGGGCCGGACGCGAGAGGTCGCCGCCGCCAATCGCCGCTACGAGGACACGGCGGTGCTCCGCCCAAGCGAACAGACCTCCACGGTGTTCTCCACCGTGTCCTCCGGGCGATCCTCACAATGATAGCACCCGGGCGTTTCCTTCCGCCCGATTCGGTACAGGTACCTCCCGAAACAACCGTCTCCGATGAGGACCTGCGTCAGGCGGAAGGTGAGGGTGCCGTGGCGCCTCTCTAGCCACTCCTCAAAGAGGGGACTTATCGCCACTATTGTGGCGTGCCCTATCTCTCAGGCTTGCTGTTTCCTCACGATGTTTTCCTTCACCGTAGTAAGTCATAATTATACAATACGCACATGGATCCGAAAATCAGAGGTGCGGGTCTTGCGTAAGACCTATGACTTGGCAGTCCGACGGTCTAGCTCTAGCACTGCTGTTGATACTATTATTGAATTCCGAAGAAACAGGCAGGATCTCAGATATATAAACAACTGTAATCACATTGCAGGCTCGTTAGCATCCAAGAAACAAAACCAAAATGCGCATTATGCGTGTAATTAATCCCGGACCCTTCCAATCAAAGAAGCAAATGGTGGACCAATGGTAACGGCCCTGACTTACGATCAAACCAGACAGGTGCATTCATCGTCGCTCTCAAAACGGTGAAAGAAATCACCGTGAGAAAACCGGGATGTCATAAAACCAAAAAATTCGAAGACATAATTATGACATCTATCATCCGCGTGGTGGATTACAGCTCATTCCCTCTCATAGAGAGAAGGCCTCTGTCCCAGCAGTGGGAACATTGTGGGCTGATTATGTATATGCTATGCACCCTTTGAATCTGAACATATCAACGTTGTATTACGAATGCTTCCCCGACTCCCCACTCGGGGAAGCGGAGGGGGAGCTCTTAATAATAATTTTGCTCTTAATAGCTTACAATCGCTTCGCTTTTTCTATAGTGCGTATCTTATCTAAAACTATGCAACTGCAATCATTGAAGTGTTTCAATAAATGTTTTTATTTACTCCTAAAAACGCTAAACAAAACGTATGAAACCATATTAGTGACGAGCTGTTTCCTCTGTCCCTGCTTACTATGTCCGGCCCTGGTTCAAGCCATGGTCCGGGGCGAGAGGGAATGGGAAGCCGTCGCCTCCTTCTGCGAAGCAGTCATGCTAGCGAAGGAGGTGGCGGAACGTGAGAGGGAGAGAACCTCACATCCCAGCCACCGCGGGAGCAGCACCGGGCGTCGGGGGCCACGTCGTGATGGCTCTCGGCCACTGTAGGCGCGGGCCTGTGGACGGTGAGTAATGGGCTAGTTCGCCGTCCGTCTGTACAGACGGACAGACGTGTTCCACGCGCGCCTCAAAGAGATGACAGCAAACATGAGTGGCCCGCAAGGGCCGATGCTTGCCAGGGCTGCGGGACTGTTCGAAAGAGATACCGCGGCCCAGGAAAATAAAGGGCAAAAGAAGGAACATGGATGGTTTTTAGTCAGTAAAAGTCTGACACTCTCTTCCGCTCCGCCCAGAGCGGGAGGAGTCATTTGATGATTTCCCATCCCAAAAAAAAGGCCTGCTTACTATGAAAATGAAATGACACTGTAATATTTTCGGCCTGGACGGTGTCTGGATTTGTGCTGAGCTGATGACTATTTAAAAACTTGCCCCGTAGGTATACGTCTAAACACTTCTGACTACCCCCGTCAAGGAGTATAGGCGTGTTGTTACAGCTGTGCGTTCTGAATGATGACTTTGTCGCAAATAGATGTCAAATATTTCGCTGTTTTGATTATTAATTGACAGCTATTTGTGACCTCGCCGCTCCAACTTTCAGAACGCGCCCACATAAGTACTTATGAAATAAAATATACATTTGTGCCACTTGCCGAAAATCTCCCACCCGCACACGAGTTGCCATGGTTGATCTTGAAGTCTTTAAGACTCCGGACCCAGGTTGGCCGACGTAATTTCCCTACGTCTGTCAACCTGTTCAGGTGGAGATTCATAGACTCTGCCCTGGAGAGTATATAAGCATAATGTATCCTACCTCTCCTACTGTTTGCGCAATCCAGGAGCTGATGGACGCTACTGAAAGTGCTAAACTCGTCGTAGATTTAGTCGGCCAAAAATTTGTGGCCGACTAAATTTAGATTGCCATCGGCAGGCTAAAAAGATGCAAAATAAATACAACTACTAACCTTACTTGTAGATTGAGTAGCCTCGCAACTGTAGGTGCTCGTCGCAATGTCTATGCCAGTCTCACAGTCGCTTTGCTTTCTGAAACAATAGAACATCATATTGAAAAATGACCAATGAATACAGACTGGCTTGCAGTTAGACCGACTCACAAAATTAAAATAAACGAAAATCGGTTCCGGATATCAATTAAGTATAATGAATGATCAATTGACAAAAAATAATGAATGATAGCAATATTAATTTTCGTCTTAAGTGTTATACTTTCTGTCAAAATGGTCACTTACAAATTATGATCTAAAAGTTTAATAGGAATATTGCAATCCAAGTAATATATTCCCCCATCCATGATTCCCGCCATGCAAAACACTTTTATTTTTTTTGCAAATAGAATCAATTACTTTCTTTACAAGCCAGTACTATTTTTATACTAACGAAGTAGGTTTCTAAGCTGTGAAAAATGTGTGAGAACTTTTTCGTTCTTTTTTTCAGTTATCGAACTTTTGTGTTGTGCCTATTTGTTTACAGATTGTGTAAATTGATTATTATTATATTTCCAAGCACAATATTTTTCTCATTTATTAATTAACAGACTTTACCTGTAATGTCATTATCATACATTAAATTATAAGTTAAACACAACACAACTGTTTTCCTCAAAATATAGGTCAAAATAATTCAAGGTTTTACAAACATGACATTTAAATACTAAAAACCTTGTGCCCACTTCATTCTGATAAGAATAAGGAGAACATAGTTGCTCACTAAACAATATTAAACATTGTTGTATCAGAGCTAAATATTAATCATTCTTAGTATTTCTATTTTAGAATAGCAAAACAAGGAAATTGTAGACGTAAGTTTTGTTTTTATGGACGATTTCCTTGCACATTTTCAGGAATTTCAGCAAAAATAATATCAATGTAGACACCTTCTCGGTATAAACAATATCATATCATAATATAAATACCTGGTATTACCATGTGTTCTAAAATAGATTTTCTGTTAATTTTATAGAATACAAAACAAGGAAACAGAATTTCATGCGGTTTCATAATTAATTTCAAGAATTCCAAAAATAACGACTTTATTTATTTATGTTAAAGTACACTGCGTTACATTTCTTGGTATAGTTTACAAGATTTGTAAATATGTCATTTAAAATTTGTCTTCGCAGATGGTTTGAGTTTACACATTAACAGCCGGCTAAGTGCGTGTCAGAGCACCCACATTGAAAGGTTCCGTAGTCGGGTTGAAATTTGAATTGTTCAATTTTCCCCACACATTCCAAAAACATGTTCACACGTACATTTCGTATGGAAAAACATGTGTTCTAATTTCAAATGTAAGTTTTACACACGATATTGAGAGAGAGAGAGAGAGAGAGCTCGTGGCTAAATAACAACAGCAGCTCGGGTCAATCTTCAGGTTAAGCCGCGCTTGCCTAGGTTAGTCCGTGAATGGGTGACCACCCATTACATACCGTGTTTCTTTGGTGCATCGAAAAGCACGTTAAGCCGTTGGCTGTCATTAGTAGATCTTAGGAGACGTTACAGGTAGTTAGTGGCCCGAAAGTCGACAACCAGTCTACCAAGAGATATCGTATTACCCAGTACTACGAGTAACTGGGTTGTGGAGGTATGATAGTCAATCGCTCCATGTAAAATACTGGTATTCAGCTGCATCAGGTTATACTGGAAGCCGATCCCAACATATTTGGGAATAGGCAGGCAGATGATGACCATGTAATTATTATTTCGAATTGCGTTAAGCTCGCCGTTGTACATAAGCTATATTATTGCAATTTGTATGTATATTTGTTATTTTGTGGAATAAAGAAAAATAATAAGAATAATTTTAGAAATTAACGATTTTTGAGTTTTGTTCCTTTACTCGTGCTGTAAAACCTTGCGTCTCGCCAAATTGGATGGTTTTGTATGTCTGCGGGAGTAGGTACCACATAGGTTTTAATTTTCAAAAAAAATTGACATGAATGGCAAAAACCCTTATGTCTTTTGATTGTGTTGTCTTAGAAGGTTTTTTACATCTCCAAGACACTATAGATCTAAGTATTTAATTGATATTTTCAACTTGATACATTTCCGCGGTTCTGAGAAATCTTGACATACAGACAGACAACTTAGTGGTCCTACAAAGGATCGCTGTTTTTCCTTTTGAGATACGGTACCCTAACAATCATTAAGTCATAAATATTAAACTGAAAATGTAACTTTTCAGAACATTACACAATAGCGTCTACTTTCGATGGATATCTGAATAGGATGACAGTAAGGTCGCCCTCTGATACATGGTAGGTACCTAAACATAACTAGCGAAATGTGGGTGATTGACTAGATTGTGAATGACTGTGGGAGGAGTCATTCTGGGCGGAGCGGAAGGGAGTGCCAGACTTTTACTGACTAAAACCCATCCATGTTCCTTCTTTTGCTCTTTGTGTTCCAGGGCCGCGGTATCTCTTTCGAACAGTCCCGCAGCCCTGGCAGGCACCGGCCCTTGCGGGCCCCTCCCGTTTGCTGACATCTCTTTGAGGCGCGCTTGGAACACGAACGCGCCGTCGACACGGCCTGCCCGTCGTCATACGACGGACGGACGGCGAGCTAGCCCATTACTCACCGTCCACAGGCCTGCGCCTACGGTGGCCGAGAGCCATCACGGCGTGATGTATGGTACCCTGAGTCAGAAATAAAAGATAAATCTCACCTAAAATATTCCTTGCAGCATTGTGCCTTAGCCAGGAGACACATGGACCCGAAGGCTGGGGGAATTTCAGGAGGCACCGGCAGCGTACCCTGACAGTCAGTCAGAGTGTGGTTCCTCGCAAACCCTGCCCCTTCGTTGCAGCACAGCTGGATGGTCTCTGCCATGTCATCGCCGAGGTATCCTGAAAACAACGAAGAAGAAGGTAAGAGAACATCACCAGAATCTCACACCTTTAATCGCCAAAGGGTTGGGCAGAGGTGTACCCTATTGTGCACCCACATTTCACCAGATGTGTTAAAGTCCCATGTAATAGGGGTCGAGCCTATTGCCATCAACCGGGCACAAATCTCGACTCCAGGCTGATACTGAGAAATTCCTGATGGAAAAACCTAATAACGCTTTGCCCGGAGAATCGAACCAAAGACCATTTGCTTATCAGTTACGCTTACGACCATTAGATCAACGAGGCAGTCTAACATCCATTTTCTGATAAGATCATCTGAATGGAGAACTACCTATCTGACCTCCACAACCCAGTTAGTACTGGGTAACACGATAACCCTTGGTAAGACTGGTTGTCAGAATTTCGGGCCACTGACTAAATTTAAAAACTATCAGTCATCTACAAGTGACAGCCAGGACCAACAACTTAACGTGCTTTCCGAGGTACGGAGGAAACTCGGTAGGTAATGGGTGGTCACCCATCCACGCACTAACCTAACCTAGCACGGCTTAACCTGAAGAACGAGCCAAGCGGCTGTTATTATTTAACCACAAACTCCACTTCATCGATGTAATGTACTCGAAAACCATTTCAAACTTAAGAAGAGCTTGACAAGTTCTAAACTCCAATAACTCAATTCAGATATCGGTAATTATAATTAGTGGTATTGTTATAACCACAAACTATAAAAATAGACCCATATTTATCTTAACCTCGTAACACATAACCGATGCCTACGCGCATAAAGGTAATAAATTATAATAAAATACATGAAACCTTATAAAATTAATTTATTGTCATCTGGCCGCCATATTTGTCACGTCGCGTTCCTCGTAAATCATTTCTGTGAAGGATGATCATAGTTATATTCGTGATTGCAATTTTAATGAGTTTTCAGCACGAGAAAGTATATATAGAAATAAATTTGATTTTGTATGTAAATGGTCCTACACACTCATCCACGCTGTACAGTTAGCAATGTATTGTATACTTAGCTTTTAAATTGTAAATCCGTAATTGGCTGTAGGATTGGTTATATATTTTAAGATATAATTTCAAAGAGCTGTGGATTTTTTGATTAATAAATAAATAAAGCGACTTAAACACGACTTATTTACGTTTATCCATGGACATTAAACGTGACGAACTCCGAAATTAATCTATATTAATTAGCAAAGAAAGAAGCGCCTAATTAACTTGTAATTTTTATGACATTGCATGGTTACCTAATTACTGAAAATTTTGATGTAGCTTCTATATAATCTCAACAGATTTATCACGCCTAAGATAAAAGTATCGTTGCATACTCTCATAAATTAACTTCACTTTTTTATGCATTTAACCTTAATGATCACGTTATTCTTGCCGCGTTTGCCTAGGTTGGTCCGTGGATGGGTGACCACTCATTACATACCGAGTTTCCTCCGTGTTTCGGAAAGCACGTTAAGGCGTTGGTCCCGGCTGTCAATTGTAGATCTTTGACAGTCGTTACAAGCGGTTCAACACAATGTAAATTGTTATTGAATAAATAAATGAAGAATAAATGAATAATTGACACTTGCAGTAAACCAGCTGAAATCGATGCAGAATTTTAGTAAACAAACCCTACAGCATTTTGAATTACTATAACTGATTAGTTTCCGATTACTGGGTATCTATTCTACGGCAGCAACCACAGCAGCAACATAAATATTTACAAGGAAGTTGCGACAGACCGATAAGCAATTCAAATACATTAATAAACTTGAATTCAGTAGGGTATGGGCGATAAGTTTACTTGAATAGATAGAAGCTGAAGCTCGACGAAGTCCCAGAGAAACGATTTAACTGTCTTGGATCCCGCAACGAAATTAAGCAGAAAAGAATAGCAGAGGAGTAGGAAAAACATAATTTCCACTTTCCTTCCGATGAATGAACGGTGTGAAGGATGATATGGCTAGAAAGGAGGTGACTGCAGAGATGACGAGTAATTTTAGAGAAAGAGTCGTAGTAAGTCGTAGTAAGTATGGAAGAAGAAGCCGTGCTGCGCCAAATAAATTGGGATAAGGGCAGGTGAACGACGAAGATGATGATAGATCCAAAATTATGAAAAAGCTTTTACTAATGAGTGGCTTTTGCCCGTGGCTTCGTCCGCGTGGAAGACGAAAATTATCCCACGGGAACGTGTTATCAAGAAAAAGTCCTGACGATCCTTATCCAGGTCATGGTCTTCCTGTGTGCCAAAATTCAATATGGCGAGACAAAAAATCTCATTTGGCGTTCTCGTTCATATTCTTTGACGTTACATTAGGAATGTTGCCAGAAGTCTAAAAATATAATGATATGGTATGTTTTTATTTTAGAAGTAAGTAAAATCCTCGTTACTTAGCCGGAATTTCCACCACTCGTGATTTTAGAGGACAAGAGTAAATTGAGTTATTTAATATGGTCATATTAAATGTTATTCTGTGGTAGTAATCGGACTTTTTAGTTGGCAGGGTATAGGGTGGACATCTAAAATCAGGTGTTTCATCTAAGTTTAATACCATTTTATTTAAATGTTTGCCAGAATTACGTACTTTTTTATTTTTAAATATAATCATAATAAGTTTTTTTAATTAATATGATTTAAACGACATCCATAAGGTTTTTTTTAGCTGAGTAATCAATTGCTGAAGTTAGTGGACAACATACTTTTACAACGGTCATTTTTTTTGAAAATCGCTCTTTCACATTGATAGAATATTAGTTTGGGTGTGTATGTTAGAATAAAAGATTAGTATTCCTTCCGTCAACAGCATTGCTGTAATCTTATTAAAGATTTTATCGTTTTTTTTGTACTACATTGGCATAAACCCCATAAGGCTTGCAGATGTCTGTAGAAGGTGTAAATCACTTTACACCAAGTGGCCTGTCTGTGTGAGCATTCATTCAAAATAAAACAATACAAAGAAGTACTTGTTCAGGATTTTTACTTATTATATCATTTATTTCTGAGCGTTTTAGGCTCAATATCATGAAGTGTTTATGTTGTTAAGATGATCATAATCTACCCAGTTCTTCCCCAACTATCGATCGGCTTCCAGTCTAACCGAATACTGCTGAATACCAGTTTTCTACAAAGAGCTACTATCTGACCACCTGCAGCTACTGGGTAATACGATATCTCCTGGTAAGAGTGAATGTCAGACTCTTAGGTTTCTTAGATATTTGCGAAAATAGGCCACTATTGAAGATACATTTTGTCAATGAGTAAGACCCATATTTCAATTCTTACGACTCATTATTATGTCTGAACATTTAGCGTCACACTTATGTCGACCACATGGTGTACCAATAATTAATTATTCTGGTCAAAATAAATAAATTACGACCGATGAATTAAATGTACCGAATAAGCTTGAAAAGTGGGTCAGCAGCTTTGTAGCACAGATAATATGAAGTATGAGGAAAAATACGGTCAAGTGCGAGACGATATAAACACAAATATAAATATAAGGTACAATTTGTATATTTATTTAGGTCAGTGTGTGAACAACATCAAGTACTTGAGTAGGTACTTGTAAAATCGGTACCGTCTCTTTCGTGGGATCATTTGAATAATTGTATAATCCCCTCATTTTTCAATTCGTATCATACGAGTATTCGTTAATGAATTTGGGATTGTTTAGAGGGCTTTTGTATTTTTGCTTTTTGAAAGCGATGGCTAGCGTTAGTCTGGTTGCAAACGCGATTCCTGAGCATGACGTCCTTTTTTTTTTTTTTTGTATGGTGGGAAATCATCAAATGACCCCCCCCCCCCGCCCTG
Source organism: Eurois occulta (assembly GCA_950022335.1). Classification (NCBI taxonomy): domain Eukaryota; kingdom Metazoa; phylum Arthropoda; class Insecta; order Lepidoptera; family Noctuidae; genus Eurois; species Eurois occulta. The sequence continues at coordinate 11,654,974 of OX465502.1, forward strand.
GGCGGAGCGGAAGGGAGTGTCAGACTCTTACTGACTAAAAACCACCCATGTTCCTTCATTTGCCCTTTATGTTCCAGGGCCGCGGTATCTCTTTCGAACAGTCCCGCAGCCCTGGCAGGCGAGCATGACGTCCTTGGTTCGATTTCCAAGTCGGGCAAAATAATGTTGGGTTTTTCGTTCTAGAATTTCTCAGTAGCAGTTACGAAGTCTAGATTTGTGCATGATAACAAAAGGCTCGCCCCCTATTACAAGGGACTTAAACATAATTGGCCTCTCGCCTCTGCCTAACTCTTCGGAGATTACAGGTGTGATGTTATGTTTATGTAAGGTGAATGCTGGTAAATAACATTGTACAGAAAATGGAGCAAACTCATTACTCCTTATTTAATTTTGTCCTACTAGCTTACCTACTCGTAATAATGAACCGATGAAAATGGCTAACTACTAAAATACCTCACGATACCTACAGAAGGAAATGACCAATTTCAGGCCTTTAGCCTCCGAGTCAATGACCTGCAGTTATTTGTGCTATTGTGTGACCTAATAACGATTTAACTACCTAATGGCTTTCTGGAAATGGGACAAAGAGCTTATTGATGGATGCTTGGAGAAAACTACTGACTGACTGCCGAGTGGTCGCATGCGCGACTGCTGAGCGCAGTGGTCCTGGGTTCGATTCCCAGATAGGGCAGTGTTATTAGGTTTTTCCAACAGGAATTTCTCAGTAGCAGCCACGGAGTCTGAATTTGTGGCCAGTTTATGGCAATAGACTCGCCTCCATTACGTGGAACTTAAACATAACAGCGAAATGTGGGTGTCTCAGGCACACCTCTGCCTAACCCTACAGGTATTATTGGCGTGATGTAATGCTTGGAGAAAAGGCTGGTCATCTTCAATGGGGTAAAATATCGCCATGATTTGGATTTTGATTTGTGTTGCTGGATAGTTTGTTCAGCCATCTTCCCAGTTTCACTAGGAAGTGGTGAAAGTCAGGTATTTTGAGGGAAAGTCTCTTGTAAACTTTCACGTTCGAAAGGTCCTGATTAACAGCCTAATTTGAATAAATAACTTTTGATTATTAATTATTTACAAACTACAAAACTATAATAGAAATAAATATGTACAAGTATAAAAGGGTTACAGGGCGTCCAAAAATTCGTCCGCATCGCTGTCAACAGGAAAAATGCCCAGAAGGCTGGCAGCATTACCACGTTGGATGGCAATGCTGATTCTTTGGCCAAAAAATAGGCCCGCCCTCTGGTCACGTGAAGAGTCACTTTTGATTTGAATTATCAAATTTTCTTAAATACTTAAGTCATCTTCTGCCAAGTCTGTTTCCCAATGATGTTGGGTTCAGCTTCCAGTCTAAGGGTTGCAGGTAAATACCAGTACGGTACATTGAGTGACTGCCTATCTGACCTCAATATCCCAGATACTAGGTAACGCGGTACCCGTTTACAAACTGATTGTCAGACTTTCGGGCTTCTGCAACTGCCAAAGATCAGCAAACGTCGATCAAGACCAACGGCTTAAAATACTTTTCGAGGCATGGTTGGATGATTATCATTCTTCTGCCCTTCCTTACATTATCAGCCTATAATGTTCCCACTGCTGGGACACACGGCCTCTCTATGAGAGGGAATGGGCTATAATTCACCACGCGGGCCCAGTGCGGGTTGGTAGATGTCACATGACTTCGAATTTTTGGTTCTAGGACATGCCGGTTTCCTCACAATGTTTTCCTTCACCGTTTTTGACAGCAGTGGTGATGAAATAAATTACACAAAGTAATGCGCCTGCCTGGGTTCGAACCCACGACTTACGATCGTAAGTCGGGGCCACCACCACTGGGCCACCGCTGCTCTCCTGCCCTTCCTTACCCCAATTAATGTGTGGTCAGCGCAGCAAGTTTTCTTCTTCCATACACGTTTTCTCTATTACTCGTCATCTTATCAGACTCCTCGTTTCTTGCCATATCATCCTTCACACAGTCCAGCCATAGTTTCTTTGGTCTTCCTCTACTCTTATACCCATCCACATTCACACATCTCGGTATGTAATGGACGACCACCCATCGACGGACAGACCTTGGTTGGTGTGTGTAGTTTGACATTCGATCGACACATACGATTAAGTGAAACCAAATAATGGCGTTCTCTCTTTCCACCATTATTTTTATCTCGTAGTAGCTAGCTATCAAACCAACACTTTAAGAAATCATAAATGTGAAATAAGAACTCCTTTTTATAAACGTGTATACGGAACACTGAAAATGTAACATAAACTTTATACAGTCCATTCTATCAAGTCATTTAATTGACAATCTATAGTAAACCTTGACTCTTTAAAAATAGGGTACATTTAAAATTCTCGCGCAGCAGTCGAACGATACCATCTCGTTGAGGAGAAACTTCAGCGACCTGATTTTAATGACACTTATAAAGTGTTACGATCTGTTAAAAGAGAGTATGTTCAAGCTTTACTAGTTACAGTGTAAGCAGAAACATATCGTCATTTAAAATAATATATTTGCTAAAAGTGGGCCAAAAGATCTTTTAAGAACAGTGAATGCCTATAATCCCCGTAGTGTTAGGCAGAATGGTACCTAATAGTACACATTTCGCCACTTATGTTTACGTTCCATGTAATAGGTGGCGAGCCTATTGTCATCAATCGGGTACGAAGCCAGACTCCGAGTCTGCTACTGAGAATTTTGAATTGATTTTTTTTATACTTTGCCCACTCTGGGAATTTCTGCTGTATCGTGGGTGCGTTTACAAACATTTAAACTTGTCGATTTTGAAAATCGACTCCTTCTTTTTTTGGGATGGGAAATCATCAAAAGACTCCTCCCGCTCTGGGCGGAGCGGAAGGAAGTGTCAGACTTTTACTGACTAAAAACCATCCATGTTCCTTCTTTTGCCCTTTATGACAAGCGGGCGTGTGACACTGACACTAGACAGAACGATTTGTTAGTTAGTGGTAACTAGTATTGGATTACGATTCTCGTCTATCGCTCGTAAATATTTGAATGTCTTTTTCGCTAATAATTCGTGGATACTTTCATACCTAGGTACATTTTGTTTTTTTGGTAAATACCTCAAAATCAAAATATTTTATTTCACATAGGCGTACATGGGCACTTATAAAACGTCGACAAAAGGTGCACCGGTCGGGTTGGTCGTTTCTTATGGAGAAGAACCGGCAAGAAAATTCATGGTTACTCTTTTAAAATGATTAGTTTTACAATATTATCATGTTACAGCATTAGTACTTAAGTATGGTACTACTTTACTATGTTTCATTAAATCAGGAAACTTGCCGCTATCCAAACATTGATTGAATATGCCCGTCAGGACAAGAGCAATTGAGGCAATAATATCTCCAAGAACCTGACGGATATCCCGCATAGGTCTTCAATATTTTTTATGTTGATACTTTTGAATGAGTTTATAATATTGTAAACCTAAAGAAGTTATTCTAGATTGAGCAGAAAATGTTTGCTGGGTAAAACTAAAATCGAAATGAGTGTCAAAGGAGAAAACTCGACTTCGTGTTAGCCCGAAGCGGATAGAAAGATGAATTAGACCATTTTAAGAAACACAGGGCCAAGGCTGCGATCGAGAAGTCGAAAAAATGGAGAGAGGTTTGCCCGGCAGTGCAACAATAACAGCTGATATTATACGAGTAATAAAGTTCCTATAAAATGTGAGAAAAACAACAGCAAGCTAGCGCCTACTAACATAACTAATTACCCAATGAAACATCATCTGCCTGGCTTTTTCTAACTATTTTGGGGTCGGTTTCCAGTCTAACCGGATGCAGCTGAATATCAGTATCTTACATTTGCCAATCTGACGATAGGCAGTCGCTCCATGTCCACAACACAATTTGTACGGGGTAATACGATACCGGTAAGACTGGTTGTCAGACTTTCGGGCCACTAACTACTTGCAACGACTGACAAAGATCTACAATTGACATCCGGGACCAACGGCTTAGCGTGCTTTCCGAAGCACGGTCACCCATCTACGGGTTAACCTAAACAAGCGCGGCTTAACCTGAAGATCGACCCGAGCGGCTGTTATTATTTAGCTCCGAGTATTGTAAGTTAAAATAAGGATACAAATAAAATGGAAATCAAATGAACACATCTTTTCCAAAGGCCAGTCAGGTACTTATTGTAACTTAAAGGTCATGTAAGCACAGCTGTTAAGTTTTACATTTTAATGTTTTTAAGCGGTTCATCATCCTCCTTCACCTTCGTCCTATCAATGATTCTGGTAAAACACATTACATCACGACTGCAATCGCCGAAAGGTTAGGCAGAGGTGACGAGTACGCAGTCTGCACTAAAAGTATCGGGAATTTAATATTTCCACTGTTCCTGTCATATTAAAATCTTTTTAATTGAAAACTCCTTGTTTTTAAAAGTCGAATACCATTTATTTATTTAAAAAAAGATTCTCTGTCTTGTCACAAGGTTTTCTCAAACTTGTTTAGTCGTTGAGAAAATGGAATTGACTCGAGAAAATTCAAGAGCGATGATTTATTATGACTTTCGAAGTGGTTTAACACAAAAACAGTGTGTTGACCGGATGATTTCTGCACTTGGTGATGAAGCCCCATCCAAAACCACAATTTATCGCTGGTTTGCTGAATTTCAACGTGGACGTGTCAAGCCCAGTGATGATCCCCGTCAAGGTCGTCCAAAAACTGCAGTCACCCAAGAAAACGTTGATGCTGTGCGTAAGCTGATTGAGGTAGATCGACATGTGACATACCGCGAAATTCAGGCAACTTTAGACATTGGCATGAGTCAAATACAAATAATCTGGCATGAACAATTAGGTGCAAAAAAGTTGTTTTCCCGATGGATACCGCATTCGCTCTGTGAAGAGCAAAAAGCGGCTCGCGTTACTTGGTGCGTCAGAACTCTCGAAAGATTCCACGCAGGATCCTCAAATGCTGTATACAACATCGTATCAGGTGACGAATCCTGGACATACGCGTACGAACCCGAAACAAAAAACCAGTCACGAGTTTGGGTGTTCGATAATGAGTTAAAGCCAACAAAAATTGTTCGTTCACGGAGTGTTGCAAAAAAAATGGTGGCCACGTTTGTCTCCAAAACCGGCCATGTTGCGACTATTCCTCTTGAGGGACAAAGAACGGTTAATGCAGAATGGTATGCTAGCATTTGTTTGCCACAGGTCGTTTCTGAACTCCGTAAAGAGAACTGCAACCGCCGCATCATCCTCCATCACGACAATGCGAGTTCTCACACCGCACACAGAACAAAAGAGTTTTTAGAGCAAGAAAACATAGAATTATTAGACCATCCGCCGTACAGCCCCGACCTAAGTCCTAATGATTTCTACACTTTCCCTAAAATAAAGAATAAATTGCGTGGTCAGAGATTTTCATCACCTGAAAAAGCTGTGGACGCCTACAAAACGGCCATTTTGGAGACCCCAACTTCCGAATGGAATGGTTGCTTCAATGATTGGTTCCATCGTATGGAAAAATGTGTCAAATTTCGCGGAGAATACTTCGAAAAGCAATAAATACATTTTTAAATAGTAATGTTACGTCACTTCCTTGATTCCCGAAATTTTATGCAAATTGTGCAAACCTATACTAGTATTATAAAAAGGAAAGATTTGTTAGTAAGTTTGCACCCATATTTCGCCTGTTTTGTTTCGGGACGAGCAGCCAGGGGCCGAGCCTATTGCCATCAGCCGGGCGAAAATCCAGACTCCATGGCTGCTCCTGAGAAATTTCTGATGGAACAACCCAATAACACTGCCAGACCTAGGAATCGAAGCCAGGACCTCATGTTCAGCAGTTGGCCACTAGACCAACAAGGTAGTGTTTTATAAGTCTCATGTAATAGGTTGCGAACAACTGGGCACAAATCTAGGCTGTTACTGAATCATTCCTGAGGGAGAACGTCAACATCATTTTCCCCGACCTAGGACCTAGACACATTCCGGACACATATTAAGATCCGGCTCAATCAAACGGAACGATCACCAAATAAGAAAATGACAAACCCAACTTATTTCACTATTTTTATGACACTTTGTGGAAAATAGAGAGTTTTTGGTGTGACGGTAGGTAAAAAGACTTTAGGGGTGTAGAAGATTTAGATGTGGGTGCCGATTTTTTGTAGGTGGTATAAATAATGTGGTGGTATTAATGGTATAATTCCGGAACCGACCGCACCTGCATAGTAGCGGCAAAGCCGCCCAATCGTAATTATACAGACCGCAGCGATAAGACTGTACTTTTATTTATTTCAGGATTTATTTGATTTTATTTATTTGATTTGATGGCTCTACACTTTTCCCGATCTGGGAATAGAACCCAGGACCTCATGCTAAGCAGTAGCGCTTGCGACCACCAAACGACCAACGAGGCAGTCTCATAATTGCCTCGCCATGCTTGATTCTTGTGTGTTATTAACAGAGGTCGGAATTAGGTAGAGTTATTCATGTACTTACACTGATTTCATACAGCGAAAGAATAAAGTGGATATGCCCCCAATCCCGGGATTAATTTTAAAGAGCAGAAAATTCCCGTGATTTATAAAAGAAAAAAGTTATTTACTTTTACACATTTTAAACCACAGCACGCGCGACGTTGCCAAATTTACATCAACGACATCGGATGTCCGAAGTTGAAAAATTTCAATGCGCACGCGCGCGATGTTGCCACATTTGTAGTTCGCACAACATAGCTTGTGAGAAAAAAGAAAACAATAGCGGAAATGCGGAGCACTCGCCGCTTAAAACGAAATGTACTAGATTTTGAAATCCCGGGAAATCCCGGGGAGATCCATATTAATATCAACATTTCGATGCAAGTACATAAATAACTCTACCTCCGACCTGTGGTTATTAACCAGAATTCTGCCACGTTAACAGTGTTAGCTAGGCTTCAGAAAGATCCCTTATAGTGCAGGTGCAGTACACAACACAGTTAACAGCATCCTCATATCACTATATCTTATCTTGGGAGTCGGTACAGCACGACTTTGATGTCGTGTCTTCAATCTTTATATTTCTTTTCGCTCTATTAGACGCCATCTCAGGTACCGCTACCTTCCTAGCCACATCATCTTTCAGAAAATACATCCATACTTTCTTACCGAGGAGTTTGTTCCGTCATATCTTCCCAGCTAGAACACCAGGTAGTGGTGAAGGGCGGCCGTATTCGGGCTGTCATACGCAGTCTGCACTAAAAGTATCGGGAATGGAATATTTCCACTGTTCCTGTCATATTAAAATCTTTTTAATTGAAAACTCCTTGGTTTTAAAAATCGAATACCATTTATTTATTTAAAAAAAGATTCTCGGTCTTGTCACAAGGTTTTGTCAAACTTGTTTAGTCGTTGAGAAAATGGAATTGACTCGAGAAAATTCAAGAGCGATGATTTATTATGACTTTCGAAGTGGTTTAACACAAAAACAGTGTGTTGACCGGATGATTTCTGCATTTGGTGATGAAGCCCCATCCAAAACCACAATTTATCACTGGTTTGCTGAATTTCAACGTGGACGTGTCAAGCTCAGTGATGATCCCCGTCAAGGTCGTCCAAAAACTGCAGTCACCCAAGAAAACGTTGATGCTGTGTGTAAGCTGATTGAGGAAGATCGACATGTGACATACAGCGAAATTCAGGCAACTTTAGACATTGGCATGAGTCAAATACAAATAATCTTGCATGAACAATTAGGTGTAAAAAAGTTGTTTTCCCGATGGATACCGCATTCGCTCTGCGAAGAGCAAAAAGCGGCTCGCGTTACTTGGTGCGTCAGAACTCTCGAAAGATTCCACGCAGGATCCTCAAATGCTGTATACAACATCGTATCAGGTGACGAATCCTGGATATACGCGTACGAACCCGAAACAAAAAACCAGTCACGAGTTTGGGTGTTCGAAAATGAGTTAAAGCCAACAAAAATTGTTCGTTCACGGAGTGTTGCAAAAAAAATAGTGGCCACGTTTGTCTCCAAAACCGGCCATGTTGCGACTATTCCTCTCGAGGGACAAAGAACGGTTAATGCAGAATCGTATGCTAGCATTTGTTTGCCACAGGTCGTTTCTGAACTCCGTAAAGAGAACTGCAACCGCCGCATCATCCTCCATCACGACAATGCGAGTTCTCACACCGCGCACAGAACAAAAGAGTTTTTAGAGCAAGAAAACATAGAATTATTAGACCATCCGCCGTACAGCCCCGACCTAAGCCCTAATGATTTCTATACTTTCCCTAAAATAAGGAATAAATTGTGTGGTCAGAGATTTTCATCACCTGAAGAAGCTGTGGACGCCTACAAAACGGCCATTTTGGAGACCCCAACTTCCGAATGGAATGGTTGCTTCAATGATTGGTTCCATCGTATGGAAAAATGTGCCAAATTTCGCGGAGAATACTTCGAAAAGCAATAAATACATTTTTAAATAGTAATGTTGTGTCACTTCCTTGATTCCCGAAATTTTCAGTGCCGCCCTCGTACATAAATATTTTGACTTTCAAAAAGTGCTGATTCTCAGCTCAATAATTTCATAAATGACTTGGATTTAATTTTGCTTTGCTCTGAGGTTCTTTCCTCAAGAGACCATCTGGTACGCACTTCATCTGCATGGTCCTCATATGAATTGACCAAAATTAGTCTGGACTCAAAGACTGTGAGTTTGTTTCGTGGTTGCTTTTCAGAGTAACTGGATAAGCAACACCGACGTCATCTAGTTTTTAAAACATGCACACAAATCACACATGAATGATGTAACCAAGATCTTGGAATAATATTTTGATTGAAGAAAAAAAGAAAGAGTGTCCATGGAGTTTCTAGCCCATTCTACTCCATATCTATGCATCTACGCTTTGGAATGGGCAACTTACTGTAGTTGCCCATTCCAATTTAATATGTCTTGTGTCTGTGACTTTAGCTTCGCCTTAAGTGTCTGTTATGATCTAATTGAAATAAATGATTTGAGTTTGAGTTTGACATAATTCATTTTTAACGATTTAAGAAAGAGATTTTTACAACCATTATCAGAAATAAATATCTTTTGCCTCTTTTCTTATTTCTGTTTACGGATATAAATGTTTACTGCCTGTATAATTAAGTGTGGGACTTAAATGCTTATCTCCTAGGATTCTAGGATCCTCTTTGCATAAGTAATTACCGCGTATACTAAGCTTATGAGCAATGCTTTAATCAACGATAAAAATAGATATGCACCTACTGCTAATTAACTTGCGTGGGATACCCTGATCAAGTTTTGTGGGCTTAAAGAAACAAGATAGTCTCATTTTAAGACCTATGTTCTCTCAAACATGATCTAATTTGGCTAATCTTACAATTGCTGAAGAAAGCGCCAGAATAACCCGCGAACTTCAAATTTTCTTAGTTTTTTTTTTAATTGCAGGTCAGTGTCAAAAGTGAAAAGGCTAGGCAGATGATGAGGTCAGTGTCAGGTTTTATGTTAAAAAAAATATGATTCGCGACCTTAACACGTTCATGACATACAAAATTGATGATTTCAATGATTATAATTCTATAAATACATATGTAAATGGTAAATTTATTATTTATTTTTTTATTCTCTACCACAATGCTGTCCTATTTGACCCAAAGGTTGACTGGTAGAGAGTGCCTTGTGGCATGAAGTCCGCCTATGTACCACTCTTGTACATGAAGTTTAAATAAATAATAAATATGTGTTACGGCCGCGAATCACATTTTGTTCAACATACAGCCTGACACTGACCTGCAAATTGCAAAAACCGTAAGTAATTTGAATTTCGCGGGCTACTCGGGCGCATTTTTTTTTTTTTTGGAGGGTGGAAATTCATCAAATGACTCCTCCCGCTCTGGGCGGAGCGGAAGGGAGTGTCAGACTCTTACTGACTAAAAACCACCCATGTTCCTTCATTGGCCCTTTATGTTCCAGGGCCGCGGTATCTCTTTCGAACAGTCCCGCAGCCCTGGCAGGCACCGGCCCTTGCGGGCCCCTCCCATTGCTGACAACTCTTTGAGGCGCGCGTGGAACACGAACGCGCCGTCGACACGGCCTGCCCGTCGTCATACGACGGACGGACGGCGAGCTAGCCCATTACTCACCGTCCACAGGCCCGCGCCTACGGTGGCCGAGAGCCATCACCGGCGTGGCCCCCGACGCCCGGTGCTTCTCCCGCGGCGGCTGGGACGTGAGGAGGTTCTCTCCCTCTCACGTTCCGCCGCCTCCTTCGCTAGCATGACTGCTTCGCAGAAGGAGGCGACGGCTTCCCATTCCCTCTCGCCCCGGACCATGGCTTGAACCAGGGCCGGGCGCGAGAGGTCGCCGCCGCCAATCGCCGCTACGAGGACACGGCGGTGCTCCTCCCAAGCGGAGCAGACCTCGACGGTGTGCTCCACCGTGTCCTCCGGGCGATCCTCACAATAGTGGGCGCCTTCACCTTAAGTATAGAATAATCAGCGTACGTACTTCTAGATAGTTCTAAGTTGTGACAGTTCCTCGTTTAGAACATCATCAACTGCCTCTCAACTGTTGGGGTCGGCTACCAGTCTAACTGGAACTTATCTGATCTTAACAATCTGGAAAATATGATAACCCTTGGTAAGACTGGTTGTCAGACCATCCGTAACGACTGTCAGAAGATTGACCTGTGCGGTTGCTATAATTTAGCGACAAATTCCTCAAATTGACGCTTCCGCATTTTGAACCAATATCATGAAATTAGTTAGTTATTGTTTTAATCCAAATGATTCTAAATAACATAACATAACATAACATCACACTCACACCTTTTAGGTAGAGGTATCTAACAAGTGCACCTACATTTCGTCAGTTATGTTTCAGTCCCATGTAATAGGAACCTATTGCCATCTAGCGGGCGCAAATCCAGACTCCATGGGACCGTGACTGCTACTGAGAAATTTCTAATGGTAAGACCCAATAACACTTTGCCCGACCTTGGAATCGAACCCAGGACCTCATGCTCAGCAGTCACGCTTGCGACTACAAGACCAAGGAGGCTTTTCTATTATAAGAAACTAATAAACTCAATAACGTCTGAGCAAAATACAAGATAGGCACTCATTTTTTTTTTTACCCAAAAACACATTATATATCTCACACATCATAATCAAATCTCAAAGCAATATAATAAAACTAAGCTATTATAAAACTCAATCAAATCGTATGCTCATAACAGATTAAAATCTCCACCAGCTACAGTTCGATCACAGTTATATTACCTCCGCTCTTACATCGCTGTGAAAATCATCATCTGCCTAGCCTTTTACCAACTATGTTGGGGTTCGGCTACCAATCTAACCAGATGCAGCTGAATATCATTATTTTACATTAAGCGACTGCCTATCTGACCTCAACTACCCAGTTGGTACTGGGTAATAAAATACCTTTTACTAAAACTGGTTATCAGTCACTCTGGCCACTAACTGCCTCTAACGACTGCCAAAGATCTACAAATGATATCCGAGTTCCGAGGCACAGAGGAAACTCGGTATGTATGTATGGATGGTCACTCATCTACAGACCGTCCTTGACAAGAGTAACTTAACCTTGAAGTTCGACAAAATTACACCGTAGGACCCAACCATGGACCGTGACCTCAACACTCGTAGGACCCATGGATTTCAGTGAATTAAAGGACATACAGATAGAGTAAACCCTGACTCCCAAACTGTGGAAATCCTGTGACTTATTGATCTTAATTATAAGTGCCAATAAGGTGGACTGCAGCTCACACATATAATTTTATTAAAAAACTTTGTAAATCATTTTAAAAGAGTACATGGAATTTCTCTCCCATTCTTCTCCATACAAAACTACCTTAGCGAATGGGCAATTGATTTACTTCTAGTTTCGTATTTGACATTCAAAGTGCCTTTGAAATAAATAGTTTGCCTTTTTGACTTTGACTTTGACTGAAGAGGTAAAAATACTACGAAAGGACTGTAATCGTAGTAGCATCCCACCTCATAAGATGGATAGATACATCTCAGTTACTACTTGAACCACTTTTGTTTTAATGGCTTTCTGAACTGCATTTGTTTTTGTTTTTCATTTATTTCCTATTGGTGTGTGCAGTCGGGAGGTAAAGTAAATGAATATTTTTATATTTGTATGAAATACAATTTACACGTTTTCGTTGCGTTTATGTGGTACTGGCTTTTGCTTGTGGCTTCGCTCCCGTTTTGTATAGAAGTTAACCCACGGGTACGTTTTAATGTAACCTCTGGCACTTGGAGATAATGTAGCTTTTCGCTTACTGAAAGAATTCGGAACTGCATCCGAAGAACTTGAAGAACTACACAGAAATTTAGGAACAAATACCTCTTTATATAACATAATATTATAAATATGTTTATACTTTTCCAGTCCAGATCCCAGGCTATCTATCTGTCAAGGATCGGTTCTGTGATTTATAATAAACAGACTGACATACAGACACAGGTATTTAAAGTTATTCAATTAGTCTTTACAATTTGTTTTACGTGTAAAAGGTAAACCAAACTAGAAGCCACAACAAGTACTTAGTACATGTTCAATAGCTTGGTGTAAATGCGGAGTGATAGTCATTCATTGTTTTAAGATACGTGACTGACTAACGAAAGGTCATGCGTTAAAATTAACACTAGAAACGGGATATTTACCATGTCCACTGTTTGTTTTGAGTTCCCGATATTTCGGCGCTGTTGCAAGCACCATGATCACGGATAAACTGAAGTTATTGCGGGTGGGTGTTTATGAGCAGACAAATCGGTCTACCCTCTTTCTTGTTCGTTTTTTGCACTCAGTACCGCTACCACTGTCACTCGCAACTCGATTCTGTTCCCGACACACGAAACTCACTGTGTCCGATCGCGAACTTTTTTCAGCACTTTTTCGGTTTTTGCACAACTGAACCACTGGATTCCATGCTCTCGACAGTTGAAACCCATCCTCCCGGTTGAAGTTCCTATATTTGGTGATCTCGATAGCTTCTCTCACCAGTCTAGGAATATAGTGGCGTTCTGTCGAGATGATCTGAGGGCTATGTAGCTCAATCCAGTGGTTCGATCCTGACTCCAAAAGATGTTGAGCTATGGCCGATTTTTGGGTGTCATTGTTTTTCACCGCCCTGATATGCTCTGATATGCGACAAGCTACCGTCCGTTTCGTCTGACCGATATACGACTTACCGCAACTGCAGTCTACTTTATAAACACCGGGCTTTTCCAGCGGAAAGTTGTCCTTCGGCGAACGCAGCATCTGAGACACTTTTCTGAAAGGAGTGAAGACAGTCTTTACAGCATATTTCCGAAGAATGTTCGCAACCTTATCTGTCACTCCCCTCACGTACGGCAAAAATGCTGGCTGCCTCTCAACCTCGCACTTCCGGTGCTTACAACCAGTTTTTTGTTTACGTTGTGCGGGCTTCCCTGTATATCCGTTTCTCTGTAGGACCCTCTGCACGTGTGTCAGCTCAGCACTTAAATGTTCCTCGTCGCATAGATCGTATGCGCGGTTGGTGAGTGAAGTCACTACAGAGTTCAGGTGTCTGGGATGGTGGTGAGAATCAGCGTGTAGGTATCGATCCGTGTGAGTCAATTTCCTATAGACTGAGTGGCTTATAGAACCGTCAGTACGGACCGCTATCTTTACGTCCAGGAATGGAATGGTTCTCTCATTTTCCATCTCGTAGGTGAATTTTATTTTACCGTGAATACTATTAAGGTGTGCCAAGCATAGTTCCACCTCTTGTTGGTCTCCTTCAATGATCCCAAAGACGTCATCAACATATCTTCTCCACAGTTTTATAGGTGTAGATGCAGTGGAGACCGCCAACTCTTCAAAATGTTCCATCCAAATGTTGGCTACCACTGGAGCCACTGGACTACCCATGGCTACACCATCAATCTGCAGGTAGTATTGACCTCGGTATATGAAATAACTCGTAGATAAACAGTGATGTGACACACAACAGTGTGAACAGGTAACAGTGTGTCCGTTTTGTCTGCTCATAAACACCCACCCGCAATAACTTCAGTTTATCCGTGAACATGGTGCTTGCAACAGCGCCGAAATATCGGGAACTCAAAACAAACAGTGGACATGGTAAATATCCCGTTTCTAGTGTTAATTTTAATGTTAGTGACCATGACAGTTTAAAAACTTATATCTTGAAAGGTCATGCGATTATAACCTTTAACACAATTGCCGTAAACTCCTCAAACCCTAAAACAATCATTGGCTCAGTAGGAGGTGCTAACAAGCCCCTAATTGGCTTCCACTTAACACAACATTTGATATTGAGACTACAGTCATCAGTCATCAATTCATGAACACTTAAGCACTTTGATGTCGACTGTACTTGAGTGCCTGTGCTACCATCAACCGATCAATTTAAAAGCAGTTATGAACTCATAACCTTAGGAATGCAATTGTAGAATCAACTTGATCAATTAATATTGTGCATTTGTTTTGTTTTAAATAACACATGTTTAGAATTGCCTCTTTCCTTGTTGTTCCTGGCTTCCATTTGTAGATCTTTGACAGTCATTACGGCGGGGAGTCAGCTATACGAAAGTCTGATAACCAGTCTTACCAAAGGGTATTGTATTAACCAGTAAATGGGATGTGGTGGTCAGATAGGCAGTCGCTCCATGTTAAATATTGATATTCAACTGAATCCGGTTAGGTTGGAAGCCGACACCAACAAAGTTGAGAAAAGGCTAGACAGATTATTTAAAGTAATGGTGATTCTGTGTCATATCTTCATAAGTGCTTTTGCAGGCACTAATCCAAGTTGACTGCATTCTTAGTCTTGTGCTCTCCAGCGATACTGCCGAGCGTGAGGTCTTGAGTTCGAATTCTAGGTTGGGTAAAGTGTATTGAGTTTTTTATCAAAAATTTCTCGAGTTTGGATTTGTGCCCAGTTGATGTCTTGTCACTTATTACGAAATTCTAGGGGCTACATAATCTTTCGAGGATAGCAAGTGTGATGGGATGGTGTATGTTGTACTTAAGTTCATAACCATTTATCAAAATATTCAAAATCATATTTAAACTGAACATTCAAAATAAATACTGGTGTACCTTACAAGAATACAAGGTGACCTTTAGCAGAAATGCCAATGCAACGTACTGGAACTACGCAATATGTCATTATCTAGTAATTTGTGCATCTTTCATAGACGTGTCAAAAGTGTATAAAGTTAGGTGACATTTACACTACCTCATAAAGATGTAAGCAAGTAAACGACTAGGAATTGAAAGAAATGATCAATATTAAACCTTATCGCCTTATGAGTAGAGTGATCATCTTTTACCATGGTTTGCAGTTTTAAGCAGCCGTACTTTCTATTGTGTGTGAAATAGCACATGTATTCAATGAACATAAGCACTCAATCGCTGAAACGGTAGACGTGTTCGTGAGTGAAGACCAAGAATCGGTAAGCGTAACGTAGGACGCCCTCAGGCTCGGTGGAGCGACGATCTTCGCAGGGTGGTTGGTGGCAAATGGATGAAAGTTGCCGAAAATCGAGTTAAGTAGCGTGCGATTGTAGAGGCACATGTCCAGCAGTGGACTGCTGTAGGGACAAGAAAGAGACATGTTGCTAAAAACCGTCTTACTTATGTAGAAGAAATTAAATACATCATCACCTCCTTTGTAGAAGTGGTTTGAAAAGATACATTTCCCTCGCTGTATTTACCATAGACAAACATAACATCAAGCACGCCTTCACTCGTCAAGGCAGAGAATCTTTAGTACTCCCACGTTTCACCAGTTATGTTTAAGTCCCATGTTACAAGGAGCCTATTGCCATCAACTATCAATCGACCACAAATAACCAGAGACGTTCCTTAGCTGCTACTGAGAAATTCCTGATGAAAAAACCCAATGACACTTCGTCCGACCAGGGAATTGAACCCAGGACCTAATGCTCAATAGTCGCGCATGCGACTACTAAACCAACGAGGCAGTAGATAAACTAAAATATTTAAAAAAAACAAAGCTATATATTCTTCCATTGATAATAGCGCCCACGGTATGTTGCGTTGGTGCTACTTAATAACGAAGATGTATCTTCCTGTTATCAGTAAAGATTGCTTATGCTCGCAGTTCATTAGCACATGTTTGCAGCCTGCTCATTAATCATGCATGCTTGTGTAATTACAGCCGGCAATTATCCCTGCATTCAGCATTTCCAAGGGATATTTACTCAAAGAGAAGGAAAGAGCTTGGTCTGGACACATGCCCAATAGGCAAGTATTTGCAATGTAAGACTAGAAAAGTCAAGGTTTCATAACATACGAGTAACATCATGCCTGTAATCCCCGAAGCGTTAGGCAGAGATTTACTTAATAGTACACCCACATTTCACCAGTTATGTTTATGTCTCACGTAATGGGGGCGAGCCTATTGTCATCTACCGGGTATAGTTCCAGACTCCGTGGCTGCTACTGAGAAATTCCAGAAGGAAAACCCAATAACACTTTGCTCGACCTGGGAATCGAACCCAGGACCTCATGGTCAGCATTCGAGCGTGCGACCACTAGATCAACGAGGTATTCTAAATAGTTTAGGTTTCCTATCGATGTTTTCCTTAACCATAAGTTGGCAAGTTGTTGGTGATATCCAAGATAACTTAAACATTAAAAATATAAATATATATTTTCCAAGTTTAAGAATTCATTCTGAAACTTCAGATGCATTACGACATTTTTTTATCACAGTGTAGGTACCTAGATTTTATTAATGAAAACAGTACAACGATCTTGTTGCAAATATGTAACGAAATATAAGAGCATGATCTTAATTAGGGAGTAATGAGAAGCTTAATTGCAGTTATGGTGACTAGCTAGTTAAGCAGCTGTAGAACTGTTGAAGATCTCAGAGCTATAATAGTTAATTATTTGAACTTTTATGAAGGATATCTGTAAAACGGAACTTCATAAAAACAACAAAAAAACATGTGATTCAAAATATTGTTTTCATCAACAAAATAAATTTCATATTCCAAGCTGCAGATTTGGAAATTTTCAGCTATAACGTTTCGAAGACGCTAATCAAAATACTTTAAATAACAAATTTTAATAAATTGCTGACAAAATCCTTTCAAAATACTTTTACCAAATAAAATCACGGCATGATTTTTTGCCCTCAGGGCTCAACACATGGCGCACAAACCAAAAATTCCAGCCCAGACAAAACCAAAAAAATTATAAATTTTAATGAACTTACCGTATGCATCTGGACACAAGGTCACACAGACGAACAAACACACAGCAAAACACAAGCGCATTTTCACAAAATTACTAACAAAAATAATATCCAAAAAATTCACTTTTGACTCAAAAACTCACGGATCCATCTCATTTAATAGATTCACTTGAAAAAGTCTTTGAAGAGTTTCAACGAGAAAGATCCATGGATCTATAGATCCTTGTTTTGGCCGGTGCTCTGCGCAGGAGTGTGAGCCGTGCGCGTGCGCTGCGATATCTATTTCGGTCGCGTTCGCACTGCACCCGTCTCTGTCTTGACATAGATTTCTGTTTCGACAGATGCGACATGTGGGTTAATGGGGAATTGATTTATTTTCTTCGTAATTCAGACTGTTAAGATTTATGAAGTGTTCTAGGCTGTAGTTAAATCGTAATGGCCACTCGGAATTAGTTTAATGGGAAAATAATTGTAGAACTTATATTAGTTAGGTGTACAGTTTATTATTCTACATACTAAATAATACAAATACCTAGCAGCCTCTTTATTTCATGCAACAAAAAATATGAATAATCATGTAGATTTTTTCAGTAAAGCTTCTTTTTAATTTCGTTGTAAGAAAATCTGCACCCATTTTTAAGAATACAAGGATGATACCCCTCCCCCCACCCACCCCTCCCTCCGCCCTCCACTCAGTATATTTAGTTAAGATACACTAGATACAATGCGTACTTAAAAAAAAAATTACGTTTCTTACAAAACTCAAGAAAACTACACTTCTTTTCCAAAACACAGCAAAACAGAATAACTCAATTAACCATACTATACTAAATAAACAATTTCAGCAACTCAAATTTCAAAAAACTCAAATTTTTTCCTTACTCAAAAAGGCTCCTTGTAGGCACAAAATCATTTACGTCTCCTCTACAAACTGATCTTTGTCCTCCCTCCCACTGCGGACATGTCGGCTGATTAAGCGGAATGTCTCAGGACATGTTCCAATGTCCTATTTCAGTGTAAGAACAAGTTTATGAAAACTAGCTCCGGCCTAGGAGGTTACGGGGTACCTCGAACACAACGGGATTCCGTGTTAACAACGTCTATAAAAAGTGCATAATTTTATGTTTTAGTGAACATCTAAAATGCATTTTTAAAATATAATTAAAAAACGTCCGCTAGTTGGAATAGGTAAGTGGATTACAGTTAATGTGAGCGTTTTTGTCCAGGAAAATCCATTACTGAAGCACAGTGGCCATCAAAACATTCGATTTGTTTAAATTTTCTTTTGAGGAAATTTACCTAAATTATTACTGTGGCCAAAATAACCACGATGTGAGGCCTGATACAGACAGAAGGCGACGCGGTAGACCTCGCAGGAGATGGTGGGACGAGCTGGACATAACCATCGACCACGGGTCCAAATTGGTCCTGGATCGAAGGATTTGGAAGTCATGGGGAGAGGCATTTGCCCAGCAGTAGGCTAAAAGCAACCGTAGTAACGAAAATTTTGGGATTTTTTCAGTTTATTCCACAATGCTATCTTCCCTATTGGTCAAAATGGATTAATTCTACAATGCAGGTCAATTACCTTCCAATTACAACCAATACTGAGTGTGGGTGTCCTCCAAATCTTTCCATTTGTTTACGACTTAAGCATAACTAAGATATTTAAAAAAAATCGAAGTCGAATGTTGATTGCACCTCATTGACAAGCGACTAATCCATATAGAGCTACTAAAAGCGGCCTGCCTCGTTGTCTACCTACGACAAACGATTAAAATCCACGTAGATAAATGTAGCAAGTTAACTAACAAGCAACATACTTAAGTGGGGACATGATTGGTCTCCCTCAGGCTGTACAATAATAGAGCCCCTGATCGTGTTTCGGCTGTGGCGACCAATGTCAGTGAAGACTAACCATCGACGCAAGAAATATTAAAGTGCACGAGTGTGTGCGCAAGTACAGGCGCACTCCTTTGTCCCTCAGGCTATATAAAAAGGTAGGCACATTACTGCACGATATTAATTCGATGTGCATCAACGGGTCGTATTTTTTGTTAGCCCTGCCCGCGGCTCCGCCCTTCATTTTAGGCTTTTAATATTTTAATTCCCCGAGATGAAGAACCTTCGTCGTTATTTGTCTTTTTCTAATGGGAAGAGCAACAAAAAGGCCACTTCTCTAGACCTAGGTATAGATAGGCAGGTTCAACGATATCCAAATAAAATCTAGGTATTGTGTTAAGTGCATTAAATGAGTGATCAAAATCAAAAGATATTTTCAAATTAGTCTGATAGTCAGCACTTATTGAACGTCAAAAATTACATGAGACAGTTCCTCAAAATGGCCGCCCTTTGCCACTTTCTATACCTTTGATCAGACACAGGATCCATGGTATTTTAGTAAGACTTAATGCAAAGACATTAAAAGAGCCTCCATAATTAACAATACTTAAACAGATCATCCTGCGCAGTCAACCCCACTGCCATCCCTACTGATTGCTTCATCATCAAGATCTGCGAAGCCTATTCTTAACTATGTTATGGTTGGCTGCCAGTGTAACCAGATGCAGCTGAATATTATATAGAGCGACTGTCTATCTGACCTCCACCACTAAGTTCGTACTGGATAACAAGACACCGACCACATATTTAACGTGTTCTGTGGAACGGAGAGGTCTTGATACGTAATAAATGGTCACCCATCCACGGACCGACCTCGGCAAACGTTGCTTAACCGTAAAGTTCCCGTGCGGCTGTTATTATTGAGTCACGAGTCCCTCAACTCCACTTTTAACTACTACCTACATGAACTATTCACGTCTATCTTACGCCGACACAAGAGAAGTTCAAACAAGCATTATGCAACACCTTTTAACATCTAAATTGCGTCAAACTCATAGCCCTCTGTTTACCCGACAGCGATAGTGTCAGATTACGATAGTTTTAACAGTTTTCACTGTCGCAGTTAGAGATAACCAATTGTTTAAGCAAATGTTTGGTTTGAGATGACCGGACGGTTATCGTGTCGTTTGGAGTTTAGGGTTCCGTAGATAAAATGTCTTGCCACTTTTTTGTAACTGTTTGTAAATGGACTTCCGACTACCTCTATGTAATTATATTTATTTTCTTCTTTTAGAATAATTATCTGAAAAATGGAGACGTTTTGTGATTTTATATAAAAAATTAATCAAGTTAAAGTGTACGTTTTGTGTCTTATAATTATGATTCCAGTACTTACGTAGATATAAAAGCGAGAACTTAAAAAAACTGTGGTATAAATCAATAAACATGAGTTTCCAAATCTATGATGATTTAGTTTATTTTAAAACTGGTTTCGTTTTCAAATAATGTGAAGTTGAATGTGAACTACCGCCGCTGAGTCCGCACCTGTACTTTGTGCTTGAAGTGTTAAATAAATAAACTACAATTATCTCTAAAGTTGACAAAAGACGATCACTTAAATGCATTCTCACACCTCGTATGGAAACACAAAAGGGCAGCTTCACCTTAACGAAATATTATTCATATAGGTAATAATATTATCCAACGACTTATTGTCGGGCATATGCTGCCTTACTATGGGCCTTACTTAAGTACTAATCCTGTAACATGATAATATTGTAGAACCAAATCATTTTAAAAGAGTAACCGAGTAGAGTTAAGTAGTTTCTTGTTGGTTCTTCTCCATAGCAAACGACCACCCCGAACCGTGCACCTTTTTGTCGACGTTTTATAGGTGCTCATTTAGGCCTATGAGAAATAAAATATTTATATTTTGATTAGCTTTTGGTGCTCGTGACTTCGCCCGCGTGAAGGTCAGAAATTATCCCACGGGAGCATACTTCTGGGATTAAAAGTATCCTTCGTCCCAATCCAGGTCATTGTCTACCTGTGTTCTAAATCTATAGATTTGGAATACTCTGCATACTCGTACTATACTACAATTAAATAAAATTGAAGTGTCTGTTTGTAATATAAAAATAACAGCTTTTTACTGAATGCATATGACAATTTAAACGACACTTATAAAAAACATTTTTTTTTTTCAGTTTTTGTCTGTCGGTCGGTATGTCTGTCTGTTTGTTCCGGCTAATTTCCAAAACGGCTGGATCGATTTTAACGGAACTTTGCTGGCAAGTAGCTGATGTTATAAGGTCTAACATAGGCTAATTTTATATTAGAAAAATAATTAGGGTTCTGTGCAAAAAATCAAAACCCTTGAAATTGGTAATAAAATTCGATTCAAAAAGCGAAGTAATATTTTTAACAGCTAATAAAAACTGTAATCTGTTCAACAGTTTAAGTGTGAAAAGGTAACAGACACATTGACAGAATTTCTTCGCATTTATAATATCAGAATGGAAGTATGGATTCACCGATCATAAACTCAATAATAATCATGTCAGTGGGTCAGGCAGAGATACTAAAAATTAATAAGGGTCGTTTTTTTTGGGTATGGCAAAGGAATCTTGCGAAACAGCTTCGGGTTACCATGTGGAGAGGTAGCAGGTTCACAAGTGTTACTCAAGATGGTAGGCCATGTGTCATTACGGGACTGTCAGGCTGTTTACATTTTTTTTAGATACCCTTAAAATTAAAAACTTCAGATGTTGACATCATGAGAGCGATCCGCTTTTATTTGTTTTTTTTTAGACTGACCGTTGAAATCAGATACTCCAATACTATAAGTTGTGTTTGAAAAAGTGAACGTACTACACAAGGTGCAAACGGACCCTTCCCGACGCCAGAAACCAAGCATTCTGTTTACCAAATAAGTAACTCTACGCCAAAATTATTGCTGTGAAACGACTTTTTTTGGGTTAAAAATCACGTTTTACTGCTGGACTCAATGTAACGCACTGAAAACATTGTGCTGATGGATGCATGGAATAGTACGGGGGTGGTGGAGGTATTTAATGTAAAGTTATAATTACATAGGTATAACCTTCAAAATAAGTATTAAAAAAAAAACTTGTGAAAATGTTGGAACTTTGCCCCTAATATCTCCGTAACTAGAAAGTTCTAAGATAATATGGTCTGGGAAAACAGAACTGGTTAGAAAAAAAACTCTAAGTAATAAACACATAATAATATTCTGCAGAAACGGTCTCATACAGAACCCTACAGTAGCAAACCGCTCGCACTTGTCATTTAGTTTGTTTGTATAAAGGTACTCACTGAGTGTTTCTCAGAAAGCGGACACAAACCTACACAATGGTCAATGCCGTTTGTTTGTATCATTTGAGAGACCGTCGGCGAACGTATCGCGGTAGCGGGTTCGATTACTGGTCGATGTTGACACAATGATAGATTTGGAGTGCATTACATAAAGTACACAACTTTGAAGTTCTTCCAGAAACTGTCTGTTTGTTTTTAAGTTTTACGGTATGATACGGTGCATCTGCTAAACCAATTTTCATGAAATTTCGTGTAGAGAAAGATAGAATATACTTTATTATACATCAAAATTAAAAAATATCTTTATTTCAGACTTACATCAGTCCATAAGTTTAAAAAAAACAAAAGAAACAAAAAATTGTCGAACTGAACTTGAGAATGAACATGAACATATACTTAAGAAAATAATCCCTGAAGAGCTATAAGGGGAATGAAATATGTGAGGGAAAACCGGAAATCCACGAGGAAGAACTTGCTGGAGAAGGCGATTAAAAATATCATCATCACTAGCCTAGCCTTTTCCCAACTATGTTAGGGTCGGCTTCCAGTCTAACCGGATACAGCTGAATACCAGTATTTTTACATTGAACGACTGCCTATATGACCTCCTAACCCCGCGACTGACAATATCGTCAACCCAACGAGCTTTAGGACGGCCCTGGTTTCTTTGGCCAAACCTTGGCCAGCACTCGGTCAAAGCCTTGCTCCATCGGCCATCTCCGCGTCTAGCCAGATGTCCTGCCCAGGTCCACTCAAAGCGCACCGCCCGGACCCCGACGTCGTAGACTTTCGTCCGACGGCGGATTTCGGTGTTACGCACTCGATCTAAGAGGGTTATGCCGAGCATGGCTGGCTCCATGGCCCTTTGTGCCACTCGTACTCGGTTGACAGCCTCCTTTGTGAACGTCCATGTCTCTCCACCGTAGGTTATTGTTAGGCGATTCAAAAATAAAATATTCTTACTTCGTTGCATCTACACTAATTACCTTAGAAGCAAGCATAACATTTCATTATCTACTCACTGTGCAATCATATTGTCGACAATAACCCATAAAAGAAGGAAAAACGTAATATTCCCATAGGTAAAAGTGTTATGTACCTTCCCACTTTTTTATTGAAGTTACGCATACCTAATGCTAAACAGTTCCTTGTATTTTCTGTTACTTCATCTGCCTAGCCTTTTCCCAACTATGTTGGGGTCAGCTTCCTGTCTAGCCGGATGCAGCTGAGTACCAGTATTTTACATGGAGTGACTGCCAATCTGACTTCCACAACCCAGTTAGCACTGGGTAATACGATACCCCTTGGTAAGACTGGTTGTCAGACTTTTGGGCCACTGACTACCTGTTACGTCAAAGATCTTCAGTTGACTTCCGGGACCCAGGGCTTGCTTTCCGAGGCACGGGGGAAACTAGGTATATAATTGGTGGCCACCCATCCACGGATCAACCTAGGCAAGCTCGGCTTAACCTGAAGATCGATCCGAGCAGCTGTTATAATGTAGCCACGAGCTCCTCTCTTTAAAGGCTCCACTCTTCTCCTCTTTTTTGTAATGTATAAAATATGATGGAAGTTACTGAAGGTTACAAACTCGTAGCCAAGTTCTGGGCATCTTCAGATTTCCATAGGCAAGCAAAGAAGTGCAATACTATCAAATTAACCATTTTCTGACAACTTACCAACTCACTTATTCAAGCAGAGTAACCAGTTCTCAATTGGCATCTACAACATTATTAAATTCAGATAACACTTGAACTGGGAATGCACTTTCATGCGCCTGGAAAATAATCTACAGCAAACTCGATGAAGTTGATACTCCAGACCGATACAGTAAACCTTTACTTAAATACATTCAAGAAGCCATATAAAAGAGAATACATTAAAAAAAAACAAAAGCCCAGACAATCGATACAAGTACCTGTATAATCCATGAATATTTAACGTCAAATAAAGTTTTATTTCCGCTTAGAAGGCCAAAAGTGACATGAGTTGAATGTATATTGGTTAAGGCTTGATTCGTATTAGGCGTTTTTATACACGTATGCGTACTCAATCAGGATAGTATGTTCCCTCAGCTGGGATACAAGCCTCCTCGCTGTGAGAAGGAGTGGGTTGTAATCCACCATGAGGACCCAGTCATCATCATCATTTCAGTTTTGAATCACCCACTGCTGCGTATAGGGCTCCCCTTTCTTCTGCCTTATTTTTCCGTTCCGTGCGTCCCTCATCCAGGTGTTTACCGCGACCTTGACAATATTGTCAACTCGACGCGCTTTTGGAAGGCCCTAGTTTCTTTGGCCTATTTCTGACCACTTTTCGGTTAAAGCTTTGCTCCATCGGCCATCTCCGCGTCTAGCAAGATCTCTGCCCAACTCCACTTGGGGCGTACCCCGTACCTAGTGGCACTTAGTAAGTTATACATCTATGATAGCGGTATTGATTTAACTTTGGGAGAAAGCGACAACCAGACTTATCATGGGGTATCAGTGGGTGAGTATAGGCAGTAGCTCCATCGCGGGCCTGTGGACGGTGAGTAATGGGCTAGCTCGCCGTCCGTCCGTCTTATGACGACAGGCCGTGTCGACGGCGCGTTCGTGTTCCACGCGCCCCTCAAAGAGATGTCAGCAAAAAGGAGGCAGGCATCGGCCGCAGCCCCGGCAGGCATCGGCCCTTGTGGGCCCACAAGGGCCGATGCCTGCCGGGGCTGCGGGACTGTTCGAAACAGATACCGCGGCCCTGGAACATAAAGGGCAAAAGAAGGAACATGGATGGTTTTTAGTCAGTAAAAGTCTGACACTCCCTTCCGCTCCGCCCAGAGCGGGAGGAGTTATTTGATGATTTCCCATCCGAAAAAAAAAAGAGGCAGTAGCTTCATGTAAAATACTGGTATTTAACTGCATCAGTTAGAAAGTTGGTAAAATGCATGTGTTGACGGCTGTGAACAGTGGTAGCTTTCTGCAATACACACTGTACCTATTCATCCATTTATTTTATTTTCTAGTACCTATGTCTGGTTTTCCAGATCCGTTTGTGTATTATCTTGTATAAACCAAGTTACCACTTGCTTTACATTATTGAATTCCTTAGATCATTAAGCTGATTATAAACACGAGACGTCTACTAATCACTGTCAAGAGTGATATCATGAGATTGTTTATAGTAAGAAGGTGTTCAATCTACCTTAACTTGTCATTGTGGTCAAGGCCATATCATAAAGTAACTAGAAAGCCACGCAATCTTTGATTCTGAAGTAGGGTAAGTATTTTAAGCTGCATACAACGCATTCATTAAAAAAATAAATTTAGATAATTTTTCAAGTTCTTCTAACTTTATCTTTATCTTGCTCTTATCCCAAATTATTTATGGGTCGCAGCACGTCTTCTTCTTCCATTCTTCTGTATTACTCATCATCTCAGCAGTCACCTACTTCCTAGCCATATCATCCTTCACACGGTCTATCCATCGTTTAGTTGGTCTTAACCTACTCTTACGTCATACGCCTGGGAAGAGAGAAGAAGGTCGTAGTTAGCTTCTAAAATCTTAAAGCTAGACCACCTACAGCACCCTACTAATGTCGTCAATGATGTTCTGACATATCCGCTTTGTGCTCGGAGTTTTTCGGCCAAAGTAAGATATGCTAATCTCTTGAGAGCACATGAAAGAGCAGTATACCAAAGCTCTCGAAAACCACCCTAGAAAGCCATCGAAAGCAGTCACTGAGGCCGAAATTGGCGAAATGACATCATCGTCATCATGCCATCCACATTCAAACAGATTCAGGTATTCTAACTCAACACACAGATGTGTGTGCTAAGCAGTTTGTTACGCCACTGGTTCTCTTCAACTAAACAAAATGAACTGGTGACCATGGACTACTGATCCGATTCCGAAAATTCTTTCACTGCTGCGGGAAGTGGAGGGAGAGAAGCTACATTATTCACGAGTGTCATAGGATAAAATATATTTAAAACGTTCGCGTGGAATAATTTCCGACCTTAACTTGAGCGAAGCCGCGGGCAAAAGCTAGTTACATTTATAGACGCTCAAAAACTGCAATATGTCGGCCTATTTTGAATAAAAGGCTCAAAATTTTGATATTTGACTAAGTCTGTGGTTTAACAGCCAAATCCATCTAAAGCCTTAAGATATCCAATGTCACCGGCCCCATAAGGTTATAATAAGCTACTCCTCCTACATACATAATGATCGTCTGCCTCGCCACTCGCGTGATTATTGAACGAAATCTTCATTACTTTCGATTTCACCTTAGCGACACCTTTTTTGGAGGTTTGCTTTAAGTTCTTGCATAACATCTAATCTCCATTTAAGTTCGTTCAAGGATTAAGCCAAAACGGTAAAAATCGTGAGAAAACCGGCTTTTTCTGGAACCAAAACTTCAAAGACGTGAATTGTGATCTTAAACAAACCGAACTCTGACCACGCGTGGTGGTATACCCGTATTCCTTTCATAAAGAGGAGGCATGAGTTCCAGCAGCGGGAACAATATTGGCCGATTATGAAGGATAAAAAGTCTGCCTTACCTTCTTCCAATGGGTCCCCGGAACCAGGAATCGCCGCGCTGACAGTATCTAGAGACGGCAGTCTACTTTTAGCGAACAGCCTTCGAAGCCGTCAACTTTTAAGTACGTCATTCGTGTCGTAATGCAAGTAACAGGTTTTAAGATATACCGGTGACCTGACGATTCCTTCACTATTTTGAGTGCAATGATGAGGAAATTTACACACAGAATTGCCAAGGACAAGTCACTGATGGCAGATGACATCTCAAAGCCTCCTTCAAATCCCGGGTGAGGTCGGCACAGGAACGTGGAGGTTAGCGTAAGCAAAGAGAGCAGTGAGTGAATACGGAGTCTGGAACATAATGAGGATGGAATTGCCTGAATGGGAAACTACTACCTAAAATTCGTAAGCCACGGCTGTTATCAGTGGACCCATCTGTTACCATCGTTGGTGGCCTTTAACCCAAACGACGATCAGGCTTACTCTGAAGTTAAATCTATCTGTCAAACACACAATACTTTTACAACTATCATAATTATGTAATTGGCATATCAACAGTACCACACCCACATATTTCTCCAGTTTTATCACCTAAGCAATAAATATATCCATTATTTTGTAGCCTAGACACCAAGGCGAGAGCCCACGCGGTTACATCATATTACTTATAAGGAGTCGGTCAATTTACAAACGAGTGTAAAAAGTAGCTGATAGATTAATCAAATAGTAAGGTTTTAGCATAGTGACATTATTTTGACATCATCATCAAATGTTCCGGAGATCATCCAAGTAAATCTAAGTGCACAGTGACAAGGACAAGGATCTTTAGATCCCGCTGCCCCCTGACGCAAATGTGCGAGGGGACACCGGTGTAGTTTTAGTCAGTAAGTGTCTGACAAACCCCTCCACTCTCCCCAGGGCGGAGAACATCCATTGAGGATTTCCACATCGAGGCATCAAGACAAGTATCTTTACTAGCAGGACTGATGGCCGTTAGGGTCTCGACGAACTCACCACTCACCGGAAGATGCCTTGGAAGGCTTTCCAAAAGACTGATGACCTGGTGAAGGCCGTGGAAATCCCTTGAAAGCGAGAAGTTCAGGGCCTGATGACCTTGCGACGGTAAGGGGAAATATATGTCTAGCAGTGGACGTGTTTTAGCTGATATGATGATGATGATTAATACAAAACATCACGCCTATAATCCCCGAAGGGTTAGGCAGAGGAGTAGTAAAATTTCGCCATTTTTTTATCCCATGTAAAATGCGAGCTTATTTCCATCAATCGTCCACAAACCCAGACAGCGTGGCTGTTACTGAGAAATTCCTAGTGGAATAACCCAATACCTCGGGAATCGAACCATGCTTAGCAGTCACTCTTGTGACCATTACACCAACGAAGAAGTCGGATGAAACTAAGCAATGAATCTGAATGCAACTACCTAGCACCATGCTCTTCTGCCGCGCCAAGCTGCCTTATTGTCGATGTGATTACAGGCATATGAGATATTTTATGCTTTGTCCCCTGATGGCGACGACTCCTGCGATTAATGTTATGTTCAGATTTCCACAGGCGGTCAGGCGAGCAGTTTACTTAGTGTCACACACTGACATAGAAAACCAGCTTCAGGGACATAAAAGTTTTTTAGACTTCTTAAAATCCATCATTCCTCATCATCCTCTTAAGAAAATTCACAGATAATAAAAGGACAAACACATGTTATTTAAAATAAATAAAACAAAATTTATATCTACTATTTAATGAAATAAATATTTCAACGATTTTAAACTACGTTACATAAGTTTCGAAAATATTTTTTCAAAAATAAAAAACATTACGTCAGATTACATACTCGATATGACATCATAATTATATAAAAGAATAATTATTTCAATAAATTATAACATATTTATAATGATCACAAATAAAATAATTATACAATATGATATTTTGCGGTATAATTATAAATTATTAATAATAATTATGTTGATTAAAATGACATGTCGGCTCATAGATTACTCTGTACGATTATTATATGCCCTAAGTACTAA
Organism: Eurois occulta; assembly: GCA_950022335.1. Lineage (NCBI taxonomy): Eukaryota > Metazoa > Arthropoda > Insecta > Lepidoptera > Noctuidae > Eurois > Eurois occulta. The sequence goes on from OX465502.1 coordinate 11,683,972, forward strand.
ATATTTATTGTTATATTTATTTATTCATATGTAATCATTATTTAGTAAATGGGCGGTTTACATTCACCTTATTGTTTTGAGTAAATATATAATTAATGATGTTTATAGTTCGTTGGAAATCTTGTTAAATATTTTTAGTTTGTTGGATATCTTTGTATGTGGTTTAATAATCTTTATTGAATACATTTTAAAATATAGTACACCATCTTATTGCTTTAAATTATAACAATCTATAATCATAATTATTTTTTAAATACATGGAAGCACATTTATCTAATTTACGCATAATTTTAATAGATATTAGACACTTTAAATATTGTTTTAATTATTATATTTTCTTCACATATTAGGATTGGAGTAATACCTGATAACCTGATAATATTTTTATCTATCGTTTTTTATGCATTAAACATTTATAATATTCACTGGTATTTTCGATTATGCGTTTTTTACTTAGTGACAATATCTCACAAAAATTACAATAAATATCTGAAAATCTACAAATAATAGTGTATCATCTCACTCATTTATACAAAATCGGGCTACGAGTATCTTATACTTATAATAAATATTTAATTCTCCTAATATATTAATAAAATTTTCTTCAAACACTACGAAGGTAAATAGTTTTAATAAAATTATAGGATTAAATATTATTTTTATATTGTCTTATTTTTTATAAATGCATAATATAGGTAAATTTTATAAATGGGCTACAGTTTTTTTTTGCTAATAGGTTTATTTAAAATTGACAGTATAAATAGACATATAACCTTTTAGAACACGCTAACGTTGTGCATCTGTTTTAGAAAAAATATATTTTGTGCACAAGATAACAAAAAAAAACATTTAGATATCATCTCGTTTTTGTGGCAAATAATTATTATAATTCATCACTTGTTTATTTAACCATCTTGTACACAAAATATTTAGAAATATATATCAAAATATATTATTATAAAATCTACAGTATAATGTAGACATAAGAAACTTTTTGGCTAGAGTAGAATATATATTTATTTATATAAGATTCTTTGGTCTCATTTAGAACACAGAGGTATGAATATGAACATCCAATGTTAGGTCGCGGTGACTCCAAAACAAATAAGTATTAATATTACGATTTTATCATACAGTTAAATTAAAAATGAATTTAAAATAATTTATTTTTAAAGCTGAGTAACCAAATCGATAAACTCACTGTATGTTTTATAAATCTAATGATATGAATATCAAAAACAACCATAAAATCCATTTACACAACATCATATTTATACTTAACTAATAGATAGGCCTTTAAATATAAATAAGATTAAATGCATTTAAGAATGATTAACGATCTGAATCATAAATTTTCCACAAACACCATTTAGATTCAAAAATGACGCGTCCCGAAGCGCTTTTAATATAAATCTTAATAATCTAAATATCTAACATCAAATTAACACCTTAATCCTTTAAGGATAACAAATATGTATTTTTCTACTTACGTTTAATAATATAAGTGATAAATTAATCTTAATTATGATCAAAATCAAGTGTTTGTTTTGTTAAAATTAGGTTTATCTCGATGTATTATTGTGTTAAAAATATAAAATATGATGTTTGACAGCAGAAAGAGGTAAGAATTTAAATCGTCAACTGCTACTAAATATCACCAGATTTTGGTCAGAAACAATAAATATGTAAACATTTAAATATTAATAATAACAGTAAAATCTAAGCGTCATGCGTCAGCTACATGGAAGACCAATAGATAGTTTACTTTTAATAATACTGTTAATTTAACCTAATTTTACTAAATAATTATAAATAATTATCGTACAATTAAACGTACATGAACGTGTCGACACACGGCAAACGGAAAGTCATCAAATTACTCTAGAAATCTAAAACATAATGCTTTTAAATATTTTTCTAAATACGACTACACGTTACATAATTTTTGAATTAATAATTATTACATGTAAATATATCATTTTAGTATAATTATAATTTGGTATTCATATGGCACAGATATATTTGGCACATAATTATGATATTATATTTAAATTGTGCGTGATGTTTTAGAATTTATTTTCTTTTACTTTCCCACGATAGTCATCCTGTAAGGTTAGTTTTAATATTTAAAGTTATATATAACGACAATTGTGCTAATCGATACTTTACTTAGTTATATCCTTGTTAATAAATATTTTCCACAGTATTGGGAAGATACCAGACAGTATTGACTTCCCAGATACATTGCAAACATCTTCAATCAAATAAATAATAATTCAGTAACAAGTCAAGGGAATACCAACCTAACCTCACAGGACTGAGGTGTAACTTTCCGAATCCCTTTGGTCTGAGATCCTGATCTTAAGTGGGAGAGAGTCAAGTTAAGACTTGTTGTGCTTGGCCAGCTCCTCAGCCTGCATCTTGGTCCTGAGAGTAGGTACATCCTCCGGGATGCGAACGATTTTGTTGAATTTCTATAAAAAGATGTCATCATATTTTAGAAACTAAGATGAAATTCTAATTAAATCAAATAAGTGAATTTTCCTTTATTAATTAGATTTTTTCTAAACGAGCTTGTAGTAAGTAAACATTGTTATAACAATCAATAACATATAAAATAAACAAATATGTCTAAAATGAACTTGTAACCTGAGTGGCTTACATAATTTCACCGTTGAAAATGAACTCTACCAGTATTTATCTAAATAGAGTTAAAAAGCCGTCGTTTTAAATTTTCCAAAGAAACATAACCAGCTTGAACGCAGTTTAAATATACTGACCGTGTTCATTTTCAATGTTAATTCATCTTAAGAGTTGATTTTCAAATCACTGCACAAAAGCAACAAGGAAAATACGACTTCTATATCAGATTAAACAAAAGAACATTTAACAATCCTTACCTCTCGCCAAGTACCAGGGGTGACGCGCCATAGATAGACCATGTACCCAGGAATGCACATCATGGAGGAGAGGGCAGTGAACCAACCAAACGCGTGCGACCACCAGGGATACTCGTAGTTCATATATTTGATCGGCTTCCATTGCACCAAATTGAAGATGAAGACGCTCTGGTGCGATTAAAAAATATAGAAATTAGACAAGTAAATTTTGACTAAATTTTAAGAATAAATCTTACTCTAGAAATTGTTTTTTTTTATCTTAGCTAAACAAATAAGAAGATAAGAGATACCGCCATTAGCGAAGAGGCCGTTATTGTACCCATAGATGTTAGATTGTTGTATAAGAGCTGTGTTATAATTTCGGTGTACGTATATTCTATTCATGAAACTATAAGAAAAAGTCTGGCTTGGAAACAGGGTATAGTTCTAAGTAAGGAATTATAAAAGCGACAATAGAAAATATCTAAGTCGAAACTTTAGCAACTAAAGCTGGTGAGTGTATTCCAATAATGACACCTTATTCAATTGAATACTTTCGGCTTCTGGACGTATTTAAAGTCAATACAAAAGCAGACTACTTGTGTGAACTCATTAAAAAAAAAACATCATCCTGAAAAGAAAAAGAATACAAAAACGTCTATAAACATATCGGGACCCATACTCACAATGCAAATAGCAGGCGTGAATCCAACCCAGCAGAACTTCCACCAGATGGTAGGGTAGTAGCCGATCATCTCTTTGATGCCGTCGTAGAATCGATTGACGCCGAAGGCCCAGGATATGGAGACGCACTCGAAGAAGATCAGGAACAGCAAGCAGAAGCCGGAGACAGCGTACGAGTCGAGGAGTTGGAAGACGTACATGCCACCCTGGGAAAGATTGTGAGGATGTAGAGTTTTGAGGGTGTGGAGTTGAATGTTGTTGTATTGACTAACTACTATTCAGGAACAAAGACCACAGAGTCATACTTCAAAGTCATTGTTTCAAAGAGTTAGTATATTTTTGAAATTATTGTCTTTGGTTAAATTAGTTTCATATATTACATTTTGTAATTACTGGTATTTAGCTACTAATTAGACCGTTAGCCCACCCAATATAGTAAGTAAAAGGCTAGGCAGATGATGATGTTTTCAATGTAAATTTTCTCGTTTTTTTTTCATTTCATCAGCAGCATATTCAATTAAAATGTCGGTAATTGCAACAATCGTTTATTTCAATTTAATTTTCGCCGTAATAGAGCCTATAATATCACAAGATAGAGTTGATGCGCTTAATATCTGATCGTACCTATACTAAATTGATTTTCAAACCACCTCAGATAATTTATATCACATTTTCCGCACTCCACAAAAGGATACTTTATATTCAAGCGACGTGCTACCGCAGACATACGTTGAGTTTGAATGAGAGCCACTACTCCCTTTCAATGTCACATTGAGAGATTTGCTTCGGATTTGTAGACATTACAAAACCTTGACGTTGGCCATGAAAACAATTTCTATGCCAATAAATAAAGAAGCTACTCACCTATGTGGAAAAATGTGCGTGTATTTACATCATTATTAAGTATTTTGTGCTAAGCGCTTTGTTATAGTAATTAACAATGAAAACAAAGCTTCCCGTCTTATTTTCGCTTGCAAACACCAATAGTTTTTTTATACTAAATTGGCTTGCGTTTGGCCGCATCTTGCCTGATGTGTAGCGATGATGCGGCCTAGCGATGAGCACGCTTGCCTAGAAGAAACCGATTCACTCGAACTTTGATTAGATCCAGATTATAATGATCAGGGAACAGATAAACCGGTAGTGAATTCCACAGACTGGCGGTTCTGAGAGTTCAAGGTTTCTGGATTTTGAAGTCTGATTTTGTCGTCGCTGGGACAGGCTGGATACAGAGGGCAGGATGGTGTTGCGCACCACCGCAGTTTGGTAGAGGCCTATGTTTAGAAGTGGAGGCTAAGTTGATTTATTGATCTACCATAGACATATTTAAAGTCAGTTTTGGAGTCAACAATGGGGTCCACGCTGTCATAATAAATTAGGTAAGTACTCACAAAATCAAAAGGCTGATAATCAGCACTTTTTGAACTTCAAAATTTACAAGAGATAGTCCCTCAAAACGCCCGCCCTTAGCCACTACGTAGGTAGTGGCTAAGGGCGGTTTCAGTACAATAACCACTAATATTACTTTTATTATACATACTTACTACTAACTTGATAATGCGCTAATTATATTAGTCTTGCATATTGTCGCAAAAGAGTAGAATCAAAATTGTACAATATTTAATATTGTAAATTTTGGTGTACAATAAAGTAGGTATATTCTAACAGTAGCAAAAACTGCAAATATCAGCCTTAGGTAAAAAATTACTCGACTTTAACATCCAGATAAAAAAATACACTAACCTCAGAAATACACGACAGTCCAACCAAATACGAGATGACACAGGTAATAGCGATGAAGATCTCCTTTCTCCTCCTGAGGAGCTTGGGCCACTCATCAATGACAGCAGTGATGAAGCCTTCCATGGTACAGAACTGACTGTCCAGACCGATGAGGAGCAACATGAAGAAGAAGAGACAGGACCAGAGGGGAGCCCCTGGTAACTGGAGCACTGCTGATGGGTAAGCTAAGAAGGCTAAGCCGGGACCTGGAAAAGATGGTTATGGTTTTTAAGCTGTATTTTGAAGAGAAATTATCTATCTTAAGAAACGCCAAAAAGTAAAATGGAACCTAACAATGATCATTTCAATATTGGTTGCTAATTTTGCAAAAAAAGGTCAAGTACTACTTCGAAATTACCTTACACTGGAGGAATTTTAATTACAACCGTGTCTTGGTACTTAAAATACCAACTTTTTCTGCAGTGTAGGAACCTCTTCTTATACTAAGCATCAATTTTCTCGTCTGCCCAATGCGAATAATAGAAATAGTAGCACCCCTAATAATAGAAATTAAGTATTACAACTTGAAGGTTGATAATTTTACCTGATGCAGCCACTTCAGCAACCGGTCTTTGTTGCTCATGCGCCATGAAGCCGACCACGGAGAATATCACAAATCCAGCAAACATCGAGGTACTGGAGTTTACAGTACACACGATCAAGGCGTCCCTGGAAGAAAACACAGATAAATAAAATGTCATATCCCAAATACTCTCAAACAAAATAAAGTTAAACAGAAAACAAATAGAATTTTCCTTCCGGTAAACGTCCAAAAGGACCTGACCGTTCTTGGTAGACCGGTAAAATTATATATTTTGCTCATGATCATATAAACGACTTGACACAATAATAAAATTATGTAATCGTCTGAGACGTCAACTTTTTAAGCGAAATAATTTTATAATTATTTATTTCTTTTGAAATAAGCAACATGCGACTACTTTTTTTTTCAAGAATTATAAACATCAGGTTTTGTAGATAAATAAAGATGATTACATAAACTCACTTGTACACATTGTTAGTAAACTTATTATAACTGCCGAGAGCGACCAGAGTTCCAAGACCCAAACCGTAAGAGAAGAAGATCTGGGTGACAGCATCGATCCATACTTCAGACTCCATTAGCTTGGACATGTTGGGCATCACGTAGAATTTGATGCCTTGCATGGCACCGGGCAGAGTGATTCCTGGAACAATGATAATAAAGATTATATTGCTGTAGCTAATCTCGTTGCGAAATCGATTTGGAAATGTCAGGAACATTAAACTGTTGTAAAGGTTTAGGTAGGTACTAAACAAAACTAAACGCTTTAGTTATATAAACTTATACACATACGGTAAATACCTGCCTTAGTAACTGATTAAAATTATCGGACAATTTTATTTTTATTCAAATATTTTTTTTATGAGAATTCAGAAATAATCATATTCCTACTGTAGACCCTGTTCTGGACCATGTTCACTATCTTCCTGTGCTTGTTCCATGTTACTTGGAGGTGGCGTAACATGTTCGTCTTTCATTCTCCCCTATCAACTGTCACGTTATCATTCACTCACATTTATTTTAAATAATTCCTTACACAAAAAACATATTTTTTCTCTAGCCGTCCCCTCCCATCCACATTCTTTTCCACTATCATTGTTTTTCGTATATTTTTTTTATATGCAAAGGAGTGAAGAATATAAAAAATAGCATTTTTTTTTAATAGTCATCACTCCTTTGGTATTACCTTTCATTCTTCTTCCTCTTCTGAGCAAATAGAGGTATTATTATTATCGAATGTAATTTTTTCCTGTTATTTGCCAAGCAACTTAATTTTCATCGTCATAGCTTTATGTAAATACCTAATAGTTTAAATGTGCAGACGCCAGCAGATCATGCTACTACAACAGGTCAAATTTCTTAAATAGTTTTTCAACTTTATCGCTAAAGCATTAGGCTCAAGGTTGATTAGGAAAATTTGACAGTTTCAGGTAGCTTGAGGTGCAGGCATCTATACTTTAATGAATAGATTTTTATTCCAGATTTGTATAAGAATCCATTACAAACCTCTAATCAACAGCACAGTCAGCAAGAAGTAGGGAAACAGAGCGGTGAAGTAGACCACCTTGCCGGTCCACCTGACCCCCTTCCAGATGCAGAAGTAGCACAGCACCCACACCAGCAGCAGGGTTCCCGCCAGCTCCCAGCGAATGTTGCCGATATGCTCGATACCGCTCGAGATTTGGAGAGCGCGGCGTCTGGGGGAAGAACAGGGTGTGTCAGAAATCATGAAATTGGGCGGTACGGTTGTCGTGAATTCTTAAAATCAATTCAATTCAATTTATTCAGGAACAATTCACATTATGTTTGAAATCATAAATTATATTAAAAATTACACACAAATGTAGATAATATGTCAAAAAATATAATAAAAATTTTAAAATGTGGATCCTGAAAATAATTATATTACTTTACTTTTAAATATGTTTGCATTGTATGGAATAGAGGTATGATAACCACTGGATGTTTAAAAATATGTCTACACACTTAATAAAACCTTATTTTGTCATGGTGTAGTACTTCCATCAGTTCAAAGTAGAGTCTCATTTACATCATCAAACCATTGAATATCACAATCATACCTTTTGATACAATCCGATTAGTACTTCATCAACGATAAGTTTCACAAATCGAATTTGTAAAGCCATTTGTGCTTGTAATGAATACCCGGCATGATCGACGTCTTCATTAGTAAAGTTAGACAGTCATTTGAGAAAATTAATGAAATATTACGTAAACTTCAATCTGTTATACTCGGCAAGTTGTTGACTGACCAGTTAGAAAAGTCTTATTTAAATTAGTGTTTAGGGTTCCGTACCCAAAGGGTAAAACGGGACCCTATTACTAAGACTTCGCTGTCTGTCTGTCTGTCTGTCTGTCTGTCTGTCTGTCTGTCTCCAGGCTGTATCTCATAAACCGTGATAGCTAGAAAGCTGAAATTTTCACAAATGATGTATTACTATTGCCGCTAAAACAACAAATACTAAAAATTAAAAAAAAAATATATTAAGGGGGGCTCCCAAGCTCCCATACAACAGATATGATTTTTTTGCCGTTTTTATAGATAATGGTACGGAACCCTTAGTGCGCGAGTCCAACTCGCACTTGGCCGGTTTTCATCTTAAGTTTCACATACTTACGACCATATTAACTCACTACGCGAAGACTTTGTAACTAGTTACAAATTACCTAGTATCTATTATATAACATCACGCCTGTAATCCCCGAGGGGTTAGGCAGAGGTGTACCTAATAGTCAAATCTTTGATCCATTTTCATGTTTTACAGCTAACAAGCACGCTGGTCTGATCTCCGCACCCTTAAAGCAGACTACTTCGTCTACTTACTCCCAAAACTCCTTAACCGGATCCGACAGCAAAGCCTTGCTGATATTCTTCCCGTTGAGCGTGCAGTAGGTGGTCATGTCCATGGTAGACCAGCAGGTCAGGTTCTTGCGGTCGTAGGGATTCACGCAAGTGGCCGTGTTCCAGTAGTTGTCGCAGTTCCGCCATGGCACGTCTAGGTAAGAGACAAGGAATGAAGTAAGTTTTTAAACTGTCATGGTCACTAACATTATAATTAACAACTAGAAACGGGATATTTACCATGCCCAGGCCCACTGTTTGTTTTGAGTTCCCGGTACAAGAAAGAGGGTAGACCGATTTGTCTGCTCTTAAACACCCGCAATAGCTTCAGTTTATCCGTGATCATGGTGCTTGCAACAGCGCCGAAATATAGGGAACTCAAAACACAAACAGTGGACATGGTAAATATCCCGTTTCTAGTGTTAATTATAAGGAATGAAGTGACAAAAAGAAGTGTACCTAAGTATGAGTCTGAGTCTAGAAGTAGCAGTAAAGTGAGGAGTTATTAAGAAATATTATACATTTCTAGTGAATGACAAAGTAACTGATCTATAAGTCACAGAAGACTAAGCGTTCTTGTTGTAGTTGACAATAATACACATTAATCCATCTCTGTTTAAGGAGTTAAACAAAAAGTTAATTATCATTAATCGCAATGAAAAAGAAGCCGTCTTTAGAAGCTACACTGACACCCGTATCTATAAACAACTCGAAGTGATTACTTGAGTATTGTATTGTATAACGGGCTGGTGTCCGCAACTCCACAGCAATAACTTAATATACGATTTTTATTCTGTAGCTTAGTAATTGATTGAAGTTAGAACTTACTGCAAAATGTTAGAATTCTTAGCTTTGCTTTCTTTGACGGTTCTTACTTCGTTAAAATTCTCGTCAATGGACGAAATAATAAAAGAATTAGAAGAATTAGATTATGAAGAAGTAATTTATGCGTGGATGTGTGGTGTGACAAGAATGAATAAAGAAAGGAACGAGTATATTAGAGGAAGTTTAAAAGTTGCGCCAGTTACAGAAAAGTTGAAAGGGAATCGACTGTGTATGGACATTTGATGAGGAGGAACGAATCGCATGTGACTAAAAGAGTGATGAATATAAACGTTGATGGATGGAGAGGGAGAGGAAGACTAAAGAAACGATGGATGGATTGTGTGAGGAATGATATTAAAGATAAAGAAGTAAATGATAGCGTGACGGTTGACAGAAGAGAATGGAAGAAAAAAACGTGTTGCGCCGACCCCAAATAACATGGGACAAGGACAGGAAGATGATGAATTTATGCAATAGCATAAATTACTTAACTCAAGTAATTACTTTGACTTGACCATAGATACCAGGTATAACGTTTTAGGTGTGAAGCCCTCCTGATAATTAGTAAGTGCCATCGTAGCTCTCAAAATTAATCAAAATTTTATAAAAAATAATGTTATTGATGTTATCAAATTCGACTAAATATGTATAATCAAGTTACTATACACAAATTGTCTCCTTAGAACGATCAGTAAAATAAAAATGTATGCAGTTGCCGTATTACTGCAGTGGAGGTCTAATATGCTGCTGAAGTATTCACCTGATCTCATAGACATGAAGAAGTAGAAGATGGCCCACGCGAGGATGACGATGTAGTACACGTTCATCCAGCAGGACATCACAGCAGCCGCGTAACCAATACCTGGACCAAAACGAAGATTGTCTTAGATCTTATTACTTATGATAACATAACATCACGGCTGTAATCGAAGGGTTCGACAGAGGTGTACACCCACATTTCGCCAGTTATGTTTCAAGTCCCATGTAGGGGCGAGCCTATTGCCATCAACCGGGCACAAATCCAGACTCCGTGGCTGCTACTGATAAATTCCTAATGGAAAAACACAATAACAACACTTTGCCCGACCTGGGAATCGAACTCAGGACCTCATGCTCAGTAATACCGCTTGCGACTACTAGACCAACGAAGCTGTCCTTCTTATGATACCTATAAGTTACTTAATTGATAAAATCACAAGTTGTTATTGTCTGATACAATGTAAAATACTCCTATTCGGCTGCAACCGGTAAGACTGGAGGCTGACCACGCCATAGTTAGGAAAAAGCTAGCCAGGTGATGATGATATCCCAAGACTTGAATTTGACAAGATGAAGCATTTCAAGAATGAGAAATCACTGTCTTAATATTAATATAATTTGTGCTAGCAGTAAATCTCTGCAAGTAGGTATACGAATAATGAAAAGATAAGTTAATAAAACATTCTTATTTCGTAAAGTTCTAAGAATTTAATAATGACATTGTTTCGTTGTCTAAAGACAAAGGTTTTCAATTTAGTGTCGCTATCGTTTTCAAACACGAGTTTCGATTTTATTAAGAAAGTTATGCAGAAATGGCTGAAATATTTGTAAATCAATTCTGAATCTACAAATCGATTTAAAAGAGAACCAAACAAAATGAAAGGTCTCAAAAACAAAGGTTATAAAAGGGTATTTTCGTTAAGAACGGCTATGATTCTACAAGAGAGTTTTTTTCGAAACAAACCGAGGTACATATTGGTTATTATAACCTTCCATTTCAAGAATAATGTCTTTGATTTTGTTTTTTGAAACTGCGTTCGAAGTATGTCATCAAGGTATATCTTAACAATATTTATTAATTTCAATCAAATAATAAAGTTATAAAATATTACAATTTAAATACAATGCTGCTACAATGCCTGCCTTTTCCCAACTATGTGGGGTCAGCTTCCAGTCTTACAATTTTAATCTACACTAATATTATAAAGAGAAAAAAATTCTATTTTTGTGTGTATGTTTGTAATGAATAAACTCAAAAACAACTGTGCCGATTTCAAAAATTCTTTCACCATTGGAAAGCTACATTCACCCAGAGTAACATAGGCACTGCACGTGCAAAGCCGTAACGAGCTAGTACAATTAGTTTCCAAAAATGTGAATAAACAAGAAGTAAATTAGCAAGTAAACTTTATAAAAATCAGTCTTACTGACACCTGGTGAAAGCCAATCTAAAAAATCTAACAAATTATTTCACAAAACACACTAAATGGTTTCCTTACCTTTGAAAATCGGTGCAATCTTAAACACGCCCAGGCCGCCGATGGTAAGCATCTGACCCATAGCCAACTCCATGAAGAACATAGGAATACCAGCAAGGAACAAGGTGAGGAAGTACGGAATGAGGAAGGCACCGCCGCCATTTTTGTAGCAGAGGTAGGGAAACCGCCAGACGTTGCCAAGACCGATGGCTAACCCAATGACGGAGAGGATGAAGTCTAGCTTGCTGCCCCAGGAACCTCTTTCGGGTAAGTCGGATTTTGTTTTCTTCTTTTTCACTTCCCTGTAAACAAAACAAGCAATGTAACAAATAATTTAGTAACATTGGTGTTACCGTAAAGGCTAAATAATAACGCCGCTCAGATTGATCTTCAGGTTAAGCCGCGCTTACCTAGTTTGGTCCATGGATGAGTGACCCATTACATACCGAGGTTTCTCCGTGCCTCGGAAAGCACGTTAAGCCGTTGGTCCGGCTGTCATTTATTGATCTTTGACAATCGTTACAGGTAGCTTTACTAAGGGGTATCGTATTACCCAGGTCGATGTAAAATACTGGTATTCAGCTGCATCCGGTTAGACTGGAAGCCGACCCCAACATCCTTGGGAAAAGACCTATCTATTTAACCTCATATGGTTAGAAACGGGGTCACTACTGAGAAGAAAACCATTATTTTTTTGGAATGGAACAATTGGGATAAGTGCAAGATAATGAGTATGAGGACGGGGTTCAAAGTTCAGTCTACTAGTGACATAATTTAAGAAGGGCCAACCTATCCCTTGGTGTCGTCAATAACACCAATTTTCTGAAGGAAGTGTGACCAAATGACATGAACATGCAAGGTCTCCATTAAGTCCTTACATTCCAGAATTCATAATAGGCTCTAATTTGTTAAAGATCTCGTTTTTTTTCATGGAACACAAAAGAAACCTGCTCATTTATAAAATAACTAGCTTATGACCGCGGCTTCGCGCGCGTGGATGTCGGTAATGTCCTACGAGATCGTACTACCGGGATAAAAAGCATCATATGTATTAATCCACGTTATAAACTATCTGTGTGCCAAATTTCATCTAAATCAGGTAAGTATTTTTTGCGTGAAAGAGTAACAAACATCCATCCAACCGTCCATCCTCACAAACTCCATCCAGATGAAATGGCGTGTTTATTTTTAAAATGGCGATATTTTTAAGAGAAAAGCACTGTGCCTGAGAATCGAACACAGGACCTTAGCAGAAGTAAATCAATGAAGCATACTGCGACTGACTCTCTCTGCAATGCCTTGACTGGACTTACAGCACTTTGTAGTCAGTTGTGGGACGCATAAGAAAATAATTTAAGAGGACGTTTTTACGTTTTTTGTAATTTGCAGGAAAGTGTCAGGCTGTATGCTAAACAAAATATGATGCGCGACCGTAACACGTACGTATGTAGTTACAGAATTATAAATAATCATCAAAATCATCAATACAACTCTGTACCCTGTGATTATTATAACTCTGCACAGCCGTATTTGTAACAGGAATCTCAAATCACATTTTAAACAACATACAACCTGACACTGGCTTAGAATTTCGCGGGCTACCCTGGCGCTACCTTAATGTTCAGGAGATGGTACTTACACCGTTTTGTTGCTAGATCCTTGTGCGCTAAGTTCGATGTCATCTGTACGTACGTCGTTTTTCGTTTCCATCTCTGTTTATTGTCTTCTCTCTTTCTAATCGAATGTGTTGCCGTTTTCCAATCGGTCTCTTTCCCTCACTATTTATTTGTTCTAGGGAAACTGTAATAACATTTTCGTTGAAGTACGTAGACTAGATTCGGAATGCCGCTAATTTTGTACCTGTAACAAGGAATGGGTCCAATGAGATTATGTTCGAAACACTAGGTTTTATTATTATCATCGTCAACATATAGCAGGGTACTACTGGGGGTGTAAAATGGCCGCTTTAGCAGAATCATAATATGGATTACGTTTAAATTCGTAAAATGGTCACAAGGTGACAATTCATAACACGGTACGTCTATGACCAGCGGCAATTTTAGACCCCAGGTCATCTCTTCAGCGAATCTGAAGACAGTCGGATAGTCAATCGGAATCAGAGTTCAACCCAAATCCTTTTTGTTCTACTTTACGAAAATCATCACTCGACCTAGCTATAAAACTTGATTGTTAGAATACTCGTCCTCATACTAAGTACTGCGGTGATTTAGCATAAGCAGCTATCAGCCTATAATGTTCCCGCTGCTGGGACACACGGCCTCCTCTCTATGAGAGGAAATGGGCTATAATCCATCACGCGGGCCCAGTGCGGGTTGGTGTATGTCACATGTCTTCGAATTTTTGGTTCTAGGACATGCCGGTTTGCTCACGATGTTTTCCTTCACCGTTTTTGAAAGCAGTGGTGATGAAAGAAATTACACAAACTAATGCGCCTGGCTGGGTTCGAACCCACTACTTACAGTTCGTAAGTCGGGGTGATTTATATCGTATGTGTATCGTATTACCCAGAACTAACTGAGTTGTGGAGGTCAGATAGGCACTCGCTCCACGTAAAATACTAGTATTCAGCAGCATCCGGTTAGACTGGAAGCCGACCCCAACAGAGCTGGGAAAAGGCTAGGTAGATAATGATCTCCGTAACTAGAAGGTATGGTCCAGAACAAAAAATTAATATTTCAAAAGTTTTTGTTTTTTAAATACTAGTTGTAAGATTACAATTTTACTTTAAATTCCTCTATGACCTATAGGGCTCAATGCATCAATCAGCACAATGATTTGAGTGACATTGAGTTTTACCGTAAAACGTGACTTTTCACCCAAAAAAAAATCGTTTCCAAGCAACAATTTTTGCGTAGAGTTACTTAGTTTGATGTACAGAATGCTTGATTGACGGCTTCATGGAGGGTCCATTTCTCCTAGTATAGGCACTCATGTATCTACCTGCTTACCTTACAGTACACACCCTCTAAAGCCAGGCTCGTGTTTACGAGGTATCAGCGTAAAATATGAACAGACATTTACAACACATGTGGTTCATTTTATTTGCCGAAGAAAATTGAATGGGCACTGGGATTTGTTTACTGTTGGTTTGCAAATGTTTGAGGTATTAGCCTTAAATTATGTGGGTACACCCCTATTTAGGGTGGGTTAGACCAACACATTGTCACTTAAAGAAATTGAAAAAGTAAATTATAATTATGAATTAATTAAGATCTTTACCCTTTGTAGGTTCTATCGAAGTAGACCTAACATATTGTTAACAAAAAATGTGTTAACAAGTACTATCTAGAATCTAGTAGGTACAAACATAACATCACGCCTGTGATACTCAAAGGCATAAGTAGGTAGAGGAGTACCTAATAGTTCACCCACATTTCGCCAGTTATGTTTAAAGCCCCATGTATTAAGGGACGTGCCTACTTTGATCAAACGGGCACAAATCCAGACCCCACCAGATACCACTTTGCCCGACCTGGAAACTGAACCCAGGACCTAAGGCTCAGTAGTCGGGTTTGCGACCACTACACCAAGGAGGCCGTTACAGTGCAGGCGACTACCGACTCATAAAAGTAAACTTATAAAACGAAGGGTAAAACCCTTTTACTATAAACTTTCGTAATAAAAACCCTTTTACAATAAACTAAGTAAGTAATAAGATTTGCATAAAACTTGAATTTGAATACAAATGGTATATTTCACTTTATACCATTACCCGTAGCGCAAAATGCACTGAAACTGCAATGGAGTTTATCTGCAGAAATAAAATGAGAATCATCACTGACGTGGAAGTACACGCTGCAGATCAACGCGACGCTATAACCCTTTATTACACTTATTTCAAATATTCTATAAGTTCGGGATGATAAACCTTCTACCTTTAGATTAACATAACATCATCATCATCCACTGTTTTAAGCTTACACGGTTTACAACTAAACTCATATTGTCACGGGATATCTTAGGATATTGTTAATTATTTTGAGCTCCCGATATATCGACGCTGCTGCAAGCGCAATGATCGCGGGTTGACTAAACGGGGTTCAACCCGCGATCATGGCACTTGTATATATCCCGTAAGTGATAGTATAAGTTTAATTAATCATCATCATCTGCTTGCCTTTCACTCAGCTTCTAGACTAGCTGGAAGCAGCTAAATAATAGTATTAAAAACCAACCAAATATCAACCAATACTCTCAAAATGCATAAGAAACGTCATCGATTGTACAACGCCAAAACCTTAAAATAACCCCACAATTTTGTAACATTATTCAGATACTCACTTATCAACTTCGAAACTTACAATGATATCACAAAGTATCACCACAGTTCTATCAATACTGATCAACGCTAACACTTCATCTAGCCCCCCATTCACTAACAACCTCACTGTCTGCCGGTACCGCAGTGCCCTGCCCTAGTAGACTGATAGGATAACAACACGACTAAGTATTTGTAACAATCCTCTAACTCCACGTTCACGACTTCTGGCGATACAACTTGCGACTCGACATGCATCAAGTGAGGTATATCATTTTTTTTTCTTCGAAGCATGATCTGGGCAAAGAGATTTAAAACAGTTCTGGAGCGGCCATTGGTAATATTGTCATACAATTCAATTCTCGAGTATCGACAGGCGCGACATTTTCGTTTTGGAAACACGAATGCGACTTGACAAGCGGGCGTATGACACTAGACTATCAGACCGATTTGTTACACAAAGTAGTAGAAAACGATTTTCTTCGTCTTGTCCCGTCTATCGCTTATAAATATTTGAATGTCTTTGGCTCTAATAGTAAGGGAAGTACCGTCATTCTGACGAAATCTTTTTATACCGGCTGAAAATCATACCTAGTAAGATATCTTAACCATTGCACAGCAGGGCACTGCGCGTCAGCTGCTCAAAAAGTGAGGGAATCCAAAAATTACCGCAAGTCAAAGTTATCGAAACTTTATGGGCTGATTTTTGGGATTCATGAAACTGAATATTTTTTTTAGTTTTTAGGTGACCCCAACAATCGTCTTATAAGGTTTTGGTGCGATACGAAATTGCTTTTTTATAATTTTGATATGCTGCAACTTTGGTTATACCCATAGTTGCGGCAGCTGACTTTCATTTGGATAATCAGTGCTACAACAACTACTACAAATTAATTTCATTCGGTATAATATAACGAAACTCAGGATTGGTGACCTGAAACGTAGCCAGCGTGTCAGACCACGGAGGAGATGGCGGGACGAACTGAATGTCTTCCTTGCGAATTAGAAAGAAGTAGCGCAGAGTCGTGACCGTTGAAGGGAATGGAGGGAGATCATTGCCCAGCAGTGGGACAGTAAGCTAGCTATAATCTTTACATAGTATAAAACAATGTCGCTCCCGCTGTTTTTACACTTAATAGACCTTTTAAACTACGCAACGGATTTTAATTTTAATGCAGTTTTCATCAATAAGAGTGATTCAAGAGGAACGTTTATATGTATGTGTATACACATTGCACGCGTGCGAATCCGGGGCGGGTCGCTAGTAATATAATAAAATTACTCGCAAAAATTGCGCGAATTAATTATCCCGTAATATAAGCAGTTTCTTTCATTTGCTTTCTCCTCAAACGGTCTCGCAACACGTGTAGCTAGTGGCCAAGCACTTATGAATAAACTATTAAATACAACTGGTACTCTTGACCGTACAAATCGACTCCTTTGTGTGTCTATGGAAATGCTTTTGTAGTTGCAATTGCATCTTGGAATTCATTTTACCACATCGGTCGTGAGACGTGTCACTCTATTTTATATTGGTTTCAATAGGCATGATCTTTGTCTTCTTATTCATGCTATTGAAGAAGATAAAAGAGACCAGATTGTTTTATGTTCCATTGTAGAAAGACATCATCATCTGCCTGCCTTTTCCCAAATACGTTGTGGTCGGCTTCCAGTCTAACCAAATGCAGCTGAATACCAGTATGTTACATGGAGCGACTGTCTATCTGACCCGCACAACTCAGTTAGTACTGAGTAATACGATACCCCTTGCTAAGACTGGTTGTCAGACTTTCGGGCCACTGACTACCTGTAACGACTGTCAAAGAACTACAAATGACAGAAGGGAGCAACGGCTTTACGTGCTTTCCGAGACACGGAGCCAACTCATTGTTGAAATACGAAGACGAAGAGAGTTGATCATTAACATCAAATTATACTGTACATCGCTTTAGATGATTTTAATTTCTAATGTTGGAAACGGAAACAAAAACCAACATTACAGGTTTTAAACTACACAAAAAACAGAAAAACAGCCAATTGGAAATTCCTGAAAATCCTTCCGCTTTGCTTGTCCTAGGATTCGAACGTAAGATCTCACGCTCGCAGTAGCGCTTGCGTCCACTAGACCCACAACATTCCTGAAACTATAGAACCCTAAAAATCCTCATCTAAATGACATAAATCCAAAACACAATATATGACAAAGCAACGGAACGGGGTCCACAACATCAATTTACCTATTAAACTCTGTCATAATAGCGTTTACTAACTAATTGAACAATGGCTATGTATCAAATAGAGTAGATATTCTGATAGTCCCCATTGATTTAGTTATTTATAGAAAGCTGACGAAAGATGAGATAGAAACGACGCCGACGACGGAAGGACTGTGAGAAGGATTATATGGCTAGAAAGGAGGTGTCTGATGAGATGACGAGTAATAGAGAAGTATGGAAGAAAATATAATAAATTGGGATAAGGGCAGGAGAATGAAGATGATGATTATGATGATGATTTATAAAAATGCTGACATAAAATCACGCCGATTTAACTCCAAAAGTTTAGGCTGACGTGTATCCATAAGTTAACCATAGCATAATCAGCCTATAATGTTCCCACTGCAGGGACACATGGCCTCCTCTCTAACACAGGGAATGGGCTATAACACACCACGCGGGCCCAGTGCGGGTTGGTAGATGTCACATGTCTTCGAATTTTTGGTTTTAGTGTTACGTGCCGGTTTCCTCACGATGTTTTCCTTCACCATTTTTTAGAGCAGTGGTGATGAAATAAATAACACAAATTAATACGCGCCTGTCTGGGTTCGAACCCACGACTTACTGTTCGTAAGTCGGGGCCGCCACCACTGGGCCACCGCTGCTCTCTTAAGTTAACGTTAAGAAGTATGTATTTCCAGTTGTAGTAGTGTAATAGATACTTATTGTTTATAGAAAGCTTAGAACTTAATTATTCTTCAATGCTACTATTTTAGGCGCTTCACATTTTCACTATAAGCCTCTGAAGGTCATGGCAGATCGAATACTCGCAATTTTGCTAAAAGAAATCCTTGGCAACTATAATAATGACTTGGCAAATATATTAATGGATAATTTTCACTTCGAGAACCGCTTAGAGAAAGATTTACCTACGTTTTACAATAAAAAGAACTATTTTGAAACGTAATTCCTACCATAATGGTCCAAGATCTCAGCAGGGCTGCCAGACGCTACTTATTTTCTCATTAGCACAATGTGTGGCATCAACTACTTTGGACTGTGAACTTATGTATACCCGCTAACTTGCACCCACGGCCAACTTTTAAATATCAGGTGCTGAAGTTGCGTAAAAATAATGTACTAATTTTGAAGGTTGCGGGGATCCGCTGGATGCGAGATACACGGGACCGGTCAATATAACGACACTTGGGGGAGGCCTATGTCTGGCAGTGGGCGTTTTTCGGCTGAAATGATGATGATGAATACTAATTTATCTTAAAGCCTACAATCTAGGCAAATATACTTTAAACTACCCGCCCAATTTGGAACAGTCACTTGTCAATAAAACACGCTTTCCCTTAACGAAGTAAATCAGAATATTTAATTAAGGATCCCTTTGTAATGGATGTGGTTTTAACGCACCACCCTCTATACGCATTTACAACACATCCTGTATATATCAATGCACACTTTTGAGCTCGAAAGTGACAGATGGGGAAATTCTCATGGGGCGACATACATTTGCAATTCGTTCAGATATGTGGTTTTTATTTTGGTTTTCTGGTTCGAAACTTTCCTGTTCTTTATTTTACCCTTTTAAATTGTTCAGCGGTATAAAACCTTATTAAGCGATGCGAGATGTGGTACCTACATTTTAGGGTAGCGTGAAAAATTTTCACTAGCACTGTCATACCGAAATGAATGAATTTCTTAAAAAAGCATGATGTCGGATTTTCCAAGCTCAACTCAGTGACCAAAGTTAAAAATCCAACAACGCTTTCATTTAGGTGAGCTGTTAGATGCCGCCAACTTAACCTTATCATCTAAAAACTCTATCCTCAAAACACAATCTTCTTTACATAAAAGCAGAATGAATTAAGCTTCAGGTCATACTCGTATTAAAATCAAAACCTTAGATTTTTGCCCGATTTTAGAATCTACACAAATAAATAAAATTGAAGTGTCTGTGTGTGTGTCTCTGTCTGTTTTTAATTTCAGAATAACAGTATATATTACATGAAAACTTTTAATTTTTTATTTTTGTCTTCAGACTAACTTCGAAACGACTAGACCGATTTTGACGGGACTTTTACTGGTAGACAGATGTTAACAGATGTTATAAGGAGTAACTCAGACTACTATAATTTTAGAAAAAAAAACCACAAGGACGAAGTCAAGAGGCAATAGCTAGTTAAACATAATTATGTTTAGCAAAGTAAGGATCGTAAGCAGGGTATTCTTCGAACCCTAGTCTGCCGAAGCTAAGACAATCTCTGCAGATGGGGGTTCATGGACGGCTCAGATCTCAAGTGCGGATGCAGCGTCTCCCCACAAACAATGGCCTAACTTCCATCTTGCACCTGCGCTTTTGATGATTTATTTACTGTATCAGTGACCGTTGGGCTAAACATATTTAAACTTTTTGCCATCGATACGCTAAGAAGAAGAAGGGGGTATTCTGTAGACTACCGCCATAGGAAAAAGGCGTGAATGTATGTGTGTATAAGATTCATTAACTTACAATTTCTTAAGACGACACGTATCTGTCGTTATGAAATTAATGGATCTTCCCAATTCCGAACTCTGGAACTAGACTCCAATTTACTGTGTACTGCCTACGTTCTATTAGTAATAATAGAACGATTTTTACCAGCTATTTTCTGCTTTAACTTTCATTTAACGCGTATCTTTGCCACAGCGCTTTAAGTGAGTAAGCAGAAAGGGTTAGGTAACTGCCCCATCCTATGTTTATTCTGTGTATAATGTCTACCTCGACATGACTACCTAGATGTTTAAGCGGTCGCACGTGCAACTGCTGAGCTTGAGGTCCTGGGTTCGATTCCCAGGTCGGGCAAAGTGTTATTGGGTTTTTTCATAAGAAATTTCTCAGTGTCAGCCACGGAAACTGGATTTGTGCCTGGTTGATGTCAATAGGCTCACCCCCATTGCATGGGACTTAAACATAACTGGTGATATGTGGGTGTACTAATACAGTTTTCCGTAAACTTTTTGTGTTCAAGGTAACATCTGGAAAATTGGAAAATTCTGGAGATATCTACCACGGTACACCAGCATGCCGCGGCACACATTTTACGGAACACTGTACTAATTGGTACACCTCTGCCTAACCCTTCGGCGATTACAGGCTTGATGTTGTTACGTATAATGTCTACTTTTAATATCTATGATTGGTCTAGTGTACTTAATAGAGAATTTTATCTTCTATTGCCACATTGCCACTTTCTACAGAAAATAAATGACATCCTAGATTGTAGTATTAATGAATAAATTGTAAAACTTGTAAACATTTAATAAGAAATTGGAAAAGACAACCTTTTTCTTATATCGGGCAAAATTTTATTCCAAGTTACTAACGTGACATTTTGCGAAAGAGACATTTTGCGCATCCTAACTACCTAATTACCTATCACTTTGTCAAGCATCTTTAGTTATTGTATGAACTATAAAGATGACAATTATAACTTAATGCCCATTTATACTATTTACTATATACCAAGTGAATAATTGCCTAAATACCATTACTCAGTTGGAATTTGAACTTTGTAGTGAAAAACTGCACGCGCAAAAGGTACACCTTTTCATCGCGCTAGAAAAAATCCACGCACAAAAATCAAACACAAAGAAAGCAATACTTACACAAACACACAAGCATCACAACACACCACTGTACACACACATCACAGTCTAAAACAGGACCCGAAAATCAAAAATGGCGGCTGGACGTGTCACCTCAACACATGCTGAGCCGATTGTGAGGTCCCAAACTGACATGGCAGCTACTACATGATGGGTATACATGCTAGTCACGATGCTGTCAGCTTTGGAAAGAATTTATGAGCACCTATGCGTCCCCACCGGATGGAGGGATCAATGCGCGGGATACCACAGATTGGTTTCGCTGGGGTGGCCCGATGGCACGCCGTACCCGATGCTAGTTCACAGTTTAGATGGTGGTTATAGCCTATTTATTTCTTCCTTTATTAGTCGGTTTTTGGGTCGTGTAACTGTCCAGAGTGAAGCTGAGTTTTGGGGGAATAGGCACAGTGGTTGGGAGTGAAGCTGTCGTGCGTTGGGTCTTGAATTTGATTTAGTGTTTAGCGGAGAGAGAACGATTTCGTAGGCTACAAAATGTAGGTTGTGTTATTGAGTATTTGGGTTTTTAATAATGCTGGGATGGACAAACCTATGCTAGTCAAGCAGTAGACGGCGGTTATGGCCTGTATATATTTTTTCCTATATTAGCCGTTCTTTGGGTCCAGTAAAGTGGCTAAGGCTTTGGGATATAGGTACAGTGGTTAGGTCTCGGGCTGTCGTGCGTTTGCTTCAAAGATCCAGTGTTGAGCCAACAAAGCGCATTTTCATTGAAGCTACAAGTGCAGTTTGGGTTTTAAACGTAGACCAATGAGTGAGGGGCCAATGAGCAGTCCAAACTAAATTATCTACTTCCGATAAACTTCAAAAGTTTCGTTGGAATAACGGTTTGTGGGAAGCCTTTTTAGAAGACCATCTTTGTATCATCTCCTGATAGAAAATGTTGAAAAACATAACATAACGTAATCCCTGAAGGGTTAGGCAGTGGTGTACCTGATAGTACACCCACATTTCGCCAGTTATGTTCAAGTCCCATGTAAAAGGGGGCGAGCCTATTGCCATCAACCGGGCACAATACCAGACTCCGTGGCTGCTATGAGAAATTCATGATGGAAAAACCCAATAACAATGCTCGTCCCGAAAATCGAACCCAGTACCACTAGTTCGGCAAGCGCGCTTGGGACAGTGAAATACACCGTGCGTTTAATGGTTTAAGTTTAAACAATTTTTAGGGCTTAATTGAATAATAAGATGAAGAAAACTTCTCTATGAGTTTGGCTCGCAAGTTATTATGCCTTGTGACTGTGACTATAGCTTAGCTTTTTTTTTACTTTCAAAAGTGCCTGTAATGGTCTAATTGAAATAAATGCTTTGATTTTAAATTTGAGTTTGGTACCTATAAGTACTTATGAAATATCATAGCAGAGAATAGCCTAATGGTGTGACTGTCGAACTGCCAAGTCATAGGTCTCTTAAATTCGAACCCGAGATACGCACCTCTGAATTTTCGGATTCATGTGCGTATATTATAATTATAACTTTCTTCGGTTAAGGTAAACATCGTGAGGAAACCAGCATGCCTGAGAGATATATCTCGACGGCATGTTAAGCCAAGTCAGAGGCCCCATGCGGCATGCAAACTCTGACACCAGGTTAGTCACTGACCACACGAAAAATAAATACTTTTCCTATTGAGTAGGTCTCATCCAAAAAGGTTTTGTATCTAGCATTTTTCACAACTGAAAACCCTGAGCCGAGACTGTCATGAACTGTCCGGAAACTTTTAGCATTTAGCTAACTTTTATAGCTTGCCTGAGACCATAAAAACGTATACTGCCGTCATATGGTCAATGGCCGTAACTACTTCAAAGTATATTTTAAGTAAATGACAGTTTTGTCTGAAGTGAAGTTTCAGGCACGATAGTCTTTACTTGACTTATTTTATATTATAATTCGTAAAAAAAAACATATTTTCTACTACTATGGTTGGTTCGTAGTTGATTTTAATTATTTATTGAAACCCATTTTTTAAAAACGTTAGTTACTGCGTTTCACCGTATGACGACATACATTACGTACTTAACAAGATACTTAGAAACTCGATAGCAAAAGATATAGCCTCTATTGAAAAGATCGCTTTGATCATATATTTTTAATCAAGAAGAGTATTTATCAATAGGTGTGCCTTTTCAATTATTTGAAACTGTGTCTAAAATAAAGATTTAAAAACAGGTAGAAAGACAATGCCTGCTATCCCGAAGGCCAAAAATGTTCAAGTTTCATGAATTTAGGAGCTAGCTTATTGCCGTCAATCGTAAATTCTGACTCTGGGCTATTACCGAGAAATACTTGTATGAATAACACAATAACACATTAAGCGACCTGGGAATCGAACCCAGGACCTCATACTCAGCAGTCGTGCTTGCGACCACGGAATCACCGACACACATGAAGAACAACATATTAAGTACTAGCTTATGCCTGCGGCTTCGCACGGTTAGAGTTCGGTAATTGTCAGGGTATCGTGCTACCGGGATAAAAAGTATCAGTTGTGTTAATCCATGTTATAAATGATCTGTGTGGCAAATTTCATTCAAATCCGTTCAGTAGTTTTCGCGTGAAAGAGTAACAAACATCCAGACATCCATACATCCATACACCCTCACAAATATTATAAATGCTTTCGCATTTAGTGGCTTATTAGTAGGCTGAACAGTAAACATTTTGCAAATAAATAAGCTTATGAAAACTTTTTTGCAAAAAATAAAACCGACTCCAAAAACACAAAAAAAGTGAAAAATAATTTTAGCTTCAGAAGTCGGTGACTTTTGTTTATTTGATTCAGTTTTTTGTCACCGACTTCTGAAGCTAAAATTATTTTTCACTTTTTTTGTGTTTTTGGAGTCGGTTTTATTTTTTGCAAAAAAGTTTTTTTATTTTTTTATTTTTAGTTGCAATATTCCATAGAAATATTTTTCATCATCAGACCTGTAATGGCACTTGTAACCCAGATGGGTGCAAAGTTTTGATCAATATACATGAATTAAGTCCAAACGCAAGGTAGCTACTGTAAACAGTTGAGGAGTTCCCTTAACTGTCCTTCGTCTTCATCATCAGACCCCTTATGACAGTCACAACCCATCTAGGTGTATTTCTCATCAATACAAATTAATCAAACCCAAACACAAGGTGACTGCTGTAAACCGTTGAGGAGTTCCCTCGACTGTCTTTCGGTTCCATCATCAGAGCGACTCCAGACCTTCTTTAAATTATAGTGTTTTAAAATACTTAATCAAAAAATTTACAAACGCACTAGTTGCCACTACAATTTTTGAAAGCTCCCCTCAATTTCTCTAGGATACCATCATCAGATCCCGGTTTCCTTATCATGGTACCACCCTTGAAGTATCTCCTTTCCAACAAAAAAAAAATTATTAAAATCGGTTCATAAACGACGAAGTTATCCGCGAACACATAAAAAAAAAAAAAAAAATATACCTCCTCCTTTTTTTGAAGTCGGTTTAAAAATTCGATTCAATCTTCATGTTCAAGTTCAATGACTGCAAAATGTTTGGCGCGTAAATAGTTAGACAGACGTCAAAAGCATTAAACCCTCATAATAAAAAGTAAAAAAACAAGCTTTTATTACAATGGAAAGAAGAAATTCAGGTTTATCCATCAAAATTAACTTTGTTCCTATACAAAGTTTTGTGTCACTGCTATTAACTGTTGAGGAGTTCTATCGTGAGGAGACAATCCTAGCTGCAGGATAAAGTTATATCAGTCATAAAAATGCATTGTCAACAAAACCAAAGGTGTGTGCAAAATTTCAGCTCAATTGGTTGGGGGGAACTGGTTAAAAATTCAGTTGCAAGATTTGATCAATACATAGTAACAACCTAACTAACAAGGTAAGTTGAATAAATGAAAACCTGTTGCATGTAATCTCATAAAATAAAAACAGTTTCGAAGAAGTTTTCATAGTGGAAAATTCCACTAAAAAGCTTTCCTATCTACACGCTTCACTTTTATATACAAGCATTATTTCCATCACCAGACCACCGAAAATCACAAGTACAACTACTTAATAAATACCCACTCTGTACGAGCCAATATTGCTCATACAGCAAAAGTACGTTTCTGCGCACGTAATGAATTACGCTAAACGTACTTTATTAATTATATTTTAACATAAACGCAGTCGTCACTAAAACTTAGCCACGAGCGGGTCGATCAATAATAACATTGTATCAAGTGCGGCTCAGATAACTAAACAATCGTAACTTAATTAAACTATTGAACATAACAGTGGTTTGGTGTGAGTTAACTACCTTCCTACAACAACTACCGGGGTATCAGTCAACGACGAGAATACCCCAACATCTTTTGGTCCTTCGAGCCGGATGACGCGGCATATCACCTTGTGAGTCGTCGTGTCTCCTCATCAGCAGAGTGCTTAGCGTGGTATATCCCAGTTACGTTAGCAAATCGGTGTTATTGGCTTCCCACAAGCGGGTCTCACCAGTAGCATTGAGACGTTGCACATAACGTAAAGGAGGGTGAGCTACACTGAGTGCCTGTAACTAACGAACCAGCAGAGGTCACGTCTACTGCTACAACTAAGAAACGATCGGCGGGGATAACGTCCACGGCGGTTACTAAAGCGGAGATCACGTCTACCGCTTCAACTAACTAACGTTCCAGCAGAGATCACGTCTACTGCTTCAATAAAGAAATAATCAGCGAGGATAACGTCCACTGCGGTTACTTCAGCTCCGAAAACTTCGTGAGTACTACCTACACGCCAACCACTAGCAGCTCCACAAAGCGTAAACAATGTCGACAGAAGACTACCCTGAATTTGTGGAACTTATAACAAAACAGCAAAACAGCTACGAGAGAATCAAAACTCTACAAACGAACTACAAAAAGGATTCTGTGAGTAGAAAAACCACAGACTACCTAGACAAGCGCATCGAAGCCTTACAATCCCTATGGGATAAGTTTCGATCGAACCACGAAATTTTGAAGAAGTATGAAACTGCCCAAAGAGACCACGACTACTTTAGGCAGGACATATTTATTATTACAAAAAGCATGTTTGACGAAACAATGCAATCTATGAATCAACTACGAAACAAGTTGATAAACGAACCTGGATTTTCGGGTATACCAAAACCGAAAATACTAGAAATACCCGGAACACCGCAATTCGATACAACTGGAGTACACCAACATATCGAGGATGAAACGGACAAGCACCTTTCAACGCTGTTACGTAATCAAATGTGTAACTTCAACGCTTTGAAGCGAGCGGTCTCCAAAATTAATCTGGATGACATGAAAGAGAAGTGGCAACTCCAAGATCAAGTCAACATATTACGATCTAAATGGGAATCCATCGACAAGATTCATTGGGAACTAAGCTACTTACTGCAAGGGAACGACAAGGACTATGAAGCAAAATTCGATTATTGGGAGCAAGTCTACGACAACCTAAAGGAAGAGCTGAATAGAAAAATCTTTGAGACATCCCATTATGAAAAAACAACACCGCGTATGGAATTACCGGAATTCAACGGAACTTTCAACAATTGGATCTCCTTTAGGGATTTATTCTTTGAGATGATTCACAACAATCCAACGCTGAACAAAACGCAGAAAATGAAGTTCCTAAAAGCTAAGTTAAAAGGTGAAGCAGAAAAGTTAATCAAGCACCTTCCTGTGAGTGCTGAGAATTATGACTCATGCCTTAATATTATTCAGCACCGCTACGACAACAAGCGATTACTTTTCACCTCCTACATAGATACACTTCTCAATCAAGCGTCCATCGAAAAACCAAACTCTTCCAACATGAAGAAGCTGTATGACACAACTAAAGAGTGTTTAAACGGCCTAGAAAACATAGACGTCAATATTCCAGTATGGGGTCCACTTATCGTCTACCTACTATCCTCCAAACTGGATGATGTCACGTACGCTGACTATATAAAAATCATGAAACATTCAAGAGAGCTTCCAGACTTAGAGGAGTTTATGGAGTTCCTGGAATTGCAGTTCATAACTTTAGAAACATCCCGTAACAAAAAGAACGGCGGGAAACAAAACTACTCATCAAATAACCAACCTAAAAGTTATAACAACAACAAGTCAACGAACTCTAAAGACACAGAAAAGTGGACAAAAACCTTCCATGCAACGGTGAGGAAATGTCCACTGTGCAAAAACGAACACACGCTGAGGCAGTGTTCTACATTTTTGAACATGGATGTCGCAACGCGAAACCAAACAACAAGAAACCTTAACTTGTGCAAAAATTGTTTGTTTAGTCACGGCGGAAATAAATGCAATTCAACGAAAACATGCCGCACGTGTAACTTCAAACATCACTCTCTCCTCCATGATGATAATCTGAAAGGGCAACATTCAAAGCCGACCACATCAACGGTGGCTGAGCGAACATCTAATCACATTAACGGTGAACAAGAGATACTCTTAACTACTCTTCAACTAAAGGTCAAGAACAGGGAAGGAAATTACGTCATCCTGCGGGCATTACTGGATCAAGGCTCTCAAGTAAGCTTGCTCACAGAAAATGCTGCTCAACGGTTGAACTTACCCCGAAACAAAATGAACGCTGCAGTCACTGGTGTTGGCACTATAATGGGCAAGAGCAAAGGGATGATTAAATTGGAGTGCAAGTCTATCCACTCTGATTATACATTCATAACAGAAGCTTTAGTGATGAGTAAACTCATCAACAATTTGCCTAACTCAACGATCAACACGGAGAACTGGACGCATCTTCACAATATCAAGTTAGCTGATCCAGACTACAACATCTCTGGACCCATCGATCTACTGCTTGGAGCAGATGTTTACTCCGACGTGATCTTAGAAGGAATAATAAAGCATAACAATGGTTCGCCAGTAGCGCAACAGACAAAGTTGGGCTGGATATTGTGCGGTGCTACAAAGCAGTTTAACTGTCTAGTAACACTAACAGAGCTAGACAATCTAACAAAATTTTGGGAAATAGAAGATATCCCTTCGGAATCCGAAAATACAACGGAAAACGAATTCTGCGAAACATACTACACAGAAACAACAAAGCGATTAAGCAATGGGCGTTATGTGGTGAAAATGCCAATGAACACTAACTACGAACAAAACCTGGGGAACTCGAAACCTCAAGCTACAGCACAATTTCTTCATTTGGAAAAGAAAATGGCGCGGCAAGAACACTTCGCTAAGCTATACAAAGAATTCATCCGAGAATACATCGATTTGGGACACATGAAACCAGCAACAGAATCGGAAAATCGAGTGCAAGCCTACCTACCACACCACGGCGTAGTAAGGGAGTGCTCATCAACAACGAAACTACGAGCTGTTTTTAACGCATCAATGAAAACAGACTCCGGGTACAGCCTAAACGATTTGATGAAAAAAGGGCCAAATCTACAAAAGGACATACTATCCCTGATCATAAAATGGCGGAGCTATAAATATGTTCTAACGGCGGACATTGAGAAAATGTACCGTCAAATCCTTATTCATCAAGATCAACAAAGTCTTCAAAAAATAATTTGGAGAGAAGCCAAGAGTGAACCACTGAGAACTATGCAGCTGTGTACCCTAACATACGGGACCAAAGTCGCACCATTCATAGCGATGCGCACTCTCCAACAACTGGCTAAAGATGAAGGCAACGCTTTCCCTCTGGCCCAAAAGGCGCTACTTAACGAGTTTTATATGGATGACGCCATCACGGGCCACCATACCATAGAATCGACGAAGCTGCTGCAAAAAGAGCTAAGTGAACTACTGAAGAAAGGTGGTTTTGTTTTACGGAAATGGTCCACGAACGAACAGTCTATTCTCAAAGACCTACAAAACAAAGAGAAAAGTAACAATAACGAATTTAACTTTAAACAACAAGAGTTCAGCAAAACATTAGGGCTCGCATGGAATGACGCAAGCGACACATTCCATTTTATTAGCGAAGCCCCTAACGACAAGAAAAATGCATCATACACAAAACGCAGGCTATTGTCAGAAATAAGCAAGATCTACGATCCACTTGGTTGGCTGGCTCCAATTACTCTACAAGCAAAACTGCTTTTTCAAAAACTATGGAGGGATAATTACCAGAACATTGGTTGGGACGAAAATGTACCAGATTCCATAGAAAAGGAATGGAGGCAAATTAAATCCGACCTGCCAAACATAAAATACATAAGTTTACCAAGATGGATAAAAAACGAAAACAATATTACGATCGAATTGCAAGCCTTCTGTGACGCGAGCGAGAAAGCCTACGCATGCGTTATCTACAGCCGAACTACGTCACCCAGTGGCGCTTATGAAACAACACTACTCGCAGCAAAAACTAAGGTGGCACCAATCAAGAAGAAAACTACGATACCGAGGTTGGAATTATGCGCCGCAGTTTTGCTGGCGAAACTCCTACAAAGGATAACAAAAGTCCTCGAAGATTACGATCTAAGGATTACCTGCTGGACCGACTCTAAAGTTGTCCTAGCATGGCTTCAGGGAAGTCAAACAAAATACGAGAATTACGTAACTAATAGAACTAAACAAATATTAAACATCGTGCCTGCGATCAACTGGGGTTACGTGAAAACAAACGAAAACCCTGCCGACTGTGCCACGAGAGGACTCATACCAACCAAACTGGTGAACTTTTCCCTGTGGTGGGAAGGCCCTAAATGGCTTAAGGAGCAAGAAACACAAGCCCTTATCTCTAAAGAAACTTTTAGCACAAACGAGGGCTTCCTAACAAGCTGTTACACGAATAATAGTACGGAACCCACGCCGATCAAAAATGAATTAATCAAGTCATTACTTGAGCGACATAGCAACATGGATCGCATTACAAGAATACTTGCCTTGGTGATACGTTTCGCTGATGCATTACGAAACAAAAGAAGGTCAACTGAAGGCCATGAACTGAACTTGCACGAACTAAGTAACGCACTGTTTATGATTACTAAATCAGTGCAACGGGATTATTTCGAAAATGAGATAAATTCTCTCAATAAAGGTGAAAAACTTGCCAACAGAAGCACCATTTTGAAACTTAATCCATTTTTGGACTCTAATGGAGTTTTACGTGTTGGAGGACGCCTAAACCACTCATACTTACCAGTGGAAACGAAACACCCCATTCTGTTACCAGGAGAGGGAAGACTAACCCAGCTAATTGTTGAAAAGGCGCATCAACGAACCTTACACGGTGGAGCAAGATTAACGCTAGCTGACACTAGAAACAATTACTGGATCATCAGCGGCAATCGAACCGTCAAGAAAATACTGCGACAATGCATTCGATGCCGTCGATACGCAACAACTCGAAGTGAACAGTTGATGGGCAACCTTCCTAAAGAAAGGATCACTCCATCGAGGCCGTTTTCGCATACTGGCGTCGACTTTACAGGCCATGTGGACGTAAAGATAAACAAAGGCCGCGGGATTAGAACCTGCAAAGGCTATATAGCCATATTTATATGCATGTGCACAAAAGCAGTGCATATCGAACTTGTTTCGGACCTATCAACGCAAACTTTCATCGCAGCACTAAGAAGAATGTGCGCCCGTAGAGGCACCCCTAAACACATCTACTCGGACAACGGAACTAACTTTGTCGGAGCAGCAAGAGTTTTAAAAGAAGAGTTCCAACTATTTAAAACAATACAATCGTCAGAGTTCTTTAAGGAGATCAACGACCTTCAAATCGAGTGGCACTTCAACGCTCCATCCTGGCCATCAGCAGGAGGCTTATGGGAAGCCGCTGTACGTTCCATGAAAGCACACCTGAAACGCGTGATCGGACAACAAAAGCTTACCTACGAACAATTTGCAACGCTTCTCACACAAATCGAAGCGTGCATGAACAGCCGGCCACTGTGTCCATTAACAGAGGATATCGAAGATCTGGAATACCTCACCCCTGGTCACTTTCTCACGGGGAGTCCAACACTAACACTACCACTCAATGAACCTGAAGAAAACAAAACGATAGACATCAGAAACAACTGGAAACTCATTGAGCTCATGCATCGACACTATTGGAGTCGCTGGTCGAAAGAGTACCTCCATTCACTACAACACCGAAACAAATGGCAACAAACTAAAGAAAACATACAGAAGGGGCAGCTAGTTCTCGTCAAGGAAAGTAATTTACCCTCAAGCAGATGGGCTATGGGACGCGTAATGGAACTGCACCCTGGCAGCGATAACTTAGTACGAGTAGTCACGCTTAAGACACAAAATGGGATACTTAAAAGACCCATAACTAAACTCGCCCCGCTACCTATAAACGAGGCATGCGGAAGCGCTGACACACAAGAAGTGAGTTCAGAAACTGACCACAACGAGCCAAAGAAAGGCACTAACAAAGGTCGAAAAGGGGTCAAAAGCTTGCTTATGATGTTACTAGTAGCATTTACAACGCTATCATGTGGCCTAGCAGCACCCCCGCAACATTTTAAAATAACTCGGTTAGCAGAAAACCAACCAGTTTACTTTGACCCCGTCGGAAATATCCAACTTATTCACGATGAATGGAAACTTCTGGTATACTATAACCTGACAACATTCTGGCAAAGTACGACGAGGGTAGAGGAGTTCGTGAATCATATAAGCCAACTATGCGACACGATGCCTAACGAACCATGTCACGCTACGTCACAACAACTCAAATTCGAAATGGGCCAGCTGAACGAGTATAACACATTGTTGCGGTCTCAACATCAACAACGAAGGCGACGTGGCTACGTTAACGGCGTAGGAAATCTTGCACGAGCCCTGTTTGGTGTCCTTGATAGCGATTTCGCAGAAAAATACGCTCAGGACATAGAAAAAATTAAAACAAATGAACAATACTTATTGCAGCTGATAAGAAATCAGACACTGATTATCGAGGCAGAAAACAACGTCATCAAGAAAAATGAAGACTTTGTAAAGACGCAACTGGAAGTAATTCAACAATTTATGAACGAAACGAAATATAATACGGCAGTAATTGAAAACAGATTTCAAAGAATGAAAACAATGAACGATGTCAATGCTGGGGCGTTAACTGCTAGTTTACTTATCTCAGTACTGAGGAGAAACCAAGAAATGCTCTTAAGTGCATTGACAGATATCTACAGAGGCCACCTCGACATGAAATTATTGACACCGGAGCAGCTATCTGAACAAATCAATTACATTGCTGGTATTATACCGAAAAGATTAATATTACCTATCAATAACAGCAACGGGTCGAACATTAAAAATATTTACAAAATTATTTATGTCAAAGCCCGGCTCACCGACCAATACTTACTGTTCGAATTACATATACCATTACTAAGCGATGACGAGTATGCATTGTACCGTAATATAGCTATGCCTAGATGGGAAACAGCTAAACAATGTCAGGTGATAGAGACAAAAACACAATATATTGGAGTCAACTTCGTAAAGAATACCTACATACAGATGGAAGAGGTTGATCTTCAGCAGTGTACCACAATGACGGCGGATAATCATATCTGCCACGCATCTACAACTATCCGCAACTTGCATGGAGCCACGGCATCCTGCGAAGCTAAAATACTCAGTCAAAATGTAAACAACATTACATGTGATTGGGTATCACAACAATGCTCTGACCGGTGGATAAAGTTACACAGACCAAACATATGGCTATATAATTGCATCAATGAGTGCACGACTCGCATTGTCTGCGAAAATCGTATTACAACAACCATTATAACAAAAGCGGGGCTTCTTGCCCTAGGTCAGGATTGCATACTTCAGCACAATGACAACACAATTTATTCACACAACGTTTTAAGTAGCAGTACTAATATTGGAATTACCTTGGAGGTACCTACTATTGACTCACCAAATGATATGTGGAATACATTCAAAAACACAAAGATTGTGCTACCGAAACTAAACTTATCTAATGAACACAAATTATTAGATGACCAGATAACCACACTAAAGGGAAGAGAGAGCTTACCTAACGACTTAAGTGTCCACGACATCGGCAACTACACTATAAGCTCTTTGCTGGTGGGAGGAATCGTCGCCGCTATAATAGTTTGGCGAATAAGGAGATATCTTCAGGCGCGTAAGAAGAGCAATACCGCAGCCACCGCGAACAAGACTCAAGAAAGGACAGATGATATAGAACTAAAGGAAATTCCTGCCTACGCCAAAATACGAGATGGACATTCGGAGAACTACCGTTCGCCGCAACCAGCAATTGGAACAAGATTCAAACTATGATTAACTATATAAGAATTATGTCTTGCTTATTGTTTTGATTGCTTAATAACATGTATACTATTTAACTTGTAACTCAAGTTTGGTAATCTGAGTGCGTACATATTTTTCCCCCGGGAGCATGTACGAGCCAATATTGCTCATACAGCAAAAGTACGTTTCTGCGCACGTAATGAATTACGCTAAACGTACTTTATTAATTATATTTTAACATAAACGCAGTCGTCACTAAAACTTAGCCACGAGCGGGTCGATCAATAATAACATTGTATCAAGTGCGGCTCAGATAACTAAACAATCGTAACTTAATTAAACTATTGAACATAACAGTGGTTTGGTGTGAGTTAACTACCTTCCTACAACAACTACCGGGGTATCAGTCAACGACGAGAATACCCCAACACACTCGTTGTCTCAAACCAAAGTTCATCAAACCGTAACAGAAACAAATCGATGCAACAGTTCATTAAAATTAGGTACACGTAAAATCAAAACAACAAAAAAACATGTTTTAACAGAAAACCACTGAAATATCCCACAAAATATTAACACAGCAAAATAACTAAGAAAACCAACTTTTTGCTTGTGCAAAAAAATCTTGCAAATATTTAAAGTTAGTGTGAAAAACTTACAGTTTTAAGTAAGTACGTGTCTTCTTTAAGGAACTTTCGGAGGAGACGATAGCACAGCGGCGTGGATTCCACCCTTATGGACAAAGGAGCAACGAGACACAGCCTCCTGAATCGCGCATGCGTAGAACACGTGTCGTCCTGCCGCCCCTACTATGGGTGGTGTTTGTTTTTGTTATTAGACAAGTCATTTTATAAGACTGCCTCGTAGGTCTAGTGGTCGTTGGGCTGCCCGAAAGAGATACCGAGGTCCTGGAACACAAAGGGCAAAAGAAAGAACATGGTTGGGTTTTAGTCAGTAAAAGTCTCAGTAAATCTCCGCTAGGCCTAGAGCGGGAGGAGTCATTTGATGATTTCCCATCCCAAAAAAAAAGATTTTGCAACAATTTTGATTTAATAGAGTGTCCATGGAGTTTCTTGCCCATTCTTCTCCATAGAGATCTACGCTTTGAAGTGTGCAACTACAGTACTTTCTCAAGTTATTATGCCTTGTGACTGTGACTGTAGCTTCGCTTTTTTTTTTGTCTTTTTTGACATTCAAAACTGCCTGTAACGGTCTAATTGAAATAAATGCTTTTTTTTATTGGCAATTGCAAGGCAATTTGTTATTGGAGTTTTCTATCAGGAATGTCTCAGTAGCAGTCACGGAGTCCGGATTTAAGCGCGGTTGATGGCAATAAGCTCGCCTCCTATTTCATGGGACTGAAACATAACTGGCGAAATTTGGGTGTACTATTAGATACGCCTCTACCGAACCCTTCTGGGATTACAAGCGTAATGCATGTCATTTTATAAGATTGGTACCCAAACTTCAACGTTTTCGGAAGCACGAAACAAGATTTTTCTATTCACACTTGGAAACCGTTGCCTTTACGTAGTACGTAGTCGCTACGTAGCTTTGTACGTTAAGTCCTTGTAGGTGTGGGTACTTCTAATCCCTGTCAAGAAAAAATACAGATTTTCATGTTTCTACCATCAATAGTCCAGTATGTCGAACATTGATATTATTTAAGTCAAATATGAAAGTACTTATTTTAAGCCTCCACCAACAAGGAGAATGCAATCCGTTGGTAGCAGCTGGTATAGGTAGGTAAAAAGAACCTATTTTTAGGGTTCCGTAGCCGAATGGCAAAAAACGGAACCCTTATAGATTCGTCATGTCTGTCTGTCGGTCTATCAGTCCGTCCGTATGTCACAGCCACTTTATTCCGAAACTATTAGGACTACACAGTTGAAACTTGGTAGGTAGATGTATTGTATGAACCGTTTTACGATTTTATTATAAAAATTAAAAAAATAAAAGATCCTGTTCGTGCTGGGTGTCTATAAATAAGTATTTAAAAATGACATTGTGGTTCCTAAAACCATTTTTTCTCAAAGTAAATCGTTTGAAAGATAAGCTTCCAAAGTGGTAAAATGTGTGATCCACTCCCCTCTCCCCCCCTAATTTCTAAAGTAAGAGGAGGAAATTTCTGAAATAATGTAGGAACGTAAAAAAACTTTCAACAAAAATTGGTTTGAATAATATTTGATGTTTAGTTTTCGAGTTATGGGACTTTTTCATCAAACTGCAGCAGTAACTTGGTTTTTCATTAACATACTATGAAAAAATTTAGTTTTGCAGTAGAATGTAAATCATATAACATAAAATGTTCCTGTAATTCATATTATGAATGGGCTTTCAAAATATTTTTATTAAGGTTTGGTTTGGTTGGCTACGGAACCCTGTGTGCGTGTGAGTACGACGCGCATTTGGCCCGGTTTTTTTACGTCATCCAATTCTATCCCACTGCTGGGAAAGACCTCTCCTATAGCTTTCCTATTTTGTTTCTCATTTGCCTTCTCCGACCAATCTGTTAAGAATGAGTCCAGATCATCACGCTGGCATTTCTTGGGCCTGTCTCGGTTACGACGGCCGTTTTCAGGCACCCACTGTGTGATTATCCTTGCCCATTTTTCCGTCTTCATCTTAGAAACGTAACCCGCCCAGTCCCATTTTAGCCTCGCAGACTTATCGCTAACATCGGCGATGCCTGTCTTGGACCGTATTAAGGTGCAACGCCTTTATTATTCGATCGGAGTCTAATTTTGAGAATGCTACGTTCCATCGCTTTTTAGAAAACGCTGAGTTAAGACTACTGAGCTTCAATCAAAGTCCAAGTCTAAGCGCCATAGGCTAGGATAGGCAGGATACACATGTCAACTAGCTTGCGCTTCAGTGAGATAGGAAGGTCGCCCATATTCTTTCAGGTGCTAATGAGAATCTAATTATAAACTACTTTACAGATGACTACCCCTAAAGACCCCATCCCCAGCCCCTTCACTACAACTACC
This sequence comes from Eurois occulta, assembly GCA_950022335.1. Classification (NCBI taxonomy): domain Eukaryota; kingdom Metazoa; phylum Arthropoda; class Insecta; order Lepidoptera; family Noctuidae; genus Eurois; species Eurois occulta. The sequence continues at coordinate 11,721,162 of OX465502.1, forward strand.
CTAGACTTAGTAAGAAAAGAGGTGTCAGAATAACGCCTTAAGTTACTACCTATGAGTTGCCGTTATAAACTGAAGATATAAGCCATAGCCATCAGGTTACCCATGACCCAAATATCCTTAATCCCATCATTGTATCCTAATAAAGGCTTTCAGGCGAAATATCTACATCGCCACCTTATGGGAACATATCGTAAACCCATAGTAATGTGGAATAACATCATACTGTATCAAAACATCCCATATTCGCCCTGAAACAACTGACATTGTACCCTGTTGTCTTAGACACAATGTTGAAATTCCAGTGTCTGTAGCTAATATTAAAAGTTTAACGACACTTTCGTTTTCAGAAACGGGGAGTGGGTCTAATTTCGACTTTGTCATATAATGTTAAAGTTTAATTTCCTTTGAAGTTTCGTTTGTTGAATTCCGTAAATGTTTTCAATGACTACAATTTGTTGGATGTCTTTGTATGGGGCCCTTTGGATGGTATCATCCATTCCTTTAACTATTTAATCGGATATAAACGGTTTCTAAGATCTTTTACTCTAAGGAGTGAAGAGTGGGGAGGAATTGTATGATTGAGCGCGATTTTGAACCTTAAATAGAGGCCTGTAATTGCCTCGTTAGTGATCGCAAAGCGAGACTGCTGAGCTTTTAGATCTTGGGTTCGGTAATACGATTACCAGCAGGATTTTTTTTTCAGTCAGCAGCCTGTAGTCTAGATTAGTAAGAAGGTTGCAGAGTACCTGGTTTGAAGTATTTTTTTGAAAGTACTACCGAGACATAACATTTTTTCTGGTAAAAGTACCATCTACTTCTATGCAGAAGTGGATGGTAGCTTTACCAGAAAAAATGTTAATGGCATTCAACGATACGTCTTCGAGACTGCCTCGTTAGTCTGGTGGTCGCCAGCGCGACTGCTGAGCATGAGGTCCTGGGTTCGATTCCCAAATCGGGAAAGTAGAGCTTGTAGCTTGTTGGTCTAATGACCAACGGGGCAATCAAATAAATCCTGAAATAAATAAAAGTACTGTCTTATCGCTGCGGTCTGTATAATTGCGATTGGCCGGCTTTACCGCTACTATGCAGGTGCGGTCGGTTCCGGAATTATACCATTAATACCACCACATTATTAATACCACCTACAAAAAATCGGTACCCACATCTAAATTGTCTACAGCCCTAAAGTCTTATTACCTACCGTCACACCAAAAACTCTCTATTTTCCACAAAGTGTCATAAAAATAGTGAAATAAGTAGGGTTTGTCATTTTCTTATCTGGCGAGCGTTACGTTTGATTGAGGCGGGTCTCAATATGTGTCCGGAATGTGTCCGGTACTATCGGTACACCGGACAGCTGTTATTACGGAGTTAGTTTGTGGAAAATATCGTAGTTTGTTTACGTTTAGGTGTTGACATTACACGTTTATTATTTGAAAAGGAGTTAGCAGATGTATCTAGTATGTACAGCTTGTAGGTAAATACATATTTTCGCCAGCTATATTTAAGTTAGGTATATGTAATAGGGAGCAAGCCTATTGTCATCAATCGGAACCAACACCATGCTCTGGTTGCTACGGAGAAAATCCTGAATTCCTGATAAATAGCCTAACAACATAACATAACGCCTGTAATCTCCGAAGGGTTAGGTAGAGATGCACCTAATAGTACACCCACATTTCGCCAGTTATGTTTAAGTCCCATATAATAGGAGGCGAGCCTATTGCCATCAACCAACAATCGACCCAAAAGCTTTAAAATACTTGGCCTAATCTGGGAATCGAACCCAGGCTTTTCCCAAACATTTAAGTTTAGCCACGAAGTCCTCAAATATTCACATCTATTTTATTGATAATTTTCCCAAACAACCTTGAACCTAAAACTTTAGCAAAAAAGTTGAGATTCTATTAAATAAATTTGACAGATTGTAGTAGCTTGATGTGCAGGCATCCGTAACATTGCAAATTCAGAAAATTCCTTCGAATCCTCTAGAAACTTGCCTTATTAATTGGAAAATCTGAACCATGGTCCCTAAATTCCTAATATTCGTGTTAATGTTTTGAAGGCAGGCAGGTGCGAAATAAATAGATTCAAAGACGACTCGGTTGTGCTCGACACCACCTCTGCAACCTAATTACTGGAAAATACGACTGCTGACCATGAGGTCCTGGGTTCGATTACCAGTTCGAGCAAAGTGTTTATGAGTTTTCCATCAAGAATTTCTCAGTAGCAGCCACGGAGTCTGGATTTGTACCCGGTTGATGGCAATAGACTCGCCCCCTTTTATATGGCACATAAACATAACTGGCGATACTGGCGCGTGGGTGACGTAGGTGTGCTATTAGGTAGGTACACGTCTGCCCTTCGATGATTACAAATTCATTTCATTTCATTCATTGACCAAGACTTTGTGACTGTGACCTCTGCTTTTGTTTCGGTTATTCTTCTCAGAGTAGTTAGAGAAGAAACACCGGCCTCATCAGTGGCTAAGAGATTTAAAAGACTTATAGAGCGGATATTGGGAATATTGGCGTACAAAAATTTTGACCCCGAACATTTTCGATTATGACATAGTAGTTTGCCGCCCGCGGCTTCGCCCGCGTCGAGTTCGGTTATATCGCGTTTCCAAGAGAACTCTTCAAAAGTTCGGGATAAAAAATATCCTATGTTCTTTCTCAAGGTCAACTCTATCTCTGTACCAAATTTCATTAAAATCAGTTCAGTGGTTTAGACGTGAAAGCGTAACAGACAGACAGAGTTACTTTCGCGTTTATAATATTAGTAGGGATAGTAGAGAAGTAGGGAAGTAGGAATGAATGCTACCTGACAAGCTGTGAATTTGAGAACTATTGTAAAAAAATGTCTTTCTTTGATCGCTCGTAAATATTTGAATGTCTTTGTCTACTTATAATAAAAAAGATGACTTGTAAAGTGTTTGTAATATTTGAGTGTTTATAAACAGATGTACAAAATAAACATGATAATTTATCATTTATGCAAAGTATGACAGTAGCCATCAACCCCAGATTTTGATACTCCGCCCCCTAAGTTTCAATTTCGACCTCCATCGATCCTGTGACCCAGTTTCCACTGCATCCCGGCCATGGGTTTCGGGGAAGCTTCTGATAGTAAAAGTTTATTAAAATGGGTCTGCCGCGATGCCGTAACTATTTGTTTTGAGTGAGATTATTTTGAATAGATATATAAAAGCAGTGATAGCCTAGTGGCGTGACCGTCGGACTGCCATGTCATAGGTCTCGAGTCTCGAGTGTGAACTCAAGACACGCTTCTCTGATTTTTCGGATTCATGTCCTTATCACCACTACCACTAACTAACACAAATAAAAAAATAGTAAAAATCAAGTAATAAGTGCAGGGAAGGCGGGGGTGAAGGGGTGGTGGTGTAGTGGTAGTAGTAGTTAGTAATTATCACTTGCTTCGGTGAAGGAAAACATCGTGAGGAAACCAGCACGCCTGAGAGATATTTCTCGACGTAAATATATTTCTTGATGTCAAGCCAAGTCAGAGGCCCATGGGCGGCATAAAAACTCTGTCACCAGGTTAGGCACTAATACCACGATTAAAAAAACCAGTAAGTAGTTGATGATGCGTTGTTAGTTAAGTGGTCTTGAATTCAATCCCCAGCCAGGGTGAAGATTTATCTATTGGGTGTCAGAATATAAATTCTCGGTAGTAGCTCAGTAACGACTGGCCCGAGCAACCGTATTGCGATGAGACCTGGAGGTGCGCTGGCTACATGAGCATAGAGGAGACAGGCGTCCCATCTGTGAGAGTAAGGACTGTACACCGATCCACCACGCGGGCCCGGTGCGGTTGCTGTAAAGGCTAACTTATTTGAATTTTATCAGAAATCATGTTATCAAATTAGAGCTTATCTCTTTTAAGAATATAAGCATGATGTCATGTTAAAAATGTTATTTGTTAACTCATTGTGTAGTACAGACACGTTTTTATTTGGTCACGAGGAGCTCGTGGCTAAATAAAAACAGACGCTCGGGTCGATCTTTAGGTAAAGCCGTGCTTTCCTAGGTTGGTCCGTGAATGGGTGACCACACATTACATACCAAGTTTCTTCCGTGCCTCGGAAAGCACGTTAACCCATTGGTCCCGGCTGTCATTTGTAGATCTTTGACAGTCGTTACAGGTAGTCAGTGGCCCGAAAGTCTGTCAACCAGTCTTACCAAGGGGTATCGTATTACCTAGCGCTAACTGGGTTGTGGAGGCAGTCGCTCAATATAAAATACTGGTATTCAGCTGCATCCGTTTAGACTGGAAGCCGACCCCAACATAGTTGGGAAAAGGCTAGGCAGATGATGATGATGATGTGTAGTATAGTCACGAGCACCAATGTGTAAACATTTAGCAACTTTTAAAAGTGTTTTTATCCTACTGTTCTGATTAAAATTTCATGTTGTTACGAACATAGTATTCTGGAACTCATATTTTTATGAAAAAGATCATATCTCCAAGTTACAATTGTTATTTCTCGCGAAAATTGCTTTTAAATTTAGGAAAGTGTATACATAATGGTCTGGTGCTCGTGACTGTACACAATAGAGAAGTATCTTGAACTACCTAACTAAGTATGAACGAAAAGTTCTCCCCTTTAATAATTTGTAGAATTTTGTAATTTCGTGAGTTGAGCCCGGCCCATCTCTGTCACTATGTTAAAGTGCGCCATAAAAGTCCTCGGTAAGCTTACCCACCTGTATCCAAAGTACAATGTCCCTCGAACCTATAGCTTTTAAAGAGGTAAATATTTTGTACAAAGCCGTGCTGTCTATATTTATTTGTGCATGAACTTTGTGATAAAATTAGGTGTTGCTAATTGAATTGGTTTCAATATTCCCTACTTTCTTAAAATCCTCCGGTCAAAGCTGGGCCACCCAGCAGGCTAGCTAGACACTTCTGGATCTAGAAACATGAAATTTTGCACAAGAATTTCTTATAAAACGAAAGTTAGCTTAGTCCCACTCCTGGGCAAAGACCTCCCCCTCCACTCTTTCCGTAGGATTCCTTTTAGAAAGTTAGCATCAGGGAAGGATTTTTCGTTAATCCACTAAAGTCAGCCCAAGATAGCTAGGTAAATCCTACTTTACTATACATCTGCATTTCAGCAAGAGCCTCACGCGCAAAATCCTAGTTAAGATTAAAATGCTCATACCTCCACAAAGAGCAGTAGGTAACTATACGGTATTCATTCAAAAATAACCATCCAAAAAAAAAACTATTGGAATCAACGATTGCTGAAAAAAGTTGATAGGTTGCAGTAGCGAAGGGTCAATTTTTGTAAGAGGTAAGCCGGTAGGGATCGAGTTGTATGGAACCTTCGCCACTGATGGGTTGTCAGGAATATATCCCTATCATCTGCTATAACGCCGCCATTGCACCCATAGATTTATGAATATTGTAAAAGAAATGTTTTACTCTAATTCGTGTTACAATTGTAGGCTCATCAATTACAATTTATAAATAGAATTATTAACCAACGAACAACCAAACCCTTCCCTTACAAGTTCAACCGTACCGTACCTACAGGTAACTGATAGTTACGAGCGTGTATAGATGGCGCTGGCGTCGCTACGACTCCCACGGGAGCATCGCGACATCCGGGGGGGGAGCCACGGATGTGATGACATCCGGCTCCAGGCTACACGGGCGAACGTGTGGAGATATATTCGAGGATATCTTAGCGTACTAGTTTGGGAGTTATATCGTGTGGTTACTCGATCCATAAATGGACCATAGGTCAAAGGATTCTTGGACTATTATCATTATTTTCCCTAGTCTTCTCAACTTTGTTGGGGTTTACTTTCAGTCCAACCGGATGCATATGAATAGGTACCAGAATATTAGATGGAGCAACTGCCTACCTGAACTCCATAGACTGTGTGAAAAATTAAAGGGTAGAAAATTGGGGTGTGTGTAGGTATGGTAGAGGAAGTAAGTGCCAAGTAACTTGGGGGACAGGAGAATGGTAATCAGAATTTAAGTTTTCAATCTAGACAAAAACTCGGTTCTCTCTTATAGGTAAGATTCTACTTGTGTCATGAATTCATGATTTGTGTAGGTACCTTCGAGACGTACATTTTTGGCACAACCATGTTTTGGGGAATCTAATTTTTCGAATAAACATAAATATCTAGGTCTTAATTAGCATTTATACAGTCTATGTTTGCCTATTAGCCACCACCTAGATTGGTAGATGTTAAATAGCGGTCTAGCGGTAGCGTCTGAGTAAATATTAGGTACTCGTTTAGATGAATTTTAAGCTAGGTTCGTTAACCGGCTCAAAATATGAGTTGAAAGCTTTACCTTCAACTCGAAAATGAAAATTTGGATTGGTTAATAGTAGTTTTTATCAAGGCAATTTACGCAATTGCAGGACCTGCGCAGGCAAATGGCCTTAAAAACTCAACGACCACAACTGACCTACTGCGGGGCAAAGGCATTAATTAACTCTTGCTAAAGACGGAATGGAGATTTCAGACTTACAAGAAATAACTAGTGAAATTAAAAACTTCTTAACGTGACTAATCTTCCTATATGCAACACAACACAAATTGGTAGATAAGTTTCATTAGTAATGGCTTTAATATATATCTTCAAAACTTTTCTCATCCAAAATATCCCGCGACAGATCCCCACAAAATAATCTCCTGCACGCCAGCATATCATAATACATATCTACGTAGCAACATAACGCCTGTCGCGCTATAGGAAGTAGTTAGTCGCGCTGCCAGCCAGAACTTCCGCCCCCTAGTTCCTACTGGTATTTAGGGCGAAGGGACCCTGTGCTACTAGCCTGAGACTTTTTTGTTACTACACATAATGTCGGCCCTTTTTGATTTACTGTTAAATTTAATTCATAATATCCTATGATTAAAAGACCTATGGAAAACATTGGCAACTGATTAGACCGTGATTAGAAATTAGAACTGTCGTAGGTACTGTACATATAGATCAGAATGCTGGGCTGTGAAAAAGATGGATGAAAAACGATTGCATGTAGCGGAGATAAGAATAATGAGATGGATGTGTTGATTGTTAGTTGAGTGACAAGAATGCATAAAGTAAGGAATTCAGTGTTACAAAAAAAAAAAAAGGAAGTCGTCTTTCTTGGTATGGGCATGTAATGAGGAGAGATGAAACGCATGTTACTAAAAAGTTATGGAAATTAATGTTGATGGATGGAGAGGGAGAGGAAGGCCAAAGAAAAGATGGACGGATTGTGTGAGGAATTATATGACAGAGAAACGAATAAATGATACTGTGACGTCTGACAGGGGAGAATGGAAGACGAAAACGTGTTGCGCCGACCCCAAGTAGAATGAGACCAGGGCAGGAAGACGATGCCGATGGAGAAAAATAAGCAACAAACACCATGGTTACCTACTCTTATAAATTCTCTGATAAATAACCAACCGGTAACTCAGCAAAGGCAAATCTTCACAAACATAGAAGGCAAGAGCATTGATGACGCTTCCTCAAGACGGATTAGCGATTTCAGACTTATAATAATTATTACCATCACGATATTTTGAGTGATGTCAGTGGTATTCAAGATGAACGTAGAAGTAGGTACTAGGTACCCACTTGCCCGGATTTGAACTCACAATTTGAACCAGATGCCTTCGTCAGTGAGCCATCAGTAATCTATCTATACTAATATTATAAAACTGAAGAGTATGTTTGTTTGTTTGGCTGAACGCGCTAATCTCAGGAACTACTGGTTCGATTTGAAATTATTGTAGTTGTTAAGTTGGATAGCCCATTTATCTAGGAAGGCTATAAGCTATATATAACATCACGCTACGGGAGCTACGCTATAGGAGCGGAGCAAGAATTGAAAAATGTTGCAAAAACGGGGAAAATAGTTTTTATAATCATTTCATGCGGAGGAAGGTCGCTATTTGATAATAAAAAAAAACGAAATAGAGTCCTCTCGATGAAAGGTACGCAACACTTGCAGTGTTTTTGGTATTACATACTACAGATGTCCGACTGCCCTTTGGTCTCGTGATCGCATTACGAAATTCTCAGTCGCAGCCCGTTGTTTTGAAGTTAGCGGTGTGACCACGTGACTCAGAAAGCCGTTGGTGCTGCAGCTGATCTCTGTCCAAACTGTAACCTCCCTACTCAAACATCCTTTAGGCCAGTTCATCTTCTTATGGTTCCGTACCCGGAGGGTAGCTAGGCGAAGCCCCGAAAGGCCCGAAGGGTCCGTCTGTCTGTCAGCGGGCTGCATCTCATGATCCCTAATAGGTTGACAGTTGAAATTTTCACAATACATGTATTTCTGTTGCCACTATAACAACAAATAATAAAAATAAATTAAAAATTAAACGAGTCATCGTAGTAGGGGACTACGATGGTACGGAACCCTTCATGCGCGAGTCCGACTCGCACTTGAACTTGGTTTCGCGGAAACACGCATTTGGTTTTTATTAATTTTTCAACCGAACAACTTTTTCACATTTCACACAAATGTTTGTGTGTCATAAACACACACATTCATTTTCGAGAAATTCAGTCATTGACGTACAAAGTCATTGTCATCACTCTACAGCAGTCCACTGCAAGACAGGCTTTGCCAATTGCATGCCATTCAAATCGATTCTCGGCAACTCCTATTCAGCTGCTACCAGCCACCCTGCAAAAATCGTTGTTCTAAACGCTTAAGGGCATCGTACCTGACGTTTGCAGTTTCGTGGTCTACACTCAAGGACACATCTACCCTAACGGTCATCTACGGCTAAAGAAGAAAGACTAATGCAGGTTGCAAACCCAAAACTAAGCTATGCCGAAGCTAAAGTAAGCCAAAACTTTGGCGAGATAGTGCATACCTACCCGTCCCATTCCTTCCACCTGCTGAGAATAACCCACCTAGACATGAGTTCCCTCGGCTGACCTGGAAGTCTCTAATCAGACTCCGGACACCGGTTGGTTAAAGCAAGGAAAACTTGCTCCAGTGGATATTTAAAGATGAGGTCTAGGTTAAAAATGTGCTGGTCCAAAAATGTACAACCATAATTATTTTATTAAATAAAACAGCAAGTATTTACAAACTATTTATTACAATGTTTCACAATCAGATCCTTTAGGATCATCAACAAATAATTTCCTAACTACCATTGACTATGAGTAATACTTTCATTAAATAATTAATAACTTGTGCGATTGTTTTGAAATTGACATGGTCTATTATTAAGGTCTATTTAATTTAAGGTCAACTGTTTCGGGTCATTGTAAGGTCTATTTGACCTTAGATCATCTGTCCCTAGTCAGTCAAAGGTCTATATCGTCTCTGGTCAGTTTTATACCTATTCGACTTTATATCTTCCGTTTCTGATCTGTCTACCAATGGTTCCCAACCTTTCTTGGACCAGGGATCACTTTGGTATCTTGCTAGCAGGGGCCATAAGGTCCTAGATAAACATGGACACCGACAGGATTATATCTAGGGGGTGAATCTTTAACTCACACAATGCAAGAACTGGAAAATCTGATGAAAACCTTTAGAATTAAGATAGTGAAGGATACAATAATTCAGACAGAAATAGGAATAAGTAAGTAGATTTTTTCAGAAATACTTATCGAGTCTTGCAAGAGAGAAAAAGTTTAGCTCCTCGCCTCTGATAGGTTTTCAATAAATTAGATTGGGTTGAGCTTGCATCTGTCATCATTCTGTGCGAGTTAAAAAGTACGAATAACATTTTTAAAATTTCGCTGACCTTATTCGAAACTCCTGCGGACCACCGATGGTCCGCGGACCATAGGTTGGGAACCAATGGCTACGGTCTATTTAACCTCAGGTAATCCGTATCAGGTCAGTGAAAGATCTATTTGAACTTAAGCCTTCTGGCTCTGAGTAGTACAGACGTTTTTTTGACCCTAGTTCGTCCGTGTCTAGTCAATTTAAGGTCTATTCAGAGATATGCAAACTGTTTTTGGTCAGAGTACTCAGAGTAACATTTATATCTATTTGACCTTATGCCCTCCTTCTTTGATCAATGCAAGTTCTATTTGACCTTAGGCCGTCCATCCCTGGTCAGTTTGAGGTGTATGAGTCTATCATGGGTACGAAGTATGCTGGACTGGCTGAATGAAGCTGGACACTTGCTGCACTGGTACGGACGCTCGCCAGTGTGTGTGCGGATGTGGCCTTTAAGGATTTGCTTGCGCTGTAACAAAGAATTGAGTGTAAAGAGGCTTTTAGTAGACTGCAACGTTATTATAATCATGATGAAGATGATTCCCACTGCTGATACATAGTAATCGAAAACAAAATCTATTCTATAGTAAAATCTATCAATCTATATCTATCTTCTATTCTATTTCTTTTCGATTGCCCCATCCAAAGACACTGGGTAAAAATAAGTATAGGTTTATGTCAAATAAGCACAAATAACACTAACATAGCATATCAGGTCAATCTGTTACAAACCACTAACAACTTATGGACTGTTATAGGTCTGAAATAAAGGCATTTTATTTTTTACTGAAATCTTGTATATAACCTCGTATGCCTATATCACGGGTACTTTAAAACAATAATGCGACAAAGTTCTTACCGAAATAATAAGTATAATGGTAGTACTATGACAAATACTAACTATTCAATATTATCAATTAATAGGGATATACTCACATCAAAAACCTTGTCGCACATAGGGCATGGAAACTGTAACGGTCTCTTATATCCTTCGTGGGTCAACCGCTTATGCTCCTTCAAAGACCAGTTGTTCACGTAAGTCTGTAAGAGTAATCAAAATTAATATTATCCTAGATCTGTGACTAATTAACATTAATATCAACCCAGGAGCTCGTGGCTAAATAATACCAGCCGCTCGGGTCAATCGGGTCTTCAGGTTAAGGCGCGCTTGCCTAGGTTGTTCCGTGGATGGGCGACCGCCCATGAGTACCGTGCCTCGGAAAGCACGTCAAGCTGTTGGTCCCGGCTGTCATTTGTAGATCTTTGACAGTCGTTACAGATAGTCAGTGACCCGAAAATGTGACAACCAGTCTTACCAAGGGGTATCGTATTACCCAGTCCTAACTGGGTTGTGGAGGTCAGATAGGCAGTCGCGCAATGTAAAATACTGGTACTCAGATGCATCGGGTTAGTTATGTCCTTGTAGGGCGTACCCTCCCGGCGTTGTCACTCACATCGGCCTTGTATCTTACCTTTTGTAAAGTACCTTTTGTTAGTAGTCTTTCACTCATACTCACACACCAGTTTTGATTTAATATGTACCTTATCACACCTATCACAAGTGAAAGGTTTGATATTGAGGTGTACTCTGTTGGTGTGTCTCTCTAGATCCCGTCGTATCGCGAATCGTTTGTCACAATGCAGGCAGGGTAATCTGAAACAAAATTACATTACATTAAATACACGAAAAACAAAAAAATATGAAATAATCAAGACCCTTAATAATAAGCCTATTACGCAATTTGAAAACTACTTCATAGAAAAAAATATTTATTTGTAGCAGGGACATGACGTGAATACAAAAAAAGAAGTATCAAAAATCATAAAACGCATCAAATATTATAAATACAACAGGACAGAAACAAAAAAAGTTAACAGCTTGCACGTCGTGACTGCGACAAGCAGGTCACCACTCAGCATGATGCTGTGCTATGGGGGCCCACAGCATAGCGCCGGTTTTCAGTGGTCACCCGTGAGAAAAAAAAAATGTTTTCATGGTAAAAGAAATCTTACGGGTAAACTTACGGTAATTCTAAATAACTGACGTGGATAGCTGCAGTCTTCAGGTGGTTTTTTAATGTGGCATCCGATTTGAAAGTCCTGAAATTAAAAGAACAGTTTTAACAATGCTTTGAAATTATTATCCTGACAGAATGCTAACTGGTTAGTTGGTAGTTATTGTGACTTGTAGAGATGCAAAATGCGTTATCGTTGCTCAAAAATACTTGCAGCAACCAACTGAAATCTACTATTCTTAATATGTAGACAAAATAGGCAATTTAGTTATATTTTTTTGTTATTATAATTTCCTTTATTCATTATTTCTCTTATCTAATACATTTTTAAATAACTTCATTAACAAAAAGTATCTAAAAAAACATTAAAAAAATATAGAAAAAGCAACCTTCGCGCTACCACCGACGAAACCGTGGATAAATAACTTCATTAACAAAAAGTATCTAAAAAAACATTTAAAAAAATATAGAAAAAGCAACCTTCGCGCTACCACCGACGAAACCGTGGAAGTGGTAAAGTTTTGGGTCGAAAAGCCAGTCAGTCCTAACAATACAATTAATTAATCAATTTATTATAATTGTTATTAATCTGTAAGCTTTCCTAAAATATAGAAAATAAAATAAAATCTTTAAAAAAGCTCATTCAACTATATTTCATACCGTTTTGATGCGTTCTAAGAGACAGAGACCGATTAATCGGGTTAACCCATATGTTTGATTTACCACTATACGGGTTAACCTTTATAATCTAACCTTGGGTCATGGGGTCCCAACTTGAACAAATTATAATTAGTCTTGAAAAAAAATCATAGATGGCAGCATAGGTAACAGTTATGAAATTAACAACCACTAAAATGCGTTAGGCAGATTTTGGCTGAAGGAAGATTAGTAAAAATCAAAACATCCTTGTTTAATGCTAATTTATCTCTTTACACTCATAAATCACGTAATTTCGACAAAAAAGATAACTGAAGACTTTTACTTCCATTCGAACCCATAGAATGATAAAGTAGTTAAAGGTAGCTATCTGTAATCCATTTTGTTTAGAGCTCTTTGCAATAGATGGCGTTTGTTTCATTTTAAGTAAATTCAAACATTTTTAAATCTTTACCGTTCATAGAAACGATAAGAGATAGAGTAGATAACAAATCTTTTAATATGTTTATGGTACATAATAATATTTATTTTTTCATTTTACGGAACCCAGAACTAACATTTCAAAACGAAACGTTTCAAAAGTAGGTAGTTACTCTGTCTGTCAATGTCAATTCTGTTACCGTCATGTCTGAGTCTGACTCCCATATTGGCAGTTGTTGACTAATAGTGTTTTCTAGTTTCTTTTATTTATCTGAGTATTTGTTTTCTTTTAACCGACCTGGCTTCGAATTACGGATTTTGGAAAAGACTCCTTCTTATGACTAGACCTAGACCCTGCATACTGGACAACAACGAATCTTGCACATACGACGACCTAAGCTTGTGAAAACTTCGGATTTTGATTTTAAAAAGTACCTACACTCAATATGGCTCCCATCAAGTGCTCATATTTAAAGTGTAATAATACATCGAAAGATTTCTCACTGTTTCGGTTTCCAACTGGAAATGCAAGTCGTCTGGCAGTTTGGTTGAGCAATTGTGGTAAGTGTATTTACTGCTTAAATATTATGTACTCACTTTTGAGATACTAAAAATAAAATCAAACAGCAAATGACGAAATACATTAAATTTTATAACAACTAGTGTTAAACGTCTCCTGAACTCGCAAAATACACAGATTCTCAGTTTTAACTACTCACTCATTGCTCAAACTAATTAACTTAGGAGTACATAGTAATGATCAATATAGTGTATCATTAATAATTATTGTGTGATAAAAGCTCTTTAAAATAAAATATGTACTGACTATAGCCACAGATAATATATAATACTAATGTGTATAGCCAATGGGTACTCCAAATTGTTTTTATAAACGTTGATAACTGATAAATAATAGCTCAACATTATACATCTAAAATGTGGCCATATATATATTAGTCAATAACATATTGTTTGTGATTTTAGGAAACATGACGATAGCTCACCTTAACCATCAGGAACTGCGGAACAGATACCTGTGTATTACACATTTCGATGATAAGTTCATTCAGAATAAAACTGGCAAAAGGAAAAGATTATCAAACCTGGCAGTTCCTCAAAACCACAACGATGAGCAATTCTCAGCCATGACACCACATTCACCATGTCCATCAACATCACAAGGTATTTTTTGAGATAATCACAATTGTACCTACAATTCTGTGTGTAAGTTTTTTAGAATGACAAGAACTGTTCTTACAGTTCTTCAATAGTTTATAATATAGAGTTTAGCTTACCTTTATACCTGTTTTTTTTTTAGCTCAAGAAACTTCACCGGTACTGAAAGTTTTGACTCCAACTAAAGTGTACAAGAAACAACTGACTTGTAAGAGTCCAAACCTTGAAGAGCCTACTGTATCTAGTGCACCTTTATGTTTTGACACACCGAAGAAAAGGAAATCAACGGACACTCCAAAGTGCAAGAGATTGAAAATGAGCCTTCAAATGTCCTCCAAGTTGATCAAAAGAGAGAAAACCAAATATAACAGACTGAAAAAAAAATTAAGTAGTAAAACTAATATAATAAATTTAGAAAAACATCACTTCAAAAGTGATGCTTCAAAAATTTTGACAGTTATGCAGTTAAAAAAAAACTAAAAGACAGTGGAGTGAGGCGGAAAAAAATTTTTGCATGTCTCTATATTATAAATCCCCTGCTGCCTATAAACATCTACTAAATACAGGCATAGTGCTAGCTTCACCGACTACCATTCAACACTGGCTCCAATCATCTAGTTGTCTTCCAGGTGTTAGTGAGGATGTTTTACAAAATATAAAAAAAAAGTTTTGTGATCAACCAATAAATTATAGGGCCTGTGGGGTTTGCTTAGACGAAATGAGTATTATGGCTGATTTGGAATATTCAAAAAAATATGATTTGATTGAGGGATTTGAAGATTTTGGTGATGGTGAGCGTTCCCCGAAGGAAGCAAAATATGCTTTGGTATTTGTTGCCAGAGGCATTTACGCCAATTGGAAAATGCCTCTGGCATATTTTTTGTCACATAAAAATGTTAACTCCGACAAATTAGTATTAATTATAAAACAAATTATAAGCAAATTGTTTGAAAGTGGTTTGTTGCCAAAAGTAATTACATGTGATCAAGCTACAACAAATGTCAAAGCGATTAAATCCTTAGGGGCTACCAAAGATGATCCTTTTTTTTTTATTGATGATCGTAAAATTTATTCGATTTTCGATGTACCTCATTTGATTAAAAATATTAGAAACAATTTGCTTGACAACAATTACTATTTAAATGGTAATGAAATTTCATTCAATGATATAATCAGCGTTTATAATATTGACAAAAATAATAAAAGCAAATCATTACGAAAATCGACCCCAGTGCACTTAAAACCTAATAATTTTCAAAAAATGAAAGTTAAGCTTGCCACCCAAATTTTTAGCAATTCAGTAGCAGCAGCAATTGAGACTGTAATAGCAAGTGGAGAGCTAAACACTGATACGGCAAAACATACGGCTGATTTTATAAAAATTATCAATGATTTATTTGATTCACTGAATTCAAAAAATAAATTTGATAAAAATCCATTTAAATGTGCAATTACGAAAAATAGAAATTCTTACGTTAATAAAACATTAATTAGGAGCTTGGAGATCTTCAGTGATTTAAAAAAAAAGATCATTAAAAATAATGAATCAAAATTAACCCGTCCTCCCTGCTTCGATGGAATACTGCAGACTATTAATGCTGTACTTCAGCTCTCCACTGAAGAATTTTCTGAAGGCACTCAGGTCAGATTTCTAATGACATACCGCTTAAATCAAGATGTGCTTGAAAATTTATTTGGAATTTTTAGATTAAGAGGTGGTTGTAATCGGAACCCGACATCTAGGAGCTTAAGAGCTATGTTCCGGTCCCATCTGTTAAATAATTTGATTAAATTGGATAATACTAATTGTGAATCTGATCAAGACACCTTTATGTCTACGCCGGCCGAGAATCAGCAGCAAAATACACAACCATCACCAACATCATTGGAGGATCCAGTAGCAATTGCTGGCCCATCGAACGCCGAGACCTCAAGTGTTGTAATTGATATACAACATGAGGACGCGGATAAAGAAAATACACAAGTTCCTAATGTAATTTCGGGTGGTGCCATACCCGAAATTACATTAGAAACTTGTTCTATTGTGTATTTTGCTGGCTGGTTAGGCAAAGTGTGTGTGGAACATTTTGATTGTATTGCATGCAAAAGTGTATTGATTAATAATGCAGTTGATTTAACTGATAAGAAACAATTATTGTTGATTAACAAAACTTATTCTAATTTGACCACACCAAGTCTTAAATCTCCAAGTGATTTTTTATATGATTTAGTAAAAAAATTACTTGATTTATTTAATGATAGCATTAGCGTAATTCACAAAATCAATTTGTTGTCTGATTTAGTGAAAAATTTTCAAATAAATCTTCCCAGTGATTACCATGATTTTAATCACATTGATTTTTTAATTAGAAAATTAGTTGAAGTGAAAATATATGATTACTGTAAATCAAGAAAGAAATCGATTGAACCAAAATCAAAAATAAGAATTCTACAAAATAAATAATTTAATGGCCTCATAAGCTTAAGCCATTTTTATGGCTAATCAACCAGTGCGATTCCAGGAACTGGATTTTTTCAAAATTCTAATGATGCAGCTACACGACAAACTAAGTTTGTCAAAATCAAGGACTGAACGCCTTCGACGACTTTTCTCTATTTCATAAAGAAGGCTATCTCAAAAACTCATTCTGTCTTTGTAAACAGTGTCAAATTAAATTAGCTAGCTAAACTTTACCACGTGTTCCGAACCGATATCGAGAAACAAAAACAAAACAATTTTTTTTCGGATTCTGCCACGTAAATTTAGGCAACTAAACGACTGTTCTGATATGGTTAGGAAAAATGTAAGTTAAAACGAAAAAAATAAAACCACAAAAGCAGCTGATACAAACGCGCGGGCGTGCTTTTTATTAGTTTTGTTATGTAGGATCTTCGATTGAAATATAATATTTTTATAAACATATTCCGTTCGTTTTTTTTTTATTTATGTTGGTAGGTATATCTATATAAGTACTGCTTAGTACCTACTTCCCTCATTCATTCTCCTATTCCTAGTACCTATCTACCTATTTTATTTCATTTCCTTGCCGCAGTAACTACATTAAATTAAAAGCAATTTTATAGATTTGATTGATTTGAGTAATACTAGTACCTAGTAGAAGAGTAGTATGAGCTGCAAGTGACGGTCTGCAAACTTTATGGCGGCTCGGAACATCTAACGTAAGGCTGCGCAAACAGTGCATAGTAAATTTTCTTACGTTTTTTGCAATTCACAGGGGTCAGTCAGGTCGTATGTTGATTAAAATATGATTCGCGGCCGTAGTTACAGAATTGTAATCATTGTAATCATTGCAACCATCAATACAACCCTCTTATGGTCATTTAAACCCATTGAATGACTTTTTCATGAAATAGTTATTCAATGGAATAGTATTGACGATTTTAATTATCTATTATAATTCTGTAAATACATACCTACGTGTTACGGTCGCGAATTATATTTTGTTCAACATACCTACAGGCTGACACTGACCTGCACATTGCAAAAATGTAAAAAAAAAATCAACGGGTTGCACTCCGGGAGTGCCGGCAAAAGTGAAAACTTGAATATTAACGTTGTGCATTTTTGATATTTTGGAATGGTTAGGGAATAATTTTGTACGAATTGTTTTAATTATCAGTATAAAAGTACTATCATTTATGAGGTAAAATACAATATTAATTTATTGTGCTATCGTACACAAACATGACAATTTATATTACATTAAAAATTTAACACTTCAGAACTCCCTCCGTCTTACGAATTTTCGATCAGGTCACGTGTCCTGACGCGAGTTTAACATTTTTTACCCATCACAAAAAAGTGCACAACGCCGCTAAAGAAGTTTTTACTTCAAAAAAACTGGCTACCCTGGAATACTCAAAAACACATGAAGAGGAATTCGCCGTAGCGAGATGTTTGTTAGCTCACTCATATAAACGAAACTTGCGCCAACTCGAGATATTTTTTTGTTGTATTGTTATTACCTACTAAGACGTCCTTGAACGCACGGCGCGATGCGATTTAGACAATCTACTTAAAAGCAGCGCCATCTAGTAGTATCGATGCCACTTAGTATCGTTGCTACCTAGTATCTAGGTTGACTCCTAGATGGCATTGTAAAACTGCTGCCTATGGGAATTAGTGAGACGTTTGGTGCCATCTGTCGAAAATTTTTGGAAAAAAAAATAGCCAGTTCAATTGCCAGACTTAGGGAGGTGTCATTTCTTTGTATGGGATTGGGTATCTGTACGTAGTATTATATTATCTGTGCTTGGGTTAACCATTTAAATATTGCCGATTAACGGAAAGAAAAATAAAATTAATGAATATAATTAAAATGAAAGAGGCATTGCACCGAGTGTGGATTAGCTCCCGTCACTTTCTACTGATTAATACGGGTTAACCTTTACTCTAGGGTTTTTCACCTAAACCTAAAAAATAACCCGTTTTCCCTATATGGGTAACCTTCTCAGCTCTGGTCCGCATCTCTAATTCTTTGTCCTGTTACAAGAAACTGAAGGTAAAGTGGCAGAGCATCGCATAGCGTTTTCTTTGCTTTCCGAGGCACGGAGGAAACTCGGTATGTAATGGGTGGTTATCCACGGACCAACCTAAAAGATTGACCCAAGCGGCTATTATTAAATATTTGACCACAAGCTCCTCATTCGAAAAAGTGGCATAGGGGCCATTCAAGTATTACGTAAGCACTGCAGGGGGCGGGGGGGTCTTTGCTTTGCCTATTTTTGATGACATGGGGATTTGGGAAAAGTTGGAAAAAGTTAAAAAGAAATACTGTATTTCTTTTTAACTTTTTCGGATTTTATACAAAATTTCGTCGGTATTTTGGTTTGAACACATATGGCAAACCCTACTTGTCTATGCTTGAAAACGAAACGCATTTTCAGAGATTCCCGAAAATAATGGATACGTTTACTCGCTTAGAACCGAGTAGGGTAATTACCACGCGCTATTCACTTGTGAAAATTTCTTCTCATGAATCAATAAAGAAACCAGAACACATTGAAAAATGGATGTATCAATGCTTACGTAAGCATGGGGGGGTTTTGCTTACTTTTGCTGACGAGGGGGGGGGGTGAACGGCCCCAGATATGATGATATCATACTTATCACACTCCACACAGTAGTAATCCCGGCTGTCCGAGTGCTTGCTGCCGTGCTTCCTCAGTTGAGAAGGTGCCTTGAACGCCATACCGCACTCCTGGCAGACGTACTTCTTGCTGAAGGGAGCACCTGATACTTCTTTGGAATGTTTCCTGTGAACAAGTCATAAAAATGTTTTTTGTGTTTTCTATTACTAGAACATAACATGAACACCACGCCTATAATCCTCGAAGGGTTAGGCAGAGGTGTAAAAAACTAATAGTACACCCACATTTCGCCAGTTATGTTTAAGTCCCATGTAATAAGGAAATAAATATAGCGAGAATATTGCCATCAACCGGGCACAAATCCAGACTCCGTGGCTGCTTATGAGTAATTCCTGATGGCAAAACCTACTTTGTCCGACCCGGGAATCGAACCCAGGACCTCATGCATGCACCAACGAGTCAATTGCTAGTGGTTAGGCTTTATGGGGTTAGATTGGAAGCCGACCATAGTTGGAAAAAGGCAGATATGGGTTTTGAATTAGGGATTTCTCAGTAGCGCTCGGAGTCTAGATTTGTGCCTGTTTGATGGCTGCTATACAGCGTGTACCATAAATTGAAAACCTTTATGGTACACGCTGTATTTCAGGGTCTGATTTATACAGCTGTTTTTTTCCCCGATTCCGGTGTGGTCCCTTTTTTTGTTTGATGGGAAATCATCAAATGACTCCTCCCGCTCTGGGCGGAGCGGAAGGGAGTGTCAGACTTTTACTGACTAAACCCATCTATGTTCCTTCTTTTGCCCTTTGTGTTCCAGGCCCGCGGTATCTCTTTCGAACAGTCTCGCGGCCCTGGTAGGCATCGGCCCTTGCGGGCCCCTCCTGTTTGTTGACATCTCTTTGAGGCGCGCGTGTAACACGAACGCGCCGTCGACACGGCCTGTCGTCATTAGACGGACGGACGGCGAGCTAGCCCATTACTCACCGTCCACAGGCCCGTCGGTGTGGTCCCTAGGAAAAAGTTTTTCAGCTTGATGGTCTGAATCACACCCTAAAATATGACGACGCCTTTCTGGTACACGCTGTATATCATTACACCCTAATAATTTTTCAGAAATAAAAGTAACCTATGTTAGACCTTATAACATAATTATAGCTCATCTGCCAGTAAAAGTCCCGTTAAAATCGGTCCACCCGTTTCGGAGATTAACCGGAACAAACAGACAGACAGACAGACAAAAATTGAAAAAAAGGTGTTTTTGTTTGTACCGTATTTACTTTCATATGCATTCAGTAAAAAGCTGTTGTTTTGGTATAACAAATAGACACTTCAATTTTATTTATTTGTATAGAAGTACTTACATGACCATATGATTGCGTAGTATGTCTTTGTCGGCGTACGTCTTGTGGCAGTACGCGCACTGTACGCGGCCCTTGTGCCTGTGTGTGTAGCGTATGTGCTTGCGGAGGGACGTCTGGCGTCTGGAGACAGAAATCATAATAAATATAGGAATTGGAATTCTGAAACCTGACCCAAGTAGTTCAGGGCGAGGTGCGAACTACCTTATTTAAAAAAAAATATATCATTAAAACTATTTTCATTTACATACTATTTATTACTTCTTGAAAATGATATCTCGAAGATAGAATGGAGGCGGCGTGCCAGGCCAACAATTCGGCAAGCCAATAAAGCAAGCAGACTTGGCAGAAACCCTAGCATCATGAAGAGTAGTAAGTTATAAGGGCAAGCTAAGCTTTTTGGCTTTTATGAAAGCACCGCCCCTGGTTGGCCCCGCTCTGGTCACATAGGGTACATAAAGTCCAAATCAGAAGTTTCAGTCCAGCATGTCTGCGTCAATGTTGGCAATAGCAGCACGAATATGATTTTTCAGCTCATCTTAAATCCTGATGTATACCGATCGTCCAAAAGGAGCTCCACGCTCTGATCCCACCATCACTCTCTATCTGTGTTCCCTTCCACATTTAACCCGTCTGCCTTCAAAGCAAGAGTGAACAGGCATCTTCTGGGCACGCTCGTTTCATCATAGACCTCATCCATCGCTATCCACCAGGCGTGATCGAGGTCAAGAGCAGGCCCATTTTGGAATAAAAAATAAAAATCCCTGGATAAATAAAGATATACGGGGTGGAAGGGACACCGACCCACACTCTATTACTATTAAAAAAAACAGGTACCATTTAAGTCATTATTTTGTTTAAAATATGGTACAAACTCACTTGAAAGTCTTGGTGCAAAACGAACACATTACGGAGCCCTGACTATGATATGCGCGGTAGTGGTCTTGTATCGTCATTCTACAGTTTCTAGTTAGGCCACATTCTGCACATTTGTAGCGGCTGAAAGAAAAAGTAAAAAAAAAGCATATTTTTTTTTACAGAAGATTCTATATTATATGTCACTAAAATTTCTAATTAATGGTAGATATTTTAGTGACATAATTGTAGATTCTGCTTCTGGCGCGGGAGACCTTGAAGCATATGGGGGAGGCATTTGCCTAGCAGTGGGACATACGTATGTAGGCTACAAAAAAAAAAGTTCCGATTCTGGAATCGCCTAGCCGCTTAATCGAGTTTGGTGAATGTGGTCATCAAAACTCGTATGCCTTCACTGTATGACAAAAAGAGGGCAAAGGCCGGTGGGGTGGCAGCAGTCAGGCTGCGGCAACCGAGTTATTGAGCAGCCAGTCGACGGCCACAACAAATTGGCGACAATCAACAGTTTCTGAACCCACGATACGCTTGTCTGTAATGGAAACTGCGCGGGGACCGAAAGCAGCCACATGCATTGGCTTTGTCTTGCTCTGGCTGCGCCCGTGCAATCATGCGTGTTCTAATGGCTGCCGCAGCCAGAGATCCTTGGAAGCCATCATGCATCGGTGTGGCTGCCACAGCAAGGCTGCCTATGCGCCTTAATGACCTGATTTCTTTCTTTCTAGTTCCAGGTTGTGGACAGGTTGTTTTGTTAGGTGTACTATTAGATGCTGCGCCGACCCCAAATTCGATAATGACTAGAAAATGATGATGTCCTATTAGATACACCTCTGCCTAACCTTTTGGGGATTAGATACGTGATGTTATGTTAGATACGGTTTGCATGTTTGTTAAAGTGTTTCCTTCATATGGATGTGATCTTTGCTGCAGCATTTATAAAGTAATCATAAAAGACTATAAATTATTCATTGGCATTGGAACGAAACGAGTGCTCAAAGCTTCAACTTGATATGAAGCTTTGCTTGCTTGCTTCAAGCTTTTAAAATTCAACATTAACATACCATAACATCACGCCTAAAATCCCCGAAGAGTTAGGCAAAACCTGGACCTAACAAGCAGGTAGGATCGAGCCTATTGCCATCAACCGGGCACAAATCCAAACTCCGTGGCTGCTACTGATAAATTCCAGATAGAAAAACCTAACAACACTTTGCCCAACCTGGGAATCGAACCCATGACCTCATGCTCAGCTAGCGACCACTAGACCTACGAGACCAGCAAGTAAAGTTGTAATAATAAAACAGTTACTCACATCAGATGATACCTCATATGGCTAACCAGTCTGTGTTCGCTCTGCATTCTCTGTTTACAAATATCACACTCGTACTTTCCCATGCACTGCAATAATAAAGAAAACATTTCAATAAAGTCCCATTTTCAATGTCACTTCTATCATACTAGAATTAACAACTAAAAACCTCAATTTAATTGTGTAATAAATCTTCTAAACCGATCGACAAAGCGATCATGAGGGTATGTATTAGCATATCTAAAACTAACAGTTTAACATACCTAACGGCTGACTTACATGGTTCAAAATATCTACGTATTTTGTATGTCTCTCTGGACATAGGCCTCCTCAATCGCATAATTATGAAATGCAAATCACCTACGATAACATAGCGCTACCGGTTGATTACATGGTGGGTAAACACTGTACATTTTGTGACGGTGAGTTTTTGTAGTACCAAAATGTAGTGTTAAATTCATCGGAAGTCCAATATTTTGTAATAAGGCATAGTCGACGTAGCCCCGCTGCGTGCGGCTCCTATTTCTGTCTGCAGGGTTTAAAGTAACCTAACACGAAGGGGATGGCGGGGTCTAGTAAGTGAGCGAAGCATGTAATATAAGTTTATTCGATAAATTTCACAGAATTAAGCTATATTTTTCGAGCGAAGCGTATGAACCTAACCTGTCCGAGTCGGGGTGCCCCCCAGTGCCGGATTTAGGGCAGGGCAACAGAGGCCCTTGCCCCGGGCCTCCACAAGGAAGAGGCCTCCACAACTTGGTTAAGAAAAAAAGAGTCCATCAAACAGTGTTCAAACACTCCCCGAAATCTCGCATCTATCCCAGGCGGTATATACCACAATTTTCGAGCTCGCTTCGCTCGCGAATACATCCTAATCCTATTTCAATTCATATTAGTTGACAGATTTACTCCCTTTTCTCATTTCTGAATGAATGCGCAAAAATAACGTAATTTATTCCAAGAGGGTTGTGTGGTTATTATGTTACACCTTCTTTATATATTCTTTTTCGTCTGTCCCAAAACAAATTTCGGTGACTCCACTTCTAGATTGCCCCAATTTATCATCTGCCTATCCTTTTCCGAACTATGTTGGGGTCGGCTTCCAGTATAATCGGCAGTTGTATACCAGTATTTTACGTTAAACCTATGAAGCCTGCCAGTTCAATTCCCGTCAAAATCGGTACAGATGTTTCAGAGATTAACCGGAACAAACAGCCAGACAAAAATGTAAAATTGTTTTTGTACCGTAGGTATATATATTTTTAGATGTATTCAGTAAAAAGCTGTTATTTTGAAATTACAAAAGACACTTCAATTTTGTGATTTGTATGTATAGTGTATAAATAAATGCTTTGAGTTGTCATAAATACCTGATTATGTTTCTCCATATGCTTATCGTAGCTGCCTTTAAAGTTGAATCCTTTGATACAGTTCCTACATTTGTAAGCTAGCTCCAAATATTTCTGGTCCTGCTCCATTATCGCTCGTTCTTCGATGCATTGTTCTCTAGTTATATATATTGTTTTTACTTTAGGTATGTCTGAAATTCAATATAAATATTGCACTGATGAAACAATGGGAAAGAACTTTCTCATGGCTTGAATCTATCTTACTAACACATACTTGTACCGTTGCTGGAAACTACAATCCTTTCATTTATAAGACCAAAGGCTTAATATGCATTCCAAGGCATGGAGTTATCATTCCAACAACTTCCAAACTCTGTACTGCTACCGAGAAATTTCATGAGGAAAAACCATATAACCAGTGATCGGAATAGGCTGACTATATTTGCCTAAACTTCGGAGAACAGAGACAGAAAGTGGAGACTTCCTTACTACGACTATATTTTTTTTTCCAGGGATGCGGGAAAGATCTTCAGTAATTTGAAAATAAGCTTTATTTAGGATGTATAAAGGCTATTTTTAACTAAACTTGCAATTAACAAATCTTAGGAATTTTCACTAAAACTAGTCTAACTTAAATCATGTATTAGAATAGTTTTATACCATGGTTAGTTTAAGGATCGTAAATATAATTCGAATACATGAATTAAAGTTAGATTATTTATTTCGGGATTTTGCGTGAAAATCCCGAAATTTGGTAATTGCAAGTTTAGTTAAAAATAGCCTTTACACATCTTAAAAAAGCTTATTTTTAAATTAGGTACTGAAGATTTTTCCAGCATCTCTGGAAAAAAAAAATAGTCGTAGTAAGGAAGTCTCCACTTTCTGTCTCTGTTCTCCGAAGTTTAGGCAGATATAGTCAGCCTATTCCGATCACTGCTTATAACATTTTGCCTGACCTACAAACTAAACCCAAGAACCCCCTTCCCTTTCCATCAATGACTAGACTAATGTGGCAGGGAAATGGCACAAGGCAGTGTTCTACAGTTTGGTAATAAACTCAAATCAAAACTCATTTGGTCATAAGGATGGTAATCATAACAAATCACGCCTGTAATCCCCGAAGGGTGAAGCAGAGGTGTACCTAAAAGTACACCCTCATTTCGCCGAAATGTTTAAGTCCATGTAATAGGGGGCACAAATCCAGACTCCATGGCTGCTACTGAGAAATTCCTGGTGGAAAAACCCCATAACAGTTTGCCCGACCTGGGAATCGAACCCACACCTCATTCTCAGCAGATGCTCTTGCCACCTTCTTGTGAGAAAACTGATTATAAATTAACTAAATTGCAGTATTTTATTAGGCCAAAGTACAATGTGCGGTTGCTGACCGTACACAAGTAAATAACCCACCTCTCTTTATCTCTTTCAAATTTTCTCGTTTAATTTTGCTTTTCTTCTTATTGTTATGTTTGTTCTTTTTGAGTGTAGCACTAAGACTCATCAGATCCAGGCTATCAATGTCTTCTAGTTGAAATTCTTCTTTCAGTAAGGCTTTGAGAGGAAATGTGTCTTCTTCATCTTTTACATATGACTCGGGAAACTCTGAAAAAAAATGAATTGCATTTTAACCCTACTGTGATGTTCTGCAAGGAATACGTCGAGTTACCAGTAACCACAGCTTACCATCACCTCCATTAATAAACTCTCCTTCCAGATTTTCCATATATTCCTCTTCCTTCATCTCAGTCTTAACCTGTATATCTTTACTCTTACTCCGAGAGCATATGACAAAGAGGGTTTCCTCGGAACTGTTGCTGTCTCTCTCAGTTAGTTCTATCACATCAAATGGCACTTTTGTTAAGTTGACTAGCGGTTGGATATGTGTGCGCACTGATTTTAAGGTGTCTTCCATTGCCTGGAAGAATCACAATAAGGTGAATTTACTGTAGCAAATTTTAGTATTGTCAAACAGTGAGAATAATATGGTCGCTTGTTCCTTTCAGGAAAATAAACTGTTCCAAGGGCTAATATGACCTAACATAACACACCTTTGTGCACCTTTTCTCGATGTTTTATATTAAGTACCAGTACCCATGTAGGCTTATGTGAAACAAAATTGATATAATATTTTTTTACCAATATCACGCCTGTAATCCCCAAAGGGTTAGGCAGAGGCCTAATAGTACACCCACATTTCGCCAGTTATGTTTTAAGTTCCATGTAAAAGGTGAGCCTATTACCACCAACCAGGCACAAATCCAGACATTGTGGCTACTACTAGAAATTTCTGATGGGAAAATCCAGTAACACTTTGCCCGACCTGGGAGTCGAACCCAGGACCTCATACTCAGCAGTCGCGCTTGCGACCATTAACCTTTCGTATGCCGGAACGTACATATACACGAGACACAATCACTTTTTAATTGTGTCTATATACTCGGCATACGAGTGGTTAGACCAATGAGGCAGTTCCTATAGATTTTACTGATAATCAAACAATGTGGGTGCAGACATGAGTGTTTGTGAAAGTTGTAGAGTGTAGAAATGATACTGATTCATGAGATTTAACTCATATGGTAGTAAGTAAGGCCAAATCTACTACAGCGCTCACTGATGGTCGACCTTTTTTCAACCTTACTACTCAGGACATAAGGGTGAAAAGGGGTTGACCGTCAGTGAGCATGGTGGTACAGAGCTACACTACACTACTGAAAACAATTCATAGTCAATTAAAACCATTACATTTATATTCTGAAAGTTCTCCAATAGTATTTGATTACTTTGCACATTCTGTATGAACAGCTCAGTGTGTTGAGCCATCCTCTTGCACAGATAACACAGGGATATGCAGTCCATCTGTAAGGAAATATAGATTATATATTAGCATGGTTATGTTTAACTTGCAAGTAAAACATTGTTGTTTGATGGTGACTTTCTTATTTAGATTATTTATTTATTTATTTATTGGCCTATCTACAATTGTTACACTGTTTATCCTAATAATCCATGCAATATGATACAAGAAAAACTAAATTACATTAAAAAAAAATACAATAATAGTGCAGAAATAACACTTTCAACAACAGTGGGTAGCTTTAGAAATACAGTAAAAACAAAACAGTAAATACAAAAATGACAGAAAAGAAAAGAAAAAAGTCAATATGTTAGTTTTGATGGACTTGGCGCTTGTATTTTTTTAGTGTTGTGGAAAAAATATCTATTGATCGCAATTATTAAGAAGCCTGCAAGTTCTGTGGATGGGGCAGTTGGATCCTGATAGAGTTTTGCGAAATGGGGGACGTAATAGTTTTATAGGGTGACGTGGATAGTTGTGGGGTAGGTTAAAATTAAACTTACTTGACAACTGGGGGCAGTCTATGTTACTCTGAAGTATTTTAAAAAGAAAAAACATGTGTGAAATGTTTCGTACAGTTGTCTCAAAGATTAGCAGCTGAAGCTGATATTTTACCAACAATTGCTCTCAATTCAACCAAGATTCAAGTTAACCTAAAATATAACGTATTTTATCACGAAAATTGCAAGTAAACAGGTTACCTGAAATATATTCTTGAGGGGACCGCATTGAAATACATAGTTTTGTACATTTTTCTCTTCATTTACACACAAACATCCAAAACAATACTTCTTTATTGATTCGGGTTTTTCCGCCACGTTACTGTCGGTCCAAGTAACACTTTCACCCATTTTATAGACTTTACTATAGCTACACTTAAATCTTATATTATTTATTATGTTTATTTTACAACAAAATTACTTTCAATTATTTTCATTTTGTTTTTTGTTTTATATTCCAATTCCAAGTTTAGTTTACAATTCGAATGTCATAAAGTAAAACCAACAAATTAAAAAGTTTGCAACTAATGAAAGAAGGTGGAATCAAAATTGAGCTTTATGCGAACGCGTTAAGGGCTCATTGTTAAAATTCTAGTCCCAACAACATAACTTTCTTATTTTGCCGGTTATTTCAGTCGTTGAAAGAGGTTGTTTCGTACAGAAATTGAATAAATATTAGAAGCGAAGCGTGAGCTGAGATTTTCTATCATTTTATGCCAGATACTAGGTATACAGCTATTTTAGGGCTGCTATACGTCCTGGTACACCACGATGTGTCCCGATTTGGTACGTTAGACACACAGAACATATATACTCTAGCGAGGTTAGACAACGAAAACGTAGCTGTTCTGATAGCTGAATAGTCCCAGGCTGGCACTGTTCATCCCCCCTTCCCCAAATACGCCTTTGCTTGTAGATATTTTTTTTGCAAAAATAATAACAGACTTTCTAAAAAAACAATAAAAAGTCTAAAATAACTTTACTCTCGGTAGTCGTTAACTTTGGTTTTTTCATAGACTTTTTGTAGGTAGTTTTAGGTAGTAGGTAGTTGAACATGCAAGCGCACGATTATCGACTTACCTACAACATCATTGTCATCAGTCTGCAGCAGTCCACTGCAAGACAGGCTTTTCCAATTTCATGCCTTCAATTCTCGGCAACTCCAAACCCAAACAGTCATCGGTTCTACGGCTAAAGAAGAAAGACTATAGCTATGGCGAGATCGTGCATCGCTACCCATTCCATTCCTCCCACCTGCTGAGAATATCCCACGACATGAGTCGCTTCGGCTAACCTGGGAGTCTCTAAGCAGACTCCGGACACCGGTTGGTTAAAGCAGCGATTTAAAGATGTTTCTAGCCTGGAGTACAAATGTGGTGCTGTTCCACCACAAATAATGGAATTATGGGACAAAAGCATGGTGTCGTGTCTAGCGTGTCCGATGCCTTGTACACTACAGGAATTTAGGAGCGTTAATTATAGCGCCAAGCTCTTAGCTATGTTCTGGGCCGGCTCATATTTATAGACTGCCATCGACGCGTTAAGATAGCTTGTCCATTCCATCCACTTCAGCTTGCTTATTCTGAGAGCTATGGAGACAACTTTAATTCCCTACCAGATCACTTTCTTAGGAAATTAGACGACATAACCGAATTGTTATTGCCTTATTATAATAGATGGATCGAGTTTTGTGAAGCCGTTGATCCCGGCTATCATTTGTAGATCTTTGAGAGTTGTAACAGGTAGTCAGAATCAGTATGACTGGAAGGAAAGCAATCTCGCCAAGGGATATCCAGTAAGTATCCAGTGGGTTATAGAGGTAAGATAGGGAAGTAACTCCATGTAAAATACTGGTATTCAGCTGTATTCGGTTAGGGCCGGACTCCACCGAAGCGAAAACGAGACGAGAGGAGAGATGCTGTGTGCTATATTATATGTAATATTTTTTAAATGCAACGGCGCCATACGTCAATTTTATTTTACGTTTGACAGTCGACGTTGCTGGATTATATTATTATCAATGTAGCCAATACTGAGAGTTGTTAAAGAGTCAGATATTCTCATATACATAAGGGTATACTAACAAGCGCCTGCTTCCAGCACTGGCGCGAGCACTTACAAGTAAGCAAGCAAGTGCTGGCAGACAGTGCTCACACCTGTGCTGGAATCAAGTGCTTGCGGGAGCACTTGCTTCCAGCACTATCTGCTGGCACTAGCGCGGGTACTTGCTTCCACCACTGGCGCGAGCGCTTCTAGCACTGGTGCTGTGACCAAAAACGCGCGCGGCGAGCGCACGTAGCACATGGCTCGGCCGATGCACATCTAAGTTGGTCGCTTTATCGCCCGGGGAGCTATATGCGGTTGGCCGTTGATGATGTGGTAAATAATTTAACCAGCCAGCAAGTTGGTAGGTAATTCTGTACCTAATTTTATAATATAATTATTTAATAATGCAAATACGCCACTTCGTAGAAGCCGCTTCCAAGAATTTAACCACTATCTCAATAGAATCAGCAGGAGCTATCGATCAGCATGTTGTAGCCAATTCCGCGGCTGTATTGAACTGGCTCGTGTCGGTCAAGAGGCTGCGGGAGCCGGCTCTGTGACGGAACATCGATGTGCACGTGAACCGACCACGTTACTGCTTGAGCACGTAGCGACGCTTCACATAGAGTTGTTAAGAGTTGGTGATACCACCTACATATATCTACCAAAATCAAAAGCAAAAGTCCGGCTGAAAATCAGCTTTTTGAGAAACATACAAGAATCATGTCTCAAGAGAAAATTACTGATATTACTGAGTTTGCATTGTCTACTGTTACTTTTGTCCATTTACAAAAGAAAGTGAAAAACACCTTTTCTCAAACGGCAATGGATTTTTGAAAAGTCTAAATTTTTTCTCTGCAATTTACGTCAAATAAGCTCAGGCCTTTTGCCTCTAGCAGACACTAAGAACTAGGGCATGGATACCGGAATTCCGAGATTTCGTAACTCCGGAATTTCGGATGATTTTTTACAATATTACAATTCCGGAACTGAAGTAAATATCGCAATCCGATACTCATATAATTATTTGTAAGATAAGTTACCACAATAATAAAATTTGCATATTTGTACTCTCTTGCGAAATGTACCGTACCGCGCGTGAAGTTTAAATTCAAATCGCCGTCATCGAGGAGATTGAAGAGACGATTATTACTTTGCTGCAACTATTGGAGTACAAAGATAATGCCGTTTCAAGTGAGATCAACGATGAAGGTGATGCCGAAGTCTGTGATATAGGTGTTGCCGAAGCTAAAGTGAATGACTCAACACTGCAAGAACAGCTGGATTCAGTAAATGCAAAGAACCTCGCACGAATCAAAAACGACATTTTGATCTTGCTGGATTCGTAAAAGTTTAGAAAGCCATGTACGATAATGGTGGAGAACGTGGTATTTATTTGACACAGGCATACAATTATATTTTAGGTGTTCTTCCTACAAGTGTTGAGAGTGAAAGAGTATTTTCGTGTGCCGGGTACTTTTGTAACCGCCTACGAAGCTCGCTCTCAGATAAAATGTTAGATGCTCTGATACTCTTGAGAACACATTATCAAAAAGAGCGATCTTTTTTGAAAAAGTGATTCTTGTCTTATTTACTTTACATTTTTTTTTAGTATAGGTAAGTTGATTTAAAGATCTCAATTTCCAAAAAATACGACAACGTAAGTAAGTTTACAGTTTTTTAATTATTTTTAAGTTTTGTTCTTTAAATCTATTTTCATGATCTCGGAAGAGGCGAACTTGTTGATTTTATTCATTGTGAGTTGTTGAATCTTATATACATCATAATTTTATTAGATAGTTATTTAATAAGCTACATTGCAATTGCAAATAGCTAGCACACGTTGATTTTGCTATAATGTATACTATTGCATTGTTGATTATTTTTTGCTATATTTATTAAGAAAAACCTAATAGAAGGCTGTTTAATTGATCTCAGACAAGAGTTTTGTCGATTTATTTAGTTTTTTAATAAAGATTTGATTTAACAAAACACTTAAATGCCTATTTATTGCTTTTTTTTATTTCCTATACTTTTTTATAATTCCGGAACCAGTTCCGGAATTCCGGAATCTAACCAGTAGTATCGTAACTCAGTTCCGGAATCGAAAATCATCCGATATTACATGCCCTACTAAGAACGCCATCTCCTACGAGTATACCATACTCAATTTTCTACAAAACAACAAAAAACACACCACCGAGTGGTATCAACAGCTCCTACTAAGCCACAAGCAAATACAGTAGGAGTAGCGTTTGACCGCATCGTGCTCAAGTGCTGTCGACCACCCCTCCTACCCACCCCCAGATGCCAGCGAATCAGCACTGTATTACGTAATAATAAAGCAAGTAGGTAGGTATTTTCGATACTTTTCTCCGAAATAAGGGTAGGAAGGGGATTATTGATTTTTAGTTTGGAAGTTGGCGGTATGATACCAACTCTTGTGCTTTAGAAACTGATGCTGTTGGTCTTGTGTCTGATCGGACTATGATAGCCCAGACAATTATTTTTAGACATTTTCGCCCCCTATCTGGATTTTTTTGGGAATGTCTAGTTTTTTGTGAGGACTTTCCTTTCCAAATCCTGAGTTTGCCCACACACTTTTCCTATGTCCGCGTCGATTGCTAATCTCAGCTCAGATTGGCCGCAAGAAAACGCTCAGGAGGACTTCAATCATATTTTTATTAATTTATTTCCAGATTCAGGTGATTGGTACACGTAGTTGGAGACAGACGAAAGAAGGATACCCCATTAGCCCCTATCTTCATGTATTTCCCTTTCGCCAGCTATGTTGAAGTTCATATTGTAATGGAAGCGAGCCTATTGCGTTCAACCGGACTGATCCAGACTCCGAGCTACTACTAAAAAGTACCTTATGGAAAAAACTAATCACAGTTCGCCCAACCCGGCAATCGAACCCAGTACCTAAGAGATGCTTAGTAGATAGCGCTGCGTACGTCACTATGTTCATACACGCGAATCTTCGAAACCATCAAACTGATTTCAATGAAATTGTGTGAATGTGTATGGTTGGTTCCAGAGATTTGGTCACATATAAATGTCGATGTTTTGTCATGTCTCCATTGCTCTCCCGTGCGAAGCAGAGGCCGGTCGCTAGTCCTATTACTTACAATAGCTTCCTATAACCTACCTATTCCTGAAGTTATTGAGATTTCGTTCACTAACTGAACTGTGCATTAGGTTAGGAGTCACACAGTTTTTTTTTCCGGCGAAGAAAATGCCTACCGCATACCGCATACCACATCATCCGAGAAGACAGTAGCTTGACAATACGGCAAACCCATAAGGCAAGACTACTTATTCAGAAACCCGAACATCATGAAGAGTAGTTTGTAGGTAAAGGTAGGCGAGTAGTGGGCAGGCCAAGCTTTTGGCTTGTATGAAAGTACCGCCACTAGGGGCGGTGTGGTTATGTGGGAATCGCACCCGCTAAAAACTCCGCCGTCTTTGCCAACGTCCCTCTCACTCATCATCATCCACAGACTAGCTTTACCCACTGCTGGGTATAGACCTCTCCTTGCTTGTGCCAATCTATGGACCAGGCTCTGTCAAGGTTTAACCCGCAATGCTAATTAATGTCGTCCGAAGTAGAACCGTTTCTTTGATAGTCTGTTCTGTCCCACTCCTGGACAAAAGCCAACTCCTGCCACCTTTCGGGATCACTTGCAGTTCTAGTGAAATGTGTCCAGTTCATTCCTCGTACGAGTGGATCTAATGGCTTAAATAAAAATCATTATCTTTCTGCACTTACCCATTGGGAAGAAGACATAATAAGTTGCTCCCACCCCAAATAAATTGTCATACGTCTTTAATAGCCATCAAATCTGAACTTCTTAACTCAAAAATAGCGTTACAATCATACTAATTGAAATAGTGGGAGGTTATTAGGAGGCATGGTCTTGAATTCGATTCCCAGGTCAGGCAAACTGTTATTGGTTTTTGCTATCAGGAATTTCTCAATAGTGGCCTGGGTCTGGATAAGTGTGTTGATAGCAATAGGATCGCGCCTTTTCCATGGGACTTATACATAACTGGCGAAATGTGGGTGTATTACTCGTATAGGATTTATAGGTACACCTTTGCCTAACTCTTCGGGGATTATAGACGTAATTTTATGTTAGGTGCGAGCATTTTAAGATACATTGCCCAATGCCCACTACGCTTATTTTAACATCAACTTACCGTAGACAACCAGTAATGCATGCTGCATAAAATCCATTAAATTTATGTAGTCACGTAGATATCAATGCGCATGTCACAAACTTTAAAACGCATCGGATGGTCATCGCGATATTTTTTTGCCGCGATCCGTCATTACGTTTGCCGCGGTTTCGCGACAGCTGTCAAAAGTGGCGCGCTATTTGTCGTCGTGAAAAATAAATAAAACTTACCTACTTTTTGTTTTTGGATGTTGTAAATACGACAAAGTTAATAAGTTCTAAAAGTATGCTCAGTAATGTGAAAATAAATACGCCCATGTCTGTTATTTAATAATAGAAACTAGTTATGTATTCGTACATAACTTTTTAAAATAAATGTTTTAGTAGACGCTAAATATTAAAAGTTAAGAAAAATAATGTAGAATATTATTAAAATTGTGTCGTATTACCAAAGTAGTATTATAATCGTTAACATTTTAGAAGAGTTTAGTAAACTATGATTCGGTAATTATTTAAAAAGAAAAACGGTATTTTTAAATTTCGGTTTCAAAATGGCGGCCGAAAGACTGCTGTGGCTCACGACTGTGCTTCTTCGTCTCTGGCTTGGAGCTACTGACCTCTGCTATGCTCAGTAAGTATACTTTGTATTAGATAGATGACAAAAACATGGCATAGTATATCCAAAGTTAGCCTTATGTTTTAAGTTATATCGACGTTGCATAGGTACCTAAGCATAATCAGCCTATAATGTTCCCACTGCTGGGACACACGGCCTCCTCTCTATGAGAGGGAATGGGCTTTAATCCACCACGCGGGCCCTGTGTGGGTTGGTAGATGTCACATGTCTTAGAATTTTTGGTTCTAGGACATGCTGGTTTCCTCACGATGTTTTCTTTCACCGTTTTGAGAGCAGTGGTGATGAAATAAATTACACAAAGTAATGCGCCTGCCCTGGATTGGTACCCACGACTTACTGTTCGTAAGTCGGGGCCGCCGACGTCGGTGTCAAGAGCAGCGGTGGGCCAGTGGTGACTGGCCCACCGCTGCTCTTGACACCGACGTTGATTCAGGACATAAAAAATGAGTATTTACTAGCATGCTATGTAATTCATGTAGTTTGATTACTATGGTCTGGTACTAGAAAACCTCTATTTCCTAGTATGTCTCTACATCAGCGAAATGTCGGTCAAATCAATAATCCCATTTTTAAAATCGCAACTGAACTGAACGTTCCACCAACGTGAAATACTGAATCAGTATCGAATAATTAGAAGTAGTAGTAGTTATAAGAAAACCTACAATAAAATGCGATAACTACGTGGTCAACCAGATTGTTGGTTACCTACCGTTTATAAGCTATGACGAATTACTACCTATTAACTTGACTTTCATTGCTGTCCGTACCGTATCTTAGTTGAGCTCACATTGCCGTAAGGTAAGCTCAACTATCGGTAATAAATCTATAATTAGTCCATCAAAATCCCCGTTGCCGTGTCGCTGAAAACTGCAATAAGGGTTGAGCCGCCTCTGTCAAGCTGCTAGGCGAGGCGTAACCCTAAGGCTGCGTTTCCACCAGATATGTGCGAGGATGGGTAGCGAGGGATGTGTTTGTTAAGAACAATAGAATCACTTCATTGACCTAGCCTCGCTCAGCTCTAGTGGAAACGGCTCAGCTGCAGCGGAGCGAGGTTTATATACCTATAAAACAAGGGAAGGATTTGTGCGAGGGATGTTTGCTAGAGACGGACGCGAGCGAAAAAATAGCAGTCACTAGACGGTTTGGTTACCGTTCGCATCTGAAACAAACCCGCTACACAGCCTAGCAACGCTCATCTGCGCACCGTTTCACAGCGTCGCTACGCATCCTCGCACCGCTCAGCGGCCTAGCACATCTCTGGTAGAAACGCAGCCTTACGAAGAAGAATCAAATCTGTACCATACCATAAAACAGTCGCAATCATTATCTCTTTGCACGACTTAGTTTCGAGACTAGCACGTAGCACGAACGTGCGACGTAAGCGTCAAGTTTTGATTACAACTATTCTATAGCACACATAATCAAACTATAATTTTCCTACTGCTGGGATAGAAGCCTCATCTCTATAATAATAATAATAATAATTCATTTATTTATTCAAGTAACAAGGACTCATTAATACACACAAAATTCAACACATTACATTAAACATACTAATAGAACACAAAACAATAAACACACACATAGGGAGTCTATGAGAGGGAGTGGACTTTATCTACCGTGCGGTAGTGCGGGTTGGTAAATATTATGTCTTCGAATCATTGGTTCTAGAACATTCAACAGTATCATCCGCCCAGCCTTTTCCAAACTATGTTGGGGTCGGCTTCCAGTCTAACCGGATGCAGCTGAATACCAGTATTTTACATGGAGCGACTGCCTATCTGACCTCCACAAACCAGTTAATGCTGCATAGTACGATACCCCATGGTAAGACTGGTTGTCAGCAATGTCAGTCTAGCGTGCCAATGACTTTCTGTAACGAATGTCAAAGATCTACAAATGACAACCGGGACCAACGTCCAACTCCGTACTTATGTAATGGGTGGGTGATCAAGATCATCCACAGACCAACCTAGGCAAGCGGGGCTTTACCTAAAGATCGACACGAGCGGCTGGTAATACTTAGACTCCGAATATAGGTCAGCGTCAGGATGGCTGGACCAAATGAGATATGTCCTTGAGATCATGTGCACTAATTAATACCTATTTGCTACTATTTACTACCTATAGTGAAATATTTGCTACCTTTTCGTTAAGAAATTTATCAAAGAAATAAAGTGGTCAGCCAACCTGACGTCAGGTTGGCTGACCACTTCCAAGTTCTCATAGTTTTAGCGTTGTATTAACCGCGTTGTTAATGTAAATATTTATTACCTGATTGCTACCTTAACATATATTTTTTCCATAACTCTAAGAAGCTCCTATAAAAAGTTATTAAAGCTCCTATAAACTAACGTTAAATTTAGAAAGTGCCTGCAAAACCTTTATTAGCAATATTACGAAAATAAGACTTGGCGTTATTAATTTATGTGCAGGCGTTTTATTGTCTTTAATTAATAACTTTCCGTGTGTATGTAAAATGTATGTGTGTAAAATGTCTTCACTCGTCTCCCCACCTTCGACCTTATAAATGAGACTACATAACAAAACATGTCGCCTTGTTGCCCCGAAGAGTTAGGCAGAGGTGTACCTTCCCATAGTAGGTACACCCACAGTGACCCACATTTCGCCAGATATGTTTAAGTCCCATGTAATAGGGGCGAGCCTATTGCCATCAACCGGGCACAAATTATTGAAACTACTAAGACTAAAATTTTTAGTCACTCTCCTGTGTAAATGGAAAGCTGTCAAAAATAGAAAAAGAACAAGATATTCGAAATTATTTAATTACGTCAATTAATACATGATTCAAAATAAATATCAATTTTTTTTGTCGATTTTAATTTTGATTCAAAAATTGCTGTCGGGTTCTAATTATATATTACATTATTTATATTTTCTGCCATAAATGATGCAATGGGCCAACATTTTTTTATGACTTTTGGTTATTCGATTTGACATGTCATCGTAACATTGAAATGAAGTACCTCTAAAACAGTGAGGAGCTCGTGGCTAAATAAGAACAGCCGCTCGGATCGATCTTTAGGTTAAGCCGTGCTTACCTAGGTTGGTCCGTGGATGGGTGACCACCCATTACATACCGAGTTTCCTCCGTGCCTCGGAAAGCACGTTAAGCCGTTGGTCCCGGCTGTCATTTGTAGATCTTTGACAGTCGTTACAGGTAGTCAGTGGCCCGAAAGTCTGACAACCAGTCTTACCAAGGGGTATCGTATTACCTAGCACTAACTGGGTTGTGGAGGTCCGACAGGCAGTCGCTCCATGTAAAATACTGGTATTCAGCTGCATCCGGTTAGACTGGAAGCCGACCCCAACATAGTTGGGAAAAAGGCTAGGCAGATGATGATGACCTCTAAAACAGTGAGATTTATAATGACCAATTCCCACGCTCGGAGCCGATAAAGGAACAAACTCTATAACTGATGCTAAATTATATTCAAAATTTTTCAATGAAATTATAGTTGGTATATCGTATAAATATATTTCTTCTTCAGAATTGAGTTCAAAAGCAATCAAATCTTTTAGTTCATATTCAAACGTCTTGATACCTGTGCATCCAGTATGCCGACAACTAGACATGTTATTAATAATAATCCTGTTGTCAGATATATTTTCTGTATTAAAATACTGCTTCAAAATTTCCGTTCGACTCTGATAAATATTTTGCAGTGAAGCATTTTCAATAAGCATTTTGATGAATTTACAGTAAACTTGATTACTAGTATTGACAATAGTAGTATTAGTAGTAGTATTGTGTTTTTTGTGTTGTTGTGTGGTGTGTGATTTTTTTAAGTTGTGAATATTGTAGGTAGTTTTAAATAAAAATAATGTAGGACGTCAATGAATTATTATCAAATATTATATCGTAATTTAATAAATATCAATTTAATAAATCCCCAAGTAGGTACATACATGCTTATAACATAAATGCGATATGTTAATAATTATAAAATTATCCAGAATCAAGTTGTTCATAAGCCACTAAGCGCCTACAAAAACATTGTTAGCAATTGTTCTGAGAAGAAAAGATGTCAATATTTGATGTACAGGCGTTTAAATGGCTTTTATTAATAACTTTTTATAGGAGCTTCTTATAGTTGTGGAAAAAATATATGTTAAGGTAGCAATCAGGTAATAAATATTTACATTAACAACGCGGTTAATACAACGCTAAAACTATGAGAACTTGGAAGTGGTCAGCCAACCTGGCGTCAGGTTGGCTGACCACTTTATTTCTTTGATAAATTTCTTAACGAAAAGGTAGCAAATATTTCACTATAGGTAGTAAATAGTAGCAAATAGGTAATAATTAGTGCACATGATCTCAAGGACATATCTCATTTGGTCCAGCCATCCTGACGCTGACGAATATTCAACAGCACTTTGGTTTACCTAAATTTTTATATCAAGTAAGCATAACCATTTCATATTATTAAAGTCTCATCCAAGTAGAAAGTGCGAAACCAGTATTGTTTTCATTTTTAAAATCGTTCACAATACGTTTACTCCACGCGTAGGTAGGTCTGCACTAAGCTCACCGTCACTGGTCCTATTCGAACTCGAATGTAAATTGTTTAAAGAATAAATAAATGAAATGAAATATTCCATAAGTGACTGTGCTCTGTGAGAAATCACGAGTCGACATAATTATAGGCAATCGACGTAGCAGGAATGATTCCTCTATTAAACTCTCTGTTATAACAACTACCTATGTATTCTAAAACACTCTTTCAATTTTTATACATTCACAGTTAATACTAACCACAAAATTAAATATGAATAAAGTCCTAAAACTAAGAAGTAAATATCACGTTCGAAACTAGTATTTTCAATTTAAAAATCTTTCGAAGTTTTACTCCGCACATTTATGCTAAGCGAACCGTCCCCTTTTAAAAAACTCTCTGTGGCAAATTACAAGCATACTAGACTTTTGAAACGTCCCCGTCAAGGTTGTCAACGCATCGCTAATCCCTTTGAGTAGGTAAGCACTTCCTATCGGATGGGCTTTCCATGTGTGCCGACCCATTTTTAAATAGGAGAATGTAAAAATGTATGTTATACGCAACCTTGACCCGTCTTGCTGAAACAAAACTGTAGAATCTTATGCAGTAGGTAGTTAAGGGGTTAAGTGTCTGTTTGTAATTTCAAAATACCGGCTTTTTTTACTGAATCTGGTCAAAATACTGCTTAAAGTTCCAGCTTTTTTTTTAAAACACGTTTTTAATGTTATATAACTTTAAATACGTCCACGACCCCGTACTATTCAATGCATCCACCAGCACAATGTTTTTGAGTTCGTTACATTGAGTGCTACCGCAAAACGTGTTTTTCCTCCCAAAAACAAGTCGTTTCCCTGCAATAATTTTTGCGTAGAGTTACGTAGTTTGATGTACAGAATGCTTGGTTGACGGCTTCCGGAAGGGTCCGTTTTCACCTTGTCCTACGATACTTAAATAATAAAATATTCATATAATTGTCTATCTGTTTGTTCGCTCCGAAACGACTGAACCGATGTTGACGGGAGTTTACTGGCCGATAGATGATGTTACAAGTAGTAACTTGGCTTTTACGTTAGAAAAAAGAATGTTGTCCCGTGCAAAAAAAGTATAACGTTAACAAAATCCGATTCAAATAGGGAACTGGAAGTCATATTTTTATAACGTTGGGCCCCGCGAGCTTCATTACTATAAAAATTACCTATTTTATGCAACTACTATAAGTTTAACTTAACACTGAATATTATTGGCATAAAACCACAACAAAACGGCTAAATATAACCCCTACCAAACCGCCCTTCCCAGAAATAAACCAAAAAAATATCTTTTATCTGAAAACATTCCCGTAATTTCAGCAAACAAAGAGATTTTCATCGGACAATCGTCGTAATGTCTGGCACTCAGTTTATTTTTGTCATACGCCACATGGCTTACGGGCTTTTCAATATTACTTATGCACGATTTTTAGACAATACGAAAATAAGGAAGGAAGGCCAGAGGGATTGGGGAAAGGATAAAAATAAAAATAATGTATATAGAAACTTCGCTTTATTAGAGAAAATGTCAACAATACCAAAAGTTTTGAAAATTTTACCAAGGTTTAAATATCCTTCGAAAGTTTTAATGATTTGATATTGTGATGAGTTTCACAAGAAATATGTAGGTAGCGAAACGGATCGTTTTAGGGCAAAATAATCAGGTCTTCATCGCATCTTCCTATCACAGTGGGCTGCGCTGGGGCGGCTGCTGCAGGTGCTGAAAACCTCAAACGGCGCAAATACAATAATTTAATTGGTAGTAACCCAGGGTTGAAACACTAGGGCCATGGGGTCCGAGTGTCCACCTAGTATGCCGGGAAATCGCCAAGCGGTTGGTCGACTCTTCACGTGACCAGAGGGCGGGCCTATTTTTTGGCCAAAGAATCAGCATTGCCATCCAACGTGGCAATGCTGCCAGCCTTCTGGGCACTTTTCCTGTTGACAGCGATGCGGACGAATTTTTGGACGCCCTGTAACCTTTTTCTACTTGTACATAATTATTTATTACTATTATAGTTTTGTAGTTTGTAAATAATTTAATAATCAGGTCTTTGGACAGAATCAGGAAGAGATTTCTTTGTGTACCTACCTACCTGTGTACACACATGTGCAATATTCATAGTGAGGGGTACCTATACCATAGTACGGGCCGACTTGAACAGCTGGGAGGCAAAGTCGAGTATTATGTACCTAAATAATTATATGTATATAGCGTTTGGGAAAAAGCTGCTAAGCTCATCTCAAATTATGCCGAGCAGACCCGAAAATTATTCTGCGACGGTAGATCCCGAACGAAGTTTACCGATGACACTGCTGCAGATTGAATTTGCTGTTCAACAAATAGATACTGCCAAATCGAATGTGCGATGCAAGCAAGTGTGTAGCACCCTCAAGCCACATAATTTTATCCCATCCGACCTATATTCTGAACACTTTTCAGGATACTAATTTAAATCTTTTTCAACTAGATACTCCAGATCGGTCTTAATGTAGTTGTAAGTAAAATAGTAACTAATTATGAGTCAATGGTACTTCAATTAAATGCAGTTTCTACACATAACATAATATACCATCACACCTGTAATCCTCGAAGGGTTAGGTAGACGTGTACCTAATAGTACACCCACATATATGTTTAAGTCGCATGTAATGGGGGGAGAGGTCGAGCCTATTGCTACCAACCGGGCCCAAATCCAGACTCCGTGGCTGCTACTGGGAAATTCCTGATGGAAAAACCCAATAACATTGCCCGATCAGGGAATCGAACCCAGGACCTTATTTATGCTCAGCAGTCGCACTTTCGACCACCAGACCAACGAGGTGGTCAAAAGAAAAAAAATGGAAAAGGACAATGACCAAAGTTGGTACCAAAAAGTCTCGCGCCTCAAAACCAAAATATTATAGTAATTAGTTTCATATTTTTTTACGGCATTACGCGTCGGGGATTTGATTTTTGAACTGGAAATATACTTTTCGAGTTTAAAAGTACGAATATTGTCTTACTCCCTTTATATGACGTTCCGTTTCAACTGAATAAATGACGTTCCGTTTCAATTGAACAAACCCTTGTCTGTCGAGCGGACTCTAAAATTAATTACAATTAAGTAAGATCAGTACACCAAATCGATTTAGTTTGGTTTATTGCTATTTGCAACAAAATAGATTTTCTCAGCCTAAAGATTTTGATTTATCGATTACATCCCTAAATCCCGACTAGTTTATAGCACTTACTATACTCTATGGTTTATAGTTATCTTATCTGTGGCATCTGACATTTGTACTGTACTGACTGACTATTGGCAATGTAAAGGTCTAAAATAAAATCGAGTTTCAGTCAAGCATACTGTGGATGTTACTTTAACTCGTAATTCTTACTAATATTAGTGTATTACGCTGTTTTTAGAGCAATAATGTAATGTATGTGTGTTAAAATACGTCGTTGGTAGCGTCGAAAAAATAGACCTACTTTTTAGGTTAGTTTCGATTTTATAAAATAACTCTGAAACGCGGGTTTTTTTTTCAAAAATAATTTTTGTAGGAGTTAATACGATCAGTGTAGTCTATAAAAAACAAGGTTTGATTATGATGCAGCATGCAGAGGCGTATTTAAAGATTTGGCGCCCCGGGCCAGTTAGCTTTGCCGCCCCATTCATTTAAGAAAAAAAACCTGTTATTGGTGTGAATTAATAAATGAAAAAAAATCTTAAAAATGAACCATGTATTCACTATAATAGGTACTTAAATATTTACATTTTTTTTTTGTGCAAAATCGTCAATGACGCTGTCATAACTTTAGCGTTTGTTAACTCAGCTTCTAAATTCAGAATAGCTAAGCTGTTTAAGCGTTCTTCGCTCATAGTGGAACGTAAATCATTCTTTATCCTTTTGAGTACAGAAAACGAACGTTCTGCACTACAATTCGTCACTGTGGTGCAAAGAAAAATGCGTAATGCAATCTCTACCTAAGGGAAAACTTCTTTTAAGTCCTTATTAACCGAATTCCAGAGGAGGTTATCAATACCTACGTCTGTTTTTTTTTTTGGTGTAGTATGTTCAAGTATGTTCACCGATTTCTCCGCCAATTGTGGACCAGTAAATAACAGTAAATCTAGTAATTTAACCACAAACCGCAAAAACCCTAATCATGTATTAAACTAAAACTAAGTACCGGTAGATAAGTTTTCACCGAGTCAAATTAAAACATAGGTAATATTTCGTAAGGTAGGACTAATCATGAACACGGAAAAAACTAAGGCCATGACGAACGGATACCAAGAACCTATTTGCGTGAACAATAACACAATTGACTATGTAGACGAATATATCTACCTAGGTCAAGCAATCTCGCCCACAGACCTTACCTCCAAAGAAATTAATAGACGCATAGGAAATTCATGGAAACAATACTGCAGTTTAAAAGAGGTCATGACAAACCCAGAAATGAGAGCATGGCTATTAAGCGTAAACTATTCGACACTTGTATATTGCCTGTCCTTACATATGACTGTCAAACCGGGGCACTAAATGCCAACCACCATGCGTTAAGAAACTCGAAACATGTCAAAACACTATGGAAAGGAGCATGATGGGCAGGGCCGTCTTTAACCATTGGGGGCCCTGGGCACTCAAGAATAATGGGGGCCTTGTAGGATGTAAGAGCGAGCGAAGCGAGCTCGAAGTTTTTCTTGTGACAATTCATACAAAAATAATGGGTGGGTGTGGTGGTGGAGAACTTTAATTTTAAATAAAACAGTAAAAATATTTTTCAATATCCATGAAAATTGCTTTACTTAATATGGATAATTTAATGCGCTTAATGTATGAATAGGGTTTCGGTCAAACTCAAAGCATTTATTTCAATTAGACCATTACAGGCACTTTTAAATGTCAAAATAAAGCGAGTCTACAGTCCCAGTCACAAGGCATAATAACTTGAGAAAGTATTGTAGTTGCACATTCCAAACCGTAGATCTCTCTGGAGACGAATGGGCAAGAAACTCCATGGATCATGGCCAAGCTTCATGGTCATGTCATAGGCCACCGCGGCTGGTGCAACCATGCCAAAATCTAGAGGACCAGCCCGTATTTCGGCAATAATGCGTTGAAGGTTGGCGTCAAGTGCTCAATTGTTTCTAATTCGTCAAAGGTTCAAAATTGATGATAGTTAGAACGTTACAGTCAACGGTGAGCAGTATTGAGACATGATTACGAACTTTTCGTGCCTCAATTGCAAGGCATTAGGTAATGTTGTAGACATGTGGTTTCAAAGGACCAAGCCTGTAGGTCAAAATGTGAAGAATGCATATGTCCATGATTTTTCGCGTGAGTGCCAAACGAAGGTAATGGCATAAAATTATCAGTCAAATAAAGGATATAAAACACTTTCATCCGTGTTTTGTTTCAATTTAAAGTTCTTCGCCTCGCCTCTATAAACATCCTGTACAATAAATAATATTTAAAAATTGACTTATGCTTAAAAGCTAGATGCAAACGCGAGCAGAGCGAACTCGAAAATTTTTGTATCCTGCAGTCCAGCTTGGGATAAATTAAGTTTCCTTGACAGTTATAGGAACTTGGAGCCCCCTTCGATAGTGGGGCCCTGAGCACGTGCCCAAAGTGCCCAGTGGGAAAGATGGCCCTGATGATGGGGAAGAGACTTTCGGATAGATTAAGAACCAACAATATAAAGAAATGTACTAGAACAAAGGATGTCACGGTAACTATCAG
Source organism: Eurois occulta (assembly GCA_950022335.1). NCBI lineage: Eukaryota > Metazoa > Arthropoda > Insecta > Lepidoptera > Noctuidae > Eurois > Eurois occulta. The sequence goes on from OX465502.1 coordinate 11,765,661, forward strand.
AAAGCTCAAATGGAAATGGATAGGACATATCATCAGAGGAAATGAGAAGTGGTCGCAATCTGTAATGCACTGCTTCACAAGTCATAGGAAACGGAAGCGAGGCAGGTCACCAAGAAGATGGGTGGATGAAATAAAAGCAATAGCGGATGGTGGATGGACAACAACAGCTAATGATAGAGATAAATGGAGACAGTTGGGAGAGGCCTTTGCCAGCAAAAGGCACACAGACGGGTGTAATTAAGATAATTAAATAATTGTATAATAATTCTTGAACGCAACTGGTATCGAAAGTATTTTAAACAATTGGTTGGGTTTTGGGTTCGAAGCGTTCGTTTGTTTTTAATTAAATGTGAAATAAAATATTTATTGTAGTTAAGCTTGACAATAAAAGGCGCCCAGAGAAGTCCGCGAGGGGCGGCTTCGCCGCCCCTCGCATCCTGCCGCCCCGGGCCATGGCCCCCTTGGCCCTATGGTAAATACGCCCCTGGCAGCATGGTACGGGATTCCATACTTCCATGAGCATTCTCTTTTAGAAAAATGTAGATGAATGTGTGATGTGTGTAATGTAATGTGTAATGGTAGGTAAATATTTCTAATAATAATAATGCGCGAGAAGGTTTTCAGTTATCCCACGTGAACGAATTATCGACACAAAACTTTCATAAGTATATCTAGGTCATGATCATACCTGTGTTACAATGCCAAAACTTCATCCAAATACACAGATTTTCACATTTAAGCAGCTTTTTTTTTGTTAGAGTGACACTTTTTGACTCAGAATCCTCTTGAGCTCGGTAAACTAAGAACTTTATTACCATGAAATTAAAGCGAGAAAAAAAACAAATAATAAAAATAATAAAAAACGCCTGCCATACATCTGCCATATCAAAAAGTGAACTAAAAAATTAAAAACAATTTAAGTACATGATTTTAAATAGTGTTGAGAAGCCAAAAGGTGGTACTAAATAGATTATAATATTTACTGTGCAATTAAAACGCCATAGTGCCCAAAAGTGGAAAACTGAAAACCAATCTTTTCATCGAAGTCGGGAAAAGAACGGGAGACGGTTAAAGTCCCCCGTAACTTGTTTTTAATTTGTGTTTATATTTTTTTCTATGGGTTATTGAATACTACCGTTATATTTATTAAATTTATTTTGTTATTAGCGAACGAATGCATATTGAATACTACTGTGACATATTTTTGTTATGTACTAAGCAAGCTCTAGACGATGATAGTATACGTAGTCAAATTTTATGGAAAAATAAATATTTTCGTTTTTTTTCATGAACCATGGCTCCCCCTTTATATTTTTTTAAAAGTTCACTAGCCTTACCCGAAATAACTCAAAGCTTCTAACGCCACCACATACATTGAAATTGGTTGAGCCGTGTAGTAGTTATGGTTGAATAAAGAAACTCATAAACACACAAACTTACACACATACATGAACCCTGAAAACATAACACTACTTTTTTTGGGCAGTCGTGTAAAAAACATAACACTCCTTTTTTGGGCAATCGTGTAAAAAGACGCCTCGACCTCTCCGACCTTTCGACCTCTTGTTACGGTTTAGACAATGCGACTCAACACTGTCGTACTAACTGCGTCAAATGTGGTGATACCTGATCAGCTCAAGCCCATTTTGCGTCAATAAGACACTACCTTATAGAATTCCTTACCATTGACTCTAGCTCTGATCTTGTCAACGGTTCCTAATTACAGGTTCCCTTGTCTCCAGATCCACACTGCTGACCTTCCAAGACCTGCTGCCGGAGGATCCACGATTGTACGACAAGATGCGGCCTCCGAAGATCAACGAGCAGCCTACTATAGTCAACTTCCACGTCACTGTCATGGGCTTGGACTCTATTGACGAGACTTCGATGGTAAGATCTCTTAAAAAGTTTGTCTCGTCATCAGCCCTTGTCTTTTTCTACCATTCTCCTAAGCCCTGTCACAACTTAAACTTTTTAGTATTTAACGAAACCATACCCTATGTCCGTTTCTGTACACCTGAGAACGTATAGGCAAAATTTCAGGATGATCGGTTCAGTGGTTTAGGCGTGAAATGGTAACAAACAAACTTACTTTCGCATTTATAATATTAAAGTATGGAGTATGGATGGTAGGATATGAATGGATACCAGCTAGAATTGTTTATTTTAATGGCCTAAAACAACTTCATAATATATGTACCTACGCTACATTATGCTCACGAATACATCCAAAAGCATAATTAAACCATCCAAAACGTGTACCTAGGTATATGTGTAGGTAGTCCTGGTAAACAGACCATTAGCACCAGTATTATGCACCCTCATTGTGTAGGGATCCGGTTCTGTTAATGATGATGAGGGAGGATGACGTCCTTAGACCTTCCGTGCTGTTCTTAGTCTACACTTTTATAGTATACGTGTGATGAACAGCAAACAATTCATAGGATTAGATCTACAATTTTAGATCAAATTAAACTTATTGAGAGAGCGAGATAGCCCCATGGGGATGTCTCATCTATAATCCATGTTACTGTTCTTGGGACAAATAAACATGTTTAATTTTTTTCATTATTATAAGCTTTTATTTAGCTGGCCTTGTTAGTGTGTATTGGTCAAATCTTGCAACTGAATTTCAAACCAGTTCCCACCAACCGATTGAGCTGAAATTTTACACACACCTTTGGTTCTGGTGACAATACATTTTTACGACAGACATGACTTAATCCAGCAGCCAGGATCGCGTCTCCTCACGAGAGAAGTCCTCAACGGTTAATTAGCATGGACGCGAAACTTTGTAGTACGGGTTCGATGTTGATACAACTAATTTTCTTCTTTTCATTTTAAGTATTAAAAGTTTGTTTTTTTTTAAGTTTAATTTTTTTTAATACTTTTTTTCTTCTTGTTTTAGACTTACGCTGCTGACATATTCTTTGCTCAAACATGGAAAGATCATCGTTTACGGTTGCCAGAAAATATGACCACAGAATACAGGTACCTAACTACTTAATACTTGGCGGATATTGTATATTGGCGGTATTTTCTTTAATGATGGATACACACACAAACTGCTTTTTTTTTTTTTGAATGGCCTCTCGCACCTCAACAACTCTACTAAGGTTGAATCCTGTGGTGGGCAAAAATTACTTTAAGGCCCCCAGCCAGGGCTTACAAACTAAACACACAAACTGCGATATTGCAATGCTGCATAATGAACTATACAACTTTCTGACTTACTTCCTTGCCAAATCGAAAGTACCTGTAAGCGGTTCAATTGAAATGAATGCTTTGGGTTTGAATCATCAAACCTTTTTTTTATTGATGACCACCATCATTACCCTGATAGAGAAATCTGTCATGATTTCAGACCAACTACTTCTCATTTAAGACCACTTCTGTTTTTTTTTTGTTTGAAAGGTATTTATTGCTTGAATAGTATATAGATTTATAAATTAAAATAACCTAAAGTAACTAACTGAATAATAAACTTGAAAAATGGCGTCAAAAAACTCCTCCTCAACGCTGGCGCTATCAACTGGTAATGTCCCCAAGAGACTGGCGGCGTTGCCACGTTTAATGGCAACTCTAAAGCCTTTGGACAAGATCCTTGGGCTAGGCCAGCCCTTGGGTCACAGGAAGTGTCAACTAAGCGTTTTAAAATGAATGCTCGTACCCCACGGTCCCCGAGTTTCAACACCAAACGGCTCGAAAATATTATAGTTACGAGTACCAATAAGATTACTTACTTTACTTCTTTTTTTTTCTGCCTGTTTATCCAAATTCTAGGTAACTTATTAACAAGCTATCATCTTCCAGGCTCCTCGAAGTGGACTGGCTAAAACACATGTGGAGACCAGACTCCTTCTTCAAGAACGCGAAGTCCGTGACGTTTCAGACCATGACCATACCCAACCACTACGTCTGGCTGTCCAAGGAGAAGACCATACTATACATGGTGAAGCTGACCTTGAGGCTGTCATGTGCCATGAACTTTTTGATCTATCCTCATGATACACAGGAGTGTAAACTGCAGATGGAAAGCTGTGAGTTTTTTTTATTCATTTTTAATTTATAGTCGTACACCATAGAGAATATAACCAGGTTATATAGTCTTTGTCGTACACACTTCCTCGCAGGGGAACGTATGTAAGTACTAGCGGGATAAATGTCATGCCATGCCAACCTAAGCCTAGTCACTTGTGTGCTAAATACCGAAATCAGTTCTACAAATAATGTGTGAAAAATAATAGACATACAAACAGACTCTCCGGTAGGGTAAATTTATTTGAAAGCATTTTTTATAAAATCGTGTTTTAAGAAATACCCAGCGTAAACAGACTCGATTTGAAATGAACAGTTAAACAGAATTCGTTGCAAATTAGTCGTAATGAGGCCAATTTTTGTTAATAGATAATTACTTAACTCATTTAGAGATTCTATCTCTGTCCTCATAACATGTTTACCCAGACAAATTCCGACATAGGACATACACGATATTAGCTTACTAAACTTCTTATCTGCAAGGAATGAAAAACTGGTAATGATATAAAATATATTTATTTCCCGACGAAATGATTACGAGAACCTAAACAAAATTCCAAAACCACACAGCAAAATCATAATACCATGATACCCGTAACTACAACACGAAAACCACACACCAGAACCTCAACCCATTGAATTCTCCCCGCCAAGTTCAATACCTATAGACATAAACTTCGTCTAACCATAAAAATATCTTCGAGAGTCCTCGAGCCAGCTCGTTATACAGTCATTGTGAGCGAGTGGCTCTCACGAAGCGCCGACACAGCCTCTCTCCCATCTAATTATAATCTATGTTTGACATTTTGTCGCAAGCTTTCATCTTTAGGTGATGGAGTATTTTTGGGGTCTTGGGATCAGGTTTTATTTACCATAACTACCTAGTCTACCTACGTATAATATGTTAAGGAACCTTCGGCTGTTTTCAAGTTGATAGATTCAACAGTCTACCTTTCTCTTACCAATACAAATCTTATTCCTGGCGTGCTAGGTGCAATCAGCACGTAGATATTGTCAGACAATGACCTAATTGATGTGATCGCCGCGCGACCTCGCAATCATTTATTTTTATTTTCATACGGCTGTTGTATTATTGTAATAAAAGTGCAAAACCTTATGTCTTTGTGTATCAAAGACATTCAAATATTTATGTAGGTAGGTTACCTACGATAGGCAGGACAAGACGAAGAAAATCGTAATCCAATCTTGTTACTACTTAGTAACAAACCGTTCTGTCTAGTGTCATACGCCCGCTTGTGAGGTAGAATTCATGAGTCTAAATCTAAAATGTTCGGCATCAAAATTTTTGTATGAAAATATTCCCAATGTCCGCTCTATAAGTCTTTTTAATCTCGTTGATGAGTATTAACAAAAAATGTTACTTTGGGAAAGTTGTTTGTTATCATGAGTACAATCACGTGTTTAAGTATCGGTCACTAATTACCAGTCACCCTTTTTCTTTTTTTTTTTTTTTGGTGGGTGGGAAATTATCAAATGACCCCCCCCGCTCTGGGCAGAGCGGAAGGGAGTGTCAGACTCTTACTGACTAAAAACCACCCATGTTCCTTCATTGGCCCTTTATGTTCCAGGGCCGCGGTATCTCTTTCGAACAGTCCCGCAGCCCATTACCAGTCACCCTATATACCTGTCTAGTCTACTCCTTCCGTTTCAAATCATATCCCTGATGCTGATGCACTATGCGTGTGGGTGAGCTAAAATATACAGCTACTGTTATGATTGCTTGAGCTTTGGTCAATCAGCTCGTAAAGTTGTACAAGGATCTATCGGCTGGTTGCCAACTAGGGAATAATAGCCGCCATCTTGTTTTTTAAATACATTTCACAAAAGTTTACCAATAGCGCCCTTCAGTCAACGTCATTTAAACGCCAAAAGATCCTTGTATCTCTGTTGCTGCGGAACAAACTCCGCACCTGGGCCCCCCCGCTGACGCAGAGTCTCCGAGTCCAGCTCGTGGAGGACGTGGTGAGCGCTCTGTTCCCTTCGCGAGGGGAACATCCTCCCCCGCCTATGGCTCCGCCGCTTGCGGTGCCGGAAGCGGACCACGATGACGATGACGACACTCCGGAGGTGACTGGGGTAGAACTGAGAGTGGCGGTAAACCGGTTTAAGGCCAGGAATACCGCCCCGGGACCCGATGGCTTACCTGGCAAAGCCTGGGTCCTGGCCTTGCAGGCTCTCGGGCCCCGACTGGAGGGGCTCCTAAGCGCATGCTTGGAGAGAGGCCAGTTCCCGCTTCGTTGGAAGACAGGGAAGCTGGTCCTCATCCGGAAGCCGGGGCGCCCTGCGGACTCTCCGTCCGCATACCGGCCCATTGTGTTGCTCGACGAGGTGGGCAAGCTCTTCGAAAGAGTAATTGCAAACCGCCTCGCCGGGCACCTTGCGGGGATGGGGCCGGATCTTGCGGACAACCAGTTTGGTTTCCGCAAGGGGCGCTCGACGGTGGACGCCATTATGCGCGTGAGAGCCCTCACGACGGGGGATGCGGTGTCCAGGGGTGGGGTCGTCTTGGCGGTGTCTCTCGACATCGCCAACGCGTTCAACTCCATGCCCTGGAGCTGCATTAGGGAGGCACTCCGGTATCACCGGGTGCCGACCTACCTCCGTCGTGTGGTCGGGGACTACTTGACGGACAGGTCCGTCATCTATCCTGGTCACAGCGGAGAATGGAACCGGCGAGAGATGTCGTGCGGTGTTCCACAGGGATCGGTTCTGGGGACGCCCTTGGGGAACATCGGTTACGACTGGGTGCTGCGCGCCGACCTCCCTAGCGGCGTCAGCGTAGTCTGCTACGCTGACGACACGCTGGTGCTGGCGCAGGGGAGGTCGCACGAGGCGGCGGCGGCGGCCGAACTGATGACACGCGGGGTTGCGATAGTCGTTGAGAGGATCCGGCAATTGGGTCTCGAGGTGGCATTGCACAAGTCCGAGGCCATGTGCTTTCATGGGCCTCGGAGCGCGCCACCGTCGGGATCCATACTCACGGTAGGAGGGGTTCCCGTCGGCGTCGAGTCGACGTTGAGGTACCTCGGACTCGTCCTCGACAGCCGATGGAACTTCGTGGAGCATTTCCGACGTTTGGCTCCCAGACTGGAAAAGGCCGGGGCTGCCTTCAAGCGGCTCCTGCCCACCCTGAGGGGGCCAAACGCCTCCTGCCGGAGGCTCTATGCGGGGATCTTGCGGTCCATGGCCCTTTACGGGGCCCCGGTGTGGGCGCGTTCGTTGAGGTTGCGTGCAAAGCACTACCTGAACGCGCCCCAAAAGGTGGTAGCCGTAAGGCTGATCCGGGGGTACCGCACGATCTCCCGCGAGGCGGCGAGCCTCCTTGCCGGATTGCCGCCATGGGATCTGGAGGCCATAGTCCTCGCGCGCCTGCACGAGTGGCGCGCGGAGGTGCAGAGCCGGGGGGTAACTCCGCTGCCGCGGCATATTGTCGCGCGGCGGACAGACCTCCGCCGTGATCTCATGGCGACATGGAGGGAGCGGCTATCGCAACCCCGTGCAGGGCACGCCACGATAGTGGCGATAAGTCCCCTCTTTGAGGAGTGGCTTGAGAGGCGCCACGGTGCCCTCACCTTCCGCCTGACGCAGGTCCTCACCGGACACGGATGTTTCGGGAGGTACCTGCACCGAATCGGGCGGGAGGAAACGCCCGGGTGCTACAATTGCGAGGATCGACCGGAGGACACGGTGGAGCACACCGTGGAGGTTTGCTCTGCTTGGGCGGAGCACCGCCGTGTCCTCGTAGCGGCGATTGGCGGCGGCGACCTCTCGCGTCCGGCCCTGGTTCAAGCCATGGTCCGGGGCGAGAGGGAATGGGAAGCCGTCGCCTCCTTCTGCGAAGCAGTCATGCTAGCGAAGGAGGCGGCGGAACGTGAGAGGGAGAGAACCTCCTCACGTCCCAGCCGCCGCGGGAGAAGCACCGGGCGTCGGGGGCCACGCCGTGATGGCTCTCGGCCACCGTAGGCGCGGGCCTGTGGACGGCGAGTAATGGGCTAGCTCGCCGTCCGTCCGTCGTATGACGACGGGCAGGCCGTGTTGACGGCGCGTTCGTGTTCCACGCGCGCCTCAAAGAGTTGTCAGCAAACGGGAGGGGCCCGCAAGGGCCGGTGCCTGCCAGGGCTGCGGGACTGTTCGAAAGAGATACCGCGGCCCTGGAACATAAAGGGCCAATGAAGGAACATGGGTGGTTTTTAGTCAGTAAGAGTCTGACACTCCCTTCCGCTCCGCCCAGAGCGGGAGGAGTCATTTGATGATTTCCCACCCCCCAAAAAAAAAAAAAAATCACTGTTGCTACATTATTACAGTTATTGTGAGCGAGTGGCCCATGCGAAGCGCCGACACAGCCTCTCTCCATCTAATTATAATCTATGTTTGACGTTTTGTTTTTAATTTTTAAATGATAGAGTATTTTTAGGGCCTCCATTTTCATCAGCTTTTTCTGATGTTAGGGAAAATTCTGATAAAGTTATTTTGGACAAGTAGTCCAAAGTAACTTGGTCAGAATTTTGGCATTTTTCAAGTTGATACGTTTGTATATCTATCTACCTACCTTCCTACTTACGTTCGAAAGGACCCCGGTACATTATGAGAAGTCAGCCCTTAGGTAGTGTCATCTCTGTCACCACCAAGTGGCTTTAGGGAAGCACTGTCGCAGCCTCTTTTCCTTCTAATTACTGGAGCTTTCTGATGGAGTATATTTGGGTCCTCGGTTTTGATCAGGCTGTCAACTTGAACATGCTTTTACCTGCACTTTATGAGGTAGAAGTTGTAGGCTAATTTTGAACCACTTCCTCTTGGTATGTTTTGTCTTTGAAGGTTCACCTTTACATTTTTATAAATGAAAGAATATAAGTTTTTAAACTGTCATGGTCACTAACGAGTGACAGTGGTAGCGGTACTGAGTGCAAAAAACGAACAAGAAAGAGGGTAGACCGATTTGTCTGCTCATAAACACCCAGTTTATCCGTGATCATGGTGCTTGCAACAGCGCCGAAACATCGGGAACTCAAAACAAACAGTGGACACGGTAAATATCCCGTTTCTAGTGTTAATTATAATGCAAGAATAGCCAAAGCTTTTGCTCAACAATGGGACAGCTTAGTATTAGACCGCTAATAAAAAAAAAAATTAAAAAAGAGTAAGCGCAGGGTAATGATTTGGAGTAATTTTTGGTTCATGGTAGGGGTTATATTATATAACCCCTACAGTGTATATATATAACTTATATATATACACTGATTTGCCTTATCTTAGCATTAATTATGATTTCATATAAGTACCTACTTAGGTATCTTTGATTTAATTTATCTACAGGTTGATAATTGAATGATGACATGAATGAGTACTATGAGTAGCTGTAAAGCCTGTAAACCAGTCTTGCGAAGTTTTATCGTGTTTTCCTAGACGATAACAGCTTCTATATGTTGTAGCTGGGTTCCGTAAGTTCTATAAGTCAGATCATCTATACATAAAATCGTAAAAATCCAAATCCAATCCAAAATCCGACTTGGCGCAAAAACTACTGAATAGATTCTGTTCAAATGCACAAATATTCCTTATAGGCTTCTTCAAATGTTAGGCTATATATTATCACGCTACTTGCTTAAGGGGGTGAGCAATATTGCATTATTTCCGTATTCTTGACGTTTCAGCCATGACGTGCATAAGAGCAGCTATGTCAACGGAGTAATCAGCCTAGCGGTTTCATAGTCGCTCTGTAAACTATGGATCGCATGTTCCAACCCCAGCACTTTTTTCACTTTTTGTGATTTGTTTTAATATTTTTTTGATACTGTGAGATTTCCATTTTTTATTAGAATGACATCGTTGGTATTCCTAATTTTCAATTTTTTTTTTCTTCAAATATTTCTCTTTATGTAGGTAATAGAAAAGTATAGAAGCTACTTTGAGAGTAGGTAAGTCCTCTAAAAGCTAAAACGCAGGTGTAGGGATACTTTGGACACCAGCAGTAAAATCCAAGTCTTTTCAAAACTTTTGAGTAACATAAATAAGATGAAGTGCAACCAAAGTGGGGAGACTTCATAAGAGAGCAATTAATACACTACAATGTGTTGAAAACCCAAACATAGAAGCTTTTTCATCTATGGGGTGACACTGCGGCCGACGTTCGTGTTTATTCAGAAACATGAAGATTACCGAAGCGCATACTCTTTCTGCTTCCATTACTAAATGCATTAAATTCAAGCATTTACATTACAATAGGTATTTTTCAGCAACGGGGTTTTTGAATATTATCACTTTTGATTTCCATCGGCTGATTAAGCTCTCAGAGTTGAAAGATTTTTTTAAGGATACTCAACGTCAGAACCTATGACAGATCATGAATTTCGTCTATTTGCTTTCGTTCATAAAATTCTTTTTAACAATGGCAATGGTAACCGTAATTGATTCCCCCCAGAAATCGACTACTAGTTCCTTTAATACTTAAAACAAAAATGTACAAACAGGTTTTAGTTTAAATTAACAGTTAGCCAGTTTATTAGTATATTATTCTGTAGAGGATGTTAGAAATATACTACGACTTCACGTTGCCATGTAATGTTCCCTGATAATGCCAAAAGAATACTCGCTCACGTGAGCGAAGCCGCGGGCACAGCTAGTAGTACCTATCTATGGGTAGTAACATCAAGGTATTGCACCGATCCTAATGTTCTGTTTGCGTGTTAATATCTTAATTGATAGCCATATCCTATAAAAAGGTTAAGTCGAGCGAACATAGGTCATAAATTATTTAGTTATAGCTGTCAAAAATACGTAAAGGTTGCAATAACTGTCTAGAAATAAACTACAACAAATAAAACACTACAGACGCGCACGAGCATAAATTTATTACTATGGACAGCCCGGTCAGGTCTGCAAGAAGTAGGTAACAGGTGTAAACACCCTTATCGAAGCCGAAAGGTACTTGTTCTTCCCGTCATTGCGATATTTTTTTGCACTGGACCATACCTTGGTTTCTTCTTGTTGCGGAGATATTGAAGGTCAAAGTTCCAACCGTCTCACACATTTTTCTCCATGACCCCTGTACTATTCAATACATCCATCAGCACAATGTTATAAGTGAGCTCATTGAACGAAAAAGAAAAGTCGTTTCCGAGCAATATTTTTTGCGCAGAGTTACTTAGTTTGATGTAAAGACGCCAGCATATCAAGCTACCCGAAACTGTGAAATTTTCTCCATTAACCTTGAACCTAATGCTTTAGCGATAAAATTTAAAATGTCTCAAAGAAAGGGGAATGCCCATTTGAGGCTCTCAGTGGACATTAGACTATAGAAAAAATTATTTATGCAATTTTTTTTTTATTCTCACACTTTTTAGATAGAAAATCGACCGCAAAACGTTATATTTTTTTTAATATTTCTAAAACAGTGGCGTCAATTTGAATATATTTTTTAGATATCCAATACTATTAAGATTTTACACTCCATCTTTATAGTAATATTTGATGTCCATCTTGGGCCTAGGACACTATGGAGAGTAGGCATTGCCCTTTGACAGATTGTAGTAGCTTGATGTGCTGGCGTCTGTACAGAACGCTTAGTTGACAGGTTTTGTGATGGGTCCTTTTACACCCTGCATAGGTAAGTGATCAACCGATCATCTATGGAAGGCATATAAGTTCAAGAAGGGCACAAATATGTGACATTATAGAGGAACACTAAAACTATCGGACGGGACATGCAATTCTAAAATATAGAATGCTACATATTAAAAAGTACCTATGTCTAACCTCTTAGAATGCATAATGGTCTTGTAGAACGAATATCATCATAAAAATCTGCTGCATCCAGTTAAACTGGAAGCCGATCCCAACATAGTTGAGAAAAAGGTACAAACATGTAGATGATAATTTCTGTCGCACTGGTTTAGGCCTAGACTCCACCAAAGCGAAGAATGAGCGAAGCAATGCGGAGACGCCAATCACAGGAGATACGAGAGACGCGATGTGGATTTCAACGAATGTGATTGGTTGATTCCCGACCGTCTCCTCTTAGTTTGAATCTAATAGTCTTCCTTAAATTACTCCTTTAATTACTTTATTATTCGATAGATGGCGTTGTCACAGCAAAACATTGCCTGTTTGTTTGCTACATTGTTCGACAGATGGCGTTTCGTTACCGAAAACAGTTGAGCGTGAGGTCCTGGGTCCGATTCCCGGGTCGGGCAAAGTGTTATTAAGAAGGAATTTCTCAGTAGCAGTCATGTGAGTCTGGATCTGTACTCGATTGATGGCAATAAGCTCGCCCCCTATTACATGGGATTCAAATTTAACTGGCGAAATGTGGGTGTACTATTAGGTACACTTCTACCTAACCGTTCGGAGATTTCAGGCGTGATATTATGTTATGTAGTAGAATATTGTAGTTATTACTTCTTGATTGGCTTAATGGTTTGTATAATAGTAATTAATCGTTTAGTATCTATAAACTAGTACATACATTGAAACAAAAACCAAAAATCTCAACGATTTACTCAGCAAAATACCTCCGCTAAAAGTCAACCAAGAAACCAACCCTATTCAATCACAAATACCGCCATAGGTACTCGAGAAAAATACGCAAACATAAAAATCACTCAAAGACCCATACCCGAACAATAAGAGCTCCCTCTCAAACCTGAGTAAAGTTTGTCGCGTGATACAGAAAATTATCGCATCGAGTGGCTTGTAAAATGTAGGCCAAGAGGACAAGGGGGGACAAGAGCCTTGTCGTTGGAGCCAGCCCGGTCCTATCTCGTGATCAGGATGGAGGAGCCTATAAATAGACGATGATGGGTAAAATGATGCTTGTCAGCTATGCACTTGAGATGTGACTGCGTTTTCAAGGGGATGATTTTGTGTGAGGGAGATTTTTTCGTCGATAATGATGTTTTGATAGACGATATAAGAGGCTTCCAGTAACATAACATCCCGTGTACCCTGAAGGGTAAAACAGAAGTGTACCTACATGAAGTGCACAGACAATTCGCTGGTTGTAAATGGTGGAGAGCCTATTGCCATCAGCCGTGCACAAATCTAGACTTCGGCTGCTATACTGACAAGTTTTCTTCGAGTGAGGATAACTAGAGTTAGGAGTGTTATGTACTTAGACACTCAGCCGCACCACCATCCATGCTGACTCTAGCTATTTAGTCTTTTTTTACATTATTATGATAACTCGAACCGTAGTTACCTAATTTCAATCCATAAAATTGTACTTATTTATCCCTTCCAAGCTCATAGTGCTTTGCTGTCGCTGCTGCAGCTGCAGAGAACCTCACTCAAGCGGCGTAAAGAAGTAACCTTTGTGTAAACAATATTTTCAAACCGTTTGATGTTAATACTCTGAGGCCATGGGGTCCGGGTGCTCATAACCATTTTAAGGAAATTTCGAAAAGTTTTCGCTTTTCTTGACCCAAGGGCTTGCTTTTATCTTGGCCAAAGGCTAAGTATTGCCATACAACTTGGCAACGCCGCCAGTTTCTTGGGCACAATACCGGCTGGCGCTGAGGAGTTATTTGTTGCCCTTTTATAGATTGTTGTTAGTTTTTTATTTCATAGTTTTTAATTAAATAAATAAATAAAAATTAAGTCACTAAAATATGATTAGGATAGACGGAAGGCCGAGAACAAGGTGATGTAGCACAGCTTGAGAGAGGCATATCCAGCGCACACTGAAGACTTATTAGAAAAGAATTGACTTAACCGGTATTATTTACAAATTACAAAACTATAATAGTAATAAATATGTACAAGTAGAAAAGGGTTACAGGGCGTCCAAGAGTTCGTCCGCATCGCTGTCCACAGGAAAAGTGCTCAGAAGGCTGGCAGCATTGTCACGTTGGATGGCAATGCTGATTCTTTGGCCAAAAAATAGGCCCGCCCTCTGGTCACGTGAAGAGTCAACCAACCGCTTGGCGATTTCCCGAAATAGGTACTAGGTGGGCACTCGGACCCCATGGCCCTAGTGTTTCAACCCCAAACGGCTCAAACACATAACCGGTATTTACACAATTGATACACTACATTGCCTCTTGAAGTGTTCTTATTTATATTGCACACATTTCTTTTCATAAATTTTAAAAAGTATGTTTTTCATTTGGTTTTTATGCGTTGCCATATTACCATTCATCCAGTTGCAATAAAACTCTTTCAACTTATTGCACGAAGGGCAAAAAAAAACAAAAATACGCGAGCGAAGCCACGAGCGGAACCTAGTATTTTATAACTTTGGAACGTCAACCAAAAATACAACAAACAAAACTAAAACCTGAACCAGAGATAATAATCTACCAAGGTCTACCTAAATACTGCAGTCCTTAGTTCCACATTTTCATCTCCGTGAAAGCATTTCAGAGTTTCTAATGAACTAAAGAGACGTGAACTGCGATAATTAACGAGATAGGTACCTTTGACTTTGTGGCGAAGGATGATGCAGACGGAATAACTGAGGTTTTTTGCTTTTATAGTCTGTGACGAAAACGAGAGAATTTTTTTTAGACTGGTTTGGACTTTTGGAGTCAGGACGACTCGAAAAATCTCAACCGCGCAAGTGAAACTGAAACTGGAAAGATTTTAGGATAATCATTAGATCTACACTAATATTATAAAGAGGAAAATTTTGTATTTTAGTGAGTGTGTATGTTTGTAATGAGTAAAGCTACCCTGAGTAACGCAGGCACCCTTGCAAAGCCGGGACGAGCCGCTAGTAAACATATAAAAATATCACAACTGTAGTCTCCCAAGAATAAAGCAGAGGTATATAGTGTATATACATGGTAGAAGGGACACCGATGCACAAACGTACCACGTATTCAGTACAATATTCTGAGCCCCCCATAGAGTTTTTTTTCGGAATGGTGTAGGTTTTACGTGGTAAGCGTTTGTGCGCCGGTGTCTCTTCCACCTTGTATAGCACACTACATTCACACACACACACTTGGCTCACATTGTGCTACCGATTTTTAAGTTTCATGTAGGTACGAGTGGTCGAGCCTAATGCTATCAAAGACGCACAAAAATGTAGACTCAGATTCAGAATCAGGATTCAGAATCACTGACCACCACTGAGACCGAGAGCCACTGAGAAATCCTGATAGAAAAACTAAATAACACTTTATCTGGGAATCAAATCCAAAGCTGTACTTTTGGTCGAATGCGCTTCTGCTAAAGCGCATTCGACCAAAAGTACAACAGGATATATATCCAGTATATTTTTTTACGCATAAATAAGCGTAAAAAATATACTAAAATACCCATTTGGCGCAGCCGTGAGGCACAAAAATTAAAATAAAGATCTCTTATTTGTGTTTAGATTTAAGTTTATTTTCTTATATTCGTATGTTGTGTGCACTTGTGGCATGTACAGATGCCAGCACATCGAGCTACTACAATCTGTCAAATATCTTTAATAGATTTTCAACTTTATCGCTACAGCATTAGGTTCAAGGTTGATTGGCAAAATTTGAGTTTCAGGTAGCTTGATGGCGTCTGTACCAAATATCCCCAATTGGGGTGGTGCAGCTAAAACTAGATTTATGGATGTGGAACGTGCACAAAGAGCGCTTATAAAAGTTATGTATTTTAAAAATAAAAGGTACTCTACTAAAGATCTTTACGAACTCAGTAATTTACTCTCAGTCAGAAAACTATACATAAGCCAAACGGTCTTAAAAAAACATAACACCCTCCCATTTCACATGAACAAGAAACATAAAAAGAGAAAGGATATAATTGCAGCAGTTCCCCAATGTAAAACAAAATTTGCAAGCAGACAATTTTACTATCTCTCTGCTCAAATATACAATAGGATTAATAAAAACATATATGTGCACAATAAAAACCATTACGATTGTAAAAAAAATGTAACTAATTGGATTAAGTCTCTTACTTATGAGGATACTGAAGCCCTACTGGTATATCATGAGTAACATAATCACATTAATCACACACCATAACGATACACACCATACTCTACCCCACACACTACACTACTGTACACCACACCACGCTACACCACAGCACGCTTCACCACACTACACCACACCACACACGGCACCACATCACATCACATCAAACCACAATACATCTTACACACACACCACACCAAAATAAAGCACACCTCGCTTCTTAACACATGACATGATGCATACTCAGTTTTAAATAATATCGGTAAATAAAACCAATATAATTGAATGTATCATTATATATATCTAAGATATGGAAGAGCGGAGTCTCCTAATACAGACATTGTTTGCCTAAAAGGAGGCTCCAAACACAATTCAGTGTATATGAAGCTTTTGTAATAATAAAAAATATATTTTTCATTTTTTTTTTCAAAAAACCAACTTTCTTCCGTTTTCTCCCTTTACGGTTGAAATAATGGTGTCGTAAAACTAAATACCCTATCCATATGTTCACAGTATCCCACACGACTGACGACCTGATCTTCCAATGGGACCCGGACGTGCCTCTGGTGGTTGACGAGAACATCGAGCTGCCTCAGCTGGAGCTGGTCCAGAATACTACTGCTGATTGTACTCAGGTTTATTCTACTGGTAAGTTTGAGTGTTTCTGGGAATTCAATTCAATTTCTGTATTTCAGACTTATTTGTCCAAACAGTGTTGGTAATAGGTACTTATGGAGTGAACAACCTATTTAATATGAAGGTGTATACGTACATAAACTCACATTTTTTCCCATGGGAATCCTTACATACTCCTTTTGCCTCTTCCACGTTCATACATCTGGTCATACACGCACGCTGGTTGCGAGAACTACGCACCTGACCTTTCTGAAGAACTTCACCAATAAGGTCAGCGCATTATGTCCTTCTAGGGCGTCCCCTCCCGGCGTTGCCACTCCCATCTGCCTTGTAAATACCTTTTGTTAGACGTCTTTCACTCATCCTCTTCACATGACTAAACTATCTAAGCATACTCTTTAAATTATCCGTCACTATATCTTCTTTTTAAACGACAATATTCTAGTATAACCTCATATCCAGTGCCTCCATAAAGGGCTATCATCTTTGGAATGGTCGAAATTTAGGACAAATGCAGCAACCCTACGGGGTAATTCCGTGCACTTACAATAAATTGACCATTCAACTCATTCATTAAGTTATTTACTTTTTCGAGCAGGGGAAATATGATCAAAATCATGAAAGATTCAGAATTTACTTCAAAATCTGGTTCGTATAGTTCGACGTTCGATTGCTTTGATTTGAAATTACTGGTCAAAAACTATACGCTGCGGTAGCCTCAAAATGGAGGGGCGCTGATTCTAAATATTCTAGAAATTGCAATAGCCTGACGGTGGACAGTTAGAAACCTATAGGCACTCAGGAAGGCTTACCTCGCTGGCCACGTCTGCGATCAGCTCCAGAGGGACTGCTTCAACTGCACGCAAAGTTCACTTCACACACCGAAGTTCATAGTTCAAAAATGTTATTCAAAATGCGATGGGCCAATGGACCCGCGGGTTTTATTTATGGCGAATATATGGACAATCTCAGCAATAACTTAGCTGGAGATGCGATGACGCGGCACACAGAAGATCAGAGATAGATCTTTTCCGAAGGATCGTCAACGGACCGCGCGCTAGGCGAATATTCACAGAGACGCCATCTTGGTTTCATTTTCTCCCTCCTTTCTCATCACATGAACATAGTCACGAGATGCGCAACGACCAGTGGAACTTCATACTGGTTGAGTTTCCTTAGCCGCGGCAGGAGCAAAGTCCAAGAAGCGATTGCTGGACATTTTCAACACGGCAAAGCCAACCTGGCGTACCCAGTCAGTTCAAATGTCCAACGTCAAGCATTATATTTATTTATAAGTATTTATTACACGCAAACACCGTGTTGGCGTAACCATCTTCCCCGGTTTGAAAGATCCTACTTTCGAAACACACAAGAAAGTGTCATTATACATAGTAATAATTGCATATCGTCGCGAAAGCTCTACCTCAAGGGAGGAAACCTAACAAAATTAAGTTAAATTATAAAAAGAAAATTTAGCTATATTATTAAATTGACCTAACCCTAACCTAAAATACGATAAGCTAATTAATGCTTACTGAGTAGGGAGAGGGCACAACTTAACAATCGGCCTACTCTGAAGCATTCCACCTTGTACCTTGACTGATGCGACTCTGCAGATCCCTTTTTTGTCCGGAAAGATTTCAGTAATTAAACCTAACGGCCAGTGCAAGGGCATGACATTATCTTGCATTGAAACAACGACCATACCAACCCGGACTGGGTTAGAGGGAGTGTTCCATTTTTGCCTTGTTTGGAGGGTGTGCAGATATTCATTGCGCCACCGCTTCCAAAAAGATTGAACGAGTTGATCAGTTAACTCGTATCGTGAAATAAGGTGTAAACGCGTTTCAGTAACTTCGCGAGCGGGTAAAAATACAAGCGGTTTTGTATTAAGGAAATGTGCAGGTGTTAGAGCGGTAGGTTCTGACGGATCTGAGCTAAGTGCATAGAGTGGTCGAGAGTTTAACAAAGCTTCGACTTGAGCTAACATAGTGTTAAGCTCATCAAAGGTGAGTATTTGTTTACCGACGACTTTCAGAAGATGCATTTTGACACTCTTTACCTCGCTTTCCCAGCATCCACCAAAATGTGGAGCTCTACATGGGATGGTTTTAAGAGTTATTTTATGCTCTGCCAGTTCGAATTCCCAATAGGGGCGATATTCTTGCGACAAGAATTGGTAGAGATCGCGAAGATAAGAACGAGCACCAATGAAATTGGTGCCGTTGTCCGTATACAGACACTCGATGGGACCACGGCGAGAAATAAAGCGTTTTAGTGCTGACAAGAAGCTCGCGGTGCTGAGATCTGAGGCCACTTCTAGATGCAAAGCACGCGTTGTCAAGCACGTAAAAAGACATATATAAGCCTTACGACTCTTTTGGCCTCTGCCGCGCACAGATGTTATCATGAGCGGACCAGCATAATCACACCCAGTGTGTGAAAATGCTTTAGGAGCGATTTCAACACGTGACTGCGGCAGGTCAGCCATGATTGGAAAAACCGGTCGTGGCTTAGCGCGAAAGCAAATATTGCAGTTAAAAGTTATATGACGAACAATACGTCGTGCGGACAGAATCCAATACCTCTGTCTCAAAAGAGACAGAAGCAAATTTGGACCTGTATGAAAGTTCTTGACATGATAGCAGGAAACTAAAAGTTCCACTACGTGGTCCTGTCGAGGAAGTAAAATTTGGTGACGCGAATCAAAGTCTAACTCAGAGTTGGCTAAGCGTCCACCAACGCGAATAAGTCCATTATGCAGAAACGGACTAAGTTTCTGTAATGGCTTTGAACATAATTGTTTGCGGCTTAGGCGATCGAGATCTGATTCGAAATGGATAGCCGCGGCAGGAGCAAAGTCCAAGAAGCGATTGCTGGACATTTTCAACACGGCAAAGCCAACCTGGCGTACCCAGTCAGTTCAAATGTCCAACGTCAAGCATTATATTTATTTATAAGTATTTATTACACGCAAACACCGTGTTGGCGTAACCATCTTCCCCGGTTTGAAAGATCCTACTTTCGAAACACACAAGAAAGTGTCATTATACATAGTAATAATTGCATATCGTCGCGAAAGCTCTACCTCAAGGGAGGAAACCTAACAAAATTAAGTTAAATTATAAAAAGAAAATTTAGCTATATTATTAAATTGACCTAACCCTAACCTAAAATACGATAAGCTAATTAATGCTTACTGAGTAGGGAGAGGGCACAACTTAACAATCGGCCTACTCTGAAGCATTCCACCTTGTACCTTGACTGATGCGACTCTGCAGATCCCTTTTTTGTCCGGAAAGATTTCAGTAATTAAACCTAACGGCCAGTGCAAGGGCATGACATTATCTTGCATTGAAACAACGACCATACCAACCCGGACTGGGTTAGAGGGAGTGTTCCATTTTTGCCTTGTTTGGAGGGTGTGCAGATATTCATTGCGCCACCGCTTCCAAAAAGATTGAACGAGTTGATCAGTTAACTCGTATCGTGAAATAAGGTGTAAACGCGTTTCAGTAACTTCGCGAGCGGGTAAAAATACAAGCGGTTTTGTATTAAGGAAATGTGCAGGTGTTAGAGCGGTAGGTTCTGACGGATCTGAGCTAAGTGCATAGAGTGGTCGAGAGTTTAACAAAGCTTCGACTTGAGCTAACATAGTGTTAAGCTCATCAAAGGTGAGTATTTGTTTACCGACGACTTTCAGAAGATGCATTTTGACACTCTTTACCTCGCTTTCCCAGCATCCACCAAAATGTGGAGCTCTACATGGGATGGTTTTAAGAGTTATTTTATGCTCTGCCAGTTCGAATTCCCAATAGGGGCGATATTCTTGCGACAAGAATTGGTAGAGATCGCGAAGATAAGAACGAGCACCAATGAAATTGGTGCCGTTGTCCGTATACAGACACTCGATGGGACCACGGCGAGAAATAAAGCGTTTTAGTGCTGACAAGAAGCTCGCGGTGCTGAGATCTGAGGCCACTTCTAGATGCAAAGCACGCGTTGTCAAGCACGTAAAAAGACATATATAAGCCTTACGACTCTTTTGGCCTCTGCCGCGCACAGATGTTATCATGAGCGGACCAGCATAATCACACCCAGTGTGTGAAAATGCTTTAGGAGCGATTTCAACACGTGACTGCGGCAGGTCAGCCATGATTGGAAAAACCGGTCGTGGCTTAGCGCGAAAGCAAATATTGCAGTTAAAAGTTATATGACGAACAATACGTCGTGCGGACAGAATCCAATACCTCTGTCTCAAAAGAGACAGAAGCAAATTTGGACCTGTATGAAAGTTCTTGACATGATAGCAGGAAACTAAAAGTTCCACTACGTGGTCCTGTCGAGGAAGTAAAATTTGGTGACGCGAATCAAAGTCTAACTCAGAGTTGGCTAAGCGTCCACCAACGCGAATAAGTCCATTATGCAGAAACGGACTAAGTTTCTGTAATGGCTTTGAACATAATTGTTTGCGGCTTAGGCGATCGAGATCTGATTCGAAATGGATCCGCTGAACAGAGCGCCACACTACTAATTCAGCGAACTCCATGTCCGATGCGGTAACGGGTCCCTTCGGGAGACGTTTGAGAAATTTATAGACGAAACAAATGGTTTTTAGATATTTCATCCAAGAGGAAAACCTACTAGCACGATGGTACAGAATGTCATCTGGTAGAGAAGTGGCATCTGTATCAGAAGAGTCTGCTTTCGTAACTGAGGGTAGAGCCACAGGCTTCATCTCTGGCAGCTCTTGCACCTCACCGGATACAAATGGCTTCACGGGCCATTCGTGTCGGGGTGTTTTAAGCCATGGCGGTCCACTCATCCACAGTGGATGATGAACTAGCTGGGCCGGTGTTAAGCCACGAGAAAGACAGTCACTTGGGTTCTCAGATCCCTTGACATGGAAGAAGTGCTCCGACGATAAGTTTTCTTGGATTTTAGCGATGCGATGGATTGGCCACATAAGTGTGCCAGCGATGTGGAGAAGAATGAATCCAACTCAAAGTTACAGTTGAATCAGAGAACGCTACGACAGCCTCAATGGCGTATCGGGCGGAGTAGAGAACGAACACTCGGTTTATCAGAATTGATAAAAGGAGTGCGGCGCATAGCTCCAAACGAGCTAGCGAAATAACCTTAAGAGGTGCGACTTTGGATTTTGCACATACCAGTGAGATGACGATGTCACCGTCTGGCTTGACTACGTGGGCATAGACAGCACCACCGTAGGCCTTCTCACTGGCATCCGCAAAGCCAACTATGGAAAGCTTACAATTTTCAATAACGCCAATATGACGTGCGAATTTAAGCTGAGAAACTTCAGGTAACTCAGCTTGAAATTGTTCCCAAAGGCGAACAATGCGATTTGGTGGGACCTCATCCCATCCTATTTTGACAAGCCACAAATCCTTGATCAGTGACTTAGCGTACAAAATCATGGGCGCGACTAATCCCAATACATCAAAGAGACGAGCGATAGACGACAAGATATTCCTTTTTGTACAAGGACGAACATCAGGGTTGACCTGGAATGCGAAATAGTCATGGTCGGGAAACCAACGTAGACCAAGAATTTTCAGGGTCGGATCCTTAACTAGATCGACACTGTGCGAGAGTCGCAATGACTCGGGAATAGCCTGAAGGACTTCAGCGCTATTACTTGACCATTTGGTCAACTCAAAATCACCAAGTGAAAATATTTTAATCAGTTGGTGAGATGACTCTATTGCTTGCTCTACATTAAAGGTCGAGCTTGCTATATCATCCATATAAATGTCTCGGCTCAGTATCTCACTGGCCAGAGGAAATTGGTGCCCTTCGTCCTTACACAATTGTTGAATGGTGCGAATCGCGACAAAAGGAGAACACTTCAGGCCGAAAGGTAGAACTGAAAATTGAAAGATTTTTAATTTTTCATCTTCGTGAAAGCGGTAGAGTATTCGCTGAAGAGGACGATCTTCAGGACGAATCCCTATTTTAAGATACATAGCTTTAACGTCAGAAGTTATTGCTACCGCGAAGAGTCTCAGGTTCAATAAGATATTGAGCAGGTCCGCTTGAAGAACGGGACCAGCATAAAGGATATCGTTTAACGAGGTACCATTGTCTGACTTCGCGCTTGCGTCAAGAACCACGCGTAACTTAGTGGTTGTCTTGTCCTCGCGAATGACAGCATGGTGTGGGATATAGAACGAGACTTCACCTGGCAAAACTCCTTCCACTAAGGAAATATAGTTATTTTTTAGATAATCTTTAATGACGTCATCATAAAGAAGTTTGACGTTAGGATGCGATTTAAATTTACGTTCGAGGCTAAGAAACCTACGACGAGCGATTTCGAAAGAATTTCCTAGCGCAGAAGCGTCCGTCTTCAATGGCAAAGCAGCGACATACTTGCCAGATGGGGTGCGAGTAGTGGTAGAACCATAAAACTGCTCGCAGTGTTTATCGTCCACACTTGTGATTGAAGAAGCCTGAACTTCCTCGATCTCCCAGAATCTACGCAAGTCGCAGTTCTCCAAAGAAGACATCGCACAAAACGACATCGTAGCGGTAGGAGAGTCTAAAATAGGCGCGTCTCCCATAAAGATATAGCCTAACACAGTCTCTAATGCATCTGGATATCCAGCGGTCGAAGTAACTTTACTTGGTTGCAATAACTTAGCAAACAACTTTACTCCAAGTAGGATGTCAATATTCCCCGGCATTCCCCAAGTATCATCAGCGAATAGATGCGAATCGATATGATTGAGATCAGCGACATTTATCGGACACAATGGAAGCTGTCCTGTTATCTCGTCGAGAACCAATGCCTCGATCGAGTACTTGGGTTGAGCGCGAAGGCGCGAGCTAAATGTGAAGTCGACTGAACCGCGGACCGATTGAGACGTACCACCGATACCTTTAACCGTGACTATAGCATCGTCACGTATTGGTAGTCCAAGCATACGACAACATCGGGTGGTAATATAGTTCTTTTGAGAACCCGGGTCTTATAGACAGCGAACAACAAAATCCTTCCCTTTTCTACCTACCACTAACACTTTCGCAGTAGCTAAAACCTCCGTAGTGCGAGTACTATTATGAGCCGAAGCCGAATGAGTACACAAAGAAACGCGATCCTGATCCGGGGTCTGAACTACGGCGCTGGCAGACGGCGCGGCGCCAACTGCTGGCGCGGGTGTCGGTTGTGGTGGCGGCGATTGTTCAAAATGTAACAGGGAATGATGTTTACCGTTGCATTTCTTGCACGAGAGTGTTGATTGACATTTAGATACGGTGTGTTGACTACTAAGGCAATTACCGCAGAAGCGATTATCTTTTATATATTTAAAAGAGAATGCTCATGGAAGTATGGAATCCCGTACCATGCTGCATCAAAATCAAACCTTGTTTTTTATAGACTACACTGATCGTATTAACTCCTACAAAAATTATTTTTGAAAAAAAAACCCGCGTTTCAGAGTTATTTTATAAAATCGAAACTAACCTAAAAAGTAGGTCTATTTTTTCGACGCTACCAACGACGTATTTTAACACACATACATTACATTATTGCTCTAAAAACAGCGTAATACACTAATATTAGTAAGAATTACGAGTTAAAGTAACATCCACAGTATGCTTGACTGAAACTCGATTTTATTTTAGACCTTTACATTGCCAATAGTCAGTCAGTACAGTACAAATGTCAGATGCCACAGATAAGATAACTATAAACCATAGAGTATAGTAAGTGCTATAAACTAGTCGGGATTTAGGGATGTAATCGATAAATCAAAATCTTTAGGCTGAGAAAATCTATTTTGTTGCAAATAGCAATAAATCAAACTAAATCGATTTGGTGTACTGATCTTACTTAATTGTAATTAATTTTAGAGTCCGCTCGACAGACAAGGGTTTGTTCAATTGAAACGGAACGTCATTTATATTCAGTTGAAACGGAACGTCTTAGAAAGGGAGTAAAACAATATTCGTACTTTTAAACTCGAAAAGTATATTTCCAGTTCAAAAATCAAATCCCCGACGCGTAATGCCGTAAAAAAATATGAAACTAATTACTATAATATTTTGGTTTTGAGGCGCGAGACTTTTTGGTACCAACTTTGGTCATTCTCTTTTGTCATTCGTATTTAATTTTAAAAAAGCACTACACTTAGGTATATAAGTTTGTGTGCACCGACTGACAAAGCGAACATTTAGGTGACGTAGCTACATACACCTGCGATACCTTACTAGAGGGTGCGGGGGGGAAACTAGCGCTAGCGCCAGCAGTCGAGCGCTCAGGCTTCTGCGGCGCGGTGCGATAAAGAATTTTTACCTGTTCTCGTACGAACTTCACGAAATAATTGTAATCTACGCTTTGAGGATCCTTTAACGTGCGAAGCGACATTTCGTAATGTTTTGCGATGTCGGAATCTACTAACTTAAGACCCGCGTAGGTACATAAAAATAAAATCAGACATGTTGTCGATTTTTAATTGTTTGAGTCCAGCCACAATAGCGGTATACCTATCAAAAACCTTTTCTACAAACACTATAAACCTTTTCGGTAAGTACGTAGATCATATTATAATAATATGTCCCGTACGAAACCTTCCGATAGGCAACCACTTACAATGGTCCAAGCGTGGGTAAATAGAAAATAAGTAAATGCGATGCGAGATTATAGGTACCTAGGTATCTCGATAAAAATCTATAACATGTACCTAGATAGATGTAATTCAAAACGGAATGAACACAAGAGTACCTATGTAGGTACCAAACCGTCTGAACCTAAATAACTTATAGGTACGATGGGAATTAACAAACCAAAGTTCAAAAAACAACTTTAGTTTTAGTAGGTATGGAAATAATATCCAACCATGCGAAAACTTACTTTACGTAGGTACGTGTAATACAGAAATAACTTATCCGTGATCTCACAACTGTAACGTTAAGTAAGTGCGGTGTAGATAAACAAAAATTTTTGTAATCTAAAAATAAATGTAATGAGAATAATTTAACTAAATTGCAATAATTTAATCAAATGCGGAGTGGACTGTATTGCGATTAAATACTCGTACAATACGAGGCGATTTAACAGGATAACATTTACCTACAAGACTTCAGTTAAATAAAACTAAATCAATCATAACAAAAGTACAATGACCGTTCAATCATGATTGTGATTCCCTGACTCAAGGTCAATCTTGGTACGAAAGTAGGTACCTAGGTCACTCAACACAACCGTTGTGAGAACCCCAAACACGCTGTTTGTCGCGGTATACTACCCACGAATCTACCCGCTATTATACCAAATGTTGGCTTGTAACGCGCAGTTCTCGGTAAATACCCTATTTCACGACACAAATCACTGTAATACTTATAGAATTTAAGACTTGATGTGACTTAGTAATATTAATGTGTAAGTACCTACACCACTAAAAATATGCAATGTAGCGGAACTTCGATAAAGAATGCGGATGATATTAGACCTTACGTATAACGCAATAAGGACGAGTTTCCTAAAACGATATGCAATTTTACGTAAATAATTTCTAGATTTTTCTAGCTTATAGGACAAATCTATCCGGCTCGACTGGATCAAAATGGTTCGTATAGTTCGACGTTCGATTGCTTTGATTTGAAATTACTGGTCAAAAACTATACGCTGCGGTAGCCTCAAAATGGAGGGGCGCTGATTCTAAATATTCTAGAAATTGCAACAGCCTGACGGTGGACAGTTAGAAACCTATAGGCACTCAGGAAGGCTAACCTCGCTGGCCACGTCTGCGATCAGCTCCAGAGGGACTGCTTCAATTGCACTCAAAGTTCACTTCACACACCGAAGTTCATAGTTCAAAAATGTTATTCAAAATGCGATGGGCCAATGGACCCGCGGGTTTTATTTATGGCGAATATATGGACAATCTCAGCAATAACTTAGCTGGAGATGCGATGACGCGGCACACAGAAGATCAGAGATAGATCTTTTCCGAAGGATCGCCATCTTGGTTTCATTTTCTCCCTCCTTTCTCATCACATGAACATAGTCACGAGATGCGCAACGACCAGTGGAACTTCATACTGGTTGAGTTTCCTTAGCCGCGGCAGGAGCAAAGTCCAAGAAGCGATTGCTGGACATTTTCAACACGGCAAAGCCAACCTGGCGTACCCAGTCAGTTCAAATGTCCAACGTCAAGCATTATATTTATTTATAAGTATTTATTACACGCAAACACCGTGTTGGCGTAACCATCATCGTTTCGGATTGTGAAACAAATACGGAATTTGGGTGCTGTTCCAAAAACGAATGAATCTTGGAGTCCATTTTGTTTGTATGTGTTTCTTTAGGTTTTAAGCAGTATTTTCTTGGTGTAAATTGTAATGCCTCTTTCCATATAGAAATCTCGACAATCCTACAGTACATATCTATTTTAATTTTAAACACATTCTGCCCATCAATTGGAAATACAGTTGAAATCCCTACTTAATATTATAAATGCGAAAGTAACTCTGTTTGTCTGTCTGTCTGTTACGCTTTCACGTCTAAACCACTGAACTGATTTTAATGAAATTTGGTAGAGTTGACCTTGAGAAAGAACATAGGATAGTTTTTATCCCGGACTTTTGAAGAGTTCTCTTGGAAACGCGATATAACCGAACTCGACGCGGGCGAAGCCGCGGGCGGAAAACTAGTTACTCATACCGTACTTATGTTTGCAACTTTACCTCACGGCCACACGCCCTTACTATGAACCATAGACAAAGCTGATTATATCAGCACAAGCTATGTCGGTTATCATTAGACAAATAGACAATTACGGTCAAAAATTAAGATCAATTACCACCAAATCTTCCAAAAGCCAGACTTTTAAACCTATTTCAACAACATGAGTAAAGATTATCAAAAAAAACTAGGTCATATTGCGGATTAAAGCAACGACCATCACGTTACAGCTAATTTTGATGGATTATGCTCATTTCTAATTTTTATCTTTTAATCCGTTGATAATTACGGCTAATTAAGGTGTACAGTCATTAATTTGTGATGGAGAAAGGTCGAATGTTTTTAGGATTGCTCGATATAAATCATACTCGAGGAAACATATCATACAGAAACTAGGAATCTAGACATACTCTTTCTTAAAATGTCAAAAAAATAATTGAATCGGTTTAGTTTTCGATGGTTTTCGAGGAGAAAAATGGGGAATACAAAACCCAAATATTGTCAAATGTTTTATGATATAATCAGTCTAAGATGCAGCTGTCCCTATCGCTCCCTACGGGGGCAGGCTTGACGCAGCGCGACGGCAATAGTTTCTTCAAATACCTCGCAGGTCTACAATAAAATTCCTCGCCAGCTCTGTTCCTTCTTAATAAGTGACTGCCTCTATTTTGACTAGGCCCAGTCAAAATCAAAATCAAAAGATTTTTATTTCACATAGGCCTACAACTACATGGGCACTTATGAAACGTCGACAAAAAGGTGCACGGTTCGGGTTGGTCGTTTCCTATGGAGAAGAACCGGCAACCAAAATCCGGCAGTGGTTGCTACTAAGTAATAAAATACCGTAAATGGGCCACAAGCTCCAAAGCTCGATTCCCAATTTAGGCAGTATCCGCAGGCCAGGGCTGCGGGACTGTTCGAAAGAGATACCGTGGCCCTGGAACATAAAGGGCAAAAGAAGGAACATGCATGGGTGGTTTTTAGTTAGTAAAAGTCTGACACTCCCTTCCGCTCCGCCCAGAGCGGGAGGAGTCATTTGATGACTTCCCATCCGAAAAAAAAGGCAGTATCCGCAGTATTAATAGATTTTGATTTCAGATAGCATTAGGCTCACTTCTTCGTGAGACTTGCGTGAATAACTCTAGTTATTCGTCTCTAAGCCCATCCTATACTTTCGGAGTAAAGGCATTATTTTATCAAACAGTTTCCTCAAAAGTTGTTATAAAATCAATTTTCATCGAAGCTGCACTAACTTTTTCTAGACAAATCGATCGGTATGCTTTTGATCGGTGTCGCATGGAATATTAATCAAGTTAGACGATTATTCCACCATCAGACGGTCGTCAGAACATCATCAATCATTGTGAAGTGCACCGTATGTGCTGGTTATGCAGATAGCCACAGATAGGTACGTTATATCATTATTTTTTCATCAAGCATTTCCAGCTTTTACCCGCGTCTTGTCCGCAGGCGGTCGGAAATTATCCTACGAGAACATATTAAAATAAAATAAAATTCATTTATTTCAGATAACTTGATCCATAGTAGATAAAAATTAAAATAAAATAAAATAAATTAACATTAAAATCAAAAGTTATATTAATAAATAAATAAAAATAAAATGTTACCGGGATGAAAAATATCCTATGTGTTAATCCAGGTAATAATTTATCTGTGTGCTAGCTCAGGTCAAGGCATGTCTTCAAAATCGAAATCTATTCAGAGTATTTACATACTTTCGCATTTATAATGTTAGTATGAAAGGTTTAATAAGTTGATTTGAGATTGGTGTAGGTAATAAGTTGATCACAATAAGCAAGGCGATAAATATTGCATGTTGATAAGAATGGCAGTTGAAAGAAAACTCATCACTAACGATGAGGATCTTTGTTTCAGGTAACTTCACCTGCCTAGAGGTGATCTTCAAGCTGAAGCGGCGGCTGGGGTACCACCTGTTCAACACTTACATACCAACCTGCTTGATCGTTATCATGTCTGTAAGTTAGCCACTACCAATAACATGTTTACCTATTTTATTTTGATGAAACAAGCAGATTTTCTAGAAATGCCTGTTGTGCCCGGTGGTCGCAAAAACTTGGATTGGATCCAAATCGGGCTTAACTATTGTGTTTTCTAAGAGGAATTTCTCAGTAGATAGCAGTAGAGACCGGATTTGAGTCAGTTTAATGTGTAAGATAGGAGTTATACATATAGGTCTATCTGCTTTCTAACATGAATGGTCAAAGCCATGAAGGAAATTATTGTAAAAGGCGTACAGAATCGAAACTCTGCCATCTTGTTTTATCAATACAACTTTAGAAATTTAGATATACCAACGACATCTCCTTGTCAAAATCATTCAAGCGTCATAAAATCCCTGTAGTCACTATCACACTCCAATTCCACCAACAAGACTGTCAATCACGAAGAGCTCTCTTCTTATTCCAGTGGGTATCATTCTGGATCAAGCCAGACGCTGCGCCGGCGCGCGTCACCCTGGGCGTGACGTCACTGCTCACGCTGTCGACGCAGCACGCCAAGTCGCAGGCGCAGTTGCCGCCGGTGTCCTATCTGAAGGCGGTGGATGCTTTCATGTCAGTGTGTACAGTGTAAGTGTATTAACGATTATAAGTAGCTGAAGTTCTAGACAAGGAGGAAATAGATTTCCTGCAACAATAGGGTAGGGCATAGACCAAATCCCATTTCAGGGTAATCAAATGAGATGAAATTATGATTACAGATTCGTGTTCATGGCTCTAATGGAGTATTGTCTTGTCAACATCGTTTTGGGAGACGGCGCTAAAGTGAAGGTAACGAACTGTCCTTTTACTATGTTCAACCAACTCAACCTCTTGGCGTTCACTTTTATTGTCCAGACAATAGGTGTCTCCCAAGTTGTGCCACAACACCACTGGGTGGTGTGGTATTGGCCATGACTTACCTATCGCTTTCAACAAAAGATAATCAAGAAAAGACGAAGACGATGTTAAGTATTTTGTGTGTACATTCCTAGAAAGATAATCTAGATGGCAAAAACGGAGATGGGAACGCCTATGTATAGTATTGCACTATTACTGTGATGAACATGGATTTAATTTAATCCTTAGCAAGGCCTTATAGGCGGAACTCACTTAAGCCCATCGGTAGACCATGCAATAAAACCGAAAAAGACTTCAGTCCGCCACGTCACTTTTTGACTCGACGCCAAAATGTGATACGCGGCCGGCTCAAACCAACTCCGCCTCTAAAAGTGTACTTTCTTACTATTCTATGCCCCTCATATCCTTTATTATCTTAGGGGCAAGTTTTAAGTTGACTGATGACGGTTACTTTCCTCATTCCAGGACGCCCAACAAGCCGCTAAAGCGAAGATGCGAGCCATCAGCATCGACCGGTTCTCCCGGGTGTTCTTCCCGCTGCTCTTCTCCGTGCTCAACGCCATCTATTGGATACACTTCGCTCAGTACATCTGATGGACTTAGATTTAGCTGTGTAGTTTGATGAACTGTGTTATTTGCTCATTCATGTTTTTGTTCCTTCAGATAGACCGAATCAGAAGATACCAATTTTTCAGTGGCATTATGAACTCATCCAGTACCACTTTTTTGTTCCTGGCAGGCAGGCTCCCTGTCCCTCCTTCCATTTTCACAAGCCCGTGTTTCGACTTTCTAGTTTTAACTGAACCTGTCCAGTCGTTCTACTAGGTCCTTTGTAGCCTGCCCCATCCCCGCTTCAGTCTCAGGGCACAGGTCCTGTGTTATTTCGTCCCACAGTTTGTCAGCATACAGCAGTATCACTACAGATACTACTATTGTGTAACCATCTAATTAAGGATTGCTCTTTGTTCCTCTTAAAAATCTTTTCGTAAAGTGTGTTTTAAGACTTTAATTTTTAAATGATTCCTTTGAATACATATTACTTGCTACTTAATTAACTTATCACTACTTATACTATAAATCTATATCATAGTGTATAGGGTAGTTAGAAACTCTAAAAAGGATTAAATATCCGTAGCCGAAGAAACAGAAACTTGTTACTGAAAGTTGGTTGATAAGTATGTATATGAATGCAGATTCTTATAATTTTAAGACAACTCGTTTTTGCCTTGACATTCTCAAAAAAAAAATGTACCTAGTTAGAATAAGGTTTTAGTCAAGAAATGTGTTACTAAAGAAACTAAAAATAATCAACTCATAATCGCATAATACACGCTTTTCAGGATATTCATTTTCCATGTGTACTATCTACTATTAAGACTCGGCTAATGAGACTTACAAGAAAAAATAGAGACATCTCATTACTAAGTCAAGTTGAAATAATTGCGCAGGGGCAGGACCCCGCGCAGTTATCACAGAGCAATAGTGTGAATGATGAACGATTGCTCCTTAAAATCGATCCACAACCCTGCACTGTGCCCACCACGTGACGGTTTGTTACCAACTCCTTCATAAAGAGACGAATGTTATTGCGGACTATGCTCATCAAAAATGTTCGCAACGCGCAACGTGGCTTGGGCAAACGCCAGTAACGACAAGCCTTTTTTTACGTGTGGAAATCGTCAATGTATGTCCTCAGCCCCGTGGGGCCGGCGGAGGAGTCTATCAGACGCCTACTGACTAAAAACACACGGTGTTCCTCCTCGTCACTTCTGGCTGGGGAGCGGGGACTCGAATGCATTCTCCACAATCACCCCAGCAGCCTAACTTAACCATAGCTGAAAAATTAGAAGGGTTCCGTGTTCCGTGGCTACGGAACCGTAAACTGCAGAACGCATCTACAGATTTCAAACCAACTACTTTTATCATGCCTTTCAACTAGATTTATGCAGATTTAGGTTTTTATCATCAATCGCGTTATAAATCGGAAATCGCGTTATGGTACTCAAATGGAGTTGGGCAGGACACCTAGCAAGGCGCGGTGATGACAGTTGGAGTAACCGAGTAAAGCTGTGACTGAGTGGCGTTCGGCGCCAAGATGGGTAGACGACATTGTTGCCATTGCGGGAATATCCTGGATGAGACTGGCACAGGAGCGTGGAGCTTGGCACAAGCAAAGAGAGGCCTATACCCAGCAGTGTGGGAACTCGAGCTGTGCATGATGATGATGATGATGATTATTTTTAAGACTTAGTCAAGATCTGAAAAACATAGGTTTAGGTGATATTTTATTTTTATTGTTTGAGAATGTTAAGATTTTATAAAAAGTTGAATTTGAATCGATTATTGTACAAAACATAGAGATATTGAAGTTATATTATGTAAAATTAATTAATGAAAAGTTTTATGTGAATAAATGAAATATTATTCGTTTTAAACTGTAGTTTTTTTTTTCGGAGTTTTTCATCTACTCTTACTGAGGAGTGCACTATATATTATCTTGTACATATTTTCTAAATACCTAGTGTCCTTTCCAACGCGCGCAAGACAGAGCACCGGCAAGATGGAAGAAGGCTGCTGGAGGCAGCTTGTACCGAGCGGTTCACACTGCAGGAGACCGCATGGCTTTGTCATATGTGGTCGCGATCCTCAGCAGTGAGGGAATGACGAAGAGGAAATCTCCGCTTTGAATGGTCGCCGCTTCAAAGAAGATTTCTAGGTATTATTAAAGGTGTGGTGTTCAAGCTCTAGTGACTTCTACCAACCACTAGACGAACCGTCTACTTATTTTCCATTTCATAATAGTCCGTTTGTTCTTTGTGTCCTGTCCCACACAAGATGTACTCCAACACCAAAGGCCCAAGGTTTCCAAAAACGGCCAAATGAGGACCACAAGACTTATTGACTATCAGCATTTTTCCCATTCTTATTCCAAGAGAAAAAAAAACTAGCACTCCGGGAGTGCCGGCAGAAGTGAAAACTTGATTATTAACGTTGAGCATGTTTGATATTTTGGAATGGTTAGGGAA
This sequence comes from Eurois occulta, assembly GCA_950022335.1. NCBI lineage: Eukaryota > Metazoa > Arthropoda > Insecta > Lepidoptera > Noctuidae > Eurois > Eurois occulta. Next base: position 11,798,884 of record OX465502.1, read on the forward strand.
TAATTTTGCACCAATTGCTTTATCAGTATAAAAGTACTATCATTTATGGAAGTGCCCTTAGACTGCCTTAGTACGGTAACCAGTGTCGCCAAACTCATACACTTGCAAATTAAAATGAACATTCCAATACACAGAAAACGATAAAACATAGCAATGATGCAACTGTAATATTTTATTTATAAACAAATTACTGTCCTTGAAAAAGCACTAACTTATTATGTATAATTCTTATTTTCGATTGTGGTTCAAAACATTGTTTGGTACTATGGTGAATACGGGTTTCGAAGTAATGCATTGCGATTGATTTAATGAGGAGAGTTCTGTGATTCCCTATAAAAGGCTGACTGTCGAAATGGTCATTAATAAATATATTAATATTGGTACGTGTGCATTCCTTGTAACACGATAATATAAGTGTTGACATCACATTTTTCTCATTAAAAAATGAATTTCCTTTATGTGAACGCGCTCGAAATATCTTTTCTGCCAATTCACAGACTTTATTTAAGTCAGTAGAAGGATAAATAAGGCCTCCTTTGTCTCTTCTAGAAATGCTTCCGTGATACTTATCTGTGATCAAAGCCAAAAGACAATCCTCACATTTAATAACTTTCCTCAACTTTCTTGCAATAAAACCAGCAATATAGGTTATTATTTCTTTAGAATAAAGAGTAAGCCTAGAAGGATCTGTTAAATAATCATGATCTATGTTGATCATAGGATCACATCCTAAAGATTCATGCGGTAGCAGCAATCCACAAGTTTCTTATTTCGGGTTTATTCGGAAATCTGAAAATTTAATAAGATTTTTTATTATCTTTCATTTTTTGCGTCAGGTGAGTGCAGTTATACGAATTAAAATCGTATAATACGTGTGTTACTAACATAGATTTTAAGTAGTGCGTATTACTAATATCATATGAATCAAGGTCGGAAGAGTATTTTTTTATAGACATTGCATTATTCGGTATTACCCATATTAAAAGGTAAATTCCCCGTCAAAAAGTGGCAACACTGAATTTTGAGGTAAGATAATAAAATTATTGCAAAAATCACGATTATACGAGATTTATCCATTAAACGAATTAGTTGGTACATTACTGCGACTATTTTATGAGAAATAATAGGACACAAAGCGATTGAATACTTAAAAAGATCTAATACTTACGAGTGAAAGGACAGTCCAGCAATCTTCATCAAACTATCACTTTTACAGTTTATTACACTGCACCTTACCATTTTGCACAGTTGCACAAATGTACTGTTGTCGAATTAAGCTCGAAAAGATCATATAATGTGTATAATTTCGATGCAATTGTTAATAAACAAATTGGATGTCAATCTGGCACCGCCACAAATGTCAAACTTGTTGTGCACAATGATGTGCTCAGCCGACACGCGATAAGGGACAGAAATATTTATACTCTGTCTCTTTTCTTTGCTAGTGACGTTTATATATTCTTCTTTTTCTTGTGCGAATGCAAAGGAAGATATCCAGCAGTCTATAGAATACTCTGTCTACGGTTTTTTCTATTCCGTGTTTATCCCTAAAGCATTAGGTTCAAAGTTGATTGGAAACATTTAAAAATTTCTTTAAATGATTTTAAACCATAAAATGTTGAAGGTTAAGTTCAAAATCGTCTACTCTCCATCCGTCTTACGCTTTTTCCAAATTTCTTTAAATGATTTTAAACCATAAAATGTTGAAGGTTAAGTTCAAAATCGTCTACTCTCCATCCGTCTTACGCTTTTTCCAAATTTCTTTAAATGATTTTAAACCATAAAATGTTGAAGGTTAAGTTCAAAATCGTCTACTCTCCATCCGTCTTACGCTTTTTCCAAATTTCTTTAAATGATTTTAAACCATAAAATGTTGAAGGTTAAGTTCAAAATCGTCTACTCTCCATCCGTCTTACGCTTTGTCACGTGTCCTGACGCGAGTGTCCTGACGCGAGTTTAAGATTTTATACCCATTACAGAACAATTTTTTTAAAGTGCTCAACGCCGCTAAAGAAGTTTTCACTTCAAAAGAGAAAAACTTAACTGCTCCATTGGACGCGCAGTTGCAAGCGCTACTGCTGAACGTGGGGTCCGTGGTTGGATTCCCGGGTCGGGCAAAAGTGTTATTGTGTTTTTCCATTAGGAATTTCTTAGTGGAGAATGGAACTTGGCGGTATGAGACCTACCCCTGGGCTTCGAGAAGCATCTTAGGCTGTTGGTTCTGCTCTTGATCTCTAGCCGGTCGTGTCGGATTGCCGTCCCATCGGACTATGAGAGTGTGGCAGGAGAGGTGTCTGCGTACACACTCATGCACTATAATATCTCCCGCGGCAATGGCTTATCTCCGTTGAGATTGGTCGCCGCAACCAAAAACGGTCAAGACGACTATAGACGGTGTGAGGGCGCGAAAACGGTTAGTCATTTACGGCTAGGTACTAAACTACTTCTTGTCTCGTGTCCCTAAGTCCCAAAGTGCATCTTAATACCAAAGAACTTGGATTCAAGGACCCATATACTAAGGACACTACGATAATGGAATCGTGATCTACAAATGAAAAAGGTAAATATTTTGGATTAGTAAGCAGGTGACGACGTGCTCTATTAATTAGTAACAATTAGACACCAACTGTCATGTGTGTGTATGACAAGAGGGAGCCTCCGAGAGGGCCACGAAACTTACGTTTGATATGTAGTGAGTGACTCAGATAGTTTCTTGGCGGAGAATTTTAAATTGAACTTAGACTTGTTTGGTTCGTAGTTCGTAGACCATCTGTGCTATGTCTGTGTGTGTGTGTGTGTGTGTATGTCTGTGCCAAGAGCTGTCCTTGTTGAGTGGTTGTAAGTCAAATAATCTTCAAGGTTGATAATCTAGGTTCGATTGCCAAGCCGTACCGAGGAGGTATCATCATCTGCCTAGCCTTTTCCCAACTATGTTGGGGTCAGCTTCCAGTCTAACCGAATTCACCTGACTACCAGTATATTTACATAGAGCGACTGCCTATCTGACCTCTTGCTAAGACTGGTTGTCAGACTTTCGGGTCACTGACTACCTGTAACGGCTGACAAACATGTAAGTACATATATAACAGCCGGTACCAACGGCTTAACGTGCTTTCCAAGGCACGGACCAAACTATGGTATGGGTCACCCATAGACGGACCAACCTAGGCAAGACTACTTGGGCAACTTTCTTGCATATTTAAATGTACCTATAAAAATAAACTCTCTGCATGAACCTGAACCAATTATTCAGATTTATTCTAGGGTTTTTCACCTAACCCTTAAAAAATAAACCAAATCACGCCTACCTTCGTATTTTTTTTTTGGTAGGTACCTGTAGAATATATTACTTACCACCTAAAAATCAAGCAAAAACAATGCAAACAAGTAATACCTGCATCATCACTATAAAGTTTTTTGCTGTAGTTTCGATCATAATAAAAACAGAACAGGAAATTCACGTATATACCTACTAACCTGTTACATACAAAAACTGTTCAATGATATCATCAAATTGATACCTAAAATCAACTAAAATGACCAGAACAAATTAAAACTCGTTTATTTTGGAAGAGTTAATCAGTTAAGTAATTAATAAAGCTGAGAACGTGCTTGAGTGACGTTATCAAAAGATTGCAGTTGGTAGGTAAACATTTGCGATTTTTTCTGTGGAAATTGTAAGCAGGTGTAAAAAACAAAATGGCCGCGCTAGCTCCGATTATGGGCAAGCGCGTGGCAAGCGCCAGAAGTTCTAAATAAAATACTTTATCATTTCACTTGCGGGAACTTGATAGTCAAATGAATCAATCAATCGATCAAATAGTTTAGTTCGAACAAGAGTCCATATGGGTTAGTAAGTAGTGGGTATCTAGTAGTATTCATGAAGAGAGAATGAAATTTCCCGAGCCAGGTTGTCTTGCCACGAGCTGGGAGAAGTAAGTAGTGGGAAAAGGGAAGAACAAAGATGAAAACTTTACGGGTAGGGTTGACTGTTACACGAATGAAGTCGCTGCTTCGTTGTCCTCGTGATCCCAAGTGGCACTACTAAGTCCTCAGTTATACTATTGCTAGAATATTATCCCACTGCTGGGCTAAGACCTCCCTCCATACCTTCCAACGGTCACGATTCTGAGCTACTTCTTTCCAATTCGCAAGGAAGACTTCAAGTTCGTTCAACCGCCCCATTCGTGGTCTGCTCGCCTGCGACCACGAATCACTGTTTCAGGGCACCTATCCTGAGCTTTACGGGCCCGCAGCTCGTTCGGCATGCGACAGATGTCCTGACCAGTTCCATTTAAATTGGGCAGCCTTTTGAGCCACGACAACGATTTGGGTTTTGAGAGCAGTGTAGTGTTTCGAACACGACCTATTAATTTTACATCTAAAGTTCTACTAATCTTAGTAAAAATGGTAATAATACACGGCGGTGTTAATGCCCAATATTGCTTAAATAGGTTACTAGCCCATCTTACGCTGTTAACTGACCCATATCCTACTTAACTAATGCAACTTGCGGAAGAAAGTAATTTCATTGTCTCATACAAATCTTATCCAGCATAGCTTGACCTGACATCATAGAGAATGCTGACGCAAAGACGGCGGTAACAGTTCGGTATGCCTGCGCAACATCATAAACGCCCCTCTCATGACAGAGAGATGCGACTTGCGAAGTTGCGACACGAGATACGCGCGTGTGTCACTGTATTTCCTTCAACTTCATTAAATTGATGCTGATTCAAAGTGATGTTAGCCCGGCAGAGAGATCGGTGGATGGCCGAGACCGGTGATGGACGAGACCGGGACCTGAGCATGGAGATTGACTTAAGTAAAATGGCCTATGCTTAACAATGGATGAAGTCGGGCTATGGATACCTAATGATGACTATGATGAGTATTAAATCTGAAGACAAAAGTCTTCGATCAAGGCAGATGCTTGATTGCCGTTCTAAGCTGTTGGCTGGTCTATCACAAATAAGGATCCTAGACCTAGGCTCTCATAATTTAAATTTGCAAGAAGAAAGATTATCACAGATTCTTACTTCTTCATTCCCTCGCAGGCCAATTTATTTTGGTTCAAACGTAGGTAGTACTAGTACGTAACGTTATATCCTTAAGCCGTACCACAGTTTGCGGGGTTAATCATGCAGTTAATTTCCTAATTTAGATTTCTTGGTACTGTCGGGTTCATTCGTTGTAAAGTGGTTGCCTGCCTGCGATGTTCGCAGCATATTGAGAATAAAGAGACCGTCATGGCTCAGAGAAGAATGCCTTAATTATGCCGTGGTGTTGTTTCGCTTTCACGAAGCATATAGTAAAAAGGGTAGAATTTAAAGCTCCGAAAAACAAAATATGTTCATACTCAACTGCTCTACATACTAATTTTCCGACAGCTTATAATAAACTGAAAATTCCGTAAATCAATACAGCATTTTCTGATGTAATATTTTTCCACCAGCTTAAATTGTGTTTTACCGAAAACTACAGTAATTAGTCTTTTTCATCGTAATAGTATTTAGTATTATTTTCGGAAGTTTGGTAATATTTTGGAAATTTAGTTTATTATTTTTCGTAGAATTGTATATTGAATAAGCTCATGTTTGTTTGTGAAATACATTTTTTGTCGGTTAATTTTGTATACAATTTTCAGTACCTACCTACTTAATTCATTTTAACACAGTTTGGTAACGTATTACAGTCAACTACAGATCTTTTCGGAAGCTTTATTATGCCCCTTTTAGTAATACGATCTACAGTCGCAAAAAACCCAGGCCCTGTATTACTAATATCACGATCTTCAGCAGTAGACTATTCACCTGATTTAGACCTAGGTACTTAGACTTTCCAGCTTATTGTTTGATCGCCAACATAAAATAGCCTTTCGCTCTGATTTGAGTCACCTATTTTTGACTAGACTTCTTTTTCAGGACCATTCACTACCTAGTTATAAAAATAAAACATTCAATTATTTTCTTTGGTAAGTATATGAGTAAGTAAGTACCTACCTAGTTGTTGCTAAATCGAGTTTTAATCCAATTCGAATTTCCTTAATTTCTAAATTTCGTTTTTTGCTACAATTCGTAACAATAGTAGTCTAGCAGAGACATTAATAAAGGCTTACATTTATTTACCACTTTACAAACAGTGTTTTTGTGTGTTTTATTAGTTTTTTTTGCTTCGTCGGTCGAGTTCGGTCAACATTTCAAGATCAAGGACACTGTTTGTTACTTAGAAAATAATGATGGCTTAGGTACCTACTCATGGATAGGATAGGATAGGAAGAACGAATTTTTTAAATGATTGTGTATACGAAATAATAATTTTGAGTGGGACAGTAAAGGGAAGAATCGGTACATCTGCACCATCTATCATTAGCGGGAAATGGTAGACCTCGACAGCAGGGTGTAGGCAATCCATGGAAGCTATGCCATGCCTGAATGGGAAGCTGACCAAGCGCCTTCTGCGCCTGAGATAGCGTGAGACACAAATTACTACCAGAAAATAATTTTATTTGTATAAAAACATGTTAATACATTATGGTCTTATACCTAAGTAGGGTTGTGAACTTATGTTTCGCCATAGAATGGCATACAAATATTCTATAGGTCATGTTAAACATAGACTTTTAATACGAAACGTCAATTTGTTTAAATGTTACTTTAATAACATGTCCAGTTATGAGAATAAGAATAGGTACCACTTAACAATTTAGGATTCGTAGGTATCTATCGAAATCTTAACAATAACAAATGCTTATTAAAGATTTTTTTTTAAATAAATCTTTTAAAACACTTTGTAAAACTCAGTAGCAATCTATCGGTTACTTTTTTTCAAGAAATTCTTTTACACTATAAAACAATTATCAATAAGTCAGTAATTCTTACCCGTGTAGGTTTTCATATGTGTCGCCTACTGTAACAACGGTGGCGTCAAATATATTACAATAATTATTGTAATATATTTGACGGCGTGTGGCTAATTGTCAACCAAACATTTGCCTTAATAACAATGGGATGAATATCTTTTGTTTTTAAACGTTTTGTAACGAGCGTGGCGCGGCCGCGTTTGTTTATTTTCTACACCTACATCACTATGACCGCTAATTGTACAATTATTAATTGTTCTGACGAAGTCAACTTTTCAGCTTCGCTCTTTTGAAGTGCTCATAGGTGATGCAAATTCATATGTCAGATGTGTTTTTGATTGGTTTATCAGATAAACAGAAGTAATATAGTCACATGTTTTTCGCAAATTAATCTGATAAAAGCATTTATCATGAGTGCTACATAAGAAGCTAAATAAACATCAAATCACATGCGGAACGGAACGTTGATAAATCATCAGATTAGTTGCGTTCGGAATATCATGACGTTTGCATGTCGGTCGCGCTCCGCCTCGTCTGTGTGACTGAATTAAAATAAACAAGACTTTTAATTAATTGTATTGACTACTAAATATAAATTAAATTTGATAGTGAAAATTAGATACGGTCTCAAACAAATAAATAGATAACGTACAGTTCAAGTTCATGGTCGCCATTCCAGTCTTTTGAATGTGCACTGTCACTTGTCAACTTTTTGTCAACTTGTCAGTCGGTCACTCGATGACGTTCGGTTTGAACGTGTGCTAAATATATCCGCCGGTACACGAGCAATTTGCCTGAATTTGCGTTTATTCAATTACATATTATCATATTCCTCTTGTACGTTAGTTGTACGTGTAGCGGGGAGATGGCCGAACACCTCCGGACACTGTGATTCTTTGCCACTGTTGTATATTTAGAAAAAAAAAGTTGCGAAGCGCGGCGAACTGCTCTGTTCGCATTGTTTTGATAAATCAGTTTTCTGTGTTAAAGTTTAGAACTATTTGGTGATCATGAAGGTGTCTCATAGCAAGGAGGAGACTTCAGATGAAGAGTCGGGGCTGGGATACCAGAATACGTTGGTAAGTGCATATGTGCAACTTTCTAATTTCTAGAAAATACGTACTTAACTATTACAAAGTGGTTTTCCTAGTTTATGAGTTCGTTCTAGGCTGTCTATGCGTGTGCAGAGAGCATTGCCGTATTTTAAACGAGGTTTCTTTCATGGATTGTACTGGAAAGAGTTTGTTTATAAATCGTAACAGTTTATTTTGATACTTGTACCACACAGTGCCACAGATGGGTGTTGTAATATGCAACTGTGATGAACGACGAAAATCATCGTTATTATGTATATTTTAGCGTTTATTTATCTATATCTTTGTTTCCAAATACTTATAAACAAGTTACAAAAAAGTTGTCAACTTCAAAAAAACTTTCATAACTCATCAATAATAAAATATTTTGTATAAATTAATAAATTGGCCCTGAAAAGCCAGTGCAATATAATTATTCTAATCAGGTCCACTTGATAAAAACACAACAAATCAATGGTAGATTTTAGGTAAATAATTTAAAACATTGAACATACACAATGCTTGATAAATCAAAATGGGAAAAAGTTATTATTTTCCTGTTGCAAACATCCAATTTTGAACACCAAAAATGATTTAAAAAGTATACATGTACAAAGTAAATTATGCCAATTCATGATATAATTATTTTTGTATTGTCAAAAACAAATAGATCTAAAGCATAGATCTATCTATATGGTACTCTATGGACACATACATGCTTGTTAGTATTTAATTAAGGAATGTAAAGTGTAGTTTTATGTTACAAAGACACCAGATCAAAGCATTATTTCATATCAGTAACAGGCACTTTTGAATTTTCAAAAATAAAACGATCCAAAGCATAGATCTCTATGGAACTCTATGGATGATACTTACTTGATATAATCTCATATATTATATTACACACATACATTGCATTATGCGGTATAATTTCATACCGCAACCATTATGCAGGTGAAGTCTTGTGCAACTTGACCTTTTAAATAAACATTCATCATTACAGACACTTTCTTTACTTGTATTTCAGTTGTGTTTCTTATAAAAGAGAATGCTCATGGAAGTATGGAATCCCGTACCATGCTGCATCAAAATCAAACCTTGTTTTTTATAGACTACACTGATCGTATTAACTCCTACAAAAATTCAAAAATAAAAATATATTCAAATTATCCATCAGTTCCCCACAGAAATCAACATCCATTGCAAGGCTGTGTTCAGTAAAGAGTTCCAACACCTTCAATTAGTACTTCAAAGCCAATTTTAAGTTTACTCAATCCTTTAATGTATGGTTTTTACTTGTTAATATTGCATAACATCAATACTACATAACATAACATCACACATTATTCCACATTGGGTTAGGCAGAGCTGTGCCTATAGTACACCCACATTTCGCCAGTTATGTTTAAGTCACACGTAATAGGGGGTTAACCTATTGCTATGAAATGGGCATAATCTAGACTTATGGGCAAAATAACACAGCCTAACCTGGGGACCAAACTTATGACCTACTGTTCATCAGTAGCACCAACTTTTACTTATTTTTTTTTTATATACATATATTAAATGGGCCTACTCTTGACCTCAATCTAGTCCTGAGGACAGAGATGAGGTCGACGATGCGAGCTAATCCAAAAGAAGCCTATTAACTCGCAACTTAAATAGATTGGGGTCATATGAACTTGGGAACACCATTGGGCTATATTTGAGTGGGCCTGTGCCAAGCGATTGACTGCTATCCGCTTTTGTCCTGTCTAAAGAGAATTTATTCCAGTAAGATTTCCCTCTATGCATTAATGAAATGCTAAATAGGATGACGTATTCTTCGCTGAAACCCACACAGTTTTATTTTTAGCATGATTTGTACTACATATTGTGTTACATGGGACTTGGACATCAATGAAATGTCGTCATCAAGGGTGAATGAAGACTATGGTACTTAATATTAAACTAAGTACTTGACTAATGCGTGTTTTAGTGACATAGACAGTAGACATCTGAATAAAAGCGCGCGGTTCGATTTTCAGCACCCTAAGTGCTGAAGTGACCAGACTTTAAATTCCAAAAATGCAATAATATTAAGGCGTTTGTTTAATTTTATTTTATTTAGTAGCGCCTAGTCTTGGTGATTTAAACGGGTAGAGCACTTTTTTAGGTATTTATAACGTAATAAATAGTGATAGGTGTCTGTATGTTTGAGGGATACCTAATTAATTACCCATGTAATGTTAAATTAAATACTAGTTTTCTAATGTAATTTTAATACTAGTCGTCGAGTTCGGGTATATCGTTTCCAAGAGAACTCTTCAAAAGTCCGGGATAAAAACTATCCTATGTTCTTTCTCAAGGTTAACTCTATCTCTGTACCGAATTTCATTAAAATCAGTTCAGTGGTTTAGACGTGAAAACGTAACAGACAGACAGACAGACAGAGTTACTTTCGCATTTATAATATTAAAAAAAATAAAAAATATATAGTAGGGAAGTAGGGATTATAAATAAAAGGTGCCTTTCATGAGGTAGTAAGGTATTAAAATCTTGCTTTTGAACATAAACTCACATGATGATGTTAAAATATTTAAATAACATTAGAAAATCCTATTATAATAAATTTCTAGACTTAACTCAGGCTTAACTTATACTATCACTTACGGGATATCTTCCGTGCGTGTGTTAGCGTCGAAATATCGGGAACTCAAAATCATGAACAATCACGGAAGATATCCCGTAAGTGATAGTATAAGTTTAGTTTTAGACCGTGAAATCTTGCAACAGTGTTATCTCAGTCTTAATGAAATTATTAAAACACAATGATAAACTTAATCATTAACAGCTGTAGTAATGTTGTAATATTTATTGACATTAATATAGAAGTACCTACTTTATAATTAAAATATAACTGCCAGCATTAATCTTATCAGTAATGTAGAACCTCATTCATTATTATTTTCAATCCAATATCATCATCTGTTTAGCCCAACTATGTTGGGGTCGGCTTCCAGTCTAACCGGATGCAGCTGAATACCAGTATTTTACATGGAGCGACAGCCTATCTGACCTCAACAACCCAGCTAGCACTGGGTAACACGATTCTCTTTGGTAAGACTGGTTGTCAGACTTTCGAGCCACTGACTACTTTAACAACTGTCAAAGATCTACAAATGACAGCCGGGACCAACGGCTTAACGTGCTTTCCGAGGCACGGAGGAAACTCGGTATGCAATGGGTGGTCACCCATCCACGGACCAACCTTAGCAAGCGTTCTTCAGGTTAAGCCGTAACCTGAAGATCGACCCGAGCGGCTGTATGAAATTAAACTAAATGTTAAATCTAGAGTTCTGGATTCAACAAGTTGAAATTGAATTCTTTTTCATTGTTCCAGGGGGTAGAAAGTGGTCATGAAATACAATTTTCAATAATGGGAACATATAATTACATGATACAATAACTTCACGCCTCTTTCCCTTGGGGGTAGACAGAAACTAGAGAACAACATCTACAATAATTTAATTCTTTTTGCTTTGGTACATAATGTACATATTCATACATCCTAGACTGAAAGGGTTAACTTTGAAATCTTAAAAGAAAAAAAATCTACTGTTCATACAAACTTCAGTACCTACCTACTGCTAATATTTACTTGCAATGAAATTGTATGAAATGGACGTTTTTATTTTCGCTATATTTTAGTATGGTGTAACCAAATAAACTAAACAAAAAAAAAAAACAACAAACAAGACAACTAAAAATTAACATAACATCACGCCTGTGATCTCCGAAGGGTAAGCAGAGGTGTACCTAATATAACACCCATATTTCGCCAGTTATGTTTAAAGTCCTATGTAATAGAGGGCGAGCCTATTGCCATCAACCGGGCACAAACATACCCAAACACTGCCCGACCTGGGAATCGCACCCTGGACCTCATGCTCAGCAGTCGAGTTTGCAACCACTCAAACAACGACGCAGTCCTAATAAACTGACAATAAACTGTAAACTATAAAAATGATTGTTTTGTTATTATCATACTACTTAAAGAATAAGGATCTATCGTATATACTCAGAATTGCTCGTCTGTAAAGTATATATCTAGACATAGAAAAGAATAATAAAGCTATGGAATTTAGGTACCTAGATAAATAAAATAATTTAATGTCTGAGCAGTAAAATATTTCCAGTATCATATTGTATTGTTCTATTAATGTGTAATATTATATAGCGACACCTCATATAACGACAATTCATAATTTTTATGAGGTGTTGTAATACTTGAATAAGTATTCTTGAAGTCGTAACAACAGTACTTAAATCAATAGGTACAATAATCAGACTGAGATGCTTAAATAACTATTCTAAACGGGATCCCTTCTTTTCGCATAATGTTCTTTGTCCTAATATACTTCGGCATAATTTTGGCACAATTTGTTTTGGCATAATAATACTTCGGCATAATTTTTTTAAGCATACATTTTATGTTGGCATAATCATCTTAAAGACTAATTTGTTTTGGCATAAATTTGATTCGCATAATGTTAGTAGGCCTAATGACTATTAGCATAATAATATTTAGGCATATAAATAACGTCAGGGGCACCCCGAGGTTCGGTTAGTTAGGTTCCTGTAAACCCTGCAGCCAGAAATAGGAGCCCCGCCCAGCGGGGCTCCATCGACCTGCTGACGGAAACGCTAACCCTAGACGGTTGACGTTGAGGTTCGGTAAGTTAGGTTCCTGTAAACCCTGTTTTTTTTTAATATTGCTTAAAAAAGGTATGCTTTAGAACTTTATGCTTAATAAATTTATGCTTTAGAATATGATGCTTCATCATTATTATGGTTAGAGAAATTATGCTTAAAAAAATTATGCGTAAGCTGTTCTGCGTAATTATATTATGCGAAAATATAATTATGCCAAACAAAATTATGCTAAGTTATATTGGGTCTTAACATTTTATGCAAATGGATAGGGAACCATTCTAAACATCCTTAACATTTTTTTTTTAAATCTGGACTGTCCCACTGCTGGGCAAAGGCCTCCCCCAATTACTTCCATATGCTCTTTTCCCGTGCCTCCTCGAACCAGCCCTCGCGGTACGCGTCCAGATCGTCTCGCCAGCTCTTTCTGGGCGGGCCTCGGCGGCGCCGTCCGTCTTCCGGCAACCATCGTGTGGAGTTTTTTGCCCATCCTTAACATTACGTTTAAAAAAATAACACAAGGTCACGTTTTTTTTTAAATCATTGATAGCTTCATTTTTACTAAAATAATAACCAGTGATCGGAATAGGCTGGCTATAATATTTGCCTAGACTTCGGAGAACAGAGACAGAAAGTGGAGACTTCCTTACGACTATATTTTTTTTCCCGGGATTCGGGAAAAATCTTCAGTAAGTTGAAAATAAGCTTTATTTAAGATGTGTAAAGGCTATTTTTATCTAAACTTGCAATTACCAAATCTTAGGAATTTTCACTAAAACTAATCTAACTTAAATCATGTATTAGAATAATTTGATACACCGGTTAGTTTAAGGATCGTAAATACACTTCTCATCAAAAAAATCGAAACACTTTCGTTTTTATTGTTTTTGTCCTAGTTTTTTACAAAAGAGAATTAATTCCATGAAAAAGAAAACATTATTGTGTAGCTGGCAGTTTGGTCATTACAGTAAGAAGAAAAAAATCAAAATTCGAAATTAGAATTTCATTTGTTTATCCTATAAATGAAATTAATCACTGTTTTGAGACAAATGTGTATTTAAGGTTGGAGTACGTTTCTCGTTTAAAAACTAAAAATTAGCGCTTGTCTTTAAACTTTTTGTTTCTTATTTCATTTACTGTGACTTTGGGACGTCTGAAAAAACTTTTTTGTCTAAAACATATGGATACTTCGCCCGCAGAAGCCGCCCAAGTGGTGGCATTGCTGGATTCTGGACTTAGTCAGCGTGTTGTGGCTGCAACATTGCATCTAAGCTTATCATCTGTTCATAGAGTCTACAAACGCTATCGGGAGACTGGTTCGTTCACGCGCCGTTCAGGATCTGGCAGGAATCGGGTCACTTCTGAGCGAGATGATCGATTTATTGTAACAACTTCTTTACGAAATCGACGCCTTAACGCTTTTCAACTGCAGCAGCAGCTTCGCGTTGTACGAAGAGTAGCTGTAAGTGACTCTACAATAAGAAGAAGGTTGAAGGAACGCGGATTGGCACCGCATAAGCCAGCGAATGGGCCGAAATTAACTGCAGACCATCGAAGAGCGCGCCTTAACTTTGCACGCGAGCACCTAACTTGGTCATACCTTCAGTGGAGCAAAGTACTGTTTTCTGATGAGTGTAAAATTATGCTGTATGGTAACGACGGAAGGAACAACGTCTACAGAAGAGATGGAGAACGCTTTGCACAATGCTGCATTGAAGAAAAGGTCAGCTATGGTGGCGGTTCGTGGACGGTTTGGGGAGGAATCAGCGCCGACGGTAAGACAGAACTTGCCTTTGTGTCTGGGCCACGGCTGCCTGCACTAAACTCTCATCGGTACATCGAACAGTGTCTTGAACCTCATGTGATGCCCTATGCACATTTTATTGGCAACGACTTCATATTCATGCACGACAATGCTAGAGCTCACACCGCGGGCGTCGTACGAGATTATCTTACCGAAGTCGGTATCTCCATTATGGTATGGCCAGCAAGAAGCCCGGACATGAATCCCATTGAACATCTATGGGATGAATTAAAGAGACGAATTCGAGCAAGAGATCCAGCCCCAGAAACACTTAGCCAGCTGCAAAATGCAATCCAAGAGGAACGGGATAATATACCACAACATGTGATCGTGACTCTCATCCGATCGATGAAGAACCGTATGGAAGCAGTAATAAGAGCTCGCGGAGGGAATACAAGTTATTAAATAAACGTGTCTTACATTTTTTTTTCATTTACGCGTGTTGTTTTACCCATTTCCTTCATATTCCATACAGGGTAAAAATTACTCATTATACAAAATACGAAACCTATGAAGACTTAATTTGAATTTAGAACAATATCATTAGGATTTAAAAACCTCATACTACTCACTATTAAATGACATTTTACATTTATTCCTAAATATACACATTTTTCTGATAATCCTTATCAAATCATAAACTGCGAGGTGTTTCGATTTTTTTGATGAGAAGTGTATAATTCGAATACATGAATTAAAGTTAGGTTATTTATTTCGGGATATTACGTGAAAATCCCGTAGTTGGGAGTCAAAGTTCCAACTTTTTCACAAGTTTTTTATTAATGTTACATGTTTTGAATGAAAGTCTCCTCCACGACCCCCGTACTATTCAATCCATCCATCAGCACAATGTATTGAGTGCGTTACATTGAGTCCTACCGTAAACCATGACTTTTCACCCAAAAAAAGAAACGTTTCCCAGCAATTTATTATTTTTGCGTAAAATTACTTAGTTTTATGCACAGACGCCAAGCACATCAAGCTGCCTGAAACTGTCAATTTTTTCCAATCAACCTTTCAGCGATAAACTTGAAAATCTATTAAAGAAATTTGACAGATTGTAGTAGCTTGATGTGCTGGCTTCTGTACATAATGCTTGGTTGACAGCTTCGTAAAGGGTCCGTTTACACCATGTGTAACGTGAAAATCATGACTCCCTTCTCGGGTTCCTCGGCCGGGTAACAAACATGTAAGCTAGAGGTACTACGATAAACATTGTTCTGATCGGTACATTCGGTTCGGTAGTATTTGTTGAACAACAATGCTGACCCAAAACAATAGTACATATTAGTACATATTCGTATACATATTTATTTATTACAAGTTTATGTCACACTAAGTACAGAAAAGGAGAAAGGAACAGAAAAATATGTACAAAGGTGATAGTAATCTTAACTTAATATTATAAATGCGAAAGTGAGTTTGTTTGTTTCTTACCTTTTCAAGCCTAAACCATTGAACCGATCATCCTGAAATTTTGCATATACGTTGTCAGGTGTACAGAAACGGACATAGGGTACCTTTCATCCCGAAAAAACGTACTGTTCCCGAGGAAGACAACAATAACATTTTTACCTTAAAAGATGGCGCCACGTGTCTTTCGAATCGTGATAGAATTATATTATTATACAAGGAGAGTACAACCCGAATTAATTGTCAAATTCAAAATTAACGCGACCGAAGCCGCGGGTAAAAGCTAGTTTGTAATATTCTAGTCATGCAGATCACCGAAGTCCGTTCGGCATCTACATCAAAGCTGAATCATGTTCGGTTCGGGTGTGCACGATTTGTACTAAACCGAGCGGGTTTTTTTCTGCACGTATGACATTTTTCGATTACACCGATGCCGCTCAGCTGTGCCGAATTTGCTGCCGACCGCATCGTCGATGCTGCCGTACGATAGCATTCCCTCTTTATTGATCGCTCTAGCAAATGACGGTTCTGAGCGACAGAAAAGAATAGGAGCATGGAAAAATGCGATTCCGTGCTGATGCGGCGCAACCATTGTTCCGATCCGGATATGGTCAGCAGCACCCATTTACTCTTTTCTTGCAAATCTAGGTTCACTAGCCACCTTTGCCTGGGAAGCGTTCATCCTCAAACACACATTACGTGCTGACTTTTGCCAAGAGTATTCAGCTTACACTCAGAATACTACGCTCGATTGCCCTTTGACACACTCCAATGCGGACAGACATTAAAAATAGTTTAAATGAATTAAGTAAATTGTTAATTTAAAAGCGTCTAAACTATGGTCTAGGAAAATTGCTTAACCCAGGGTCAATAGTTCAACGTACTCTCAGTTATCTCAGTAAAAACATCTTCGCGCTAGACTGGCTTCCAGTCTCAATGTTTGCACGTTTTTAGCGCGAATTTGTTAATCTAATTTCATTGTTTTTTTTTAAACAAGCATGTTTTCGGATTAAGAGTACGGTACGACCCAAGAAACATTAGACGTAGTGTGTGTGTGTTGTTGTGTGTGTGTGTGTGTGGGTGTTGTGTACATGGCAAGAAAGGGGGTGACTATGGAGATGATATTGATAGAGAAGTATGAAAGAAGTACATACGCATGCTGCGCCGACCCAAAATAAATTGAGATATGGGCAGGAGACTGATGATGTTTTAGTAACACCTAAGTGAACGTATAGTTTTTTTGAGAGACTATGTTGAGTCCTAAGTCCTTTCTCGATCTCGTAGTTAAACAAAAACTTGCCTTTTACCAGAAAAGCATTTCGAATCTCATAGCCGACAATCATCGTTACTACTATTATAAATGCGAAAGTTTATGAGGATTGATGGATGTTTGTTACTCATTCATTCAAAAACTACTAAACGCATTTGGATGAAATTTGCCACAAAGTAACATATAACCTGGGTTGACACTTAGGATACTTTTCATCCCGGTACTACCTACGATCCCGTGGGTCAAATAACGGAATTCACGCGGGCGATCCCGCAGGCATAAGCTAGTATACGTATATTAACTAGTTTTTAATTTTCAGATCTTTTCTCTGTAGCCTAGTTTTGAGTGTCCATGACCATGTTACAAAAACACGTCTACATTGTCAAGCCACGGTCACGCCTAATAGTTATAATGTATCACACAATAATAATACATCAAAACAAATAATAATATCGCTTGTTATATATACTTAGAACATTATTAAAGTATGTTAAAGTGTTATTTGTCTGAGGTTGCGCAAGCGCAGGTTAGCTTATCGCGTGCAAGCACTCTTGTACCCTATTTCTTGTAATTGGTTCTATTACTTATTTAATTATGAAATGCTTCGTTTTATTTTTCTGCTGTTTTGAAAATGAAACAGCGATCTAGACTATTTTATCATTCTTTTCCCCATACGTGTCCTATTGTTTTGGGGGTCGTCGCAGCCTCTCGTTTTCTTACACACTTCTTTATTAGTCCTCTTCTCAGTACTCACCCACTAAAGCCATAACATCACCATACCTACTACTTTCGCCAATCGTACAATCTTGAGATTGCACCAATCCATAAGAAATATGTTTTTACGTCTTCTCAACATGCAATAGTCGAACAGCCAACAATTAGACTTCATCATAAAACTGATATGCTCTATTTATCACCTCATTCATACTCTAGTATCCAACAACGGGAAACGACCCATTGAAATGGTTGTAGGCGACCAACTGACCACCTGTCACCATCTTATTCACCTTAATGGCTTACGTATTTGGTTTTATAGTCTCATTCACTGCGCAGAGCCACTTCTTTGCTTTGGATTTTTTGGATTCAACCTTTCTATCGAGTAGAAGATTCTAAGCTAAGAAAGGGGCAGCTTTTCATACCCCGGGGATGCTATGGTAAAATCTAACAGGAGTACCTGGCGGGTCATCGCTTTACCGTGATTCCTTAGTCGCCTTTTCTAGCGTAATCTTTACGAGATTTACAATTGATGACTGATACATCAGCTTTATGTATGATACGGTGACCACGAGGGCCTATACATTGATGATTGACATTCTACCAGTAATAAAGATAATAGAAAAGGTCTGATACCTATAAACCACCAAAAGCCATAAAAACCCGTTGAATGGCGTTGTAGAAATAAGAAACACTATGAAAGCAATTTCAGCATAGAATGTTTCATTAAAATCAGAAAGCAGCCAATCTGAGACTTTTTAGTTTTTAGTCTCCTATTCCCTAGATGAAAGTAGAATCAGGATTATTTCTGTGCCTGCATCTTGGTATATATTGTATTGAAAAGTTATCCACGGAGAATCCTCCCTTTTCAATGGAGTATGGAGGAACTTTACACCCTGTTCCTCATGCTCATCATCTTCATCATCATTCTCCTGTCCTTATTCCAATTTATTTGGGGTCGGCGCAGCATGTCTTCTTCTTCTTCCATATTTCTCTATTACCTTGTCATCTCATCAGATACTTGCCATATCATCCTTCATACAGTCTATCCATCTTTCTTAAGTCTTCGTCTACTCTTATACCTTATGCTTTCTCATGCTCGTATGAAGAATAAATGAATGAATAAATCAATGGTAGGCCATCGTTTCCTTTTTCTTTTAATTAGCCCAATTACGCATTTATACCGTTAATGATAGGAACTGAACTTGAAACCACACCTTAAGATATCCTCCACCCATCCTCCGTATTATAACATCCGTCAACAGTGTGATAACTTATCTTTTCTAACAAATAAAATTTCGTAATTGTTTCCACATACTTTTTGTTGAACACAAATATTAGTTTTAGGCTGTAGGTTACATTGACTTGGCTCTGTCCTCTGTTTTAGAGGTTCTTTCAGTAATAGTCTAAAAAATGGGCCATTTGTCAGTACGTACTTATGTTTAACTAGCACAAAGTAATGACTGCAATAGCTCCATTTACACGGAGCACCTTAAAGTCAGGACTGATTCCTTCTTCATTGTCGTCTGTATTATCATCATTAACATTAGGTGGGATAGCGGTCAAATACAATGCTTCGTCATTGTCATCTACCTAGGCTTTACCCAACTATGGTTACCCAACTGGATAGACTGGAAGCCGACTCCACCCAAAGGTGGAGTCGGCTTCCAGTCTAACCAGATTCTGCCAAATATCAGTATTTTACATGGACCGAATGTCTTTCAGACCGCTACACCCTGGATACTGGGGAACCTGACATTATTTCATTTTGTGCTTACGTCACAGCAGATCATGTATGCTGCATTGACAAGAGCCTAAGTGTGCTGAATCGTAAACGCCACAGACCCGAGGCAAAACAAATTAGGTTCTCAAAACAACACCAGTTCTCATTTGATGGAATTAGATTTTTATTTGCCATCTGTTCCACTTCGAATTGAGATCAAGACAATGAAACGAAGGTATGTACCGTATCTTTACTATCGTTTATCTTAGTCTATACAAACAAACTATGAACATGTCTCTCCCTTGAATTTTAAGCTAGTATTAATTGAAGTGTGTTTTTATAATTGTTCTGCTTCTTAAGTCGTCGTTTAGACGGTGTTAGGTTACTCCTGAATCGAAATGTGCTCCACTTTATTCATTACTAGCGACCCGCCCCGGCTTCGCACGGGTAGTAATTTATTTTCGCGCGCGTTAATTTTTTGCGATAACTCCTTTAATGATGTATGGTGTAAAAAATTATAATAATGTGCATGAAATGCTTAAGGTAACTAACGTATTTAAGTTGATAAGGTTTAATACTCTATCCGTTTAAATAGCTTTCCAACTACCGCATTGTACGTGAACATTTTTTTAAAAAGATAGAATGGGCATAGTAAGATCTCCTTAAAAGATAGATAAATGCCGTTGCGGACTTTTTTGTTATATCTCAAAGGCAGCGTATTCAATAAAAGCGCGTAGTCGGCTTTACTTTTTCTGACACTTCCAACAATTATCATATTTCAACCAATTTACACAAAACCTTCACAAATTATATACCTCCTCATGAATCACTCTATCTATTGGTGAAAACCGGGTGACAACCGGATGAGACAGACGCGGCGGAGGACTTTGTTTATATTTTAGCCAATGTACCTATACAAAAACTTGACAAATTATAATATAATAAAACCTTCCTCGAGAACCACTCTATCTATTAAAAAAACCACCGCATCAAAATCTGTTGCGTAATTTTAAAGATCTAAGCATACATAGGAACAGACAGACAGCGGGAATTTGTTTTCTACTACTTATGTAGTAGGTAATTAAAAGGTCAACATTTTCATCTTTTGCATCAAATGCTGCTTCAGCTGGCCGTGTGTCGGTCACAAAATAATTTTTGGTACAAACTTCCTACGAGAATGTTCACGTGTTTTAAATCAAAAACATCTCCAATTCGGATCTAAATGCTTGAATCTCCGTCTTCTGTATCAAATCTAAATATTTTTGACCCACGCTAAAGCCAAAAGGAAGGTTCATGATTGAGATCTTTGTCATAGCTACGAGTATCTTCTGCATTTGTATGAACCCGTACCCCGAAACTCTGACCTTCCTTTGCTAAGATCAGCTAAGGAAGGTCAGAGTATTGTAAAACTTCCTTTCTTCAGGTATTTTAGTGTCGTCTAGTATTCTTTATTGTTTTCATAATCGCCTTGCACTTGGGTTATTGTCTCTCTCTCTTCTCGTCAAATATCACCTTCGCCAGTTTCCTGTTCTGACTGCTTAATTTCAGTCTCCAATATCATCATCGGCCTAACCTCTTTCTGACTATTTTAGGTTGGCTTCCAGTCTTTCCGGATACAGCTGTTTACCAGCATTCCATACTGACTCCCATAGCCCAGTAACTAGGTGATACGATATCTCGTTCCAATCTTCAGTACAATAGGAATATTGATTCTGTGGCCTGTTTACATGGAGTCCGCTTGGTATGCAAGCGTATCCATGCTGCAACGTTGATTATAGTCAACAACAAACCGTTACCTATTGCCATTAAGTACACTTACAAATTGTTATCGTACTTTAACTAATGTGTTTTTCTCTGGCTTTTCTTTCTTGATTTCATAATCAGCCTATTATTTTTCCACTGCTCGGACATAGGACTCTCTCTGTGAAAGGAAATCCACCACGCAGGCCCAAGTGCCAAGGCCCAGTGTGGAATTTTGGATCATCATCATCATTCGCCTGCCCTTGCATATTCATAATGCATAATCAGCCTATAATGTTCCCACTGCTGGGACACACGGCCTTCTCTCTATGAGAGGGAATGGGCTATAATCCACCACGCGGGCCCAGTGCTGGTTGGTAGATGTCACATGTCTTCGAATTTTTGGTTCTAGGATATTGCGGTTTCCTCACTTTTCCCCTTTTCCATACTCTCCTGCCCTTATCCCAAATTAATTGAGGTCGGTGCAGTATGTATTCATCTTCCATAGTTCTCTGTTACTCGTCATCCACCACCACCACAGCCACCACCTTTCTAGCTATATCATCCTTCACACAGTCCATACATCGTTTTAGTGGATAGTCTTTGAATTTTTGGTTCCGGAACATGGTCAAAATGTACTACACCGTTTTGAGAGCAGTAGTGATTAAATAAATTACACAAAGTTAAACACGTGGCCTTGAACCCATGACCTGCAACCCGTAAGTCTGGGCCAACACCACTGGGTCACTATTGCTCTACATCCATCTCGGTGATACTGATAACTAAAATAGAGACAGTTTGTTTTGTTCTTCTATTTTTTATGCCAAGAATTTGTTTATCTTTTCAATGTTATTCTAAAATATAAACACGATTCTTGCTCAACATAGTGTGGAAATGCTTGACGTAATTAGGCTTGGGTATTTCCTCTTGTTTCCGTTATTCGGCTGTATTTTGATTATTAAAAATCTCTTGTATAGTTTTTGATTTTCGCGAGATTTAGCAAACCGAACATCTTCTTGATTTGTTAATCTTTGATTTGATTAACATAAATTATGTAGGTCGACCCACTTCAAAATACGAACCTACCGTTTCGTCTGTAATATTATCACGTACTCTTAAACACCTTACCATCAACGTCGTGACACATGGTCGTCTTAAAATTTTCAAGGGTTGGGTCATCATCTTCCATTCGACTTAAATACGTTTGAATTAAGCTAAATACGCGGAAGAGAATACTAATAGCCCTCAAGCATAATGTAACTCACCTTAAACTTGATACATTAGATTATTTGCAAATCTTTTTAATGGTTTTTATAGCCCTAGTTTAAAATTATCATACTTGACTCTTGATCCAACTCCTTCTTTATTTAATTTTTATCTACGGGTCCATAGCAAAGATCTTTTCGACCTTCGAAATTGGTGGTCAAAGAATAAATTTCTTGGCAATTTATTCTTGTCAGAGTGGTGTCGGAGTTTTATACCGTTGGCTGGAAGACCTGACCCTGGGTGATGTTCTCTCGGAAAGGTGAGGTGCGGAGTACTCGCAACCGGCCTGCGTGAATGACCAGATGTATGAACGGGGACGAAGTAAAAGGATTGTAGCAAGTCGCATTCTGTTGTTTCTGCCTACCCTCATGACGAAAAGGTGCATAGTGTCCCTTGAACCTCTCACATAAGCCACCTGGTTCGGCACTTCTCAATCAAAAGTTACCAACATATTATGCCGAAAACCACAAGGCTTTTTTTTCTCGTCTGGTTAGTGCCTAACCTGGTGCCAGAGTTTTCTGCCGCCCATGGGCCTCTGACTTGGCTTGGCCGTCGAGAAATATCTCTCAGGCATGCTGATTTGGTTTCTTCACGATGTTTTCCTTCTCCGAAGCAAGTGATAATTGTACAATACGCATATGAATTCGAAAAATCAGAGGAGCGTGTCTTGGGTTCGAACTCGAGACCTATGACTTGGCAGTCCGATGATCACACCACTAGGCTAGATCACTGCATTTACCACAAGATTAATTTGAAATTCTTAAACTTAAATCTAATTGCTTATCTAATACGACATAATATTTCCAATAATTATCACTATTAAATAACAGTATCTTATCAGAGTTATCAGTAGTTATGTTACTAACGCATTCAGATGTTATGCAAAACTTATCTTAACATATACAATATCATATGTTAAGTATTATGTTAAATTACTTTTTAACAGTCACACTTATTTTATGAGCGCAGCGTATTCCTCTATTTATGTTAGGTTTACTATATTAAATATTGTCTTTGTCTGGTATTCACAATAGTGGCGATAAAAATCTCCAGTGGTTTTGATTTCATAAAAAATGATCTCGCACATATTCTCCTATGGGGTAGGCAGAGAAGGTTGGTATACGTTTGTACTGCTTTTTGCCTGATATACAGTGTGGAAGGGACGCCGACGCACAGGCATACATTTAGACCGTGTCGTATTGCACTTTTGTACGAGACAACTGTTTTTTTAATTACTGATGAAAAATTTCTATTTGGGGTAGAGGGGGTCAGAATGATGTACCTGCTAAATACCTTGTGGAACGCTAATAAATATGAATCCATACTAATATTATAAATGCGAAAGTAAGTTTGTTTTGTTTGTTTGTTACGTTTTCACGCCTAAACCATTGAACCGATCATCCTGAAATTTTGCATATACTCGTGCATTCTCAGGTGTACAGAGACGGACATAGGGTACCTTTCATCCTGAAAAAAAAGGACTGTACCCGAAAAAAACAACAAGACTATCATTATTTAAATCATGTTGAAATACGTCTCCTCAAGCTAGATTAACGCTCTAGTTTAGCATGTCCATTTCCATAATATATATGTCAAAAACATAAGATGGATGGTCCGAACAAGGAAATCCACTAACACCTTTTATGTCAACGTAATTGACATGACCAGTAGTACAAGTCGTAGGCGCCTCGTCATTAATCTATGAAAGATAATCTTTATCACGACGCAGGAAGGTATCAGAGTCATGTGACTTTCTGCCGATAATCTGTATTTACAACAATACCTATGAATATAAACATTCCGTGATTAGGCTGTTTTCTTTTGTTTTAATCTAAAGTCCCTTAAGCTAGCTGGGGAAATTACTCTTTTCGTAATTCTTGGCAGCTTGACTGGCATATGTAGGTACTAGTTTTCCGCCCGCGTCGAGTTCGGTTATATCGCGTTTCCAAGAGAACTCTTCAAAAGTCCGGGATAAAAACTATCCTATGTTCTTTCTCAAGGTCAACTCTATCTCTGTACCAAATTTCATTAAAATCAGTTCAGTGGTTTAGACGTGAAAGCGTAACAGACAGACAGACCGAGTTACTTTCGCATTTATAATATTAAGTAGGGATAATTCTTTTGATTTCAGTTTCTCGTTTAGCATCTGTTTCTGTTGATTTCATTAGCAATTCCGTTACCGCTAACTAAACCACAAAATAGGGGCATGAAAATGAGACCACCACCACCAGCAATGGTCATTTAAATTCAAAGCATCAGTTTTTGAACGTCAAAGTTTACAAGAAACAGTCTCCACACCATCGTCGAAGGGCGGGCGCCCTTCGACGATGGTGTTGAAGATGTGTTGGAAGATGTTGTTGTCACGACACAGAGAACCCTTGTGTGGAGAACTGGAGACCAGATACCTATTTTTAATGTAATTTACTTCTGAAACAATAAAGTTATTTGTATCTTGGAGCCGCCATTGGCTGTCTGGTAGAGAATGTCTACATTCATATCGATTTTAGTCAAACAGTTCTCAAAGAACGCCTTTGTTATAAACAACATTAAATCCGATGAGTCTCAATAAATCTTTCTGAAACTCTAAAGAATTTAATCCATGCACTTGCTCAGAACCATTAAAAATTAATGCTCAAGATAACGGCAATAAATACAGTTTTCGCTCGCACATAATTGGCCAAGGTCACTATAAACGTATAGTTTCTATTTTTTACCATTACAACCTACTTTAACACAGTTACCATGAAGAAGGAACACTGTCAGTCCAATCTGCATGGCTACCTCCATCATCCGTACAGCCTTTTCCCAACTATGCTGGAGTCGGCTTCCAGTCTCATCGGATGCAGCTAAAGCTAAGCTACCAGTATTTAACATGGAGCGACTGCCTATCTGGCCTCTACAACCCATTGGTTGTCAGATTTCGGACCACTGACTACCTGGAACTACCGCCAAAGATCTACAAATATCGGCCGAGAACGACGGCTTAACGTGTTTTCCGAGGCACGTAGGAAATTCGGTATTTAATGGATGATCATCACTCATCCACGGACCGACGTTGGCAACCTCGAAGATCGACTGGTGCAGCTGTTATTATTATATTATAAATAAATATGAATATGAATATTATTAAGCCACGAGCTTCTCTGCATCCCAAATCGGATTTCCTGCCAGCGTGCTGCCTAGCTTCTTCCTAGCTATGTTGGGCGAAGTTGGTCTCCAGTCTAACCGAAAGCAATACCAATACATTGAAAGACCGCTTTACCAAACCGTACCCCTTGGTAGCACCCACGGAAATTCAGGTCCTCATCATCATTATCCACAGCTACAACCTAAATTCACCCACTGCTGGGTAAAGGGCCCTCTTTTTGTGCCAATCCTCAAGTTCCTGTGCTAACCTCATCCAGGTTTTCTCCCGAGTTAGGCTATGTGTATTCCTGAATTTCATCTTTACCTAATTTATTACGCAATTAGTCAAACAAACGTAACAGGCCAAACATGAGGAAATGTCACTAAACTACACTGACATTGATAGCGGTCGAGATTATCTGGACGTTATCGTAGCGTCAGCTTGTACTGGAAAAATGTATCTGTCTGTTTGTACGGTGGGTGACAGCTAGTTGTACGTTACTACTTTCATCTCAGTTAGAATCAATAACTCTGACTCCTTCTTGCGCCACAACAACTGAAGGTCTACACAATGTGACATATTATCAGCGAAAACGACGATGTGAAGACTAAAATTGATGAGACTGGCATAAGTTATTAAAAGCCTATGTCTAAGTCTAATGTGGCAGTGTTAATTGATGTTATAGAAAAATGGAAGCGCAAGTTTTCACTTGTTCCTAGTCTAAGGTCCTCTGGTTTTAAATATCATCTTGATGCAGCGGAACGCAAAACAGCACCAGTAGCTACACACTTTTATTAGCTTCACCTGTTGACCCACTTCTCGGTTTCCGATTGAGCTGAAATTTTGTATACATATTTAGTTTAGATGACAATGCATGGTTAGGTGAGTGACTTCATTCTAAATACAAAATGGTGGACTCCCAAAGATAGCGGACTAATTATTTTTTATGCATTACCATGATATACCTGGAAGCCGACCCCAACATAGTTGAGAAAAGGCTAGGCAGATGATGAATTTAGTAACGTAGTACGCCTATGGTCAGATCACTTGTCTCGAAGATCCTCTGATGTAATTCCACAGGTGAAACCGTATAAAAAACCTAGTTAAGTACTCCTTATCTAATCCATTTAGCTATCTTAATTTCCCAGGGCGATAACAAGTCTTATCTGATAGGATTATATCCGGATAGCAGTGAATATTATGGAATTCTAGTCAATTTAGTGTTAGATAAACTTCATTGACAATAAATTTCATTATATGGAGGTATCTTTGAATTGCCTTGATATTGAAACTGAAGTTTGGAGAATTACTTAGTTATCGAAATGTTGTTTAAAGCAGAATCACGATTATTCAGCTTTTTTGTTTGTAAGCGTTGAATTACTGAGTCATACAGTATGTATAGTCATGTTCATTCATTTTGGACTAAATTGACTCACAGATATGTGCTGGGGGATTGTTGCGCCAGTTCTGCTTCCTTGTTAAAACTAAGCAGTTTTTTTTTAATTAATTGATTGTCATTTAACTATTAGATAGTGCTGATTTTCAGGCTTATTTGAATAGGCTTTTTGTTGATTGTAAGACCTCCCCAGGGCCTTCCTGACGGAGAGCAGCGGTGGCCCAATCGTGGTGGCCCCGACTTACGAATAGTCTCGAACCCAGGCGCATTACTTTGTGTAGTTTATTTCATCAATCTGCTCTCAAAACGGTGAAGGAAAACATCGTGAGGAAACCGACATGTCCTGGAACCAAAACATCGAAAACATGTTAAATCCACTAACCCGCACTGGACCCGCGTGGTGCATTATAGCCGAATTCCTCATAGAGAGGAGGCCGTGTGTCCCAGCAGTGGGAACATTATAGGCTGATTATGCCTAGGATGCTTGACTACATCCGACGGTGTGACCAGCTACCGACCTTGTGAAATATCTGGTATTTTTCAAAGGTTAGCTTTAGAAGCAAATATTTAAAATGATGGATGAATCGTGTGTAAGACGATTTATGGCTAAAAGGTGTTTGTGCAGAGATGACGACTGAAGGAGGTGCATGGAGTAAGGCGACAACCCTAAATAATTGTGATAAGAGAAAGAGTATGAAGAAACGACCCGTAAATACTAGTCAAATATTCGATTCATCCCCTGAAGGCCCCAGTTAAATGATGAAATAGGTAACGAAGCTGAAATATCTTCAATTTATCCAGTATGACTGTGCAAACTATTTCTGAATTCTCAATCGAAACACATCTGTGACATTTCGTCATAACTCATGCGAGTCGCGAAAGTTTTCCCTCTTTCCAGAAACGAAACGAATTCACCAAATAAATTGGGTTTTATTAACTGGTTTTAACTCTGTAGTCTCGATATACTGCCGTCACATTTTCGAGTGTATTCCGACTAATACACTCGAAAATGTGACGGCACAGTGATTTTGCGTGTATAAAGTAATTAGAGCGAATTCCACCAATAAAGCTGAACGTGATCAGCAAGTTCTAACTGCGTTCATGAGCTGTTGCAGTGTCATCATTCCTATCGAATTGTGAAATTTGACCTTCGGGATTCAATTTTTCACAATAACACCCTTGGCATAATCAGCCAAAAATGTTCCCATTGCTGGGGCACGGGCCTCCTCTCTATGAGAAGGAATGGGTTATAATCCACCACGCGGTCCCAGTGCGGGTTGGTAGACGTCACATGTCTGTGAATTTTTGGGGTCTAGGACGTCATTTTGAGAGTAGGTTTATAAGATCAACCTTTACTTGCTAGTATTTGTGTCTCTCACCTTTCTTCCTGTATTCCTTTCCTAATGCGTACATATTCCTTAAATCTTGATGAAGATGGTTATGACCTGGAGTTCTGCTCCCCATGCAAGACCACTAGCGAGATGGTACATCTTTCTGCAGTTACAATAACAAGATAAGTGGTCCATTGTCGACGGCAGACAAATTTGCTATGATTTTATCATTATTTTAATGATAAGATTGAAGCTAAATTGCCCATGTACTTATTCATGTAAGTATTTCCGTATATAGAAAAAATTATAACATAAAAATAATGTACCTTTTTTTGCTATTCTGCATTTATTTATGGTCTGAGAGAATCAAGGCTGAATCAGACTGGTTTTTATTCTAAATGCACGTTTTCACGATAAGCCCCAATTATGGTTATCCCAGAAGTTACTACTTACTACACGCCATTCAATATCTTGGTTAATTTGTTTCAATAAGTAAACCCGAAACAACAAGTGCGATAAAGCTGGCTCTCCGTTGATTTATATTTTTTCCGACTATCACCAGCTACCACCGCTACGGCATATTTTGTATGGCAAATCTGTAAAAACAGACAATCAAGAGACCACTCTACCGTTTGTAAATTAATGAAGCCATGGAGAGAGCTCGAACGAACTCGTCAACTCAAAGTGGAAGGGTATGAGTGGCCAGAACCTTTTCGAATATCGATAGAAGCAGAAATCTAGGCGAATTTGGAGATAGAAGAATTTTGAAGACTCTCAGTACTTCAAAATTCTCGCATTTCCATTCTTCGATCCTCCATTTATGATTTCTTTCCTAATACCCAACAGAACGACAGTTTTATGTGATGAGAAAACAATACTACTTCAGCGAATGAATTGCGCATTTGATGCAGTTGCATTCGTTGCAATATTAAACCAACTTCATGCAAAAATAATATCGTATCACTTTCTGGTAAACAAGTGTAGAGTAGATTAACTGCCGAGAGCGACATTCTTATCGTCCCGAAATCTGAACTTTGTGGGGACCAAGGCAGACTTACTTTACTTTTTCTTTTTTTTCTATGTGATTTTAGTTACTTTAAATTTATTACAATATTATTATTATTCTTTAATGATTTAATTTATTGTTATTTTAGGAGAATGCTTTAATTAATATATATATTTTTTTTTATATTTGCACGTCACATCATGTGGCAAAAATGCCTGTACCTAATAATGTTGTTGCCATCTTGCATGCATGTATTTACTTGTATGTATGACACATGTTTAAGCAAATAAATATTATCTTATCTTATCTTAAATAAAACGTTGCACACTAGGAATTTCCACGATACACCTGTGGGTGTATCGTGGGTGTGGGGGTCTGTTTATTTTTTTTCCACGATACACCTGTGGGTGTATCGTGGGTGGGTGTGTGACACTCCTCCGATTACATTCATCGGTCAGTTCGACTTTGGATGTTGATGACCTGAGTTCACCCACTGCTGGGTATAGACCTCTCTTTACTTGTGCATATCTACATACTATTACGGCCTTGACAGGATAACATGATACCCCTACGTAAAGGCTGTAAGCATACATAATACCGATAGCTAATGCACAGATAAGCTAAACGATTATGAAACATTCCAATGCGTTTCATGCCTTGCTTAACTTGATGTTCCAGTCGCTTTGCGCTTATGAAGCGTAGCGATAAGAAATAAACTAGTCTACTCTAGTTTATGGCATTCGTAGATCTTTGTCAGTTGTTGCGGGTAGAGAGAAGGAAATTCTGACATCAAGTCTTGCGAAGCAGTAATGCTTTATCGAGTTACTGTGTTGTGTAGGTCCGGGTGAACCGGATGCAGCTGAATAGGAGTATTTTACATAGGTAAAATGAAAACTGCTATTCAGCTGCATCTGGACTGGAAGCTAACCCCAACATTGTCGGAAAAAGGCATGGCTGATGATGACTCTGATTTCTTCTTCTTTCGTCTTGATGTGAATTTCATTGATAAATCATAGCTCCTTAATCAATTAATGAATATTGGGCCTTGCAGTCCTCTGCTTGACGTTAGTTTCTCCCAAATGTTAGTCACTGGCGAGAATAGCTACATAGCTTGTGGTCTCTTTTCTTCTTCAACTCGCATCCACTCAATGCTGCCTTTAGGACATCTCAATTTTACATCTGTTTACCCGATCACTGATCAGTGTAGCAAGCAGGAGTTGTTTGCAGGAGGACCAAGACCGAAGAAATAGCTTATCCGTGGTAAAAATATTACCTAGGTGATAATGGTGGAAAATTGACTGCCCGGGGTAAGCACCGGTAGTCATCGCCTCGCGTCGTGGCTATTTTGATAGATTCCAATTTTAGCTATTGTCTCAGTTCAGGTTTGGTTGGCTGTTATTTTAACTGAATAATATAAAGCCACGAAATTGCTTATAGATTTTCAGAACCCAGAGACAATAGTATGATCTAACTTCTGGTAAAAAAATCACCCCTTCTTTTGTTCTTGCGGATGTTAGAAGACTATGGAAGGATTGAAGATTGAAATTATAAAGGAGGATAGGCAGCGATGACAGCATTTTCACTAGTAAAACATACTTAATGATATTTATTTGCTTTGTGTAATGTTTATGGGGAAGTTGCATGGCTCTCTGAACGCACTGAATATTCAGCTGTGAATGTTTAAGGTTTCATGTAAGTAATGTATTCAACGACACAAATGGAAATATCAGTAGTGTGTGTCGTACCCCTGAAACCGTATCTCACCGACAAAACAATTACTCACATATTTTATCATTGCAAGGAAAACATTACTTCAAAAGGTCGCCTTATTGCAAATTAAGACATATTTCTTATTATCGCATACCTACAATGTTTCCTTGAACTTAATAAAAACATACCTCATTCAATACTGAAGGTTATTGTGTAGTAGTTAAGAGGGAACAGTGGCTGCGATTTTCCATTCAAATGTATTCACCTTTTTCCTTCATGAATAATGCCTCTAGGCACATATTTTTTTTTTTTTCGGGAAATCATGGTCTGTGGACCGTCATTTCCTTTTTATCAGCAACTAATAAGTAAAGTATGTCCCTCCAAAAATTACAAACAAATGCCCCTTTTTTACGGCCGTGATTAGAGGACTACCAGACAAATTCGAAAAGTTTTTAACATAAAAGAAATTGATACGAACCTAGACATACTCTTTCTTAAAATTTTTAATTAAAAAAATAATTGAATCGGTTTAGTTTTCAAGGAGAAAAAAGGGTAATACGAAAAGAAATTTTTTGTGTTGTAATTCGTCTGAGCTGCAGGTGGGAACACCTGCAGCTAAGCCTGAGCAGTGAGAGTGTGATAGGGATATCGCACTCTACGGGGGCAGGCTTGACGCAGCGCGACGGCAATAGTTTCTTCTCGCAGGCCCTGTGCCCTCTTAACTGAAATGTTGTGGTATAAAATGGTTTGTCTATATCACAAATTGGTTGCTAAAAGATTTTTGGAATTTACACGTGTGTGACTAGATACACGAGCGTGGACGAAATTTGGTGTAAGTTCTTCAGAATTGTAGTTTCGGCTACTATTATGAGAGAAAGTACAAGTTTAAATTCTTGTAGTTGAAGTTGAATCGCCTTTTTTGACGCAAAATTATCGCATTCACTAAAAACTTAGCCTATCGCAGTTCACTGCTGGGCATAGGCCTCCCTCAAGGTATACAACAACACGCTGTCCACCGCCTTACGCATCAAGGCGGTCCTAGCACAGCTACCTTTTCCAGGTCGTCGCGCACTCCACGCCAGGACTCGCTTGCACCTTCGGCCATCAGTCCTTCGATAATCCTGGCCACTGGTCAGGTCACTGCCACCTCAGCTTATGGCGTTACATTCATATAATTAATGTATCTAGCGCCATTTTCTCTTTTTTTAACAGTTAGTAGTTTTACACACGTCTCATCAATCCACAATCCCTTTGAACGTTTATTTCTCGAAACATCCGGTCCGTTCTCAGAATAACCGTTTCATTTTAACTTTCCTTCAGACGCAGTTGTGGTTCGTAACACAGTTATCTAGTTGTGTGTAATTACAGCTACTCAGACACAGGAAGTATCGCGGAATTTATAAGTTAAAATCTGGGTCAAACTTGATGTTAATTCGCTCAATCGTAGTTACATTAATTATTTCGCTTGCACTTTTTTTGCGATTGCAGGTGCACTAGATATTCTTGTAGAGATAGTTGTATGACCTTCTTTTCTTTTTCTCTATTTATAAGTTTTTGGAATTAGACATGTTATCAATATCAAACTCCGATGGCCTAGACAAAAGGAAATGGCACACAGAATACGGATTTAAATTGTGATTTGATTGGTGACTACAGACTAAATCTGGACGGGAAGCGCTGTCCAGAGTTGGTTAGTGTGACCTTTCTGGTTTTCTTTTTATTTTCTTACTGTCCCTTTTGTATGCGTCCGTTTCCTAATTTCTTTTAAAATCGATATGATTCCGTGGACAATAGTGCGGGTTATGCGTTTGTTTACTATTATACCTAAGCTAAATATTAATAATGTAACGTATAAAAGTTTTTTGTCCCAAATAAATAAAATAAAGCACCGATTTATATTAGTCAAGTGATATTAGTTTTTAAACTGACTTGGTCGTGGTTGGTAGTGTTAAGTGATAGATAATATTGGTCAAGTGTTTAGCGAAGTACATAAGTACAGTGAGTAAGGACAGTGGTGTAAACAGATCGGACAGTAACGACTAGGGGCCGTCCATTAATCACGTGAGGCTTGAAAGGGGGGAAGGGGGTTAGGCAAAAATCACGAAATATCACAAGGGGGGAGGAGGGGTGAAGTAAGATATCACGTGTATTTATTTTTTCGTCAAACGCGCGATACGATTACTAAACAAAGTTGTTAGTGTTGAAGAAAGGCTTACTAATCCGTGGTCCGAGGACAATGTACATTAAATATGTTCATGTACTCGTACAATATACATATATTTTTCGCATGATTATACCATTCCTTTAATATTATTTTTATGCCAGTCAAAACAACCTGCAACCTTTCTGTCAAGTCAAGACATTTGTATCATGGTCCTTAATTTCAGAATAAAATTGTATAATGTAATTTTATTCTATTGTATTTAAAGATAGTATTCTAAAAATTTTACGATTTTTTGTAGGTAGGTACTAAAATACACGTGATTTTGGGTGGGGGTCTTAAACCTCACCACGTATCACCAAGGGGGAGGGGGGGCGATTAAAAATCCACATCACGTGATTAATGGACGGCCCCCTACACAGTTATTGTCTAGGTACGCCCGCCACTGTACTTGTAGTCGCTACTCGAATCGGGCTCAAGTCATCCACTTGAACATTCTGTTCAGATGATCATCATCTTCCAATCTAACAGGATGCAACTGAATACCCGTACTTAACATGGAGCGACCGAACAGTCTGTTCGTATGATAAGTACTTAATTACTAGCTAGAATTTCTTCGAGAACATTCTCACGGGAAGTAAGTACATGCAGTCTGATGTTATGATTGCAGAAAGTGATCCTTTGACCTTTAACGTTATCACCTAAACCTAAGCTAAATAGGCGAGTGATAACAAGAACATCTGTCGATCTAGGACCTAGGGGCTGTCTCCACGATAGCCTCTGCCTCACGTCCCGGCCGCCGCGGGAGGAGAAGCACCGGGCGTCGGGGGCCACGCCGTGATGGCTCTCGGCCACCGTAGGCGCGGGCCTGTGGACGGCGAGTAATGGGCTAGCTCGCCGTCCGTCCGCCGTATGACGACGGGCAGGCCGTGTCGACGGCGCGTTCGTGTTCCACGCGCGCCTCAAAGAGATGTCAGCAAACGGGAGGGGCCCGCAAGGGCCGGTGCCTGCCAGGGCTGCGGGACTGTTCGAAAGAGATACCGCGGCCCTGGAACATAAAGGGCCAATGAAGGAACATGGGTGGTTTTTAGTCAGTAAAAGTCTGACACTCCCTTCCGCTCCGCCCAGAGCGGGAGGAGTCATTTGATGATTTCCCACCCTCCAAAAAAAAAAAAAAAAAAAGGGGCTGTCTCCACGAGCGAGAGAATCGCGACGATATTATCCCATACAAATACGTAATATCGCCGCGATTCTCTCGCTCGTGGAGACGGCCCCCTAGCCATAAGAAACATAACATCACGCCTGTAATCCCCGATGGGTAAGGTAGAGATGTACCTAATAGGGCACCAAGTACAGCCACATTTCACCAGTTATGTTTAACGCCCATGTAATAGGGGGCGAGCCTATTGCCATCAACCGGGCACAAATCTAAACTCCAATACAGATAAATACTTGATGGAAAAACCCAATAACACTTTGCCCGACCTGTGAATCGAACCCAGGACCTCATGCTCAGCAGTCGCGCTTCTGACCACTGGACCAACGAGGCAGTCGTAAGAAACAGCTGTGAAAATAATGCTGTTTATCACAATCAGTGTTCGTGGTGGACGGATTCTTGAGCGTTTGAATTCTTGATGAGTGTTTGAATTCTTGATAAGTGTTTTGTTGTTGTAATTGCATATGAAGATCAGGTGGGAAGAGCTCTTAATAATTATTGAGGCAACTGTTTTCTTTTAAGATAACACCGGTTTAAGATTTGCAGCAATTGTCCGCAGTGCTTCAGTTTTCATTGATTTTCCAATTACCTCCCTCGCAATCTTCTCTTGCAGCTTGCTAGTTGTGGTTCACTAGAAACACTAGTTAGGGTTTAGAATAAAACCACCAAATTATCAGTAAGTAGATGAACTACTTTAAGAGTACGTGCACTCGCTGCCCGGGATTAGTGAGAAGAGCTCACGCTACGTTTATTAGTATATCACACTAGTAAGATAAGATATTATAATCCTGATTCGGAACAAATAACTGGTTACCAATATATGTATAATCGGAGCATATTCATTATCCAGTCAGGTCTAGAAACTGAAAATCCATCTTCGTCTGACTAGACACAGTGACGAAATCAAAGTAACATGACAGCTAAACGATATTATGTTTTATTTCTAAATATAAAAGGTTAATGGTCCCAAATGACCTTGATTACGTTAATTGCGTAAAGTATTATGTAAATCTGTGAACGTCGTTGACCTGACCGTCCGCATCTCAATGATAAAAAGTGCCAAAACGACCCGGTTCTAAATTGATAAATAAACTTATCTTACTTAAGTGACGGAACCATTTTTGTCATTTCCGCCAATTAGTTGTGAGCTGAGGGTTATTCCCACTACTTTTATTCCGTGAGTCATCATCATGCCAGAAAAGTGGTGGCATATTGGAATCGGGAGTTGTAAGTCGCAGATTCCAACCTCTGTTCGGAGACTGATACTCTTCTTATTTAGCGCAGACTGATACTCTTCTTATTTATATATTTGGCGCAGCCGTGAGACACACAGTATTATTATTTTCTTTTTTTATTATTTCTTTTATTGTTTTTAGATTTAAGTTTTTTTTTATTTTTGTTATTGTTTATTGTGTGTTTTTGTGGCATGTGCCAAATAAATATGTTTTCTTTCTTTCTTTCTTTCTTTCTTTCTTCGTGTAAATTATTTCATTACCACTGCTGTCAAAACAGGAAAACACCGTCGGGAAACCGGCTTAGAACCGAATAATTGGAAGATGTATGACATCTGCCAACCCTTACCCGGGCTCAAAGGGTGGATAACCGCCTACATTCTCTCGCAGAGACGGGTTCCAGCAATGGGAACTGATAATGCATGTGCTTAAAGGATTATTGGCATTCCTCATATTATCCTGTCGGAAGGCGCCGCCGAGGCCAGACCTTAAAGAGCTGGCGAGACGATCTGGACGCGTACCGCGATGGCTGGTTCGAGGAGGCACGGAAAAAGAGCATATGGGTGGAATTGGGGGAGGCCTCTGCACAGTAGTGGGACAGTACAGGTTATAACAAAAACCTTTGCTAATTTCATCCAACTGTACTAGCCAAATCTTGCCACCTTACGTTTGCAGTGAGGAGATTTTCCTCAAAAGTCTTCCAGAAACTTAGCTACTTCTTTCTTTGTTACGTACTAACTTTTACCAAACTAAGTACCTATGGTGATTTGGTCAATAGATACTCTGACCTATTGTAGTCTGTCTCGGATAGATATGAAGGAGCTGTTCAGAACCTGATATGTTGAGAAGATGAAGCTATAGTAAAGCAGATCCTCGTGAGCCGTAGTATAATAATTATAAGAATCAAAATTATCATAATAAGCATAAACTAAGAGAAAGCCGATATCTAAATTATGCAGCTGTGCAAACATCGGTAGTAATCAAAGGCCACTTATTTTATGTCAATATTGAGTCAGTTTGGTTTGTATGTCGAGAAAACTATGGCCGTATGTACAAATACGAGATGTATGATATTTATTTAACAAATACAAAATATATTTATTTTAGTCATGTTTTAGGCCCAGGATCTCCCGTTTTTAGAAAATTTCTTAGTATACCCTGTTTCCTTAAAATTGTTAATTTATTGTCTTGAAAGTAACCGTATTTTCAGGAATTTATCTCAGTTTGTCCAGCGGTGGGCATTTTTTGCGGATAATCATGATGAGGAAATTATTTCCGTAAATAAAAGACCATGGAAGAGGGATAGCCCGTCACTTGGCTAACTATACATAACATCGCGCCTGTAATCTCCGAAGTGTTAGGCAGAGGTGTACCTAATAGTACACCTACATTTCGCCAGTTCTCCGTGGCTGCTACTGAATAATTCCAGATGGAAAAACCCAATAACGCTTTGCCTGCCCTGAGAATCTAACCCAGGACCAGCAGCACGCACCAGCAGTGCTCAGCAGTCACGCTTACGACCACTAGACCAAAGAGTCATACTGGCTGACTATCATGCAGGACCAAACCTCAATCCTGAATTTACTGTTCCGAAGTGTTTATTACATTTACAGAAAGAGTCTTCTTGTAACCACACCAGCTATGACAATATCCGTTTGGAAACCACAACCTACCAACATTCATCATCTGTCTAGCCTTTTCTCAACTATGTTAGGGTCGGCTTCCAGCCTAACCGAATGCAGCTGAAGACCAGTATTTTACATAGAGCGACTGCCTATCTGACCTCCACAACCCAGTTAGTACTGGGTAATACGATACCCTTTGGTAAGACTGGATGTCATTCTTTCGACTGACTACCTGCAACTGTCAAAGATCTACAAATGGTAGCCAGGATTAACGGCTTAACGTGCTTTCCGAGGTTTCACGGAGAAAACTCGACAACCAATGGATGGTCACCCATCCACGGACCAACCTAGGCAAGCGCAGCTTAACCTGAAGATGGACCCTAACGGCTGTTATTATTTAGCCACGAGCTCCACTACGACTTACCAACATTCTAATCCTTAATTAATCTCGCATAGAAGTGCTATCTACCAACATTATTCCTACAGATTTGTGCCAGACATGATGTAACGCTACTTATATGTATCGTAAACATCTATATATGTTTGCTAACTTTGCTCTTATCAGCTGTGACCTTCTGTGACGTGTGGTAAAACTTGCACGATGCATTTCGGTGCGATATTTCATTTTTAATTACGTCAATTTTAGTATTTTACTTGGATGTATTGACCTTGTTGGTGACTAACTGTTATGTGAATCGGATTTTGTTAACAATTTAAAGGGTTTAATTTTTTTTATTTTTCTGAAATAAAAGTTACTCCTTATAACATCAGGTATCTGCCTGTAAAAGTCCCGTCAAAATCGGTGCAGCCGTTCCGAGATTAGCCGGAACAGACAGACAGACACAAGTAAAAAAAATGATTTTTGTTATAAGTACCGTATTTACTTTTACAAACAGACATTTTAATTTTATTTATTTGAATAGATGTTCTTGAGAACGGTCAGGTGCGAAGTAATCGCAGCCGGCGTGCGTGTATTACCAGATGTATGAAAGTGGACTAAAAAACAAGCAAAAGGAGCTGTGTAAGGGCCGTAGCAGGTGGGATATTGTAGATTCTGCCTATGTAATTTTACTAGTTTAGGAAGTTGTTGCAGCTGGTTATCAAAAATTGGACCTTATCGGCACATAATACGCAGGTGGATGGTGTTTCCATTTATCAATAGTAATAATGTAGCAATAGTATTAATGTTAGCAACAGTCAAGTATTCAATAGGCCTAGTGACACTTAAGTAGCGACCGAGAGTCATGACCTACGAAAGTTTGCTTGATTGGAATTCGGGGCAATCAATGGGCAGGTCTATGATTGGAAATTCGACGCGATCGAATCAAAAATGAAAAGATCCGAGTGAGAAACAAAGAAACCAATATAGCCCGAAGAATTGACAAAGTTAAGTGACATTGCTCACAGGAAGTATGGTCGATAGAGCCGTACCAAAAGGTTGGAAGGCCTCTCCCAGGGTGGACCGATGACCTAGGTCGCCAGAATCCGTTGAATTCGAGAAGCACACGGCTAGGTGATGTGGTGACGCTTGGGGTAGGCCAAGGTATGTCCAGCAGTGGACGTTCGGCTGATATGATTATGGGGTATGATTACAGAATCCTTCAGAACGTCTTCAATTTACTGTCCATAGGTTTCCAACCAAATTATAGCCAGAAGACAGCAATGAAAGAAGTCGCAGACTTCTGTTTAAAATTATAGATTTTGAGAAGTGTCGATATAAAAATGACGCGCTGCATCGTTCTCAAAACACAGCAGGAAGTCAGTTCGTGGTTTTGAAATCTATTTCTAGACGAATTTTAATGAAGCAGTATAATGAATGTTGGATGAATGATGTAGTATTTAAATGGAGTTTCAAAATGTTATTTTGAAGTTTGTTTTATATTATTGGAACTCTAGATTGTGACTCACCTTCTTGTGTGATTTTCATTCTGCCAGAATTATTTACCCACTTAAAGCCCACTGACAGGAGGCTATTGTCCCAGCAGTGGGAACATTATAGGCCGATGATTACG
Organism: Eurois occulta; assembly: GCA_950022335.1. Classification (NCBI taxonomy): domain Eukaryota; kingdom Metazoa; phylum Arthropoda; class Insecta; order Lepidoptera; family Noctuidae; genus Eurois; species Eurois occulta. The sequence continues at coordinate 11,838,257 of OX465502.1, forward strand.
CTAGGCAGAATTATAAATGTTTTTGCATTTGAATCTTATGACTTCGTTAGGTTTACCTTTTAAAGTTTATGTTGCGTAACCGGTTACTTGAATAGGACTATAACATAAGGGAATATGCAAGGGGAAAACCGTCGACCGCATTTTCAATTAAGATTCAGGTACGATTGTGGTCAAATGCAAATCTACACAGCATCATAAAAAGAACGGTGTCTTGTATATTTTGCTATAAAATTAAACAAGTGCGAGTTGGACTCGCGCACGAAGGGTTCCGTACCATTATTTATAAAAACAGCAAAAAAAAATCATGTGTATGGGAGCCCCTAATATTTTTTTATTCAGTTTTAGAAGTCGTTGTTATAGCGGCAACAGAAATACATCATCTGTGAAAATTTCAACTGTCTAACTATCACGGTTCAAGAGATACAGCCTGGTGACAGTCAGACAGATAGCGGAGTCTTAGTAATAGGGTCCCTTTTTACCTTTGGGTACGGAACCCTAAAAAGATAAAAATCTAGTTTTATTTTATGGGCCAACTTAGGCATACAGGTATATTTGACTTGGTTAATGTAAAATAAGTGACCTTGTAAATGTTGGACAGTAAATTATTTAAATACCTTGAATCTGGTTTTAGTATACAACAAAAATAGTAAACTTGATTTGCATCCATTAGCATTATTTAATAGATAAATGAATAAGACTTAGAACATAGACATCTGTTCTAATGATTTACTCAGATTTTGTTTTTTTTTTTTACTATTATTCTTTTTTGACCTTTTGTGCACCCAACATTGTTTAAATTCTTAGACAGAACGTAAACTTACATGATAAAGCACGCCTGTAATTCTCAACGGATTAAGCAGAGTTACACCACATTTCGCCAGTAACTTTATGTTCCCTTGTGATAGGGGCAAGCCTATTGCTACCAGGTCACAAATCCAGACTCCAGGCCGTTGATGCAGTCAGCGAGGTGATAGCGGAGTTACTTATCCTGGGTGGACTGCACGCACCTGAGTCTTACGAAGTGGGAGAAGGGGTCAGGTAATGCAGCCTTCCCCTTCGTACGTTCAAGCATCACCACTCCTATAAGAACGCTATTTTAATCCTTATTCTTTAAATCAAAACAATTAACTCACTTTCAAGTAAGTAAGCGCACTCTTGTCAAGTGTATGTACTGTAACAGTGTATCTGTATGACGTCACGTAGCTGAGATTACAGCAAAACTATTGTCTTGTTTACAAGCTTAGGCTGGGTGATAGACATATTCTTACTTTAATTTTATAAAGGTTAAGGAAACCTAGCTATGACGATCTATCTCTGCCTGTCTGGAGATCAGATATTTTTTTAACCGTTGCCCCTCGCTAGGAATTTCTCCTGTATCGTGGCCATACAAATATTTGTTCCGTGCGGGGATCGAACTAGATGCAGACCGGCAGCCAGACGCTCAGTCACTGCGCCAACCATGCCGTCAAATGTCAGTATGTCTACCTACTTGCTTTTGACCATTATTTTTAAAAGTCATCGAAAGACTGGAGACGCTGATGCTGTGTATATGTATTTCTCAAAAGATGAACTGAAAGAAAAAGCCTTTTTTCGAACAACTGTGTTAGAAGAGGCTTACATTGGCAATAACACAATATGAATGATGTGTTCAAGAGATTTAAAGCAAGAAAATTAAAAACTACAAATAATTGTAATTGATTTTGGGATTTGTTGGTAAGTATTAAGGACTCCAGTGGCGAAGTTTCCATACAACTTGATTCCTACCGGCTTAATTTGAAAAATGGCACAGTCAGTATTCTATAGACAAATAATATAATCACATTAATTAAAGATATGTACCCCGGCTTACCTCTTACAAAATTGACCCTTCGCTACTGAAGTACTCGTTAATCGTAACGGTCATTAGCAAAGGTATTGTTCATCTATTGTTTGTTTAAGACCTACCTGTACGTGTCATGTCTCCATAGGGAGACCTAAACAAATAATAACTAAACTATCATTAAACAAGTGCATTACTCTCAAGTGTGTGCTGCATTCTTGATGACGTCACGTCCTCATCTGATATTATAACGAATCCACTCTGATTTACAAGTTTCCTGTGAGATTGTGTGTGTCTTTATTTGTACACTAGCTGTGCTGTGGCCCGCCAAATTCGTTCGCGTTAAATTATTATAAAAAAAATAACTTCCCTTCTTAAATCGAATTTTGTTACCAATTTCAAGGGTTTTAATTCTTTTTGCACTGAACCCTAATTATTTTTCTAAAATAAGTGTAGCATATGTTAGACCTTATAACATCAGATTTCTGCCAGTAAAAGTCCCGTCAAAATCCGTTCAGCCGTTTCGGAGATTAGCCAGAACAGACAGACAGACAAAAAAAAAAAAGTGTTTTTGTTTTAAGTGCCGTAAATATTTTCTTATTATGCATTCAGTAAAAAGCTGTTATTTTGATGTTACAAACAGACACTTCATTTTATTTATTTATACAGCTTGGGAGATATAAGTGGTGTATCTTCAAGAATTTGTTGATAAAAAAGGGATGTACAGATGACGCTCATGCTTATGATTTATGCGATTGCTGTTCAGGTTCGTAAAGTCAAGAATATCATCGAATATCAACTAGCCTTATCAAAAATGTTGTGTTACTCAGTCGGAGAAAAAAAGCATTAATAAGTGGTCTAGATAGACTCTAGATAACATTTTGGTAGATCAGGATCTCCGGTTAGACTGGAAGTCGACCACAAGCTAGCTGAGGAAAGTCTAGGCTGATGATGATTATGCTGAATAAGGTGAGACTAGCTGGGATGGAACATAGATCAGAAGACCCGTACCTTATTAACAGACATGAGGATAGCTATAAAAAGAACTCGAACAGCCGAGTACTACTACTTATCGTTAGGACACATCTACCTACCATTTACCAGGTAAATACCCTGGCCTGTGTAACTGGGAAATTTTAAACGACATAATTTCCGAGTACCTAGTTATTTCAAGCCTAGAAAGAAAGTGAACTTAAGTTTACATTAAACTGCGCTTGAGAAGTCGCGATCTATATCCTTCTTCTTCATCATCATCATCCACAGTCCACAGCCCGACTTCGCCCACTGCCTCTCTTTGCCTTCTCCACGTTCTTGTACAAGCCTCATCCAGGATATTCCCGCGATGACAACAATGCCGTCTGCCCATCTCGCCGCCAGACGACCAACACTTCTCTATCCAGTCCTTGGACGCCACTCGGTCACAGCTTTACTTCACCTGCCATCACCGCGTCTTGCTAGGTGTCCTGCCCAACTCCATTTGAGTTCCATAACGATTTCCAATATCGCAGACCTTCGTACGTCTCCGAATTTCGACGGAAGAACGGTCTAGTAGTTTCATGCTGAGTATATTCCATCTTCAGTAGAGTTTAATCCTGGTATTCAGCTGTATTAGGTAAGCAGATGAAGACTAGATAGAAAACAAACTCAAGTTCAAAGCTGTGCTTGGGACTATTGACCTCTGCAGGAATTTTGCAATCTTTATTTATTTATGTTTTACGACATTGATAGTAGGGAATGCAATCTCGTTCTCGCGAGATCTCGGCCCTTTTCTGCGAGATTAATCTCGGCCTAAAAATGGGCGAGATCTCGCGAGATTAGCGAGATTGAACTCAAGCATGAAAACGTCCTATTTATTTATAAAGCATTAATACAGCGCCTGCATTCGCAGCATGGTATAAAACAGACTGAGTCAGTCAAATCGACATTACCTGCGCCTGCTGCCACTGCCACCCCTGATGAGGATGATGAACCCCTCTCATCCCTTTCCCAGACTCTGAATGAAGCAGGCAAGCTTTCTTTGCAAGAAGAACTGGAGGAAGCAATAACTTCCTGCAAAGACCCTAGGAAAGCAAAGATTTCGCTGGACCAATTGTTGAAGAAGGAAATGAATCTATACGAGTCCGGGGGGTCTAAAGGAGAACTTTTGCAGTTCGCTGATAACTGCCTCACAACTATAGTACCAACAAGTGTGGAATCTGAAAGAGCATTCTCAGCGGCTGGCTATCTAGCCTGCAAAATAAGGTGTAGGTTAGGTGACGATACCTTAAATACGTTGTGCTTTCTAAGAAGCTACTTCCAAAACAGTTTGTAAATAATTGTATAGCGAGATGTTGCTAATGTTCCTAATTTGATTGTTTTTATTTGGTTTTCACTTTATATTCTATTTCTCTTTTTAGTTTGGCGAAATGAGCCATTGATTTGATTGATCTCAACTCAAATTCTATTATTTTTGTTAATTAATCTTTTTGACTTCGTAAAAATAAATGTTGATTTCAAAATACCTATGGTTCTTTTTCTTTCAATGTCCCGGGAGTTCTATATCTATTTTATTAGTGAAATTATTTGCAAAAATTGATACTCTTAACTACCAATCTCGCGAGATCTCGAAATTGCCGAGATCTCGCGAGATTGATTTTCATAATCTCGCGAGATCTCGTCCGATCCTCAATCTCGCGAGATTGCATTCCCTAATTGATAGCCCAGGTTTTTGATAACAGGCTTGCAATGACGTAGGATTGTGTGAATTACCTATCGCGTCATCGGCGTGTGTACCTAGGTATCTTTCTTTAACAGGTACTTGGTGTAATTGAAATACCTAACTGAAATCCTCATAAGTCATTGGATTAAATAATATTATGGGATCAAACTATCTCGTTTGTTAAGTGTTCGCAACCGCGACTGACACGAGAGCCTGGGTTTGATTTCCAGGTCGGGCAAAGTGTTATTGGGTTTTTCCATCAGGAATTTCTCAGTAGCAGCCACGTAGTCTGGATTTGTGCTCGGTCGATGGCAAAGCCTCGCCCCCATTACATGGGACTTAAAAATAACTGGCGAAATGTGGGTGTACTATTAGGTCCACCTCTGCCTAACCCTTTGGGGATTACCGGCGGATTATTGTTATTGATCAACCATGAAATAACGAAAAAAAATGTTGCATTTATGTTCCCATATCTCGACAAGGGAAACACAGGTAGTCAGTGGTCCGAAAGTCTGACAACCAGTCATACCAAGGGGTATCGTATTACCCACAACTAACTGGGTTGTAGAGGTCAGATAGGCAGTCGCTTCATGTAAAATACTGATATTAACCACCCACCCACCAACCGAATACAGCCATTAGACTGGATGCCGACCCCAACATAGTTGCGAAAAGGCTAGGCAGATGATGGTCTGCTAATCCTAAAAAACTCATATTGTGTTCAGTTCAAAACATAAGGAAAATATTTAACAGCATTTTGCCGTGTAATTACAGGTTTTAGAACTACAGTGTACCAATAACTCAAAATGGTCATGCATTCCCATATAAGGCGAATAGCTGTTACTAAGCTAGTAATTTAAGGAAAACCGATGTTGACAGTTTTAGGGCTCCCAATTATACAGTCACGTAGTTATAGCTCAATTGAAGTAAAGGTATGATTGCAAAACGAGGAAAATCTAGGCATTGCAGCATTTCTAAACGGGATATAATCACACTTATAGATATAAGATACTAATGCTTTGATTACGAATTTGTTGAAACTTTTTGGCGATGCTTGGGGGAGGTACACCGTCTTTCAGCTGGTATGATGATGGTGATGATGAGTGATGAACTACTCATGACATACTTATTACCCCAAAGGGTATGAGTATGAGGAACAGCGTATAAGTTTCTCATACTCCCTTCAAAAGGGAGTGTCCTCAGATCAGACGGGTGTTGAGTAAGGTGGGTACTGCCCGACAGTTGTAGTCGTGATCTTAGAAATATACTTATGTCGCTGATAATTTTTATTGCGCGATGAAGGATTTTTAGTTCTCAACTTGAGTCATAGATGGCACTGCAGATCTTTTTGTATTATTGGCTGTGTCGCTGCAGATAATTACGTAGTTTTAACGAAGAAAATGATTAGCATAGACAAACTCTTTCACATCATTATGACAAGTTTAGTGTCTGACATTGATATCTACAAAATGTACACGACCGCAATATCTGTCAATGTGTGCATACTTTTACATACCTAAATTCATAGAACAGAAACAAGTGAATATGTATGACTATAGTATTAGCTGCAGAACATCATAACAATATTGTTCTTCATTGAACACATAGTTATGTAAATACTGTATGCTCCACTTAGTTCAAGCGTAATTATTCAAATTTTATCTCCGAGGTGCTTCGGAGATTTGAAAAGGAAGGATGAGTCTTCCATTGTTAGAAATTGGTTACAATTTCTTTGTTAATTACTCTGCTTTCATTAGCACCTAGTTATTCTACATTTTGACTTGAAAAATAAGAATAGTCATGATTCTGGAGTTCTTGGTGCTGGAACGATGATCTGGCGAAGGCCGCGGGTTATCACCGGATACGAAAAGCAAGAAGTACAGAACAGGGCGATGTCGTGACGCTTGGGGCCTATGTCCAAGAGTGGCCGTTTTTAACTAGCAAAGGAGTAGAAGTAGACTATATTACTGAACTTCGAAGTTTAAAATACCGATGTACCTACTGTATACATAAAGTTTGAAAGCACGACTTACGTGAGACAGAAGGTACGGTATGACGAATTACTTAATTGAGAATGTGCATCATCGCGATGTACTGAACTCCGAAAGCTTGCTATGACGAATTACTTCATTGAGAATGTACATCATCATGTGTTTTGAATTATCTGTCAAAATAAATAAAAAAACAATTGTTCATCATCTGCCTAGCCTTTTCCCTACTATGTTGGGGTCGGCTTCCAGTCTAACCGGATGCAGCGGAATACCAGTATTTTACATGGAGCGACTGCCTATCTGACCACAACCCAGTTAGTACTAGGTAATACGATACCCCTTGGTAAGACTGGTTGTCAGACTTTCGGGCCACTGACTAGACTACCTGTAACGACTGTCAACGATCTACAAATGACAGCCGGGACCAACGGCTTAACGTGCTTTCCGAGGCACGGAGGAAACTCGGTATGTAATGGGTGGTCACCCATCCACGGATCAACCTAGGTAAGCACGGCTTAACCTAAAGATCGACCCGAGCGGCTGTTTTTATTTAGCCACGTGTTATGGTACGAGTACAAATACCTAAGCTGCAAGTTTTCTGATAAGAAAATAAATAACTAGATTTGTAATATACCTACCGTACAATATCTTTAAATTATATTCAAATGTGTAATTACCAAGTTGTTTACCTGTCAATCACTTTAACAATAATGACATAGGTCGATGTCCAAGTGCGGTGTTTATTTACTAGTTGCGACCCCTGTGTGACGACCCGTGTTCGCGTCGACAGATCCTGGAAGAAACGACAACATTGGCAAACAACAAAAAGTACAAAATTTATATTCTTCTTATATTTCTTATTTTTAGATCTCACTATAATTTTAGATTTAACTATAATTCTAGATCTCATTATAATTTTAGATTTTACCCTATTTCAAGGTTTTATATCTCTTCTACATTTGACTTTTTTACTGTAATTTTTCAACTCATACTCACACTGTGTCACACCTTAAAAAACATACAAGAACTTGCACTTACTCATTCGCCTCTATTTACGACAATAATCGCTTCATTGAATCTGTGCAACTATCAGACTACACCGCGGATGTTTTGTCGACCTCAACTACCGCCTAGGAACGCTCTCCTAAAGGGCTGCTGCATCGGGGCTTCAACGTCTAAAACATCGGCAGATCAGAACAAATATTATTTCAATTTCTTTTACCTAACGATTTATTGTCATGATATTATTTCCTTAGCTAAGCATTTATTGATTGTTTCTTTATCTTTAATTAGTTTAAATAATCTCGTCACGTTAGCTCTAACCCCTTACACACAAATAACACATAACAACTCACTCATACTTTCATACCATCATATTACGCCTTTTTCGATGACCAAACAAAAATTAAACACACACCCCACACGCACACTCATGTACACCCCTACTATTTTCCTGCCAGCAATCTCCAACAGTCGATCAGTGACACTCCATAAAACGATTTTTACTACAATATCAATTTTTCGTACCTATACAGATGGCTTTATTTAACATAATCCAAGATATTGATGAAAGTCTCCAAATTAAGTGTCACTCTTACGATCTGATAGAAAGCTGCAGGGAACAGCTACTGCGTACTGACTACAACTTTAAAATACTAACATTTAATATTAGGAGTTACCAACGCAACTTTGATAATTTTTACTCGGTTCTACAACGTCTCGATTGCGAATTTGATGTCATCGTCTTAACTGAGTGTTGGCTGAGCGACGGGTTGCTGCTGGAACTATTGCCAGGCTATACAGGCTCTAGAACGCACTTACAGTCGAATAAAAATGGTGGTGTAATCATTTATACAAAATCTTCTTGGAATTTTACCGTCAGTGAACCAACAATAGCAGACGCAGACAGTCTCTTAATCAAAATTAACAATGATATTGCTATTCTAGGTATCTATCGATCCCCATCCTATACTAATCCGGACAACTTCACCACATCTTTAGATGCCACACTGAACCAGTTAAATAACTATGACAAAATATTTGTAACCGGAGATATAAATATCGATATATGCAATGAAATCAACAACAAAAATGCGGACTACCTACGGATGATGGCCACACACGGTCTTCTTCCAGCAATTACCATGCCAACGAGAAACAATACTTGTCTGGACCATATTTTTATTAAATCTAGAAATAAATCTACGGGTGTAGTTTCCAAATGTTCTGTCACTGATCATGACATAGTGATGTCTACAACCTGCCTAAAAATAATAATTCCCGCTCCATCAGACCAAAATGGAAAATTAAAATAGATGAGGAAGCCGTTGTCGCCGAGTTGAATAGTATTTCATGGACTGAAGTCCTGAACCAACACTGCACCAACTCCGCCGTTAATATTTTTATTGAAATCATCACGACATCACTAAAAAAACACTCGAGTAAAGTCAAAGTATTCAGAAATAATTATAACATCAAGCCCTGGATTACCCCAGGCTTAATAAGATGCATGCGTCACCGCGACAAACTGCATCTAGCGTCACGCGCTCACCAAGATGATCAAATGAAAAGACTAATTTACACCCGATACAGAAACTTTTGTAACAGCCTGCTACATAAGTTAAAAACCAACTACCACAGTAACCTAATCGAAAATAGCCAAGCTGACCCGAAAAAACTTTGGAAGACAATAAAAACTATATACAGTGACAACAAAAAGACGTCAAATGAGTCCGATAAATTAGTTACCAATAATAATCCAACCGAATCGCTCAACAAATGCAATACTTACTTCACTACACTGGGAAACAAACTGTCTGACTTAATCCTCTCAAGACTCTCGGAAACACAAGCCTCTCTTGCTGATAAATATATCCCAAATACAACCTGTCCACACACATTCTTCTTACACCCCACAGACGAAACTGAAATAGAAAGTCTTATAACTCAACTAAACAACGACAGCGCTCCTGGGCCCGATAATCTCAACGTAAGGCTAATTAAAAAAATCAAAACCGCCATTATTCAACCACTAACACTTATATTTAACCTTAGCTTGGAATCTGGAGTATTCCCGGACAGATGGAAAGTTGCAGCTGTCAGCCCAATACACAAAAGAGGTGCAACAGATATCCCTGATAACTATCGACCCATCGCCCTATTGCCCATACTGTCTAAGCTGCTCGAAAAAGTCGTAAACAAACGACTTACGAATTTTTTCGAGAAACACCATATCATTTCCAATAGACAGTTCGGATTTAGGAGGGGTAGGTCAACTGAAGATGCAGCTAGGCTCCTAACAAATATTGTGTCGTCAAATGTCGATAAAGGAGAACACACTATGTGCGCTTTCCTAGACCTGGCTAAAGCTTTCGACACTATTTCAATAGATCTCCTTCTAAAGAAGCTGGAAGCATCAGGTATACGTGGTACTCCCCTAGATTGGCTTAAAAGCTACCTGTCTAATAGAAAGCAATTTGTTAAGCTCGGTGATATCTCTAGCAGCCTACTTCCTATCAACTATGGAATCCCGCAAGGTAGTACGCTTGGTCCGACGCTTTTCTTACTCTATGTGAATGACATCTTGAATATTTCTCTCGCCAGCGCTGAAATAATAGCTTATGCAGACGATACAGCGGTCATATTTCATGGTAAAAATTGGGACCAGGTGTACCGCATTGCCGAAGAGGGACTACTCACAATAGCTAATGCTCTTGATAGGAATTTGCTAACCTTAAACGTTAAAAAGACTAAAATCATTACTTTCTATAAGACCATGACATCAAGACCCCCCCAACACCTAACTCTCACATTTCATTCTTGCTCCGATAACCCTAACTCTCGAACTGCGGGCTGTTCATGCACTGTGATCGAGCGTATACATTCTATGAAATATTTAGGAATTACTCTAGATGAGAACTTATCTTTTAAACCACAAATACACGCACTATCCGGCAGAGTCAGGAAACTTATATATATCATGAAAAAACTACGTGACTGCACACCCACTCCTATTCTGCGTACTGTTTACTTTGGTCTCTGCCAGTCCGTCCTCCAATATGGTATCTCTGTCTGGGGTGGCGCAGGTAAGGCCACATTTATTGAAGCCGAGAGAGCACAAAGAGCGGTCATTAAAGTAATGCTCAAGAAACCTTTATTGTATTCAACTGACAATCTCTATAAGGACTTCCCGGTCCTCCGTGTCCGACAGCTTTTTATCCTAAATGCAGTACTACAAACACACAGACAATTAAAATCCAGACCAGACTACACAGAGATAATCTCAAAACGAACATTTAGGATACCCATCCCCGAAGCAAACTCTCTTATGGCAAGACGCTCTCCAAACTATTTATATCCACGCATTTACAACGAAGCTGTAAAAATCTGTAACATAAAAGACCTCAAAATATCCTTGTGTAAAAAGATTATAAAGAACTGGCTCCTTACACTCTCCTACGACGAAACAGAAAGGATTATCTACAAGTAGCTCCATAAGAACTAAGACTACACAAACCAATAGCACTCAATCACTCCTAATCTCATTCAGATACACACACACACACACACACAAACACACACACACACGCACACACGCACTCGCATACACACATTTAACTTGAATTTTATTTGTATGGTTTTTTTTTCTTTTATTTGTTACCAAATTTTATTTTTTATTTGCCTACTCTTAATTATATGCTCCTTGTTTTAATTAAATTTAATTTTACTTTTAATTTTGTTAATAATCACCATAAACGTCCACTTTTGATAATAACGAAAATGTACAACTCTGATCCCCAAGATACAGACTAACGTCTAGTTTGGGGATCACCGTTCAAATTGCTATGTTATTATACTTGATTATTAATAAATAATTTTAATTTTAATTTAATTTTTAATTTTTAATTTTTTAATCATGATTCAACTTTGGTGTCATGGATTGCTTGGATCTTGGCGTCACCCAAAGCTGTTATTGCTACTCGTTCTCTGGTTTTAGCTGTCAACTCCTGTAATACTGAAGTACGCTAGCGTAGGAGGAGAGGGTCGTGGCTAAATAATAACAGCTTCTCGGATCAATCTTCAAGTTAAGCCACGCTTGCCTAGGTCTGTCTGTGGATGAATAACCACCCATTACGTACCGAGTTTCCTTCGTGCCTCGGAAAGCACGTTAAGCCGTTGGTCCCGGGTGTCATTTGTAGATCTTTCACAGTCGTTGCAGGTAGTCAGTCAAAAGTCTGACAACCAGTCTTACCAAAGGGTATCGTATTACCCAGTACTAACTGGGTTGTGGAGGTCAGATAGACAGTCACTCCATGTAAAATATTGGTATTCAGCTGCATCCGGTTAAGACTGGAAGCCGACCCCAACATAGTTGGGAAAATGCTATAGCACTGATGGATTTTCAAAATTTGCGTTGAAAATTCAAAACTACACAGCAAACACTAGGCCTTTTTTATTCAACACACAACATAATCAAAGGAACCATACTCTGACAGACTCTGGCACAATATTGACTCCAGAGCCTTTCGGTGTCAAACATCACAATGAGAAACTATAGAGTGAGCAAGACCTGAAATTTTTTATTGTTTTCCAAAGAAGCCCTTTATTAGAAGAACATAAAATAACATCACGCAGATTAGCCAGAGGTGTACCTGATAGGTACACCCACATTTCGCCATTTAATGTTTTTAAGTACCATGTAATAGGGCGCGAGTCTATTGCCATCATCCGGGCACAAAGCCAGACTCCATGGCTGCTACTGAGAAATTCCTGATGGAAAAACCCTATAACACTGCCCGACCCAGAAATAGAACCCAGAACCTCATGCTCAGCAGTCAGCGCTTACGACCTCTAGACCAACGAGGTAGAAGAAAGATGTCTATTTCCTTGGACTCTTATTACTACTCATAATGCAGTCATATCTAGTATCTACAATATTTTCTCACGTACATAACGAGTCTAAATCATACTGTTTGTGTTTACCCACACGTCTTTCTCTCCAGGGAACTACTTACGCTATCACAGATGCAGTGGCGCTAATTAGTGCCCTATTGTGAGATAGTTTAGTAGCGAGCTTGCGCGTGCGCCGATTGTTGCGGAAATGTGTTCATTTGTGATGTGATGTTATTGTTTTGTGTTTAAGTTTTCGTTTAGGTAGGTATTTTATTTTGTCTGTGGTTTTGGTCCTTTCATTTCATTTTCATTTAAAAAAAAGCCGAACGCTAGGAATTTCTCCTGTATCGTGGGTATGTTTATAAACATTTAAACTCGCATACACAAACAGTCAGACCCGGAACAACTGCCTGTAGGCCATACAAACATTTTGTTCCGTGCGGGAACCGAAACCGCGACACGCAGCGCAGCATCCAATCGCTCAGCCACTTCACCAACCGTGCCTTTGAGGCGCATTGGCCTCTCGGAGGTCTCGCAAGAATATATAGTCTTGTCTTTAAGGTTAGTGTCAAATTTTTCGCCGCAAATGATTAGAACGTACCAAGATATTTTTGTTGAAATAAATTGAATAATTAAGTAAAAAAAAATTATACCATCCCAAAAACTTAATATCAAGAGAAATAACGATACAATAAAACACTTTTCAGTGTTTCTGTTGTTAACAGAGTTTTCAGCGGTCATGGCCAAGAAAATGTTAATCAAACATTGCAGTTATCCGTTAAATTAATATGATAACAACGCCTTTTTCCGTGTCAAATGTGGCAGTCAGAATACTTAATCTATCATATAAGATTCAAGAAAGATTGTCATGGAAACGAGAAAGCTGACATATTTGCAAAAAAAACCTATTTTGGAGGGATTGGAAATTGACATCGCTCCGTTCAACACAGAATTACTTGGTTATTACAAGAACATATGCTACAATCGTTTTAAAGAGTATTTCGACAGGAAGTCTAAAGAAAAAGGCATATGGTATATGACTATGCAAATTCTTCGAATCCCTTGGTTCGTTGAAAGTCATACAAAGAGATCGTATGTTCTATGGCACATAGTTTGCGTTCTGGTCATTTTCCATCCAGGAAATTTGCATATCTAACGAAAAAAGGCGATTCCCCTAATTGCTAATAAAGTCGAAGATGCCCAACATTTGCTGGTGGAATGTGAAAAGAACAGGAGAGAGAGGGAGATAGTGCTGCGGGAGTTGAAACTTAATATGTATGATGTTGGGGCTTTCATTAGAGTATTGTCTACACCTAATTCGGGAGAAGCGAAACTGATTTATGAAATGGTTGCTGCGTCACTATCTCCCTCGCTTACGCAATAATATATTTGTATTAATAATATTGTAATTACGTGTAATAATTGTTTAGATTAGGGTATGATGAGGCTGACGTAGGTACCTTTGTAAAATAAAAGCCTGTAAATAATTGAAGATTCCATTCATTTTAATTATCGTCTACTAGACCGCTGGGTCTATAATAAATAATAAATTCATTTATTTCAGGTATATTACACCCATTGCCACACATAAATTGATAAAAATCACCCAAGACATAAATAAGAAATGCAATGCTTTATTTAAGAAAACCATTCCATTACAAACTTATGATTTTAATCATAACAAGTTACCAGTATGTTCCTCAGACTTCCGCTGAACACCAGTAAAAGTAATTCCAGTTTTATTGCGAAAAACATGCGAACAATAAATAAAGCGTATGAACGCATTGCCCTCAATCATAATAAAACGTATACACTTAGTTATTTATTCTACTTGCGTCAATTATAGAAACTGTACTATTGTTCCATATTAATAAATTATACACCGATCAAAAAATGTTTTGCACTTCTTGTGACTGACAGTTGCTTTAAGCCATCTCTCTTAGTCCTACAAGCATTTATTGCTGTCTTAGATTTTTGGATACCTCTGATTTTGTTATATCATTTGATGTATGTTCTATTCCTATACTTGTAAAGGTGATTTTTAAATAATTAATTAAAGTAGTTAGTAATTTGCTGACGAATAGTGTGATACTTTTTTTCTTCGCTGTACAAACCAAAACAATATTCAAAGAATTCTGTTAATGGTGTACTGTATTAACTAATAAGGTTAAGTTTACTATGACTTAGTTGTAAGGGATATCTCATTATCATTAGCGATGAATCATCTCATGATGTTTAATTGCGTTGGTTAGATTTTTTTTTTTTTCTTTGTGTATCCTGCCACTTAGCAATCTGTTTGGTATAAACAATAATCTAATGTGCTGTCTGATTTTCATCTGTAGGTATATTTTCAGCAAGGCCATGCACCCAGTGGTGCAGTCCTCATATGTATTTGCTCTGCGTATCTTGACGCTAGTTCGGGTATACTATTTCGCTTAAGGCGAGAGAATCTTAGGCTGCCCGCGCCCTGTAGCTCGGCGGCCAGCTCGTTTATGTGTTGGTCCAATCTGGCTTGATAACTCTTGCTGTTTGACCCAATTTCTTCCTTCACAGTTCGCAGATTTAAATCTAGGTTCACATATTTATTGCTTATGTGTGGTGGAATATGGAACATTGCTCTCATTGTTTTGCTTTGAAACCTTTCGAGTATTTCAATATTACTATGGCTGGCTGTGCCCCAGAGCTGAATGCCGTAAGTCCATATAGGTTTCAGTATAGCTTTACATTTTTTTGTTGGTTAGATTCTCATTTTTTATTCCTCCATTTTCAGCCGAGGTGCTCAGTTTTCGATATTGATCGTAGATTTTTTTATGGTCCTTGATGTCGTGGTCAAACAGACCACTATCCGGCTCCAATCATCATTAGATCAGCAATATGACATCATAATTGAATTGTATCTTACGGAAGCCAAGTCATACCTAGGTCTCGAGTTCGAACTCAAGACACATGAATCCGAAAACTTAGAGGAGCCTCTAAGTTTTCGGATTCATGTGCGTATTGTATAATGATCAGTAGCTTCGGTGAAGGAAATCATCGTGAGGAAACCAAACCAGCATGACTGAGAGATATTTCTCGACGGCGTGTAAAGCCAAGTCAGACGCCCATGGGCGGCATAAGAACTCTGACACCAGGTTCTTCAACTAAAATCAGTGCAAAGGGTTTTTGGCTTTGAAAAATCTTGTAAAAAAAATATGATGCTTAGGGTGATGTTTCTAACGCAATCTAATCGCTTAACACTTATTATGCTGTATAGGTCTGGTAAAAAATATCTAACACGTGTACAGCTGATATACGCACAAGTCAACGCACAAATGAGTTAGATCATTGATTCCAATCTATTTACTGAGAAGATATCGCATTCATGCTGATTGAGAAGTTATTGGAAAACAAAGTACACGTTGTCGAGTCGTATTCTCTGATACAATGTTGCAAGGCATAGGAAGCATAATAGAAACGATATGGCACTTGAGATAAAAACCAAATGTCATTACTTTTTTAGAAACTAAAATTTATTTAAAACTGATTAAAATGATTACAATTAAAAATAATTAAATAACAAAAAAAAACTGTTTATTCTCAGTCATAAAATAACCGCCGACCATGACCGCCGAGTCCATTCTTTCCGATATCATTTTCAGGACCCTGTTACAACTCCTCCCCCCAAAAAAAAAACCAAACCATCAACTAAATACAACAACTAAACTACTATAAATTAAACTAAAACGAAAATTTAAGCTAAACTAACAATAAACTAGAAAAGGGCATCAATAAACTCCTCAATGCTGTCAGCTGGTAATGGGCCCAAGAGCCTGGCGGCGACGGCATCACCAAGTTTTATGGCAGTAGCAATGGCAACGCTTATTTATAGGACAAGATAATTTTTATTTGCCCAAAACGTGCGTATGCACAGTGCATGGCATGCAAGATGTTATATCAAATTATGTCACAGTCAACTTTCGCCTGAACGGCGTAATAATATAAAGGTAGGACGTTATACAAGCGTCAAGTAATTTGAAATTCATCCGTTACACAAAACAATTAACAACCCCAATTAGAACATCACTTAAAATTAAAAAGTACTATACAATAGTGTTATAAGCTCATCCTAGCAATCTATAATATAAATTAGCTAATGAAATGTAAAAATAATTATTAATAAAATCTTGATATTTCATTTAAAAGTCAAATTAATTTGGAGCCCACTTTGGGGGGTAAATTAGAAAATGAAAAAAAAAAAGTTTTGCAAACTAAATCGTGTTACATATTAAACTAGCGACCCGCCCCGGCTTCGCACGGGTGCAATGCTGATACTAAATACACTACAGAAAAACTGTGAACGTTGTATATAAAAACATAGCGGCCCACTTCGGCTTCGGGTGTAAAATATACACTGTGACTTTTTAGTCGTCTTACAAAGATGGTACACTCAATGTATCCGACATAAAATACCTATAGGCGCGATTTTTTTTAACCTTTAATAATTATGACATTAGGTACAAAGAAAAATAAATAATACTTACATTAGAATTATGAAACATCCTGTTAATAATGTTTGTGTCAAACGGTAGAACATACCTACCCAGCACTGAGGACACGAGTCGAGTAGATCATCGCTCGCAACAGGGTGTTTCAACAACGTCATGCGTCATAATACTGAATAATATTTTTATTTTTAAATTATTAAAATCACATAAATACGAATTTTTTTTTTCGTGAATGTTTAGTAGTCATTGGTTACATGAAGTGGGCTGCCGTTGTAAGACGACTAAAAAGTCACGGTGTATAGCCTATGTCACTCACTGAAAAAATGATTAAAATTGATCCAGTAGTTTTGATTTATTCGTTACTGCCCGTGGCCCGCACGCGTTAAATTTGGAGTAAAACAATTATATTCCCCTTTCCCTATACCATGAAGATTTCCTACTATCTTTGGAATATCTAAATTCATACACTACATTTTTACTTATTTACTTTTTACATTTTTATTTTATTTTTATAACAATTAATATATTACAGAATTTCTTTATATACAACGTTCACAGCTTTTTCGACGCGCTATTTAAAGGCACGCTGCCGTCCGCCTCGCCGCGCCGGCCGGTGCCGGCGCAAACGCTACGTCCCGCAATTTTTAAATCTGTAATATCTTCGAAAATATTCATTTAAATCATATGCTGTAAAGGGCCATATAGATCTATATTAAATCAACAATGTATTTAAGGTATTTAAAAGGATTAATGCCGTATTGGTTAAAATCGCTTCGGAAATTAGCCATTATTTGGCGTAAAAAGTAAATGACAAAAACATGTTATTGTGGGATATCCATAAGAGATAGACATATACCATCGCGGAGTTTTCTGTAGACCTTTTTAATGTGTACAATACTTAGTACATTATTTTAATAAATCTCGTAGGGTTCAGCCTGCGTTTGCAATGTAAGCGGAAAAAAATGAAATTATTTACGACTTCACAATAGAAATATTGAAATTATCAGTGGTTCTCTAATATATTAAGCATGTCATTATACATATAAACCTTCCTCTTGAATCACTCTATCTATTAAAAAAAACCGCATCAAAATCCGTTGCGTAGTTTTAAAGATTTAAGCGGTCAAAGGGAAATAGGGACAGAAAAGCGACTTTGTTTTATAATATGTAGTGATGATAGGGCTCAGTATGAGCATCTCAAATATATATATTTTTTTATAATTGTAAGATAAATAGTTTCGTATTTATTTAAGAAAATAGGCGAAAATTAACCCCCCCCCCTTAACTTCGAAAATACAGGGCCGAAAATGTTGATAAAAAAACGAAAAATAGTCATATAGATTACAGGAAAACCTATAAGAAATCTTAGATTTAAAACAACTTACGGAATTTAGGTAATTAACGTACGGTACTGGAACTCGCGCTTGTCCTGTTTTTAATGGTAGGGCTCTATGCCCTGTGTGCCTTGCTCATTAGGCTACAATTACGATTACGATTTGTAAAGCTTTTTGTTTTACATTAAAAAATTGCACTTTTGTCAACAACTGTTTCTCATCTGTAGGACTATCCTGGACAATATTCAATCATATTGATAGAGCCATCACGTGAGGCATTCAAACACATTTAGGTTGTCCCACGTCACACATGATCTCAAGATCACAAGATCGACCCCATTCCTATTAAGGCGACAAGGATTTCGTAGCCAGTGGTATTTGTGCTTGTGATCGCAAGGACGATTGATGATTGCTGATTGGTCCTGGGTTCGTGTCCCAGGTCGGGCATGGTTATAGAGATTTTCAATTTGGAATTATTCAGTAGCAGCCTGGAGTTTGTATATAGACGGTATGATACGTACTCTATTTATTGAACTATGAGAGCGAGGGAAGAGAGAGTGCAGCTATGTTTCCGCACACACTTGTGCAATAGTGGTTGTCTTCTCCATGATTGAAGTCGCTCTGGAGCATTATTATTATGATCCATCCAAACAAAATCATCCATCCCATGCAAATCTACTGAATACCCTCAAGCCCCCCCACAAATTGGATAAAAGAAACCGTCGCAACTAAAAGGCACTTAAAACATCTTCGTGTCCTCCAATCATAGAACTAGTTAAATGATGAACTGGATATGGCCCGCGATTGTACTGCCACTCAAGACGAGCAGTCGTACAAATTGCAAGCCGCTTCCTCTATTACAATCTGTGTGATCCACAGTTTCATTGATAGATGTACTCAATTCAAGTGGCAGATCTTGTTGTTATTATTATTTTATCTATTGTTTTGAAGGGGTTTTAAATAAGCTTCTATGATGTAGGGATTATAATGAAGTCGATGGAAAGCTGTGCTCGAGCTCAAGCGAGTTAATCGTGCCAAATATCGATTTTTAGAGACCCGGATCGACCCCTGCAGCTGTTATTGTTTAGACACGCTTGTGTCTAAACAATAACATCTGCACGGGTCGATCTTCAAGATTACGCAGCGCTTGCCAAGGTTGTTTCGTGAATGGGTGAGCGTCCGTAACATACCGAGTTTCCTCCGTGCCTCGGAAAGCACGTTAAGCAGTTGGTCCGACTGTCATTAAAATTTGTAGATATGGAAGCTGACCCCAAGATAGTTGGAGTAAGGCAAGGATGATGATGTTAGCAATCATTAGAAAGATTATGGACAGGCCGATATGCTGCTGGAGAGTTTCTTTTCTGTTACTTCTCCCCAGCTAACACTAGGAGCTGGTTAAGGGTTTGTTGCTTTGGGGAGCTGTCTTATTTATTTTTAACGTTCAGTTCAGTACAAAAAGTGCTGATTCGCTGTCCAATTCGAATAAATAACTTTTAATTTAGTCAATAGGAAAACTCCGCAGTGCCGAATATTGTAACACATGGGTTGTCAAGTGAGTCGATTATTTATATTTGTTATCTGTATTGATTACAATCTACACCGATTGGTACATTGATAATATTGATTACGATCATTGGGTAGCTTATCTGCAGCAGTTGAAGTTGATGAATGATCTAAATGATCTTGTATCAAACCTAAAAATTCTCACTTTTTCTCAAATATGTTGGAGTCGGCTTCCAGTCTAACCGGATGCAGCTGAATACCAATATTTTACGTGGAGCGACTGCCTATCTGACCTCCACAACCCAGTTAGTACTGCCCTTGGTAAAACAGGTTGTCAGACTTTCGAGCCACTGACTGCCTGTAACGACTGTCAAAGATCTGCAATTGTCAGCCGGGACTAACGGCTTAAAGTGCTTTCCGAGGCACGGAGGAAACTCGGTAT
Organism: Eurois occulta; assembly: GCA_950022335.1. Classification (NCBI taxonomy): domain Eukaryota; kingdom Metazoa; phylum Arthropoda; class Insecta; order Lepidoptera; family Noctuidae; genus Eurois; species Eurois occulta. Next base: position 11,858,420 of record OX465502.1, read on the forward strand.
GTAATAGGTGGTCACCCATCCACGGCCCAACCTAGGCAAGCGCGGCTTAACCTGAAGATCGACCCGAACGGCTGTTACTATTTAGCCACGTTATTTAAAATCACGCCTATTTTATCTTAATGCAGGATACCTATAGTAAACCCACATTTCGCTAGTAATGTAAGTCCCATCGAAAAGACGGTCTTTTGCGTAACACTTCAGTGTCAGGAGCCAATCTAGAGGGCTCGTTCTTGTCGCACTTAATGCCAGTCATCCTCCCGGAGGGTCCGCTAGCAATATGTGTGGTGGGATGGATATGAGCTCTATCAAAAATGAGTGGACTCGAATTTGTTTACTGGACATAACTACAAATCTCAGGACACCGAATTCTTGACCAAATCAGTCAGTCAAATCAGCATCTACTATTAAATTGAACTGTTATTGATACGGTCAATGTGGCGACCCTTGGGGGAGGTCTGTGTCCAGTAGTGGACGTCTTTCGGCTGAAATGATGATGATGATGATATTATAAAGAGGTAAAGTGGATGTAAAGGATAATCTTCGAAAAAAATAATCTGATTTCGAAAATTCTTTCAGTAATGGGAAACTACATTATTTTCAAGCCCCCCCCCCAATTAAAAAATCTGCAGTTTTCTACAACAGTGCAATACCTACACGGTCCAAATGTATGGAACAGCTGATTTGTTTTTATCAAAAATTCCGATGTGGGGAGGCTCAGAATGATGTACTTTATATACTTGGTAACCGTTTTCGCGTCGCTTCCACTCCGTATTTAAAACGTTGCCGTGGGATAATTTACAACACATACATAACACGACCGAAGCCGCGGGCATTAGCAAGTTTAGAAATACATCAGTAGTCTCCACATTACAGGGTCTAGCATCAATAAATATTTTAATGAGTCTAGTTGAATGTGAGGAAGGAAAGCATGAACAAATCAATATCCAGACTTCCTAAACACCTAGACTATTATTATCATACGTTAATATTCAGCCTTACTTCTTTCCTGTAAGATTTATACTGTGGCATTGGCTGGCCCAAGGCGTTAGGAATATAGTCTGTGTATATAGACTGGTCAGTAGGTTAGGGCACAGTTCTGCTCAAATATTTTACTAATTTGTCATGTACCGCAAGTACACTTAAAAAACATTGAAGTAATAATAATAATAATATCCCTGGACATTAATTCACACAGCACCATCTAGTCCCAAGCTAAGCAACCTAATGCTTGTGTTATGGTAGCTAGATGGCTGATAAACTACATATATACATTTTTTTTTTTTTTGTAAATACATACATATTATAGATAGAAAAACACCCAGACCCGGAACAACTACTTGTAGGTCATACAAATATTTGTTACGTACGGGAATCGAACCCGCGACATGCAGCGCAGCAGTCAATCGCTTGACCACTGCGCCAACCGTGTCGTCGAAGTAGGTTCTCTAGAAAATCAATAAAAATATCAGCAGAAGCTCGTAGTCCGATTGTGTGCCCGATTAATGACAGCTCATTGCCATTAGCCAACTTATTACATAGGTCATAACCATATCTGGAGAAAAATAGAAGTCTGTACAACTAAGTAGGTCGTCGGGCGTCGTCGCCGAGGGAGACGCTGAACGCTGACCTGACATAGAGGCATTTCTGGGAAATTGGCCGGAAATAACTACACACAGGAAAGAGTGGAACGCTATGGAGACATCTTTGCCCAGCAGTGGCAATACAGGTTGAATACAAGTTTGGGTATACCTATAACCGATGCTGTCGGCATCCCTGACATAGACCATTCTTCAAGGAAAGTTCGCGCCAAAATCTAAAAATAGCTCCTCAAATCAATCAATTAGTCATATCACGCTCTGAACTAATGACACGTCTCTTACATTAGTGCCTAATTAATTCACTATAGTCTAGCCTAAAACAAGGACTATTACCATCGGAATTCATCGCACATGGCTCTTCCTCAATGCAAGGTGGAAGGTTACAGAAAATATTGTTTATCGGTCAAAGGAGTATTGAAGATGAATTGATGTTTAAGCAAAAGTAAGTAATGGGTGTAAAAGTAGCCTTAACGAATCCGAAAGGCACTTGTTCTCCCCCTCATTGCGATCATTTTTTTGTTCTAGACCATATCTGGGAACCTTCTAGTTACGGAGATAATGGGGGTCAAACTTACAACTTTTTCACAAGCCCTTTTTGGGTTCCGTACCCAAACGGGACCCTATTACTAAGTCTCCGCTGTCTGTCTGTCTGTCACCAGGCTGTATCTCATGAACCGTGATAGTTAGACAGTTGACATTTTCACAGATGATGTATTTCTGTTGCTGTTATAACAACAAATACTAAAACAGAATAAATATAAGTGGGGCTCCAATACAACAGACATGATTTTTTTTGCCGTTTTATAGATAATGGTACAGAACCCTTCGTGCGCGAGTCCGACTCGCACTTGGCCGGTTTTTTTTTAAATACAAGAGTTTTAATGTTATAAGTTATAACTTTACTTTAAGTACCTCCACGACCCCCGTACTATTCAATGCATCCATCAACATAATGTTTTGAGTGCGTAACATTGAGTCTTAACAAAAAAAAAAGCCGTTTCCAGCAATAAATTATTGCGTACAGTTACTTCGTTTGATGTCCTTGGTTGACGGGTCGTGAAGGGTTCTATTACACCCTGTAGTATACTATTCATTTCCAAAACACTAAGTCTATTTACAGTTTGGTTTAAACCTCTGAACGAAAACCTTTCAATTGTAAATCCTGTTTGCTGGCGAGCCGTCAATTTAATATTGTTAATTTTATTTTGGTTAATTGTTGTTGTTTTATTGTTATTTAGTAAATATTTATTTATCGTGTCAGTATTACCCGAAGGGGATAATTTTGTTAAAGTTTGATGAGAAAATGATGTCTAGTTTTCTCACTTAACCAACCGCAAAGTTTTTCAATTAGTAAATATTTTGTTTAAATAGGAAAAAAAACTAGAGATAGGATTTTTAAAGTAATTTGGCGTATATTCTGACGTATTAGTTCATTTTGGAAATTCTCTTGCCCAAAATAGTTTGAGAATCCTTGGTTTAGATGAAAGGAAAGTAAACTAAATATCTTTGGTATACCAAGAAGTGTGTTTGTTAGTTTTGTTACATGATATTAGGAAGGGTTCCGGGCCCTCAATTCCTTAAATATCGGCCTGACCTCGAGTGCCCAGACATTCAATTTGTCCAATCAAATCTCGAATAATGTTGGCAGTTCATTTATTGAATTCTCGTCTTATTAAAAACACTACAACACACGATCATAATGTATTATTCTGTACTTTTAAATAGTCTTGTTGGTCTAGTAATGGAAAGCTTTTAGCACTTATTGAGGTCTTTCCTAAGTTCAATTCCCAGGACGGGCAAAGTATTATTGCCTAGGTTTTAACATAACATCACCCCTTTAATCCCTGAAGTTAGGCAGAGGCGTACCTAATAGTACACCCACATTTCGCCAGTTATGTTAAAATCCCATGTAATAGGGGGTGAGCCTATTGCCATCAACCCGGCACTAATCCAGACTCCGTTGCTGCTGCTGTGAAATTCTTGATGAAAAAACCCAATAACACTAACTAGGTTTTACCATCAAGAATTCCTCAGTAGTTGCCCGGACCGGAGTTTCAATTTGTTCCCTGTTGTTGCCTCTAACTGGCGATATCTGAGTGTAAGTGCTATAGATTCACGTCCTCTACCTTACCCTTTGGGAATTGAAGGCGAGATGTTACACTATGTTATTTTATACTGATTAAGCCAGATATAAAACTTATTTATTTAGATTTAGGTATAAAGACTAGCCTATATTCCTACAAAATAGTATGATAATAAAATGTACGTACGCAATTAAATCCCCTTTAACATGACTTTCGCTTTTGATAAAATGGCAGATTTTGTAAGCGGCCAAGTGAGCAACACGAGATTTGCGCACACGCAGCGCGCGACTCGCGTCTCATAAAGGAAGAATCATAATGGGTAATTTGTACGCTCGTAAGGGGAAGACTGTGCGCGTTTCCGTTGAACGGTACGGCACGAGATTTTGCATCTTAGTTTTTTATCAACTATACTGTAATTATTAGCCTGTAACTTCCTTACTTTAGACCATTGGCCCTGTGTATGTCCCAGGCACTTTTAACTTAATTTTATATTACAAATTACCACAGTTTTTTTTTTCATTTCGAAGAGTCAGTAACGAACTAAAACTGACCTCAAACTGCTGAGCTCTCATCGAATTAAAATACTCTTACTACGTACTAATGTACGGGATTTTTGTTTTTGTATTTAAATGCAATTAAAATACTGAACACTTGACGAATTCGATTATACATCGACGAAATAAAATAACTGGAACATGCTAAAGTCATAGATTTGCGTTAAAGCATCAGGCTGCAGGTTTCGTGTTACTCTCAAGTTATGCAGGAATGACAGATGTAACACTTCGTAACATGAACTTTTAGTAACCATCCAAGTACATGATTAATCCCACAGGGTTGGAAAATTGTTTGGTTTAAAAAAACAGCTTTTCCAAACAATCCCATACCTACCTATATAGTTAAAATTTATGAAACAGCTGCTAATTTTTTTAAATTTACCACACTCTGACTTCATAGTGACAGGTTGCATATCGATGTCTCTTACCTTACAACCAACCCACATAGAGTTTTAAGATTGTGGAGGAAAGTTCAAACTGGTACTTCAACAACAATATGCTATTCAAAATCAAAGCGTTTATTTCAAGTAAGCCAGTTAGAGGCACTTTAGAATTGTCGAACCAAAATGTAACATGCAGTCCCAGTCAGGCGTAAAAACTGTGAAAGTATAATAGTTATTAAAGTATTACAAAGCGTATATCTCTATGGAGAAGAACGAGCAAGAAACTCCATGGACACTTTTATTTCATAACTCAGAATGGAATCCCTAAGAACAGAACTTTTTTAGTCTGTCATATAATATGAATAAGCCATCGAAGCTTTGAACTCACGATAACTCTCTCAAAAGTAAACATCATAATATGTCTCATAAAGATCGTGGCACTGGCACATGCCGTTCTGGAGAGTCAGCCTTCCTGGGCCTACGATCTTCTAGTGCTTATCCCATGTTTGTTGGGGTCGGCTCATCATGTTTTTACTGTAGTTTCTGCATACCGCCATCGGAAAAGTGTGCGAATTTGTTTAGTTGTCAATGATAGTAACCACTGACTTGTCTACAAATCTAAAAAAAGTTTTACCATTGTTTAAAAGTAAATAATAGATGTTGTGTTATTAAACATACGTTTCTACTTATCTCTTACACACACACCATCTTACCTTAAACTTGACTCCCGTCACGTCATTCCGTAATATCGTATCGTGTCGAACAATGGTCACGCACACAACGGTATCACTCACGGCCGATTATACTTCCTCGAGTCGTTGTAACATTTGTAACCAACTCCTCGCGACCTGTCAGAAATGCTCTCAATGATGAGTCATTGAGAGCATTTCTGCGTAAGAGATAGTAGCGTAGACTTCGTTCTTTTAACATTCATTTCGTCCGAGAGTTTTCTTCAAAATGCCACCTGATTGACAAAAAAAATGAGAGGAAAACCCAAGAGTTTTTTCAAGTAATTCAGATCAAAGGGTAACAAAGGGTTTGGACGGAAACCTCACGTTTAAAACCTTGCGGTGCTCTTTCTCATAATTAAAAAAAAAAACTTTAGATTTCGCAAATGGAATGTACCATTGCGCCCTGTGCCTGTGGCATTTCCCTCGGCCAAGCACTGAAAAGCAGAATTTACTAATTACATGCCGTGCGTGTGTCTTCTAATCTAAGGAACACTGAGTGAGATACGCAGCCATCATCAGAATAGGCAGCTGATTTGCAGCCGTGTTCCGCCCACTGCTTAGTGAACAAAATGGAGAAGGCCTCCCACCTTTTAACCCAGTAACCAGTTCTCTGTCATCAGCCCATCTAGCTGTTGCTCTGCCAACGTCTCTTCTGACATTTCTCGGCACGGCAGAACTTTGATTGTAAACAGATTATGGTAAACATAGCTCGCGTGCACTAATGCCATCAGTTTCTCGTAATTGAGTCATTATCACGAACAAATCGATTATTTCCGTTTGTCGCAAGTTCTGAAGAAGGACCTTATTACAAATTTTACCACCAGAGAGTCTGGAATGTACGAAGCCAGCCAGCCAAGTGTGGTTCTCAAGTAGAAGCGTATACTTATTTTGTTAGGCGTCGCCTCTCATCAATACGTTATTTCCGTTCATAATTATGGTAGCTTAGTTAGACTAAAAAGTTTGTGATCAACCCCTCTTCGCTTTTGTTTTGCTATTTTCGTCGGTTTGTATCTTGTTAAAGAGTTTTAATTGTGTAAGTTACTTGGGTTTAAATTCGTAACGATTCCTGAAATCTAAGTCAATTGACCAAGGAAGACACTGAATTCACGGAGGTCACTACACCATGCCTTGCGTGCACTGTAATGATGACTGGTTTCCCTCAGTTGAATCATAACATGGACGACACAATTACTTCCGCAAATTATTGTCTCTGACACATTGTTGCGTGGAGATGAAGAGTGAACCGTGACCTGTAATACGCCTGAAGGCAAAACATGCCTATCTGACCTCCACAACCCAGTTAGTACTGGGTAATACGATACCCTTTGGTAAGACTGGTTGTCAGAATTTCGGGCCACTGACTGCCTGTAACGTCTGTCAAAGATCTACAAATGACAGCCGGGACCAACGGCTTAACGTGCTTTCCGAGGCACGGAGGAAACTCGGTATGTAATGGGTGGTCCCATCCACAGACCAACCTAGACAAGCGCAGCTTAACCTAAAGATCGACCCGAGCCGCAGTTATTTTTTAGCCACAAGCTCCTGCTTTCGTCCTGCTCCTGTCAAAAGTCCAGTCGGCACCTACCTTTGTTGAATCGATTCGAGCTAAGTGGAGCGGCTGTTTGTGAATCTTACTCTAACTGCTCAGGGTGCGCGACGTATTGCATCTATTCTCGACCTAAAGCATTACATAGTCATCCCTCATTATCTGCCTAGCCTTTCTCCAACTATGTTGGGGCCGACTTCCAGTCTAACCGGGTGCAGCTGGATACTAGTATTTTACATAGACCGACTGCGTATCTCACCACAACCGAGTTACTTCTGGATAATACGATATTTATTTATTTGCTCTCATGCACATCACATTTACAATGTTACTGTCGGTTTTTGTACATGAACCCTGTTAGGGCACTGCAAAGCACAATGCTGGTTAACTGTTGAGTTTATAAAAATTAAATTAACGTAATAAATTGAGTCAAAACTTATCAAAACAATAAAATACATTAAAAAAAAAAACAAGACCTCGTTATGATTTCCAGATAACAGTAATAAACACTACACAGTAACACACATAAAGTCAGGTTGTATTAGTGGGTAGGTAGTAAAAAGTAGAATAAAATATAACAATAATAAGGAATAGGTAATACTTACAATCATGTCACGTCAATATCGCAAGTGGTTAAATTGAATTATGGTGTGTCATTTTACAATACAACATAAAAATAAAAATGTCACATAAGTAAATAAACAATATTTATGATACGGTTAGCAAGACTGGTTAGATAATCGAACCACTGAGTACCTGTAACGGCTGTCAAAGATCTACAAAATGATTTCCGGGACCAAAGGCTTAGCGTGCTTTCCGAGACACGGAGGAAACTATGTAATGGATAGTCACCCATCGCGGACAAACCTTGGCAAGCGCTGCTTAAATTGAAGATCGAACCTTGCGGATGTTACGTCATGTTATATTAATAACACAATAGAAAGTAAAAAACAATAAATAGTGCATGTAGACTAACATTCATTGTAGGTACTGCAATATCGGGAAACCACTACATTTCCTTGTATGGACTAATTTGAAATAATGAAGGAAATCAATACAAGATCGATAGTTAGCACAGTTAGTTATTGCTGGTACAAATTAATGGGTTTCCTATGTAGTTTTATTATTTTTCTGTGGTAGTTTTTTGTTGATTGTGGTTTCTTAATTTATGTAGTATCTATGTAAACTTCTACCTCGTTGGTCTAGTGGTCGCAATCGTGACTGCGGAGCATGAGGTCCTGAGTTCGATTCCCGGATCGGGCAAAATGTCATTGGTTGGGTTTTTCCTCCTATTACATGGGACTTAAACAACATAACTAGCGAAATCTGGATGTACTATTAAGTACACCTCTGCCTAAACCTTCGGGCATTACTGAGGTGGTGTTATGTAATCTATTTAAAAGTCCCTTCGATAGCTTAGATATAGGATATATATTTTTTTATACAATCTTTATTTATTTAGAGGTTTTTATCTTACAAAGGTACACGTCAGCCTCATCATACCCTAGTCTAAATATTGTTACACGTAATTATAATATTATTAATACAAATATATTAATGCGTAAGCGAGGGAAATAGTGATGCAGCAACCATTTCATAAATCAGTTAGCTTAGATATATTAGAAAAACCTTCTCCAATAATAAATGCAAAATCATCTTTAAATCAAGTTTATTGATTTATTTAAATAGAACGGCCGAAGCCAAATACACTCTTTAAACATATAATTTATCTAACACAGTCATGCATTCTTCTCACAAAACATTCGGACAGGATCACCTTCCATTCATCCGCAAACATATCAAGACCTGTGTTTGAGTTCATGGGAGCGTTAATAGCGGCTAATGTCCGAGGAATAGGTGACTTGGAGTGTGCAACAGTACGGCAAGTTGGAACAGCTAGTAAGCGGTGTTTCCTGCCACGACAGAAATTGTCTGGGACAAATAGATTGCAGATGTCATTATGCAGATCGGGAACATCAATAATCCCCCTAAAAATTAACCACAGTTTAATACTAACCGCACAGGTTTATCTTCAAGGTTAAACATTGCTTGCCGAGATCGGTACATGGATGGGGGATGACGCTTTAAGTATCGAGAACCACGTCAAGCCGTTGGTCCCAGCTGTCGTTCATAGATCTGACACAGGTTACGGTACTGGTACTGACAGTGGTTACGGTAGTCAGAGGCCCGAGAGTCTCTACAACCGGTCTTGTCAAATGACTTTCCTACAAACGTGATGCTGTGTTATGTTAATGCATGTAGGGCGTACAAAAAAATACGAATCCCTATGTGTTTAAAAAATGTCGTAATAAACAATAATCTTCAAAGCAATCATGTTTATCATGATCCTCAATTTGCAAAGGTACAATGAAGAGGATACTCGCCTCAACAAATGAATACAAATGAGTTTAATACCCTGAGGATGACGACAACGATATACCTATGTATGGATGTTAACTTTAACTAAACAGCTTTTGGTAAAAAAATCAGACCCTATTAACTCTTGTTAACACTAACTATGTGTAATTTTTTTTATTGAATCTTACTAATCGTACGAAAATTTTCAAACTGAATAAAGCATTGCATCTTGTTGGTAGAATAAGTAGCTTGGCCGGTCACGAACGTTTAAAAGTATAAAATGATTTGAAATAGAGCTCTTTGTAAAAGGGTCTTCTAAATAAAAATATAACCAACAGAAAATATACAACGTGTAACTTAATAAAAGCAAGACGTCCCGTGTGGTCTCTTGAAGCATAAAACTGAACTAGTTTTGTTCTACGAGTTCTTGAAATTCGCAACAAAAAACTTTCTATAGGAACTCACGCGATCAGCTGATCACATGTACTGTAAAATAAAATAAAAGTCATGAATTTGCCGAAAGTTATAGAACAAACGTTATTCAGTTTTATGATCTGAGATACTACACGAGATGTCTTGGGTTATGGAATTATGGACAGGACGCTAAGGGTTAAGGGTTGAGCGGCTGGGTATAAGACAATAAGGCCATGTGTGTGGTCATGCACTACGCGGCCACGACCACGACTAGCCGCAGAATCTTCTACCAGGAAGATAGTTTGGTCGCACAACCGGGCGTCCGACCAGTTTTGTTCAAGATAGCGGCCGGTCATGCGACAAGTCAGTCTTAGTTGACGGAAAACAATGAATCATTGCCGGCCTAAACTTCTATTTAAAAACTGCCCAAGGTATGATGATATACGCATACTCAAAAGTTGACGAAACGAGACTCAATGTATGAAGATCAAAATAGTTACGAAACGGCACTTTTGTGATGGTATTTTGTTTAGTTGACGAAACGGGAAAGTTACCAGACGGGACGTATCCGTCAGTACCACCTACATGTACCACCAATTTGTTAAGTTATTGTGATCCATTCACTCTCTGCCGATTCGCGAAACAAATGACATCTATTCTAAAAGTTCACGCTTGACCTCGGGGTTGATCAAGTACACAAAACAAAAAGTAAAAACGCTTTAAAAAAATAAAATGGTATTTAATTATAATTTATTATAATTAATATAACTTTATTATTCTAACCGAGGAACAATTATACTATTCTCCAAAATATTGACTAAAATCGTCTTTTTGGCAACCAAAAGTACTAGGCTTCTAAGCATTCAAGGTGGTGTTTTTCGGATGGGCGCCATGTAGGCATCTACCCACTACATAATTCACTGCTGAAGCCTTTTTCAATGTTGTTCAACCTAATGAATCCCTTAAAATTTCTTACTTATTCAGCATTGAGCGACTCCGATTAATTAATATCATTTAGCATATCGTAAAAGAAAAGCTTACTCACCAATATTCACCATTAGCAACGTACATCCGCGAAAAAATCACGTGAATTCATTACTCCCGTCATTACGCGTCAATTATCGCGCTATTAGAGTTGGGCTAGCGATAAACGCCGTTGTTATCGATAACGGAGGACGCTCTAACTGTTACGGCAAACTGTGGTAATGTGTGAGGCAATGATAGCAAGTAGTTAGGCTGTGTTCTGAGAGGCGCGGAGAGCGATTTTCAGTTGAATAATGATTCGATATTTAGAAGGAAGTTTTTAAGGATTATTTGAGACATTACTATGACGGATAAATTGGATAAAAATGAGATTAACAAACGTAACATCACACCTGTAATCTCGAAAGATTAGACAGAGATATACATATATATCTTTTTACCATTGCCATTCCAAAAAGGCATTTGATTCATCGATAACAGTGACTCTGAAACCTGTGAAAACTTTTTTAGTCACTACGAAAGATTCTAATCTAGAATCCCTTGCTACTCTCGGGATTCTACTCTAGAATCCTTCGCTGCTCTCGGGATCCAACTTAATCCCTCGAATTAAATTCCCTTTTTTTCTCTTGTTGTATATCTACTATTAGTACACCCATATTTCGCCATAGTCTATATATTTCGTCATAGTCATCATAGCCCATACCTCTTCCTGGTGATAATGGACGCTCTCACGTCGGAGATCCAGGAAGCGGCACCCTGGTGTATGCTGTTTGCCGATGATATTGTGCTGGTTGCCGACAGCGGCCAAGAGGTCCAGAGCAGATTGGAGGTGTCGTGGCAAAGACTGGAGAATGTTGGCCTGAAATTGAGTAGAACCAAAACTGAATACTTGTTTTGCGATTTCGGCGGTTTCTCCAGTCCAGTGCCTATACTCTTGCCGGAACGCCCATACCGATCAGCACCGACTTCCGGTACCGCGGGTCGCTTCTAATGCACCGGATCAACCCAGGATGGATGATGGCGACAGGTCACTGGAACAACTTGCGACCCACGGATGCCCCGCAAGTTTAAGGGGAAACCTGTCGTACTGTATGGATCAGAATGCTGGGCTGTGAAGAAGATGGATGAAAAACGATTGCAAGTAGCGGAGATGAGAATTTTGAGATGGATGTGTGGAGTGACAAGAATGGATAAAGTAAGGAATGAGTATATTAGAGGAAGTTTAAAAGTGGCGCCTGTTACAGAAAAAATGAAAGGAAGTCGTTTGTCTTGGTATGGACATGTAATGAGGAGGGATGAAACGCATGTGACTAAAAGAGTGATGGACATGAATGTTGATGGATGGAGAGGGAGAGGAAGGCCAAAGTAAAGATAGATGAATTGTGTGAAAACTGATATGATAGAGAAAAGAGTAAATGATGCCGTGACGTCTGACAGGGGAGAATGGAAGAAGAGAACGTGTTGCGCCGACCCCAAATAGAATGGGACAAAAACAGGAAGATGGTGATTTCGCCATAGTCTATTGCCATCAACTGGGCTATAGTCGAGACTCCGGTAAATTCCTGATGTATATATATATCCGTGATTTCCACTGCAAGGACATAGGCCTCCTCCTTTTGAAAGAGAGTGGGCCGAAATCCATCACTGGGGCCCAGTGCGCGTTGATGACTAAATGTTTTATGAACCAAATCCTTCTGCAATGGGATTTACTTTCCAAGAAACATTAAGTACTATGCGTTATGAATAATAACTTTTAACTTAAAAAAATATTGTTTAATGATAACAGATTTGTAAGAAATGGGTAATAAATTAAATGCCTGTGTAAATATAAAGTTATTTCACCTTCTTTGAGTACAAATAATAATATGTTTTAATCATTCTTTCTTCACAATTTTTTCTAATCGTTTCACCACTTACTTATGACTCTGAGATGTTTACAAATAAATATATGATTTGTCCCTAACCTGACATTGGAAAAAAGGTCTCTCAATGAAGTACTACCGAGTTCACTGACGGTCGACCATTATTCAACCTTATTACTTAGGACATAAGGGTGGTAGACCTTCAGTGAACTCAGGAGTACCTACCGAACCGATGACATTAGTTAACAAAAAAATACGATTCGGTTTTTGGGTTAATTCGATGGGTTGTAAACATACAAATTATTGATTTATTATTTGAATAGTATAGTAATTATTGGGATTCATAAAAAGCGATGCACATTCAATTAATACCAAACAAAAAGCTTAAAGGATTAAGAAAACATTGGTATATTGTACCAGTCTTGGAACCTGATGGAACCAATAAAAAAAAACATTTATTTTAAATTATTTCTACACCTACATCATCATCATCATCTGCTAGCCTTTTCCCAACTATCTTGGGGTCGGTTCCCAGTCTAACCGGATGCAGCTCAACGCCACAACCCAGTTAGTACTGGGTAATACGATATCGTATTACCCAGTACCTTACCTGGTTGTCACCTTACCACCTTTGGTTGGTGTTACCTTGGTTGTCAGACTTTCGGACCACTGACTACCTGTAACAACTGTCAAAGATCTACAAATGACAGCCGGGACCATCGGCTTAACGTGCTTTCCGAAGCACACGCGCGTTAATTTCGACACCTACATAACTTAAAAAATAAAACTTACGGAATGAAATCCTCACAAATCGCCATAAATCTCGTGGCCGCGAGGACTCGTGCCCAGACGCAGGTGTGAGCGCGCCGCCTTAGTTTCAGCTTCAGATGCGCGCGGGAGCATCGCATCTCATTAGTTTAGTTCACCTGGACGCGACGGACGGCCGCTAAGTAAACCACGAGCCAAAAAACAGGCTTTTTTCAAAAAATATATAATCCAAATTTAACGCAATTTCAATTCTGTGTGCAAAAAATAAGGTGTAAATTCAATAATGACCCTTTTTTCGAAAAAATTATTCGTAAAGTTTAACAATTCGAATCTTGTGAGCATTAGTTTACGGTGCATTTTTGAAATGCTTTTTAGTGATGTGAAAATTTTCTAAGCTGGTGGAAATTATTTTTGAGTGACTGTCTCATGTTTTTTTTTCAACGTTTATTTTCAGTCGTTGATTGATTATGTAAACTCATATATCATTGATAATCATCAGTCTCATTACTGTAATTTTAGCCTAATTGGCGCCTCATGTTAGGAAAATTCTCGGTAACTACCTAAGAAAAAACTACATACAATCATATTAAGATAATAACGGTAATTTTCTAAAAACTCGCATGTAGTAATATTTTGCAAATTATGCCATAATAATGCATTTATTTTTCGCATTTTCCTTCATATTTTTTACCCGAGTATCATAAACTAGGTATATTTTGGTATCTTCTTTAATTCTAAATTTAAAATGGTTTTTTATTAATAACCTTACCTAACATATTCCAATTTTATCTCAACTTGAAGCTCGTCACCACACACCACACAACTTTATCACTCACAGTCCACTCACATAATAAAAACAAAACGTATACAAATTATTTACATTCATATATGCATAAACTCGTAAGAACTTAATCTGTATTCCAAATATCATGTATAACTGAATCCAATTTCACATACTTAATTGACTTAAACCACCGTCATTTATATCTGCGTAACTTAAATCCACATATTCATTCACAAAGAATTTTCGCGAATTTTTTAGTCACGTAATTTTCTCTCACAAAAAAGTTCGTGTATCTTAAACCCACTTGATTTTCAACCAAAAAATACTTTGAAGCAACTTAAGTCCACGTAATTTTCAGTTATAAATAATTTCCCCGCGTAATTTTCACTCAAAACCAATTTCCGCCAGCTCTATCGACATAGCGCGCAAAGCTCCGCCAAAAAGTCCATTATATAAATGTGGTGATACCAAAGTGGTGCGATGAAGTGGAAACGACAGACCCTGGTATCAGGGGAGACTTCTGAGGATGAGATCGGACACAGCTACTTGAGCACTTTGGTAAGTGGTAGATGATAGACGATGCCATCTTGGATCTAGCTGGTCCTTAGAGCCTTTGTCCCTTGAATACCTGGCTAACTTGATTTAAGTAAGGCGAAATTTTTGGCAATCTAAATAATAAATACTGTCATGCAAGGGACACGTAGTTGAAGAATAAGTAAGAGTAGACGCTGATCGAAATTCTGATGGTTGTCTTAAAAAGATTCCATTTGGCGACAAGACCGTCATGCGTAAAATTTCAATTTTATATCGGTAGACCATAATATAGTACACTATGCTATTCTATCCAGCTACATCTGCTTAAGTATCAGGTGCAACTAAAAACTAGACCAATTGTTTTTGCTGCCAAATTCGGCCATATGCCCAGCGGTGCTTGCAAATTCTCAAATAAGTTTTGTAAATGTTCATTTTATGAATAAACCATCTTCTAAGACTGAATTTTGACAGAAAGTTTCATCTGCATTGATAAAATTATCTTAATTACGGATTGTGTTACTCTTATCATCTGATCAATTCTAAAGTGATGTATGTACCTTAATGCATTCGTGATGATGATACGTTTTTAATTTGTATAGCTATCAAACGATCCGTCTAATCACGTGAAACTTATTATATCATCATTGGAGGAGCCTCTAAATGCGTCATCTGAAAGAAATTAGAATACCTATAACTTAGCATTTCGTTGAATATCCTTACACCAAACTGTTTAAGACTACTGCCCGCCACGAATACCCAATGTTAGCAGGGACATCTAATCTAATGCTAGGTATATGTCATCATCGTTTACAGCCCTACACCATGCTACACTGGTCTATCTTAGTTTTATCCTGGTCTTGCATGAAAGGAGCCTCCTTGAGCTGTTTTAAAAATTTCGTACTGCGATTCCAAACGCCCGGCGCACCTTGGACAGCTCACACTCGATATCGCAAAGTCTAGCTGACTAATCCTTTAACCACGATGAGTCAAACTCAACCCAACACCAAAGGCAGTTCAGTGCCAACCCCAACGGTATCATCATCAGCCTGGTCTTCGTGTATTTCGGGGCCGTCTTTTACCACTCCATATTCCACTCTTAAGGGCCTAAATAAAGTGTAATTCTACCAGCGACAACAGTAACAGTCAAAGATGTATTGGATCGATGTCAGCCACCGCACTCCTATCGTCCGAAAGTCGATCCTTTCGAAAATTGCCACCGTCCTTTTTAGGACCTCTGAACTACCCAGCTTTTACATTTAAAGAGATATAGATTCTCTTTCTTCCTCCGTGTCTAAAACCCCGGTATATTTTGACGCTCCCAAGAAATCAAGAGGTCATCGCATTTGAAATAATGCTTCTTACGCAATATTAACAATTTCTGCGCATATATGCCAAAGTGGGATCAACAATTGCGTCTGAGTAGTATACGCCTGCGGGATCGCCTACGAGCTCCATATTAACTGTAGTCCATCAGCTGATGCTTACTACTTACGCGTAAGGAATGTGGCTCATAGTTAACTACAGTATTTCTCATTCCAAATGCAGACAGAATAGTGTGTTTTTTGGAGAACTCTAATCTAAATCCAGTACATACTCTAAGTTTTATTAATCTAGAGACTGCTTGATGTTCTAGACTGATGCTCTGTTTTTTCACGCATTTAAGCTCCAAGAGTTCTAAGGGTAGCAAGTTCTTTCTCTGTTCTTCTTAATCCTCTCTGAAAAGAAAAAAGCGTTAGGTCCTAGGACTTTTAATTTACCTACGCTTCCGCGGCGTCTCTAGAAAGGACGTTCAAAATTTCGAAACACATTGTGAAAAAAGAACAACAGCCACTCAGGTCGATCTTTAGGTGAAGCTTACCAAGGTTGGTCTGTGGATGGATGACCACCCATTGCATACCGCGGATCGATCCTTAGGTTAAGCCGTGCTTACCAAGGTTGGTTCGTGGGATGGGTGACCACCAATTACACACTGAGTTTCTTCGGTGCATCGGAAAGCACGTTAAGCCGTCTGTCCCGGCTATCATTTGTGGATTAGTCGGGAAAAGGCTAGGCAAATGATGATGAATTGAAAAAACATGTAAAGCCCTGTTAGCAAAACTACGATTGAATGCTGAATATCATCATGTGACCAAATAACCGAACAGTAGGTATAGAAATTAACACGAACTAATTTGGAAAAATGTCAAAACAACAAGAAGTTTGAATATTTCATTATCGTTATTAATTCTATTGCATATTAGGTATTATCAAAACCGCATGTTACCGGCAGTGTTAAAAAAAACGAAATGGTCGATACTTATAAAAATCATATGATGACTATGTAAACTATGTTGATAGGTCACCTTTTAAAAACAAGTTAACCCATCAACCTAAACTAATGTTATAAATGCGAAAGTAACCCTGTATGTCTGTCTGTTTGTCTGCTCACGTGTTCACGCCTAAATGTAGCCATACACGCTAAGGTGTACCTGACAGGTTTGCCTGTACCGATGGCCTGGACAGGTAAACCGGAGCGTGTATGTTGGAAAACTGAGCAGCTCAAGCTTACCTGACGGGTGTACCTCTACATGTAAACCGGTCAGGTACACCCTAGCGTGTGTTGGCTACCTTTAAAGGCTCAACGTATTTTGGTTGCAATTGGATGGACCACGACCTGAGTTTGGACCAATTTAGAAAATCTTTTCATCCCGATACTAAGTTACTTAGATTCGTTTGTACGAGATTGGCCGGAGAGAAGAGTGGAAGGCTGGGGGAGGCCTTTGCCCAGCAGTGGGACAATAAAGGCTAAAGAAAAAAAAACTTAACTAACCGTGGGATAATTTCAGACGATGCTGCGGGCCATAGCATATTTAAAAAAAAAGATACATGATAAACTATGAAATCATTAGTCTATCGCACTATCGCAGATTTTAATATAGTAATCAATTTTGAAAAAAAAAGAGACCAATGTTAAAAGACTAAAACTGGACTTTCTTGATATTTTGGATACTAAATCCGGTCCAAAAACTGTATACCCTTTTCGAATTTTAATGAAGTACTGATGTTAACGTTTTTTTTTAATGGCTTTGTGAAATCCAAAACTCTTCGGTTTTATCTTGACTTAAGTTCTGGTTTCATTCAATTTCTGGTTTAATAACCATTTAATTCCCTACAATATGATTCTGAATGTGACGTATCGGATAAGTAGACGTTATTACCTAAGATTAAAGACCAAAAACTTGTTAGATATAGGAAATATCCTGAGATAAACGACATGTCTTATGACCAAAAATACCGTGACGTGTGAGACATCCACCGAATCGCACTGGGCCCGCGTTGTGGATTACGGGCCCCTCTTCCTCACAGAAACGAAGCCAGAGTCCCAGCATTGATAACATTTCATCCTGCAACCGTTCATCAAATACTCGTACAAGGATGATACATTTGATTAGTATTGTACTGATAACAATACGGAATCGCAGATTTGATAGATTTTTAAGGTGATAAGACGTCATGGTCGTGATCATCACATTAGATACCTAACATCTTTGAAGAATTAGCGCTTTTCAAGCGATTTGTCTGCGTACGCGCATCCTTGCGGGATTGCGTCAAAGACTGATATGATAAAGGCATAAAATAGAGTTGAATCGTTTGCCTTTTATTCTAGAAGAAGTAAAGCCTTATTACCCAAAAAAAATCACAAAAAAAAAATAAGTATCCAGGTAAAATGGCATGCTGTGTCGCCACGCGAGGTAGTGGCGCAGCACTTTTAATTTTTCTATTTAACTGGTCACTTCCCACTGCTGGGCAAAGGCGGGAAGCCTTAGGCCTCCCTATTCCACAGGCGTCTGTTCTCAACCATTGAAATCATATTATGACTCTAATAATATTGAAGTATATTGTTTATTATGTTATTATAATCTCCTAAATGTATACAGATTCGGTTAGTAGCCGCTGAAAAATAACAAAACCGGCCAAGTGCGAGTCGGACGCACAGCGGAGGTTTAGTAACAGGGTCCCTTTGGTTACCCTTCGGATACGTAACCCTAAAATGGTACCATTTCTAAACGTTTTGGTCATTGGCTTTTATGTCTCCATGTCTTTTTTAATTTAACTAAATATTTAAATGAATTTGACATACTTAATAGAAATCACATGACTTTCATTTGTTTGGAAGATTTTCATTTAAATAGCTTTTTCTTCGTCTACTAGATAAAAGACATTAGTTTCTTATTAGCATTCGTTTGTAATTAGCATAATTGAGAAAATTTTGCTCTAATTGTTATTTAAACAGAATACAATCGAAATTTTAATACTAATGAATACAAAATATATTTTGATGTTTGTTACGGACCCATGATTCATACTAATGGGTGCACAATATGTTTAGCTAAATATTTTAACCGAGTATAGTACCTACTATGTCAAATTGGTATGTTCTTTTTATTATGAGAAACTTGAAAAGATTACTTTTATGTACATGAATATGCAAGGATTTCAAAGCCAGACATCCATTACATAACATAACATCATGCCGTAATCCTCGCAGGGTTAGGCAGAGGTGTAAGTACCTCATTTGTACATTACATTTCGGCAGTTATTATTTAGTCCCATGTAATAGCGAGCCAGCCTATTGCCATCAACCGGGCACAAATCCAGACTCCGTGGCTCCTACTGAAAAATTCTTGATGGAAAAACCGAACAGCACTTTGCCCGACCCGGGAATCGAAATAGGGTCCGGCCCATGCTCAGCAGTCGCGCTTTCGACTGCTCGAACAACTAGGTAGTCCATCCATTACTTTTTTCAAAATCAGTTATCCGGTTTTTAGGGTTCCGTAGTCAACAAACAAGGAACCCTTATAGTTGCGCCATGTCTTCTGTCTGTATGTCTGGCTGTTCTCAGCTTAGCTCAAAGATTCTTAGTACTTACTAGAAAGATGTAATTTGGCATGAATATACAGATTAGTTACGCTGACAAAGTGGTAAAATAAAATGTCGAAAAGTATTTTTTAGGGTAGGTATCTCTAGTAGGTACCTACACGTAAAGTGGGGATTTTTTTTTCTAGCGTACCCCATACTGTGGGATGTTGTCGGATAAGTCTTGAAAAAATATTGCGAGTTTGTTAAAATAATTTTTCGATTACTTAAAAATTAGCACTTTAAAGCTTAATATTTTACAAACGAATCCCGTTTGTAAAATTACATATTTACGAGTAATAGTCGACCAACTAATAATATGTAGGTACTTGGATAACATATTTTCCTAAACATAATGTATGGGAGCACAGGTTTTTCAACTAATGAAAATCATCGTTCGGAGGCAAATCGAACCGTAGGAAGTGAAGTAGATATTTGATGGGCAACTACGGAACCCTACATTGTGCGTGGCCCGACACGCAATTGGCTGGCTTTTTTTATCAATAAAGACTGCCACAAACCACCAAGATTTATATACACTTATCAATAAAAGGCACTTATCAATAAAAGGCAGTTTTTACAGTAATCTCGCCGAAAACTGGTTTAGGGACCATATCGGGGGTCACGATGACATCCTTATTATTTTGTTTGCAAAAAAGGGTTCCACATTATTTATGTTTACTTTTAAGTTAGTGTTCTCTCGAACTCAATTGAACTTAAGTCAAGGTGATCCTTACAGACTTTGTAATAAGGGTTAGATAAAAAATACTTTAGTACCTACCTACTGTTAATCATGCATGATGAACGAGTACAATTATGTAAATAAGTACCTACTTACTTACATATTATAATTTTTTTACAATCTCTACTATCCCTACTAATATTATAAATGCGTAAGTAATTCTGTCTGTCTGTCTGTTACGCTTTCATAAACCACTGAACTGATTTTAATGAAATTTGATACAGAGATAGAGTTGACTTTGAGAAAGAACATAGGATAGTTTTTATCCCGGACTTTTGAAGAGTTCTCTTGGAAACGCGATATAACCGAACTCGACGCGGGCGAAGCCGCGGGCGGAAAACTAGTAGGTACCTAATCAACATAAAACCATCAATACAAACCATCATCAATACAACGCTCTAAGTTCATTGAATGAGTTTTTCATGAAATAGTTATTGAATGGGGTTAAAGGAATTTAGAGGGTTGATTTAATGATTGTAATGATTATAATTCTGTAACGACATACGTGTTACTTGCGCGACTCATTTTTCATCAACATACAACCTGACACCGACCTGCAAATTGCAAAAAACATAAACAATTTGAATTTCGGGAAACCTAATCGCATCCAACTTGATTCAGTGTGCGTAGAATATATCAAGAATCTTTAGCTTCTAATTTTTGCACCTCCCTAATAGTAAGCTAATGAAACAAGGGTATCTTGCTCAGAATGGCGATAGGTTCATCTGAAGCCAAGAACTTTCAGTCCGATGTGATGGCAATCCGGCACGGTCGAAGAGAGAAGAGGGGCAGCACCAACAGCTTCTCAAGCTGAACCGACAGGGTAGTCCGCGAAATTCAAATTTTCTTACGTATTTTGTAATTTGCAGTTAAGTGTCAGGTTGTATGTTGATGAAAAATGAGTCGCGCAAGTAACACGTCTGTCGTTACAGAATTATAATCATTACAATAACTAAAACAACCCTCTAAGTTCATTTAACCCCATTTAATAACTATTTTTTTTTTTTTATTTGAACTTACAGGGTTGTATTGATGATTTTCTTATATGTATGCCAAGTCATACCCAACCCATGACACGCACCTCTGATTTTTCGGATTCATGTGCGTATTGTATAATTATCACTTGCTTCGATGAAGGAAAACATCGTGAGGAAATCAGATTGCCTGAGAGTTAGATCTCGATGACATGTAAAGCGAAGCCAGAGGCCCATGGGCGGCATAACAACTCTGACACCAGGTTAGGCACTAACCAGACGATAAAGAAAGAAAGACCCATTAGTGGGCTGAAATGATGGTGAATTGTATTGATGATCATGACTCAAGGATTTAGGTGTTATGATCTACAAAACTATGATTTACCTACAATACGCTAATATGGCTGTTTTAAGTGGAAACACTAATTATTCATTGGCAATGATTAGCACAAAATCATGTGCTGATTGTTATTTCGTGTCGCTCGCCAATTTGAGTGTGAAGTGTGAATTCTAGGGCTGGTATTATCGAGTTTTTCGTTGCCGAGTTTAATATTACATGGCCTTTAGAAAAGAACTAAGAGGGGTGGCGTGGAGGCTTTCATAAATACTGGTCCTTCATCATCAGCATCATCTTCCTGCCCTTTCCCATGTTAGGTACTTAAGGTCAGCGGAACACGTTTCATGGTTTACTAAAATTCAAATACTGGTCCTTATTAGGCCAAAATAATGAGGCAAAAAGAATTTTAAAATCGGTCCACAATTGGCGGAGAAATCTTTGAACATACATAAAAAAATATACAGTCGAATATAGAACCCTCCTTTTTTAAGTCGGTTAAAAATACAGGCGATATATAATATAGTGACAGATGTCGACCTGGAGATTTTGTTTTACTAATTCTTTTTCCCAGCTTCAACACTATGAAGTGGTGAGGGCAGGCGTTTTGGGAAGCCTTATGTAATTTTGACGTTCCAAAAGTACTGATTTTCAGCCTCATTTTAATAAAGGACACTGGCGAGTCATCATCTACCTAGCCTTTTCCCAACTATGTAGGGGTCGGGTTCCAGTCTAACCGGATGCAGCTGAATACCAGTATTTTACATGGAGCGACTGCTTATCTGACCTCCACGGCCCAGTTAGTACTGGGTAATACGATACCCCTTGGCACTGGTTGCTAGACTTTCGGGTCTCTGACCACTGACTTTTTCCAGTATTTCTTATGGTGGTAACCATAAGAAATACTGGCGAGTAATGAAAAAAAAAATACAAACTGATTTAAAAGAAAGTAGAGTCCGACTGGATTCTGTTTGAGTTCCGATTTCTCCCAAAATAATGATTTGAATCCTTTTCTCTTTTTATACCGCGTCCTGTTTTTGGAAAGTAAAGTTTACTACCTAAACCATCGGTTTTTATCATATTTGGTACGCCATAATCAATTAAACCTTGGAGTAAGCGGCAAAACTCATTTTTATTAACATCTGTAAAAAGTAATTTATTGAACGAAATGTGGTTTTTATGATGACTATATTTTACGACAAGGACACCGAATATAATACTTTAACTGTGCTTTTTGACCAACAATAAATATTTAATAAGTTAGTGTTTATGATGTTATACAAATTCTCCGAGAATAAAGAACAGTGGCCACCCTGAAAATCGCTTTAGGCCAAGTTTATGCTAACGTAAGATTTGTCTGCATAATTTTAATCATTGGTACCTGATGCCCGTAGGTAGTAGAAAAACCTAAATTATCGCCTAAGTAATATTAAACTGTTGAAATTTTAACTCTCGGCCTATCGTTGAAAATCATCAGTACTTTTATTTAAGCACTCATTTAAGGGTCACCTTCTGTTAGTGAAAACAGGTATTAATGCTTTCTGTCTAAACATAAAAGTGGTGAAATGTAGAAGCTCCACGTAGTAAGACCTGTCTACCTCATCGAGAAAAACGAGCGCAATATCACGTTGTATGCAAAGTTTCTGAACTTTTATCTTTCAACACAAATAAAAAAATATTTACCAAGGCAATCCCGAGTATATATTTATCACAAGTTTATTCACTTATAGTACTACTTAGTGGTATAATGTAAACATGACGCGTTTGACAGATGTCATGATATTAATAACAATAACACATAAATAACATCATATGACTGTTATCTTCAGGGAAAGTGATAATTACGAAGCAAAGTGCAAGACATTGTTTTGTTTATAATGAATTAATTAGACAACGGACGTGTTATCAATGTTAAGACATGTGATGATTGCTTTAACTAGAACACTGCTGGACATACTTAAGCCTCCTCCAAGCTCCAGCTTCTCTGCTTAACCCTTCGCGGATCACAAGTGTGATGTAATGTGGTTTTCACATGTATTTTTATTGTCCCAGCACTTTTCTGGTTGATTGGAGATTGTACTCTTGCAGAGCGCGCCATGAAGATATCTGCTTTGCAAGAGTAGGTACAATGGTGACAAGTAAAAATATCGAGAGCTCTCTGCCAAAGTTTAATATTAATGAATTAACATATTATAAACCATCCGGAATAAATACTCTAAATCATGGTGCAAACCGCGACAGAATCCATTTTGTAAGTTTCACCAGCACGTACGAAAATCGACTTAATTTTCCAATATTTTTATGTAAGTATAGATTTGAGGATTCGGAAAATAATTACTTATAATATGAAACACGATAAAGACCACTAATCAATATAAACAATCACACAATGATCTATTGGTCTAGTGGTCGCAAGCGCTACTGCTGAGCTCTTGAGCTCCTGGGTTCGATTCTCAGATCGAGTATTGTTATTGGGTTTTTCCATCAGGAATTTCTCAGTAGCAGCTGTAATGTCTGATTTATGCCCGGTTGATGAACATCATCATCATCTACCTGCCCTTGTCACATGTTATTTGGGGTCGGCGCAGCACGTTTTTTCTTCCATTCTCCCCTGTCAGTCGTCACGCTATCATTTACTCCTTTTTCCTTCATATCATTCCTCACACAATCCATCCATCCTTTTTAACCGACGTCATCCATCTATCAACGTTTATATTCATCACTCTTTTAGTCACATGCGATTAGTCCCTCCTCATCACATGTCCATACCAAGACAATCGATTCCCTTTAAACTTTTCTGTAACTGCGCTAGTTACAGAAAAGTTTTGGAACTTGGAAACTTCCTCAAATATACTCACTCCTTACCCGATTGATGAACATAACAAGCGAAATGTGGGTGTACGATAGTAACACCTATGCTTAACCCAATGTCGATAACAAGCGTTATGTGTTATGTATGTTTCATATAATTTTCTGCAATCGTGCGTGTGCTACGGACGGACTTGATCTAAATAATGGACAAATGATTGGCGATGAGTTTATTACGGTCCGCTTATGTTAAACTTGACGGAAATCGTGACAAGTCTTGTATTATGTGCAATAGTACGTTGTCTTAGCAAGGAGAGTCGGTCCTTTGTGTAGACAAATCGCAAGGTGTCCAGAGTCAGATTTTTATAAGTGATCGGATATCTTTTTCAGTATCTTTGTGAGCTTTTGCGATGTTTAAAATCATCTTCCTGAAATACTAGTAAGACTTTAGGCTTTGGTTATATTCTACGTAATTATCTACAGCCAAATGAAAGAGTAGTGTTACTGGTCTTTTGAAAGAACTTTTCAGTCAATTTCACCTTCACACACTGAAATATTTTAAAAAATCCAATAAGTTACACAATAAACGGCTCTAACGATCAATAATCACAACACTTCCAAACGGATAGGTGGAGTGTAGGTATCTTTAAGAACACACAAGAGGCTGATATGCATTACTTCTATTTTGTTGCCTGGGAATTATTACGAGCAATTACTAACAATTAAAACTTCTCAGATTTAGAGAGAATATTTCCATTCGTTCGCAGGGGAAATCTCGGGAACGGCACTTGACTGTTTGGGATGGCCCATTTGAATATTGGTCATCATAAGAATCCCACACAACAAAAGGGAAGGAAACTGATGCCTACATAAAATATACTTGATTTACCTTTTGAACGCCAAAGCATAAACGCACGCGCGTGCTCTTCACGCCAAGCCACAATTTCATCTACCATTTTGTCACATATTTGTGTCGTTTGGCGTACAGGGCACGCGTTTGCTTGTCACGTATGTATATGTGACAATGGCGTGCAAAGGTTAAATTTTTCTACACACTTCAACTATTCTACATATGTATTTAGAATTTGTTTGAAACAAGCCACGCGCCAGATTTGACTACCCATCGCTGTATCGGCAAAACTGACGCATTTTCATAAAAACTACATAACATAACTATCATCACGCCTGTAATCCTCGAAGGGTTAGGCAGAGGTGTACCTAATAGTACCTACACCCAATTTTCGCCAGTTATGTTTAAGGCCCATAGTAATAGGGGTCGAGCCTACTGCCATCAACTAGACACAAATCCAGACTCCAAGGCTGCTACAAACTATCATCCTCTATTTAACCCCTTCAGGGGATTAATTTTTAAAACATACACCCAGTGGATTAGGCAGGTATTGAGTTTCAGTGAATGACGAATTTAAGATTTTTATTAGGTTGAAATGGATGAAATGAGGAGGGATAAAACGCATGTGACTAAAAGAGTGATGGACATGAATGTTGATGGATGGAGAGGGAGACGAAGGCCAAAGAAAAGATGGATGGATTATGTGAGGAATGATATGAAAGAGAAAGGAGTAAATGATGCCGTGACATCTGACAGGGGAGAATGGAAGAACAAAACGTGTTGCGCCGACCCCAGGTAGAATGAGACAAGGGCGAGAAGATGATGATTAGGTTGATATGCATTTTTGAGGTTGGCTGTCCGTGTTACTTCGGGTCCCTATGAGGTTAGGTTACTAATAAAAAAAGAATATTGTAACTATTGGTTCTAGAATTTAAAATGGCCGTGTCCGAAATGCATCTAAAATTAAAAGTTTTTTTCTCTTTGGCAACCCTGCTTATAAAAACCCGCATTCTCGAACCTGAAGTAAATATTAAAAAAAAACAACCTTTTTATGACATTTTTGGCACAGCCTGAATTATGCTCCAAATGGTCTTGAAACGTTGCTGATGCTATCTGCTTGCCTTCATACTGGGCCGGTTCGCGCGCAGGACAAAATAATGCACATTATGTGATATTTATTGATAAGGATACTCTTTTTTGTTATACAATACCATTTTAGCCAAAGTGCTCTTGAAAAGGGACAAGTATTTTTTACATCCAATATTATGATATGGATTGAAAAACTTAAAAGCTTCAGCTTCAAAATCAAGGTGGGTTAAGCCCAGCAGTGTGATATTATTGACTAGTAATACTAACAGGTCGCACATATCATGCGTGGCCTCTCTATAAGACCGGTAATATGCACACACCTTTACAGTGGAACTGCTTTCGAAAAAACTGCATTTGCTCTGCGTAACCATATTTTCTGAACTGTGCGCCGTGGAAAAATCTCATCTGCCTAGCCTTTTCCCAACAATATTTGGGTCGGCTTCCAGTCTAACCAGATGCAGCTGAATACCAGTATTTTACATGGAGCGACTGCCTATCTGACCTCCACAACCCAGTTAGTACTGGGTAATACGATACCCCTTGGTAAGACTGGTTGTCAGACTTTCGTGCCACTGACTACCTGTAACGACTGTCAAAGATCTACAAATGACAGCCGGGACCAACGGCTTAACGTGCTTTCCGAGGCACGGAGAAAACTCGGTATGTGGAAAAGTAACAGCCATTAAAAATAATGGCTGTTACTTTTCCACGGCTTTTGCCGAAGACGGCAATAGAAATCCAGGTAAAAATAAAATAGACACCTAAACCGCTTCAAACAGGTAAAATATCTTGTAACGATGATAAATGAGCTTGTAATTGTCAATTCTTGAGATCAATCTATCAGACATCTCTTTTTAGCAGATTGCAGCAATTAGCTCTGTAAACATTTAACTCAATATTAAATCATAATTGTTTAACCGGAACGAAAAACAGCAGTTTTCCTTTATTTATTTGATTTAGCTGGAAAAAAGCCAGCAAAGAAACAAAAATCATCAGAAGACACTCAAGTCACCATCAGTCTAGCTTTTTCCCACCTATGTTGGAGACGACTTCAGATGTAGCTGAATACCAGTATTTTACATGAAGCGGCTGCCTATCAGACCTCCACTACCCGGTTACTGAAACACGACACCCCATAAGAGACAAACAGTTATTAAAAAACTGATCCAACTTGGCAATAAGCTCTTAGTAGTAACGGGCTGATGTCCGCAAGCCACGTCCAAGCGCGTATTTCGCGTCCGGACAATAAGCTCTTAGGGGCTGTTTCCACGAGCGAAAGAATCGCGACGATATTATCGTCGTTGCCACGTATTTCTTTTCTATACACTCTCTTAGAGGCTGTCTCCACGAGCGAGAGAATCGCGGCGATATTACCTATCCCATACAAATACGTAATATCGCCGCGATTCTCTCGCTCGTGGAGACGGCCCCTTAAACAGAACTGTACTATATCACCTTTGCCTAACTCTTCATGGACAACAGGCGTGTGGTTAGGATCCATCATCTAAACCCCATCCATCTTAAAAATGTCTCAAAGAAACACAATACGGACTTCCTTAAGGAATAAGGAACCCATTTACCTAGTTAAGATTGTCTAAACAGGATAGCTAAGCCGGCAAACCGTAATGGCGGCAAGTCGAACCAAACACGCGATATCTTAAGGTTAATGTCAATGTAACACCTAGGTATTCTGCAGCAAGTAGATACGTAGGTCAGTTCTATAGAAACATAAGTTATCAATAATTCATGGATTTGGTCTTCGATTAACAGAATTTTCGGTGTGAAGGATTTATGAGTTCAGTAAAGGTAGTGATCAGTTGAGAACTTTTTGGTGTCTTAAAAATAATTGTGGTTTTCAACGTGAAACAAACTGAAGGAAAAGCAAGGAACTTAAGTAACACAGATGCAAATATTAGAGGTAAGGGTGAAGTCTGAACTTAATTTAAAAGCAGTAAATCCAAGATCAGTTTCGTCTAATCCGTTCAGATTCGATTAAGTGATAAAGTTAGAATTTGTTGTTGGACAGCACAAGTTAGATAAACAGAAGAATTGGGAACGTTGTGGCTTTCAATAACGATTTAGATAAAGTTCACCCATAATAAGATATTCAATAGAGAGAGCTTAGTGCACATAGAAACCAGATCCGAACCTATCAGACAAAATAACTAAATACACCACACCAAGGCCTCCTAGGAAACCTGACTCTAACAATGGTTTCAGACAGTGAAGGATGTCCAATCATGTTCTGACTGTAGTCCAGAAAGGCAACACCTGGATCCCTTGCAACATAACACCATTAAATGAGTAGCCATTGGCTACTGTCGCCACTTCACGCGAGCCAATTGTGGTAATTGTGAAATTTACTTCATCAGACGGTATTTCCTTCCTCCCACTTGCTGCACAATTGTGTAATAGCTGCGAATTAGTCCAGGTGTTGTGTTTAACGCTTTGCAACTTGATGCCCAGGATGTGGTTTCTCCGGTGGAAACTTAGCTTAAGACTGTTAGCCGCTGGTCG
Organism: Eurois occulta; assembly: GCA_950022335.1. Lineage (NCBI taxonomy): Eukaryota > Metazoa > Arthropoda > Insecta > Lepidoptera > Noctuidae > Eurois > Eurois occulta. Next base: position 11,887,230 of record OX465502.1, read on the forward strand.
AAGGCTTCCCAAGGTACTGCTATGAGTCCTCGGCGATTTTAATTGAATTTTAGGGTACGTTTCTTATAGTCATTAAGCTGTAAGGTACAAAAGTGTCAGGGTGATGACCTGACACTTTTGTACCTTACAGCTTAATGACTATCGCACTTTATTATTTTATTTATTAGGAACACAAAAACATTGACATGTTCAAGCTTAAAATTATGAGTCGTTAATTATAAATATAGGTAAACAGATAACAATAAAATATGAACAAATAAAGAACGGAATTATTAATTTTAGATTAAGATTGTGGTAATAGTATATTTATAGCCAGTGTGAAAGAGAGAAGATATCTGTGTCCATAAAGCGTTGTTATAGGTTTCCACAAGTTGACGAAGAAGCACTCGTGCGCCGGTTGGTCCTGCATGAATCCACGTGGAACAGCCGGGGCACGTGGACCGCTTATCACCGTAACAAGATGATGACTTGTTTATTCAGACGTGGTACGCCACCTTTTATGATACATCGAGTGGTTTCCATCAAATATAGCATAAAATAGAGACATAGCGAAAAATACCTAATGCCAACTCTAGTGCCCTATGTTCTCCGTATGATTTTCCTGTGATAAGACGAATCATTACCATCATCAGCCTACTGTTAATCCAATGCTGGACATAGGCCTATCCAATTGCACATCACTTAGCTCGATTCTCGGTAACTCTCATCCCTAACAGCAAACCTGCGGGTATCGTTGCTTCACCAAGCCTGAGGGCAAATACCTGCTGATAAGAGATAGTATTTTCTTTGACACATGCTTAGTAGTAAATGCAGATGAAACATTTGAACCACTAAAACTGATTGCTCGACAGTAGTCTTCATACTGTCAAGCTTGTTCAGTAACTTGATTCCTACTGCCTAGGCGGTAATTGTGCCTGCTTAGGTGGTATCACCGCGTCCGGTAATGTCAACAAACGTTGCTAATGTGATTGTGTCAGTTAGATTAAACTAGATCAACCTAACTGTGGGAACTAGGTACTGGAATGGCTAAGAACCTCAAGTAGGTCCGACAAAGAGACATTTATAAGCGATAAACTCTAACTCAAAGCATTTATTTTAATTAGACCATAACAGGCACTTTTGAATGTCAGAAAAACAAAGAAGGCTAAGCTACAGTCACAGACACAAGACATAATACAAACTTGTGAAAGTACTGTAGTTGCCCATTCCAAAGCGTAGATCTCTATGGAGAAGAATGGGCAGGAAACTCTATGGACACTCTTTTCAATCAAAATATTGTTACAAGATCTTAGTTACATCATTCATGTCGAGATTATACATATATGTGAGAACTATGTAGAGAGACGTGCACAATAAGAGCGTCCAGAGTAAAAGATAATATCAATAATTTAAAAACAAAGTAGTTAAAATAAACCGTGGCAGCTAAGAGACCAGCCCCAACTGACAGCGCCCACGAACATGACGCATGGATAGAACTAAATTACCCAACACACCCGCCACCATCAGCGAAACATTTGAGTGAGCATGACATTCTCTCAGCCACCGGTGTCATTCAAGTCAATGAAAGATAACTAAATGTAAATGGTACTTAGCTTTACAGTGCATAGTACTCACACCATGTGCTATGCAATTATATAATACTAAGAGATTGAATCTATTTAATGCAAAGATATTTTTACAATCTTCTGCAGCTTTCACAATAATTTCACATGGTAATCAATTAGTTTGCCCCTATGGTTGTGGAGCAGGACCACATACCAGTTTGAAAGCTATTGCTACGTGAACCCTTTCGGGCTCTTCCGATATTAGCTGTTCACTGGTTTGAAAGTTGCGCAACCTCTGACAAATCATAATCAGTCTTTCAATTGGTAAGAAAACGACTGACTTTTTGCGATGTAATTGAAAATAACACTAAGTTCTTTTTTTGCACGAATTACACTAGTAGCTGAAAGTCAAGGCTATGAATAAATAGGTGTATTATTGAGTAATAAACCAATAATATAAAAATAGCAATCCAAGGATAATATCTACCATTACTTTGTGGTCAACTATTAATACTATTATACACTTGCTGTAGTGTGAACAGTAAATTGTTTTGCAAAACCGCAGAAATCGATACTCTAGAAATGAAGGAACTGCGTAATATCTTTAGATAATTCTTGACTGCTCCATGCTCACCACATGCGTAATACAGGGGCAAACTAATCAATTATAAGTATGGTGATGGTTGAAGAATTTTGGATATAGGAATTTAGGGTTTAGGATATTAAGAGTCAATGAATAAAATTGTTAAGGTTCCGTAGCCGAATAGCAAAAACGGAACCCTTATACATTCGTCATGTCTGTCTGTCCGTCCGTATGTCACAGCCACTTTATTCCGAAACTACTAGGACTACACAGTTGAAACTTGGTAGGTAGAGTTTTACACAAAATTTGAAAAAAAAAATACAGATTAAGGGGATCCCCATATATCGAAATGAAACAAAAAAAAATTTCATCAAACCTCTTCTGTTTAGTTTTTGAGATATTGGACTTTTTCATCAAACTGCAGCAGTAACTATGTTTTTCATTGAAAAACAGTTTTGAATAAGAATGTATACAATACAATATAAGAATGAGGCTTCAAAATATTTCTATTATATTGTTTGATGCTACGGAACCCTGTGTGCGTGTGAGTACGACTCGGACTTGGCCGGTTTTTGATGAATGGAGAGGGAGAGGACTAAGGAAACGATGGATTGATTATGTGAGGAAGGGTACGATAGTGTGACGGTTAACACGGGAATGGAAGAAAAAAACTTGTTGCGCCGACCCCAAGTAACATGGGACTAGGGCAGCAAGATGATGAGATTATAGACAAAGAGAAAGTATTTATTAGTCTCACACAGTACAAAACAAAAAATGGTTAAGTTAACAATAAAACATAAGAAAAAATGAACAAACAACACAAACAAACAATACTGTCTCATGTAGAGCGGACTAGTCTGCTCTAGTCCTCCACATTGCCACATTTATGACCTCAGCCAATGTGTGGAACTGTGCCACCGTCTACCTTCCCATCCACCTAAAACCCGTCATCCTAAAAAGTAAGAGTGAACAGGCTACTTCTGGGCACGCTGCTTCCAATCATCGCTTTCTATCATGCGATCGAGACCAACCCCCTAGATTGGTCAGTCTAACCGAAAATTAGCTGTTTTTTGAAATACTGCGAAAATTGATTATGTCTCACTCATACAATAGAGCAGCCATTACCTGTTTCAAAAATCGCATTACTTTATTTAAAGTCTGTCTTCGTCTCTGACAGGACCAACCACAGGCCTGATAGTTGCTTTTAGATACTTGCCAGACACCTTTGACATCACTGGGGTGTTTAATTTTTTAATAACCTAAGATGGTAAAGTAATGCTTCCTTATCAGATTGCAAGTCACGGAAACCATATATTTCCTTATGCTATTAACTGATTTTCACAACGAGATTGTTCTGTGTCTATAAATAATCTAGAGGATGAAATTGCAGGCAGATATGTTGCGCAGCAATTTGTTGTGCGACTTTTTGTCAGCTGAGATGTGGTGGACGTTTTGAGAACTGTCTTTTGTAACCTCGAACTTGAAAGTACTGGATTCTTAGTCTAATTTAAATACACACGCATTTCTCCTGTTACATTTAAGTCGCGTGCTCGGGGCTGCTACTGAGACATACCCAATGAAAAAAACTTAAAAACCCTTTGGTATATTTCTCTTTGGGATATAGAACCCAGGACCTCATATCAGAAGTAGAGACAGAGAGAGAGTCACTAGACCAATGTATATGTAAAATAATGAATTTGAGTTTGCCTACACTGATTTCAAATCAACCTGTAATTTATTTGAAGTAATTTTTAAGTAAGTATAATTTATTAATGTGTTTATTGCACAATGTACACAGCTTTACAAGCTTGGCTTAAAAAAAAATGTATACATAACCCTGTTAGGGCGCAGAAAACTTATGACTACAATATAATTATAAGGAACAGTTTAAATGATCAATATAATAACTCTAATACTCTTACTTTCTATTAATTAATTATTATTATTTAGTACCTAATATCACATAGGAATACACATTAATATCATTAGGAACTTTCACAAACATACACTTTATTTATATAATATAGTATCTATCTAGCTTTATAGTCAAAATAATGAATAATCAAAAAATAGCAAAAAAATAAATAAAATTTATCTTCCCTAAATTCTTCGATACCATAATAACATGTTTATAGGAGTAGTGAAATTAACTTAGCTATAAATACAGGAATTGTTTTGGTGGACCATATACTGTCGGGCAATTTATGAAATGAATGCGTATCTTTTTTCAATTTGAAGCAATTGAGTCATGAACGCATTACTTAAAATTCTATATAGCAAGATAGATTTCAAAATGAGCCTTCACCAAATTATAAGTAACGATTAGGGTAACATTATTTTTATCACCACTAGTTCCAATGTCAATAAAAAATAACTGCATTTTTGCAAAGATCTTAACTCGACCATTAACAAAACGTGCCTGAACATCAAGTCATGTGATACATTTTCATAATATTCACATAAAAACGTCGTTATATATAACGTATTTACATCACTCACATTTGTATGTAATTGCGACTATTATTAAGATTGTAAGCTATCGAGAATAAGTCGTGTGGCAGACGAGGACAGTCGTTTTGAAGACAGGGTCTTGGTAGTTCTCCTTTTGTGAAGTATAAAAGAATTGCTGATGCTGTTGTCCTTAGCAAGGTGGATGCTAAGATGCTACAACCTTGCTTGTAAATCTGCATGTGTATGCTGGCTACGTGTGTCTTATGTTACATGCATTCCACTATTTTATCTTATATATACATCTGTCTATTTGCAAATTTTGGCCCTCAATGTATCAGTAGATACCGGTTGTATTTCACCATTCGCAAGCCTGAAGCTTTAAAAGACGACGTCTAATGTCTTAGTATTTCTCTCCCACTTTTCCAATGGAATTCGAACAATGGATCCCTTAATATCGTGTCCTGCGTGACCCGTTGTCTGCACGTTACTGGAACTGGTGCACGCTAAACTCGCAGCCCAATTCTAGGACGAATACTATACACCGTGACTTTTAAGTCGTCTCACTTAGGTGGTCCACGCAATGTATCCCACATAAAATACGTCTAGGCGCGATTATTACAATTTTACCATCAATTTTAGATTGCCATCAACACGCTAAGAAGACTACTGGATTGGGTCAAGCAGGGTCTTTTCATAGTAACGCAAGTCTTTAGTTCTCATCTCTAAATGCTCTGTTCTGGCTCTTCCAGTCTTATACTAAGCCTCCTTTAAAAACTGTTGTTGGGCTGCACTTCTGCAGGTTTACTGTCTGTCCTGTTTACTGCACTCGTGTGGAAGAATCCTAATAATCTAAGCTCGTGATTACATGATTTATCCGTGTCAATTCACCCGTAAGACCGCTTACGTAATATTCTGTTATTGTGCAAAGATGTGTGAGATTCAATTACTTAGATTTTGATCTTAATCACATCCGTTTGTGACTGTTGATGGGGATTTTATACTAATCTAACCTTCAGAACTTGTTGGACAATAGTGTCGGTTTCATGTTTTCGAATATTTTTGAACGACACTTTTCTAATTCCAACACCACATTTACCTCAAATAAGACTCTTAATTTTCAGCCTACCTGGGTGGAAGGGCTTTCGCCGCGCAAACGAATACCATACACGATGATTTATTTCTATATGGGGAAGGCGTTTGGAATGATGTACTGGATACGCGGTAACCGTTTTCGCGTCGGTGTTCTTCCACTCTGTATTATTTCTTCATATAGAGACTCATTTCAAGTTCCTAATTGTTCATGTGTGTATTTACTAAATTGTATCTTTATCAGGTATATAGTCTTCCACTCTTGGGTCAAGCATACATCCCTGATCATCTTCATCTACAGATTTCACCCATTGCTAAGCATAAGCTAGCCAGCCTCTCTAATCTATACCATATTGGCGAATAATCAAAAAGATTGGGGCCATATTTTTCTTTTGTACTTTGTAACTATCCTTGCTTTATAATTTATAACAAAACCAGGGTTGTCATAAACCAGCATTATTATCTGGTCAGGGTTGTACTTGTTTTCAAGCTTTCCGCTGGGGTCAGTGACACCGCGCGTGACGTCAAGTGCGCGTGCGCACCGCTGTTGCAGTTTTCTTATAACCTTGCTGCGACTAGTTTAGCGGCTTGTTATGCAATACGGAGCTTATTCATGAATTTAAAACAACGACTTTTTGTTGTTATTTATTGTGTTTTGGGCCGGGTTTGAGTCATTGGCGCTGTTGGGTCTAGATTTTTTTGGAGGCTGAATAAAATAAGTGAATTTTGGACTGAGAATATAAAATAAAGTTTTGAATAAAATAATTCTAGGTCTGTGTGTAGTCTAGATTTATAGTTCTGAGTTATGGAATATTGTTTTGCAAATATTAATGATTAATGAATGATCTGTTAACTTTTTTGTTTCTGTCCTGTTGTATTTGTAATATTTGTTAAGCGTTGTATGATTATTGTTTATATTTATTATTGTCTGCACGTCATGTCCCTTCGACAAATAAATATTTTTTTTTTCTTTGTTTTAATGAACTTTCGGTAAAGAGGTCTTGATAATTTCTTGTACACTAAAAATACTGGAAATGTCATCGCAGTATTTACACAAAATGATGATGACATGCTCCTGTCTCTTACTAAAGAATAACTTCATCTTCACGATTCTCCCCATAATCTGAAAAATCAATCTTCCTACACATCCTCCAAAGGAAACCTCACCACAAAATAAAACCAATTTTCCTAAACCCTGACACAAATGCTTGAACAAGCACTACCGTGCAATAAAAAAGGTACCAGCCACTGTTTACAGTAGAATTTCAAACAGTGTATGTGTAAGGATGAGAGGCTTAAAGATAAGACAAATTACGTAGAAATCACGTGAACGATTAACTTTACCTTCAGCCTAAGGTAAAGTTTGCACAGATTAAGATTATCGAGCGCACTGATTTTCATATATTTGTTAAAGATAAAGATGTAGGTAGACCTAAATACGTGTTTGTGTTCATTAATATAAGATCCAATATGGAGGTCTTCAAGGCAATTGGAGGATAGTTACAGTGTGCAGTGGCATATAGCAGCCAAAGTGTGGAACTTTCTGCCGGCATCTGTGTTCCCACATTTAACCCGTCTGCCTTCAATGCAAGAATGAACAGGCATCTTCTGGGCACGCTCGTTCCATCGTAGACCTCATCCATGCCCTCCATCAGGCGTGTTCGAGGTCAAGAGCAGGCCCATTTTGTAATAAAAATAATATATAGCAAAAAGTACAAGTATAGCATAATCGGCTTTATTGTTCCTACTGCTGGAACACTGGCCTTCTCTTCTGTGAGAGAGAGTTGGCTATCATCCACCACACAGGTCTAGAGCTGGTTAGTGGCTATCACATGTTCTTGAAGTTTTTGTACAAGTATAGCATATTAAACTCTCGTATGATTAACATCCAATCTTGGATACAGCGGAAAATAATTTCCTCAGATCCTGAACTACTTTTAACTCTTGGCTTACTCAGGCTAGTAGCCCTAAAAGTTTAGTGGATAAAGCTTAGCAATATCTTCAGATGAGTCAGAAGTGGCTTTGACAAAATCATTGTTTTGTCAAAATCGCCAGACAAGTGTGTAATAACAAGCCTGGAACCAGAACTTGACTCTTAAGGTAGGTATTCCAGTTTTTGGTGTGCCAGTAACGACAGTCCATGCTCGTACAAATCCATTCATACCTAACATCATCTTCAGAAAATAGCCACCGTCTCCTGGAATTCCCTGCAGCCAGAACATAAAAACAAACATGCACAAAGACTGGTCTATAAATAGTCCATCCCACGCATCTAGGAGACTAATTACAGTTTTAATTTGTAGTACTACTACGTAACGGGATCCGTTCAGCTGTGTCCTCTTTGGACCAGATTTTTCTTGGATAGTTGAGATTTTTTAGTGTCGCGTGTAGTGTGAGATGCTTGTATAAAATTGTACTGGCCTATTACTTTTTGTTTTGATTTGAAAAGTGTGAGGAAGGTAAATTAACAATTTTTTTTATTAATTAAAGAAATCAATGGCAATTTCAAACACTTTTCTCATTTTAATGGGTATAAACAGGGAAGAATACAGAATCTTAACCTGCACTCTTACATTTCGTTGATGTAGTCACGAATCCTGCTCAAGAAAAGGGAGTATATAGGGTCTAAATAAATAAGCTAGCGGAACGCCCCGGAATTGATAGAAAAGATGAGAAAATCTATATTTTGTATACAGGGTGTTTGGCGAATGGACCGACACAATTTTTCCAGGGATTTGGGAGGTCATTAGCTAGGTTCTACCCATACACCCTTTGTCCCAAATGTCACGGTTGGTTACATATGTTTTTTTTTGTTTAAATGAAAAAAATGCCCAAAATGTTTCCTTTAATCCGAAATAACTTTTTTGTTTGTGGGCGTAGTGGCACAAAACAAATTTTGTTGCATTCTCCAAAGTCTTTTAAATCTAAAAACATCTTTTTTTTATACAACTGGTTTCAAGAAAATTCCTTACAGGCTTCCAAAGTAATTTTTTTTATTTAATGAATGAAATTTTACAACTTCTAAATTAATTATAAAAAAAAATAAAAGTCATTTTGAACTTAGCTTTATTTTAAAAAGTTCTTTAGTTGATACCCTTTCTAACGGTATGCTACATGTCACAGAAATTATTCATTATGTAGTCAAAATACTAGTTAGGAGAGTCAGGGTTAAGAAAAGACTTTTTAAGGTTATTTTGTTTTTAATAAACTAAAGTTATAAAAAGGAGGCAAAACACCGGGAGAGGTGGAAAGTAATGGGGGAGGCCTTTGCCCAGCAGTGGGACAGAATAGGCTAGTTAAAAAAAAAGTTATAAATCTTGTTCAAATTGACCTCCTCCATTTCGTATGCATGCACGACATCTGTTTCTTATTTCAACTGTCGTTGTACGTAGTCGCATTTCTTCTTTCATAGTTTGAAACGCGTCGGTTATTCGTTCAATTAGAACTTCCCTAGTGGGCACTTCTGTCTGGTAAACCAATTCTTTTGCACGTCCCCAGACGTAAAAATCCAAAGGCGTCAGGTCTGGGGACCGTGCGGGCCACGGAATAGGGCCGCCTCTACCAATCCATGCGTTTGGAAAGGCATTATTTAAATGCTCTCGCACGTCCAGTTGGTAGTGTGCTGGACAGCCGTCATTTTGGAAAACTATCGGCACACCTTCTTCCAAAACAGGCACAACAAGTTCGGGCACTACGTACAACGACAGTTGAAATAAGAAACAGATGTCGTGCATGCATACGAAATGGAGGTGGTCAATTTGAACAAGATTTATAACTTTTTTTTAACTAGCCTATTCTGTCCCACTGCTGGACAAAGGCCTCCCCCATTACTTTCCACCTCTCCCGGTGTTTTGCCTCCTTTTTATAACTTTAGTTTATTAAAAACAAAATAACCTTAAAAAGTCTTTTCTTAACCCTGACTCTCCTAACTAGTATTTTGACTACATAATGAATAATTTCTGTGACATGTAGCATACCGTTAGAAAGGGTATCAACTAAAGAACTTTTTAAAATAAAGCTAAGTTCAAAATGACTTTTGTTTTTTTTTTATAATTAATTTAGAAGTTGTAAAATTTCATTCATTAAATAAAAAAAATTACTTTGGAAGCCTGTAAGGAATTTTCTTGAAACCAGTTGTATAAAAAAAAGATGTTTTTAGATTTAAAAGACTTTGGAGAATGCAACAAAATTTGTTTTGTGCCACTACGCCCACAAACAAAAAAGTTATTTCGGATTAAAGGAAACATTTTGGGCATTTTTTTCATTTAAACAAAAAAAAACATATGTAACCAACCGTGACATTTGGGACAAAGGGTGTATGGGTAGAACCTAGCTAATGACCTCCCAAATCCCTGGAAAAATTGTGTCGGTCCATGCGCCAAACACCCTGTATATATTTGCGGATTTTCGTTTATTTAATTTGACTATAAATAATCAGGTCTTAAACTTCAGATTCGAGGATGTTCAACATGTAACTTGTTATAACCACCAATATAATGACGAAGAATCGAAAATTTCTGATTGCGAAAACAGTAAACAAACATGAAATATGTATGGGCGTCACCGTCCCGCTTTTGGATAAACAGGTTGAGCCAGCTGCCTCCGGCTTACGACGACCCTTGAAGAACTGGGCTCGCACCAAACCTGCAATAATGTAACTGGTTTTGGTTCGAAAAGTTGTCTCATATTGTCCTTTGCCTTTAGGTCAAAAAAGCCATCTCATCAATATTTTGGGGTCTTTGAAGTCTTGGGTTCGCTTTACAATAATAAAAAAACCGGCTAAGTGCGAGTCGGACTCGCACAAATTTCAACTGTTTAACTATCACGGTTGATGATATACAGCCTGGTGACAGACGGACAGACAGAATCGGAATCTTAGTAATAGGGTCCCGTTTTACCCTTTGGGTACGGAACCCTAAAAAGTAGGTCTAAAAATAATTCCTCATTACTTTATATCTGAAATTGTTCTCCTGGAATTGTCCTACCGTAACATTTCGGCTTTGTGTTACGTTATCAAAGATACCTTATTGAATAACAAATAAGTCTCAGGAGATCAACAATTTTATCTGAAGTATGGTTTATTTATGATACTCGTACAAAATTGTTTATTTTTTTTTTTGCAATTTGCTGGATCTTGCAGATATTCAGAGATCCTTTTATAGAACTTCCAAAACGAGTGGGCCTATTATATTGACTTCCAAAAAAGTACCATCACCATCATTTGCCGTAAAGTACCATCACCGTGGGCATCTTATATTAGGTTTTCTTACTTCGAATGTTTTATTACATTTACCCTTGATGACTATCTTTACGTGTGTTTGTCTAAATTATTTTCAATAGTACATAATCCATGGCCCGATTTCAGACTGCCAATGGACAATGCCACTGCTATGCTAAATAAGCCACTTAACATCTTGGCGCGGCCGATCGTCCAAGCGTAGTTTTGGATGAACCTTGCGATATTAATTGGAAGCAAGAATCTGCTGTTGCTTCTGAAATATCATGCCTGTATTCCCGAAGTGTGGGGCAGGCAGGCGGCACTGCTACTCCGCGCGTAAAACCTGGATGAGATGACGAGCACTGGATCGTAAAGAGTAGCATTAGCAGTAGCAGAGAGTGGTTTATATCCAACAATGGGAGAAGTCGGGCTGAGTATTATATAATATGTTTCGCTAGTTATTTTTAAATCTCCTATGGTAGGAGGTGAGCCCATTGCCAACCAACTTAAATCGATACTCCAATCTGTCTCTGATAAATACCAAGAAATGTCATGAGAGTTTTCTTTGAGCTGTGCGGTACTGCAGAACCCACATCATCATCTTCCGGTCACCGTAACATGTATTCTTCTTCCATTCTCCACTGTCTACCGTCACGCTATCATTCACTCCCTTTTCTTTCATATTATTCCCCACACAATCCATGTATCTTTTATTTAGCCTTCCTCTTCCTCTCCATCCATCGACATTTATACATACAAGAACCCACAAACTCATATCTAAAAATAACACTTATATCTGGTTGGCGTTGAATGCGTCTTAATTATAATTGACTGTTCCCCAAAATTGGCCTAATAATAAGGATTTAAATTCAGTAGCAATAAAGCTCTCTGCGAAAGAGCTCGTTCGCAGAATATACCGCCACTATAGTTACCTATTCTTGGCGCTATCCAGCGATGCCTCGTTCTGTTTCGAAGAGAAGGAGGGACTCTGCCTCCGGTATTACAGAAGTTGTGGTCGTGGAAACCGTTTATTATCAGGTGGGCTGCATGCTTGTTCGCCAATTAATTACCTCAAATCCACTCATCAGGATGTATTGTTCCTACTGACGGGACACACAGGCTAATCTAACCACGCGGGCCCAGTGCGGGATGGCGGAATCCAGAATTACTGAGCGGCTTCAATAAAATTTTGATATCTGTTGTGATAATAATTCTAACGACTACAGTGCCTTTTAAAAGCTATAAATTAATGTCTACATATAAAAAATATGTCAAGGTAAAGCATATAAATTCTAAGTCCTTTCGAATGTTTTTGTGCCAAGTGGCCAGGTTGTGCTGTGGGGTTGCGCGGGTCACTTGCCTTAGTAAAAACAGTCGAAACTCTCTCCATCGGCTACCTAGAGCTTCTGAAGTGATCGAGGGCATGCGGTCACAAGGTGTCCGCCGCGGCCCACTGGGCTAAACATGGATTTTAGTCTGGCGTTCAACAACACAAGACAGCCCATGTACCACTTATGGTTCACTGCGATTGTTTGACTTTCGTATCGCTTCGAATCGCGGACAGTGAATGTGTTTATTTGCCAGAGTTTCAAATTGATCTATTTAAACTTAAGGAATTTAAAACACATTGTGTTAGTGACAATCGTTTATGACATAGACAGAGTGATGTTTTAAATATGTTTAGCGTTAAATGTGTTTAGCAATTTCTTTCTTCTCTCGTATCTTATTCCAACTGCCTCGCTGGTCTAGTGTACGCAATCGCGACTGCTGAGCATGAGGTCCTGGGCAAATTGTTATTGGGTTTCCATCGGGAATTTCTCAGTAGCAGCCACGGAGTCTGAATTTGTACCCGGTCGATGGCAACAGGCTCCCCCCTATTACACGGGACTTAAACATAGCTGGCGAAATGTGGGTGAACTATTTACGTACACCTCTGCTTTACCCTTCGGGGATTACAGGCGTGATTGTTATGCTATCTTATTCCAACCAGTACTGACCAACAACAACCCACCTTGAGACGTCCAACCACCCAAAGATAAAAGTTTTGTCCAAAATTTATCAGGAACACATGTTCTTGTCATATCGCCTTGTAATACAACACAATATTAGTAGGACATGGAAAGTACGTGATTGTATACCTAGATAAGTAAGGTCACTTGCTGACTGCCTGGTCTGGCGATAAGATCAGTATTTGTTTTTGATTTTATTGCCTTATCTCCGGATTAGTGTTGTGAGTGGACAGTAGTTTTTGCGTGAGCCGTTCATAAAAGTCACATGAGTTATACTTAGCTATTTGGTCGATGCCCTACTTCTGTTTTCCTATTGGCTATACTTAAGCAGTGGTTTCTATCATTAAAACCACCGTGTCTATCTAGCCGAGTTTTTATCCTAAGATTCAGAGACGAAATTTTTTCTTCAACATGTCAAATCTTAACTAAGGAAACCGTAGTGGATCACGAAAGACAGTTCAGATGTGAACGACTGAACGTCTACAAGGTGTTGTCAGAATTCATCTATCTACCAAGTCTTGTACAGGGTAAGGTACGAACTACCGCGCTCAATGACGATTTACCACTTTTCACCCTTATGTCTTGAGTAACAAGGTTAAAAAGTGATCGACCGTCAGTCTGCGGTACCTAGTACCTCCTTTAAGGGAGCCTCGTAGTCATGAAGATGAACAACATTTACCATATGATCAAGCACAATACTGAATTTAATTTTTTTTCTTCTTAATGATAAAAGGCCCTACTTTTCAAGATTCTTTGACCTCAAATAATTCATCCTTTAATCTTATAGTTATAGTGTTGGCCGAGATTAAGCCACCATATATTTGCCAAAAGTAGTAGGGTATATAAAACTCAAATATTGGTATTTTCCGATTTATTATCTTGGCTAAACACGAGATAATCTGATAGCTACTGTAAACAGAAGCTGGATTCAAGGCTGTTTTATACTAATTAGCCTTTCAGTATTTTTACTTTCTTTGTCGGCAGCAGTTGGTTTATATTGTTTATAACTCTGTCTACAATTGGGTGTTTTGATAAACAAGATGGAATTGCAAGAGATGGTCGAAAGGGGCAACAGGGTGGTGGTCAGTTTTCTTATTACTAATAACTTGGCTTGGGAGTTAGTTTTGCCACTTCTTCTCCCCTGATAGAACACTATGCAGTGGCGAAGGGCGGGCGTTTTGGGAGTCTATCATTCATGTAATTTAGACGTTCAAAATGTGTTGGTACTCAACAATATATGAGTTTTGATTTGATTTTTTTATCTATGTAAATATCATAAATGCGAAGGGAATTGGTAATTAATCCTATTTCATTAGTTTTAAAGAGGTTTTCGTGTGTTTGGTTGGTGTTAAATTCTGTCAACTAACTTACCTAAATTACATGAATTTTGAGAGCAGACTGATAATGACTGCTGATATTATCGTTTCCGAAATCACTTATGAAGTCCCAAGTGTCTGTCCATATACCTGTACATTAGGGTAGGCGACACACCAATCAATTGGCATACTTTTTATGATCTGCCAAAACGCGATTCCCCCTAACATTTTGTATGGCAATAGCACGCTGTGACGTCACTATTTAGTCAACTCAATGACTCAATTATTTATTGATTTCTAAGCAACTTAAACATCTAATTACATGTACATTTCGTCACAGAAGTGGGAAATAGCTAGTTAAAAATTGTGTAATTGATATATTCTTTATGTACCTATTCGCATTTGTTGTAATGAAATTATAATTAGGTATTTAGACAACTAATTGCTATGTATTATCTTTAGGCGTTATTGTGCAGTCGCAAATTATAATTCTTTCATAGAGTTGTGAAGGTTACCTATTTAATGACAACTGAAATCCGTACAAGTATCAAAATAAAAGGAAGGCGAAGGCGGGTATTGGGATAATAGCTAGTTAAGAAAAAGATGAACGCCGTACTAAACAAATAAAATAATCAATACCCTTCTTCTTTTCAGATGTATGGTCGCTATCAACGCGACCTAAGCGAAGCAGCGAGAGAAGAAGCTAGAAGACTCAGGAGGCTACGGAAGAAGAGGAGAAAAGACGACAAGCTTCGGCAGAAGGAACTAGAAGCAAGCGGCAAACACAGACCAAGAGGGAAGTTCTTTAAAGTATTAGGTGAGTGTCTACTTGATTGGAGAGCTACTGGCTGAATGATGAGAGCCGTAGGTTCTATTGTCAAGGCTAAACATAGTCTGCAGAGGTGGGTCCGTGGATGGATGACCATTCATTACTAATCGAAACCCCTCCGTGCCTTAGGGGCCGTCTCCACGAGCGAGAGAATCGCGGCGATATTACGTATTTGTATGGGATAATATCGTCGCGATTCTCTCGCTCGTGGAGACGGCCTCTAAGAGAGTGTATAGAAATACGTGGCAACGACGATAATATCGTCGTGATTCTCTCGCTCGTGGAGACAGCCCCTTAGGAAACACGTAATGTGGTGATTCCTGACGGGTTACCGGTTAGAAGCACAAAAGTCTGCCAGCCAGTTTTTTGAAGGGGTTGCCCAGTAATTGGATTGCGAAGGTCAGATAAACCGTTAAAGAACTACAAATGACAGCCGGGACCAGCAGCTCAATGGGCTTTCCGGCGCACCTATTGGTCTCGGTAATAGATGGCCACCCGTCAAAGAACCGACCTCAATGGGTGTAGCCTAGCTTTCGGTCTTCCCGTGCAGTGGTTTTTTATGCACAAGCTCCTTCTAAAGCGCTTTTTATTGAATGAGGTAAAGAAATTCGTGTCTCCCTAGAAATTCGTAATATTACCACCATCGTAATTATCATCCTAACTCTTTCAAACTTCCCCATGTTGTTGATAATAAATATTCACGTGCAAGAAGTTTGTCGCAGGCTATGTATGGAGACACACGTTCGCTCGACTGGGCGAGGACTGGGTGTTCCTGGCGCTGCTGGGTATCATCATGGCGATCGTCAACTTCGCCATGGACAGGGGGATCGCTGTCTGTCAGAATGGTAAGGAATATTGTAGTACCTTGAAATTCGGATCGACATGATCCGTCCCAGAAGGGCCGCAGAATCGAATTTATGTAGAAATCCACCCGAGATCCGTTACGAGCATTAGTTCGTGGGTTCGAACCCAGGCAGGCGCATTACTTTGTGTAATTCATTTAATCACCACTGCTCTAAAAACGGTGAATGAAAACATCGTGAGGAAACCAGCATGTCCTAAAACCATAAATTCGAAGACATGTGACATTTACTAATCCGCACTGGGTCCGCGTAGTGGATTATAGCCCATTCCCTCTCATAGAGAGGAGGCCGTGTGTCCCAGCTGCAGCAGTGGGGACATTGTAGGCTGATTATGCTTATGCTATGCCATCCGAGAAAGCCTGGCTCCGCTTCGTCGGCGTCGGTTCGGTACAATTCGAGCTAAGCCTGGCATGGCTTAGCTCGAATTGTACCGAACCGACGAAGCGTAGACGCAACTTTAGTTACATTGCTGAATCATGTTCGAAAATGATTCAGTAATATAAAACTGCATCCTACGCGAGCCAGCACGATCGGACCATGAATTCGCTTAGCGTAGATGGACTTAGAAGCATCAACCGAGCACTCCCGTCAAGGGAATTTGTGCTACGCTTGTACTCTGTTCGTGTTCGACTTGCCTAACATAGATGCAGCTTTAGATGCCGATCGGATGCATTTAGTTGTGTAACTAATAACGCTAAACTTGACGAACTTGAACAAGTGTGTATCACCTTTAACACAACATTGGTCCTCCTAGGGAGTTTTCTTTGCAGCATAAGCATAATCAGCCTAATGTTCCCACTGCTGGGACACACGGCCTCCTCTCTAAGAGAGGGAATGGGCTATAATCCACCACGCGGGCCCAGTGCGGGTTGGTAGATGTCACATGTCTTTGAATTTATGGTTTTAGGACATGCCGGTTTCCTCACGATGGTTTCCTTCACCGTTTTGAGAGCAGTGGTGATGAAATAAATTACATAAAGTAATGCGCCTGCCTGGGTTCGAACCCACTTTCTTTCTTTGCAGTGGCGTTACCAATTGACTTAAATATAGGTGTTCAAATGATTCATCTATCAATTTATCTTTACATGCTTACGTTACAAGATGGAGTGTAAGTAAGTATCGTCATCATTCTCTGTCATATATTCGTCTGTGTTGTTGTTTTAATTTGATTTTAACTTATGCCTTATTTTCCAGCACGTATGTGGATGTACAACGACCTGGCGACGTCCACGTTCAGTCAGTACGTAGCGTGGGTGTCGCTGCCCGTCTGCCTCATACTCTTTGCCGCTGGATTCGTTCATATAGTTGCTGCACAGAGTATAGGTAAGCTGTAAATATTTTCTTGTAGAGTAGAAACTTGACTAAAATCTTCAAAGCTGTAGCTGATGCTATGAAGCAAATTTTTAACGTCTTAAAATCTCAATGTTCCAGATATTTCATTTTTTTACAATGAAAACTACTCACTACACTCTACTACTCTTACTGCCTCATTAGTCTAGTGGTCGCATGCGGGACTACTGAGCATGAGGTCCTGGTTTTGATTCCCGGGTCGGGCAAAGCGTTATTGGGTTTTTCCATTAGGAATTTGTCAGTAGCAGCTACGGAGTCTGGATTTGAGCCCGGTTAATGGCAATAGGCTCCCACCCTGTTACATGGGACATAACTGGCGAAATGTGGGTGTACTAAGGTACACCTCTGCCTAACCCTTCGGGGATTACCGGCGAGATTTTATGCTATGTATGTTGATAGATCAATCGTCCTTAGGACCTAAATTGAAAACTAGATTTGCCTGTAAGCGCATGTTTATATTCTCAATAATTAAACAAATATTCTTTTGTCCTTGTAAAATCAAAGATTCCGTCTTATAATTGACTCTTAACTTTTCTACTACAGGTTCAGGAATACCAGAAATGAAGACGATACTCCGTGGAGTACATCTAAAAGAATACCTGACGTACCGAGCGATGATATCAAAAATCGTCGGTTTAACAGCCACGCTGGGCTCCGGGCTACCACTCGGTAAAGAGGTCCGTATTATAGCGTATTTTTGGTTGTATTTGCAAAAGCTTAAAAAAAACATTAAAAAAATAGGGCTTGCAGTGGTCCGTAGTGACTTATGTTTTAACTAGCAATTCGTCGGCGACTTCGTCCGCAAAAATTGTGATAGCTCGGCTTATTTGCATGATATAAATGTAATGTATAGCTTATAGCACCCACAAATAATGTAGCTTTCTGCCACTGAAAGAATTTTTAGAATTGGATCATTAGTTCTGGAGATTACCCCCTACATACAAATTTGTAAACAACTTTTACCTCTTTATAATATGTAGTTTAGATGAAGCTGGTATGTACCATCAGTCCACAACACGTTCAGGTGCCATCCGCATAAAACAGTGTTTTTTTTTTCGTCATCATCATCTGCCTGCCTTTTCCCAACTATTTTGGGGTCGGCTTCCAATCTAACCGGATGCAGCTGAATACCAGTATTTTACGTGGAGCGACTGCCTATCTTGACCTCCACAACCCAGTTAGGTAGGTAATACGATATCCTTGGTAAGACTGGTTGTCAGACTTTCGGGCCGCTGACTACCTGTAACGACTGTCAAAGATCTACAAATGACAGCAGGGACCAACGGCTTAACGTGCTTTCCGAGGCACGGAGGAAACACGGTATGTAATGGGTGGTCACCCATCCACAGACCAACCTAGGCAAGCACGGCGTAACCTAAAAATCGACCCGAGCGGCTGTTATTATTTAACCACGAGCTCCTCTGTTTTTTTTTGTCGTCACCACCTAGTAAATAATAATTATAACTAAATCGTCTATTCGTCACGCAAAAAATTGCAAAGTTCTTTATTTCTTCACCAGGGCCCATCAGTCCATATAGCGTCAATGGTAGCCACACTCCTCTCCAAACTGGTGACGACCTTCCAAGGGATCTACTCCAACGAGTCCAGAACTAGTGAAATGTTGGCTGCAGCCTGTGCCGTGGGGGTCGCTTCATGTTTCGCTGCCCCTGTAGGAGGTAAGTCCTGGACTTCAATCGACTAATTTGTTGACGCGGTTGGCGCAGTGGCTGAGCGATTGGCTGCTACGCTGCGTGTCGCGGGTTCGATCCCCGTTTGAACAAATATTTGTATGACCTACAGGTTGTTCCGGGTCTGGCTGTTGGTGTAAGTGAGCATGAGGTCCTGGGTTCGATTCCCAGGTCGGGCAAAGTGATATTGGGTTTTTTAATCAGTAATTTCTCAGTAGCAGCCACAAAGTCTGGAATTGTGCCCGGTTAATAGCAATAGGCTCGCACGCTATTACATGGGACTTAAACATAACTGGCGAAATGTGGGTGTACTTTTAGTTACACCTCTGCCTAACCCTTTCTTCGATGTAAGGGGGCGAGCCTATTGCCATCAACCGGACACAAATTCAGACTCTGAGGCTATTACTGAAGAAACTCCTGAAAAATTCAAAAACACTGTGCCCGACCTGGGAATCGAACTAGAGCAACAGAGTTTCATTTCGTATAATGTACGAAAACGTATGCTCCCTTTTGTTGTTCTAGTATTCGCCGCTGCCAATGACCTAGTTTTAAATGGCAAGACACTTGATGTGAGCCACTCAATTGGTTATTGAATTTTCATTAATTTATGACTTTTCAATTGAAGCTGCCATAACGTACTCTGGCGATTGCGCTGCGAAATCCGATTCTCAATTCGATAAAAGTGTAGCGGAGTTTTTTTACCCGTAACTATGTTTTTTGGTCAGTCAGTTTTCTTATATTATGTAGTGTATTATCTATGGTCAGTTTGTAGGTAGGTACCCTGGTAGGTACCCTCCGACTGCTTGCCATGATGTGAGAGCATGATTTTTCAGAAGAAATACTCCTCTTTATTACATCTATGTACATTATTTATAAACGACAAATAGATGTAAAATAATAGGTAATAAAAATATGTACAAGTATCAAAATGGGAAAAGAATGGCAGACCGTCAAAAAATGGTCCACATCGCTGTCAAAAAGAAAGTGCATTGCCAGATTGGATGGCAATGCTGATATTTTGGCCAAAAATTCTCTTTTTTACTTTTCTTTTTAATTTGCTTTTTAACTAGCTGTTGCCTGCGATCTTCCCTCGCTTGAAATTATTATAAAAAAATATTATTTCCCTTTTTGAATCGGATTTTGTTAACAATTTCAAGGATTTTAATTTTATTGCACGGAACCCTAACTATTTTTCTAGTTAGACCTTACAACAGCTATCTGCCAGTGAAAGTCCCGTCAAAATCGGTCCATCCGTTTTGGAGATTAGCCGGAACAAACAAACAGACAGACAGACAAAAATTAAAAGAAATATGTTTTCGTTATAAGTCCCGTATATATTTTCATATGCACTCAGTAAAAAACTGTTATTTGGATATTCCAAACAGACACTTCAATTTTATTTATTTGTATAGACATATATTTAAAGACATAGTCTTATTTCCATCCTTTAGTTAGGGTTTATAAGTTTTGCCGCGAAGTAACAGTAGCCACAATGGCATTACCTGCCGTCAACAGTGATTATGTACTCGTAATCTAAATCGCGTCACAAGGCGTCTCAGTCATCCTTATAATTAGCCTACAGCAGTCCACTGCTGGACATAGGCCTCCTCCATCGCATGCCATTCAACTCGAAAGGCGTCTCCGTAAAGTGTGCTAATCAGAAGTTTTTACTATTTGTTTGCAGGTGTGCTGTTCTCCATTGAAGTAACGACAACGTACTTTGCAGTACGTAACTATTGGCGCGGTTTCTTCGCGGCCTGCTGCAGTGCTATTGTAAGTAACCCTTATAAATATCATACAAAGTGGGAGTCCCCAAAAATGTGTCCTGGATTCTATTGTTTTTTTTTCTTAGCCTGCTCTTTCCCTCTCCTGGGCAAAGACCTCCCTCCACTCTTTCCATTTCTCGCGAACCCGTGCGTCCTCCTTCCAACTCTGACGGTGTAGTTCGTCCCGTCATCTTCTTCGTGGCCTGCAGCGACTCCGCCTCACTATGTCAGGGCACCAGTTTCCTGCTATTTTGACTCACAGTTTGTCCGGCATGCGGCAGACATGTCCTGTCCAGTCCTATTTGAGTGGGGCAGCCTTTTGAGTCACGTCAGATTTGTTTTGTTTGTCTATTGTTACTGCTGCAGAAGTCATAAAGAAAAATTGTAGCGGAAACTGAACTTTATGTTATTTTCTTTTAAAATTGAAAACAAAATTGCGAACGCATGATAAGTTGACTTCATTCAGTTTTAATAATCTAAAAGGTCATTGCAATAGTCAGTTCGTTCAGTCTATATAATGTGCGCAGAATTTCTTCGCCAATTAATCTTAATGAGCGCGCGCAGTTTTGGTACTTAATGATCTAGTTAATTCTAGTTTAAACAAATGAATATGTTGATTACTTCTGGATACGCACACGTGAATCTTGATGAATATGGGACTATAAATGGACACTTGACAGTTGCAATCAAAGTTTTATTACTATAATGTTTGGTTGACGGTGTGATTACTGATCAGGCGACCCACGACATGTTTCAATACCGTTAAAGAGCAGGCCTATTTTTTTAGAACTGAAAAAAGAAACTCATTTCAAAAAGAAATAATTAAATACAGTAAAAGATTTTTATACATTTCAGCAATATTGGTAAAAAGGTGTTAGCTTGTTTATGTACTAGCTGTGCCCACGACCTTCGTCGTGAAATTATCATAAAAATATTACTTCCCTATTTGGATCGGATTTTGTTAACAATTTCAAGGGTTTTTTTTTTCACGGAACCTTAATCCTTTTTCTGAAGTAAATGTAGCCTTAGTTTTTTTAACGTCCTGTCAAAATTGATCCGGCCGTTTCGGAGATTAGCCGGAACAAACAGACAGACAGACAAATAACAATTTAAAAATATGTTTTTTTTTTAAACATATAACTACTTACATAATTCTTCATCAGGATTTAGGATTTTTTTTATGCTTTCGGTTTCGTGTGTCCGTGTTGTAAGTTTCGCTTCAGGCTCTCGATGCTAATGATCTATGAACTTGTGAGAGTACATATAAAACACATGTTGTTTCAAATTGTTTCTTAAAGTACTCTCCCTCTTCAGATGTTCCGCCTGCTATCAGTGTGGTCGGGCGCGATGCCTACCGTGAAGCCGCTGTTCCCCACGAACCTGCCTCAAGACTTTCCCTTCGACCCTCAGGAGTTTGCTGTCTTCGTGTTGTTAGGGTAAGTCAAAGTCAAAAATAAAGTCATTTTTAACCATCATCATCTGCCTAGCCATTTCCCAACTATGTTGGGGTCGGCTTCCAGTCTAACCGGATGCAGCTGAATACCGGTATTTTACATGGAGAGACTGCCTATCTGACCTCCACAACCCAGTTAGTACTGGGTAATACTATACCCCTTGATAATTAAGACTAGTTGTCAGGTTTTCGGGTCACTGACTACCTGTAACGACTGTCAAAGATCTAAAAATGACAGCCGGGACCAACGGCTTAACGTGCTTTCCAAGGCACGGAGGAAACTCGGTATGTAATGGGTGATCACCCATCCACGGACCAACCTAGGCAAGCGCGGTCAACCTAAACATCGTACCGAGCGGCAATTAATATTTAGCCACGAGCTCCTCTTGTTATAATTGAATGCAACATCAAGTATGTTAATATTGTTTTTGTTTTCATTTCCAGCATAGTATCCGGTCTCCTGGCTGCGTTATGGGTGTTCCTACATCGACAATACGTGCTATTCATAAGAAATACAAAGACACTAAGTAACTTTTTGCAAAAGAAGTAAGTATTCTTGATATCATGCTACTATCATGTTATTACTTATCCTACCGATTACTATTAGTCTGACTGTCGAAACCCAGCTGTTGTAGCGTGTGTAGCTAACTTTTAGTTTTCATTACTAGTGTATTTTAAACGTGAAATTTTGTGAAGATGTTTCTTTTTCATTCTGCATAAACCGCTGAACAAATTTGGTTAAAATTTGACTTATAGGAAGACCAAATCCTGAGTGTTCTAGCTTACATTTTTTGAGCCACATGAAATCATGGAAAACAGATGATACTGGAAAATTGTTATGTCTTCATAGTTCATACCAAGCCAAAGTTAATCAAAGCTCTATCTTTTTCTGTACGGATAGAGGCCGTTACTCTTACAACACAGTGGTATTACAACTTGATATTATTATTTTCCAGCCGTTTTATCTACCCTGGCTTCATCACGTTAGCGGTGATGTCTATCCTGTTCCCGCCCGGTATCGGCAAGTACATGGCTGCGGATCTTGGCAACCAGGAACAGGTGAATAATGCATTTTTTTTATATGTCGGATTGTCAGGATTTATTCTGTTAGGCTCGTACGCTGAAACATCAGGGCTCTGTAGAAATACGCAGTGGTGAAGGCAGCCTTGTAACTAGGTCGCGTGATGTCACCACTGGCGTACTTGCGATTCACTTTAAGTCCGTACCAATGACTGGATCCGACATATACCTACATGAGCTAAATTACAAACAATTCGTATAGTAAAGTATAATTTTATGTATGGAATACCTGTGGAAATATAAACTCTTCCTGTCAGTTAGGTAAATTAGGCAAGCACCATGATCACGGATAAACACCATGACTGTTTGTTTTGACTGGTTTATCCGTGATCATGGTGCTTGCAACAGCGCCGAAATATCGGGAACTCAAAACAACCAGTGGACATGGTAAATACTTCCCTTTATGAATTAGCGTTAACGATTTTTAGTTGGTATTTTTTTATTATTTTCTAGCATGACGTTTGTATTTGACTCTTATCATTTTTAAGTTTCTGGCAACAAAAAAAAAGACTTTCTTTCTTTTTTAACACACTGGATGTGTTTTTGAATGAGACATCACTAAAACATCCGAAACTATAAGAAATACAAGTACAGCAAATTAACGAAGGAACAAATAGGTATATTTATGAAAGAACTTTATAGTGTGGTTAATGCCTAACCTGGTGTCAGATTTTGTGCCGCCCATGGGCCTCTGACTTGGCTTTACATGCCGTCGAGAAAAATCTCTCAGGCATGCTGGTTTCCTGGTTTAAAAAACCAAAACTGCTTTCTTGTTTAAGCTTTTATTCAGTCGAGACATGCAAAATAAATCTTTCCTTTATATTTTACTAAGTTTTGCCCGCGGCATCGCTCACGTTAATTTAGAATTTGACAATAAATTCGGGTTGTACTTGTAATAATATAATTCAATCACGATTCGAAAAACACGTGGCGCCATCTATTATCATTTGAAAGTTGTTGTTGTTTTCCTCGGGAACAGTACTTTTCTTCGAGATGAAAAGGTAATGTCCGTTTCTGTACACCTGACAACGTAAGTATATGCAAAATTTCGGGATGATCGGTTCAGTGTTTTAGTCATGAAAAGGTAACAAACAAACTTACTTTCGCATTTATAATATTAAGTAGGATAGTTCGGATGAAGTCAACGTGGTGATTTACAATGTCTCAAGGGACATAGAACATGCTGTTGAAATTGCAACTTTCTGCGCCTAGCCTAACGTTACACATCTAATTGCCCGATCGAAGTATACTTATCAAAATAAAATATGTTCCCAGGTCCTCTCGCTGTTCTCCAACTTCACGTGGACTGACGAGCTGACTGCTGAGCAAGCGTCCGTGGTGTCACACTGGCAAACTTTAGAAGTGGACCACTTCGGATGCCTCATTATATACTTCTTCTCTATCGTAAGTATCGTAGTGTATGTTATGATAATTTACGACCACGATAATTATTTCTTTTGCGGGTTGATGAACAAAGTTTTAAGCTTTGTGTTTCGTAAATGTTATTTGCGTACGAAATGAAATTATATTTAATACATTAATGATTTGTTGTGAAGAAAAGCATTGGAGCTACTAGTTTGTATGTCAAAGTTCATGTCATACTATATTTGAAGTTCCATAATTTTCTCCAGTGAAATCCTTGTAATTTCTTATTGAAAAATACATTTCTTTAACCATAAATACCATTATTCTCCTGGTCTCGTGCTTCGTTGGTCTAGGGTAGCAAGCGCGACTTTTGAGCACGACGTCATGGGATTCCCAGGTTGTGTTAAGTGTTATTGGGTCACGAAGAATAAATAACATCCACGAAGGCTGAATTTAAGCCCGGTTGATGGCTATTGGCTCGCCCCCTGTTACATAGGATCGAAACATAACTGGAAAAATGTGGGTGTAGGTACTATCACTATGCTTAACCCATCGGGTATCACAGGTGGTATGTTATGTTATCTTACAAGTGCTAGTTGATCTCAAGTCTTATCTCACTGGAAAACGCTCGGAGCAGAGTGGGGCGGCGCGAAATATGGTTCCATGATCCACGCTCCACGCTCCAACAACACACACACAACACAACACAGCACACACACAACACTCACAAAACAACACAACATACACAAAATAACACACACACAACAACAACAGGACACACACAACACACCCACACACACACACAGAACAGGGTAAAGTTCTTCATCCCCCATAGAAAAGAGAGGATCCTACGACCAGAGCCCGACAGTTGCTGTCGGGTTCCTCTTTATAGTCTTAAGTCGTGGATAACTTTACTTGCGCGATGTAGGATTTAGATGTATTTCGATGTTTAGTTTCACCTCTTCATCATAGATGGCGTTGTAATACTTTTTGTTCTATGCAGCTGTAATACTTTTTGTAGTTCCGCTATAAAGTCAAGTTCGACCTAACTGGGACAAAATAATATTAAGACCAGATTCTACACACCGTAATAATCTGAACCATTCAAACTTTTATAAATATATACATTAATAAAAGTGTTGGTTTTTTTTAATTAAAATATTGAAAACAAAAACCCATGTCGACGAGGATGGGATTCGAACCCACGCGTGCAGAGCACATTGGATTAGCAGTCCAACGCCTTAACCACTCGGCCACCTCGTCTTGTCAATAAAATTGTCAATTTATAGTCTGCGTAAATCGATGTACTCGTATTACTTTTATTTATGCAAGTGTTTGTTACATTTGCACAAATAAAAGTAATATTTAGATCATAAAATAGTAATGACTGTGTATTTTTATTATATTGGTACTTGTTATGTCAAGAGGATAGACAAGCTGATACACAAGCGTTTTCCTTTCTGCCAAGAAATCATAAATTTAATCACATAAGTATTTGTTTGACCAAGCGTTGTCGTTCACATTGATCGAACAAGAATCGTTTTATCAATGCGCAGGCGCACCGAAGCGAGGACACTTTAATTTAATACGTAGTCATAGGTTCCGTATTTAATTTTTGTAATAGATTTAAGTGTTAGGTTTATTTAAAAAGGATTATAATATGTTAGTTGTTATTTTTTAAAGATGTGTGTAAATAATATGCTTTGATTGTGCATAACCACGATGTGGAGCCCTGACACAGGCATAAGGCGGTAGACCTCGCAGGAGATGGCGGGACGAGCTGGACAAAATCAACGATCAGTGGTCCACGTTGGCCCTGGATCTAAGAATTTGGAAGTCATGGGGAAAGGCCTTTGCCCAGCAGTGGGATAACACAGGTTAACTGTAACAGTAATTGTAGATAGCTTTCTCATTATTAGTGATTCTCATACTCAACTCTTTTTGTAAAATTTGTGACTTGCAAAGTGCATCGTCACACTTATTTTATGATATACTCTCATGCCTTATGACAATTTCTTCGTGAAGCTAGTACGATAGTTTATTTTACTTTTTGGCCCAAAACTTAGTCGCCTTCGATATGAGATTTATCGCGGAAATTGTTTCACACAGGTGACCAAATCGATACCTTATTTCCATGTGGTTCTCAATGATTTAGATATTGCTCAGAAAAAAACGCTGAACCTGGATAATGTCGAGCACGTAAAACCTTTTGTTGTTTTTTAACTAATTAAACTTATTTCTCTTTCATAGTTTTTCCTGAGTCTGGTATCCTGCACTCTACCAGTCCCCGCGGGTATCTTCGTGCCAGCCTTCAAGATGGGAGCCTCTCTCGGCAGGTTCACAGGAGAAGTCATGCACTACTTCTGTCCCTTCGGCGTCGCGTACGGAGGGCATATACAGAAGATATTGCCCGGTTAGTATCGTCTTCTTACTTCAAGATGGCAACCTCTTCCCGTGCGCACACGCGCAGGACGTGCGTGTGCGCACTACACACACACGCACACTAACGCACGGAGGATATCCTCTCGTGCATGTTAGTCTCCGCTGTAATGCTATGATTGCCGGAGGACTATTTTTTATCTCCATTATTTATTTTTAAAATATTATTAAAAAGCGATTAATAGTAGCCCACCGGTATCGGAGACAGGCCGGAGGACTATTATTATTATCATCCTACTTCAAAATAGGCTCACCCAGCAGGTTAAAAGAAATGGTTCACCATTCGTGTACCAAATTGACTTCGAACGGAATTCATAACAAACAGTGGGCATGGTAAATGTCCCGTTTCTAGTGTTAATTATAATTAAATTTATTTCGGTTCGCTTTGGAGTAATTCGGGTAACCCCAATAATCTCGTTAAGAAGGCCTTTAAAAACAACTGATCATCGTCATCATCTTCCTGCCCTTGTCGGGGTTTACCTAAAACAGACACCAGTCTCTATGTTTGTGAAAATTGAATCTGTACTGTTTATGATGATGATTACAGAAAATAAATGTATTATTATTATATTATTCTATTTGGGGTTGTCGGAATACGTTTTCTTCTTCCATTCTCCCCTGTCAGACGTCACGGCATCATTTACTCCTTTCTCTGTCATATCATTCCTCACAAAATCCACCCATCTAATAACAACTGTACCTCCTATCACTATTACGTCAACTAACGCAATCTAATTGATGTATTTTTCAGGTGGGTATGCAGTAGTCGGCGCTGCGGCGTTTACGGGCGCCGTCACACACACTGTGTCTACTATTGTCATCGTTAGCGAGATGACTGGACAGGTAAAGTTTCACTCATTTATAATGGGTGTAAAAAGACACTTCACGAAACCGAAATGCAGTTGTTCTCCCCGTCTTTGCCTTTTTTTTTTGTTCTAGTGTCTAGACCAGCCATTCCCAAAGTGGGCGATAACGCCCCCTTGCGGGCGTTGCAGGCCTAAAGGGGCGTTATCGCACACACTTAATGTTTATCTCTGTTTATAGAGGTCACAATAATTAATTTAATTTGAAGTTATAGTGGTTTTTAAGTAGGTGAAAAAATGGGGGCGCTAAAAAATAATTTATTCTCAAAGTGGGCAGTACACAAAATAAGTTTGGGAACCCCTGGTCTAGACCATGCCTGGGAACCTTCTAGTTACGGAGGTATTGGAGGTCAAAGTTCCAATTTTTTCACAAGTTTAAAAAAAAATACTAGTTTTAAGGTTATAACTTTTATTTTAAATACCTCCATAATTACTATTCAATGCATCCATCAGCACAATGTTTTGAGTGCGTTACTTTGAGTCCCGTAAAACGTAATTTTTCACCCCAAAAAAAAAGTCGTTTCCCAGCAATAATATTTGCGTAGAGTTACTTAGTTTGATGTACAGAATGCTTGGTTGACGGCTTTATGAAGAGTCCGTTTACACCTTGTATACTACTCTTTGTGTATTAGGTATTCACAGTACTTTAACAAATCTTTCCTCGTCCAGGTGACACATCTGCTACCAATAATGGCCGCCGTGCTCGCAGCGAACGCCACAGCCTCCCTGTTGCAACCGTCCTGCTTCGACAGTATCATCCTCATCAAGAAGCTACCCTATCTGCCAGACCTGCTGTCTTCAGCTAGCCGTGAGTGTAGCTTTTATGAACAACTTGACAGCTAAGGAGAATTTTGTTAGGAAAAATAAATGACAAACTCGGAACTCGACTTTATGTTATTGGGTAGAAGGCTGGAATTGGAAAACTAAAATAATAAATTCTAGGACATTTATGTTATGAACCGTCTGCTAAAGTAAGAAAGTTGAGTTTTGATGTTTTTATATTATGTTTTTCTGAATCGTTATGTCGCCAATAGTTACACTATGCAGTTTTATTTCATTCTGAGTGAACAAGACGAGGTGGCCGAGAGGTTAAGGCGTTGGACTGCTAATCCAATGTGCTCTGCACGCGTGGGTTCGAATCCCATCCTCGTCGACATGGGTTTTTGAAGTTATGGGGAATGAGACGTTAATATAACGGAGTAAATCTGTCTGAAGTGTTCTAAAAAAGGAAGATTGATTAGAGATTTTTTGCCGCCTTTTTGACTGGATAATATGGATATGTTATCAGCATCATCTACCAAACTTTTCCCAACTATGTTGGGGTCAGCTTTCAGTCTAACCAGATGCAGCTGAATACCAGTATTTTACATGCAGCGACTGTCTATCTGACCTCCACAACCCAGTTAGGCCTGGGTAATACGAACTCCTTGGTAAGACTGGTTGTCAGACTTTCGAGCCACTGACTAGCTTAAACGGCTGTCAAAGATGAAAAGACCAAATAATATTCAAATAAAACTTGTCCAATGACAAAAACTACTACTCCAATTAAAGCCAAATCGTTTACTCCAATTAGGCCATTAAAGGGCACTTTTGAACGCCAAATACGGAAATATAATTAAATCTACAATTTTTTTTATATCTTACTTCAGTAACAGTTCCGTGTGACAGGGATAGGCCCTCATCTAAAAAAAATCCATGTCGACGAGGATGGGATTCGAACCCACGCGTGCAGAGCACATTGGATTAGCAGTCCAACGCCTTAACCTCTCGGCCACCTCGTCTTATAAACGTAGACTGCAATTAAAAGTTCATACAGCACACATATTTATTTATTTAACGTTTTCCAACACTTCCATGTGGAATCAGTAACATAAATCAACCTATAACGTAACCAATGCTGGTATTTTGAGGGCACTGTACGAATCCCTAAAACTGAATAAACTTCTTTTCCATCAGCAGTTTATTGATTAAATTAAAGACAAAATCAACCTAAGTATTTACTCAAAAAGCGTACAGTGCCCTACGGGTACAATACAATAATGCGCTTAGAACGATGTTGCGGCTGCCCCGCCACTGCAGTGCTTCACGTATGTTTGCGGAGGCGCGCATCGACTGCTTCTACGCCACTCTGCGCAAGTGGTGCGCGTCAATGCTGAGCAGAGTGCGGGCTAGTCGCAACAGCGTTTTATGTATGGTAGCCAGTAGACTTGACTGTCTGTACATCTGGTGATACCTCGATTCATGGGTCAGGTAGGGGGCGAGTAGATTAAGTTTGTATTACTAACACTAGTTATAAGTCGTTATACTACTAACAAATTGGATCCTAGTTATCTTAAATAAATGTTTATTATTATTAACCTTTTGATCGCCAGAGCATAAACGCACGCGCGTGCCCTCCACGCCAGGCCACAATTTCACCTACCATTCTGTCACATATTTGTGTCGTTTGGCGTACAGGCCACACGCTTGCTTGTCACGTATATGTGACTATGGCAGTCAAAAGATTGAAACTGTAATCCAAGAAGTTTTATTCATCATCATCTGCCTGGCTTCCCAACATATTTGGATCGGCTTCCATTCTGATACCAGTATGTTACATGGAGCGACTGTCTATCTGACCATCACTGGGTACATGATATGATACCCCTTCAAAGGGCTGGAGTACTAATCAACGTAAATGATTGTTCGCAGGTATGTACGACATTTGCGTGGAGGACTTCATGGTTCGCGACGTCAAGTACATCTGGAACAGGATGACCTTCCAACAGCTCAAGGATCTGCTCAAAGAGAATAAGGTGAGGAAACCATTTTGTAACAAACTTTAGTTTTTATTCATGTACAGGAAGCCAAGACTTAGCCGCTGAGCTAAAGTGGGACTGGGCCGGCCATGTCTGCCGCCCGACGAGCTGTGGGCAACAATAACCACGATGCGGAGCCCTGACACAGCCAGAAGGCGACGCGGTAGACCTCGCAGGAGATGGCAGGACGAGCTGGACAATACCAAAGACCAGTGGTCCACATTGGCTCTGGATCGAAGAATTTGGAAGTCATAGGGAGAGCCCAGCAGTGGGATGATACAGGCCAACAGTAACAATAAGCCAAGACTTATATCATAAGGATAACGATTGTATGTATATGATTATGGTATAGAGAATATAATGGCTTAATCGATTAATAAATAAATAAAAATAAAATCCATTTATTTCAGGCACGAGCCCATACAAAAGACAAATTTCCAACAGACAAAGACCAAAAACTCAAATAATAATATAAATAAATAATAAAAAATTCAAATAATACTGGTAAAAATACTGGTATTAATCATAAAATGAGCTGCCGGGTAGAACATCGTGAATAGAGACGCAGGGGTCAATCACCACAAAACTTTGAATAATATTTTGACTAATGAGTACATGACCCTGTTTGGGCGCAGCAATTTAACTCAGAACTAGTAAATATTCTATTTAATATAAATATTGCACAGTATCTAGTATTTATTTTCAGACTAATTTGAATCAACATCTGCCAAGCCTTTTCCCAACTATCTTGGGGTCGGCTCCCAGTCTAAGCGGATGCAGCTGAATACCAGTATTTTACATGGAGCGACTGCCTATCTTACCTCCACAACCCAGTTGATCCACTGGATAAAACGATATGCTTGGTAAGACTGGTTGTCAGACTTTCGGGCCACTGACTACCTGTAACGACTGTCAAAGATCTACAAATGACAGCCGGGACCAACGGCTTAACGTGCTTTCCGAGGCACGGAGGAAACTCGTTATGTAATGGGTGGTCACCCATCCACAGACCAACCCAGGCAAGCACGGCTTAACCTAAAGATCGACCCGAGCGCCTGTTATTATTAAACCACGAGCTCAGCCTAATTTGAATGAATGACTATAATCAATGGGTCCCCAAGAACCTTTCTACCCTAATTGTCCTCAATAGGAGTTTACAAACCTTATTTTTGGACATTGTCTGATATTCGTCCTAATTTCAAACATGTTACTCCCACAGACAATCAAAAGCTTCCCCCTAGTAGACAGCCCATCCTCCATGGTCCTGCTGGGTTCCATCCACCGCTGGGAGCTGGTGAAGGTGATAGAGAAGCAGGTAGGACGCGACAGGCGCCTGCAAATCGCGGCGCTGTGGCACCGGGAGGCTGAGATGAGGAGGAAAGATGAGGAGGCCCGGAAGAAGGTTAGGAGGCCGTCCAGGTTTGAGGTGAGTCGAGAATTGTTACGTAACACCAAAACTTATTAGGTACATTCTTATGTTAACCTTTTTAACCCTCAATCTTCATACGCACGGGAGACTTTTAATGTGTCGACTCGCGCACTGGATTGTAACGCCGTGATTATCGTCAAGAGTTGCATATCCCCAAAGGTTGACTGGTAGAGAATGCCTTGTATTAAGTCCGCCTATATACCACAATTATACATGAAGTTTAAATAAATAAGAAATATCCAACAGTGCTAACAATAGCGACAGTTGAAAATCCAATGCACTGGTTAATTGACTGATTGATTTTCTATGGACTGATATAGGTCTGAAATAAAGATAGTTTTTTTTTAATTATTTGCAATGGTCATAGTATCATGTATTATATCATGAATTGATAATATTTCGGCTTAAAAGACGAACAAAGGTGTTAAAATACACCTTTGTTCGTCTTTTAAGCCGAAATATTTTCATTATATTAGATTCAGACTAATCATAAATATTGTTTATTTTCTAGGTGACTCCAGCGCCAGACATGCTACAAGTGCCAGGCACCGGCATGACCAGAGGATCCTCACTCACCACCAAAGACCAGGGAGGACTTATACCTGGTTAGTCCATTTATAATTATAACCGTAACCTTAGCGTGTCGATGGCAATCTAAAGGGTATAAAAACATTCTTAACGAAGCCGAAACGCACGTGTTTTACCTCTCACTGCGGTTTTTTTTTGTTCTGGACCATATCTGGGAACCCTCGAGTTACTGAGATTTCGAAGGTCAAAGTTTCAAATTTTTCAGACTTTTTTTTTAATACAAG
Source organism: Eurois occulta (assembly GCA_950022335.1). NCBI lineage: Eukaryota > Metazoa > Arthropoda > Insecta > Lepidoptera > Noctuidae > Eurois > Eurois occulta. The sequence goes on from OX465502.1 coordinate 11,920,175, forward strand.
TTTTAAATGTTATAAATCGACTTTAAATACCTCCATGTCCCTTGTACTATTCAATGCATCCATCAACACAATGTTTTGAGCGCAACTGTATATCGGTGTAAAAAGTCGTTTCCCAGCAATATTTTTTGTTTCGTATAGTTACTTAGTTTGATGTACAGAATGCTTGGTTGACGGCTTCCTGAAGAATCTGTTTACACCCTGTATAATGAGTCGGCCCAGAGCTTAACTACGAATACACATGCAAAGGTCCAAGGACCAATAGCTAAAGATTAATTTAAAAAATAACACTTTGACGTGACAACGTCTAATAAATCGATGAACGCCGGCTGCATGCACGAAAAAGGATGACTCGTTGTCCCATGACGCTCATTGTACGCTTGCGCAGCATGCAAGTATGCAATCATTTCATCAATGTTTTTTTTTAAGCGTTGTCACGTTAAACTATCGTCCCTAAATCGACTTACAATTTTTTTCCTTCAGCACCAGGCCAACTGTTCCGTCCGAAATCGATCCTCAAGAAGACGAACTCGTTCACCCTCACACGTGGTCTCTCAGGGTGCACAGCTCCTCAGACGCCGACCACACCACAACCGTCCGTCTATACTACCGTCACTGGAGCTGAGACCAGGTAAGAGCCCTGACTTCAGGTTTAAGCTAGAAAAAAATCGTCTCTTGAAACCCTCATCATTTTCTACAGCGTTGCAGTTCTTGTTGGATACCTTCGAAATATAAATCACATTATACATTCACAATCCGCAGGATTCGAGCCGCCTTTGAAGCTATCTTCAAGCGTTCAACTCTCCTGCAAGACGTGGAAGGAGGCCTCCCTGATCAGCTGAGTCCCTCCTCGCTGCCCAGGAGTCCGTCCATCAACAAGAAAGTGCAACTGGTCAGTATATTAACAATGGGACGTTGTTTATTTCAAGCAAAGCGTTGCAGTTTTTGCGGGCGCCTGTTGGGCGCTACAAATCATCTCAGTGTTTCTTGTTTTGCTATTGTTTTAACATCCCATGTAAATTGTATTTTGTTACATAACTTAAGATTACGCCAGTAATCCCCGAAGGGTTAGGCAGAGGTGTGCCTCACATTTCGCCACATTATATTTTTTAAGTCCCATGTAATAGGAGGCGACCCTATTACCATCAACCGGGCACAAATCTAGACTCCGTGGCTGCCTCTGAGAAATTCCTGATGGAAATACCCAATAGCACTGCCCGACCCGGGAATCGAACCCAGGACCTCAAGCTCAGCAGTCGCGCTTGTGATCACTTGAACAACGAGGAAGTAATATAAAATAAATCGTATTTTTTCTTTTTAGCCTCGCGAGCGTGTATGCGACATGTCGCCCGAGGACCAGAAGGCGTGGGAGCAGATGGAGATGGCCAAGGAGATCGACTTTGACCGGATGCTGCAGATCGCAAGGAAGAGAGATATGGTAAGATCTTTATATGAAGCTTATGTCATTTGTAGATCTTTAACAGTATTTGCAGTTAGTCAAAAGCCAGAAAGTCTGCTATCAGTCAGCAAGACGACCCTGACAACGCTGACGCACTTTTATGTATGTAAATTCTAGGAAATAAATTCAAAATCATTTATTGTTTGTCACAGGTGAAATATCAGTTCTTTTGATTATTATAAAGTATCGCTGTAACATACCTATAAAGTGTACAATATTTATTCTGGGTCCATATTTATTTAACATCATTTTTATTAAAGTCATTATTCGGCCTAAGTCAACGACCATCATTCATCATACATTAATATATTATGTAGTTGTTCATTCACAAGATTAATGAAAATTAAGCAATAGGTACATTGATTTCATTAATATTAATTTACTCATTTTCTCTTTTCAAATTGTCAAGCAAATTGAGTACCCACTTAAATATTTCATAAATTGAAATCACAACTGTCATTCTTCGAAAGTATGAAATGATAACTTCGAAAATTGTCGTAGGGTGTCAATTTGGTCGCAGGAATTAATTATTCACTTGCCAGGTTCTAGATACCTTCATTGTTTTAATGTATGTATTTCTGTCCCGCAGCACCCCGACGACCCTGAGTATGAAGATGAGAACCTGTACATTTGCCACATCGACCCCGCGCCCTTCCAACTTGTTGAAAGGACTTCATTACTTAAGGTATGCAAAATTAACTAACATTTAGTTTAGCTACTTTGGCGGACAAAATGGATGGGCCATGTATCAGGCAGGTAGACATATGTGTGGTGTGCACAGACGTCCATGTTGCCAATTAAATGTATTTTTTATTTATTGTAATGTTGTTACTTATCAAATCAATTTATTTGCTACAAAGTATTGGTACAATTTAGGTATTAACATAAATAATCCAGATCCGTATATCCAGATACTTAGTCATGTGACATGCAAACATTTGGTTTATAATTAATTATTATTAAAATTATAATTCAATAGTGTTAAATACATTTTTAGAATACTATTAATGTCAGAAGGTAACTCGATACTAACAATGCACTTTATGGATCCATGGTCTGTTTTTTTTAAATAAAATAGTTCTGCTGAAATACATTGCAAACTTTCCCCGATGTACTACAACGGCCAAATTCTTATCAGAAAGCTCGACTCGGATTTCTTTAAATGGACTAGGAATATGACAAAAAAGTTTGTTGTCCGCAGGTCCACTCGCTGTTCTCGACGCTGGGTGTGAGCAGAGCGTACGTGACAGCTATAGGGAGGCTCATAGGAGTCGTGTCACTCAAAGAGGTACGTTTATTCTTAGTACAAGTTGTTTATTTTTGCTTTGTGATTAATTTATTAAGAATGTATAATCGTTCTATTCAGAACAAGAACAACCTCTTATGTCCGTTTTCTCCAATCCTAGAAAGCTGAATAAAAGCGCGCTAGCGTTGATTAACAGCGTGTTTTACCCAACTGGAAGAGGGTAATGTGTTTATCAGTCTATATGAACATGTATGTTTGTTTCTCTGTGGCATTCTAGAGACCAAACGTGTGGGTCCATTTTGATGTTCTTTACGTCAATTGATTTGTCTTAATCTTCCGAGTGTCACTAGAGACGTGGCAGTAATCAAAATTCAATATGGCGACAATTAGACGCCATATTGTGATAAAAAAAAGAAAGTCGACGAACTAAGTGTGTGTTCGTGTGTTAAGTGGGGTATCATTGAATAGGTATTTGAAAATCATCTTTAGGTTTCTTATATCATTTTTCAAAGTAGTTACACCGTCTGAGAAGTCTTTCACATCATTAAACTGAAAAGTTGTTTTTTCATTCCATGTTTTTAATAATTTTATATTTCAATGGGCCCCGCCTGCTTCCAAATGCGCTTGTTTTTTTTGTCTTCCAGTCCGGTTTTGTAGTTTTATAATTACTTTATTTTTATTTTGCTATTCAATTCGTGTGTGGTGGTGTGCGTGTAGTATTACTCAAATGGGTGGGAGCGGGCGCGAGCAGCGGAGCGGTCAGCGTGTAGAACAAACGCACGAGATTTGTAAGAAATGACAACGCTCTGTGCGGGCGCGCCCGCAGCCCGCACACGCGACTGCCCCGCGCACCAATCCTTAGTGTTTTCGTGTTTGCTTTATGTTTTAGTAATGGTCCTTTATTAAACATTAATATATTCAACCGCATCCGGTTAGACTGGAAACCAACCTCAACATAGTTAGGAAAATGCTAGGTAGAGGATGAATATTTGAACATATCTCAAAACTACTATATTTGTCTTGTTGTCTAATCATAAACTCTACCCCCACAGCTCCGCAAAGCCATAGAAGACGTGAACTCCGGAGCCCTGACCCTCGCCAACCGTCCGGAGCCCCCTACCTCCCCGCTCCCCTCACTCATCAAGGTCACCAGCACTCAGCCGGCTCCACCTTCAGATAGCGAGACTGCCAAGCTTACTACTGCTGTTGGGGACCATTGAACAAGCCGTGACGATACGAGGTTATTGTACAGAGAGAAAAGTTTCAATAAATGTCGAGTATTTGACCATCAATATGGCGCATTGAGATATAGAAAAGATTTAAATTCGTTTCTATCATTTTCTAAACCAAAATGTGTCATATTAATGCTTGTCTATTAAAACTTCGGACATAAAATATCAAAATGTGTCCAATGTGATATGAAACTTGATTTGTAGTGATGGAAAAGTCAAGAATTTTTTTCCAATTTCAGAGGTCGTATATTTGTTAAGAACTCTCAAATTTTGTGAACAACTTGAGCCACAGAAGCTTTTCATAGGCAGTTAGATTTTGCTCCTTATTTATAAAATTGTGTAACTGATAAGTACTAAAACGCTCTGTAAAATTTAAAACGAATGAAACAAGAATTCTATAAATAAGGAGTTGGGTTCTGTGTTGTTAAGTTGTAATATTAAATCGACGTTTACCTATTTATAACCTATCTTAATAATTATTACAGGTCATCCGTACAAGTAAAAAAAACATCTAAGTTTCATGTAAGTCTGACCAAAACTTTTAATTAAAAGTTGTAAGTACTTCGTAGCTAAAAAGACAGTTAAATACTGACTAAAAGCAATAAAAAAGGCTAAACGGTTTAAAAAAACCGACTCCGTGATATAGTGATTGGGAAATATTCTTAAGCCGTAAGAACTTGAAATGGGAAAATTCCCATTCAAAAGTTCTCGAAGAACTTTTTTGGTAAGTATTGTAGTTTTTAGTGGGTAATGTTTGAGATTCGGAGCCATGGAATATTGTAGGAAGCGCCCTTAAATACGGCTTATCGGTTTTTAGAAGAAAAAAAACAGATAAGTAACATTTGTTATCTCTGTCAATAACATCGTAAATAAAAATAAGTAATAAAATATCAGTATCATCCATAGGCAAGAATAAATTATGAAAATATTATAATATGTGAAACGAGTATTTCAAAATCGACATATTTAAGTTACCTTTATAAGACGCACTCGGCCGAGCGCCTCTGCTCTTTCTAAATCTCGATTTGTCATATTTACGGCTGTATAATGTAAAAGTCTTACTTTTAGTTAATGAGTGTTTCGAGTTCCTTAATACCGTGATATTTAGGTACACAATTAATATTCTGTGGCTTAAATCTGTGATGGACTTAAAGTCGAAATGAGTGTGATCAAAAATTGCTCGTCCAAAGATTAGAAAATTTCAATGAGAAATTGCCAATTCAAGTTCTTCCCATTAATGGGAATATTTCCTATTAAAAAGGAATAAATAGAGAAATTTTCTCACTATGCATAATTTAAGACTTGTCAAGCGAAGACATATCGAAACGATCATTTTACATTATTACGTAAAATATCAGAAAAAACGTCACAATTACGTAACACTATGTTGTAAGTAGGTGTATTTTTGATAGATATTTTTGATGTATATGGTGCTTCCGAAAAGAGATTAGTAGTGTACGATTATGAGAGCTATTTGATATATTTTTCTAGCGTGTCCGGGCAATACTTGCATCCGAGCAATTTTTTTAATCGAGCAATATTTATTTATAATGTGTAATTTATTGGAATGATATTTTTAACTGCCAATCAACGTAATTTTTCTAAGTAAAGTCGCGTTTATCGGTGAAATTGCTCGCGTGTACGCATATTGCTCGTCGACACGCGTTCAAACTGAGCAATAATACTCTAAGTACATTGCTTGAACTAAGTGCCTTAGAATTTCGATATTTTTATGTACAGGCTATTGCACAATTTCGTTCTCTATTATTTTGGAAATACTGTATATGAGAAGAAAACCTATCGTTTACACATTGTTTTTTTTACAAAAACTTGACATTTTTTAAAAGTCAAGAAAATTAAAGTATGTAGAAAAAAATCATGAAATTATTGTATTCTCTTAAATATTTATTACGTAGCAACTATATGTGTTGCCAGTGGAATTATTTTCGGTATTATTTTGACCACTGTTCACACTTTGAACAGAAATATTTTGATTCAAAGCAACGCCTGTACATTATACCAAATTAAATAACCCCAAGGCTTGTGATCGTCCATTCATTCCAAAAGTGTTGTTTCTTAGCTATTAAGTTATAATTATTAATTTTTATTTTAATATTATAATATCTTTATCTACTAGGAGTCTTATACATTTGTGTCCAGCAAAACATTTTGTTAACTGGGTTAGTATTTGATGAAAATAATATAAAATATCATTCTGTATAATTATGTCCATAGTTGAGGATGTCATTTCACAGAAAGCTAACACAATTGTCTTAAAGTAATGGCAAATTAAAATTAGGTATTGTTCATTAAACGCCAAATGATGATCGCAGTATTGACGATATCCTTGGTAAGACTGGTTGCCAGTCCAGTACCAAGGATATCGTATTACCCAGTAGACCAACTGTCGCTCCTTGTAAAATATTGGTATTCAGCTACATCCGGTTAGACAGGGAGCCGACCCCAAGATAGTTGGGAAAAGGCTAGGCAAAAAAATGATCGCAGTATTGACGAAAGTAAACAATGCCTTAAACTCACAAGTTTTGGTTTTACAGGGTCTGGCAGGTGCCAAACCCTGTAAAATATCATCATAAGACAACATGTACTGACCTTTGAGGCGACCTTTTCTTGGCTCTGGACAATATTGCATTCCTGGTGGGGATTTTATCTGCTCCAAGTAAAATAAAGATTCATGACTAGAGGCTATTTTAGGTACGAAAGAATATAACTTAAATAATCATCAAAAACAAACCCAGTATATTAGTGCCATTTATAAATTGAATTAACAAAATGTGCCATAAAATTGGCAAATTGAGACAGTAAACATATTAAAAGGGCATTCACTGTTTTTTTTTTTAATAAAAAATAAACTAGAAAAAAAAAATATTCTTTGAAAATGCTAGCCTATCTTAGTATACGGTCACTTATTTTCAGCTGAACTAATCAAGAAGAGAAAATATAATCAAATCAATTTCCGAAATATCGAAATTGTAACCGATTATGTATTTGTAGGTATCGATAATACACTATGTTACATATTTTTTTTAAATTTTCTAAATAATGTTTTATAATATACCTAGTGAATGCCTGTTTTTAGTGCCCCAATAAAATTGATTCTCGTATTTTTTATATAAATAAAAAAAATGGTTGTAACACACATATCTTGTACATCCGTCCTATGGAATTTATAAAGAAAAAAAAAAGTAAATTTTGTTTAATAGAGAGACATTATGTAGAATTTGCAACTGCCACCGATTGCTTTGAAAAGATAGTGACGAAGATTTAATTTATATTTTATCATTTACAATTAACGAAAAATCTTCTCTACAATAATTACTTACGTACTTATGTATTTATTATTCTTGGACATTATTTATGGTCAAAATTTTGATTGTCAAATTTTAATAAATAAACTTAAGATATTTCCACCCGTATCTATTATCAAACCAAAGTGATTATTTTAGTAAAAGTCATTATTTAAGATACGATTTTTGTTCTGTAGTTTAGTAATTACTTCAAGTTAGAATTCTTAGCGTTGCTTTCTTTGCCAGTTCCTACTTTTTTTTGTTTATATTCTTGTCTATCGAATAAAAATGTTTGCATAAGTAATTACCTACTTTAACACTAGTAGGTACATAATTACTTTAACCTGACTACAGATACGGGCGTTAGTATTGAATCCGGTGAGTGGCCTAAAAGGACCTACGCTTCATAGACCTTCAAAATAACATAAATGGGTCCTAACATGAATGACACAAAATACAATGCATATGGCGTGCTTCACACTAGTTTAGGTCGATTAATTCCATTTTGCGAATAAGTTTGTAGCCCACCTAACCATTTCCCCTTTCGTAACTTTTTCACAAAAATACAGCACTATTCTTACTGTAAGTACAGTGTACTATCATATAATAATAACGAAAGCAATCGCTAGCAGTTGCAAACTAGTTGTAGACTCCTAAACTTTTGGACATGCTTGTATCCTCAAATTCTGTGATTTTTATAATTATTTAATTAATGATATACAAGAAATCGAGAGTGTTGTCTGGTCACCCTCTTTATTTAATTTATGTTTTATTCCTGTTTGGGTGAAGGTTTTTGGTTACTTTAAAAGTTTGAGTTCAAATCGAATTTGTTGATTTAAAGTCGACGAGTTTCAGAAATTAAAAATAAATTAAAAGGCGGTTTAAGAACCTGTTCTGGATAATATTGCTGTCTAATCTACGATGATTATACTTTACTATTTGATCCACAATTTACTAGCCAATGTTTAATATTTGATTAATTATTTAACTATTAAATCGACAATTTCACTTCCAAATGAATCAAAGTACTTCACCCAAACAGAATATGTTATAAAAAGTATTTTAAAAAGTGAAGTGTTGGCTTGCAATGTGAAAAAAACATGAATGTTAGAAATAAGAAATAATTTATAGACCGTGCCCTTGCGATGGGCTGTAGTTTGAAGATGCATTTCTATTGTGATCTGTTGCTATTGTAACTATTAAATGTGTTCAGTGTCGTTAACTGATTGCATTGTTTTATTTTGATTTGTACCTAATACTTGGTATTGTTCTGTTCAAACTTTATGGCGGAAAACAATTTAAAGTATAAGTGGGGCGTAAGGGATGCATTGTCTTGACTGTGAATGCGTAGACCGTCATTCGCAGCTAACTTCCGAACCGCCATAAGGTTTGAACAGAGTGCTATAGTGTGATAGTCTGCGACAGTGTAACGACGTATTTAACCTTTTGAACACCATTAAGGCTAAAGCGAAGGAGGCTCTAAATATGTAGGTCAGAACTTCAGAACTACCTTCTGAAGTCCTTAATCAAACGCCAGATTAAAAAAGAAAACTTATTTTATTTTTCATATTTATCTCAATATCTTTTCTCTGATTTGGTCTTAAACTATAATACTTAGACACCGTTGTGACGAAATCATGAATAACTGGGACACGACAATATTTAAGTACATTTTATAAAAAAAACTCCTTTTTACACAATGATGAAGACAGTGCCCTTAGCTCAAAAAAAGGTTCTGTCAAACCGGTATGGAACTATGGACAAACTGCGGACGCAATTCTGGACACCAGAATCAGACAGAGGACATTATCTGTCAGTGTCTGGCTATCCGCAGCCAGTCCTTTATCGATCCGTACCGGTTTTACCGAACTTGAAATGGTATTTGGAAACACTTTCGTAAGATATAATGATATTATTTTGGTGAAAATTTTAGACCAAAAATACTAATCGGTTATTACTTTTTAAAACAGAAACTAGAATTTTCGTAGCTGCCTTAATATTTTTTCTATTTTGTTAATTAATTGAACTTTTAGTTAAATGTTGGTGAAAATTTGTATTTTTGGCCTCAAATTGAATTTACTAACTTAAACTATAGGAACAAGATCTTCACAGAAATATATCCTTAACTTAACTGTAAATCCTAACTATTTTACAAAAAAGTTTGATAATTTATCATACTTAACATTTACATTACAATTAACGTAAATATTTCTTTTTTTAATACGAACTTTAATATACTTGAGTTTTGAAAAGCAAAATACAGATCTTTTGACAGGGGCTGAGTTTTTACCAAGCTAAAATCAATAAAAATATTCGATATTGAAAACCAAAAGCCTGTTTTGCAATCCATCTCAGAAATGACAAGTAAGTATATTAAAATTCAAATACACAAGAAAACATGGCATGTCATGTTACATAAAAGTTATAAATAAAATAAATGCACTGGTTATCGTTAAATAATAATTAATCTTACAATCACAACGTTATTTACTAAAATAATAACTGAAGGAGGGAGTGAAAGAAAAGCGGAACCATTTAATTTATAGGACAGTAAATTATAAGACTCGTGAAAAATCAGTATTTGAAATGGAATGATATGATAGAAATTGGGCTTCAATCAATTCAGGTGGACAACACAATACAAAGGTTTACCAAAAAGAGGTTATTTGACCATTACTTTCGTTATTTCGCAAAGGGGAATTTTTAACTGCACCTCTATTTAGAAATTTAAGCAAACAAAATTTCTCCACTAATAACCTACTGCATATCAAATAAATGACTGTACTACAAATTAACTACTTGATTACCTAAACATGTTTTACTAAAAAATGTTTAAAATTCATCAAAATCTGATCATCAAATATTACTCACCGTAAAACAAAAATACTGATTTGCACACAAATATTCAATATTACATCGGAATTTCCAAAATTATTTTATAAACTGCATAACAAAAAGCGGGGCTCCGTCGACGACGCCTTTGTTAAAAACTCGTTTTCTCGTGGTCCTACTATTTTGTCCTACTAGTAGGACCACGAGGGAGACCAGTTTCTGTTTGTCCTACTATGACAGACGGTCGACGTCAGGGGCACCCCGAGGTTCGGTTAGTTAGGTTCCTGTAAACCCTACTTTTAGTTAACAGATAGTCTTTCAGTAAAACAGTTAAGCTTTAAAGATCTAACAGTATAATATAATTGATTTATTTGATGAGCAAATTTAGTGTGCAATTCAGTATTTTTGGTAGTAATTTCGAATATTTTGATTGAAAAAAGGGGATTTAGAGTTAAAGTATAATACCACCCTTTCGCAAATACCTACTTGTCTTGTCGAAACAATTTCTAAAACCAGTCATTCCGTTTGAGTTATCTGCCTCAATAAAAAGCCCTTATTCATTTAATACTATTCGTACACTTCGTCACTATCTCCTTCAATCACTAACATTTATACGATATCACATTTTGCTTATAAAGAACACATAACACAAAAATGCTCAACTTTTAACATACACTCGCACACAAATAATTACTGTCATAATATAAAAGACTATAAAACTTGATCTAATTAATGTCTTCCCATCACGACCGAAAAGAAACGGTCCAATAATAGGCCCCAGCGCACCCATAGATTCATTTTAGCAAAACGTAGCTGCTTTTAGTTCAAAACCAATTATGTAATTTAGTTTGGAGCCTAAATAATCAGCTGAAGTTTATCTTTTGCCATGGATGCGCTACTACTCAAAGTTGGGTTCTGATCTTTAATGAAAACAGTGCTTTAGAGTATCAAAAGCCAACGTTGAAACAGAACCATTGGTTTAATCTGTATTTACACTTCACGTGATTTCAAGAAGCTGATTTCATATACCACTATCTTTATTTAGTCCATTCACATGCTAGCGCGTCTAGCTAGTGTCTCCTCTCACATACACCCACAGGACTCTACCACCATGTTTGGTAGAGTTTTCTGCGTCACCGTATTCGTAGAGTCCATATAGAGTAGCTGTAGAGAGCTGAACGTGGTCGGAGCACAGCAAGGCTTGAACTCTGCCTTCCTTTCTGATACCGTGTAGAAGTATTTCTGTAAAGAAGAAGGAATTGTTAGAAACCAAAGGAAAAGAAAAGACGACCAGAAACCGAAATGCACCATCTTTGAATGTGTCAGAACTTATTAGCTTGTCTTGTCTTATTGATCTTGCATCCCAGTAAAACAACTGTGAAGGATGATTCAAACAATTTGTGTAATAAATAAAGGAGATGTTCTACTAGTATCCATCACAGCATCAATTTATTCAACAATATTCTACTAAAATAAAACAAAAGTAAAACTCACTCTAATAAAATTATGATGATAGCTATCCGTATTCGTCAACGCAGATATGGGCGCACAAGAGCCCTTGCAGAAGTAGGCATGGTAGCCGTCAGGCTTGATGATCCAGTCATCCCAGCCCAGGTCTTTAAAGCTGACGTACAGGGGTTCTCTGCAGCACTCGCTGGTGGTGTCTCCGCACTCTAGAGCTCTGCCCCGGCGGCGCTTGCCTGCATACTTCGTGTACAGGACCAAGAATGGCCGGTGTTTTTCATGGAAGGAGAGAGGCGCGCGGCGTAGCTGGAGGAATAATAATTTTCGGTAAGATTTTGTTTGTGTTTCAAAGTTATAGCTATAGTAACCGAGAGCTATTGTTATATCGAGATTTAGAAAAAGACTTTCAAACAGATACTTGTACAGACGACAATGTCGTTAGCAAAAGGGTACCGTACATTTCAGTTGGCTTAACTAGTTACACGTTACATAAAGTAACTAAGTAATTACTGGACGATATAATAGGTGTACTTTCTAGACATTTAAGATTGCAATCTCCAGGGTTTAAAATATGAAAATAATATCAAATCTATCTGTACCAAGAAACTCACTTTTAAAAGATCCTTTTAAAATTCCACAATTTCTTCAAGACGAGTGAGTAAGTAAGACAATAACTGAAGGGAAAATTAGGTTCTTACCTGGCAAGTCCTACACGCCACATGCAGCGTGTGCAACCTCTCCCGTCCCTCCAGCCACACCCTCACGGCCCACGCGAGCTCTACCCGGACCCAGCCCTCCCCGATGTCGGTCTCCTTGATGGCGATCGGCTTGGTCTTCTTGAACTGCTGCTGGCTGTCCCAGTGGGCTGCTTCTGATATCACGAAGGTTTGATTGTATTCGTCTAGCGGGTCGCGTTCCTGGGAAAAGGAGTGAATTGGTTATTATAGGTACAAAGTTATTAGGATTAGTTTTTAGGGTTCCGTAGCCAAATAGATAAAACGGAACCCTTATAGATCCGCTCTGTCCGTGGCAGATACTTTCTTAAAAATCTATCCCGTATATTTAATTGGTAGAACGTCCATATTCAGACATTGCGAAACAGACTTTATTTTCATAAGTTCTGATAATAAAGGAAAAAGTATATTTCATCCACTAACTGGAGGACTGGACTGTGGTGGTCAGATAGTCAATGGCTCTATTTAATTACCGGTAACATCGTCTGGTCAGACTGGAAGCTGACCCCAAAATAGTTGGGAATAGGCTAAACTTACTAGAGGTATTAATTAAGTTTGTTGTGCGTACCTTATAGAACCATAACTCCACCACATTGACTTCTTCGGGCTCCACATCAGGTGGTAGCTCGAACTGCAGGCACTTGAACGGATACCTGCCAGACGTGAGGCATTCACCTAAAAAGAAGAGAGGATTTGGTTAGTTAGAATACTAGTAACAGAGAACACAACACTAGAGAAAAATGGAGCATTATTTACCAATACTGCATGTAACATGACAAAATAGAAATCAAAATTCATTTATTCTAATTTATTTATATTTTCATATCGCCACCACACGGACAATTGGTCTTTAGGGATAATGTATTACCCAGAAACTAAGTTTTGAAGTGAAATAGGCAGTCGCTCCACATGAAACTGGTACTGAGCTAGACTAGAAGGCGACCCTTACATTGAGAAATACCATGACAATGTCAGATGTGTGTTGAATTAAAGGTATCACATACTAAATACCGTTGATGTAAGATGAAGCATAAGAGAGTTAAAACAAAGGCTCTAAATGTGTGTTGAGATATTGATATTATTGCGATTCATAGACTTAGTAACTTGTCCAGATAACATTTGCATAAGAAGGAAACTGAGATTTAATTAATTTACTAGAAAGTTGAATCTGTCTGACGAATAATTAGCGTGAAATCGATTAGATAATAACTGCATTTGATGTTATTTAATCATTTCAATTACACGTGCAGTAGATTAGAGAATAATTACCACCGTATCAGAATGTTCAATTAAAAATATTAACAACCAATGCTGTTTTCAATATTAGGTAATCGATTTAAAGAATATAATACTGATTTTCGAAATTCATTATTTCTCGTTTTAACTACATTAGAATTTATTATTTTGCAACTTCGTTTTCAAGCCTGGAGAGTCAGATTTCAATTACAATTTGGACAAGAATCCGCAGGAAAATAAATAACTAACGTCTCAATCTTTCTGTGAAGAATTTAAGTTAAAATTGATTAGTTTTATCTGTTTATAAACAGATGGGGTCAAACACAGCATTTTTATCATCAATAACATCCGTGTAACTGCATACCTTTGGGGTCAAATACACCAAATACTCTACAACATACTATTTTTTTTTTGCAAACCAATACTTAAATTACCTGTCGAACAAATCTAAATTAAATAATTATCTTAAACACACGATAGGTACATAAAATACACGGTCTGCATGACCTATGTTAATTGGACCAAGGAGCGACCCTTGGGGCACTCCAAGCGATAACAAGACAACATGTGTAGGTATGTAACCGTTTTACCCACGACACTTCTTTAAATAATTCACAAGAAAAATATTGTTTTATCATTTTTATACAAAGTTATTGTATTTTAGATAATTGGTCACATTTTCGTGATTGAATCAATCATTGGCTTTGCCCGGAATTTTGTTTATTTATATTGATAAGATTTACGTGACTGGGAACAGATGCAATAATAATCTGAAGATTTGTAGGAGTCTTGAAGTTTGGGGATAAAGTAGACATTTAGATTGGAACTAATATAAATAGTGAATATGATCATTCATCATACAAATGATACTTTAAATACAGAATATGACTTGTTCCAAGGTAGGTAGTTATTTTCTTTGAAGAACACAATTGACTGTTGCTCTTTTAATTACAGTAATGATCAATACAGACAGAATTCGAAATACCATAATCCCCACAAAAACTGGAATCGCTGATTTGGGCAATAAGACTGCTGGGTTGAAATGGGACGGGCCATGTCTGTAGAATGCATCAGGACCCATGGGACAGAGTAGTCACGCAGTGGATGCCAGAAGACGGGCGTCGTCGCTGAGGGAGGCCTAGAAAACCGCACGAATAGAAGAATGGAAGGCTAAGGAGGAGGCCTTTGCCCAGCTATGGGACAAAATAGGCTCAATAAAAAAAATATCAATACGCCCAGTTAGTTGATTAAAATTAAAATCTAAAATTTGTCCTGAGCAGCTCTGAGGGGCAGGCTGAGAGGTGGAAAAATGGAGGCCTTTGCCCAGCAGTGGCAACTGAGGCTAGTAAAAAAGTAGGTTTGGGAATGAGAATGGCAGTCTCAAAGTATACCATAATATAATAAGTAAATCACAATAATCGTATGTACGGAAAAGCTACACTTATAAAACTCAGATCAAGAATTAACAGTATTTATGTCCTTCTCATAATTAAGATGAAAACAGTCGTGATTCAGACAATAATAATAAATCATCACTTTCATCAGAAATTCCAAAGTCCACACGCAGTAAGACATTACGATCTATCTTAAGATATTGTCCGCATCCGGTAAGAAGGTATAGATAAGGATGCCTTTACTGAAGTGGCTACAATTATCGTAATCTATACGGAGGAGTCTCACAGCGATGTGGAGCGGAGAGGTCAAAGACAAGTACCTGTTTTTGTGGCTTATAAATACAGTTGTTAACAGTTTGTTTGATGCATTAAGTGTCTGTTTTGTTTGTGAACTGAACATAAAGGATTGCTGTGATTTATACTTTTGCAAGGGGTTTGTTGTTGTGTCCAGGTTTCTAGACGAACTTCCATACAAACTTTGATTCTCCTATTCTACCAATTAAGGGTTCCCAAAATTTTTCAGTTCGCGGAGCACTTACAGGTTTAATATTTTATCTCGGCGCCCCAGCTACTCGAAAAAGCTGATTTTTTTATAAATCCGGCTACGGTTTCACATAAACTTCTTATGTTGCAAAGAGAATGAGAATTTTTAGAGGTTTTTTAAAGGTTGATAGGTATTTTTGTACCGATATCCAAAACTCCACTAAATCAGAACACAGGAATTTTGTTTTAAGGCTGTTAACGCAAGAGGGGTCAATGAGACTGTCTTCTTCTTGTGAAGTGAATTCTGGTACATCTAACGAAAGGATCTTGGATTCTCGAATAAAATTATCGTTATCGTCTTCGATTAAGTGAGCTTCGAAAGGTGTTCCGTGAAAACAAAAGGGCATAATGTCTTAAAAAACTATAGTACCCGCGTTTAATGTACAGTATCTGCATGACCGTGTGTCTACATAGTTATTACATTACAAATTGCAAAAGTACTACGAGTTAGCTCTGGTTTCCAGTTCAGGTTACGTCAAATGAGAAACAGAATCCCATACTTAAGTTAAGTGTACCCTCTCTGGTTGCTCCATAAGTTGCGCACCTATTATTTTAATAATACCACGCACGGGCGTAGCCAGGGGGGGGGTTTTGGGGGTTCAAACCCCCCCCGAAAAGTTTAGATATTAACATTCATAAAATTAAAATAAAGACAGGCGTGCGGCATATCTCATTCACTACTATTCCTGAACTAAAATAAAATATTATGTGGTTTGCATTTCCTATCATCCCACGGTCCGCGCGCTTCGCCACCGTCGATTAACCGATCGCATATCATCATAACAGCATTCAGCCACGTGGATAATGTTATTAATGCTTTGCAACTTTTGAGGCATAAAGTTGACGAAGAGTACCTCCATCTCTATGAAGAAGCAAAGTTGTTGCTCGAAGAAAATGGTGGTATACTGCTTATGCCACGTATTGTCGGAAGGCAGTTGAATCGATCTAATATTCCTGCGTCGGATATATCCACGTATTATAAAATACATTTATTTATCCCATTTCTCGACCATACAATTCAGCAATTGATTGAGAGGTTTACAAAACACCGTAAAGTAATATCGGCACTATCCGGTGTGTTACCATCAAATTTTGCGGCCGGTTGTGAAATTGAAGAGGCATTTCGTATGTATTCGACAGTGCTGCCCGAAAAAAGTATATCTGTCGTAAAAGCAGAACTTGAAGTGTGGAAAGCAGCTATGACTCTCACCTCCCCTATTCCAAAATCAGCTCTGGAATGTTTAGATAACTGCGACCAAAACTATATCCAAATATTTACACATTGTTGCAAATATTGGCTACCATACCTGTTTCTACTGCTAACCCAGAAAGGACTTTTTCAAGCCTAAGAAGACTTAAAAACTACTTGCGGAACACAACGCAACGAGTGAAAACAGACTGAACGGCTTGGCTCTCATGAACATTCACTATGGGATAGAAATTGATGCGAATGAAGTAGTGGATATATTTAATAAGAAAAACAGAAGATTAATGCTGTAATGCGTAGATATATAACAGAACGTATTTTTTTATATTTAGTATATACTGTCCCACTGTTCAAAAAAGGACTCCCCAATTCTCAATTTTCTTACGAATATAAGGTTTATTTTATGTACTTTTAGTCGTTTTATTTTCTTGAACCCCCCCCAATACTAAAACCTGGCTACGCCCGTGATACCACGCACATGCTATGCTTGTAGCATCCATGATTCATGTACAGCCATGATAATATTATGACCTGTGTAATTACGCTATAATACATTGGATAGGAATTTCCCTTTCGTACGTTCTTGTATAATGTATAATCGTTAGAAATTATACTGAAAACTCTAGAAAATACTTAGTAGCAAAGAAGGATGATCTGGGTGCAAAATAATAATAATAAAATATTTTTATAATATCTTGGGACAATTAACACACCGCCATCTGATCCCAAACTAGGCAGAGCCTGTACTATGGCAACCAGACAACTGATAAACATACTTGTATATTTCTAAATACATACATATTATAGATAAATTACACACCCAGCTATAGAACAAATAATTGTACTCATCGCACAAAGATTTGTCCTGTGTGGGAATCGACCCACGACCTCCGTCCTAGCAGTCAGGGTCATTAACCACTAGACCAACACGCCAATCGTACAGGCAAAATACAGCGCTAAAACCGATTTACTGTCGTTTTTGGAACGACCGCGACGCTTTGCCACTTGAATTCATGTAACATATATTATTTACATGATAAATTAGGCATTATTGATGACCATATGACATAATTATGTTGAGTGCGAGCGACATACCAGACCAAAATTACGCTAAGGTAATTTCGCGAGATTAGGTTTTATACGGGGTGGAAGGGACACCGATGTGAAAACGGTTACCACGTATTCAGTACTTCAGTCTGAGCCCATAAAGAAATTTTTCATCGGTTATTAGAAAAAAAACAGCTGTTCTATACATTTTGACCGTGTTTTGCGTCGGTGTCCCTTCCACCCCGTTTAGTACGTAAACAATTTACATTTATTTTAAGACCATGATTTGGTGTAAGCACACAACCACCTTTAATCCACGAGGGGTTAGGCAGAGATGTACCTAATAGTACACCCAGATTTCGCCAGTTATGTTTAAGTCCCATGTAATAAGGGCGAGCCTATTGCCATCAACCGGGCACAGTTCCAGGCTCCGTAGCTGCTACTGAGAAATTTCTGATGGAAAGTCCCAATAACAATTTACCCGACCGATTTGCAGACCCAACATTCCGTTGCGTATTATTCGTAGATATGCGACTACCCAGAATAATTTAACCAAGTATAATTTAACACAATCAAGGGGCAGTTTCTAATTAGGTACAGCTTCTGTAAGTACCTACAAAGTATCACGACTTCACGAATAACAGAAACCCAGAAAACAGATGGTCTGTAAACTTCCGTATTGACAACACACGAAATTTTCGATAAAAATTCTTAGTAAATATTGTTCCCGATTCAAGAAACGCAGTAAGCAAATGATATATGCTTAATTAAAGTACCTATATTTAATGAAGATAATTAATGTATTTACTTAGAAGTAATTGTTTATCAATAAGCTTTTTTTCCTTTATGGGGTAAACAATATTAATTGGTATCTAGACATATTAATAAGCTACTTAAAATAACTCATTTTTTTAAGAAGCTCGTAAAATAATTATGATTTGTTTTAATAAGATACCTTGTTACTTTAAACCGTAGTGTTGAATAGGTAATCAAATCAATCTTTTTCTTACTTTACCAATTTTAAGTAGAAACTTATTTGCATGTCAGTCTGCCAGAATGATGACAAATCATTTTATTGTTTCCCCTGAAAAATTAGGTTCTCGACACTTCCGCTGGTTTTCACGCGACAATGGCAAAGTCAAAATGAAGGGTAACGATTTCAGCGGTCTCTTTATGTAAATAGACCTATGTATGTTTGTTACCAATGCGGTGTTTAAGTATTTCCGACGATCCAATTAATTTACTATTTCATCTATGGCATTTTGATATGATATGATGGCATGCTGATTCATCTCTCTGCCCTTCTCCCATTCTATTTAGAAGCGGCGCAACACGTTTTATTCTTCCATTCTCCCCTGTCAGATGTCACGGCATCATTTACTCCTTTCTCTTTCATATCATTCATCACACAATCCAATGTCCTTCCATCTTTTCTTTGGCCTTCCTCTCCCTCTCCATCCATCAACATTCATGTCCATCACTCTTTTAGTTGCATGCAGTTCATCCCTCCTCATTACATAAGAATCATAATATTTAACTTATATGCGATCACAAAAGCAGTTCCAGCAACTATGCAAGTTATGTATAATCGTATTAATTATTTCAATAAATACATTTGTATCTTTAATTAACTTAATTGGCTTGAAAACGTTCTCATTAACAAATATAATCAATCAAAAATGCGCAGTTGTTAACTTTAACTTTGTACCATATACTTAGATGTTCCCATGTTGATTGAGATATACATCTTAGTTAAAATTAAATGGTCACCTCTAGACAATAATCAGCCTATAATGTTCCCACTGCTGGGACACACGACCTACTCTCTATCAAAGGGAATGGGCTATAATCCACCACGCTGGCCCAGTGCGGGCTGGTAGATGTTACATGTCTTCAAATTTTTGGTTCTAGGACATGCCGGTTTCCTCACGATGTTTTCCTTCACCGTTTTTTGAGAGCAGTGGTGATGAAATAAATTACACAAAGTAATGAGCCTGCCTGGGTTTGAACCCACGACTTACTGTTCGTAAGTCGGGTCCGCCACCACTGGGCCACCGCTGCTCTCTAGTAATTTTTATAAATCACGTGGATAAAATAGTGGTGTGTTTTAAATAACTTAACTTTAAATATCCTTTCGACATTTGTACTTTCAGTTGCTACCTGAAAGTATAATGATTTTCTGCAGTTTTCATGACAAACTTAGAAATCGTTTCCCAGCAATTAATTTTTCTTTGACTCACTTAGTTTGTATTTGCTTAGAGTTAGTTACGTTCTTGTACGGAATGCGTAGTTGGCTATATGATGGGTCTTTTTAACACCCATGTACATGTACATATGAATTATATAGGTAGTCTAACTAAGTATCTGTCTTCCAAGCATCTTGTCATAAAGTAAGACAATTTTCCTCTTTTAACCAATCATTCTAGCTATATTTGAGTATTAAGAAGTAGACATGTTGCGCCGACCCCAATTAAATTGGGATAAGGGCAGGAGAATGATGATTCCAACTACTTTTGGAAAACAAAATTTATGTTGAAAGGGTTTCCCCATAGTTTATACAGTTGTTGAGTAGTTAGCAAACCACCACAGTTTTCCGTTTTAGGTATTTTTTGTTCTAGACCATACCTTCTAATTACGGAGATATTGGGAGTGAAACTTTTTTTTTTTTAATTGCAAAATGGGGCTGCTAATGACCTCGATCACGCCTGGTGGAAAGCGATGGATGAGGTCTATGATGAAACGAGCGTGCCCAAGTTTTAACTTTTTCACAAGTTGTTTTTTTTTTTTAAATACACGTGTTGAATATTATAACTTTACTTTAAATACCTCCACGACCCCTCCAATATTTAATGCATCCATCAGCACAATGTTTTGAGTGCGTTACATTGAGTCCTACCGTAAAATGTGATTTTTCACCCCAAAATAAAGTAGTTTCCCAGCAATAATTTTGCGTAGAGTTACTTAGTTTGATGTACAGAATGCTTGGTTGATGGCTTTCTGATGAGTGCGTTTACACCGTAATCCCGAAAGCGGATTTTCCTCCATGCGTAATCGCGTCATCCAACAAACTGATAATTTTTCTTGGTTACCGTCGTTCTTGTAACTAATACCTATGTATATTATATTGTACATAGGTACAGTACATAAGCGAGCGGTTACACCCAAGAGGTCACGTTTATCGCGAGTCACACCCGCGGGGCGCGTGATCATCGGCTTCTTAAAGAATAGGTGCTTAATAGATAAACGCGATGTTTTGAGTTTACTACTAGTATGTGGTGTAGTAATACAATTTCAATTAATAGGTTTTCATTGTACTTAAGAAACACAGAGGATACAACGTAACTTTTAACAATAGATTGAGTTTTTATGATACAAAAGTATCCAAACAATCATAGCGCTTGGCTACGCGAATTCCGACTACGGTCTACGAGTGCTACGAATACTAAAATATGCGACATTTTTCGATTTTTTTTTGTGATTGTTATCTATTATGTAGTAGTCAGAGATTTGCGGTTGTTTAACGTCGTTTGAGTAGTTATTTTACCAGATACAATAATAATCGTTTTTACGCTTCAAAACTAAAGTTCTTCTAATTATAATACCGACCCGATGAATGGCCTCTCTATTGCAGGGTTTATCAAGTGTAACACGACTTGTGATATCTCTCAAATTAAATTAGTTTAATTACCACGGTTCAGGGGTCAAATTAACAGTTTTTTATTACCACCCCTGTTCTACTAAGATATAATTAATTAAAATTTAGTTCCGTGTCACATTTTGTTTTAATTAGTGGAAAAATACTGAGCTTTCAGAGATCATTTATGGACCTCTATATATGTTTAAATATTTAAATTAGTTTTTAGTTTTGTTTTTTATAACAATCAGGTGTAAACGGACTCTTCACGAAGCCGACAACCAAGCATTCTGTACATCAAACTAAGTAACTCTACGCAAAAATTATTGCTGGGAAACAACTTTTTCTTTTTGGGATGAAAAACCACGTTAGGACGCAATGTAACGCATTCAAAACATTGTGCTGATGGATTATAGATTAAATAGTACGGGGGTCGTGGAGGTGTTTAAAGTAAAAATATACATAAAAATCATAATTATATTTAAAAAAAGAACTTGTGAAAATGTTGGAACTTTGACCCTCAATATCTCCGTTACTAGAAGGTTCCCAGGTATGGTCTAAAACATGAAAAATATTTCGGCTTCGTTAAGGGTCTTGTAACATCCTTTATGTATCGTGGGTGCATTTACAAACATTTAAACTCACAAACACAAACAGCCAGACCCGGAACAATTACCTGTCGGTCATACAAATATTTGTTCCGTACGGGGATCGAACCCGCGACACGCAGCGCAGCAGCCAATCGCTCAGCCACTGCGCCAACCGTGTCACTACCACTAACCGCCATCTAAAGTGTGTTCACAAATGTTTGTACAGACGCCAGCTCATCAAGCTACTACAATCTGTCAAATTTCTTTAATCGATTTTCAACTTTATCGCTAAAGCATTCAAGGTTGATTGGGAAAATTTTACAGTTTCGGCTGGCTTGATATGCGCCAGCATATCAAGCCAGCCGAAACTGTAAAATTTACAGATGCCAATCTGTACAGATGCCAATCTGTACACTATAATAAGAATTATAATTCTGCGTTGATAATCCTAGAATATGCCTTTATTATGCTTTCGATTTGGTGTCGAGGTATGATGGCGGGCATTAATTACTTTACTATTTCCGAGTTATTTACAAAATAAGAAGTCCATTTTTATCTTTTATTGTAGTTGCAAGCTAGTATGTATGTTTTTCTGTCTCTTTGAAGAATGATAATTTAAAATTCAATAGTTAGAATTTTTGGCGAAATGTGGTACCTCTGCCTATCCCTTCGCGGATTATAAGCGTGATGTTATGTTATGTTAGTTAGCATTTTTCTATTTCCAAGCATTCTGTAAGTAACTCTACGCAGTAATTACTAGTATTGCTGGGAAACGACTATTTTATTTGTTAATGTAACACACTCAAAACATTGTGTTGATGGATGCATTGAAAAGTTATTAAAAAAGTAGTGAAAAAGTTGGTACTTTGAACCTCGATATCTCCGTAACTGGAAAGTTCCCAGGTATGTTTTAGAACAATAAAATTATCGCAATGACGCGGAGAACTAGTGCTTTTCGGCTTCGATATGGGTATTTTTACACACAATATTTCTTGTCGTCAAACATAGAGTTGTGCTATACATGTAAATAACTCTAATTATGTACCTAACCTCGAGCCATCATTCATTTATCTAATTTCTCTCGGAACGCGTACCTTATCATGAAAGTAGGAAGGCACACATGCGCATAATTACTTCAGGTCATAGTACACGGGCAATTATGAAACTATGACTAATACGTTACTTATTCCATACTAAATTGAAAAGACGAACGTGATTAGCGAAATATGGGTGCACTATAGGTACATAACATATATATAAAGCACTGCTTACTTAACTGTTAATTACAAGCGTGATGTTGTATCTATGAAGTTGGTATGTCGGAGGTACCTTATCTCTTGTTCTCTTCTGTTTATTTGTAGAAATTAACAAAATAATTTGTTATTTTATTCAATTATTATGTTTTCATCTAGTCAGTAGGTACACTAAAATAACTAAACACGAGTGTGTTTCGTTATTTTAAAATTGATATCCAGTTTGGCATAAGAATTTGACCTAGACAAAGACTGAAAATATAATATGACATTTTTTTTATTGTTCGGCCCTGTTTCACCACCTACCCTTAAGTTCCCTTCAACTTACCTACTTGACAGATAATTTCATACAAATTCTGCTCCATTTTTGAAATTATTCGGTAAGTATAATCAAATAAATAATTATTTCCACAGTGAAGGCCAAATAGAAAATTGCTCCATGTACCATTCGGGTAGACTGGAAGCCGACCCCAACATTGTTGGGAAAAGGCTAAGGAGATGATGATGATGTAGGTACATTACAAGCAAAGCACCTGCCAAGCACCCTTGGTCCACTCGTTGAATAGAGTATTCTGTATTATATACACTACACCATACAAGTAAGATTCATAAAGAAAAAAATTCACATAGGGTGACCCAATGGGCGGTCTTATTGCTACAAGCGATCTTTTCAAGACAACCTTTGGATGGATTACAGGAAGAGGGACAGACAGTACTGCAGGTATTCAGTGCATTACATATCAATATACACACATACAGAAAGCATATACAAATCTATATAAACATATACATTATATGATAATCATATAACAAGAGCAGAACCATGTATAGTAATGTTTATGGAGAGGGGTAGTGGTTTTGACCATATTTTTGAAAGTAAACAAGGGTTTAGAACCCACTTTAGGACAATATCATTATGTATAAGTCATTAACTTTGTCGTTGTTCTTTTTTTAGTAAAAAAAGTTTAAATAATTAAACTAGCTAGAATCATCTTCCTAGCACAGTGGGCTGCGCTGGGGCGGCTGCTGCAGGTGCTGAAAACCTCAAACGGCGCAAATACAATAATTTAATTGGTAGTTATGTGTTTGAGCCGTTTGGGGTTGAAACACTAGCCCACCTAGTATTTCGGGAAATCGCCAAGCGGTTGGTCGACTCTTCACGTGACCAGAGGGCGGACCTATTTTATGGCCAGCATTGCCATCCCACGTGGCAATGCTGCCAGCTTTCTGGGAACTTTTCCTGTTGACAGCTATGCGGACGAATTTTTGGACGCCCTGTAACCCTTTGTACTTGTACATATTTGTTACTGTTATCGTTTTGTAGTTTGTAAATAATTTAATGATAAATAAATAGCTAGAAGTTAAGTTAATGTGAAAGTCAGCCTTTTATCATACTAAGTTAATCTTTGGCATTTCATTGAAGTTGCACGATTACTGCGTCTCAA
This sequence comes from Eurois occulta, assembly GCA_950022335.1. Taxonomy (NCBI): domain Eukaryota; kingdom Metazoa; phylum Arthropoda; class Insecta; order Lepidoptera; family Noctuidae; genus Eurois; species Eurois occulta. The sequence continues at coordinate 11,944,793 of OX465502.1, forward strand.
TTCTCATTGAATTATCGCAAAACGCCAACAATCTACCTCTTTTACTACAAAGTAGTAAATATTTGTATGTGTCGCCGATATATGGGTCAGGATCGAGCTTTATCTTTCAAGATAATTGTTATATTCACATGTTTTGTTTCCCGTGTAGGCATAACACCCCCTACAGTCATCGTAATGTTTATTCATGCTGATTATATAGATACTCATTTCAACGTGACTTCCATTTTTGTGTAGATTTATAATAATTATATTTATGGTTAAAAAAGTAAACAATGTATTCGGCTTGACAAGCAGGAAAAACTTCAAGTCAGTCTTGTCGGAAGTCGCTTTGAACGCATTTTCAAGACTAACCTTCTTGAAATCGTGGCTATGACAGTTTCCAGATGTTTTAATGGAATTATTTCGTGAGTGAAAGTTTGCAATCATTTGTGTTTGAGCCGTTTGGGGTTGAAACAATGGGGCCATATCTTGGCCAATGAATCATCATTGCCATCCAACGTGGTAGTGCAGTCAGTTTCCCCGTAGACAGTGACGCGGACGACTTTTTTGACGCCATGGGGTCCGAGTGCCACCTAGTATTTCAGGATATCACCAAACGGTTGGTCGAGTATTCTTGAGACTAGAGGGCTGGCCTATATCTTGGCGAATGAATCAGCATTGGCATCCAACGTGGTAATTAATGCTCTCAGCCTTTTGGGCACTTTCCCCATTGACAACGACGCGGAAGAATTTTATGTCGTCCTTTAATTATTTTCTGCTTTTGATACATGTACTTACATATTTTAATTATTATTTTAGGTATGTTTAGTAAATAATGTATAAATGAGAAATTTAATAAAGTGAATACTTTCATTGATATTATATTGGTATGTCTTTGAAATTAATATCGCTTTCTGCGTCATCCCTGTGTGACTGAATTGTTTTTCTCAACTAACCAATTTTGATGCGGTTTTTAGACAATTTATAATTTGATAAAGCTTTTAATATGTATGATGCATTGATATTAAACTTACATAAAAAAAGAAATCTAGATGTGTTGTAAGTCCAGATATCGCAAGTGAGTTAGTGCCACATGGCAGTTTAATAGTAACTTACGTAATTGATAAATTATTTATAAAACATATGATTGTAATTATTTAGAAAGGGTTTATCATGAATGGAGGCGTGGAATATGTCGGTATGACGTGGACCAGACGTAACTGCTACTTGTGACGTATCGACAGATATTAAATCATTTGCGTACGTCATTACAGATTAACTAATTTATTGTTATAATTAGCATATCAATACTATTGTTCTATTTATAACCCGTGCGTGAAATATATTATTAGAAGTTGTAATTATAATAATATTAGTGATTCATCCGAAACATTCGCGTCAGTGACGGAGAAATAACGTTGCAGCTTGAACGAAAGAAGATTAAATATATCATAAAGTACATAAGATCACGCTTATTCTTTCCCTATGAGTTCAGTAGAGGTATGCCTATGGTACACCCATATTTACCATTTTTTTTTAGTCTCATTATCGTCTGCCTAGCCTTTTCTGAATTATGTTGGGGTCGGCTTCCACTATGACCGGATGCAGCTGAATACCTGAACTTTGCCTTGATTGACTGCTTATATGAAGGTCAGACGCAACCTAATAACTGGGACATACGATACCTCTTGGTAATTCTGGTTGTCAGACTTACGGGATTCTAACCACCTACTCGTAACCACATGCAGTCTACAAATCCCAGGTCGAGCCTATTACCATCAACCGGAGACAAATAATATAATCTTCTGGCTGTTACTCAGAAATTGATCGAAAAATCCATAAACGAGAGCAAAAGTAGTCGGTTTTGAAAACCAATAATAATCGGTCGTTTATAATAAGGTCCTTCAACTTTTAAATGGCCGCTAACAAAATGGATAACGGCTTCTTATTTGCATTGTTAAATCGCTGTATTTACCTAATTACCATACCGTTTGTCTTAAAACCAAATTACCTATTTTGACATGGTCATCATCTGACTAAGGTTTACCCTAACATGTTGGGGTCGGCTCCCAATCTAACCGGATGCAGCTGAATACCAGTATGTTTCATGGGGTGCCTCCACCTCTCTGATCTCCACAACCCGGTAACTGGGCATTACCCCTGGGAAAGACTGGTTATACTAACATACATACAGGGTTAGTTTTCAATGACCAGCCAAATTCTAAGATATGATGCAGTACATCATTCTGAGCCCGGCCATAAAGAAAAGTTTCATCAAAATGTCATAAAAAAACAGCTGTTTCCTACAAAAGTGCAATACCTACACGGAAAATGTATGGAATAGCTGATTTTTTTATGACATTTTGAAACTTTTCTATATGGCCGGGCTCAGAATGATGTACTGCATCATATCTTAGAATTTGGCTGGTCATTGAAAACTAACCCTGTATACATATATCACGAGTATAACGTAAAAAAAAAATATATTCTAAGAAAATTTCAATAACAAAAGATAATTTTTCTATATAATTTGTATTTTTTTTGCGATATTATCAATAGGTCAGACCGCCCGCAGAGGGTCAGACAAAACATTCACAAACTCGATTTGTCGGCATTTTTTATAGTTATCCAGACATATCCTATTAAAAATATGTCTCACTTAGTAGCCCTATAACTTAGTACCTAGTACTAACGGGGTTGTGGAGGTCTGATAGGCAGTCGCTCCATGTAAAATACTGGTATTCAGCTGCATCCAGTTAGACTGGAAGCCGACCGCAACATCGTTGGGAAAGGGTTGGCAGATGATGTCTTAGTAGCGCTATACTTTGCAATGCCAATTCCAAACTTAGAAAACAAGACTAGTCTTGTGAAAATAAATAACTTGACTTTGGCTTATTATGAAAAAACCTGTTAATTTGTGCTACACCTGCTTTATTTTCTGTGGCAACTGACATACTCAAAACTGTAGATTAAAGTACCATTCCATTTTTAGCTAAGTTAACAAAAACTAGATAGACGACCTTAACATACTAACATGCCACCATGCCGTGCTGCGTCGAGTACAAAGTTCAGTTCCTGCCCCAGCACAGTTAACGTGCTAGGATATTTAAATGTATGCGATTGTTACATCATCATCTGAAGACCTGTGGTTATTATAATGACTTAATTAGGTATAGAGTTAATTACTTCAGTAGTGGTGTCAAGATTACAAAAAGTAATGACAGTATTAAAGAAGAAGGAATGAATCTGCATTTGTAGTGAATAAATAATATATAATAAAGATAATAATAATATAGGTGGATTTCACATTTTCCTGGATGTGGGAATGACCTGAATCTTTTCCACATAAAAGTAAACCGTAGATACGTTGATTTAAAGCCTTCTTGGTTTAAACAACAACTAGGTACATTGATTTTTATGCGTTTAAAAATACCGTCTCAGACTTAAAAGGATCTTAGTTACCGTATAAAAAACAAAAAATTGAAAAATATAGGTTTTAGCTAAATAAGGTATGCAAATAAGATTAATAACAAAGTATTTGTTGAAGGCAAAAATTCTCTCCTACTTATCATATTATTTTCGCTTACTGCGGTAATAAAGATTTTTACAATAAATCTAAATAGGATTTAGGTTTCCCAAATACCAAAATGAGCCAGGGTTTGCCAGGAAGTAAAGCAACTTGACTAGGTGGAATATGGTCTATTGTATATTAACGTCCATTTCTAATCACACTGAAAACTGTATTAAAGCTTACCTTCAACTGGAAAAATAATCTTCTGTTCAGTTCTGCCGTAATAGTCGTCGAACTCCGGCGGCTTGCTGGTGCCCTCGCTGAGGGTCTGGCCCTGCGCCACGGGCATGGGCAGGCTGTTCACCGGCAGCGCCACCGCCGGCTTCTTGCTCAGCCGCAGCTTCTTCAGGATCTGCTGCTTCACGAACTCGATCCGCGCCTGAGTCAACTCCGTCACACTCAGGTCCCCGTTCGCGCAATTCGCACAACTACCCAACAACTCCCCCTCTAAACTTAAAAAATTACTGACTAGAACAAACACGATCACACTCATTAATTTACCCATGGCGGTAAATTTCTGCGTCGGAGACAATTGAAATAGTGGAGTAGATCGAGCCGCATGCGGGCGGTTACTGCGGCGGGCGGAGCGCGACTGTCACGCGTGAAAAAACGCAGGGATTAATATATGTGCGTGCGCGCAGGTTCGCTCGCGCTGGGGGTGTTCCGTGGACAGTTTTTTCTACGTTTATCGGAGCATTGTTCGTGGTATCGCCAGCCCGGAGGTCGTGGCGTGGACAATGGACTCGCGTGATACTCCCATTTGTAATAAATCAACGCTTTCACTGCTACATATTGTGTTTTCCTATAATTTACGATTGTGTGAAGCTCTAGTGTCGATGTTTTGTTGTTTGTGTCGCTGTCTCCCTCTAGTAATGTCCTGGGGGACAAAGTCTCGGCTCGTTGAAGATGCATTCGTCTGGTTTCTGTTAGCAGCGGTAGCGTTTAATTACCTCAAGATTTTATCTACATAGAAATTGTGGGGGGGCTGAGAATGATGTACTGAATACGTGGTCACCGTTTTCGCGTCGGTGTCCCTTCCACCCCGTATAGCATTTGTGAGTAAATCCAATCAGTAGGTTTGATTTAGAGTTCAAATTCGGAGCATTTTTTTTTAACAAAACTAGAAAACAATATGTGAATTTAACGAGAGCATCTACCCAGATGCTCTATGTCCTTTAAGCTGTTGCAACCTAGTCGGTTTCGTAGACTGTGTACTATTTGCAACCACACGGTGACTGTATGCTGTCATACAAACCCGTGCCTCTTCAATCGATACTGCTTAAACCTAAAATCATAATTTACAACAAATCTATCAGTCTATAACTTGCAGCTTATGCTATTGTCCATTCTCCTGGCATCTTTTGTTCTTTTCTTACAATATCAATGATCATGGCAAGTAGCCATATCTATGAGATCTATGCCCAAAACACAAAGGCTAGCTACTCCGAAAGATTCATCATCATCTTCCGACCCTTGTCTCATGTTATTTTACTTACTCTGAAAGATTATTTACATGTACTTAAATACCAGAAAAGAGGTCTAGTAAGGTATATTCTTTACCTCATTTTCTTTAAAAATGCAACATTGCACGGCGCTGCACTTAACTCCACTGTCTCCCTTCCGCAGATCTCGTTTCTTATAAACGAATGTCGACCGCCTCGCTTTCTCTTATACCCCGATCCTCATCCGGGTAAGGAGGTCAAGCAGTATCTCGCAATATGGTACGCGACCTAAACCGGACTCCACCGGCGCGAGTGACCACTCTATCTGTCGACTCTAATCATAGACACTAGACACTGATGCTTATCAGCCGACAGTTCCGGAGCTACGGCGTCCGGGGTTGAAGTCTGGTTACACCCCATGGAAGCGATGACGCGATAAATAAATACATACAGAGATTCAGATATAAAGTTATAACAAGAATAATATAAGATCGTTGAGGTTAAGTGCTTACAGAGGTTGGTTTGTGGATGGGTGACCATCACTAAATACTGAGTTCAGTGAGGTCCTGGCTGTCATTTGTAAATCTTTGACAGTCATTACAGGTAGTCAGAAACTCTTATGTCTGACAACTAGTTTAACCAAGATTTTCGGTAGCTGAGCTGTGGAGGTCAAATAGGCAGTCGCTCCATGTATAATACTGGTATTCAACTTCATCCGGTAAGACTTGAAGCCGACGCCAACATGGGAAAAGGCTATGCAGGTGATGTTCGTCCTACAAGTACCTACCGAAGCTGTTATTACAATAGTTTGCTATAAAGTGTTATGATAATGAAAGGACTTCTTGTTTTTTGTTATTGAAAGTAGGCAGTAGGATGTCAGTCAGACCTGCTTTTTTTCTCAATTTGGATATCCTCATGGTTGTCCTCCGCCCTGGGGAGAGCGGACGTGTCTGTCAGACTCGTACTGACTAAAACCACACCGGTGTTCCCTTGAACAATTGCGTCGGGGGGCAGCAACTAATGCGTCTTCCGCTGCCCCGGCCCGCCATCCTATAGTAACTGAAACGTCTCACATGCCTGTAAAAACGTTATTGAGAAAGGTCAAACGTAGCACAGGTATAATATCGTTCGGGCAAATACACGGCTCTTGGCAATGGTGCTTGGCAGAAGAGTAGGGGAAATAGGTACTTTCTAGGAAGACACTCTTCATGAATCCAGCGTAGTGAATGGGGAAGCACCTCCTTTTAGGAAATGCCTATTTCGAGCAGTTCACTGTGATGGACTGCTCGTGTTGTCAGAAAAGTTATCAGTATGTATAATCTACTTGATTTTAATACTTCCTCATGACTATCTATGCTCATCGCCAAGCACTGCCAAAGATTTCGTGTGTTCTTATTTCGAACATAAGATTCGGATCGCGGGTTAGTCGCGTCAATTTTGAGATTCGGCATAATATTTTGGGGAAATTGTAGTCTGAGGGAACAGGTGTTCAAAGCTCATAAAAGTTTTATAAGGGCCATGTGCAATTTATTAGTAACAGATAGCTGCGTACCTGTATTTAAGACCCTAAAATTACTTACATTCCTATCACTTTATATTTTTGAGGTGGCTGTTTTCGTTAAATCAAAAATGCATATTTTTAATAAAGTGGCCGAAAATAGAAACCGGCCAATCAGAAGACAGTATAAGAATTTGTTTATTGTTAGTGGTTCTGAAACCGCCCTATTAAAGACAAGTATTATAATTATGTATGGGTCCGATAAATGTAATAAAAAATGAGACAATCACACTGTTCAAAAAGAAATTGACAAATCTATTAATTAATAAATGTTATCATTCAATTGACGAATTTTTGAGTGACAAGAATTTAAATTGATAATGTGACATCTTCCTCTCTTAATGTGATGTATTCCTGACATTGATAAATGTAATTAATTTAATTTTTGACGTCATATTGTAATGTAATGTATGTAAGGTGTCATTTGTTTTAATTATTGGCATTCCAATACCCCATTTTGATTCTATTTAATTTTGATTTTATTTAATTTTAATTATAATAATGAACTATTTTTGCACACCTGTTAGGGTAGGATATGGTCCTGAGCTATATTGTTGTGTTTCATCCTTGTATGTACCCATATTCAGCAAAATAAATGATTTGATTTGATTTTGATTTGCTGTAAAGCAGTCCAAAATTTGAAGTTTTGTCCAGTAGAGATAGGAACGCCTTTTAGGGCTAATTTCAGGGTCTCTAGTGAAACTTTGATGTTTTCCACTTACACTTTCATGGTATACATACAGGGTGGAAATGGACCCTTCACAAAGCCGTCAACCAAGCATTCTGTACATCAAACTAAGTTACATTGCGCAAAAACTATTGCTGGAAGAGGACTTTTTTTAGTGTAAAAAGCCCTGTTTAGGTACGGTAGTGCTCAATGTAAGGAACTCAAAACATTGACAGCTTAATAATTTTTTAATTCAAGCTCAGCTATGGTTAGATTGTTGACCGGCCCTAACATACTTAGGTCCAGGCAAGGCTGATGAAATCGAAAGGTATTTTACGTGATTTGTTTGCCGTAGATAATACTTGGGTACCCCAGACTCAAATATGGGTCAACATGGCGTTATCGTAGCGTTTTTATATTATAAATTTATACACTTTTTGTCAGTCTTACATAGGTACTAAACTTACTTCATTTATGTACGTGCCAATTTCCATGATGTTGAGTAGGCATTGGACAGGAGGAATTGACATTGGTTGTTTTGTAGAAAATACGTCCTCAAAATGCTCTGCCGCTAATGCCTATTCAAAATTGATTAATATGAAAAATAGCAAGTACAGGTCTCGGTTTTGCAAACATTTAAGCAGGTACCTAAATCTATACATATAATAAAACTGTAGAAAAGTCGTTTTTGTACATCGAAAAAAATTCCAAAAAAAATAGCCAGGGTGTTAAAGGACAACCAATAGAACCCATTTCCAGCATTTTTCGAATTTTTGTCTGTTTGTCTGTGTATTTGTTCGGGCATCACGTAAAATGTACAAAAGCAATGTAGATAACTTTTATACACAACGATTGAGCGTAACTTCGAGTAACATTTAGTTTTTGTTGCATTGCAATCGGTTCAGTCTATCAAAAGATATTTGAATTTAAAGTGTTACAGAAGTAAAATTAGGGTAATGTGCAGTTGGTCTCACAACTTCCCGTAACTTTTATACACAACAATATGTGCGTAAATTGAAGTAATTGAACACTAAGTTTTTTGTTTCATCGTAATCAGTTCACACCTTATAAATGGAAAGAAAGAAAAATGTAAATTAATAAAATTATAATAGTGTTTCCGAAGTAAAATATTAAAACAGCGCCATCTGTCGAACTCGGACTGGACTATATCTAGACATCAACTGCGTGCAGCATTGAATATAGATATTCGATAGATGGCATTGTGCGTGTGACGTTATTTTCTGATTGAGGCATGTTTAACTAAATACTGATGGAGAAATTCCTGACCTATAGGGTACGTGAAATTTGTCACAACAGGTGCTTATTGGCTATTAAAGAGATAGTTATAAGTATACCAGGGAACCCGATCAGTCAATACGGTTTGCCCACACCGACAGTCGATGGGGAACGTATTAACAGAGAGTACGTATCAGAAATTAGTTATCATCCCGTCGAACTCGCAGAAATTTTACAAAATGGCTGCGCAAAGACAGAGAATCAGCGCCAGACGTTTGATAGGGTATGCTGCAGTGCAGAAAACGCCTCGGGTGAAATCCTGTTTTTAGACGCACCGGGCGGAACAGGTAAAACTTTCCTAACCAAAGTTATTTTGGCTCGAATAAGGAACTTTGGGAGTATAAAGAACAGAGTGTAAAGCTCTTCAACCCCCATTGAAAAGGGAGGATCCTCCGACCAGACGGGTGTTATATCTGGTGGGCTACTGCCCTACAGTTGGTGTCGGGTTCTTCTATATAGTCTTAAGTCGCGAATAACTTTACTTGCGCGATGCAGAATTTAGATATATTTAGATTTTTAGTTTATCCTCTGCGTCATAGATGGCGCTGTAGTACTTTTTGTAGTGCCGCTACATCACTCCCCCCAGACTAGGGTCGGTAGTAGAATGAGTCGTTGATTGCCAGACCAGTGGAAAGTCGTTGCCGCATTGTTCACGGTGAGTCGGAACTGTCTGCGGCGGTAGTGCGAACCCCTTGAGTCGGGGTCGGCGCTGCATGTGCTCCGTTGCGTCGGACGTGGTACAGCGCCACGATGTGGCTGACTGCTCGCATCGACCGGGAGGTACAGCTCTCAACCGGCCGAAAGTGCAGTGCCAAGGTAATAATAATAATAATAATAAAAACGTTTATTTATCTCCACAAATTACATAGTTATGTTAGAAATATTATAGGTTGACAGGTAGTTAGGCAGAAAGTTGTAATTTGTGGGAGATCTGGAGTCTAAACTAAGCCTAAGCCTGTATTTTAGAACTCCAGGCCCCCATTACATCATAACAGTTATTGTCAACGCGGTAATAGTACGAAATTGGTGACAATGTGTATGTGTATGTGTGTGTGTGTGTGTGTGTGTGTGTGTGAGTGTGCAAGTTTATATAAGTATGTATACATTTATTGCACATATAAGTATTTTATAGATATGTATATATATACATAGAGAATATATAAAAATATGACTATAATCTTACTAAAAATATATATGTGTACGTCAGTATGGACCACCTAGCCAACCTACTTAGCTACCTCAAGTAATTTTTCCGTTTCCGTATAGTTTAATTGCAATAACCATTTGATAATTTTAGTTATAAGGTAGCTTGATGAGGCTGAGGGTGCTGACCAGGAATGTGCTTCCGCTGCATGCTGGTGGTCAGGAATACCCATTTTGAAGCTGGCTGGCTATATGACTCGCTGCTCGAATACTTGAGGAAGTTTGAGGAAGCTTGAGGAAGTGATGTTGATGACGTCACGTTGCTCGAAGGCTGCGCTGACGTCCATTTCGGGGTCACCAAGTTGGGGGTACGGAGAACAGGGTGTAAAGCTCTTCAACCACCATTGAAAAGGGAGGATCCTCCGATCAGACGGGTGTTATGTCTGGTGGGCTACTGCCCAACAGTTGTTGTCGGGACTCGGGTTCTTCTGTATAGTCTTAAGTCGCGAATAACTATATTTCGATTTTTAGTTTATCCTCTGCGTCATAGATGGCGCTGTAGTACTTTTTGTTCTATGTTACTGAAGTACTTTTTGTAGTGCCGCTACAGAACCAAAATAAAATTTCCCTTGCTGTCGCCTCTTCAGAGATAGCAGCCACATTATTGCCTGGAGGAAAAACGGCACACACAACATTTATAATTCCTATCGACTTAGACCGCACGGAAAGCCGGGTTTGCAACATATCGCGAAATAGCGATAAAGCAAGGGTTTTATGCGATTGTGTTTTAATTTTTTGGGACGAGTGCACTATGGCAAACCGCAAAGCTGTAGAAGCAGTGAATAGAACTTCCATAAGCTGCCTGTCTGAAGAGTTCTATTCTAAGGCGCAATATATCATCTACACACCTGAGTGTACATATGCGTGCACAGTTGCGAGGCTGCGAAAATGCACAGGAGTTTCCCAATTTATTGTTACAAATAGGCGATGGCACATACCCCGTACAAGAAGATGGAAAAGTTATTTTGGTTGATAATCTCTGCTCTTGCGTTACATCACAACAGGAGCTAATTTCTTCTGTGTACGGAGATTCCACAAACATGGGAAATCAAGCCGGTTCTTGGCTATGTCAGCTAGCTATTTTGACTCCTCGCAATGTCCAAGCTGCGGCAATTAATTTAGAAATATTGATTCATGTGTCCGGGAATAGTAGAGAATACACCTCTATAAATACAGTTATGGAAGAAGATGACGCCACACACTACCCGGTAGAATTTTTGGATTCCCTCAACACACCCGGACTTCCAGCCCACAAAATAGTTTAAAAAATCGGTGTACCAATAATTCTCCTCAGAAATTTATGTCCTCCAAACTTTGTAACGGCCCTCGGCTCAAAGTTAGCAGTTAGTTAGTTAGTTATCTGCAGCAAAACATAATCGAAGCTGAAATATTAACCGGTTGCGGCGCTGGTGATATTGTTTTTATTCCCAGAATACCTATAATTCCTAACAACTTTCCTTTCTCTTTCAAACGAACGCGATTCCCAGTCAGTCTCTGTTATGCCATGACGATTAATAAAGCTCAGGGCCAGACATTTTCCGTTGCGGGGGTGGACCTAAGTATTGGATGCTTTTCCCATGGTCTAGCACTAGCATAAATAAAAAAAAATGATTTGTATCGGAATCCTCCAACAGCTCTTCGCACTAAAAAATACATTGTTAAGTTCCGACATCCACGCGAACGAAGTCGCGGGCACAGCTAGTATTAATAATAGGTACCTAGGTATAGTGGTTATAGCCTCGTATTTATTTAAGTAATTTGAATGCCTTTGGTAGATATATGTATTTGTATCTTCGTTTCCAAAGTAAATAACACCGCAAATACATAATATTTTCTTAGTTCGTTTAACTTTATACAAATGTGACTCTAATGCAAGTGAACTTCATGCAATTGTTAAAATAAAACAAACCTGTCCTAAGTCATCAAAATATTTTTTTTTTTATGTGCAAGCACATACATTTTGGTTTACCTAACTCAATAAAGGAGAGTACCCAAACGCCCCCGACTCGGTACCTAAACATAATAAGTATCTCTGGTCATATTAATAAACCATAACCTTAGACACTACTGCTGTAGCACTTCAGATAGCGTAAGGAAGGTAAATGATAAGATTAAGTTCCTGAAGTATGTATACACCATTATTTTTAGGTCGTTCTGGAACTGAATACCATGAACTCGATCATCGAACTCGAAACGATTGGGACTATTTTTTTCAAAAAATAACAATAAAAAAAACACGAAAGAATAAATTTAATGTTTTTTTTGTGAAATAATGAGAATCGATCGATGAATGAATTTTTCAATAGGTAAGTATCGTTCGCATGTGTTGCCGATCGTGGATACGTTTTACATAGATAGGAACGCCTTTTAGGTCTCATTATTTCACAGAAGTTAGTACTAGTTCTCATTATTTCACAAAAAAACATTAAATTTATTCTTTCGTGTTTTTTTTTATTGTTATTTTTTGAAAAAAATAGTCCCAATCGTTTCGAGTTCGATGATCGAGTTCATGGTATTCGGCTCCAGAACGACCTAAAAATAATGGTGTATAATATTACATCATCATCTGCATAGCCTTTTCCGTTGGGACATCTTCCAGTTTAACCGGTTGCAGCTGAATACCAGTATTATTTACCGTAATTAGATTTATTACAATAGGACTTAAAAATACAACCAACTATAAACTCGGCAGACTCCTTTAGGTGTACTAGCGTGATGTTTTGCTATGTGTAAAAAAGCATCTCTAAAATGCACAACTGTAAGTACCCAAATAAACACGTAGTTCAACGACACTGTAATCTAGGCTCTAAAAGGAATATCAAACTTCAATCAATGAAAGCAAACATTTATTGTACAGTAGGTACTCGTAAAACCACATGTGAAAATCAAATACCTAGTAATTAATTTTAGAGATGGTCATGGACAGTATGAGTTTTCAAAGTCGTTTAATTCTGCGGTCAAAATGTTAATCTGTCCATAAATTAAATATTTTTAACTGGCTGGTTGGTGTAAAAAGTCGCAAACGACTGTTATTAAAAGACTTAACATGAAAAAGTAGAAAATCAAATGGTTTTTGTTAAACTGATTTGCTGTCGATGATACGTTCGTTGTTTCGTTATTTCGAGGTCACCATGGTCACGTAGTTCGGTGCGACGTTTTTCGTTGTAACGTGCATTCGTTGTTCCGTAATTCGTGGTCAAGTGCATTCGTCGTCACATTCATCATTCGTTGTTGCAAACTTTCGGCGCTGTGTAATTCGACATAGCATATTTCGAGATCACGTAGCGCCAATAGCGCACTCCAATTAAATAATTGCACGTTAAATTAAGTTTCAAGTGATGACTAATGTGTCACTATAGTGACATTAACAAACAAATATTAAAATAAACTCCCACCAAGTTCAAAATCCGGTTCCTACAAATCCGTTGAGGGCATTATCCCCTAACACACATATTAATACAATCAGCTTAGTAAATAATAAAAAAAATAACTTAAACCAGTTTAATTCACTAGAGAAAGATAACGGCTTCTATCTCAATTATTTGTTAGGTATTTAAAATGTAAGTCAATCACGAGTTTTTACATAAATTGTGTGTCATGCCATGCGGTTCGCGCATGCTATGTTTAAGATGATTCGGTACTGTACTGATGACTTTGCGTTATATTTTATGTTCTGGATAAAGTCTTGGAAGATCTTCTTCGTCTGAGTCCTACCACTACCTGTATCTTAGTGACTACATCTACTTAGTAAAACTTGAACACATGGACAGCCAAATCAGCCTAAACAGAAGCAGCAAGCAGCAGCAGGTCTGGAAGCATGAAGTGTTGCTTAACTTCCTTTATCATCATTCTCCTGCCTGGAGGATCCTGGTCCCAATATATTTGGGGTCGGCGTAGCACTTCGCTACTTCTCTATTACTTGGCATTTCATCAATAATTGTAACAATATTTTGATTTAAAAGAGTGTCCATGGTGTTTCTTGCCCATTCGTCTCCATAGAGATCTACGCTTTGGAGTGTGCAACTACAGTACTTTCTCAAGTTATTATGCCTTGTGACTGGGACTGTAGCTTCGCTTCTTTTTGTTTTTTTTTTGACATTCAAAAGTGCCGTAATAAATGCTTTGAGTTTGAATCAGCAGTCACCTCTTTTCTAGCCATATCATCCTGCACACCATCGTTTCCTCCATCCATCGTTTCTTTAGTCTTCCTCTACTCTTATAGCCATCCACATTCATACTCAAAATGTTCCTCACTACATACGCCTAGACTTCCAATATGGAGGGATTTCTTATAATATTCATCACCTAAATGGGTTAAATAGCGGATGAAATTTTGTCATAAGTTAACATTTTCCTGATGGGAAACCCCATTAGTCCCATGGTTTGAAAAAGGAAAAGGGTCTCCTGGTGAAATCACTTTTGTAACTATTCTCACTCGTCTTCTACTGAAGACTCATATTCATCTTTGGCTGCAGTGAAAGATTGAATGAAAGGTTTCTTGCAATCACAAAATTTACAATCACCTTATTTAGAGTTTCCCTCAAGATTTATATCCAAGTTTTTTACATTTTGAAATTAAACGCTTTATAAGCTTTTGAACATAGGATAAACCATTATATCTTCGTATTGCATTTATATAGCGTCCATCCGTAAAAGAAATATAAACGCAGATAGGAAAAGATGCATCTTCTAAGTTTATAGTTTCTGACACCTTACACTACATATTTTTTTAGTTTCTCATCGAAAATTCACGCGGATTCAGTTATTGTTTTGGTTGTTTGGTTTTGTTATTGGTTCAGTTGTTAGTTGGTGTTATTGGATATTGTAGTTGGTACGTAAGTCTTAAATAACTTTCCATGATGGCAATTAAATGTTTCACAACAATCCCTATAGGTTACAAGTGTGTCAAAGTTCACCAAATTCAACGTATCGGTGTGTGTTTCGGAGTTTGTAACCTCTGCGATAAAATTACTATTCTATCTAATATTAGCGCTAATTAGATGAACTTTTACTAATCAGCAAAGGATATGCGTGGCGATAGGTACGTTGTCTTCACTCAGAACTTTTTGCTACACAGAAGTTAGGTAAAAAACTTTTAACATACAAACTTCAAATTTTTTGGGTTTTCCTAACAATTTAGATAAGTTTTGCCCTTTGTGTTGCAGGGCCCGCAGCACTGGCAGGCATCGGCCCTTGCGGGCCCCTCCGGTTTGCTGACATCTCTTTGAGGCGCGCGTGGAACACGAACGCGCCGTCGACACGGCCTGTCGTCATAAGACGGACGGACGGCGAGCTAGCCCATTACTCACCGTCCACAGACCCGCACCCGGCGCGTCTCCCGCAGCGGCTGGGACATGAGGTCCTCTCCCTCTCACGTTCCGCCACCTCCTTAGCTAGCATGACAAAAGGAGGCGACGGCTTCCCATTCCCTCTCGCTCCGGACCATGGCTTGAACCAGAGTCGGACGCGAGAGGTCGCCACCGACAATCGCCGCTACGAAGACACGGCGGTGCTCCGCCCAAGCGGAGCAGACCTCCACGGTGTGCTCCACCGTGTCCTCCGGGCGATCCTCGCAATGATAACACCCGGGCGTTTCCTCCTGCCTGATTCGGTGCAGGTACCTCCCGAAACAACCGTGTCCGGTGAGGACCTGCGTCAGGCGGAAGGCGAGGGCGCCGTGGCGCCTCTCTAGCCACTCCTTAAAGAGGAGACTTACCTCCACTATTGTGGCGTGCCCTGCACGGGGTTGCGAGTTGCGACAGTCGCTCTCTTCATGTCGCCATAGATCGCCACCTCACCGGAGATCGTGCGGTACCCACGGACTAGCCTTACGGCTACCACCTTTTGGGGCGCGTTCAGGTAGTGGATGGCTCGCCGCCTTAAGGAACGCGCCCACACCGGGGCCCCATAAAGGGCCATGGACCGCACGACCCCCGCGTAGTGCCTCCGGCAGGAGGCGTTTGGACCCCTCAGGTTGGGCAAGAGCCGCTTGAAGGCAGCCCCGGCCCGCTCCAGTTTAGGAGCAAAACATCGGAAATGCTCCACGAAGTTCCACCGGCTGTCGAGGACGAGTCCTAGGTACAATTATAATCTGCACTTCAGAACAAATAGGGACATTCTCACTCATAGCATTTAATAGCAAAATCAGGGAGAGGTCCGTAATTCACCACAGGGGCTCAGGAGTTGGTTTAGTTGATGTTTTGGTTCTAGTTCCCTAGTATTGTTTTCACTCATACCTACTAATAATAGAACAATTTTCGAAAAAAAAAAACTGTTATAAACTTACGGTATTAACCCGTTAAATTATTTTAATGACCAATCCTGCCCCCAATGAATCTGAATAATCAGTTCAGACCGTTACCTGTTACCGGTGCAATATTTAGGTTTATGAGACAGAAGTTCATAACTAAACACATTCATATGAGAGCTTACAGTTTCGATGACAAAAAAAGTACTCAAAAACAAACATTCATGCAATACCTATTTGCTTATATTTCCGCCACACGGGGTATCAAACCGAAATGAAATGATGCAATGATATCAATCTTCACGCGATCCACCCGCTACTAGTTTTGCCACACTTATTTTCTGCTCTATGACAATTGACCCTTGTATATTACAGCATTATACTGGTTATTTTGCGATAAAAATTACATCAGATGCCACCTGCAAACAACTGCTGTAAGATAGCCACAACGGATATAGTTAACATTCATTAAGTTGAGCTGTGATAACTGTGAGGTCAGATTTTTTGTGAATCTAAATATAAGCTTCTTTTTTGTAGATTCCTGAAGGATAACTGTTGCAATATTGGCTAACGTTACACTGATTTTGTGGATGGTTTATATAAGGAAAGATATCTCTATCAGGGATAATCTTGTCCACACATCATATACATTCTAATCTAATAGTGTACATAACTGCTCCGCTGGTCTCACGGTCGCAACCTCATTCCTGGTTTGGATTCCCGGATAGGGCTAAAAGTGATATTGGGTTTTCCCAGGAATTTCTCAGTAGCAGCCGGGATTTTGGTAGTTGGCGGTATGATATGTGCCTAGCAAAGCACGTTAAGCCGTTGGTTATGCGCCTGATCTCTCTCCGGTAGTGTCTGATTGCTTATTTAGGAGGGCGAGGGAACAGAGAGTGCACCTGCGCCTGCGCACACACATGTGCACTGTAACATCTCCCGCGCCGATGGCTAGTCTCCGCTGAGATTGGCCACCGTGACCGAAAACGGTCCGTCAGACTATTATTATTAATAGTAAACATGCGAAAGTAACTCTGTATGTCTGTTACCTTTCACACCTTAAGGCTGCACAGATTTCGAAGTCAATCCATCGTTTTTTTCCTACTGTACCTTCAGGGTATGAACGGACCCTTCACGAAGCTGTCAACCAAGCATTCTGTACATCAAACTAAGGAACTTTACGCAAACATTAGTGCTGGGAAACGACTTTTTTTTGGGTGAAAAATCACGTTTTACGGTAGGACTCAATGTAACGCACTCAAAACATTGTACTGATGGATCGATTGAATAGTACGGGGGTCGTACAGATCTTATATTAAAAACAAGTATTAAAAAAGTTGTGAAAAAGTTGAAACTTTGACCCCAATATCTCCGTAACTAGAAGGTTCCCAGGTATGGTCTAGAACAAAAAAAATATCGCAATGACGGAGAGAACAAGTGCCTTTCGGCTTCGTTAAGAGTCTTGTTATACCCTATAAATTATTGCAATTTTATGTTTTTCCGTACATAGATTTTGGAAATTACTATCGTTATTCCATCTTGCATACTTATTGGTAATTATGACTGCACCTATCCTTTATCACCCTCGTCATCATCTAGGTACCTATAGGAGTCCACTGCTAGATGGAGGGCATACAAATTGAATGCCTCTGAACTTGTTCAGCTATTCTTTTCCCACAACTTTTCTATTCATATTATGAAGGGCACAGGGGAAAACATGCAATGTCACATTTTTATGTTTTTTGAACTGGCCATACCATTATATAGTAAACACACTTTGCAGTAAAATGCACAGTCACACAGTAGGTAATCTTCATAGGAAAATATTGATACAGTGCAATAACAGTCAGTTGGGACTGAACATCTCTTAGCTGCCACGGTTTATTTTAATTACTTTATTTTTAAATTGTTGATTTTATCTTTTACTCTGGACGCTCTTACTTTGCACGTCTTTCTACATCGTTCTCACATATATGTATAATGTCATGATGATGATGTAACCAAGATTTTGTAACAATATTTTTGATTTAAAAGAGTGTCCATGGAGTTTCTTGCCCATTCTTCTCCATAGAGATCTACGCTTTGGAATGTGCAACTGCAGTACTTTCTCAAGTTATAATGCCTTGTGACTGGGACTGTAGCTTCGCTTCTTTTAGTGTTTTTTTTTTTTTGACATTCAAAAGTGCCGTAATGGTCTAATTGAAATAAATGCTTTGAATTTGAGTTTGAGTATAACAAGCAATGTCCAAGTTTTGTGGAGAAAAAGCTACGCAATACTTGATCTCACGTATAAAATATAGTGAAGCTTATGTAAACAAATACTATTTCGCATTCAGGAACTCGTGGCTAAATAATAACAGCCGCTCGGGTCGATATTTAGGTTAAGCCGTACTTGTTTAGGTTGGTCCGTTTTGTTCATAACATCTTAACCTGATGCGAGAGAGTCTATAAGCCTTCCTCCCTAGATATCCCTACGGAGGGAGTGAATGTCTGTTTACTTGCTGCGAAGACACAGGCGTATTGAGATATAATTTAGCGTTCCTAATTAATAACACTGGATTGTTTTTTTTTTCAGTATATGTTTTTATCAGGAGAGGAGCTCGTGGCTAAATAATAACTACCGCTTGGGTCGATCTTTAGGTTAAGCTGCGCTTGCCTAGGTTGGTCCATGGATGGGTGACCACCCATTACATATCGAGTTTCCTTCGTGCCTCAGAAAGCACGTTAAGCCGTTGGTTCCGGCTGTCACTTGTAGATCTTTGACAGTCGTGATAGGTATTAGTCGTACAAAAGTCTGACAACCAGTCTTACGTATCGTTTTACTCAGTACTATGTGGGTTGTTTAGGTCAGATAGGCAGCTGCTGCGTGTAAAATACTGGTATTCAACTGCATCCGGTAAGACTGGAATCCGACTTAACATAAGTAGTTAGGAAAAGGCTAGACAGATGATGATGACTCTATTCCGTCATCTAACGGACTGAATACAAAGTATTATGATCTTTTGAACAATACAGATTTTATCATTAGAAATGATTAGAGTCGTAGTAGTCAGAGGTCAACCTCGGAAAACTCGCAAGGCTCACACTGTTATGTGCTTCATATATCTTTGATCTTGGGCTGTCGTGTAACACAAATGGGTTGTGGAAGTCTGAAAGACAGTGGCTCCATATATAATTCTAGAATTTAGCTGCATCCGGTTAGACTGAAACCCAAACCCAACTTATTTTGTACATGACTAGGCAGTTGTTGTCAATGCTTTACATCAGGTAGAACATCTGCTAGTTATGCGTCTCTAACCAATGCAGATCGGTGCATGCTGGGCAGACATTTTGAGTGTACTCGACTCGTAGTACTCGTACAAAAGAAGATCTACCAGTTTTGTCCCTAACATCAACTCATCTTACGAAACTAAGGAATGGCCTATATTCAGCCGGAATCTCGCTATCAGCCACAGTAAGTTCAGTAATTAGTTCACTATCGCAGCGTACGGCGCCGGGTCATGTGACGGGTCATGGTGGCTCGTCTGACAGCGCCCTCGGCACGGCCATGTGAGGTTGGTATGCACGTCTTCTTGTTCTCGCCTAAACATTCTTAAGTACCTATATGCCCATGCCTCGAAAGACATCTCAGACATCTGCATGGCCCTCATACGACCTGAACAATATTATGTTTAGCCTTTAAAAGAGATCTCTGAGTTTGTTTCAGTCGTAGGTACGTTGTCCCGCTACTGGGCAAAAATCTCGCCCCATATTCCTAAGTATTCCCCAAACACCTTAGAAAACACTGCTCAGCAAGGTCCGATCCTATTTTGTGTTCATCATCATCTGCCTAGCCGTTTCCCAACTATGTTGGGGTCGGCTTCCAGTCTAACCGGATGCAGCTGAATACAAGTATTTTACGTGGAGCGATGGTGTTATGAGAATTAAAACTACCATGCTGGTACTAGTCTTCTAATTTATTTGTTTTAATTTTATCATTATTTTAAACTAGTGTAGGTAATTTTAAGATCTAAGAGAAATATAAATTACGGAAACACTCGAACTGTTTAAGTTCGCACAAGTGGTTGGACTTTATAAAATTAACTTATTATAAAAACTGACTCATTTTGGATTTGTAAATTGATTGGTATGCACTATAAAAATAAAAAAATGTTTCGTTCCGTCTATAGATAAGTAACTAGTTTTCCAACGTTGCCGCCATTTTTCATTCGCGCGCGAAATGTGTGTGCGAGCGAGAAGCAAATAATAACAAAGTATTATGCAATCTCGTTGTTCTTTAACGTAATGTTCAATCTTATGTAACTAAATAAAATAAGCAATCATGCTGTCTGTGTCTATGTATGTATTCTAGATAGTAGGTATGCTTCGCAATTTACCACTTTTACACAAGGTGTAAGTTGATTTCTTATTTCCGGATTTGTCACATAAACAATATCAAAGTTGTTTTTTTTTTAATTAGCGCAGTACGCAGTATAGATTGATTAATTGACTTGATTTGTGCCCAGTTGAAAATTAATAGCAAACCGTACGTAACAAACAGGCTAGAGACATAGGGTTTCACAATATTCTGATGGCAAACGTGGATGTGCTATTTCAACACGCCAAAATATTACCTGAAGCTCACATGAGCATTTCATGTGAGCTTCAGGAAATAATTTCAGTTGTGATGATAATAATTCTTCTTAGGAGAATCTTCTTTGGATAATTTGCTATTCAGTAAAGTATGGTCATTCAATACCTAGTCGACTCAAATGTATGGGACAGGTGTTCTTTTCCGCGATTACGGTGTTGGTCACATTGAAAAAGTTGTTGTTTGATGGTTTATGAAACTAGGCTATCTATACAAATACAAATACAAATAAATAAAATTGAAGTGTCTGTTTGTAATATTAATATGACCGCGTTTTACTACATGCATATGAATACGGTACATATACCTACCAAAATTTTTTTTTTTAAATTTTTGTCTGTCTGTCTGTTTGTTCCGGCTAATATCTGGAATGGCTGGACCGATATTGACGGGACTTTCACTGGCAAATAGCTGATGTAATAAGGAGTAACTAGGCTACTATCTATTTTACGAAAAATAATGAGGTGTCCGTGCAAAAAAATTAAAACCCTTGATTTTTTTTTCGTAATAAAATCTGATTAAAAAAGGGGAGTTATATTTTTTTATACAATAATTTCACACGAACGAAAGTCAACACAGAAACAGCTAGTCTTAAAATTATGACCGATTCTTTCCCGATACCTGTTGTATAAATGTATATATTATGTCTCAGGTTTTTCTAGAATCATTTATAATATTTAACAGAAATAGCACGTAATTGAACAGAGGCCTTGGCATCAGGCCCCCCTCTTTGGGATGGACATGGCTGCAGATAACCCCTTGGCAAATATTTATAATTAAGTACATAATATACACAGTAAATACCTAATATTTCACGCGTGGCACACACGTGGTGCCTACAAGATAATTACTGCTCCAAATATGTAAAATCATTCGTTTGGGGTTGCCGGAATGGCGCTTTTAACAGGAAAAATTGTTCAATTAATTAGTTTTACGCATTAACTCGTTACTTTTTTGGATAGGGCCGTCATTTTTTTACTCATTTATTAGTTTTTCATGATTTCTATCCAATTGGTTTACTATTTTATCTCATAATAACCAACTGAATTGGCATGTCTTTAGTTATTTTGGTCACAAACAAGACAAAACTTGAAATTTGGAATGGCAACGATCCCCAAAGTCAAACAGGCTGTTTGACTTTTGATATTTTTTCAATAATTTAACATTTTCCTGATTCTCGTCATGTTGGGGTCAACTTCCTATCTAACTCAGTGGATATCAGTTGTTCACTGAAAAAAACGCCATTTGACCTCCAGTCCACCATCCAATTGCTGGGAAACTGCCGGAGACATAGATCTGGTTTGTTTCGACTTATTTGCTAGTATTTAGTAGTCAGCTACTGTTCATATGAAAAGCCAGTCTCTCTACCTATTTAAATAAATACAATTGAAGTGTCTGTTTGTAATTTCAAAATAACAGTTTTTTACTAAATGAATATGAAACGGTATTTACGGAACTTTTAGCAAAAAAAAAAATTGTTTGTGTTTGTCTGTTTGTTCCGGCTGATCTCCGAAACGGCCGTGTGAAAATCCGACACCGAGCGCAGCCGGTGCGGATCGGCTAGTCCAATATAGTTATTCTTGATTCTAGTGTCTGATAATACGTGGGCGTTTACTATGTTACTTTTCTGTAATATAACGTACCTAACGAAGTACCTACCTCTCATAAAACTCTCATTAAACAAGTTAATTAAACCATTGGTTACGCCTCGCGACTTCGCGACTTGACGGGATGTCGTGCAAATCACGAGTTCTGCGCGTGCGCATGCAATCGCGGAAATTTGGGCAAAGTAAACATACCTAAGTGTGATAGATAAAATTCTTAATTGAGGAGGCCTTAAGCCAAGAATAGTTTTAAATGGTCATTGGTTCAAGTATCTTGTAATTAGTAATTTATTAATTTAAAGCGATCAAAAATAACGCAGTAGAATGGATTTTAATAAAGTACTTGATAGATATAAGGTGTAAGCCTTTAAATAGATTTAGAAAATCTCTTCATAGGATACTATACAAAAATGTTACTAAAGTGTGGATCAATATTTATATGTTTTCTTTTTTGTATGAATTATTCTGATTTGTGAGCATAATAATGATTCTTAATTTACACCTTATAATTGATTTTTTTTTTATGATTTTAAATGGGCATTTATAATATTTTTATTTTGACTAGCATTTCTTATTTGTCATTTTTTATTTTTTTATTATCATTTTATATTTAATTTTATAACTTTAATTGGTTTTTTGTATATTACAACTCAATTAGTAAGCTACCGATACACTGATTTAATTAGGGGCTGATAACCGCGGGCCAGGCATCGGGAGATAAGTTTGGCGTGTGCGACCGATACTGGCCTGCTGTGCAGTGTCACAACGCAGTGTCCGGATGATACCGGCACTGCAGATCACGAGAAGCTTAATTCTTTACTTTGAGTCGAGTTTGTGCTGAATTGTGACGGTGTGCGACGGTCTTTACTTTTAAAAATCTTTACAAAAATATTTCTACATCTTCATTTTAAAAAATAAATAAAAGAAAGACTACTTGTGCATGGCCAAGCCTCAGACGACATGATCTGAGATTGGTATACTTCCACCATTCCCAGTGGCAGAGATAACAGTCTGGGCAGCCTGCTGTGACGACGCCATAATGCGCAAACTTCTCAAGTAAACTACTTAAATAATACCTACATAGTTAAATTATTAAAACTCTGAAAAAGTCGGCAAGTAACGTGAGAAAAATATACGAAATATTAACAAACTCACACCCTAAAATAATAAATGAACTGTCATTGTTTTATCACATAATATTTATCTACTCGCATGGTGCGTGCTACAATATTTGTACAGTATTTTATATAATTTGCAGATTCATACATTTTAACTCGTATTTAAACTAAAGATTACATTGCAGTCTGCAATATAATATTTAGGTAGTTTTAAGGAATGTTACGCATTATCCGTATGTATATGTGGCATGGGAATCATATTAAAACATTCCGTTAAGAGGGCACAGAAGCTGCGATTCTCCATACTAGTGTATTCCCGTTTTTTCTTCCTGAATAATGCCTCTAGAGCAATAATTTGTTTTTTTTTTATAAAATCAAGGTCTGCTGTAGACACGTCCCTGTTATTTCCTTTTTTTCAGCAACTTATAAGTAAAGGAAATACCTATGACCCACCAAAAATGATAAAAATGCCCCATTTGCACGACCGTGATTAGAGGACTACTTTTGCAACGCGGTGCGGCTCGCCAATATCTGCGCCAGCCTCAAGCTCTTCTTAGACTCTTGATTGTTAGATTACGTTGGACTGTGTGAAGGATGATATGGCTAGAAAGGTGTCTGCGCCGAACCCAAATAAATTTAGATGACGACAGGAGAATGATGATTTAGATAATGATTGTTAGATTAGGTTAACGTGTATATAATATAGTTACTACCATCAGTATAGAAAATATATCAAATCTCTCTTCTTCTGTAAATGTCAATCAAAAAGCCATTGATAAAAAAAATCAAAACAATACACACACTCAAAGCATGATAACCAATTTTACACTTAAAAGATCTAGTAAATCAATAATGACAATATCTGTATTGATACAGGCGCCAGCATCCAATTATACACGAAATATCTTAGTAATCTTTAGTAAATAAATTAAAAAATGGGGTCTCTCATTAAAAATGTTAACAACCTCTTTTATCATGGAGTCAGCGGTCACTCAACACGCGACCAATGAGTGATCGAGATCTCGACTAGACTGTGAGGTAGAACTTTACAAAAATTAAAACAACTTTTTTTTTAAATACATTTTTATAGGTAAAGTTGTTCTTAGTAGATAATGTTGAGGAATGTTTTGATAGTGCTGATTAATGTGTGACGAATATAATAATAGCTGCTCAGTAGAACAGATGTATTTATAAGAAAGAGAGTAAAGAAGTAACTTTATTAATATACCTATAAATTATAAATTTAATCGATAAAAACAGTACAGAGTTAATTTTTAGAGTTCCGTACCCAAATGGTAAAACGGGACCCTATTACTAAGACTCCGCTGTCTGTCCGTCCGTCTGTCACCAGGATGTATCTCATGAACCGTGATAGTTAGACAGTTGAAATTTTCACAGATGATGTATTTCTGTTGCCGCTTTAACAACAAATACTAAAAATAGAATAAAATAATATTTAAGGGGGGCTCCCATATAACAGACATGATTTTTTTTGCCGTTTAATGGTACGGAACAGTTCGTGCGTGAGTCCGACTCGCACTTGGCCGGTTTTTACTGCATAGAGACTGGTGACTGGTGTAAAACCAAACCACCATCACCATTAGGTAAAACCTGTATTACAGATCACCAGGCTAACCCTCCGTCGGACATTTATCTTATGACATAATTAATTGCATTCAATTTACATACACGATGAATTTAACATTATTAATTAAATTAGAATTAGCAATATAAATTAATAATTTTAGAAAATCAATTAGTCAGGTAAAAATAATAAAATAAAGTAAAATAATGACTGGCATTCCTAATCCGTACAAGTTCATATTATTATGTTATTTTGTTTACTATAAAGACTTGTACACATACCTACTTCATTGGGTTTATTTCTCAATAAATGCAGGACTTATATATAAGCATACAACAGAATCATCATCATCATCTGCCTAGCATTTTCGAACTACATAATAATATGTTGGGGTCGGCTTCCAGTCCATCCGGATGCAGCATAAAACAGAATGATACCTTCAAAATAAGAACTGAGGAAAACACTTGTTTTCTTGAAAGTAAGTAATTAACGTTAATTACAAGAAATCACGATTATTATATTCATAACACGCCCCGTTCTTGCTTGTAAATGAGTAATTCGATTATAACTAGTATATTATTTTGATAGTTGTTATCTTTAAACCTTGTTAGGCGCGGTTGTGCTTAAAAAAAAAGGTAAAAAAAAAAATCGTAGGTACCTACTTAATCTATGGAAGCTGTTTTGAAATATCTTACATTATGCTTATTATAGCGCAGTTTTAAACGAAAAACTGTGTTTATAGTAATCGATTTTGCTAATGTTATGTGAGACCTAAGTACCTAACTAAATATTATCGCACTGCTCCAACATAGCGTTTTTATTGGGGCACGGCACATCGCCCGCAACGTCGTCCGCAAAAAATGTGATAGCTCGGCTAATATTTAAGATATGAATATAATTTAACCTATAGCACTCACGAATGATGTAGCTTTCTGACACTGAAAGAATTCTTGGAGCATTAGGTCCGGAGACTACCCCCACATACAAACTAACAAACAAATTTTACCTCTTTATAATATTAGTAAGTATAGACTAATGTGGGTATCGGCGTGTCGCCTATTGTTGGTGGAAACGACAATTAGTGCTCAAAGGAAAGACTGTAATACTACTGTATAGTACACCCACATTTCGAATGTTAAGTATCCTCTATGTAATAGAGGGCGAGTCTATAACCATCGATTTAATTCCCACGTATGACGCAAACTACAGCTGATCTTAACGACCATTTTGTTTACATTTTGTTCTGAAATTCAAGTGACTACCTACTAACTGAGCAACAAAGTCTATGTACTTATGAATTATTTATATCCATCCGAAGCAGAGGACAATGCTCTCGGGAATTCGCTCGTAATCTCTTGGCGAAAGGTTCATAACCCGAATTTGTTCTCATTTTTTATACAAGTTTGAATTGTTTGCAAAACGGGTGTTTACTTACTAATGTGACTCCACCCGTATAAATGCATTTGTCTTTAATGAAATAAGGATGATTATTCTGCTGTACATGTACAATACCCTAATAATAATATTTGCTATAATTGAATATGTAACGATTAATGTAAGATTTATTATTTTTATTGTAACAGATATTTGCACACCTGTTAAGGTAGGATATGGCTTAAAGAACTTCTGTTGTATTATCACCTCATGTACCTACCCCCATATTCAAGCAAATAAATGATTTGATTTGATTTGAATAATACTACCTAAAAAAGTGTAGCAGTTGCGTGGGCATGGTGTAGCAGCGTAGGCTCACCGTACGTAGGCGCAGCTTTTACTCGGCGTAGAAACGGCGTAATTGCGTAGGCTCGCCGTAGCAGTTACTAAGGCACAGCCTAAGAGCTGCGTAGGAATGGCGTAGCAGTATAGGCTACCTATAGTGACTGTTTGAACACCGCGTAGCAGCGTAGTTTCGCCGTAGCCGCAGCATAGGCACGATGTAGCCGACGGCGACGCGACGCACGGTTGGATTTCTGTACAATAGAGAAACTGAGAGGCAAAGGTAAGTTAGTTATTAAAATACTGTTAAAGCCAGAGATCGGAGTAGGTAGTTTATTTGCCTAAACCACTACCTCTTACTAATCTTGGAATTGTTTTCAGTTCCGAAATAAAGCTATTCATTAAGAGGCCATTATTCACATGTTACTTACTTCCTAATAAACTCATGTACTATATGACATAATTTTTTGCAAGACCTACAATGTTAAGCGCGTGTCCCACTTATTATTACTTTAAATTGTAGAGGAATTGCATATTGGCGAAAGAATAACGGCCTATTGATTCACTTATAAAACAGGTCTCACAAATAATTAAACACAATGTTCTCAAACCTGTCTTTATAATAAATAAATAGTCCATAAAATGAAACGGTTTTTATAAACCGTTTAATTTTTCATCCCGCTATTCACCCTATATTTTAGAATATAAATATTAGGCAGCTAACAGTAAGTAAGTCTTAAGGTAAAAACAACAGAAAAATATTTCTAAGTTCAATGGTTACTTCACCTCTGTTTGCCTCAGCAGTGAACTTGCTGATAAATGGTTGTTTTTCTAAATAATTATAACAAAATAACAACTATTTTAATTCAACTGGAGAGGTTACTCACTCGGTGACGGCTGTGCATCTCCTTAGTAAAGTTACTGAAGAAAGAAATAAGTGATAAAATAATTGGGTCACTATTTATAGCTTATCATTTTCGTAATAGTGAGGGTGGTGACCTCAGCATCTGTGTAGTTTTTTTTTTCGAAAATGTGGTACCTATCAGTATTTTATTTGCCAGTAAACTTGGTAATCCAAAGCCAAAACTTTGACAGACTCCATGGTCTAATAGTCGCAAGCACTACTCTGCTGAGAACTTCGGTCGATTTTCAGGTTTTGCAGTAAGGAATGCGTTTGTCCGTCTGGAATTTCTAAGTAGCAACCCGGGACTCGTCCCGGTTGATGGCCACAGGCTCGCCCTACATGCGATGGCGAAATGTTGTCGTACTATTGTGTGCAGTTCCTACACCTCTGCAATCTGCTGAATGGACGATGACTGGATGTCGTGAAAAAAACAAACGTGGATTAAACTCTCAGATCATCGATCCGAACCTTTATCTCGGAAAGGCTTGCTTACCAAGCAACTGCTGGAACCTATAATGCTTATAATAGTAGGTACTTTTTCAGTCAGTGACCGCTTCAGTAACGGTCATTGGGGATATTGGTGTAATCACCAGCCCTACGCTGGCGCTATTGCCTATGCTTTTGTTATTCAAATACGGCTCAAGATGAGTGTAAAGAAACTTAAGATTAGCTTTAAGACTAATGCGTGTTTTAACACACATTAGTCTTAACACGATGGCTGAGTTTTTGCTCTGATTATCGTGTACCTACTTCTGTTTCAATTAGATACACATGTAGGTAATTTAATCAGAAGCATTATTTTATAAGTAAGATAGGCTAAGACTGTGTCCAAACATGAGCTAGAGATGATCGCAGTAACTAAGCTAGGGCGTCCGGTATTTTCAAGTCACCTTAAACTTACTTCATTATTACCGTAAGGGTTGCGGCTACATTTTTAGATTAGCGCGCTTTCAACCTTGATAGCTGAATTAACGCATAATATAACGCCTGTAATCCCTTTAGGGTTAGGCAGAGGTGTACCTAATAGTACAACCACATTTCGCCAGTTATGTTTAAGTCCCATTGTAATAGGGGGCGAGCCATCAACCGGGAACGAACCAGACTCCGTGACTACTACTGAGAAATTCCTGATGGAATAACCCAATAACACAGCACGACCTGGGAATCGAACTCAAGACATCATACTCAGCAGTTGCGCTTGCGGCCACTTGACCAGCGAGGCAGTCCAAGCAAGGCAAGCTGACACACCTAATGTTTAGCAATATTTGATTTTTAAATATAGTTGATATAAACCCCGAAATAAATCAAAATCAAAATCAAAGAATTTATTTCAAGTAGGCCAGTTACAGGCACTTTTGAATTGCCGTGGCAACCAAGAGATGACCAGTCACAACTGACAGCGTCCGTTCACGAACATGACGCATGTATCAGCACCATCCAACTCAACCATTTTGAAGGGAACTAAATGATCCGACACACGCGCCACCATCAGCGAGACATTTGAGTGAGCATGACATACACTTAACCACCAGGGCACATTCAAGTCAAAAAAAAAAAGACGTAGGTTTCCAGCGAATGATAGCTTTCTAGTACATAGTACTCACATAATATGGGCTATGCGGTTATATAATGCCAAAAGAAATTGAATTTATACAATGCAAAGATAGTTGTACAATCTTCAGCAGCTCCAACAATACTATTTAATGAAATGAATTATTATAATTTAATAGAATGGGGAAAGGGCAGGAAGATTATGATGAACTATCATTGTATCGTATTGTATAATATTAAGCTTATTAACTCTATTTCAAGTGTGAAAACTCCAGCAATATCATCCTACTTATTACGAGAAAAATCCGGAAGTCACAATCTTTTATCTTAAACGTGACTTTCACGTTATTTGTTCATGACAAGAAGCAATATTTGGGTAATAAATTACTTCTTTCTTTTATTTGTTTAAATGTTACTTTATTCAGCTGATAAAAGTTCTCAGAGCAAATGCGCAGTGGAAGTGGACATGAAGAAATGCGCTCTTTGAGCGAGTCAATCATCATCCATGGACTATGATACTTTTACTAAAATAAACGCTCTACAGCTGTATGTTGAAATACAGTTAGTAAAAGTCTGACACTCCCTTCCACTCCACCCAGAGCGGGAGGGGTCTTATGATGACTTCCCATCCCAAAAAAAAGGCTATAGATGCCTAATCTTTTGTGTTCACAGTCACTTTTTCGAATTAATACCATACAATATAGGGTACTAGGGTAGAGTTTTGTTTTGATAGTACATAATACAATCTCGACAAGTGTATTTTAAGAATAAACACTAAGACATTCAAATATTTACGGGCGATAGACGAGACAAGACGAAGAATGCAAGAGTGAACAGGCATCTTCTGGGCACGCTCGTTTCATCATAGACCTCATCCATCGCTTTCCACCAGGCGTGATCGAGGTCAAGAGCAGGCCCATTTTGTAATAAAAAAAAAATGCTTTTAATACACATCCAGCGGTTTAGGCGGCGCGTTGTTATTTCAGTGAATGAATTTAACTACACTCGAGAGCAATGAATCCGGGTCACTTAAAGAATGTTAAAAATCTCGGAAACTAAAAATGATAGGTTAATGCAATAAATTGTATTTAATAGACAATGTAATACTCCTTAAATGAAAGTAAAAAAAATATGAGTCGCCATACATTTTATTAACACAAAATTACATAAAGAAAAAAACTGCTGATCTCTCCTTAAAACAAAAATAGGAAACATGAAATTTTTGAACTTTATTACGATTTTCTTGAATTTTAATACTGCGTTGTTATTTCAGTGAATGAATTTAACTACACTCGAGAGCAATGAATCCGGGTCACTTAAAGAATGTTAAAAATCTCGGAAACTAAAAATGATAGGTTAATGCAATAAATTGTATTTAATAGACAATGTAATACTCCTTAAATGAAAGTAAAAAAAATATGAGTCGCCATACATTTTATTAACACAAAATTACATAAAGAAAAAAACTGCTGATCTCTCCTTAAAACAAAAATAGGAAACATGAAATTTTTGAACTTTATTACGATTTTCTTGAATTTTAATACTTCGTATTGCCTCCATTACTGCGTTTACGCGGTTTGGCATGCTGTACACCAAGTTCCTTATACGATTTTGGGGAATATTCTCCCATTCCTCTGTGAGAGCAATTTTGAGCTCACGAAGCGTGATTGGGGGAGGGTTTCGTTGTTTTACGCATCTGCCTAGCTCGTCCCAAGCATGCTCGATCGGGTTGATATCCGGGCTGCGCGCTGGCCACTCCATACGAGTAATGTTCATCTCTTGAAGGTAGTCATTCACAATCCTACCTGTATGAGGTCGGGCATTATCATGCATAAATATAGCATCCTCACCTAAATTGACCATAAATGGACCAACGTGATCATTGAGGATTTCTTCCACATATCTTACGCTAGTTAAAGAGCCGTTTTCTATGATCACCAGCTCTGTGCGACTCAGAAGAAATTCCGGCCCACACAAGTACAGACCCACCACCGTAGGCTACTTTTTCTTCGATGCATGCTTGCTTGAATCTTTCCCCTGGTCTTCGATACACTCTGTGTCTTCCATCGTGCTTGTAGAGCATAAATTTTGATTCGTCGGAGAACATAACTTTTGACCAATCTTCAATACTCCAATTTACGTGGCTCTGGGCATATCTTAGTCTTGAAATACGATGCCCACGCTCCAGTTTAGGGCCGTTTGCAGGTCTAAGGGGTTTTAAGTTAGATTCAGCAAGCCGACGACTTACTGTCCATGCACTTGGGTTACTTCCTCCGAGGCGTCGAAACTGATTTGTGAGTTCAGTTCCTGTGAGAAAGAGATTTCGAAGCATGGTGTTCACCAAGTATCGGTCTTCTCGTGCTGTGGTACACCTGGTTCTGCCCGTTCCTGGTCTGCGTAGGTTAGAACCAGTTTCTTCGTAACGTCGGAGAACTCTTTGTACTATTGACAGCGACACACCGACAGTCCTGGCTGTATCGCGCTGACTCCGGCCGGTTTCCAGCATTGTAAGTATTCTGGTGCATTCTTCAGGCGTAAGCGACATAATTTCAGCTTGAATAATGAAAATAGAGCACTATCAACATGGTTTATGTACCCACATAAATGACAGATTACAAACAAAAGCAAAACCAAATGCTGTAATTTCGTAGTTCCATCTTCGAAAGTGGCCCTTTTTCAAATTTGATTTTTTTATGATATAACTTTACAATAACTAAGAAGTTTTAATACCTTCATTTAAGGAGTATTACATTGTCTATTAAATACAATTTATTGCATTAACCTAGCATTTTTAGTTTCCGAGATTTTTAGGATTCTTTAAGTGACCCGGATTCATTGCTCTCGAGTGTAGTTTAAACCCGCGGCATCGTCCGCGTGTAGTTCGGGAATAGCACGCGAATCGCACTTCCGGGATAAAAGTTCAGTCGTTCTGGCGTAATTGAATACCAAACATCCATCGAAACTTTCGCATTTATAATAGTAGTAAGACACGACTTCAAATTACTAGAAAGGAGGAGCTCGTTGCTAAATAATAACAGCCGCTCGGGTCGATCGACAGGTTAAGCCGTGCTTGCCTAGGTTGGTTCGTGGATGGGTGACCACCCATTAAGCACGTTGAGCCGTTGGTCCCGGTTATCATTTAAATAGATCTTTGACACTTTGACAGGTAGTCAGTGGCCCGAAACTCTGACAACCAGTCTTACCAAGGGGTATCGTATTACCCAGTACTAACTCCGTTGTGGAGGTCAAATAGGCAGCCGCTCTATGTACAATACTGGTAGGTATTCAGCTGAGTCCGGTAAAACTGGAAGCCGATCCTAACATAGTTGGGAAAAGGCTAGGCAGACGATGATGGGGATAGTGAATGCCTTGTGGGATTAAGTCCGCCTATGTAAAACTCTTGTACATGAAGTTTAAATAAATAATAGGGCTGCTGCTGCTGCTATATGGGATCCATTGTGTAGTTGCTATAACCCCCAATTGCTCCGGCATGAGACAGATGTGACCAGCCCAGTTCTATTTGAGCTTCGCAGCCGTGACCTACTTCGGCAATTTGAGTTTTAGAACGCAGTATCGAGTTCCTTATACGATCAGTAAGTTTTTTTTAATAGGTTTATTTAATTAGGGTCACGCGCCGAAATATTCTTGTACAACTATAAACAGATGTTATTTTCTGTAAATAGCTTCAGCTCATGACTTGCACTGTTACTATTCTTGTTAATTATAACAACTCTATTAGCGATAAGCAGCTGAATCATCCAGTCTTACAAACTTGAACATATCTCGTATCAGCGTGTTAATGTTAATAATACGCAATTATAATTAACAATGATTACCTACATACAGTACATACCAGATGAATATGTTTTCGAGAGAACAGAATCCGGTAAATATTATGTTACGAGACGAGTGGGTACTAGCTCGCCGCTTCACTCCGATGTACAGAAATTATTCCACGGGGACCTTTAAAATGTAGCTTATGACTTAGTGAAAGAATTTTCGGAATCGAATCAGTAGTTTCAGAGATTACCCCTACATACAAACTTACAAACGAATTTTACCACTTTATAATACTAGTATAGATTAGATGAAACTTGGAGAAAGCTTTTGTCCAGGTGTGGACCGACGTAAGATGGAAGTGATTTATTCTAGAGCTGGCATGGTTTTGTTCTGCATTTTAAATAAGCTGACAACATACAGCAGGTACAGTTAAGACTAACTATAATTATAATTAATTGACTGCGTCGTTGGTCGAGTGGTTGTAAGCGCGACTGCTGAGATATGAGGTCCTGGGTTCCAATTCACGGGTCAGGCAGTGCTGTTGGGTGTTTCCATCAGGAATATCTCAGTAGCTGGCATGGAGTCTGGAGTCGTGCCCGGTTGATGGCAATAGGCTCGCCCCATGTTACAATGGGACTGTACCATTAGGTAGACCCCTGCCTAACCCTACGACTAAAACGACGTTATGTAACTAAAATTATCTTACAAATATATTTTTTTCTCTTCGTTTCTTAGTTAAATCTAAACCAAGGGTTGCTTAAGGTTTCCATCGTCGACATTTAAGGATTAACGCACAGCTGGATAGCGGCCTCTCCTTACTTCTGCCTTAATTTCGGTTCCGTGCGTTCTGGTGTATGATAAGCTAAAATTGGGCAGATAAAAGTTGGATCATCATTCTCCTGGCCTTATCCCAATCTATTTGGGGTCGGCGCAGCAGTCTTCTTCCATACTTCTCTATTACTCGTCATCTCATTAGACACCTCCTTTCGTGCCATATCATCCTTCACATAGTCTATCTTCGTTTCTTTGGTCTTTCTCTACTCTTATACCCATCCACATTCATACTCAAAACTTTCCAAACGACATTTTCCTCATTCCTCCGCATCACATGCCCATACCACGATAACCGATTACCACACCACTTTTCAGTCAACGGTGCCACTTTCAGACTTTCTCTTATGTAGGTCTCATTTTGAAGAAAAAGAAAAAACCGACCAACTGCGAGTCGGACTCGCGCATGAAGGGTTCCGTACCATAGTAGTAGGCGAGCCCCTTTAATTTTTAAATATATTTTTATTATTTGTTGTTATAGCGGCAACATAAATACACATTCTGTGAAAATTTCAACTGTCTATCTATCACAGTTCATGAGATACGGCCTGGTGACAGACGGACAAACAGGCAGACAGCGGAATCTTAGTAATAGGGTCCCGTTTTACTCTCTGGGTACGGAACCCTAAAAAGAAAGATTTTATCTATTCGCGAAACATCAACATTCAGCAACCCCCCATTGACATTCTCATCCCAGCCACATGCAGTTAAAAGTTGAATAAAACTCGTAAATCATATAAAAACCCACTTTATTTCTCATCTATCTCCCTTAATGACCTCTGTAACTGTACGTAATACTAACATATTTACAATATACACACATCAACATATACCGAAATAAATACACAGAAAAATAATGTCCTTATAATTTCGATATGTTATAATTATTATACAAAACTTTCCAAAATAAAAACAATATCTAACAGCCATGATTGATAATCTCACAATAATAATATAAAATAAGTATGTATAAAAAAAAACATAAGAAATAATAATTATTAATTAACTATTAAAACTAAATTACAGTAACTGGTGTTTTATACAAGGTGAAATTTAATAATATAGCAAAACACACATCGTGTCGATGCGAGTTCTGCTACCTTATTTATTTTAACCCTGTGTATTATAGGACATTGAAGAAAATGCGTTTAATCAGTAAGGAAATGGTTTTGTTTCGTCATTTCGCTTAATTAGCAAATGATTAAATGGTTCAAGACTAATTATATTTTTTTCTGACGCAATATCAGTTACTTAGTTAATTTTATATAACTGTTAGTCTAATAAATAAAATTAAATGGGTCAATTATAATTTAGTGTTTACCTCTGGATTTAAAATAAATAATAACCAGATTTTTCTTAACAATATGGAATGTAGTAATATAATCTCATTATTTTCAATCTCATACACGGGTGTAAACGGACCCTTCACGAAGCCAACCAAGCATTCTGTACATCAAACTAAGTAACTATACGCAAAAATTATTGCTGGAAACGACTTTATTTTTTGGGATGAAAAATCACGTTTTACGGTAGGACTCAAAGTTACGCACTCAAAACATTGTGCTGATGGATGCATTGAATAGTACGGGGGTCATGGACGTATTAAAAGTAAAGTTAGAAAAACTTGTTTAAAAAAAAAAAAATTGTAAATAAGTTGGAACTTTGACTCCCAATATCTCCGAAACTAGAAGGTTCCCAGGTAAGGTCTAGAACAAAAAAAATCTCGCAATGACGGGGAGAAAAAGTGCCTTTCAGCTTCGTGAGGGTACTTTTACAAACTATTATAGTAAACCGTGTATTCTTTACCGATTAAAACCATTTTCGAATGTCCACCAATATTAAAATTGATTTATATACTTTGAATTCGGTTTCAAAAACCTCATTACACTGCCATCATTAAAATCTTTAATTTCTATAAGGTTTTTATACGAAGAGCCTTAAAAAGTATACTTCTCATGGTTTTCACATTTTAGGCATCCAAACCACAGAGTAATTTTTAAAAGCCTTAAAAGGCTATTTTATCACCAGTGTAACTGATGGCAATAGGCTCGCCCCCTATTACAAAGACTTAAACATAACTGGCGAAATATGGGTGTACTATTAAGTAGGTACGCCTCTGCCTAACCCCTTCGGGAATTACAGGCGCGATGTTATGTACCTATTGCTAATTAACGGTAAAACAGTAATAGGCATTAAGTTAATTAATTTAAAACATTAAATAGTTTTATTTCATTAAAAAAAAAACTGTATCATTGGGCCAAATAGGTTGAAAGTAGCTGCAATTGTTTTATTACATAAAAGTGCTTTCAAATTACATTACCACGAAAACTTTCAAAAGTTTTGAGGTGTAAAAAATAAACTATTGCTAAAACTTGTGGTAGTTGTTACTACTTAGAATATTTTGTGGTCTGATTTTGGTCAGAAATATTTAGTTGCTAAAGTAGTTGCATTCCTGGAGTTGCTTATTTTGTTATATCACTTTGAATACAGCCAAACTCAATATATGAAATCAAAAAACTATAAATTATTTTGTTGATCTGCCATTTTCTTTTTAAATGTTTTTCTGTTCTATTAGATAATAATGTCATTAATCGAGACATAGTAAATTGCATTTTAAGTGCTTTTTGGTCGGATTAACAGTAAATCAAGGAAGAACTAACCACAATATGGTGAACTTTGATTAGCTGTAACTGTATACTTGATATTTGAAATCTACTGATACCCTTTAATTCTTCTTTCCCCCTTTTTCGTATGGTGGGAGTAAGAGTGTAGCCTAGTGTAAGTGAAAACGACTATTACACCAACGCCATAAGGTTTGAATTGCATTGTTTGGTTTGATTAGACGGATCTTAAGGTGGAACTGACCATATATTTATTATGTTAGATAGCCTTAATAAGCTGTTAATCTGTACTTGACTTGACCTGTTATTTCACCTTGTTCACCCCATATTTGTATGTCAGTGTTCAGCTGGTACACATCAAGCTTTACAGTTCCAGTATAACTTGGCATCGCTTTGTATAGATTTCCCGTACAGTGAGAGATCTGCATAAACTGGTTTTAATAGCTTGATTGGTTGCCGTGCGAACTTTTTCTGTTTGTGGTAGGAGTGGTAGCCAAGGTAGCCAAGTATCAGTAAAAAAGGCAGTATACCAACGGCATAAGGTTCAAATTTCATTGCAAGCGTTTTTTTTTTGTCAGAACGGGCTACCAATCTGTACTTGACTTAAAGAACCTACTTTCTTCATAGTCTCTTCATCTTTCAAGCTTGTATCTCAGTGTTCAGCAGGTACTGCGTCTGTGGTGGTGGTAGGATTGCTGGTGGGTATACTAGTAGTGGTGGCGAGGGTAGAGAGTGCTGTGGCAGCGGTGTTGATGATAGCTTCGCTGTCGAGAGGCCGGTACGACCAGTTACCGCACCCGTCGAACTCTAGCACGTGGGTGTGGTATTTCCTGTGGGGACAAATTGGTTATTTTACTTACGTTCTTACGTTTACATGTTACTCGTACTATTTTGTTTTAGCAATAAGTGATTTGAACTATCATGGCAGCGGGCTCTAGTTCCGAGTTTGGCCACGGGTCTTACCTTTTAATCAAAAATCATTCGTTTCTGCTAATATGTATACTTCTGTTTACATTTTTATAAACTATTTTTAGTTGAGCTGGACAAGACCAGCGATGTGTGGTCCATATTGGCGTTGGGTCGAAACAACTGGTAGTCATGGGGCCTTTGCCCAGTAGTGCGACGATGTAGGCTAACAGTATCAGTATTTTAAGTTTGTAAATAAAATAATAAAATAAAAAAAGGAACTACTTCCTTCCAGTAGCGAAGGGTCAAAATTTTTGTAAGAGGTAAGCCGGAGTACATTTCTTTAATGTGATTATATTATTTGTCTATAGAATACTGATTGTGCCGTTTTTCAAAGGGAAGCCGGTAGGAATCGAGTTGTATGGAACCTTCGCCATTGTCCTTTCATATACAGCAATAACACTATCGGATGCAGCAAAGCTTTTGATCGAAAGTAATTTCCTGCAGGTGTATAACTTTTCTTTCAGATTGTACTCACCACACACTCGGTCGATGCGTGATGGAGAGCAACGTGATGCCTTCCTTCACGGCCTCCTCGTACATCACCACCTCCGTCTCCATGGACACGGCGCTCGTGCACTCGTCCAGTAACGCGTATACGGGCCTGGGGAAATACACGTTGTTAAAGTCGGCTTCACGAGTTGGCTACAGAGGACAGCGATCGGGCAATAAGGGGCCGTCCATAAATTACGTTCGACGAAGTGTGACATTGCGTGGGAGGGGTCCGAAATTTCGTAACATTACATTTTAAAATCTAATTTATCTATGAATTAAAACACAAAATTTGAACTATTAACGAAAAACTTAAAAATATTTTCAACTTTATTTGTATGAACATGTAAAATTGCAAAATATGTGACGTCATATTCACACAAGGGTGCCCCCCCCCCCCCCAACCTTCCAAAAATCATCAAATTCGTGTGAGAACTTATGGATGGCCCCTAAGGGTTAAGGGTTTTTTTTCGCGACCGGTTTTTCTGTCGACAGTCATGTATGACACACTGTGGGTGTGGACGTTTGTAAACGACGCTGTGCCCGGTTTGGCCGTGGTTTAGCCGTAGTTAGGCGCGACGCACGATCAAGTATGACCATTTATGGGTGCTTCTTCACGAGGCCGGACATAAGTACGTACGCCGGGATGTAAAGAAAATCTCATCTCTCACGAGCATTAAGGGTGCGCAACTGGTGCTTGTAGGTGCGCAATCAGACTAGCAGGGAGGCAAACGGAGTCATCAGGTAGGCAAATGCGACTAGCGTGTGGGCAACCAGGGCCATGAGTATCCAGTTACATACCTGTGATAGAACATCCTCGCCATAGCCATCCGCTGCTTCTCCCCGCCGGACAGCGTGGCGCGCCAGTCGCGCACGGCCCACAGCCCGCCGTGCCGCGCGGCGCACGCGTCCAGGCGCACGAGCGCCAGGATGTGGGCAACCAGGGCCATGAGTATCCAGTTACATACCTGTGATAGAACATCCTCGCCATAGCCATCCGCTGCTTCTCCCCGCCGGACAGCGTGGCGCGCCAGTCGCGCACGGCCCACAGCCCGCCGTGCCGCGCGGCGCACGCGTCCAGGCGCACGAGCGCCAGGATGTGGGCAACCAGGGCCATGAGTATCCAGTTACATACCTGTGATAGAACATCCTCGCCATAGCCATCCGCTGCTTCTCCCCGCCGGACAGCGTGGCGCGCCAGTCGCGCACGGCCCACAGCCCGCCGTGCCGCGCGGCGCACGCGTCCAGGCGCACGAGCGCCAGGATGTGGGCAACCAGGGCCATGAGTATCCAGTTACATACCTGTGATAGAACATCCTCGCCATAGCCATCCGCTGCTTCTCCCCGCCGGACAGCGTGGCGCGCCAGTCGCGCACGGCCCACAGCCCGCCGTGCCGCGCGGCGCACGCGTCCAGGCGCACGAGCGCCAGGATGTGGGCAACCAGGGCCATAAGTATCCAGTTACATACCTGTGATAGAACATCCTCGCCATAGCCATCCGCTGCTTCTCCCCGCCGGACAGCGTGGCGCGCCAGTCGCGCACGGCCCACAGCCCGCCGTGCCGCGCGGCGCACGCGTCCAGGCGCACGAGCGCCAGGATGTGGGCAACCAGGGCCATGAGTATCCAGTTACATACCTGTGATAGAACATCCTCGCCATAGCCATCCGCTGCTTCTCCCCGCCGGACAGCGTGGCGCGCCAGTCGCGCACGGCCCACAGCCCGCCGTGCCGCGCGGCGCACGCGTCCAGGCGCACTAGCGCCAGGATGTGGGCAACCAGGGCCATGAGTATCCAGTTACATACCTGTGATAGAACATCCTCGCCATAGCCATCCGCTGCTTCTCCCCGCCGGACAGCGTGGCGCGCCAGTCGCGCACGGCCCACAGCCCGCCGTGCCGCGCGGCGCACGCGTCCAGGCGCACGAGCGCCAGGATGTGGGCAACCAGGGCCATGAGTATCCAGTTACATACCTGTGATAGAACATCCTCGCCATAGCCATCCGCTGCTTCTCCCCGCCGGACAGCGTGGCGCGCCAGTCGCGCACGGCCCACAGCCCGCCGTGCCGCGCGGCGCACGCGTCCAGGCGCACGAGCGCCAGGATGTGGGCAACCAGGGCCATGAGTATCCAGTTACATACCTGTGATAGAACATCCTCGCCATAGCCATCCGCTGCTTCTCCCCGCCGGACAGCGTGGCGCGCCAGTCGCGCACGGCCCACAGCCCGCCGTGCCGCGCGGCGCACGCGTCCAGGCGCACGAGCGCCAGGATGTGGGCAACCAGGGCCATGAGTATCCAGTTACATACCTGTGATAGAACATCCTCGCCATAGCCATCCGCTGCTTCTCCCCGCCGGACAGCGTGGCGCGCCAGTCGCGCACGGCCCACAGCCCGCCGTGCCGCGCGGCGCACGCGTCCAGGCGCACGAGCGCCAGGATGTGGGCAACCAGGGCCATGAGTATCCAGTTACATACCTGTGATAGAACATCCTCGCCATAGCCATCCGCTGCTTCTCCCCGCCGGACAGCGTGGCGCGCCAGTCGCGCACGGCCCACAGCCCGCCGTGCCGCGCGGCGCACGCGTCCAGGCGCACGAGCGCCAGGATGTGGGCAACCAGGGCCATAAGTATCCAGTTACATACCTGTGATAGAACATCCTCGCCATAGCCATCCGCTGCTTCTCCCCGCCGGACAGCGTGGCGCGCCAGTCGCGCACGGCCCACAGCCCGCCGTGCCGCGCGGCGCACGCGTCCAGGCGCACGAGCGCCAGGATGTGCGCCGCGCGCCGCTCGGCCGCCACGTCGCCCTCCTTGGCGCGCGACGGGTACGTCACCTGGTCCATCAGGGAGCCCTGGGACATATACGGTCTGCGGACAAGGGAGAAAGACCATAAATGGAGATGTTTCATGATGTTGATAAGACTATATTTAACTAAATGGAATTAGAATATAAATCTGAATTAGAAAATCAGATTATTTTTTTGTAATCCTCTAAATAATGACTGAAAATATATAGATTATTAATTAAAGTCAACTAACGTAAGAAAATAAAAAAATAACGTAAACACAGTATTTGACGTTTTTTCTTCAAATCCCTCTCATGTTAGTGTTGAAATAAGCAAGTACTGTAGAGAGTGGCAAAGGGTCAAAATTAAGTTAGGAGAAGCCGAAGAAAAAAATAGTTTTTTTTTTGTATTTTTTCTATATTTATTTTGACCTCATTTTCGTTATCAGCGACCCCGAAAACCATTAAAATGACACCCATGACGAAAAAACTAAAAAATTTCGTCGGCGCCATCTTGGATTTTCATTTTGACCTCATTTTCGTTTTCAGCGACCCCGAAAACCATGAAAATAACACCCATGACGAAAAGACCGAAATTATCGTCGGCGCCATTTTAGATTTTCATTTTGATCTCATTTTAGTTATCAGCGACCCTTAAAACCACGAAAATAAAACCCATCACGACAGAACCGAAAAAAGTATTGCCTAAAATGCAGAGGAAGTATCCTAAAAAAAATTAAAGTGATTTTATCTATATGTATATGTCAACAAAATAAAAAATCTAATTGGTACCAAATACATATGATGTCGACCATTACTCATTCTATCTCGTTCTCCCCTACATACTTTATTTTTCTGCCCCTGTCGTAACTCGATAATCTTCGGCTTACCGAGATCCCTACAAAAAATTTAGATTTTAGTTCTGAATTCTGACACCCGAGCACCGGCCTATTTGGAGCCACCTGCTTTGTTTGTTGACATGAAAAATTTTGTCATTTTTTAAATGTTTTCAATCCTATGATGTATTAAATGGCTATACTGTGTTGTGTGAGTATCACAATACAGTACTATTTGACTTCAGTAGACACCTAGACACTACGTAGAGTATCTTGTTCCCGAAGGTAAGCCGGCAGGAATCGGCTTCTTAGGTGCCTTCGGGCCTGGTAGAGACCGTAACCTTTGTAGTCATTTAGGAATTAACTCTGGTCTGGCACGTTGTAAAGAAAAAGGAAATAAGTGTGACGTGTTAAAATATGATTTCTCTTCAATAATTATCTGAATTTAATCGTATAAACACCTTTTATTTATTACACTCATCAAGTCATCATACGGGGCACGGGACACGATTAAAATCGAGAAATGAAAATAAACAGAGCGTCAGAATTAGGGATTGCAATCCGGATTCTTCGAAAATCTAAAATGACTGAAAAAAGCGGATTTTTTTCACTTTTTTAAATCCGGTTTTTAAGGCTCAAAATTCGTTTTTTTTCGGATTTCAGTCAAAACTGATTTTTACGAATAATATTTGTATTTATCCACAAATTTTCATTGTAAATAATCGGTAGATCGATATTACCTACTCTAATGCGCAAATTCGAATGTTTGAATTGGTAGGATTAGGTGTAGCATTGGTTGCGCGAATTTGGCGCGAAATAATAGCTTTTTCTACTGCTGGCATGTTCGGTAATAAAATAAGATCGCGCCTAAACAATGAGACACTTGACGCGTTCATGTTTTTAAGATCTTTTTTTTTTTAAAGAAGAGTGATTAAAATACGTATTACTGTTATGTTATGACCGACTGATTAGATAGAATAGAAATATAATGTATTCAGTAATTCTTTTCTTATTTGTAACTGAATTTCAAGGAGACTGCAGTTTTTTTTTAAATAACCTGACAAGTGCGAATTCGCCGCGCGTGGAGAGGGTTCCGTACGTTAATTCTAAATTCCGTAAATTGTTTTAAATCTAAGATTTCTTATAGGTTTTCCTGTAATCTATAGGCAAATAACTATTTCGGAAAGATTTTCGGCCCTGTCGTTTCGGAGTCAAGGGGGGCGGGGAAATGGTCAATTTTCTCCTATTTTCTTAAATAACTTCAAGTCTTAAAATTATGTAGAAAAAAATTGAGATGCTCACAATAAGCCCTTTCATTTGATATAACACGATATAGTTTTCAAAACTTTTTTTTTTTTTTTTCATTTTCTAATTTATCCCCAAAAACATGGGGCCCCCTCCCCATGTTCAAAATTCATTAATTTACGTTACTCGTCTGTATTAGGGTCACCGACTTACATACATATATGTACCAAATTTCAACTCAATCAGTCCAGTAGTTTCAGAGTAAATTGGCTGTGACAGACGGACAGACGCGAGTAACATTAAACTTTTTTGTCTCGTAATTGTCTATAGTAGCTTTTAAAGGCAGATAAGTATTGGATTACGATTTTCTTCGTCTTTTTGTTGTATTGCTCGCAGTGGCGTAGCTAGGTAACCTAGGGCCCTGGGGCAAATAAAAAAATGGGGCCCACTGCTATCAAAACTGGTAAGGTTTTTTGAAGTAAAATCATTAAATATACAAACACTTTAAAAATGCTAAGCAACTTTATCATCAGCTCTTTTTCGTGCATGGGCAGGTAATAAAACTATTAAACACTAACAACATAAATTACAATTATTTTAATACTTGGTGTAGCAACTATAATTTGAAAGAAAATTTGAATATCTTTGATAAAGAATCCCAAACGTTCAGAGAGTAAAACCGACCGACCGTGTAGTTCAACCGATGCTGATCCCGTGTAGTGCGTTACTCTAGATCAGTGGTTCTTAACCGGTGGTCCGCGGACCACTGGTGGTCCCTGGAAGCATCCCAAGTGGTCCGCGGAGCCATCCTAATAAATAAGATAGGTGACAAAGAGTCGACAGAACGCGCCCCGCGCGCGGCGCACATCCAAAGGCACGAATCAGAAACTGATATGCAATCGTTTCATTGTCAACGTTTCTGAGGTGCTTGATGAAATTCAAGAAGTCATTGAAATGCAACACGACAGTAAACTTAAAAGATACATT
Organism: Eurois occulta; assembly: GCA_950022335.1. Taxonomy (NCBI): domain Eukaryota; kingdom Metazoa; phylum Arthropoda; class Insecta; order Lepidoptera; family Noctuidae; genus Eurois; species Eurois occulta. The sequence goes on from OX465502.1 coordinate 11,988,402, forward strand.
CGAATCAGGAATTAATTTTCAGTTTTTCGGAGCCAAAAGGCAATTTCTTTACCATATTTTCGAGACATTGATTTACGTTACCTAACTTTTCCAATTTTCATCGATATTTATTTATTTAAGTGAGCAGGGGTTCTCGGCGCTTCTGACTATTAAAAACAAGCACCGAAATCGGTTGGATGCCACTGCCATGATATGTGTTTGGCTTTGAGTAGCACTGAAGCATTCAGAAGATAGTAAAGTAAGAGTATGCAATCACAAAAATCTCATTAAAATCAGTAACTATGATGTGAATTTATCCTAAAAAAAAATCTGTGGACTTTGAATAATTTTATGCGTGTTTTATTGATAGACAGATAGATAAAACAACCCTTTATTTAATAACACTTTGTACTGTATCCAAACCAATAAACCAACTGGGTGGTCCCTTGCAAGACAGAAATTTTATCAAATGGTCCCTCATGTCTAAAAGGTTAAGAACCACTGCTCTAGATGATGATGAGAGACTCACCTCTGCGGTATGTAGAACATGATGGGGCGGGAGGTGCAGAAGCCCGTGTCGGCGAGGTTGGTCTCGTCGGCGCAGTGTGCGCAGGCGCAGGGCCGCGGCACGTGCAGCTCGCCGCCGAAAACCGGCCACAAGCCGGAGATTATGCGGAATAAACTGGGGAAAGGAAGATAGTAACATTGGAAACAGATACATTTTAAGGAAGAAGAAGAAGGAAGGTGCTCTCAGCACATTACTTGAAAAACCTCTTGATTTTATACGAAATAGTTTTATCAAGCGATCCAGTTAGTATTCAGTCATATTGACTTTTGTTTACCCGATCCATGTAAACAAAAGTCATAGACACATGTATTTTTTTAAGGGTCAGTGTGAGTTTAAAAAAAAACTAATTCTGTGGTGTAGTTTTTCAGTGAATATCAATCCTTAATACTGGCCGTCTATAGAGTATGAAACAAGAACTTTGAAGTATTCGTTTGATATGTTCATCATACATAGAAGCAACAACAGCAACATTTAAAGTATTAAAAAAAATACCTCGGATGCATCAAGAAGGATTTCCATGTTTTTTTACAAGCAAGTACTTATTAGTATAAAACAGCATTATATCGGGGTCCTGCCGCTTACCTGGACTTCCCGCAGCCGTTGGGCCCCACGATGAGCAGGTGCGTCCCGGGCGCGATGTCCAGCGTGACGCCGCCCGCCACCACGTCGCACGCCGGCGTCACGATGGGCACGCCGCGCAGGCGGATGGCCAGGTCTGCCGTGTAGATGATCTTGCCTGGCAAACAAGAATAAATGTCAATATTATTGATAAGATATTAATTGAAGCTTAAGATCTGTGGCTTATAACAGTAAAGTCGGTAAAACGTTTAAGAAGTGGCGAAGGGCAGTCGTTTTTGGGGACTGCCTTTTGTAATTCTGACGTCCAATAAATGATCATCATCTGCCCAATCTTTTCCCAACTATGTTGGGGTAGGCTTCCAGTCTACTCGGTGTCATCACTGCGTCCATTGTCTGGAGGACACGGCGCGGCATACGCTGGCAGAGTGTGCCGCATGGGAGGAGCCGCGCCGTGCCCTCGTGACAGTAGTGGGAACCGACCTGTCGCTGCCGGCCGGCGGGAGCACAGAGTCGTGGGATGCGGTGATCTCCTTCTGTGAAATGGTCATCTCACAGAAGGAGGCTGCGGAGAGGTTGAGGGAGGTCGAGACCACTCTCCTGATCCGCAGCAGACGTGCCGGGCGTCGGCGGAGGGCGGATAACGCCCTCTTCCAACCCCCCTAAACGGGTCCAGTAATATCCCCCCCGTATAACTGGCCCCGACGCGGTGGCGCGTAGTGTTCCGCGCGCCCCCCTATTGGCGTACCGGGGGGAGGACACCTCACTCCCCCCGCAGACTTGAGGAGGCACTAGCCGGGGATCGTGGAAGGCGCACTAGTTCCCATGATCCCCGGTGCAAGTGTGGGAAGGGAACACCGGGGTGGTTTTTAGTCGGTTAGAGTCCGACAGACCCCTCCGCCGCATAGGTAGATGGACTGTGCGAGAGATGATATGGCTAGAAAGGAGGTGACTGCTGAGATGACGAGTAATAGACAAGTATGGAAGAAGAAGACATGCGACGACTGCTAATAAATTGGGCCAAGGGCAAGACGATGATCCTGATATGCTGCGTCGTACCTTCGGGCACGGGCCGGTTGTCCTTGAAGGTGACCTGGAAGGCGGCGTGCGGCGCGGACACATGCACGCCGCGCACGCACTGGCCGCGCGCCACCTCGCCGAACACCACCAGCATGTCCGACACGCGCGTCGCGTAGCCCGCCAGGGTTACTATTTCCTGAAAAAAAAAATATTCTCTATGTAACAAGTATGTTGCTTTTGGTAGGCTGGTTGAAATAGTTTTGTATAATATAGCGCTCAAATCGATATCACTAAAATTACTCGTCAAAAATGTTCGCCAAACTCGTGGCTCAGTTCTGGGACGATTTAAATTGCCATCGACACGATAAAAAGATCAAAAAGGTATTATCATAATAAACACATACGAGTAACTTAACGCGTGTTTTCTCAGAAGGCTTAAAAAAGGTAAGTAGTAAATTTTATCATAATTAATAAGATACTCATCATCTGCCTAGCCTTTTCCCAACTATGTTGAGGTCGACTTCCAGCCTAACTGAATGCAGCTGAATACCAGTACTTTACATGGAGCGACTGCCTATCTGACCTCCACTACGATACCCCTGGTTGTCAAAGTTTCGGGCCACTGCCTACCTGTAACGACTGTCAAAGATCTACAAATGACAGCCGGGACCAACGGCTTAACGTGCTTTCCGAGGCACGGAGGAAACTCGGTATGTAATGGGTGGTCACCCATCCACGGACCAACCTAGGTAAGCACGGCTTAACCTAAAGATCGACCCGAGCGGCTGTTCTTATTTAGCCACGAGCTCCTCATTAAATAAGATACTATTAAAACTTATATTAAGTTATACTATACAATATTTTAAGTTATTTAACCAAACGTCTTATTAAACATTTTTTTTAATGTTAACAAATTAGTGTTATAAACTATTGATAATAATTTCTTACCTTATAACTGGACATGAGCCTCTCAATCGCATCGGCCGCTGAGTTGAGGAGATTTCTTGACGTCGTCATGTATTCTGCTCGGTCACTTATGGTGCTTCCTGGAACACAAGAAAAAGAAATAAGTTTTAATACATGGTGTTGTGAACTTGTGAGACACAATTAATAGAAAACTGGTAAGAAAGAAAGTTCTTTCTGCTATACAACATGTTCTATGTACAGACGCCAGCAGGTAAACCTACCCGAAACTGTCAGATTTTCCCAACCAACCTTGAACCTAAAGCTTTAGAGATAACGTTGAAAATCTATTAAAGAAATTAGACAGATTGTTTTAGGTTGATGTGCTGACGTCTGTTGAACAATGTAAAAAATACAATGTTAAAAAAATAAGTTCTTTAATCATGTGAAAGATGACTAACATAATCTGGCTAATGTTCCCTCTTCTGGGACAAGAACCCCTCTTTCTGTGAGAGGGATCTACCGCAATCCACACGTCACATGTCTTCGACTTTTTGGTACAGTCAACAGCAAAAGTAGATGATCAAAATCAGAAATGCAATACTAATGAACGGAGTTCGCGTCAGAACTGTGTGGCGTCGAAGTGATTCAAAAGTATGTGATTGTAAATTAAAGGCAAATAATTCACTTCGACGCCACACAGTTCTGACGCGAACTCCGTTCATTAGTATTGAATTTCTGATTTTGATCATCTACTTTTGCTCTTGACTGTACTACGACATGTTCATTTTCTGACGATGTTTTCTGTACCGTTTTAATGCCAATGGATTACAACAAAGTACTCAAAATCTAAGAACAAAACTAAAGTTATGATTGTCTTGTGGTTCAACCACTGTTCTCATTCTTTTGATTGCCAAGCGAAAATAAATGAAAAAAAAATAGTCAGAAATTGATATTAACCAAAAAATACCAATTCAACCAACCTTTCTGCCCAATAGTATGCGTGGCCGTCAGTATAGGCAGCGCCAACATGACCATGCCGGTGCCCGACCACACGTACTTCATGCAGAACTGCTCCAGCATCACGTACCAGAGCTTCTTGTTGAAGACTGACGTCATCTGGGCTACTAGCTCCTTGTACGCGCCTTGGAGCTGGCCCAGTTCCACCTGGAAAGTTGAAAAAGGTTGTTAGGAATCTGCTCTTTATACGTTTGCGTCTTCTTCTTAGCGTATTGGTTGCGAAAGTTCAGATATTTATGGACCAAAATTCAGCTCAGGCTAATGCCGTCATAAGGTCATTAAGTAAGCAGGTATTAGGCATAATACGGCGAGAGATGGAAAGCAGGCCATTATCTGTAAAGGTGGCATCGCTTGTGAGGAGGATTCGGGGGAGTAGCAGTAGCATCCTGAAAGCCGTGGCTGAAGACCCGAGAGCTCCTGTGCTGAGACATCTCATGCGGAATCATTGTCCGCAGGAAATGCCTCGTAAGTACATGACTCACTAACTTTGTTCTTCTTTTCTTACTAATCCTAGTGTATAAGGCGTTTTACTAACAAAAATGGTTCCCATGTTGTCCCAAATAAAACAATTTATTATTATTATTATTTATTATAAGCACTTTGATAAGTGGAGTAACATTATAGAATGGCAATTTGTTGTGGGTATTATTCAGAGACTTATGCAGGATTCATTCTTGTGTTTCTTGTTGCTTTGCAAACGTTTGGTTGGAGTTGGATCAGCAACAATGCATTTTTATAACAAAAAAACGTCGAATTGTTTTTTTTTTAAACGTTGCCCCACACTAGGAATTTCTCCTGTATCGTGGGTGCGTTTAACACAGAAACAGCCAGACCCGGAACAACTATCTGTAGGCCATACAAATATTTCTTCCGTGCGGGAATCGAACCCGCAACACGAAGCACAGCAGTCAAACGCTCAGCCACTGCGCCAACCGTGAATTAAGAAATGGAGTTGCTTGCTCAACTCAAAAACAGATCTAAGTCGCTACACCTCTATACAGCTATGTTGCTTATGACGTATCAATCTATCAAAACAGCTAAAAACCCTATCATTGGAAATCAGAATCTTGCATTTTAATAACAGTACGCAAATCGACACCTACACAACTAAAAGTTCGCACCCTGATTGTTTAGTTGTGCCTTTTGAAACTAAAGATAATCCTTCAAGACAAGAGCTACTAAATTACCTTATGCCCCCCATAGAAGGCGACCTCCTCAGCATGAGCAATAAGCCGCGCATGCACATGCCTCAGGTTGGCCTTCATGCGCGCCTCCTCACCCGCCAGCGCACCGAACCTGGGACTCAGCAGTCGGAGCAGCTGACCCGTCATGCAGATCACTACTGTTGCTATGCTGGGACCTGGAAATGGGAGATTTTGGGTTAATTTAAGTGATTAATTTTATCCCTGAATTATTAAAATCTTACTATATTATAATAAATGCGAAAGTTTGTGAGAAACTACTGAACGGATTTACTTAGATGAAATTTGGCACATAGATATTTATAACCTGGATTAACATAAGGGATACTTTTTATCCCGGTAGTATGATCCCGTGAGACAGTTTCCAAACTTCACGCGGGCGAAGCTGCCAATCTTAGTTTTTAATTTAATAACTAGCTGGACATAAGCTATTTATTAACTAAAAACTAGGGCTGGAAGCTAAGCTTTTTTTTTGCTTTAATTAAACCCTGTTATCACTTATTTGATATTAAAACACTTGTGCTTTAAGAAAACCAATAACATTTTATCCGGTAATGCAAAAACCTAGTATGACAGATCTTAGGACACTCATCAACATAGGCCTGTGATTATTGCAGATGTCTAAAAAGCCTGACCACGAACTGCACACTGAAACGTTTTCTACTCACCAATAAATATGTTGCCCTTCATCTTGTTGGAGTAGGTGGCGAGCGTGAGCACGATGAGCAGCAGGTCGAAGCAGGGCTTAGTGAGCGAGCTGTACAGATGTGCCACCGACTGCGTGAACACTGACACGTCTTCTGTTAGCCTGGAAGTGGACAGTTACATAGTATTTAAGTATGAGAAATATAAGAATCATATAAAATATAAGAATCATATAAAATCAGCCAATTTCTTGGTTCAATTCAATTCCGCCAATTCATGGCCTAGGTCACGAATTAGCCGAAAATATACTTACAAATCTTTCAGAAAAGTATGCGCTTCGTAATGTACGTCTATCATCGAAAATACGAACGATGGTGAGACCCAATACAGAGCCGTGGTAGTACTTTACCTATATTATTACCTTGTTTATTTATCATTTTTTAAATTCATAATATATTTCCATTGATTACAAAATTAGATATTAACAACTTTAAAATACAATTCCAAAAAGCTATGACACAGAAATTTTCCCTGTGCTGTGGCGCGACGTTAGTACTAATTCAGAATCACGAAATTTACCAAAGCGCATAACCAAACCTGGTATAACCGTAAACTCGAAACTAATCCAGATATAACCAGAACAGATGTAAAGATTAAATATAATAATCAAACACTTACCTATGATCAGCATTTTCAATCCTAGCATCTAAATTGGCGACCCTATAGTAAGTCTGGTTCTTAAAGTACAGGTCATACGCGTGGTTGACGAGCCTCGTCCTAAAAGCGAGAGCCAGGCGGCTCTCCAGGTATCTGATCATGGAGTTGATGAAGGTGGCTGGGATGGCGATACCGAACCACTGGAGGAGCAGGGCAGCGAAACGCTTCATGTCTTTTTGGACTATGTGTTTCACTGGAAAGCAAAGGTTTGGATAAACTTAGTGATGTTTAAATCAGGGGCGTAGCTACCGCCGTATGAGCCGTATCAATGATACGGGGCCCCCGAGTAACAAGGACCCCGACGTGTAGAGAAAGAAAATCACAAAATCTTCCAATCTAGGCCCGTTATGATTAAATAACGAATATTTAACTTATCGCAGTCTAGTAGGTTTCAAAATTTCGAGTTCGCTTCGCTCGCTCTTAAATGAAGACTTGACTCATCGCCGTCAAGCTTGAATTTTCTGAGCTCGCTTTTCTGGATTTTCGATGAACGCCTTTACATGTGCGAGCCATGATCGTGGTTACTAAATTTTCTGTCCCACTGCTCGCTCTATCACTCTTGTAGTCACATGCGTTTCATCCCTGCCAATACATAATAGCGGAAAAACAGTAAATAAACAAAATAAACTCACCAATGGATCCTTCTAAAGACGCTACATAAATTGACAAGAAGGTCCTAGTAAATAGGCACAGCGTATGCGCAGACAACAAGGCGACCTCGTGACTCCTGACTCCGGGCACCATGATCCTGGCTAGGGAGATCAGCTGACGGAGGAACTCCAGGTTGAGGCCCGGGATGTGTTCCTCCACTGACTGGGTCTCGTCTGCATCCTCCTGTGGAAGGAGCTTAGGGATAGAAAATAGAAATTGAACATTTATAAGGAAACCGGCTCTTAAAAAAAGATACATTGTACTACAGAACCGCTGCAATACAGCGTGTAACGGAAGGGGGGTATCAACCCTGAAGGAGGTGAATGTGCTCATGAAATTCAACAACTTTCCCCAAAGAACATAGGTCGAAATATGAAAAAAAAATTTGGCCCTCCCTTACAAAACTGACTACCAGCTGATTGATTTAATATGGGAGGGCCAAATTTTTTTTCATAATTCGGCCATGTTCTTTGGGGAAAATTGTTGAGTTTCATGAGCACATTCACCTCCTTCAGGGTTGATACCCCCCTTCTGTTACACGCTGTATAACAGCTTCCATGGGCAGTAAGACTAATATTGACTGGGTTAAAACAAACACAAATAGAGAATGGATATCGTCCAAATTCAAGGTGTAACAAACGCACAAGCTCTCGTGTGTTGACCCAGAACATGATACTGTAGTTTTGTTCTATGACTTTTGGAAATTCATAACTTTTTAGTTTTACCATGCATGTTGATCAGATGATTGTGTCAATTCCGATAAAAAAAACTTTATTAAAAAAAAAATTAAATCTATTTATTTCCGAATTCATTTATCAAGACTATTGCAATAAAAAAATAACGCTCAATCTTTTTGAGGCAAGATTATGTGTGCTATCGGTTGCGATTTAGGTTACTCACTCACTGGTCTTTGTCTGGTAGTGGACCCACACGTACGCCCCTCAGAGGTTCAACGGTAAAAATAGGTTTTTAGGATGTTTTTTATTTGTCGAGGTATTTCAGTCCTTGATCCATGTTATGTTAGTAATACACACTACTTATAAACTATGTTACCCTAGAAGAAAAAAATAATCCTTTCTATAGAGTGGAGTTTACCTCTCGACTCTGAGTCAGACTCAAACCAAGTTTGAGATATTCTTTCCAGATACGACTATACAGGGTTATTTGTAAAACACCAACAACCACTTAAGAGGTCATTGTACTCATCATTATGAACAACTTTTACTATGGGACCAAACCTGAAATCGCGAAAAAAAAAACAGCTATTCCCTACATTTTGACGATTTAATCGATCATAAATGTAGGGAAAAAACTAAGAAACCCTACGACTTTTTTTTGGGGGTGAAAAATCATGTTTTATGGTAAAACTCAATGTAGCACACTCAAAACAGTGTGCTGATGGATGTTTTAAATATTAAACGGGTCATGGAGGTAATTAAAGTAAAGTACGACCTCAAAAACTCGTATTAAAAAAAAACTTGTGATAAAAAAAAATCGCAATGACTGACGGGTAGAACAAGTGTCTTTCGGCTTTGTTAAGGGTATTTTTACACTCTTTAATAAGTGTGTAGTCCAAAGCTATCAATTCGTTATTAAATATGTTGCACTTACAATGTTCTGTTTATTGTCAGTGTCGGCGTCTCCTCTGCAGAGAGCACACTGCTCGGCACCGCAGCGGCCCCCGCATGTGTCGCCGTTTGCTGTGCCATTGTCGACGTTGTGTAGCTTGCCGTTTTTAGCGACCTGCGACAAAAAATATGTTGTTACTAGTGTTACATAGTGAGATATTAAAAGACCTGGAACGTGAAATGGAACAGCTGCAGAAAAGTCTTGTAATTATTAGGTACTTTGTGTTTAGCCCCTTCTGCTTAAAACCCCTCAACCCCCTAGTAGTAGTCAGTTCTTAAAAATCCAGTAGGTTTTTAACTACCAGAGTAACTACTTATTGTAATATTTCGGATGGACTACAAAGACACCACGAGAAAAAGGGGCACGCACGCACGATGACCAATCAAGCTACACTAAACCAGTTTATGCAAATCTCTCATTGGACAGGAAATCTATACAAAGCGAGGCCATGTTATACTGGAAATGCATGGCTTGATGTGTCGCCGTCTGTACTAAGGGGTGGATAGTAATGAAACATTTGCACGTTAACTTTTCATTATCAAATCATTTCTTCTTTCGGTAAGATCTGGTGATGTCTTGATTAATACCAAAGAAACCCCTACTTCATTACCACAAATTATTGTTAGGGTTCCGTACCCGAAGCGTAACCAACGGGACCCTATCTATTACTAAGCCTCCGCGTCACCCAGATCCGCGAGGAGACTCTTGGAACACCAAGATCTCTTGCGGATGCTCTGAGAAGACCGGGAAGTGTGATCTGCTTCTGGAGGGAGGTGGGTGGGTTGGAGTAACGGCCACCATGGCTCACGCACAATGGTCCACTTAAGGGACTAAGTGCGGAAACCAAAATCCCTAACATAGAAGCCTCCGCTGTCCGTCAGTCCGTCCGTCCGTCAGTCTGTCAGCGGGCTGTGTCTCATGATCCGTAATACGTAGACAGGTTGAAATTTTCACAGAATGTGTATTTCTGTTGCCGCTTTAACAGCAAATAATAAAATTGAATCAAAATTTAAAGGACGCTCCCGTACTACGATGGTACGGAACCCTTCACGCGCGAGTCCGACTAGCACTTAGCCGGTTTTTCTAGATCAGAATGAGAATCACCAACCTTATAATTATTATTATTGTTGCACGGAGCTGCTTGTTTCTTATCCCTCGTCCCGTACACAGCGCAGGCAGCCAGCGCGACCCCAACGCCAACTCCCAATGCAATCGTAGGCTGGACCCTCGACGCCTGCTCCCGTATCTTTGTCAAAATCGCAGGCATTTTCACAAAATTCTTCTTTTATATAACTGTGATCATTTATGCTTATCTTTAGGAGATCTTTTGACTTAAAATATAAATCACAGTGAAATATGATTGTTGGTTTGATTCAGGTCATTATTGTGATTCTTCTTCGTCCATTGTCCTGTAACAAAGACAATAAGGAGTTAAATTATGTGGAAAATGTACTAAGTTCTAGAAAACTCCCAACTATGTTGGGATCGGCTTCCAGTCTAACTGGACGTAGCTACTTAAATACCAGTATTTCACATGTAGCGACTGCATATTTGACCTCCAAAACCCAGTTAGTATTGAGTAATACGATACCCTTGGTAAGACTGGCTGTCATACGTTCGGGCCAATGACTACCTGTAACGACTGTCAAAGATGTTCAAATAACAGGCGGACCAACGGCTTAACGTGCATTCCGAGGCACGGAGGAAACTCGGTATGTAATGGGTGGTGACCCATCCACCGACCAACCTAGGCAAGCGCGGCTTAACCTAAAGATTGAATCGAGCGGCTGTAATCTTGAAATTATCTAGCCACGAGCTCCTCAATGAAATTTCAATAAATGCCTTTTGATTTTGAAACCTACAACCATAATTAATTATGTGATACGTAAAAAGGCGATTTGGAAGAGAGCTACACACAGCATTAGATGGCCAAAGGTTGAAGAAGAAAAAAAACCGGCCAAGTGCGAGTCGGACTCGCGCACGAAGGGTTCCGTACCATTATCTATAAAAACGGCAAAAAAAATCATATCTGTTGTATGGGAGCCCCCCTTAATATTTTTTTTTTAATTTGTAGTATTTGTTGTCATAGCGGCAATAGTAATACATCATTTGTGAAATACAGCCTGGTTTATGAGATACAGCCTGGAGACAGACAGACAGCGAAGTCTTAGTAATAGGGTCCCGTTTTACCCTTTGGGTACGGAACCCTAAAATGCAACAACGTTAAAAAAACTCAGGTTCTCAAGATTTATTTGCCACTTGTGATATAAACAATTGATTATCTTCGTCTACACTTTATGGGGTGTTATTATGTTGGTTTCGGTTCTTTTAAACTTTAGCACATGTATGTTGGTTTATTAGCATTTACGAGTTGTTAATAGATCATTTTATTGAGGCAATTAAGCTTGTTTTAGTACGTCGTTTTAATGAAGCAATGGACTTGTTGTATGTGTCGTCTATTCACACCGACGCCCCAAGACACACACCTTTGATTTTTCGGATTCATGTGCGTATTGTGTAATTATCACTGCGTCGGTGAAGGAAAACATCGTGCATGGTGAGGAAACCAGGGGCCCAATTCTGCTATTACAATAGACGACAATAGTGTTAGAATGGTCTGTCATTGATTTCATAATTGTTGATTTTGACTTGTCAAAACTTGTCAAAATCAACAATTATGAAATCAATGACAGACCATTAGAATTACCATTAGAATGGTCTGTCATTGATTTCATAATTGTTGACACTATTGTAATAGCAGAATTGGGCCCCTGAATGCTTGTGAGATATCTCTCCACGGCGTGTAAATACAAATCAGAGGCCCATGGGCACCATAAAAACTTTGACACCAGGTTAGGCACCAACCACACGAAAAAGAAGAAGAGCGATGCGACGACACGTTGAGTTAGAATTGTTTTATTTAAAGTAACTTTTCCTTAAGGTTTCAATTGGCTTAACCATATTTCAAGTTACCTATTGCCATTTTAAGTGGCTGTAGCTTCATCTTTTTTATCTTTGACTAATGATATTTTGACGATAGATGTGAATATTTTTTATACTTTTTTTTATTTATCAGTCCTTTGAGTTTAAACCAATTAAAATATCTTACTCATATTTATTTTTAAGTGGATGAGAAAATTAACGTTATTAAAATCTAGCCGACATTTACATACAATGCTATGAAACATAGCACCACGTAGTGCCATTAAAAATAGCATACATTAAGGCGTTAAGACGACGATGGATATTTTGTACGCCGTGCTGGAGAGAAATGACTGCTGAAATAAATGCTGTCTATTGATTGCCGCGTCGAAAAAGAAAAGACGCGACTGCTGAGATGACGATTTATAGAGAAGTATGAAAGAAGAAAACATGCTGCGCCGACCCCAAATAAATTGGGATCAGGGCAAAAGAATGATGATATTGGTGGCCGCGTTGTTTATATGGTTCCGTACCCCAAGGTGTCAACGGGACCCGATTATGGCTTCGGTATATCTCCGTCTATCACAGCGCTGTGTCTTCTAAACCGTTAACGGTAGGCACTTGAAATTTTCACAGTGTGGATTACTATGGCCGGTATAAAACAATTTATTAAAGGGGGGTCCCTATACAAGGAACCTGTTTTTTGGTTAATTGTCTGGTGAAGCCGTTGTGAAAGCGTTAGGTTAGCCCGCGAAATTCAAATATTCTTACGTTTTTTGCAATTTTCAGGTCATTCTCACGTTGTATGTTGATGACAATATGTAACACGTATGTAGTTACAGACATAATCATTAAAATTATAAATGCAACCCCTATGTTTATTTAATCCCATTCAATAACTATTTCATGAAAAAGTCAGTAGGAAATTTTAATTTCGCGGGCTGCATTGTCGCTACCACCTTAACAACCGACGACTAGTAATTAAAATATCTACGTAATTCATATAAAACAATAACTGACTTGTGACCCGGAGAGCGAGACGTTTCCTGTTTTATTTGTTTCTAATTATGGTGATAATTAGATTTAATTCATTTACACGTGTTTCTAAGAGATAATCGTTTGTGTCAGCTGATTACTAAAGGTTAAGATAAGTATAATTTATAAAAACGAAGTAAATTATCTTCATACTAAGATAATTTTCTTTTTGTGTTTTAGGTTCAAAGATTTCAACAATTATCTTCGATAACAAAAAATACTTCAGAACATTAGAACACTTGATAACATGCAACTTCTATTCGTATTAATAATAATATTTATCTCACAAAAAACTACTCCGAAGGAACGACAATATTTGTCAAAAACACTTGGTTGTAAACCAATCATCCAACCCGTTGCAGTACAGTCGACTTGCCAAACCACTATGCTTTTTTTTTTCATTATGCTTTGCCATTTTGCATTTTGCTTTGTTTGCCTAGGTTGGTCCATGGATGGGTGACCATCCATTACATGCCGAGTGTCGTCCGTGCCTCGGAAAGCACGTTAAGCCGTTGGTCTTGGCTGTCATTTGTAGATCTTTGACAGTCGCTACAGGTGGTCTGTGGCCCAAAATTCTGACAACCAGTCTTACCAAGGGGTATCGTATAACTCAGTACTGACTGGGTTGTAGAAGTAAGATAGACAGTCGTTCCATGTAAAATACTAGACCCTAACATAGTTGGGAAAAGGCTAGGCTGATATTGATGCTATCTTAACAAAGACATTTAATTTTATTTGATCAGAGCCGAGGTATAGTCTGACATCATTCATTACATCACAGGACGCTATGCTGACCCATGCTACACTTAGAATAGTTAAATCATGTTACAATACCACAACAACTGCAACAAGAAAGTGAATGGCCATTTTATGAATGCACACAAAGCGCAATGCTCATGCGCAGATCTATGCAATTGAAGCTAAACTAGTGCAATTCAGCGCATACAATACGCATCCTGGGTGTTGCGAAATATTGCAGAGGTTACATTTCATGCAGAGATAAATATATGGCCGGTAAAAGAAAAAAACGTAGACAGAGAATGCTATAGACTAATTGATATGTTTTGTCGCATTCACACAAGAAAAAGAACAACTTATGCCGATGTCGTGTAAAGAAATGAAACAGAACGATAAAATTTTTTGTTTCATCGAGCGTGCCACGTTTTTTCAAGGTCAGCACACTAGTTTGCTAAACAAAGTTTGACAGCTGACGTGCAGCTAGCCATCGTCTACCTTTAAAATACAGTTTTTACGTGTTATATGTTAAGTAATTTATGTTATATTTTGTTTTGAACAATTTAGACTTACTATTTCAACCATTTATACAAAAAAAATGGTGTGGTGTAGCGTTAAAGGGTGTAAAAGTGATAGTGGAACGAAAATCCCAGGATTGTCTTTTCATTCGTAAGTATGCCACTCTTTATCAGTTCTAGGCATTCAGTAACATTTTACTATGTTCATATATTGTGTATAATGTACGCTAGACGTACGATTCATCCTTAAAAAGCACAAAAATAACAATTATTATTCAATTATAAATTCTAACCTAAAAACGTTGGTGTTGCCAACTTTTCTATAAATTATTACCCACTATTATGGGAAATAATAATATGATGGCTTCTGCAGTGAGTATTAATTAAATATCTGAAATATTTAATGACTTTTTGCAGTTTCCCTGAACCTGATAATTTACGTCAGAATTGGATTGTAGCTACAGGACGAACAGATTGGACACCAAAACCTTCATCAACAGCAAACATTTTGAGAATTAAAAAGAAGAATATAAGTTAATTAGAAAGAAGAATTCATAAATAATAATAATAATGTGTTAAATCAATAAAAGCTTATTAAAAATAAACATGTTCTATTATTTACCCACAAACCCAGAACCTACTATCACATCAGAAATGGCAGTAATTTAGAACCACATCATCATCATCCATCGTCACTCCTGCCCTCATCGCAATTAATTTGAGTTCGGCAGCATGTCTTCTCCGCATCGCATGCCTTTGCGTACCGATGGTAACGGATATGTCATTGGCATATTCAGGCTTTGTCTTACGTACTAATTTCCAATTCTCATAAATTGTGGGGTAAATTTTTCCTCACCCGGTAACCCTAAATTCGTGACGTATTTATTTTTTGTCTCTTTTTGCGACACGCTTTGCCGGTGTCTATAGGATACTCTGTCTACGGAAAAAAACAAAAAATTGCGATGATTAGACGGAACACTGTTTCTTCAAGTGAGATCTCAAAATACAAAATTATCTATAATAATATGCAGTCAAATACATTTTCGCAGAACAAATAATAATGATAATTATCTTAAAAAAAAACCAGTCGTTTCGAAGATAGCAGCTAGCAGTATTCTTTTAGTCAAATTTTTGTTTCATTATTTTGAACTTGATATAAAAATTCATAATAAAATAATGTTACAAAAAAAACTGAAAAGCAAAAAAACAAGTACCTACATTTTAAGTTAAAAAAAGTTGGAAGCAGGCGAGACCCATTTGCATTTAAAATTATACAAAACTGGAATGGTTTTTTTTTAGTTTTTCCATTTTATTTTTGTTTAATAATGTGAACTATTTCGCAATCAATTTATTTATAGTTTTTTTTTTACTTTTAAAGATTTAAGTTGAATACATTTTTATAATCCCCTTTTAAAACCCTTAATTTGATAACGTCGGGTGTGTAAAAAAAATCGAAATGGCGCCTATTTCTTCCTTTTTAAAATTTCATTGTAACCCGTGGCACTCGTGCCACAAGACGAATTAAATGAGGTATAATCAAATCGGTTTATCCGTTCAGGAGTTACGAAGGAACAAAGAAACTGACATATGTGCATTATATACAGGTCAACCCCTCGTTGGGTTTCGCCACAGTCGGGTAAAAACCGCATGTTTCAAGATGTGGTCATCTTTATCACACAATTCAAATCACAATTCAATCAAAAACGAGTGGATCTGGTAAGGACAAGGCATGTGGCCTTGTCCTTACCAAATCCACTCGTTTTTTATTCTAGAAATAAATCACTTTTTACAGAATGTTAAGAACAGACACACAAAACAAGAAACAAGGTGAGCTAAAATCTTGATAGATATAATAGATTGAGTGACCTTACAAAAGGTAACGGCACCAATGACGTCGTTAAGTCAAGCTACAAGATTGCACAATTTGAAGTCAACAAACTTATAAAAAAGATATCATTAGTAATGTAGAGGGAGAACCATTAAATAGTTTATGAGTTGTAGCTACATAATATACAAATAAATAATTATCAGACTGAAACAGTCCCACAGTCAGTAGGCCAAAGGACAGAGAAGACCTACCAACATTTATAACATAATTTCAAACCATTATAAATTCAGATACAGGATGAGGGTCAGACCGCATTCATTATTATGAAAAGTTCAGATATTATGGGATATTGCAAATTTCCCTCGTATAAGTACCCAAAAAACAAAGGTCAGAGGAATGTAATTGTAAACTTTACATTACCTGCAAGACTAACTAACTACATATTATACGAGTAGGGTATAATGTATTCGCAGTACGTAGTGTTACGACTTTATGTCCTATAAAATGCCAGGAGATACCCTAGAAGTACCTACAGTGACCTTTATAGTGATGATCTTCAGATAGGTCAGGTGCGTTGTACTCGTCGTAACTGACATGCATGTATGAACATGGACAAAGCAATTTTAGGATCGTAACAGGCGACGTTCTGTAGTTTCTTTCTATGTATGCAAATTAGATAATCTCTCTAGACCAACCTACAGTACTACAAGAAGACCACTACAAGCCGTTACTTCACACAGCAATGCCACAACATTGCAACCAGATGACATAAGAGGTCGTTGATGGTCGGTTGAGTAACGTTCATCTCAGTAATCGATTACGTAGCGTTTAGGCGATAGACCGGTGTTAAATGGACATTCTGATGAATAAAGATGAGTTTAGAATTGTAAGAACGATGCATAAAAAGGTAATAAATATTGTGAATGAATTGTGTTCGAATCCAGGCTGTCCCTTGCGTCTCCCCCAGCGTCGCCCTAAGCTGAGGCTGGTACCCCAAATGGGATGCCCTTAACGTGTAGTCGCTTAGTTTTTTTGCTCCTGGCTGAAGGCCTTACACTGAAGGCACCCACAGGATAGTCCGGTTAAGGCAGACGACCACCTCCAAGGTACACCTGCGTGACGCCAAAATAAAATAAAAATAATGAATTGGAAGAGTTTACTGAATTGCTAGTATACCTCAAGGTCCGCTCATCACCGTCAAGAAAAGGGTTCCCATAGTTTTCTCCAAAGTATCAAAGATGGAAGAGGTAATATCACGTGTAACGGCTACAGAAAGTCACATAAACAGGGACCATAATGTCTGGTGAAAACAATTAATTTTGTTACCAAGGACACAAATGGCACCCTTGCTCCACTTAATGAAACACGAGTAATTCGTTTAAGCCGTAAACAATGTAATGACTTTCCGGAAAGAGGCTTCCAAAGACGAAACGGAAGATAAATAACAACTAACAAGACGGTAAAAGCTGAAGTAATGATGATTACAGGAATTCTGTAGTTTCTGCCCACCTCCATGGGAAAAGGCGAGAATTTATAATATACACTAGGTGGTATTGCATGTAAAATATTAAATTCAGTATGTAGTGCTGGCAAGTCTACATTCATCTTAACAGTATAAGTTACGTAGACTGTTGCCCGTTTTTGTCCAACACAGGTATAGTTGTAAGTGACAAGTATTGATCCGTCTGGCTCTCGATACAGGGATGTTGCAATCAAGTATTTCAGCATTAAGATACAAAATTATGAAGGTTGGTAACTGATATTACAAACAATAAATGCAATACTTCGATAACAAACTTGCAACGATGACAAAATTAAGTTTTTTGAGGAACGGCTGAAATAAAGTGTATTTTGTGAAACATACACTTGATAACGTTAGTGATATTATATTTTTACGAAATCATTTTGCAAGTGTAAATTGTACATGTGCCTAGGCAATAAATCAAAATATTGTTTGTGAAATAAAATGTACAATTTCAATGTTATTTCAAACTTAAGAAATTATAATAAATAATATCTAAAAACAGATAATAAATAAATAAATAAAAATAAAATAAAAATAAAAAGCCTTTTATTTCTTGCATTCCATAGTACAATTTCATTAACAGTGTGCATGCAAAGTAAATTTAGAAATAATGTGATTATGATTATCAAATAATTAGATTGTAACAATAATATATTTAAGTCCATTTCATTCTTTAGTTTCATTTAAAAATATATTAGTAACATTAATTAGTTGTTGATTTAATTTGAAGTTAATGTTGTAATTGACTTAACATATTAACATTATTTAATTTAATGTTTTTTTTAGCAAGAACCCTCTCCATGAAAGGTAAAGGCCTCCTCCAGAGAAGACCAGTACTCTCTATTCTCTGCCGCTCGTAACCAATGAGTACCTGCTACTTTTATGATACTAAAAACAAATACATGACCTTAAATATAATGCTACCTAGAACCTAACTAAAAACACTTTATTTTTTAGATTTTTTGTTCCTACAAAAACATACGAAACTTGATTCTAGCATACTTTGACATTCAAATTCAATCGGAAATTATATTTTGGAAATGCGTAATCGCTGTCTTAATTGATCAAATAAAATTAATTTTCATTCACTTCCGTTTCCTTTAGGCGATAAAATGAATTCATTTACATTAGGCACAAAAGCTTTCAAACATAGCAGTTTCCAAATTTGATTAAAAAAAAAACAACTAGTTATTTTATGTTAATCAGTGGCTCATTGTCTCTAGTACTAGCATATAATTAACTTATTATACAATCCGCATGTTTTTGCTTAATTAATTTTAATGTCAAAATGACACCTTCCGCACGTTTTGTGTTTCTTAGACCGCCGCCGGCTTAAAACCCGCAAGATAATACACGATAATATTTAACGAGATTTGCTCTGAGTCATCAGGATCAAATAAATTATATTTTAAACTCAAACGTCACTTAACCTTTCGACAGTAAATTAACCTGTTATAAGAACCAACTCGCATAAGTAGACGCATAATAAAAAAAATCCATATGCTTAACATACATTCCAACAGATCGAAGTATCCAAAACGTTTCGCGAAATAATGACTTTACACATCATTGTCTATAAATTCCACAGGTACTAAGCACGCTCCTTGCGGTACTCCTCACGTGTTTACTCTACTCGGCAAAGCCTTGACCCTGACGTGACTCAGATACGCTACAGACAATACTTGGCACCGACCTCTGCCACCAATAAGGATTTAAATAGGAAAAACAATGATATAAGCAACAGGACACAATGTTAACTTGTGATAAACACTGTCAAAGGCCTTTGTTAGATCTACGTAATTATGCATAGTGTGTATATTATTAATTATGCTACTAAATCAATTATTAACACAATTCGAGAAGATCATTTTCTTAAATATGAATACAGGCCTTCCTTTATAATTAAGCTATTAGGGTTTAAAAACAGCACAACAACAGGCTGTTTCTTAACGTATGACAGATATGTATGATTTATTATAAAATATACACAATATTTATTTGTGACACTATTGTGTATTGTGTATGTACGAATTCATTATTATAACGGCTTCAGTCGCTATAATAATGAGTTAGTACATATTACAAAGTTAATCAATAATTATACCGTATTCAAATTATATGAACTTAACTCTTATAAAATACCTATTATTATAATAGAAGCATAATTTATTCATAGTTATTTTAACTGCCTATTATCTAATCGCGATTGACGTAGGTTATTTTTGTTGATTTCTTAGTTCTTATTATTTTTTTCTATGGCAACAAACAAATTTTGTTAAATGTAGCATCTTTCCTAATACTGCGGCATATTACCAGATTTAATAATTCTCTTATCCGTACTAATATATAAATGCAAAAGTAACACTGTCTGTCTACTGGTCTATCTGTCTGTCTGTTGCCTTTACACTAATGACTGAAAGTATTTTGATGAAACTTCGCATACGGATGGACCATGACCTAGGTTAGGACCTAAGAATTATTTTATCTCGACAGAACGTTGCCGTAAATTTGTCTAACCTCCAGAGAAGCAGAAGGCGTGGGTAGAAGCTAGTCAAAAATAAAATATTCTTCTCTGTTAAACTTCACAGATACATCTGCATGACACAACATATAAGATAAAGAAACTAAAAACGCTAATAGACATAAACTAAACGAAGATGAACATAGCTGCAAGTACCCAACAACAAAGTGCCACAATAAACTCCATCAATGCATAGAAAGGAAAGGAAAACGAAACAACAAAAAAACAACGGAATTTACCCGTAACACATTGTGAAGAAGGACGAATGTCTATGAGTTTCCTTCTAGATGGAGATGGTAAGCAGTACACACGAAGAAATATCAAGCTATAAATTTCCAGAATTTGCTGACCTAGCGTTGTTTAGTCTTTCCGTACAATGACAGGTCAATTTAAGCTGGTATAGCTTGATAAGTTGTCTTGTGTACGTGAATAAGTTGATTTTATGAATGAGATACTGTGTACTCGTAAGTATCGTCATTAGTCTAGTTTGTGATGAGGAAGCTGCAAATGTCACGTGAGCAACTGTTTAATTAAATGAATAAGATGTTGCTAATTAAACATTACTTTGTTTCTGGGTCTGAGACGATATTTATTTATTTTGTTAATTAACCTTACAGAGCGTTGGCTTTTAAGATAACAAGTCTCTTGTGACTATCGAATAGTTTAGTGACTTTAAATGTGTTAGAATTCAAAATGCTGAGGATGCTTAGGTTTTGATTGAGTTTAGCCAGACTACTAGATCTTAAAATAAGTTGTAAAAATGGAGATTTATGAAGTAATCATTGATTTAAAAGTCGGCAGCTGATTTCAAATCACTATTAATCTAAAAGATGACAATGCAAAAGGAAACACGTTTTAATACCTAGCATGTTTTGAAGATCAAAGTCTCTAGCTAGAACAACAATAAAAACATAACCGAAACAAATTAATCACATAAACGTGATTTTTTAACGTAAAGAATATTAGACATAGATAAGATTATAAATAACGTCATATCATTAATTCCATTCATCACGTTATAAGGTAACCGAAGGAAAACGTTTACTCAATGACAAACCAGTGATTATACAAGAGCACCTGTTATTTATTAGACGCAGTCTTTGATAAATTCAATTATCAGTTTATGTGACAAAAAATATGTTAGATTTAAAATTCCTTTTGAAATGATAGATAAAGAAAATTTCGGGAAAAATAAATGAATAAACGATATAGATTACGACGAAGAGGTGTTTGTAAGAGATTGGCCGTAAAAACCACACAGAGAGAAGAGTGGAATATTATGGGGAGATCTTTGCCCAACAGTGGGACATATTAGTTTAAACATAACCTGTATAAAATGTTCCAATGGGACACAGGCCTACTCACTTAGAGAGATAGTGGCTTCTGTAATCCACCATGCGGGCCCAGTGCGGGTAGTTGGATGAATTAGTACTATCACTACTGCTTTAGTTCCCTATAAACCTTGGATTAAGGCTTCATTTCAGAGAGTCGAAACTATCCATAACTTTTTACTGTTATTACCAATTATAACTTTGTGCAATTGTACATGTTGGTATGAGATTTTTATGGGACATACAAATTCACATGCAATTCACAGCTTATGGAATTGACATAGGTCAGAAAGAACTCTTGTGAAGAATGTTTTTTAACGTTAATTTTATGTTGTTAGATTTTTTGTTCAGAAATCGGCTTAGTAGGCCGAGTTGATTGATATAGTAACGTATTTTTTAATATCCCAATTATAAAACCTTATAATTTATGACCTCAAAAATGCTTTCAAACAAGTTCTCTTACGCACCCATTGGTTTTTTTTGTTTCCCGATAAAAAACTAACAAGAAATGATTTACGTAAGTGAGTTTATTGATTAAACTATAAAACCGAAATTAATTATAGATATCAAGTAAGAAGTATAATGTTAATAGTAGAAAACTATTGCTTATTCAAACAACGTAAGCATAGCAATCAATCAGACCTAATACAACAAAACAACATCAATTATTTATTATACTTAGATATAAATTTTCTCATTATCATTCCTACATTTTATTCAATCTAATGTTTTATCGTAAACACAGCAGTGTTTCATTAACTACATAACCAATTCAATATTTATAAAAACTTTACCGAAACATTATTTTTCTATTCATTACTATCATACTACCCGTAGTCTGAAAGTTGCACTGGTATCTGAAAAGTTGTGTGGAAAATAAGCTAGTGGCTGTGCTTTCATACAAGCCTAAAAGCTTGGCTTGTCCTTATAATCTACTACTCTTCATGATGTTAGGGTTTCTGAATAGTCTGCTTGCCTCAGGCCTCGGCTTGAAGTATTGTTGCCTAGCCACGCCACGATAGGCATGTGATGAAGAAAATGTCGTGATGGAAAGTTTTGGGTATGAATATTGATGGCTATAAGGGTAGGAGACGACCAAAGAAACAATGGAAGGACTGCATGAAAGATAAGGCTAGAATTGGGGTGACTTCTGAGATGACGACTATTGTAATACAGAAGAAGGCAAAAGGATTATTACAAAGTATCATTCGTCACTTTATTTTCAATGATTTATGTAGTCGCGAAGGTTTATTAACTTAACCTATAGCTAAGGTTCTTAAACAAACAAGTAAATAAGTAAAAACAAACATTTCGCCATCAGACATGCATAATTAATACGAGTAAAGTAGTTATGAAATTAGTTACGAAATAACAATCAATAATGAACTCTGTGTGAGTGAAGTCAACGGCCTGTAAATATTAACATTGCATCTTGTCAAATATCATAAAGTCGTAGTGATTGCCACTACAAGTTGAAGGAAAAGTTCACGACAATAATAATGCTAAGAGGTTAACGAATAAGAGGCAGGCAGTCAGACCCAACCAAAGAGACAGATAGAAAAAAGAAAAAAAAATAAGTGTCAAGATTTATGGAACAGTATTATATTATTATGGTAAGTAAGATGGGTTCTCACTGCTATAGTAATCGATTTTCTACAAGTCATTTTACTAAAAAAGAGTCAAACGCATACTTTTTATATACCCACGATCTGAGAACTAAAATGAAAGAAAAAGGAGTAAATAGTAGCGTGACGTTTGACAGAGGAGAATGGAAGACAAAAACGTGTTGCGCCGACCCCAAGTAACATGGGACAAGGGCAGGAAGATTATCATGATCTGAGAACTAAATTTATCACCAATTCCTACTAAAATGTAAACGAGAACCATCTCAATACACTACTTGTACATACAAATGAATTAGATACAGTAGACCACACAACAGTCTTAACTTTTCAACCTTGAGCTGAGCTGGCCTGGCGTACTACGAAGTTTCAATAGGATAAGAGGGCAAAATATACTGGTTATGTTACTGTGCTACCGTACTTCCCCCATAGCAACAGTAACTAATGTTAGTTTTATATATAAACGAACCATTGCGTATAATGTTTCACACTATATTGTATACATAATTAATTATGTCATTGTCTGATTGTCTGGCATATTAACGATGTTCTTTTTAACTTTATGTGTTAGGCAGACGTGCTCGATTGGTTCATTAATTTTGTTCGGAAGAATATGTTTTTTCTTAATATATTTGCTTTGCATAGTTTTGTTTCCTCTATACCGACTACTAGAACTGCACGGGAAGATAATTGATCATCAACGACTTAAACTATTTACCCAAAAATCAATTTTCGTTTTTCATTTTGTCTTTTCAACCTCCACTGTGTCTCATCAAACCTGAACAGCTACCATAGGAATCTCATTCAAAACAACAATATCACCAATATCACTAAATTATAATACTTCTAAAACCCCCATCAATGAAACCGTTGGCATAACTTCCAAGGTGAGATCGAATATGCTCAGTGATCATACAGTAAAGCAAAGCAAGCCGCAGCGGTCGCCTTGACCGAGCCGCAGCTCGCTACTCGCAGCGAGGCAATTACCGACCACAGTTAGTTGAAACAGTTAGTACTGTGTTCATTGAGCTTTCTAATGCATGCAAGATAAGAGAGTTGGCAAATTAGTTGAAAGAGATAAGTGAAGACAACGAGGCAGGTACAAGAAGGAAGAGAATGTAATTTCCAATTACGCTAAGTTTTGTCTGGTCGCAGATTGATCGCTTTTCATTCAAGATGACTTTGAAACCGACAACACTCAGAGCTCTCTTACGGCAAAGCGTTAAGTAAACGGCCCCATTGTTAGCACCAACAGCTACAAGAAACATACCACAATATTAAATCAACATAAATCATCTTTGATGCCATGATGCTGCCAAAACAGGAACTAATAATAAATCCTATGACCTTTGAGTCTTCGATCTAGCAGCCAATCTGTCACAACTAATCTAGGAAACAGAAATCAAACTACATATTTATATAAATTCGTATACTTATATATCTCTTTTTACATAATATTTTGTATTAAACAAGTCTGTCCATGCTTTAATCACGTGATCTTGTGAGGCGTGCGTCAGACAAGATCAGAGTGACGTGATTGCCGGAGGAGATCGAGAATCTTCTCTGTTTTTCAACATTTTTTTCTGCACTTCCATTTAACTCTTAATCTCTGATCTCTTATCTGAGTTCTTATTTGGTAATACTCTCCACCTACTGACTCTTCGGTTTATCTCCCTCTCTTCTTCAACTCGTACCCATTACAGCTGAATGTAGGAATCGCATTTATTTAGAAGAGTTTGAGCTTTCTGGCTATTAATCTATCAAAAAATATTCCAAGTTGACTTAGCGTTCTAGACTTGATTCAATAATGTCTGTTTTTAGGCATATCCGTTCTACTAATGGAAACTAAGGAAAACATCAGCTATCTCCGCCTTAGAGCCTACGGTTGTACTGCCAATTGGATCCCTTCCTTCATTCAAATATCACCTCCCTTTGGCAACTTCTAACACAAAGTCAGATAGACCTATTAAGAATCTATTGTCGTGGTTAGTAACAATGTATAATTAATGTATCGTATGATTAAATCTAAGCACGTAATATCAATGGTATCGGAATAGCCGCCATTTGACATTTGTCAGATGTCACACTCAATTCTGATCAGAGGAGTTAGGTGACAGCTAGGTGTTACATGACTGGAATCAAGAATCATCATCATCTGCCTAGCCATTTCCCAATAATATTGTTGTCGCCTTGTCGGCAAACAACAACTAAACAAAGATTGTTGAAAGACAAACAGTTTACCTAAAAAGCATACATGGATTGTTATTGAACTTAATTTCACGGTTCACGGCAGACTGCGCTAAAGATTGAGATTTGAGAATATTAAGTAGTTCAAAAGAAATCTTTTCCCGTTAGAAAACAAATTCCAGTTGGACTTGTTCACATTTATTGCTAGTATGGTAGATACATAATCACAGATTTTATGAGAGGATTTCAAAGGCGTTTTAATGAGTAGCTAGTTTAACTCGTGTGGAACAAAAACATGCTTTAAAAAACAGATTTTGTAATCCGTATCTGCGTCCATTGTCTACCACTAAAAAAAATAAAAACTATTTTAGAATAAAAAACGAAACAGCAGATAGGCAGTCGTCCTCAAATAAGTACTTGTTTTTTAAAGTAGATCTCGTATAAAAAAGTACAAAATTAAATAACTTTAATACCACGTAGGCGAAACACGAGTTTGGCGTTATATCGACCGGTTTTAATAACCTGCATTACTGGTATACATAATATATTGGTTTACATAATATTACGTCATATTAATATATAATAATTATATGTCATTGTGGTTTTTATATAGTTTTTTGCACGCTGAAAATACGCATAACCTTCTATGGGTCTAGCATGACCGCAAGGATTAAACGCAGCGTAAATTCCAGTACTTCTAACGAAATTATACAATTAGTTCATACATACACAACATGTATTTATCACTCAGATCCAGCCTCACTCGGATTCAGCCCCTCGGATGTCCCTTTGTTGCCCGCCCCAGCGACGCCCTAACCCAAAGCCCACGGGTGCCCTTAGCGCGCTGTCGCTTAGTTTATAAGTTATTTGCCCCTGGCTGAAGGGCCTGAAGGCCTCACACTCTTGGCGACATGCGAGATGCCATTAAAAAAAAAAAAACATGTTTTTTATCTTTAAAAATTTCATTCATATCTATGGGTGATGCTTATTATGCTTGTAGCAAAATTTTATAGGGTAGTAGTAGTTTCAATAAAAAAAACACGTTTGAATTCATTTTAGGTCAACGTCGTCCGTTCCGCTAGAGCCTCTGAAAGAGCTTTTAGCCACTGGCGGAAAATAGACAAATCATGATAAATTGCTTTATACCTTAGAGTGTAACCTATTTCTTTTGAAACGTATTTAGGTAATTTAGGTGATGGTAAATAAGCCTTTGTCATACCGGTAGTAGGTACTATTATAGTATAATGTAGAATTTAGTGCAATTTGTTCTAATGATCCGACAATCATTTGCAAAAGCCGTCACAAATTGTTAGTTTTCCGTTTGTTAGTCATAAGACTCATAGCTTTATATTGCCTTCAGTTATATTTCATACATATTTGCATTTTTTATGGAATTGGCATTGTGTCAAAACAAGGTGAATATAAATTAGGTAGCAAAACTCCGCAGACGTAATGAGTATCGATGATAAAATATTTAGATATATTATTATAAGTCATATGAGTCACACTGTTGGGCGAAGGCTTCCCTTCTCTCTTTCCACTTATCCCAATACACTGCTGTTTGTGGCCAATCTAGGGAAGATTCGAATTCGTCCCGCTATCTCCGCCTGGACCGTATATTAAGCAAAAAAAAACAATGATGACTGAAATCACTTTACCAATCCTTTGGGCGTAAAAATAAAACAAGAATGAGTCACAGACGTGCTTCAACTTTTACTTTATTTCTTATTAACTGGGTTACTTACTGCTCTGAATTTTCTACATAACTGGTTTTTGAAACTTCTTTTTCCATAAGTAGGTTTGTAGGTGTCTGAGGGCTATTTTCGTGCTTTATCAGAGGGTTTATACAGAGTATTTCAAAATTATCAGGCGATACTTCACAATCGTTTTGACTCTCAGTTATATCTATTAGCAATAAATATTTTAAAAAATCATAGATTCACTCTTCACAGAAGAAACTTGTGAACCAGAAATGAGAATGTGATAGGTTGATTATTCTCTACCAAACATGTCTATAAAGTGTCCCCAACATATTTGTAAAAGCCCTGTATACCGGGTGGAAGCACCGATGAACTAGCGGTTACCACGTAGGTACATACACAGAAATTTTTCATCGGAATTTAAAAAAACCGGCCAAGTGCGAGTTGGACTCGCGCACCGAGGGTTCCGTATAAACTTGTAGGTTGTAACTTATAATATTGTTATTAAACTGCACATTGACGGTTTTCAGATTTGCCTTTACTTGTGCTGTAACTGCTGTAAGACATTGCTTCTTGCCAAATTTCATGATTCTAGATCAATGGAAAGTACCCTATAAATTTTGATTCCCATAAGAGTGTCGAAATATACTTTTTGCGGCATAAACGGCCGTATCTTTTGATTTTTCACAGCTTCAAGGGACTGTAGACCTGAGTATAGGTATGGTTTTAATTTCAACTCGATACCTCCACGCGGTCCGGAGATAAAGGGTCTTGACAGACATACAGATACATAGATTTCTGTCCACAAAGTGATCCTAAAAGGGTTCAATTTTTCCTTTTGAGGAACGGAACCCTAAAAACAGTTGTTCCATACATTTTGTCCGTGTAGGTATTGCACTATTGTAGGAAACCGCAGATATTTTTTTTATATTACCGGTAAATCGAATGATAAAATGTACTGAATACGGGGTAACCGTTAGTGCGTCGGTGTCCGTTCCACCCCGTATAACATAATCTAAAGAGTACGTGATTTCGGCTCTGATCAAACAAAATCGAATGTCACAAAATAATCATTTGTCAATCTCACGCTAACGTTTGACATCTCATTAATATTAATGAGTTAATGATTCTGTGATTTTGTTGGCAATAAGTATATGGTAATGGACACGTCAATGTCGCCGATTTTTTTTTACATTAGGTTTTAATTCGTAACTTCAATGTACTTGAAATGTGCTCAGAATTGTTGAATAACATTAGGTATCGACAAAATAAAGGTTACTGAAGACGGATGAAGTAAAGCTACTTGATTGACAGATATATTGGTAGTGCTTAAGTTTTACTAATGAACTCAGTCTACCTCAGTTCACAGCTGAAGTCCTTCCGCGTCTTATCTGTCCTAGTTCCAGCCTCTTTTTCAGGTCATCATTCAAAGTTTCTGTAATGGCTGAGTTATAGTCATGTGTTTCCTAATAGCTATAACCTGGGAATCTAAGTGAACCTTTATCTAAACCTAGAAAGAAAAGCAAAAGCTGTAACGGAATGGCAAATCATCGATCGAAAACAAGTGGAAGAAGACAACACATACGCTGGGACGATGACATAGAGATGGCTGCTGCCTTGTAGGCCAGGAGATACTGGCACAAGAGACCGTGACAAATGGAGCCTGAGGGAGCCCTATGTGTCATAAAAAGTGCTGAATGACGAAGACAACGAAGTGCATTATTCATGTTTTTAAGTAAGATATTTTTAAATTCGAAAATTCTTTAACGTTTTTGACCCAAGACAAGTTCAGACAGGCTAAGATTTCCCTGATGAAAAATGTTTCTGCAAAGAATCTGAAACTAAACCCACCAAGAATAGTAACAATAGATTGCCATAATTTATCATTTACCGTACACAACTACCGTCAGAGTGAAAGTGTACAGATGAACAAAAAAATGGTGCCACGGTACTGACACGCACTTTTTTATCATTTCACCGTTAAGAACATTTTGAATAAAGTTTTTTTGGCCGTATGGAAGAAGTTTTGTAAAAAGTTGATAAAAAAAATTGCCCTAAAATACAAAATATTGTTTTTACTATTATTTGAAATAAAAAGTAGACTGACCGTTAATATTTGTGAGATCTTGGAGCAATGGAAGATTTTTGCATATGCTGTGCCTAAAAACGACCAAGTTTATTCTAGGTCCTTTTTGGAAAGAACCAAGAAACGATGGAAAAGGGATGACGACTACCGTAAGTCGAGTATGGACAAAGAAGATATGCTGCGCGACCCCAAATAAATTTGGATAGCGGCAAGAGAATGTTGATTGGACAGTTGGACTAGGAGTCTCTTTGATTGATTGAAGACCAGCAAAAAAAAACTGATTTCATCACTCGTATCGATATACCATCTGGGGTATGGAGGTCGGATAGGCAGCCGCTCAGCGTGCCAGCTCCATCTAGTTAAGACTAGAAGCCGACCCCATATAGTTGAAAAAAAGGCAGGTCAATAATGATGAGTTCATCAAAACTACATGCATGCGTCATTGACAAAGAAAAAAATGTAATAAGAAATACTTTTAGCAGTTTGTTGACATTTCGTCAATGATATTTAATGCCTTCAAAACATTGTTGACTCGGGTTATTCACCAACTCGACACAAGAGACCGGACACACGTGTGTCCAGTTGGTGAAACTCAAAATTAGTATCACTTATTATTTCGTCATCTGGACACGCCAAGATTTTTATTCGTGTCCACATAGTGAAACTTAAATTAAATAACTTTTATGTTTTCGCCAACTGGACACATATTCGCATTTTACCCGAATTCAAGATAAAGTACAGTCAAGCACATAAATGTTTTGTGTCACAATCATCATCGGCATCATTGTAATAAAAGTACCTAGGTACAGGTAATCAAAAAAAGTAACATTAGCTAAGTATACTTTTCTTCACATTAATAAATCATCATAATATTATTTAATTGTTACATATTTGTTTTATTTCAAAATTTGTCTGAAATAGAAGCTAATAAGGTTTTTCAAGTAAAAAAGTGAGGCAGCTTTTTCATGAAATCGAGGCGATTATTAACCTGACTGTACCCTTTTTTGCAAATAAACTGGGTGTGTCCAGTTGGCGAAAACATAAAAGTGATTTAATTTAAGTTTCGCTATGTGGACACGTGTAAAAATTTTGGCGTGTCCAGATGACAAAATAATAATTGTACTAATTCTGATTTTCACCAACTGGACACACGTGTGTCCAGTATCTTGTGTCGAGTTGGTGAATAACCCGTTGACTCAGACGTTACAAGTCACCATTATTAACAGTTTTAAGCAGTGTTATTTAGTTGCACAAATGCAGGATCAATGATACTTTAACTTTTAAAACTTAACCGCTTCTACACCATACATTTTCCATCAATATTTATTTAGAGGTTGAAGGATTAGGAAATTGTATACACAAATAACACGCGTCGATAAGAAAAAATATCTAAAACACACACTAAGTCCTCAGTTACACTCAGTCAGCGTATACTTCTCCCAAAATGCGTCATAACTACCAGTAGTACCAGTCCTCTGTCGATATCGGATTTAATTATATTTACATACATTACCCACGCCTTTTTCCCATGGAGGTAGGCAGAAAGCAAAGAACGCTGGGAGTTAATTTTTTTCCGATATTAACTATCGATTTACACGTACAAAAGATTAATAAAGTAATCAACTAACAGATCATAATTTTTTAATATGAAAAAACATTGATTTTGAATTTTATTTGTCATTGTTCTTAAAAACCTTGTGCAATGATCATCAGAAAGAATTGATTGAAAAACAAATAAATCAGTCATTCATTCTTAACAATACTGCATGTAACCATGATATCTAAGGAAACAGTACAGAATATAAAACCTATTGTTTTCTTTTAACTGTGTTTCAAAGACAGGGTTCAGTAAACTTTATAACCGTTAGTTACTAAAGTAATTGTGAAATATGGTTATTTTTAGACCTTTATAAGCATATGTCTAAATATATTAATAATTGTCTATATAAGTAGGCATATACACGAAAGAAATGCAAATCAGGGGATTAATTACAAACTTAATGCCGATGGCTCAATAGTCAACAATGGGCCTCCCCATTGCTGACTATTGAGCCAATGTTGTGTAATTTTGTCACAATATGAGCTTTTATAACATTACTAAGTTATGCCAGAAAGATGACAAACCAAGAATTAAAATGATTCATCATGATAATATCTTTACAATCAATGCTGTCATGATAAATATTAATGTTCATACCAGGAATTTTCTAGAAATGAATAAATATCTCAAGTTGACACTTCTGATATATTGGGGAGACAGGTACTTACTTACTTATGCAAACAAACAAATCTTTCAAATTCATCATCATTTTGGTGTAGGTGCAGAAATTATATTTTATGTATGTAACTTGAACATCCTGACAGCTGCCATTTTGACAGCTGTCAGTTTTATTATGACTATGTTTTTATAGTTTCATTTAATTGACCTTAAATAATAGCCATATTTACATAGCGTAAAATACTGACTGCATAAATATGCATTTGTAATGATTTATTTCGATATGAACAAAGATACAAATCTCTTTATTTTGGCAGCTGACATTTTAATCAACTTAGATTTTATAAACTATAATTTTAATTAAAAAACCGGCCAAGTGCGAGTCGGACTCGCGCACGAAGGGTTCCGTACCATTATCTATAAAAACGGCAAAAAAATCATATCTGTTGTATGGGAGCCCCCTTAATATTTTTTTTTTTTTTAATTTTTAGTATTTTTTGTTATAGCGGCAATAGTAATACATCATTTGTGAAAATTTCAGCTTTCTAGCTATCACGGTTTATGAGATACAGCCTGGAGACAGACAGACAGACAGACCGACAGACAGACAGACCGACAGACAGACAGACAGACAGACAGCGAAGTCTTAGTAATAGGGTCCCGTTTTACCCTTTGGGTACGGAACCCTAAAAACACTTTTACCATTGCCACTCGAAAAAGTGCATTTTATTCATCGACACCACATCAACAGTGAATAAAACTCTCTTTTACTCACTGAGTGAATAAAAACATTTTGAATTTGGAACTGGTAGGTCTGGTTGTCAGACTTTCAAGACACTGACTTCCTGTAACGACTGTCAAAGAACTACAAATGACAGTCGGGACCAACCAACGGCTTTGCGTACTTTCCGAGGCACGGAGGAAACTCGGTACCTATGTAAGGAATTAGTGGTCATCCATCCACAGACTGAACTTGGTAAGCGCGGCTTAACCTTGAAGATATACCCGAGTGCCTATTATTATTAACCCACGAGAAATATAAATACTATACTTCAATTTATTTCGTCGCAGTCAATGGTAAAAAATAAAGTGCACAATTCGTGAAAAAAAAACGATTCTTGTATCCCTTGCTACGCTCGGGATTCTACTCTAGAATCCTTCGTTGCTCTCGGGATCTAACTTAGTCACTCGAATTAAATTCCCTTTTTTTCACTTGTAGTATAATCTACTATTCTAACAGGAATTTCTCAGTAGCAGCCCAAAATCGTAGTCTCACTTCTTTTGTCGAAAAAACGAAGGTCTGCCTCTGCCCTTAAAAAAAACTCCCCTACAATACAACAATATTCCGGAAAGCAAAAATAAGCATATGCATTAAATCATTTGAAATATGCAAATCAAATAAATGACCGCTCCGACAGCCTTGCAGTTGCCTTGAAGGCTATTTCGTAACAGCTATATTAGCTCGGCTGGAGGTTTCGTAAGAGCTGTTCCGAACGGTGGCTGTGCCTTATTACAAGTTGATTAGACTTTATAACAACAATAGTTTACTATTTATTGTAGAATTGAAGATGATCATGGAAGCTGTTGGTAATTGACAATTTTTTTTTTAAATCCTGTCCCCACACTAGGAATTTCTCCTGTATCGTGGATGCGTTTACAAAAATTTAAACTCACATACACAAACAGCCAGACCCTGTAGGCCATAGAAGCATTTGTTCCGTGCGGGAATCGAACCCGCGACACGCAGCGCAGCATCCAAACGCTCAGCCACTACGCTAACCGTGCCGTCAACAATATCAGCCTCGTGGGTTGATTTTGAAGTCAGTTTACTCGGTGTTAATAAAAATAAGTAGGTACCTCGCGACATTACCATACAAATAAGTATAAATTATTATAATTCAGTATAATTAATATTTTTCTCAGAAATACCTCGTATAAAATAATTAATTAACCTCAGAGAAACAGCTGACAAAAAAATAATAATGACCTGTTAGTCTTTATTATGTCTGTTGATCTTATAATCCAATGAAAAAACATTTTAAATGTAAACCAAAAATAATAATTTAGTGTCATGTTTGAGCTGAATATCCTTTGCACTTGCAAATTGACCACAATGTATTATTGACTTAGTAAAGAACAGGAAAGTACCTTCATTAAAAGACCCTCAAAAAAGTACACACTTAAAAATATAATCAATATTCTAATAATTAAATCAATAATGTGTTGAAAAAGGTCGTTTGCTTTTGAAGAAGCCCAAGATACATCAAAGTCGAACATAAGTCTTGGACTTTACCTCAGGACAGTTCATTGCACCTATGTAACATGGTTACACATTCACTGTTTTATTAAGCTTTCATGGTTTAAAACTAAACTTATACTGTCACTTACGGGATATCTTCCGTGATTGTTCATGGTTTTGAGCTCCCGATGTTTCGACGCTGTTATCATGGCGCTTGCAACAGCGTATATAAGTTTGGTTACACATTGTTCCCTGGTTATTTAAAGTATAAAAATATGTTTTGTATACTGCCTGTCTTTTACATTGAAGAATATTAATTTAACCTAAATATAATAAAATAAGATCGCACCTGTCATTCCAGAGAGAGTTAGCTAAGAGTTAGGCTGAGATACGGGCCTCTTACAGGACCACTCTTAGTTTAATGATTTTATTTTAAATTACTAATTAATACAACGATTCCGTCAACTCAAAAAATCCTAATTAAAAAACACGGAACCAAGGTAACCTTCAACTTTGTATTTTTTTTTAAATCTGTTATTACAAGGGCGTTGTAAAACTTTATCTCAGTTTCCCATCACTGTGATGACCGCGATTAAAGCTTGTCCGAACTCTTTAGTCGAAATCTTGAATATTTACTTACTTATTTGTAACATCTATTATAACTAAAATAATGTAAAAAAAAAAAATACAAAACTACCAAAACTCCCATATTAATTCTACATTCCAAAAAAAAAGCTGTCATTAAATTCTAGAATCAAATGGTCAATATATCCTTTTCTTTTTTGCTAAATTAAGATCATAGATCAAAGTTCTGCTAAATCACTAAAAATAAAAAAGCCTAGTGTTAATTGCGTAACGGTTTGGCAAAAAAAAAAAAAAATTATATAGAGATGTTAATACCGCACGGAATCGCATAAATTATCATTTTTATTGCAATGGTGTGGCGTTTTTTATTATTCTATGCTGTACGCTATTTATATTTACTTCTGTTAAAAATACTCTGTTTTTCTTTTACCCAGTGTTCAGCAGTGGATGTTTGAGTTGTGATATGGCAATATTTAACTATGATTATCTAACAAAATATTTGAATAATTATGTTTACAAGCCCAATTTATAGTTCGCACCTTTAGAAAAGTGTTAATTTTATATATTTTTTGTGCAATACCGAATAAAACATGCAAACAACACCACTATATTTGTTTACGACAATAATGAACATTAACATAATAGCGTATCATAATAATTTATTTCAAATAAACAAATTGTAGATTTACAACTTTTTAACTAAAATAATAATAGTAACACAGAATAAATTGTAGTCTACAATAAGGTGGGTGATGCTCTGTCCTCCTAGCTAGGCTACAAAATAACCTGTGTTTAGAAGACACAGTTTCGATCCCTAGGTACTAATGGCTCTGGTACGTGTTACATGTGCAGATTGGCAAAAGTGATAATTAACAGACGGCTCTGCAAGGGAAATCTACAATGAGTAAATAATAACATATTAACATTGGGCGTTTGACAACGAATTTCTTAGGCATTTTCAACGAGCACAAATAAACAGCTGCTAGTGTAAAGTTCTTCATTACCATTAGAAGATGGTCGCTTTCTCTTTTCGATGCAACATAAGCTATTCTGGTACTCCACAGAAAGATCATGATATTCTTCAGCGAAAGTTTAGGCAAAGACTGTACTGTTTTCCCCAGTTATTACCATTTCTAAGATTCTTCAAATGAGGTCAAACCAAGATCTCTAACAGTAAAGAAATGCGTGTCAGTAATAACATAACGAGTTTAAAGATTGCAAGTGCATAAGTAAACATAATTGGATAAACGACTGAGGGTATTGCCTACGTGACTGCCACGCATAAGGAGTGGAAACATCTAGAAACAATAAACTTCAAATGCTTATGTAATGGAGGTTTATTTGTGGAAGCTTCGGGGCAGGTTATGTGTTGGAAACTCGGTCGATGTATTTGTCATTATGTATATCTGTGGGATTGTAGCGAGGCTCGGAACGATTCAGCATAGGTACCCTTAAAGTTTATTTACATATTTGATCATTTTTGTAACCGACATAGACCGAAGCTGTGGGAATGGGACATATTGTTCGCAGAACGGATAGCCGATGGAGCCGAATGGTTCTGTAGTGGCGATCATGTAACGGCGCAGCATTGGAAGGTGGACCGATGACCAGGTGAAGCAAACAGTTACCAAGTTAAACTATCTTTTAAAACATAAACATGTAAACTAAACTAGTTCTATCATTATTATTGTTCAAATTAATTAAAAACTGGGGTGAAGACAATTTATGTTGTCTACAAAGTCTAATATGGCATCTAGATGTTTAATAGCTATCGTATCTTGTAGGCGTTATAGTATTTATTACAATTATGTAATGTATTATGTAGCCTGAGGTGGGAGATGAGGGAGGAGAGAGCTCGTGGCTAAATAATAACTGCCGCTCGGGTCGCTCTTTAGGTAAAGCTGCGCTTGCCTAGGTTGGTCCGTGGATGGGTGACCACCCATTACATACCAGTTTTCTCCGTGCCTCGGAAAGCACGTTAAGCCGTTGGTCCCTGCTGTCATTTGTAGATCTTTGACAGTCGTAACAGGTAGTCAGTGGCCCGAAAGTCTGACAACCGGTCTTACCAAGGGCTATCTTACTACCCAGTACTAACTGGGTTGTGGAGGTCAGATAGGCAGTCGCTCCATGTAAAATACTGGTATTCAGCTGCATCCGATTAGACTAGAAGCCGACCCCAAAATAGAAATGTTTTCAACTCAAATATCAGGGGATTTCCATTGATATTCCACTTATTTAATCAAATATAATTCAAAACAAAAATAATAACAGGTAAAACCATTTTAGAAAATTATACAGGGTTATTATTTGGTAATACATCCTGTATAATTTTCGAAAATTATTGTACCTTTAATAAATGTATAATAGTATACTGTCTTTTATTTATTCATAGACCACCAATTTCCACAATTTCTATTCGATATCATGTCACTTATGTAATTATATATTATTTATGACCCAATAATCGTGTTGTTAAATAATATCAACGAAAACCTTCAACAGACTGTAATACTCGTAACCATCTAAAAATATACGAAGGCTCTATGCATATACATTCAAAATCAGAATCAGAATCTATTTATTTGCCATGAATGTGGGTACAAAATAAGGTGTAAACATTGTAATAGCAGTTCTAAAAGTAAAAACATCATACATATCTACTCAATTATACAAACAAATAAACAAGAAAATAAAAAAAAACATAAAAAGTAAAGTTATGTGGATCCACAGCCTTCCTTACATAAACTAAACCACAATTTTTATTTCGTAATTAACAAATGATTGATTAAATTGATTATTTTGCCTACACTAACAAGGTACATAATTATATTACATATATAAGGTGTAAAAAAATTAACTGCAAGAACTTCGTCCACATACTCGACATCGAACAACAAACACATTACAAAAAAAAATTTTTTTTTTGAGCACTTTCTATATTTTCACATTAATAACAATTTACTATCATATTTTTTTGTGCACTGTACGCAGGGCTGCGCTAACGGCTCGCTCCAATACCGCGCGCGAGCGTCGTACCCCCGCCGCCCGCTACTATTCCCTCCCGCAGCCCTGCGTACAGTGCACAAAAAAATATGATAGTAAATTGTTATTAATGTGAAAATATAGAAAGTGCTCAAAAAAAAAATTTTTTTTTGTAATGTGTTTGTTTTTCGATGTCGAGTATGTGGACGAAGTTCTTGCAGTTAATTTTTTTACACCTTATATAATGAAATTTGAAATAAAATATAAATTATTTTATACCCTTATCATTCAAAAAATCTTGTATCGAATAGTAATACATAAATTTTACATTTATCTATTAGTTAGGATGTTAGCCTCTTTTTAAATATATTTAATGATTCTTTTTTGTAGGCGTGAGGTGTTTTTTTTATAGATAACTGGCCACACTGATAGTAAGCTTTCTCTCCTTAAAGTACGAAATAATATAAAATCAGGCAGGTTTCAAGTCATTAATAAAAATACTTATTTCACTAGCTATGCTATTAGGCCTGTTAGCATTTCATAAGATGTGGCATAGATGCCAAATTATCTTTTTTTTCAAAAAAACTAGCTATTGCCCACGGCTTCGCCCGCGTTAGGGAAAATATCTCAAAGAAACGTAGTACCGGTATTAAAAGTACCTAATGTGTAAATCCAGTTTATAAACTATCTGTGTGGCAAAACTTCATCAGAATTCGTTCAGTTTTAGCGTGAAAGAGTATCAATCATTCATCCATTCATACTCACAAACTTTCGCATTTATAATAGTAGTAAGTAAGAAGAAAGTCATCACCAGGCATGATGTTTATTTTTGGTTAAAAGATTTTCTCCAATACGTTCGGCAGAGGTGAATCTACAGTACACCCACATTTCGCCACTTATGTTTCAGTCCCCAGGGGGACACCATCAATCAGGGGAAATAAAACAAAAAACGGCTATAGTTTAGTAATAAAACCGAACCAAACTGACAGACAAGATTCCCATTTGTATTCATAAATATTGACGTGGTTATTAATCTAGGTTAAACAACGCGTATCACCCAGAATCGAAAGTTACATTAAATTCGAAAGTCTAGGTTATTTGCTGTCTAACCTCAGAGGTGATCATTTCAATAACCAGTTTTTTTTATAATTGAAGCTTCATTTGATTTATAATCAGGCTGTCGTTAGTGTTTAAGAAATGTCATAGAAATCTTAATTAATAGCGTGCACTCCGCACTCTCAACCTCATTGACTTCATAGTTTATTTATTCCTTTGTTCTCTGAGTGAGCTCACAAAAAATGCATTGTTTGTGATTAATTATAAAATTTAATATTGTTATTGTGTACACTATCGCATTAGGTAACCCAGTAAAGATAGTCGTAAGACGGAGAAAATAAAATAAATAAATAATCTTTTAACTGGAGCAAATTTTTCATCAGAGTAAGAAATAAATATGTTATGAATATCACTAAAGGACTTTAATAACAGTAAAGGTTTATAAGGATAATGTGGCGTAATTGTTTTTAGGTCAGTGAAGAAATTTGGCCAAAGTTATTTTCAACAACAAAAAAAATATGAAGTAATAAACATTTCACACTTCGTAAATATACTCGTAATTGAATAATCCATTAAATACATGAAGTAAAAAATGTCGACCAAATCAACTTTCACTGGTGTGTGATCGAAACTTCGAGATCAATAAAGAAAGTTTTCTGTGTTGCCACTTGGCAGGTTCGATGAATGCATATTATTTTATGCATGATATTGTGTTCATTCATGCTTCCGCATATGCTTGGAGCTGTTAAGTGAGGGGTGTCACTATCATTTTAGTATGACAAAATTTTGTAAAGTGCAAAAAATTAAGACAGTCAAGTAGTTGAATTGTTATTAATTACTTGACTATTGAAAATAAATGACGAGGTCTCGAAAACCATTAATACCAATAAAACATAGCTTTAAATAGAAGTGGTTAGGGCAATTTACAAACATAAATCATTACAAAACAGGCATCAAAATAAAATAACACATATTTTTTCCTAATTACAAGCAAAATAAATAAGCACTAAATAATCTCTTCAAAGGCATCATTATTTAAAAGTCACCCAATTAATTAACAAAACTAAATGTTATCAAAAGCCAAAAAAACTCCACGAAATAAAAGTTCAAACTGCCAATAATATTTTAAAAGAAAACAGACCACAGAAAAAACATTCTTCCTTGTGACATTTGACCTTAAAAAGAGGTTTATAGCTTCGTCAGGTTCTGGTCATCATTACTACCGGGTTCACGGTTCGTTCTGTAAAAGGCCGCAGGGTAAGACTAAGAAAGGACAAAAATATCAGTAGAATCTTGTATCGTTCGTTTTCTGAAGAAAAATGTCCTATAGACTATGTAGACAACGATAAAGGATATTAATGAATAATGAGATGGTTCTCACGACCAATGATAACAACAATGTCTATGTTTAAATTCAAATAACAATGGGTACCTACTTCAGTTGGACTGGACTTAATTTATGTCATTTCCAGGGTAATATTTAGATTAACGACATACACGGCTTCAGTAATGATAGCTTAAACATCTGATTTGTAAGGGATTATACAAAGTTTTTCTATTTACTTATAAATATTCAGCACGCTTTGTACTGTCTCGCCGGTGCCTTGTAGTTGGCTAAAACAGAAGTGATAAGAATGTAAAAGAAGAGAATGATATCGTGATGGCTGACAATGAGAATGAAAAAGCTATTGAGCCATCGCAAGCTACATAGAACAAGGGCAGGCATAAGAAGACGAAATTCAATATTATGTTGATAACAATTCCAATTTTACAGAAACATCTTAAAAAATTTCTTGGTGTTGCATATTTTAAGGTATAACATGTATTAGTAACGAGTACCTACATACATAACCATAAGACCGTGACCCAAAGACCATAAATCCGGTTTCCAAATAAAGGTAAAAAATTATAATAAAATGTTCATTACTTCCTAACTTAAAAAATTTACATAATACCAGTCAAATAACTCAAAAAATCATGAGAAAAATGTAAATAATTCAAATACTGCATTGTTAGGTAGAATCACGTTTGCAGGAAAACCTTCAAACAACTGAAAAATACAACATCATCATCTGCTAGCCTTTTCCCAACTATCTTGGGGTCGGCTCCCAGTCTAACCGGATGCAGCTGAATACCAGTATTTTACATGGAGCGACTGCCTATCTGACCTCCACTACCCAGTTGGTCCACTGGGTAATACGATACCTATCCTTGGTAAGACTGGTTGTCAGGCTTTCGGGCCACTGACTACCTGTAACGACTGTGAAAGATCTACAAATGACAGCCGGAACCAACGGCTTAACGTGCTTTCCGAGGCACGGAGGAAACTCGGTATGTAATACGGTCACCCATCCACAGACCAACCTAGGCAAGCACGGCTTAACCTAAAGATCGACCCGAGCGCCTTTTATTATTAAACCACGAGCTCCTCTACTGAAAAATACAACAATGACAAAAATTACCCATAAAATTTTATTACAAAGAATCCAATTTTCATTACTCATATTTTGATAAAAACGAAATACACGTGGTTTGCTAAATCAATGTCAAATATTCCATAGTAATCGTTGACTTATCTAAAGCGTTTGATAATGTTAAGCATATCTGTACTGTACTATCGATTTGTTTCACATACGATAATGAGTGGTAGCATAATCAGCTTGTAATGTTCCCTTCTAGGACATAGGCCTCCTGAGCTGAATGGTGCTGATCCATGCGTCATGTTCGTGAACGGGTGCCGTCAGTAGGGACTGGTCATCTCTTAGCTGCCACGGTTTATTTTATTTTTAAATTGTTGATTTTATCTTTTTACTCTGGACGATCTTAACTTGCATGTCTTTTACATCGTTCTCACATAGTTTTTCCGATGTCAGTTTCTCTTCATTAAAGTTAATAGTTGCCAAAAAAAAAAAATACAAAACTGCACTTGTATGTTATGTATGTTATGTAGGTATGTTTATCAATTTCATTTCAAAATTAAAAAGCCTTGAGTTATAAACAGATTCCAGATAGTAAAGTGAAACATTCATTACCCAAGTGACTGTTTGCATTTCGTAAAGTTTCTTAAGAGTTAAAGTAACCATTAAATATTTTATGTTATCTTCCATCTAGACTTTTAACTGGAGTCTGCTAGTAGTGAAGCAATATTAGGACACAGATACAACTAAAAATATATCGAATTATCTTGTTCTAGATATTTTAACATAAATTATATAAGACTAGCGAGCCGCCTCTTTTTCCCACGGTTCAAAACAATCCTATATTTGAAGCCGGAACCAACCATAGACAATTACACATTTACAAAATTTGATTGAAATCGGTTGGGAGAGTTTGGAGATTAGCGTGAACGCGAACATACACTAATTTCATACAGCCAAAAGTGAATTCAGTACGTCATCATCATCATCATCATCATCCACAGTCCGACTTCACCCACTGCTGGGTATAAGCCTCTCTTTGCTCGTGCCAAGCTCCACGCTCCCGTGCCAGTAATTCAGTACTTAACAAATAAAAATTATAGAATAGAAGAATATTTATTTGCGTAAAAAATGGTATACAAGGGTGTTAAATACAAATTGAGGCACAAGCATGTTTAGCTAGTATAAAACATAGCATGCAAAATTTTAAAGACAAGTTAAGCAACAAAAATCGTTAAAACATCAACATTTTTTATCTATAAATTCTTTTAAACTATAAAAACTACACTCGAGTAACCACTTATGAAATTTAATTTTAAATAATTTTGTATTTAAAGCTTTGAAATGTCTTGGTATTTTATTATAAATGCACACACACATTGCCAAGCAGTTACTATGGTATTTAGACAGTCTAGGCAAATCATTTAACACCACCATTCACCACCATCATACATCTCCTCCGTTTTTATAGTACTTCTAAAACAAATCTAGATAAAACATACCTTCCTATAACGTTATATGACCGTGGGATATCAATTACTTCATATATGGTAATCTTATAACAATAGATCATAAAGAAAAACCTGTTTTTTTCTACCACCCATCCGTCTAACATCCTTGTCAATTTAACCATGTCTTTACTCGAGTTTTTGTTACTTTGTGCCTTGTAAATCTAATAGTACATAGATTATAATTAATTCTACAAGAAACCTGAAGTTATTTTGACTCACGTAGATCTTTTTTTGGGTAAAACACCATATTTATATTGACATTTTCGACTCTCACGGGCCCTTGGACAACGCCGCCGCCGAGTCCATTTATATCATCTCTTCGAGCAAAAGCAAACAATCTAAAATATAAGCCATCGAGGAATTGTAACTAGCTAATCTTGTTATTTAAATCTAACAGTCGTTAAAGTCTAGAAAACCGGATAATTAATAGCTTATATCATCGTATGACGATGCATCCATCAAATCGTCATCTATTGCAATATTATTAACTCTACGTAACTCGTACTGATAAATGATTACATATTGCTTGGTGATTAACTGTTACTGTTGAAAGGGATAACGTAATATCATTCACAACACCAATACGAGTAGGCACCTAAAAGTTTTGTTGAATTTGTAGAGCCACGGGTAGATAGGTCCGAAACTTTGAAAATCAGTCTTACTGAGGGGTATCGTGTTTCCAGTGACTTGGTTGTAGAGGTCAGATAGGGAGCCGCTTCATGTAAAACACTGGTACTCAGCAAGCACTCGGCAAAAGCGAAAGCCGACTCCAACATAATAGGAGAAATGGCTAGGCAGATGATGATGAATTCAATAGAAGAAGAAAACATTTTCGCCGACCCGAAAATTGGGGCAAGGACTGGAAGAAGCAAACTCTTATAGACAAACGTAAAATTAAACACATAAGTTTTCGATGCGGATATACAAGAATATACAAACAAAACAGCTGGTTATCATCATTCTCGTCGTAAACGTCTGAATGCGAAGGATAATGAACACTAAAATCGAAGGTTCATGAATTTGAATACTAAAGAATTCTTATCGTGAGTATTATAATAAAAATTAAATAGCTCTTGTAAAAATATTTGCCAGTCAGCAAATGGAAGCGTGGCGATGGCTCAGGGAGTATCTAGCTACATTAAAGTATACGTGGATGCTATTTTAAAAGCACTATGGAACAGTAACTATGAAGTAGATGATTCTGTGTCTACGTGTCGGTGTGTCTGATACATTTCACGGCTTAACAGCTACACGGATTTAGATGAAACTCTGCATACCGCTAGAACATAGGTTAAGACATAAGATACGGATACTTTTTTCTGGTACGATCCCGTGGGGTAATTTGCGAAACACGCGGGCGGAAGCGTATCGATTGTAAAAAAAAATTAACTGCTAAAATTGCAAAAAACAGCAAGGTGGAAACGATTGCTCAGGGAGTACATTTAAGTATATTATTTGCTTTATGTGAAGGTTGTTATAAAGCACTACGGAATAATGAAATGACGAATGAATATAAACTATAATGATGTATGAAAGAAAATGGCTATTACTAACCGCTAGAACATTCGATAGTTAAGCACGCTAGTACCTAGTATTGTAATCTACGAATTGTTTGGTTCAATCAACCCATAAAAAACAATTAATTTGTGAATGAAATCTTTCCGCTCGTAAAAACTTTATGATTAAGACTTTCAATGGTGCATTGAATTTAAATTCTTTAATTACAACTTATTTAAGAATTCTTTAATTATGGCGGGACGAGGTCCGGTGGTCCACATTAGCTCTCGATTGAAAGAACTGGAAGTCATGGGGAGAGGCTTTTGGCCAGCATCGGGATGATAATGGCTAAGAGTAACAGTAATAACAATTATTGCTCACAAGAGTTTATTTTTAATTCATCTAATATTAGAATGTTGTTTAACTTCCTTTTGCTACTACTTTTGCGACACAAAAAGTTAATAGTTTCAATGAAAGACCCATCATCTCGTTTTACTCCAAAAGTGGTTATTTGTCCAACCATTATTGGTTAAAAAAAAAAACAAATTAAAAAGACTATCTATACCATCAGTTGACCCTTCAAGGGTGTCTTTAATTGCATATCCGTAACATAGAAACTAGTCATTCAAGGAACTCGGCAAGCAGAATAAAAAATATAATCAAACACTTAGTGCATCGTCAGGTAATAGCAGACACAATAGCAAATCAAGGAAACAAGGTCAGTAACTCATCAATTATAAAAAACTTCATATTCTGTTCCACTCCGTTAGTCATTTAATTTATAACAAGACTGTGAGAAGGCGAACAGCTGATACACAAAGTTTTTTATTCATTCTTGACCGATATAATATTAACGAGCACGCACAAAACGTTTTCGATAATGTACAAATATTCTGAACTATGAACTTCTAAATATAGATTCGTTTGGATGAGACTAGAAATAATCGTTTCTATCAAAGTTATCAATCACAGAAGTTTTATCCTCATCAACTAAAACAAAGTCATCTTGGTTACAGAGACAATAAAAAATATTTTAATAAATATAAATAAACTGAATAAGTACGTACCAAAAACCTTGTCCAATTAGAAAAAATCAAATCACAGAATAGTACCACCACTAGCACAACACTACCGACGGGTTCGATTTTCAAAACTGTTTGAATCGTGAGGCACCACAAACGAGTCCGTCGCTGCTCGCGGCCGCGAAACGACTGACGTTGGAATCGACTTGAGACTTGAAAATCTCCGAATACTTGATTTAAGTACAGTGAGCAACGTTGGT
Organism: Eurois occulta; assembly: GCA_950022335.1. NCBI lineage: Eukaryota > Metazoa > Arthropoda > Insecta > Lepidoptera > Noctuidae > Eurois > Eurois occulta. The sequence goes on from OX465502.1 coordinate 12,033,109, forward strand.
TTGTTTTATTTGTAAGAATCCGCTATTACAACAAAGGAGTTTTAGATACTACATATTTATTTGGAGTACTGGATAGGTTTAACCTCTCTAATTGTTGTTCCATCATCACTAATTGGGACGACAATCACTTACGAAAGTAAGCAAGCATGTTAGTGGTATATAAGCCAGTACTGCCATAAATGCTTTTGTCCATATCCTAGAACATTTGATATCCTATCAGATGGTATTAAAGGTTGTGATGATTTTAAAGATGATATGGCTGGAAAGGGGGCTACTACAGAAATAACAGCGAATAAAGATGCATGAAAGGAGAAGACATGCTGCACCGACCCCAAATTAAGGAATAAGGACTCACAGGAGGATGATGATGATGGTGGTATTCGAAGTCATAATGGTTATGGTGACGAATCTGGTCGCCATTGGGCCAAGTCAGCCACGTGTAAACGGCAAGGTCGTCATACTAATTAATTTAGTAGACGCTCTATGTATGTTGTGCGCAAGTCCTCATGAATTTGGTATCCCCAGAAGCGGAGCCATTAAAATTAATTGCAATTATGAACTGTAATATAATAAGTAATATTATCCGCAACACGAGGCTTTGATTGTTAACATTCCGTAATTACTGATATCAAGGAATTTGAGCAACAATTTCGTCGTTGTGATGTCAGAGATTAAAAATTTGTATTTCGGTTTTCACGTAGCCCGATAAGCTGATAAAACTCGAATATTAATTATAATATCTGTAATTAGCAGTGTCTGATCTAAAATCGAAGGACTAGTAACAGTAAAGTTGGTAATTGCTAATCCAGCTGGGAATTTGGAGGTAATAACAATGTAAACGTATTTTTTAATAATGATTTGACAATGAACTTTGTAAATCAACGAGATTTGATTAGTGTTGAAGGTTCTGGGTATATTCCTGCGAATTCTGGTTTTATGGCTTAAGGCCATGGTTGTGTTGATGCAAAAATTATTCTTAGAAATCTACTTGTTTATGTTTACGAAATCATAGTCACATGGTTGTTTTTGATTTGAGGAATCAGTATTCATAACTGTTTCCTCCATCTGTTGCATAACTTTACTCTGAATAAATCTTTATTTGTTATGCAACGTTCTTTATAAGAACTTCTATTTCGAACTTCGAAAATGCAGACCATTAACAATCTTGCGTTTTCTCTGAGAAAGCTTTTGCTTTGATGCATTACCTTCTCTTTGGTATGCACGAAACCGAACGAGCCAACTGCCATAAATATAGAGGTTTATAGACCGTGAGTTAATTACCTTATCAAAATAACCTTGTTAGATACTTCCAGTCCAGAGGTAGTCAGTAGTGACGTCAATAGTCAAACAGCTACCGGACAATAAACAAAAACAAAAAGTCTAACGGTTGACTAGACTTTGATGAAGCGAAGTTTCTTATTGGAAAACTACAAGAAATGTAAACAAAAACATTTTGATTGAAATACTATAAGAAATAACAATGGTTGGGTATAAGGAATGTGTAAAAGGTGATATGGCTCGACAGGCAGTAACTCCTGATATGACTAGTAATATAGAAGTATGATAGAAGAAGACATGCTGTGCTGACCCCAAATAAATTGGCATCTGGGCAGGAGAATGATCATGAAGGGCCGGGGAATGAAATGATGATGGTCAAAAGTAGAACTTGTTCAAAATGAAGATGTAAAGGCGAGCTTAGATGCAACTGCACACTAAAATGGTTCTAGTAACAAGTGTAAAGAAAAATATGTCAATGAAGACATTAATGACGCATTCAATAAACAAGGAAAATACGAAACACCAAAAACATTTACAAAGGACAAAAACTAAAAGTAATTCAATTAATTCAATACCATTACTATTCTTGAGAATCTCAAAAAACAAAACCACATAAGCAGCTCATCTGTGTTCAATGCAGTTAATTCTAAGCCATTTATGTTCGACCTCATTGACGTCATAGCGTGATGATATATCGGTGGGTGTCGAATTGACGATAACGTCTTACGCATTGTGAATACAGATAACTATGTTTATAAGTTCCAACTGATTGATTCAAACGCAATTTGTGAACTAGCTAAAATACGATAGAAGACTAACGGTAATAATATCAACTCTCACAATCGAGACGACAAAAGCGTTAGCTATTAATTCAAATTGTTGATTGATTGATATAAAGTTATAAATACTGAAACATGTGGACAGCTTTATCTAAACTTATGTGATGTTACTTAGATCAAGATGATTGGCTTTAATGGCTTTGTTATCGTGGTGAATCGTCATGAGCCTTCAGAAGAAAGTCACACCACTTCTATAAAGTATAAACAAGAGAAAACTACTCTTGAATATGTTGAAAACCAATCAATGTTATTTATTTATTAACTCATCATCACTATCATTACAGGGATTTCCTAAGTCAATAGTGTGGCCATAATTACAGTTTTATTATTTACCATAACATATTCTGTACATCGCGGTTATGAGAAAAACAGTAACAAAACTCGATTACTTGGTTCTCAATGGATAGTGGGGTCCTTCTGTACATCAAATGATCATTGAAGTATCGATTCTCTTAAAAACATAACATACACATGATGTATACGTAGTTACGTACAGCAAATGAATGATTCATTCAAACTAAACCGTCAAACTCAAGTGAAAAACCTTGACAACTAACAAAGTAAAATATTTACAAGCAGCCCAATTTATCGTTGTGTTACTGTACCCAATTATTATAAAAAATATGATTATTACTCTAAAAGGAATCTGAAGAATTCAGTAGCACCCACAGAATTCCGAAACGCAAGACCGCAGAAGTATTAAAGAAAATGCTGCAGCTATAAAATTATTCAAGAATAAAGCTCAACGCCCATGTATGTATGTATAAGCACTGCACGGGATTAGCATAGCTTCAACTCGACCCGGTGGCCAATCGCTCTAATAGCAACTCCCTAGAACTGAATGTGTCTGTCAGTTAGTGTCAGTGCCTATACGTGCTTCAGCTTTACTAGTCTTCTTCATCATCATCTTCCTATCCTTGTCCCATGTTACTTGGGGTCGGCGCAACACTGTCAGCCGTCACGGTATCATTTATTCCTTTTCCTTTCATATCATTCCTCACACAATCCACTCGACTAGCGGCTTACTGTGCGTGAGCTTTACCGGTCACGGTCACAAATGCTCGCGTTTGCGTCGAATGGATTAAACCAAGCTTCTCACAGTCACGTTCAACCTATTTTTGGCAGAACCGCAAACAACGCATTACGGTTGGATATTTGCCTTAACGTAGATATTATTATGATTACATCTGCAGATGGTAAATATCTTGCGATTGAGTTAAATTGACGTCATGTAGTGTATTCTCTGATGGAGTAAACAGAGTAGATATTGTGGCACCTGCCACCTACGTTAACTGATGATGTACTCGTAATATCGCAAGTCAGCAATTTAGTTTGCAACTAGCTTTAAACCGCAGTTACGACCGTGTGGAGGTCAGTAGTTATCCCAGGGGAACGTACTGCCGCACCTACCCTACAGTGCCCACTGTAAAGGTGTGCGAAACTTCATCTAACGCTATTTAGCCGTCAGGCGTGAAAAGGTAACAAATAGACAGAGCTACTTCCGTAATATTTAAGTACGGATATGGCTATGACTAAAGATTAACGAAGTCAACTGAAGGAGCTGGCATGGATAGTCGATGGAACGAAGATCCCTATGCAGTAAATGATGAAAAAAAGAAGCATGGTAGGAGCTAAAAATACCTTTTTTATCTGGCAGGTTCCATACTGGAAACGTTTATAAGATATTCTTGTTTAATTGTCAAGTTCTCAGTATTTTCTTAATGAAGCATCGGATGGGTCTTATTTTAAAATGACTGTGTCAAGGCTTTTGAGTATTTGCACGTAAATATTTACTCAAAACTTTAGAGATACTTCACAAGTTTATCAATAACAGCTAAAAATAGTCAATGCAATTAGCACCTTAAAAGTATTTTTAACTTTATTAAAGCTTTTGATTTAAGCACATCGTATTGTTTAAAGTCATGCTTCAAATTCAAAAGATTATCCCAATATAACTGAATGGATCTCCAATTACTATATTAAAACACGTAGGGTCTACCCAGAGTAATTAGTTAGCCCAACTACAAAAGATATGCTGACTAGCTCAACTCTTCAGCACGACATAGGCTACCATAACATCACGCATGTAATCCCCGAAAGGTAAGAAAGGTTAGGCAGAGGTGTACGTAATATTACACCCATATTTGTTAGATATGTTGAAGTCCCATGTAAAAGGGGACGAGCCTATTGCCATCAACCGGGCACAAATCCAGACACCGAAGCTGCTACTGAGAAATTTCTAATGGCTAAATCCAAAAACACTTGCCCGATCGATGGTAATCGAATCAGGACCTCAAGCATACTCAGTAGTAACAACAATAAAAGGCATTCATAGGCTTTAAATTCATCATACGAGGAAAGAAACAGGTAGGTACAGACGCCAGCACATCAAGCTACTACAACCTGTCAAATTTCTTTAATAGATTTTCAACTTTATCGCTAAAGCATTAGGTTCAAGGTTGATTGGGAAAATTTGACAGTTTCGGGTAGCTTCAAGTGCTGGCGTCTGTACAGTGACACAATAGAGCTAAGTAAACCAATCCGCCGTTAATCATACTCATAAAGAAGAAAGCTTCAGACAATTCACACTATCATGTTAAATAACGGTCAACAAACACAAAAAGAAGTCGCTAATAAGAATGTTAGTCTAGTAAATTATACCATTTGATCTGGCATTTTCATCAATTTGCAGTTTCGGCTTAATTCAGCATCATATCATCTGAAAGACGTCTACTACTGAACTTAGGGCCCCAAGCGTCGCCCGTCGCCAGATCCCCTGGGTTATGTGCATCTAGTGGGTACCTAGATTGCTGCGGTCTTCACCAGGTCTTCGGTCCACAAACCATCGCTTTGTCATACGATACGTGGTGATACATTCCAAAATCTTGTGACCCAAAAATCCGCCGTCAGACGAAAGGCTACGACGCCGACGTCGGGACATCTGGCTAGATGCGGAGATGGTCGTTGACCGAGTGGTGGCCAAGGTTTGGCCAAAGAAACCAGGGACGTCCTAAAGCTCGTTTGGTGGATGATATAGTCAAAGTCGCGGGAAACACCTGGATGAGGGACGCACAGAACCGGGAAGTGTGGCAGAAAAAAGGGGAGGCCTATACCCAGCAGTGGGTGATTCCGGGCTGATATGATGATGATGATTACAAGAACTGTAGATTTAGGCAAAACTCGTGGGTACAAGCTTCCTTATAATTATGACACGTTCAAATTAAAGTATTTGAATATTATGGTTTCACACAAATAAAAACATGTCATTACCTGATTTAATTCTTGTTACCGCAAATTATTTTTATCATTACTATGTGGTTGTGAATATGTAATCTTCCTAACATTAAATGGTCTATCAAGTATGAATAATATTGAGAATGACTCACACACATCATCATCATCAACATTCTGGGCCATCCCATCCCATTCTGGGATCTAAATTTTCACTCAAGGTAGGCTATCCTTTGATTTTTCCCAATCCTGATTCCTGATAAAGATTTTTTGACTCGTTTAGACTTGATCTGACTCACATCTGTTTATCTTGATCTCATCCCCAGAAATATCAACAATGAATTACAACGATAAAGCTCGTCACAATTTCACACGATCATCAAAACAGTTCATCGCATTTAACTGTCTTCCATCGAGAAGGCCGGAGTCCCAGCATTAGGAACAATATAGCCTAAGCCTTCATCCTCCCGAGAGATGAATAAGTAACAGCAGCGGAAACATAATAGCCTAATTCGAAAAGAGAATGCTCATGGAAGTATGGAATCCCGTACCATGCTGCATCAAAATCAAACCTTGTTTTTTATAGACTACACTGATCGTATTAACTCCTACAAAAATTATTTTTGAAAAAAAAACCCGCGTTTCAGAGTTATTTTATAAAATCGAAACTAACCTAAAAAGTAGGTCTATTTTTTCGACGCTACCAACGACGTATTTTAACACACATACATTACATTATTGCTCTAAAAACAGCGTAATACACTAATATTAGTAAGAATTACGAGTTAAAGTAACATCCACAGTATGCTTGACTGAAACTCGATTTTATTTTAGACCTTTACATTGCCAATAGTCAGTCAGTACAGTACAAATGTCAGATGCCACAGATAAGATAACTATAAACCATAGAGTATAGTAAGTGCTATAAACTAGTCGGGATTTAGGGATGTAATCGATAAATCAAAATCTTTAGGCTGAGAAAATCTATTTTGTTGCAAATAGCAATAAACCAAACTAAATCGATTTGGTGTACTGATCTTACTTAATTGTAATTAATTTTAGAGTCCGCTCGACAGACAAGGGTTTGTTCAATTGAAACGGAACGTCATTTATATTCAGTTGAAACGGAACGTCATATAAAGGGAGTAAAACAATATTCGTACTTTTAAACTCGAAAAGTATATTTCCAGTTCAAAAATCAAATCCCCGACGCGTAATGCCGTAAAAAAATATGAAACTAATTACTATAATATTTTGGTTTTGAGGCGCGAGACTTTTTGGTACCAACTTTGGTCATTGTCCTTTGCAACAGAATTTATTTTTATTTATTTTCTGCTTTCAGTCACTCTTGGTGTAAAACTCGCCAACAAACCGGAGAATAGGAGAAATAAAAAAAAAGTGAACAAATTAGTAACGGCCAGTACCAAAACAGCCTGCAACAGTGTAGTGGTACCATCATTCATGATTACCCCACGTCATTACCGTAGCCACGGACCGTACCTGATGTCCATTGTCTGATTCCATTAGTGTACGGAACTTGTGTTGCTCAGGTTCCGAGGTCGACGGCTTTAATAACCTTTTTGGCAGATTCTGTTTCTTTTCGTCTTTTAGGGTTGTCAGATCTGGAGTAGGGGTTATAATTTGTAGTAGTTATAGAGGTCTATATTTTTTTTTGTTGCAAACTCAAAGCCTTTATCTGAATGTTATTTAGAGGTAAAGTTTGTCTGTTTGTAAGTTTGGATGTAGACGGTAATCTTGGGAACTACTGGTCTGATTCCGAAAATTCTTTTACTAATAGGAAACTACATTATCCCCGAGTATCACAGGCTATATTTAAAATGTTCCCGTGGGATACTTTCCGATCACAATGCGAGCGAAGACGGCAAAAGCTACATAAACCAGTAGTACCTAGGCATTTTAAATGGAGTCGACGAGCTAAAAAAACAAATGAAGCGACATTATAGCCTTGGGGATGTTGGATCCTGTGAACTGTCCCTTATCTTTAGCTTGTTTTAGCCCAGATTATCTTTATTGGTCTTGCTTTTAACGTTGATAACTTTTTATGGCATGTTTAATCACTCTTTTTTCACCCAGGTCATTGCCTCGTTGTGTGATGAACTCGTGAGTAATTATCATGTGCTTGTTTTAAAGCATGGGTTCCGTTACAGTATCGTCAATCAGCCAAATGGCTTGTAGGATGGATTGGGACAGATGGGCGAGAATAGTCACACAGTGGATGCCTGAAGACGGGCGTCGTAACCGAAGCAGCTCTAGGAACAGTACGTGAATTGGACTGATTGGCCGGAGAAGGCAAAACATAAGGAAGATTGGAAAGGTATAGGGGAAGCGTTTTCCCAACAGTGGGAAAGAACAGGCTAACATAAAAAAGATTCTTGTGAGCAATGACCATAAGATAAGAGCAGATACGATAAAGAGGCTAGGTTATATTGGTTTTCTTCCCACTGACGACCATCCTACTGTACGTACAATCACGGACACTAATATACGTACACCAAGCTACTTTTTAAAGTGGTCTCTTCCTGCTGTATTAATTAACGTTTTACGTTATCACTAAACAGTATTTTGGAAATGGAAACCATACTGTTACGAAATACGTTTTACCTCAAAGTAGAAACGCTATTGCACTAGAAAATCGCTTTTGATGTGTTTACAGTTCATTGCTTATATGTAATGTGTGTTAGTAATTGATACTTGATAGTACCCTTTAGGCCCCTATACCACTGGCAACGACTACTACGCAACTGGCAACTGGCAACTGGCAACTGGTATTTCTTCAACGTCGGTGCAGCGAAAACGGCGGAGACGCGACGTTGACATCGCGCGTCTCTAGTGGCAAGCGTCCGCGCTGCGACTTTGCAACGTTGCGTTTTTTGGCAATAGGTACAATCACGACGTTAATATTGAAACATTTTAGAAGTGTTCCTCAGTTCGTCAAATGTAATCTCCGGCATTCGCAAATATTTGTAAAGTTCCGATTTATTATTTTTAACATTATATTATAAGAGTACAGTGCGAAATATTCTCTTTCTTGTAATCGATTGGACCATAAAGGATTTTCTTTTTCTTTTACGTTATTTTCGTCTTTCTCTGATTGTACGCCTCAAATCGCAGCATGTGCGCAACGTTAACGCTTGGCACTAGAGACTCGCGACGTCAACGTGGCGTCTGCGCAGAAGTTGGAGAGGCCTTAGGTAGGTCGTCCTATTTATCGCAGCCGATTGGTTTATTCAATATCTAAGTACAATGTCCAGCTGTTATCTCTATGATATACGCAATAGGATAAACTTTAGAATATGTGCGTGGAGAGGTCTGGAATTTATTTGCGTGATTATATTCTACTGCTTGCTTTGTTAGTCACCGGTGAAGTTATTAATCCTAAGGTAAACTGAGGTAGTTGGATCAGATTGCTGGTTACCATTACCACTGATTTAAAGGGGCAGTTGTATATAGTAGTTTTGTTAAGTTAAAAATTAAAAAATGCATATTTATTAACAAGTTCGGCGGTTAAAACTTAGCAGTAAAATTTACCAACCTTCGATAAAAAAAACTACCCATTATTTTTTTTCAACTGATCATAATAACCTCTCGAATGTTTAAATAGCAGTTAAAAAAATTTGTTCCCAAAAAATATAACAAAATATATTCTAATATTTCAGGAAATATCAATTTCGTTTCAATAATCTGTACAACTAATTCAAAACACATTTTTTACTAGCACGTGTAGGGTGTGTGTAAAGTTAAAACACGTGTTATATTGAATAACAATATTATAACACAGTCCGCTGAAGAAAGCAAAAGCCATTCAAACGACATTTCATAACTCCGACACGTGCTAGTGATGGGAATGTGCAACATCGATAAGTTTTTTTTTTTAATATTAGTGATAGTGAATAATTAAATAAGATTTAAAAAAATATATATAAGAAAATTTTATTAAAAATAAATAAAGTTCATTTTAGTTATTTAGCAAAACTGTTGTAAATATTTAGGCCAGGATACTCCTTTGCTGTGTGCTCGTTAAGCTACAGATTATTTATGTTTGCGAAACTATCTTTATTAATTGTCGCAACGGTAATAGCTGTTAACTAATTTTAACACACACCAATACAATCGTTTGCTAAATATTCTTATTATGGTTATATTCTAAGACAACCTTATTAGAAGTTCACGCATAAATCTGCTTTTAGTCATAGTCATTTATTTATAAACAAGTAATTTCAGACACTAATTGATAAAAATTACTTAAGGTCTAAAGGATATTGTTCTTCCGCGCAATGTTATTACTTAAAACATTATCTTAACCTGCCGTTCACATTTCACTACAAGTACTACCATTTACCACTAATAAGTAATATTAGTAATTTAGTATGCCATTCGTGTAGCGTTTTATTGCGGTGTTATTAGATACTAATTAGGTATTTGAATTTAACATGCATACCACAAGGTAAGAGGAAAATCAATTATTCTTATTACAACTACAATTTTCTACGATTATTCATCTAAAAATTATTAACACCAATTAAATAGACATGACTAAAAAATATACAGACGAAACACGAAGAAGGTTCATTTTTCGTTATTTTTTCATTTATTCATAAACAATTTACATTGTGTTGAATTAATCACGTTGCCCTTTCGCTAATAATATCGTAATCTCACAAAAAGCTAAAATAATAAACGGCTCAAAGGTATTGAAATAGATTAAAATTAGTAGACTTTAGTCTTGTTGTTATTGTACTTAACCTAATAAGGTTAAAGAGTACGCAATACAGTTATCAAATAATACCTTACTGATAACATTATCTTAATCTTTCCATGCTCAGCATATGTATATCCTCTTCGCGATCTCGTTGCATTAATAACATGACCTACGACTAACGAGTCTACGAGTATTATTTTAAAGTTCTAGTTCTAGCATAGCTAGATCAGCCTAAAATATTCCTAATACAGGCGTCTTCGAATGAGGAAAATGTCGTGAGGAAAGTTTTGAGTATGAATTTGGATGGGTATAAGAGTAGAGGGAGACCAAAGAAACGATGGACTGTGTTAAGGATGATATGGCAAGAAAGGAGGTGTCTGATGAGATGACGAGTAATAGAGAAGTATGTTAGAAGACATGCTGCGCCGACCCAAAATTAATTGGGAATAGGGCAAGAGAATGATGACAGGCGTCCTCTTTGTAAGATTGGGTGAGATGATGATGATGTGTGATTTGTGGGAGATGGCATGTTTCTAAATATTTAGTTCTACGACAGCCGGTTTCCTTAAGATGTTTTAAGAGAAGTGGTGATGAAACAAATTATAGAAAAGTAACGCGCCTGTCTAAATTGGAACTCACAACCTAAAAATCGGAGGTCGGAGCTATCAAATTAAAATAACGTGGAAGAAAAACAAAAAAAAAATTAGACAGTTCACATTTGTAATTCAATATTTTTAAGTGTAATTAACCTTTCAGACTTCGCTAATTCGTTTATCATTTCATGTGACTATACTTACACTGTATCTAATCTATCCGGATATGGTAAATCAGAATAATTTAAATATTATTTTGATAACTACCTGTTACGCACTTGAATGTTAAAAATTATTTTGCTATAAATTCGATTGTTTGACTATATGCATTCGGCATATTGCGCAGCATGGTCGTTATTCCATTTTCTTTGATGTCAATATATTTTCGATATATTGTCTGCAGGATGTGAAATAACTCAACCCTATCTGTTACGGAAGAAAAGCTGCGAGCTTTTGTGTGATGCACACACGCCGGTCAAACACCTTGTATACAATGCTAAAGTGCGGTATTACATAACCTTATGTGGGACATGGGAGGATCCATTTTGTATTATTGTATAACTTTCGTAAAACACAGAACATTTATGTTTTCGGTTTTATCTAAGTGTTTGTTTCAAGAATAATGCCTGACTATTTTTGGATTTAAACGGGGTCTCTTTTAAGTAAGAGGAGTTCTTGAGTTGAACAACTCGCGAACTTGCCAAGTGATGATCTCGACAGTAAATATAGGAAAAACTTTTATACGATTGATTTGAAATAATTATTATAACAAGCAAATAAAACGGATTACTCACAATTTAACAAAACAATATGCTACATTTTTATCGATATTATTTATATAATGTCCCAACCCTACAGGAGCGTAACGAAAGCGTCAATAGTGGTGCGCAAACGCAAGTTACAGGTCACTCTCTTGACACAGTCCACCATTACATAACCATATGTAGCACATGGGAGATTCTACAAAGATAAAGATAAAAGACGTCATTCGTAGGACGCAAATGTCATATTTCGCCAGATTCTGAGATATTGCCCAAATATTGCGTGAAATATTTTCAAATAGCCGTGCAGAAAATTAATCGTGTAGATAAGTGGATTAAAACAATTTATGGGATGCTGTTAAAGTATGAGAAATATCGTGGCTGAGTTTCTCAACTTTTAACTTAGTTACTTTACCTTCTGTCGTAAATGTGTTACTATGGCCATGTGATTTAGGCTTTTGCAAATCAAAAAAATTATGACTAACTATAAAACTGGTTTTGAAACTATAATTTGATATTTTATAGTTACTGACGTTGTTAAAATTACTATACTCGCGAGCAACCTAATCGACTCACGCCGTAACAGCTTAAACATACGTGATTTTTTCATGGAATACGTACTTAATTTAAATAAACCGTATATCCATTAAAAGCTTGATAAATAAGTTTAAGTTGACACCAATGTCATAGGAACACCACACATAATATACGCGCTGTATGTCGAACAAAATATGATTCGTGACCAACAATTATTAAATCAACATACAACCAGAACTGACCTGCAAATTGCAAGAAACGTAAGAAAATTTGCATTTCGCGGGCTACCGTGACGCTTCCACCTTACCGCGTACAGTTTAATTGCAGAAACTCACCCTTAATTTTTCGTCAAACCTAAACGCGCCATCTGTCGGTGCAACGACGCGTTCAGTTCAGATTCGCCAAACAAAATGTACGTGGTGATCGCAAGTTCTCGCGACGATCACTGTGGTTAGGACATGGTCGTGGATGAGGTTTTTAATAATGCATCGAATCACATATTGTCGGTATTCTTTGAAAGAAATACTACATGCACAGCATAAATATTCAACAGTTCCGAACTGTCAGTCAAGTATGCAAACCTATTATGTGCTTATTATGTTATGAGTGTACCGGAAATTACGTCTGTATGTCTGTATCCTTTGACTGAACGGTGTGGAATAACATTGTTTGTGTACTTACTTAAATTGATTCTGATTTACTGGTATTCTTGTGTGCCTGAAACAATGAAAAAGTTATTAGATATTTTTAACGTCAGTCTTGAATAAAAACACCTGATTTCAAAATCCTTAACCTATGAGGAAACAGCAGAGTTACCAATGTAATGCAATCGCAATTTCGCTAGATATCGAGGCTTTTTTCATGATTTAATTGATTTTTAATCTCGGAGGAAGAAAAGCTCAGTCGAGATTCTCAGAGACCCGAAATTGCATTACTCGTCAACATTAAATGGTATGGTTGCTGAACAAAAACAAGGTCCACCCAGCCAGTCTATGCACAGGTCAACGACCATCATGAACAGCTGACACGTCCACCTGCTTTATACACGAGTATTCTTTAAAAATACAAAAGCACGTGTAACCTGACCTTTAAGCTTACAGCTGGACACGATGAACTTTGTAGTTATTGTTTAACTACACAAAGAAATGGGAAGTGAATATGTCAAGTGAGGCACGAACTTATTGTCCGAAGAAAGTCAGGGTAAAAGGTTGTTGTACTTTATTTCGAAACTAGCTTATGTCCGCGGCTTCTCCCGCGTGAAGTTCGATAATTGTCCCACGGGTTCATACTATCAGGATAAAAAGTATCCTATGTGTTAATCCAGGTTATAAAAACTATCTGTGTGCTAAATTTCATCCAAATCTGTTTAGTAGTTTTGGCGTGAAAGAGTAACAAACATCCATCCATCATCACAAACTTTTGCATTTATAATATCACTTATCAGTAGGATAGTTTAGGTCAAAACGTAAACGTAATCATTTATAGGTTTTACATAATCTCGTGGATTTCTGACCATGCATTCCGGTTTTTGATGTCTTGTGACCCCAGGACCCCAGCTGAGTCAGTACCGTTACCTTTTGCAGACTCAGCAGACTGACTTATATATATTTTTCCACGCCACGAGCTAGATGTATGTATTCCTTTGCATTTCGTGGCAATAACTACTAATACTTAAAAAGAGGCTGTTAAAGAGCTATACTAATAAATACTAATTGCTAATGCCAATGTGGTGACTATAAAAATGAACTAACGTGTAGTAGTGACCACAAACCGCCGGAAAAGTTCTAAAACAAACTATAGCACCGACAAAAACCTTATGACGGGGATGTACCAAAGTCAAACACTTCATAATTAAAACAAATAGACGCACGCAAAGTCAATCAATCATCAAACAAAAATAAATCATCAGTTTTTTAGTACATTCGTATTGCTGATTCGACTGTTGACTTCGGCAATGGCGAATATTCTCAGAAGCAGTTTGTATTCTCATAACCTTCGGGTCGAAGCTAGGAATCCCCGCAGTGTAGGCCATTCAAACGAAATTGCATTTTAAAACAATTATCTGAAGGTTCCTTGCATGGAAAGAGCCTCCACAAACGGTGCTCAGACATGTCCAGAGCAACTTGAGTAGTCAATAAACCTCGACTGCCATGCTGACAGGCTTTTTCCCACGAAATGCGACGTGAGCTACATCTGAAAATCTACCAAAATTCCGAGCGATTGGAGAGGCGTATAATATGCAGCAGTGAACTTCTGTAAACTGATGGTGATGAGGATGATGATGATTCATGTGGTCGCACCAACACGAGAAGAAAAGACAGTGAAGACTATCTCCGATCTAATGATATATGTAAGATACACGATAGCAATGTCATCGTGAACTCTGAAGAGAAACATGCAAAACGTTTTATTTTTGCACGTGCGAACGTTTAACCAACTCGAACAGTAACTAGGCTAAGTAAATTGCAATATTATACCATGTACTGACAGTTTACGTCGTCACCGAGCTGAGATTAGAAACTTGTTTCTCTCAATAAAGACAAGCTGTTAAAGGGAAGTGTATGAATCATTCGTCTAGCCGTAGTTTTTTGTCTAAATGTTAATGTAAGAAGAGAACTGATGTAGGATCAGGTGTAATGTAATGTCATATCACCAACAAGAGTCTTCTTTTGAAACAAAATTGTCTTTGCTAGTATATTGATGGAATGGTGGTCAAGAGAGGAAACAAAACAAGTTGGCAAGTGAAAACATCGACCAACACCTAAAAGCCAAGATTGATGACGTAGAAGAAATGAACCCTTAAGAAATGGAGTAGAGTGGGTTTTTGGAAGCTGAACATAATCCATAGGCTACTACGCATTAATCTAGAGGTCAGTAACCTGGATAGTTACTTCCTTTTTCTAACAAAATCACAATGATAGTAAATTGTATATTAATACACATACATTTATGTGCGGTGCGGTGATTGCAATCGCTTATCCGGCAAGCTTTTGCAATGTGCGCTAGCGCATGCTTGACCCCGTTGTGCACCAGCGGCTTCTGTCCACTACGGTTATTTGTAGAGAGGTTGGTTAGTGTGTGCTGCGCCTTATGGAGGAAATCAGGGCACCCAAAAACATATCTTTACCTTAAAAAGACCTTAAGACAATTTTGAATCTTCGCATGAAATGTTGGTGTCTTTGCCTGCTCCAAATAAATTAGGATAGGAGGAGAATTTTGAGAGGGTTGATATGAATGGAAAGGGAGTGAATGACAAAGTGACGGCTGGCAATGGAGAACTGCAAAAATGTGTAACTCTGACCCCAAGTAACATAAGACAAGAACAGGAAGATGGTAACGGGGAGGAGAACGCTGATGATAACGATAAAGCACCAATTGCCCCTGGAACCAATGGGAAGCAAAGCGATGCAAAGGACCAAACAGAACCCAATCAACCTTCTGATGCAACAAGCGGTCTAAGACTTTCATTTGAACAAAACGCAATAAGAACTCAACCTTGATATTTGCATGCAACCTGCATTAGGTTGCATGCCAATATCGAGGTGACTTATAATTAGCCAAAATTAAACCAAGTCTAAAAATAACTGTTGCACTTATATTTATTACTTTCAAATATATTTATTAATAAATTAACTTAACGTAATATATATCAAATTATTTAGTTTCCTCTCAACCAGAAGGCCAGACTAGAATGCTAAAGTTACGCCATACTTGCCACGCTGGTTGGCCACGTTAGTCTATTGGCCCATTGGCCACATATTTCGAGATGTATCTTGGAAGGCGATTGAGGGTATGGGAACGAAGGTTGGTATGGTTGGTCTATGTGCCCATCCTCAAATAGTTGCAGATTGCCTCATTGAAATAGCTAAGTGCGCAGGTATAGGTACAGTATTGATTTCAAAACTTAATATACAGGTATATCTTGATGCAAATTCTACTAGTATTTACATTATGGTAGGTGAGGGTACAACAGTTATGACAATAATCTTAAGATGATAAAAAGAATAAAAGCTATCAATTTTACGTACAAAGTTTAGAGATCATTGCAAGACTTTTCGCTGTTGCAAATCATCTTCAAGTAAATGTCATGATAAGTTAAGACTCATCAGGACCCTTAGTGTTACGTCAGATGCGTTTGTCTTAGGGCATAGTTCGCCAACATACTACTAATTCAATAGGAATCACACTCAACCACCTCACCCTTCCCTATTTCTTCGTCCCTGTCCCATAAATTATGTCTTGACCCTGTTTCGGCTTCACTAAACCATAAAATATTATGAACTCAGCAAACTATACAGCTCTACGGAAGGAACACAATTTTTATTTTCCCAAAGTTTCGCCACCGGTCACAGCATCCATTGCGATTTCACCAAGCAAAATAAGCAAATGCTCAATTTATTTCCATCTCATAAAACTAAACTAGGTTTACAAACTCTCCAGTTATTCTGGTTAATTAACCGTATGCTATTATAATTACTAAATAAGGCGTTTCATAATAAATACCGTCGAATAAAGTAATTACTTATTTAAGCCACATGATAAGGTTAATAAAATAATAGATAATTGTAGGCAACGTAAGAGTTTGTCTAAGAACTGAAGAACTAAGTAAAATACTTGTTATAGTAGCTAAGCCAACTAATAGGACAGATGTAACGAGCAAATCAGGTAAGGCTTTGAGCAATTAGACAGTACGGTAAAGCCAAATCAGGCAGCAACAGCGGGTTAGTTAGAAAAACGGGTATCTGAGATAAAGGAGATGGCCAGTTTTGGGCCAAAGTATGTACAGAAACGAAATGTATATTAAAAAAGACTAGATTTTTTACTGATTAAAAATAACATGTAACAATAATAACTTTCTACCGGAATGAGCTAAAAATTATAATTTGAAATGTGGTTTTAAATTGAATGTAGTTCTAAAACTAGCTCCGTAAACAAGCTGTCAGGTCACTACGAGTTCGTTCTAAAACTAGTAGTTCTAAAGAAGTTACTAAAAAAACGATATCTGTTTTGTTTTAGCATTGGTCATGAACATCATAATCATTTATATAAGAAAAAAGGACATTTGATTAAATTATTGTTGTTTTAGTAATAGTTATTTATTTATTTAACAATAACATCGTTCAAAATCGTGTATCGGTTGACTGTTTCAAAACGAAAAAATATTGATGTTTGTCAAAATGTCAATGTCACGTCACTCCCGTCAAGTCACGTCATTCGTTTTCGTACTGGTGCGGATGTGCTTATTCGATTTCTACTATTCTGACGACTTTGGATTGATTTTACGGACTTGGACACCGATTCCTTATCGACTGGATAATGGTGAATTGCGTGAGTTGTGGTATCGCTACTGATCGTAGCAACGCTACTGGAAGTGTGCCTTTACATGATGAAGCAGTTCTTTCTATAATAAGGGCAAGGACTCTCGTCAAACAGTGCCAAGGTACCAAAATACCATCATACCTCCTGCACCATTCCTGTATGATATATTAATTGAGTATGAAAATGAAGATGAATAAAATACTTATTGAAACAATAACTTGTTTTTATTTGACCTACCTAATTCTTTTTTTTGTGCTATGCAATAATAATATGCTAATAATAACATACAAATATGTTTTCAAACAATTAAATCAATGTGTTTATTTGAGTATGGTATTTTCAACACATTTTGGCGTTATATTGGTACAATTCTTACCATCTGCCGCATAACCTAACCTAGTGACCCAAAAACTTATTTTCTTCCTAATTCCCATAGAATTTAAAAGAAAATCTTTCTGATATGAATATGTTTGTGTTTTATCTATTAAATAATACATAAATGATTGCTGTTCATATTTGGCCCAACGATGTATGGATTTCTGGCGATCTCCTTTCAGTATTCTTTAGGAAGTAAAAGGTATAAGACAAGGTTTAAAATAAAACGGAAGATCATCCGATTAAGAATGAAGGCCCGTGATAATTTCAAGTTCGATTGAAATGTACGAGTAACTATTAATATCTAAGTATAAAGCCTATGATGGAAGAATACACAATTTGCCATGGACGTTTGTACGGTTACAGCATTTCTTCAAGCAAAAACAAACCGTTTGTACAGTGTCAACTGTGACTAATCATAATAGTCAATAACACAATCCCACAAACGCAACTGTTTGCCTAGCCATCGCGACATATGAGTAAATAATCGTGACAACGAAATAGCCCTTCACTGTACTATGTCTATAATGTTATGCCACTATTTATTCTGATACGCATGTTCATCAATTACTGGCTTGTTTATTCATAGACAGCTCTTGTTATACCTTCGGTTTTTTATTTCAAAACTCATCTACGAGTAGGTCATTTCCTTTCGTGCTTCCTTTTATTTCCGTCCCTGTCAACCTCTTTGCTAGATGAATGTTTTTCTAAGCTCTGTTTTGCCTCTTTAACAGTGCTTTCAGCCTTTCAATATCTCCAGTGTCTCCTCCGGCTAATCTCCGTTGAAATTTGCTGCCGTCGCTTCCGTAGGATATTATTTTGTTTTCTGGCATTACAAGAGTTGATATAGACTCAAAGATATCAACAAACCTGGGTAGTATAAAGAGGTATTTACCATATAGCCTTTGGCACTAATCGAACACCTGCTTCCTGTACAATATCTACAAGCTCAATCATCTATAGGTACCTCAAGGGACTTACGGCGTACCATTCACCATTGCTCAACCATCTAATCTAAAGGATATATAAATGTTTATAACTTAAACTTTCGAAGCTAGGTTTATTTCACAAGTTGATCAATAATTCAGGAGTTACGTCCAGTTTCCGAGTGAGTGGTCTGCGTACTTCCTTTCGTACGGACGCAAATGGTGCAATGTAGCGCGAGTTTTACGATAATGTTAGATTCAGGCATTCAGCCGATGGATGTGTTATTGAAGCTTGTAAAGTGAGAATATTGACTCAATTTTGCACGAGAGTAAAGGAAAACTGTTTGCGGTATAGAGGGAAGATAAAACTGACCTGCTGGTAAGCAATACGGTTGACAATTTAACTGCAAAAATGAAAGAAAAAGAAGCAAATTATAGTGCGACAGTTGACAACGAAGAATGGAAGTAAAACCGGGTTGCGTCGACCCCAAGTAACATGCGATTAGGGCAGAGGGTTCATGATTGGAATCAGAAAGAAACATAGTTATCATTTTGAAGAAGTAAGTTTTTTTCTCTTGTCTATACAAAGAAGAACTGAATGAGGTGAACTGGATGAGAGTTGCTGAGAATCGAGTTGAGTGGCGTGCGAATGAGGAGGCCTATGTCCAGCAGTGGAGTGTTGTAGGCTAAAGATGATGATACAAAGGAGAAATGGAGCGTCCTTAACTATACTTAAGACATATCATGCCTTAAATTTTACCTCATAACATCCAAATCTAGAAAAATCAATCAAACTAAACATACAAAGTTTGTTCAGTACAAACCGTTTGTTGATTCTAGACTAGATTTACCAAGTTCAATGCTAATTGTACTGCAAATATGTATTCCTCTTAGGCTCTTATTTTTAATAGTCGGATGCTGTGACACGATTTTTTGTGTCAACATTATCAATAGTTATCATGGAATGTAGTGCAAAGGTTACGTTGAATGTGTCATAATGTTCAGTGATAACCAAGTGCATGAGCACTCACAATATTATTGTTTTGGATGACATGTTTAAATGTTGGCGTTTGCCGGTATTTATTATAAGTGACAAAAAAATCCCAGTGACAGAATAGCAATTAGCTGATTTACATAACTTGTAAGTAAATAAACAAGTTATTTTCGCGAATGGACCGGAGTCACGAGCGCTACTGAGCTGTTCCACTTCGCAAAGGATAAGAAGAAATATTTAACTATTAAATAGCAGAAAGAAGCACAAAAGAAACACTTTATAATGCTGAATAAAATTATTAAAAATGATTATTAAATCAATGTTGATGTAAATGAAGTTGAATAAAACATGATTCTAAAAGTGATACATTTTGAAATATTCCTTTCTTTTGTGAGCGGAATAAAGTTATATTTAGAATGTAGGCTTGCACAGCTGGTGGAATAAGATAGCTTCATGTGTAGCGAAACTAACATGGATATTCAAATTTCGCTCGGCACTTAGCCATGCCGGATAGCAAATATTTTTACCACGGCCAGCGCTATTCTTAACTACAGTTTGTGTTGATACGACAGAAGAAGTTTCTCGTAGAATCAGGTGGATTGTAGAATTTTAGGAAATAAGGTAATTACGTTTTTGAATAATTATAAAATATGAAAACGATCTAGTCTTCATCGGTACTTTATTATACAGTTTAGTCTTTTTAGTCTGCATGCTAACTTGAGACTTGGTCAGAGCAATTGCATAATTAAATTTAAAAAAAGTAAAGATAAGACAATTCGAGGTCTCAAATTTAAACGTTTGCAAGATTTCGCAACTTTGATTTGAATTTTGAACGTTGAAATTGCTGGTCAAACTTTAGCTTCATACAATTTAAATCTTGCAGTCACTAAGGTTATATCTAATCTAAAAATAGAATCAAGTTATGTGCAATCAAATTATGCATCAAATTATACTTAGATCAAGCTAATTTTAGAATTTTGAGACATGATGTTTCTTAATCAAGGTTTTTTTATACTGACCGATCTCTTCGAAGACACTCAGGGAATATTGACATGATTACCACATCAGATAAACTGATTAGTGATTTACAGTCAAGAGAATGCTGTTAAAATCAACACCTTTTCTTAAACCCTTTAGATAAATTTTACAGCACTATTGTCATCTATGGATGAAACAGATTCTATGACCATCAAATAATCCCATTTTCTTTTAACTTCAGAACCTTAAATACAGAAGCCGTAGAGTTTAATGTCCGTTTTTGTTCAAAGGAAACAACTGATTAGAACCGTACACCTAACTACTGACCTTTCATTAATGACTATACGGGGTAGAAGAGACACCGACGCGAAAAAAGTAACCACGTAGGTATTCAATACATCATTCTGAGCCCACAAAAAAAAAATCTGCTGCTCCATACATTTTGATCGTGTAGGTATTGCACTTTTATAGGAAACAGCTGTTTTTTTTTTCATTTCTATGTGGGGCCCAGACTGATGTACTGAATACGTGGTAACCGATATCGTGTCGGTGTCCCTTCCAACCCGTATAGAAATTTACATTGCATTTAAAATGGCATTTATGAATGAAACAATAAATGAATTTGAATTATAATCATCATCATCCTCTTACCCTTTAATTAGAAGATTAATTAGAAGTCGGCGCGGCACGACTACTTTTTCCAATAACCATTATTTCTGTTATTTAAGTAAATTCAAGAATGTAAGAAAAGGACTTCCTCCAAAAAGATCTTCCTTTTACTTCCTGTTTTTTGGCCTACAGATAGTTGTTCCGGGTCTGGCTGTTTGTGTCATGTGAGTTTAAATGTTTGTGAACCCACCCACGATACAGGAGAAAATTCCTAGTAGGGGGCAACGTTTTAAAAAAAAAAAGAAGAAAATAATAAATAACACCGCAAAACTAAGTAGCCAATTGACACAAACAGCGCACTTAACATTCATATCGATCCTAAATACGAAACTGAAGTGAAACTTAAGAGAGAGGCGCTAATAAGTGTATAACCACCATTTCTACTAGAAAGTGGTTTGTACTGAGCTGGTTTAACTGGTGTCTGGTCCACGGCCTTGGGATTATAAATGACTAAAATTAATTCAATATGGGTAGTATTTAATTCTATGTGACATTTGACATCTAAGGGGTGTGAAAGTACACTTAACGAAGCCGAAAGTCACTTGTTCTCCCCGTCATTATTGCGATAATTGTTACGTTCTAAACCTTACCTGGGAACTTTGTAGTTACGGAAATATTGGGGGTCAAAGTTCCAAATTTTTCAAGGTTTTTTTTCTTAAAACACAAGTAGTTAATATTGTAAATTTACTTTAAATACCTCCACGACCCCCGTACTATTCAATGCATCCATGAGCACAATGCTTTGAGTGCGTAAAATTGAGTCCTACCGTAAATGTGATTTTTGACCCCACAAAAAAAGTCATTTTCATTGAGTTAATTTATTTATTTATTTATTCATTGAGTTAATATTCGCAAATTAGTTAAATGTCAGTATAAACTTGAGAATCTAGTGTCATTAATCAATCGATTAGCTGATTGCATGTTGACTGATGGTTTTGCTTAGCATTAGTTGCGCCACTACATAATATGCCCGGATCTTCGGTTTAACCCTCAATCTTTAGAATATCTTTCGTTCTAACTTTATCTTCATCGTTTTCAACCTTTTTCTCTTAGCTGCATGTAACCGATACTTTGGTTTGCAATTAAACCTTTATAATATCTCACGTTTAAGCTGAGTTAAGATAAGATAAGATAATTTATTTGCTCCAAACATGTGTACACATACAATATTAAAAAGTGCATGCAGGATAAAAGCATGGCAAGCAAGCGAGCAAGCAAGCAAGCAAGCAACATGCAAGCAAGCATCGTGGTGCATGTTGTCTCTCCTCTTCACATATATTCATCCAAAGGTCTTGAAAATATCGCTTTTAGCTATAACACCGCCCATAGTGTCACCCTATTTATAAGTTCTATATTGTAATACCTGTAGTTTGTACATAATCAAGAGTATTGTAACTATCTATCTTTATCATCATTGTTCTCAGGCTTTTTCTTCCATTTACATGTATCAGGTTCCTCAGGGTTATTTTCAATCTTTACAAAATCC
This sequence comes from Eurois occulta, assembly GCA_950022335.1. NCBI lineage: Eukaryota > Metazoa > Arthropoda > Insecta > Lepidoptera > Noctuidae > Eurois > Eurois occulta. The sequence goes on from OX465502.1 coordinate 12,055,815, forward strand.
TTCTTTTCTTCATTATAGTCATTGTTCTTAGTTTTATTTTCATCTTTATTGTGCAGGGCATTAGCCTCATCCTTATTCCGTTCTTATTATGCTATATAGAGGTCAGGATGTAGGTCTCATTAATTTTATTTGCTAGCATTAGTAGCTCTTTTTGTATCCGATATCAATGTGTGCATACGTACTTAGGAAATAAGTTCATCTTACTGTTATTTGTTTACACTTAGATGATAATGATAAAATTGCTAATAACGATTTAATCTTATTTGTTTTGAAACTGTATTTATGTTTCTTGACTGGATGCTTACGTTCTACTTGTCTGTGCGGTCTGCGAACCCAATTGGACGGCAGAATGACTGAATACTACAAAATCCCACAAACAGGACGACAGAAAATCATCATCGTTGCTGTTAGACCACTTGATATCGAAACAGTATCCCATTAAGTCCTTGTTTTCGATCACGGCTTTGCTTATCCAGTTAAGTTTTGTTGTTTTCTAATGGTTTTTCAAGCCTCCAAGGAGTAATGCAACAAAATAAAAAGCCGCTTATCGGGACAGCCTGACTTTGAAAACTATAGAGCTGTTCTAATTCCATTCCTATCTGGCAAGGCCAAATTAGTAAAGTTACTTAAATTTGTAATACCATTAGCATTTAACACCCGAACTCATCACCTAATGGTAATAGGCTAATAGCTTAACAGATTATGGTCACGCGCACTATTGAGTAACATGCCATAATCGGGGTTAAGTGGGTCCCCACATATCTTCAGTATCTGGCCAGTCTATATTTCAAAGAGTTCGTATCCCCTGATACTTCGTGAAGCGTCCATTCTAATTTAGGCGGTCAGGGAGTTTTTGATACTCAATCTATGTCATGTGAAGCAATTCCGATATTTTCAAGGATTTGTGCTATTCAACAAACGATGCCCTGATGACTGTACACTACAGGAATTGCTGGAGTCTCGTAAGTCATAACTAAGTCATAGGCTGGCTTAATATACATAAATTGCCAAGAAAAAAAAGATTGGTTAATCCCAATTGTGTAATATAGTAGACGTTAATGGATTCGCTGTGCACAAAAGTGTGGTACACTAACCAATCATTTCTGAAAATAATGCTGAAAGCGATGAAGAGAAAATAAAAGACAAATGATAGGAAAGCAGATCCATCGCAAAAGGAAAATGACAAAGCAAACTACGCTGCAACGCTACCTGTTTTTGTGACCTAAGAAATCCTAGTGTTGTCAAATCTTCCGCCTCATGCAAAAAGCAGTTCAAATCTATAAAAAAGCTGCACAAAAAGTTGATCAAGGAACAGGTTATAAACCCAGGTCTAATGTCTCAAGGTTTAATCGAAGACTAAGCTGGTAGATAAACGGAAATCTACAAGTTCTAGTTGCCAAGTCAAATATTATGAAAGTTTGTACTACGAACAAGTGATAAATGGTTTTAACTCCAAGTTTATTGCCGTTGCACTTAGTTTTACTTTCTATTCAATAGTTTACTGGTAAATACTTTCCTAACTTAACATTGTGTGTCTTTGTCAAGTGTCAAGCGAGGCTTTCAACAAGCCTACTCCTAAAATCTGCGCCGTATCTATCAGTTAAATTAAAAAGGGTAGTATTTAAACCCAAATAAAAAAATATCCTTTTTCTATGCAATAAGATTCCGAATTCCCATCAAAATTATTGATTGCACAGCAAAATATTCAACTCAAAATAGCAAAAGCTTTTTCATCAATGCACAGCTAATAATCTTAATGCACATTATACTGGGGGTGCCCCTGACGTCGACCGTCTAGATTTAGCGTTTCCGTCAGCAGGTCGACGGATCCCCGCTGCGCGGGGCTCCTATTTCTGTCTGCAGGGTTTGCAGGAACCTAACTACCCGAACCTCGGGGTGCCCCTGACGTTGACCGTCTAGGGTTAGGGTTTCTGTCAGCAAAAATTTGCTGTGCAGTCAGTATTTATGCTATGTAACTATTTAGTATTTTTGTACAAAAATAAATTTAACTGATGTAAAAAAGAATATAAATGATGAGTATGTATTGATAGGCGATTATTTATTTGATATGCAATTTATAATATCCCAATTAAAAAGTTATTGTGTTGAGAACTGCTGAACTGTGCCCAGTCGCAAAGAACAAGAAAATATATTTGGAGATGCCAACCGTCAACCGGCCACCCGTCTGTAATTGGAGAGCCACCAAAAAGAGACTCGTTAGTCATCTAAGTAATACTAAGACTAACCTTGATCTTCTGACTACAAGAATCAGTTATCTTTCCTTAAAATGCATGACAAATGACATAAAACCAAACTATACCCAATTAGGCCTTTTAAAATTTCTTTAATGCCAATCGTTTAAACTTTTTGAAATGCACTAACAAATGCAGCAGAAACTGTCACTGCGTTCTGGTCGACAAACATAACGAAAGCAACTACTGTGACCAACCGGTTAATTGCTTTTACTGTTTTTTGGGTCATTCATTACGCGCACTGCCTCTTGTACTTAACACAGAGTAGACTGTTTGTCTGAAGTTTCTTTTGCTGTATTTGTTTTTGCGCTACTATAAAATGTTCAAAACAAAATCAACGCTGAAAGTTAGGAACAAGATATTTATTTTGTCTGTAGTTTCTAGATGCTACGCAGACTAAAATGCAGCTAAACACAGCTCATGTATAAAGGCTTGAATAGTGTTTAGATAGTCGCGTTCAATCAACGAAGGTTCTATGTCCCCTTTTAATGATGATTATATTATTGCAGCTCCTATCCTGCTCTCTTAGCCCAAAAACATGCATCCGAAGTGACCTCTGCGCTGCCACCGACGACGCGGTGGAAATGGCGAAGTTCTGGGCTAACAAAATGTAAAATATGCTCATTTATCAACACTAATAGTTGACTCGCCAACGCACCACCGCACAGGCCGACAGTCCGACAACAACTGCCCGCCCCACCACTCGGACCGGTTCTTACGAGTATAAACGAGCGACGTGCGCGCCCGAGGCAACGTCACACTCACAATCAATACTACATACACTACACAAAATACAAAAACTGTCGTGCCAGCGACACGAAGAAGAAGAATGATGATTGTTCAGCAGAGCCATAATAAATTAGATAGTTCATCAACCCTTGAATTTGTATTCTTTCTACCAGCCAACACGCATTTTAGAAGTGTATCAACAAAAACCCCTTTAGGATACGTTGTTCCAATACAGGAGCTGTTATCTTCATCCGTATTTGCATTAGCAGCTGGAATGTCTTCCGTCTATATTTATATCCTGAATACTCTATGACTCAAGTATACAAGACAACGTACACAACGTACACAATTTCGTGCGACGAAACTGTCTGCGAAGGAACGCGGATACAAGTTTTGCTGGATTAAAAATGGTGCAGTTCTCATCCGTAAGCAGGAGGGTAACCCTCCCATCCACATACGCAACACCGAATGCTTGGGAAGACACCTGGGTTCAGCGACCCCTGTGTGACGACCCGTGTTCGCGTCAACAGATCCTGGAAGAAACGACAACATTGGCAAACAACAAAAAGTACAAAATTTATATTCTTCTTATATTTCTTACTTTTAGATCTCACTATAATTTTAGATTTAACTATAATTCTAGATCTCATTATAATTTTAGATTTTACCCTATTTCAAGGTTTTATATCTCTTCTACATTTGACTTTTTTACTGTAATTTTTCAATTCATACTCACACTGTGTCACACCTTAAAAAACATTCAAGAACTTGCACTTACTCATTCGCCTCTATTTACGACAATAATCGCTTCATTGAATCTGTGCATCTATCAGACAACACCGCGGATGTTTTGTCGACCCCAACTACCGCCTAGGAACGCTCTCCTAAAGGGCTGCTGCATCGGGGCTTCAGCGTCTAAAACATCGACAGATCAGAACAAATATTATTTCAATTTCTTTTACCTAACGATTTATTGTCATGATATTATTTCCTTAGCTAAGCATTTATTGATTGTTTCTTTATCTTTAATTAGTTTAAATAATCTCGTCACGTTAGCTCTAACTCTTTACACACAAATAACACATAACAACTCACTCATACTTTCATACCATCATATTACGCCTCTTTCGATGACCAAACAAAAATTAAACACACACCCCACACGCACACTCATGTACACCCCTACTACTTTCCTGCCAGCAATCTCCAACAGTCGATCAGTGACACTCCACAAAACGATTTTTACTACAATATCAATTTTTCTTACCTATACAGATGGCTTTATTTAACATAATCCAAGATATTGATGAAAGTCTCCAAATTAAGTGTCACTCTTACGATCTGATAGAAAGCTGCAGGGAACAGCTACTGCGTACTGACTACAACTTTAAAATACTAACATTTAATATTAGGAGTTACCAACGCAACTTTGATAATTTTTACTCGGTTCTACAACGTCTCGATTGCGAATTTGATGTCATCGTCTTAACTGAGTGTTGGCTGAGCGACGGGTTGCTGCTGGAACTATTGCCAGGCTATACAGGCTCTAGAACGCACTTACAGTCGAATAAAAATGGTGGTGTAATCATTTATACAAAATCTTCTTGGAATTTTACCGTCAGTGAACCAACAATAGCAGACGCAGACAGTCTCTTAATCAAAATTAACAATGATATTGCTATTCTAGGTATCTATCGATCCCCATCCTATACTAATCCGGACAACTTTACCACATCCTTAGATGCCACACTGAACCAGTTAAATAACTATGACAAAATATTTGTAACCGGAGATATAAATATCGACATATGCAATGAAATCAACAACAAAAATGCGGACTATCTACGGATGATGGCCACACACGGTCTTCTTCCAGCAATTACCATGCCAACGAGAAACAATACTTGTCTGGACCATATTTTTATTAAATCTAGAAATAAATCTACGGGTGTAGTTTCCAAATGTTCTGTCACTGATCATGACATAGTGATGTCTACAACCTGCCTAAAAAATAATAATTCCTGCTCCATCAGACCAAAATGGAAAACTAAAATAGATGAGGAAGCCGTTGTCGCCGAGTTGAATAATATTTCATGGACTGAAGTCCTGAACCAACACTGCACCAACTCCGCCGTTAATATTTTTATTGAAATCATCACGACATCACTAAAAAAACACTCGAGTAAAATCAAAGTATTCAGAAATAATTATAACATCAAGCCCTGGATTACCCCAGGCTTAATAAGATGCATGCGCCACCGCGACAAACTGCATCTAGCGTCACGCGCTCACCAAGATGATCAAATGAAAAGACTAATTTACACCCGATACAGAAACTTTTGTAACAGCCTGCTACACAAGTTAAAAACCAACTACCACAGTAACCTAATCGAAAATAGCCAAGCTGACCCGAAAAAACTTTGGAAGACAATAAAAACTATATACAGTGACAACAAAAAGACGTCAAATGAGTCCGATAAATTAATTACCAATAAGAATCCAACCGAATCACTCAACAAATGCAATACTTACTTCACTACACTGGGAAACAAACTGTCTGACTTAATCCTCTCAAGACTCTCGGAAACACAAGCCTCTCTTGCCGATAAATATATCCCAAATACAACCTGCCCACACACATTCTTCTTACACCCCACAGACGAAACTGAAATAGAAAGTCTTATAACTCAACTCAACAACGACAGCGCTCCTGGGCCCGATAATCTCAACGTAAGGCTAATTAAAAAAATCAAACCCGCCATTATTCAACCACTAACACTTATATTTAACCTTAGCTTGGAATCTGGAATATTCCCGGACAGATGGAAAGTTGCAGCTGTCAGCCCAATACACAAAAGTGGTGCAACAGATATCCCTGATAACTATCGACCCATCGCCCTATTGCCCATACTGTCTAAGCTGCTCGAAAAAGTCGTAAACAAACGACTTACGAATTTTTTCGAGAAACACAATATAATTTCCAATAGACAGTTCGGATTTAGGAGGGGTAGGTCAACTGAAGATGCAGCCAGGCTCCTAACAAATATTGTGTCGTCAAATGTCGATAAAGGAGAACACACTATGTGCGCTTTCCTAGACCTGGCTAAAGCTTTCGACACTATTTCAATAGATCTCCTTCTAAAGAAGCTGGAAGCATCAGGTATACGTGGTACTCCCCTAGATTGGCTTAAAAGCTACCTGTCTAATAGAAAGCAATTTGTTAAGCTCGGTGATATCTCTAGCAGCCTACTTCCTATCAACTATGGAATCCCGCAAGGTAGTACGCTTGGTCCGACGCTTTTCTTACTCTATGTGAATGACATCTTGAATATTTCTCTCGCCAGCGCTGAAATAATAGCTTATGCAGACGATACAGCGGTCATATTTCATGGTAAAAATTGGGACCAGGTGTACCGCATTGCCGAAGAGGGACTACTCACAATAGCTAATGCTCTCGATAGGAATTTGCTAACCTTAAACGTTAAAAAGACTAAAATCATTACTTTCTATAAGACCGTGACATCAAGACCCCCCCAACACCTAACTCTCACATTTCATTCTTGCTCCGATAACCCTAACTCTCGAACTGCGGGCTGTTCATGCACTGTGATCGAGCGTATACATTCCATGAAATATTTAGGAATTACTCTAGATGAGAACTTATCTTTTAAACCACAAATACACGCACTATCCGGCAGAGTCAGGAAACTTATATACATCATGAAAAAACTACGTGACTGCACACCCACTCCTATTCTGCGTACTGTTTACTTTGGTCTCTGCCAGTCCGTCCTCCAATATGGTATCTCTGTCTGGGGTGGCGCAGGTAAGGCCACATTTATTGAAGCCGAGAGAGCACAAAGAGCGGTCATTAAAGTAATGCTCAAGAAACCTTTATTGTATTCAACTGACAATCTCTATAAGGACTTCCCGGTCCTCCGTGTCCGACAGCTTTTTATCCTAAATGCAGTACTACAAACACACAGAAAATTAAAATCCAGACCAGACTACACAGAGATAATCTCAAAACGAACATTTAGGATACCCATCCCCGAAGCAAACTCTCTTATGGCAAGACGCTCTCCAAACTATTTATATCCACGCATTTACAACGAAGCTGTAAAAATCTGTAATATAAAAGACCTCAAAATATCCTTGTGTAAAAAGATTATAAAGAACTGGCTCCTTACACTCTCCTACGACGAAACAGAAAGGATTATCTACAAGTAGCTTCATAAGAACTAAGACTACACAAACCAATAGCACTCTATCACTATTCACTCCTAATCTCACTCAGATACACACACACACACACACACACACAAACACACACGCACACACGCACTCGCATACACACATTTAACTTGAATTTTATTTGTATGTTTTTTTTTTTCTTTTATTTGTTACCAAATTTTATTTTTATTTGCCTACTCTTAATTATATGCTCCTTGTTTTACTTAAATTTAATTTTACTTTTAATTTTGTTAATAATCACCATAAACGTCCACCTTTGATAATAACGAAAATGTACAACTCTGATCCCCAAGATACAGACTAACGTCTAGTTTGGGGATCACCGTTCAAATTGATATGTTATTATACTTGATTATTAATAAATAATTTTTAATTTTTTTTTTTTAATTGACTAAGAGCAAACCTGCATCTATTTGAACATAATTACTTGCACTTAACTTTATGATCCTTTAGTAGTTGCAACACTTGCAGTCTTGTAAGCAGGAGTGCAAGCCAATTAAGTTCATTTAAATAGGACACTGTTAATTTATCGCTTGAGAGATCAGGTAGACATGATGGTGTTGCCTAAGACATCATAAAATGCTTTCCGCCGCCGTCCGCCTTTGTACTTTTGCATAACGTCTTAATTCTTCCATCGAATTCACCTGCCTAGCCCTTAACGAACTATCGGCTTCCAGTCTAACTTGATATAGCTGAATACCAGTATTTTACTTAGACGTACCTGACCTACACAACCCGGTTATTGGGTAACAGGATGCCCTTGGGAAAGCTGATGGTCAGACTTTCGGGCTTCTGCTCATAACCCAATACATATTAATGAAAAGACTTAACAAAAATCACGATATTTGATTAGGTGCCGTTGGACGTTATGCAGCCTTACAATCGACCTTGCCGACCAGATGATCTTCCCATTACGATGCGAGCTATTCTCTTTAGAGGTGGCTTTACACTCTCGCCAAGATACCCCGAGGCAGGACGAGTGCAAAAGTGTATAATACGAGTATAATGAAATTAAATTTATTTATTTGCGAGAATACAGGTACATAATAACAACATGGTAAAATAATGTTAGTCTCACTATATTAGACTTATCAGTCGTGCAAATATTCGTAGTATATGCATAATAAATAAATAAAAAACATAAAAACCATCATGAAATTACATCAATTTCAATCTGTGTAGTATTTTTCTAGCTTCGGTGTTCCTCGCTTGCTCTCCGTCGAGTGTGTACAGCCACCATAAAACTGGTGCCAACACGAGACGAAACCCTAATGAATCGATGGCAGGCCTATCATGTGCCATGACAGGACGATGCCATGATGTACGTCAGTCCATCACACAATCAATGGGAAATTCCTGATGGAAAAACCCAATAACACTTTGCTCGTCCTGGGAATCGAACCCAGCAACGGAACGGGACCATTTCAAGTTGGAAGTCTCTACCAGTAGGTAAACAATTAGATTTAGAAGCATGTTTCCTAAATATCTACAACATCACTTAACACCTAAATAACTTCACAATCACTTATGAAGGCTTAATTTGTTGATTAATGAATGACCGGAACGTCCAAGAGTAGGTATCCGTACCAATGCAATAAGACTTATCTATCCGTTAATGCGTCCGCTCCGGAACTCGAAGAGTTGCATGCCATCGATACAGGCACCACGCGTCGTGGAGTATTTAGGACACGCACGATAACTGGCAAAACTTGGTAATGTCTTTCTCAAGGATCTAGTTAATTGCTGGTTTAATATTAGTTTTGTAATGTAGTGTTTTTTTGATCTTTCTTCATCATTCTCCTGCCCTTTGTCCATATTATTTGGGGTCGGCGCAGAATGATTTCTTCTTTCATACTTCTGTATTAGTCGTAATAACAGTAGTATTTTCTCTTTCTCATTCAGAAATAAATTGCAATTCTGTTTCTAGCTTACTGTCATCCTGATCCTTATTCTAACTAATATTATAAATGCGAAAGTAAGTTTGTTTGTTTGTTACCTTTTCACGTCTAAACCACAGAACTGATCATCATAAAATTTTGCATATACGTTGTCAGGTGTACAGAAACGGACATAGGGTACCTTTCATCCCGAATGACTTTTAGGACATAAGATCTTTCCTTATAATTTGTATTTTCTTGGAAAGAAACATTTTTGATCTGATTTTGATTTGATTTGAAAAAAAGTACTGTTCCCGAGGAAAACAACAACAACGTTAAGATAATAGATGGCGCCACGTGTCTTACCTACAAGCAGAGTACAACCCAATTTTTATTGTTAAATTCTAAATTAACGCGAGCGAAGGGGCGGGCAAAAGCTAGTTTTCTATATAAAATGAGTGCTTCTTTAAGGCGCATCGCAGCGCCTCTGATATAGTCTTATATTGCAGAGCCCATAAGCGCCGGTGACCACTTACCATCACATTTTCACTATTAGCTTGTGCCATACTCATCATCATCTTCCTGCCCTTGTCTCATGTTACTTGGGGTCGGCGCAACACGTTTTTTTCTTCCATTTTCCTCTGTCAACCGTCATGCTATCATTTACTTCTTAATCTTTCATATCATTCCTCTGAATTCCTCACACAATCCATCCATCGTTTCTTTGGTCTTCCTCTCCCTCTCCATCCATCAACGTGCGATTCGTCCCTCCTCATCATGTACCTATCTAAAAGAGTGATGATCATACTCTAACGTCTCTAACACGTAAAATCGACTTGACTTGTCCTAGTTTAGCCCTCAAGGTTATTCAGCCGTTACTTCAATTCGCTTGATTATTTTTAGAAAAAAACTTACATTAGATAAGAATTTATAACCTCATCATATGCAAAACGGAAACCACGGATTTAATAAAAGGAAAACAGATGCTATCAGCGAGTAGCGACCTTTACATATATTATGCAAAAAAATGTGGAGGCCTTGCATACTGACATATTATTACTGTTCCCTTTTTATGTCAACACAATGTGTATTATTAGTTACGAACATGAGAACAGAACATAATAGAGACCATTGTTTTAAATAATTTTTATCAAAACATAATAGTACTTTGTTAGGTTGCAAGGGGCAGTAATATTATGTAATCATATTGTAAGCCAAAGTTAAAAGGAAATAAATAAGTTGAGTTTGTTAAACAGTTCACCACAGTTAAACAATCATCAACTTCACCCACTGCTGGGTATACATCTGACTTAGCTTGTGCCCGTCTACAGATTTCTGTGCCAGCCTCATCCAGGTTCTTCTCGGGATGGCAACAATGCTGTCTGCCCAACATAAATACTCAGTCAAAATAAATCAATTATTGAACGTCCCTTATATTCATCTACCATGATCAAATCATACAAAACGACACATAATTCTACACAGTATTTTGTACAAAACACCATAACCTTGAAACATGCAATTAAAATCAACATAAATCCGTTGATTTTACAAATCATGGTCAACCGGCGTGCACAAATAATAGCAGAACAGCAACAAATTGTATTAAACGTACATTATATGTTCGTACTAATGTACTTTACATTATTTATATATTCTGCCGGCACGCGATCAGTATGTATGGTAATTGTAGCAATCAATGTTCTGCTAAATTGTTCCTACCTTTGTATTTGTATAAGAACAGATACTTTTGTAACTACCTACAGTTTTATTCGACCAGCTTCGTTAGAGGCTTGAAAGATAAAAACAAAAAGCATAATCAGACATGTCTTGCTAACTTCTATTAAAAAAACTACTATTACTAACACGCGTCTTTCTTACCCTTATGAAATTTAAATGTATCTGTAAGTCTGTTTCTATGGGCTGATACTATTTTTTTTTCGTGTGGTTACTGCTTGTTGCCAGTTTTTATGCCACCCATGGACCTATGACTTGGCTTTGCACGCCGTCGAGAAATATCTGTCAGGGATGCCGGTTTGGTTTCCTCACGATGTTTTCTTTCACCGAAGCAAGTAATATACAACACGCACATAATCTGAAAAAACAAGAGGTGCGTGTCTTGGGTTCGAATTCGAGTCCTATGACTTGGCAGTCCAGCGGTACCACCTAGACTATCACTGGTTGAGCTGTTACCGTTATAACCCACCAGGTAAGGAAATGTAAAGGTTTTTACACTTTGATATGGCATGATTAATGCCACACTGACCGGCAATTTCCAGCAGTGGACGGCCTATGTACAGTATTGTCCAGCAGTGGACGTCTTTCGGCTGAAATGATGATGATGATGGCATAATTTTGGCAAACACCTGATTTTGAGGATAGTACTTAGTTCAAACCACAAACAGGCTAGAATACAATGTTCTACTATCATTATACTGGAAGGGGGAGGGGGGGTGTGTTGTAAAACCACGATGAAAAAGTATAGAGGAAAGTTTCACGTAAAAAAATATATAATGAAACATTAAATCACTTCTGCTATAAGGGAAATACAAAATCTAAGGAAGGATACAACGTCTTGATTTGTTGGGTTATTTTGTCGTGAAAAACAAAGAGGAAAATAAAATGATCATTGATCATAGCTGACAAGTCCAGCCCTTTGTAACTAGGCTAGGAAAGTACGTAATCCTGATTGATGAAAAAATGCAGATGGACCATCACATTGGTTCGGTAAAACACTTTTTCCAAATTATTACCTTCTGAGGTAGAGTTTCTTTTTGCAAGCAAGAGATACGAGTATGAGTCCTGACTTCATCTATACAAAAAAATACAATACTTATACATACATACAAATAAATAAAATTGAAGTGTTTTTGTAATATCAAAATAACAGCTTATTACTGAAATATAAAAACACTTATAAGAAAAATACATTTTTATCAGTTTTTGTCTGTCTGTCTGTCTGTTCCGGCTAATCTACGAAACGGCTGGACCGATTTTGACGGGACTTTTACTGGACGATAGCTGTTATAAGGTCTGACATAGGCTACTTTTATTTTAGAAAAATAATTAGAGTTAAAAAAAACGATTGAAAAAGGGAAGTAATATTTTTTTATAATTATTTCACGCGACCGAAGATCGCAGGCATCAGCTAGTCAGTTATAAAGAGCTTCACAAGAAAGGTTGGGAAAGGATCTGACTGCCCAAGACGACCAAGGACGACGTGACGTCTGACGTGGTCTAGAATCCCCCCCAAGATACTATCTTTTTGCCTAGCTCCTCCATTTCTGGTTTATTTGAGTGTGGGATCCAAGACAGTTGAATCGTTTATCCGAGAATCGTCGATCTACTTTGCCTCGGCGCTTTTCTTCCTGATTCTGGATTTCAGAAGTTGCAGTGGTTGGACTGGAAATAAAGTGACGGGCTTGTCCCATGGAATATATTCCCAAAAATCTTTGTCGAAACCGTTTTGAAATCCAAATAGACTTGTCCATTTTTAGGGTGGTACGGAACCCTAAAAATGGACAAGTCTATTTGGATTTCGGTAAATAAAATTGAAGTGTTTTTGTAATATCAAAATAACAGCTTATTACTGAAATATAAAAACACTTATAACAAAAATACATTTTTATCAGTTTTTGTCTGTCTGTCTGTTTGTTCCCGCTAATCTACGAAACGGCTGGACCGATTTTGACGGGACTTTTACTGGACGATAGCTGTTATAAGGTCTGACATAGGCTACTTTTATTTTAGAAAAATAATTAGAGTTAAAAAAAACGATTGAAAAAGGGAAGTAATATTTTTTTATAATTATTTCACGCGACCGAAGATCGCAGGCATCAGCTAGTCAGTTATAAAGAGCTTCACAAGAAAGGTTGGGAAAGGATCTGACTGCCCAAGACGACCAAGGACGACGTGACGTCTGACGTGGTCTAGAATCCCCCCCCCCAAGATACTATCTTTTTGCCTAGCTCCTCCATTTCTGATTTATTTGAGTGTGGGATCCAAGACAGTTGAATCGTTTATCCGAGACTCGTCGATCTAATTTGCCTCGGCGCTTTTCTTCCTGATTCTGGCTTTCAGAAGTTGCAGTAGTTGGACTGCGAATAAAGTGACGGGCTTGTCCCATGGAATATATTCCCAAAAATCTTTGTCGAAACCGTTTTGAAATCCAAATAGACTTGTCCATTTTTAGGGTTCCGTACCCAAAGGGTAAAACGGGACCCTATTACTAAGACTCTGCTGTCTGTCTGTCTGTCTCCAGGCTGTATCTCATAAACCGTGATAGCTAGAAAGCTGAAATTTTCCCAAATGATGTATTACTATTGCCGCTATAACAACAAATACTAAAAATTAAAAAAAAAATATTAAGGGGGGCTCCCATACAACAGATATGATTTTTTTGCCGTTTTTATAGATAATGGTACGGAACCCTTCGTGCGCGAGTCCGACTCGCACTTGGCCGGTTTTTCTCCATACGAACCTACCCTTGCGAATGGGCAACTAAAATCAATTCTATTCCTTTGCAGTTTGACGTGCCTTTTAGTGACCTATTGAAAAAGAATGATTTAACTTAAACTAGAATAAGGTAAACTAGTAAACTTCAAGACGAGCCAGGTAAGTACTAACCGATCAGCAGACTAACCTGTATCAAGTGTCGAAAGATAGGTCTAATACCTGAACCAAGGCAAATATTTGTCTATTCTGCAATGCGGTTTAACTTTAATCGAAAATGGATGCTAACCGCAGTAAGATGCACTACGGTGAAAGGATAAGTTCTGTGTTCAGGGTCACGAAATAGATGGAATAGTGCTTACTGCAAATAAACAAGCATTATTGAGTGAGTTTCTAGTGAACTTAGGTTGTATACTTGCAGCTATCAATGAGTGCAGATTGCTAATCTAAACACAGATAGGCTGCTAAAGTCCAGAGGACTCTAGGCATAAGCGCCGCTGTTCATCAAGCCACGTAATTTTGCTTTGATTTTATACATAATAGAAAAACGTTTGTTCGATTCCCGGGTCGAGCAGTGTTGTTAGACTTTTCAACGTACACTTTTTGACAATAGGGATTTCTTAGTAGCAGCCACGCAGTCTGGAGTCGTGCCCTGTTGATCGCAATAAACTCGCCCCCTATCACATGGGACGTAAAACATAACTGGCGAAAAGTGGGTGTACTATTAGGTACACCTCTGCGTAACCCTTCGGAGATTATAGGTGATAATGTTGTATTATATAGAAGAAAGATTATTATATTATTAGGTACAGTGACGAACTCAGAAATCGAATCCCTCTTGAGGGACATCTTGATGTCTACCTGACTTTCGAAGCAAGACAATTGCCATAAAATTGGAGTCGTTAAATTGATACCTTTAGTAATACATTATGTTCTATAGAGAGTTAACTGCGCAGACGAAACAAAACAACATTAATGATCTTCCTGTTGGAAAACTCAGTTAGGCGATGTACACGATAGGTACCCACAGGGACACACCTACTTTCCGGGAAACACGTGAACCAAATAGATAGATTATATTGAAGCCACATTTCTAAGTCGTAGGATGTAGTACCGAATTCACTGATGGTCTACCACTATTCACCATGATTCCGTGTGTAATAAGATTGAAAACTGGTCGACCCGCGGTAAACTCGGTGGCACAGTAGCACTCCTAAGTTACGATATGAAGTCAATTTTTTAATTACTTCATTGTTAGCTAATAAACAATTAATGAATTAACAAAAATCCTGTTCCCATGGCAACCTGACATTTTAATAATATATAAGTTTCCCGTTTGTAAACAATGAACACATCTGCCTGCCTAGCCTTTTCCCAACTATGTTGGGGTCGGCTTCCAGTCTAACCGGATGCAGCTGAATACCAGTATTTTACATGGAGCGACTGCCTGTCGGACCTCCACAACCCAGTTAATGCTAGGTGATACGATACCCCTTGGTAAGACTGGTTGTCAGACTTTCGGGCCACTGACTACCTGTAACGACTGTCAAAGATCTCCAAATGACAGCCGGGACCAACGGCTTAACGTGCTTTCCGAGGCACGGAGGAAACTCGGTATGTAATGGGTGGTCACCCATCCACGGACCAACCTAGGTAAGCACGGCTTAACCTAAAGATCGATCCGAGCGGCTGTTCTTATTTAGCCACGAGCTCCTCCTTGTAAACAATGAACACGTTTTATAACAATTATGTTATCTGATTATTTTTTGTTGCTTTCCACTGGCTATATTGATGCATAATTATAAAAACTAAGTAATCTACGTAGAATTGTGTAAACTATACTAAAATTTTTATAAACATGTAATGTTTGTGAGTTTGGATGTAAGGGGGAAATCTTTCACTGATGGGAAACTACATCAAGGCCGAGTGTCATGGCAACATAATTATTTTTAAAACATTCGCGTGGGATAATTTCCGACCATAACTGGAGCGAAAATAAAAAGCTAGTATGAAAATATTAGTATTGTTTTATTTAATTTACAAAATTAAACTTAGGGCGAAGAAACAATGGATGGACTGTGTGAAGGATAATACGGCTAGATAGGAGGTGATTGCTGAGATAACGAGTAATAGAGAAGTATGGGTATGGAAAAAAAACCGGCCAAGTGCGAGTCGGACTCGCGCACGAAGGGTTCCGTACCATTATCTATAAAAACGGCAAAAAAAATCATATCTGTTGTATGGGAGCCCCCCCTAATATTTTTTTTAAAATTTTTAGTATTTGTTGTTATAGCGGCAATAGTAATACATCATTTGTGAAAATTTCAGCTTTCTAGCTATCACGGTTTATGAGATACAGCCTGGAGACAGACAGACAGACAGCGAAGTCTTAGTAATAGGGTCCCGTTTTACCCTTTGGGTACGGAACCCTAAAAAGACATGCTGCGTCTTTTTTTTTCTTTAGCCTATATTGTCTCACTGCTGGGCAAATGCCTCCCCATAGCCTTCCACTCGTCTCTCCATACGGTTTTCTCCGGCCCATATCTCACAAGCCGTCACGCCAGCGTTTACTAGGCCTCCCTCGGCGACGACGCCCGTCTTCTGGCACCCACTGCGTGAGGACTCTGGCCCATCGGTCCTGATGCATTCTACAGACATGGAATATAGAATGCATTCTGTAGAATGCTGCGGCTACTCCAAATAAATTGGGATAAGGGCCGGAGAATGCTTATGTTAATGATAATGAAGAACTACATAGGGCGAATATTATTCCATGACATTGAACTCGATGAAGAGCTCCCAGTGTCATAATTGCTATAAAATTTTGACACTCAGCTCTTGAGCGCTGTTTAGAATATGCTGATCGCGTTCTAATTCATTGGTGAAATTCGCTCTCAATTAGATAAGTATCTTACAACCACAACTCATGTGTTCAAAACACTGCTTGAACGATATTACAGCTTGTGGAAACCTTTAATCTTCGGAGTCACTCGAACTTCGGAACTAAATTAAGTACTTCTAAGTACTTAATTTAGGTCCGAAGTTCGAGTGATCAATTATCATAATACTAGTGTGCTTAATTTAAATATGATAACGGTGCAATTGTCTGAATTTAGGATTAATTGATTAAAACGTGAATACAGACGTGTTTTTGAGTGGTGACCGCAAATCGGCCAACACAGTTTTGACACCCTTAGGCTCGGTAACCTCGGTAGAACGACGATCGTCATAGAGTGGCTGGTTTTGGATGGATGAGGGGATCGAGGGTCAAGCTTAATAGCTTGCTAATGAAGAGGTTGCTTTTGGGACAACCCCGCCACACTATTAGGTACTAACCAGCGACATCCGCCAAGAAAAGGAAGTTCGACGAGTCTCAAAGAAATAAGTCAGCTGTCTTGGATTTCGAAACAAAATTAATCAGAAAATAAAGTGTAACCGGAGTAATATAAAATCATTATTTCAATTTCCTTCCATATAAAGTTGAAGACAGAATGGTCTTGACGCGGAAAATGTCCGATGCCGTCCGAAATAAAAAAGAAACCTGATAAAAATCTAAAAAAAAAAAAAAAAATGTAAATCTGATATAATTATCAGATTTTCAGAATTTCAAGTTTTTTCCTAGTATTTTTGTTTGCTTTATTATACGCAGAACTGAGCAATAGGAGAGGCCTGTGGCCAGCAGTAAGCTGACATGAAACGAAACATTTTTAGGGTTCCGTACCCAAAGGGTAAAACGGGACCCTATTACTAAGACTTCGCTGTCTGTCTGTCTGTCTCCAGGCTGTATCTCATAAACCGTGATAGCTAGAAAGCTGAAATTTTCACAAATGATGTATTACTATTGCCGCTATAACAACAAATACTAAAAATTAAAAAAAAAATATATTAAGAGGGGCTCCCATACAACAATATGATTTTTTGCCGTTTTTATAGATAATGGTACGGAACCCTTCGTCCGACTCGCACTTGGCCGGTTTTTTTTTCTTTGTCTTCAAACTCATCAAAAACAGTCATCCATAAATACTGAAGGCAACCACAGTACTCTTAGTACACCCGCACTCATAACCCTTACCTAAAATGTACATAATTGAATGACTAACACCAAACCAACCCAGCCAATTGAACACGATACGCACAGCCATCTAAACAAGGTTCAATTTAGCTTATAAAGGGTAACCGAAACGAACTGTACTCAAACACAAAGAAACAAAGGAGGTACCTACATAATACATTATTATCTTATCATTTCAACACAAAAGAAATGAATACGTTAATAAGAGTTATTTGCGTAATTAAGTTATTTAATGAGGTTTTACGACAATTTTTGGGAACCCTTTGAAATATTTAGGTTTCATTATTCCGGTTCCGGTATTCAAACAGTAAAGACGTTTCTAAGTGCACTCCGAAAGAAAAATATAAAACTCAGTTACAAGGACTTGAAATCGCGTTAAAAGTGATGGACCTTATATACACGGACTAAATTAGTGAGATATTATAATAAACTCAGTGTTCTGTGCAGAAACTTAAGTAAAACACAGTGAAATACACAAGTAAACATAACCTCAAAGTGTCAAAGTGTCATAGACTATTATCTCCACCAAGACTGTACACCAAGCTACCAACTTCATAAAGTGTTGCAAGCTCTGTCTACGGTTGCAAGACTGGAATAAAAATAATTCTGACAGAGTTGCAGTGCAGCCAACCTAAAACGCGTTCCATTCCACGCATCTACTAAACGTTTAGTTATTACATAAAGCCAAAAATGGATAATCTTCAATCTTTTTTCGACCAAATGAAAATAGAAATGTCAAAACAAACCGATGACATTATGACACGAATTGATGAAAAATTAGTTCCTTTTAAACTAGAAATGCAGGAATTAAGGTCAGAAAATGAGAAATTAAAGGAAAAGATATACAATCTTGAAAAGCATAAAAGACTTAACAACTTAATTCTATATGGAGTAAAAGAAACCGAAAAATCGACTGCCAATCTCATCGAAATCATTAAAAAGAAATTTAAAGATGATCTAAATATTACTTTTGAAGATAGGGATGTCAACACGATCTACAGAATTGGCAAAAATATCCCAGAAAATGGAAAAGAAAGGCCAATCCTCCTGACATTCGTTAACCACTGGAAGAAAAACGAGATTGTGGCAAATAAAAAGAACTTGAAAAATGTGTATATCTCTGAAGACTACCCGAAAGAAGTCCTTGACACGAGAAAGAAACTACAACCAAAACTGGAAGAAGAAAGGAAGAAAGGCAATTATGCTTTTATAAACTATGACAAGCTAGTCATCAAACAGGGGAAGCCAGGAAATGAGACACGTAAAAGGAAAACATCAACCTCGCCTAGTGTAAAAGAGCACCCTCGCAAACAACAACAATTGTCAACAAAAGCAAATCGTCTAAATGCTTTCGAAGTAATGAGGAATAGAAGCAACTCCCTGCCTTCTGTCAACTTGCCAACTGATCAGAACGCATAGGATATTGCCATCAGCCACCGGAACAACACTTTAAATAAATTAAAACTTAAAGATAACACAAACAAAACATTCCCCAACCCGACTTGTCCTCGTGGGGAATTAGACTACAACCCTCCACCAAATACAGAAATAGATCAAGAAACAAAACATACCCTTAAAATTTGCACTTATAATGTAAGAACACTTGCATCAACAGAACGATTCCTTGAATTAACTAATGCTCTAAAGGATATTAATTGGGACATTCTCGGCCTTGCCGAAATCCGAAAAATGGGGTGTAAGATCGAGGAGTACAGCGACCTTATCTTTTGCTATATCGGTGAAACTAAAGGGCTACATGGAGTGGGATTTCTAATCAAGAAAAAACTTAAAAACAACATTACTAATTTTATAGGAATCTCTGAAAGAGTAGCACTTTTACAAGTGAAATTTGAATGTTTCTCTTTATCATTAATCCAAGCATATTCACCGACGGAGAGATCAACAGAAGAAGAAATTGAAAAATTTTATAAAGACATTGAATATGCTCACACCAAGACGGAAGGAAAGGTCATTGTCATGGGAGATTTTAATGCAAAAATAGGTTGTCCAAAATCAAACTATTATCCAGTAATGGGAAAATATGGTTACGGAGTGTGCAATGAGAGAGGCGAACGTCTCTTAAGTTATGCTTACCAACACAAACTCTCAATAATGAACTCATTCTTCAAGAAGAAAGAGAGCCGCAGATGGACTTGGTTATCACCCGACCAAAAAACCAAAAACGAAATAGATTTCATTATGATAAATCACCATGAACTTATGATCAATATCGAGGTACTAAGCAAGTTTAAATTCCCTTCTGATCACAGATTAGTGAGAGCAACATTACTTTTAAGTCGCCCAGTAAAGAGCAGAAAAACCTTCACAACACCGACTAATATCCCCAAGACAGAAGCAGAAATCAAAAACTACATTGAACATCTACGAAAACACACAGAAAATATAAAAACAGACTGTATTGATATCCAAACATACTACAATATCCTGGAAAGAGGCATAACAGAGAGCTTAAAATACAAAACCAATACACATCCTCACGAACACAAAATTTTCTCTAAAGACACAATCCAACTTATAAAAAGGCGCACTGAATTACTACACACAAAGAATAAAACCAAAGATATGAAAGAAGAACTTAGCAGAATGTACAAAGATACTAATAGGTCAATCCGTAAGGACTACAATAAACACAGATACGAGATTATTTCAAGAAACATCAAGAATTTTAGAAGTGCCAAAAAAGCCTTTAAAGAGTTAACAACACACAAGTCATGGATTCAAAAACTTGAGCACAACTCTCTAGAGACAAAATGTAGAAAAGATGTAATAAACCATGCAACAAACTTCTACAAAAACTTATACAAGAAACAAAATAACACTGAAAATAATGCGCAAACAACCCACATAACACAATACACGACTGACTGCATCAGAAAAATTGAAGACTCCGAAGTTTACGAACATATAAAAAAGCTGAAGGCTGAGAAGAGTCCCGGACCAGATGGATTAAGCAACGAGGCCCTTAAAATAGGAGCACCTATCTTAATACACCATTTTACGCAATTGTTCAATATGATACTAGACGAAGAAATAGTGCCAAAACAATGGTGTACATCAGACATAATTCTGCTCTTCAAGAAAGGGAGCTCCTTGGATATAGGGAATTATAGACCCATAAGCCTGCTGGCAAGTATATACAAACTATTTTCATCGATAATTTTAAAGAGAATAGCCGACGACATTGATAAGCAACAACCGAAGGAACAAGCGGGATTCAGATCAGGTTATAGCACAATGGACCACATACAGGCATTAGAACAGGTCATAGAAAAATACAGAGAATACAATAGACCCCTGTATGTGGCTTTCATTGACTACAGCAAAGCTTTTGACACCATCAGCCACTGTTCAATCTGGAACGCACTACAACAACCAAATATTAACTATAAATACATCAATATCTTGAAATATATCTATACATGCAGTACGAGCAGAGTTAAACTAGAAACTAGAGGGGACGAAATAAACATAGAACGAGGAGTGAGACAGGGAGACCCCCTATCCCCGAAGCTATTTATAACAGTACTTGAAAATATTTTTCAAAAACTAGACTGGAAAAACAGGGGAGTGTATATAAACGGACACTATTTAAACCATCTGAGGTTCGCTGATGATATTGTTATAATTGCTGAAACTGCCAAAGACCTAGAGGAAATGATGAGATCACTGGACAGCGAAAGCTCCAAAATCGGCTTAGAAATGAATGTTAATAAAACCAAGATACTAACCAACAATCGCGAACGTCCGATAGTGATAAAAGGTAATAACATAGAATATGTCAGCGAATACATCTACTTGGGGAAACAAATCTCATTCAAAACGTCAAGCAACGAAGATGAAGTAACAAGAAGAGTCAACGCAACTTGGAAGAAATTCTGGGCATTAAGAGAAATCCTAAAAGGGAACTACAGCTTGCACATGAAAAGGACAATATTTGATACATGCCTATTACCCTGCTTGTTATATGGTTGTCAAACATGGATATTTACTAATAAAGTAAAACACAAAATCAAATGTAGTCAAACAGCAATGGAAAGGAGCATGATGAAAATTAGAAAAATTCATAAAATTAGGAGCGAAAACATTCGTCAAAAAACTAAACTCAACGATGCTCTCAGACACGCACTCTTACTTAAATGGAGATGGGCCGGACACATCTCACGATACGTAGACAGAAGATGGACCATTGAAGCCACAAGATGGAAAGGACCAGTGGGGAAAAGGAATGTTGGTCGACAATTAAGACGGTGGGCTGATGATATAACACACATCGCAGGAAACGACTGGATAAAGTCAGGCAAGGACAGGGAGTCATGGAAAAGGTTGGAGGAGGCCTTTACCCAAACAGGGGTCCAAATCTTATAAATACATACTAACATTAATTTTAAGTAAACCTTCGTAAATTTAAGCAAAACTTACTAACAAACATTGTAAAATTCATTGGAGATTTGGAATAAATGGCTTTATTATTATTTTGGAAAACATGTTATGTTTCTTAGCTCTTTGGCTAGTTTAAGCTACGTTAACGGGCCTTAACCAAGTCAACGTAGCGTGTGTGTGTATGAGTTGTGTTCTTGTGTTTCATTTTCGTCGTATTGCATGAACTTCCTTACTATTCTGCAGGTGTTCAAAATCGCGGCTTTTTGAAGTGTAATGTAAATTGAGTCTTTGAGGTCTATTAATTTGAGGCTATGGTGGAGGTGGTTGGGTATGACACCCGTGGTGGAGACTACTATGGGTACTACGTACACTTTTTCTTGCCTCCAGATTCTGGTCACCTCTTCTTTCAATTCTGCATATTTACCAATTTTCTCACCTATTGTTTTTTGTAAATTATGTGTGTTAGGGACTGCTATATCTATGAGGTATGTGACTTTATTTACTTTATCTTGAAGGATTATATCTGGTCTGTTGTAGTGAATGGTCCTGTCGGTTAATATGCCGCGATCGTAAAAGAGTTTGTGGGTGGTATTTTCTACAACTGGTTGTGGTACATACTTGTAATAAGGAGTGTTTGAGTCTTGAATGAGCTTATGTTTGAGTGCTAAGTTTTGATGGATGATATTTGCTACCTGATTGTGTCTGTGAGTATAATCTGTTTGTGTGAGTGTTGTGCAAGCTCCTGTGATGTGTTGTATGGTCTCTGGTTGGCTGTGACATTTGCGGCATTTATCGTTAGTTATCGTGGGGTCTTTTATGATGAATTTCCTGTAATTTTTAGTATTTATGATCTGATCTTGTATTGCAATAATAAATCCCTCGGTTTCCGGAAACAAAGAACCAATTTTAAGCCATTTATTTGATGCTAGTGTGTCTATATGAGGTTGTTCAAGATCATGGGGATGTCGTCCGTGCAAAACTTTCTTCTTCCAATCTTCTAACTTTTGCTTGTGTGGGTCTTCATTATTGGTGTTTTGTGTATCTGTCTGTTCATTTAGGTTAAGTGGGGTGTAGTTGTTGTCGTTCATTACTATAGCTTTATGCATTTTACTTGTCTGAGATTTACTGTGAAAGAATGTTTTTAACCTCGTTATTTGTTTTTGCCAAAGATGATGGATATCAATTAGGCCTCTCCCTCCGTGTTGCCGTTTGATGGTCAGCCTTTCTATTGCAGATTTAGGGTGTAGGTTATTGTGTTTAGTTAGCGTGGTGCGTGTTGTTCTCTCGATTTGCTGGATGTCAGTTTTTGACCATTTGATCACTCCAAACGAGTATGTCAATATTGGGATCGCGTATGTGTTCAATGCCTTTATTAAATGTTTTCCGGAAAGTTGAGTTTTACATACTGCGACCACTCTTCTCTTGTATTCTGTGTTCAATGTTTGTTTGATTATGGTGTGGTCTAATCCTTTTAGTTGCCTGTATCCTAAATATTTATACAAATCGGTGGGTTCCATAGCTTTAATTGTGTCAGTAGTGTTAATTGCATAGTCACCAGGTTTAATTTTGCCTCTTATTATATGTACTGTTTTACATTTATCTAGTCCAAACTGCATGTTTATGTCTTTGCTAAATTCTGTTGTGATATCTATTAGTTTTTTCATGTCTTTTTCTGTTTTTGCGTATAATTTAATGTCGTCCATATATATAAGATGAGAGATAGTGGTTTCTTCTGTTGTTTGTTTAAGGCAGTATCCAGCGTGACAACGCTGTAGTAGGTGAGATAGAGGATTCAGAGCGAGGCAGAACCATAAAGGGCTTAGGGAGTCTCCCTGATAAATGCCTTTTTTTATAGCAATCTGGCGAGTTGTGACAGCGTTATCGCGATAATTTAATTGAAGTGTAGTTTTCCATCGGGACATTATATTTTGCAAGAATTCTATGATTTTTGGGTTTATTTTGTATATGTGCAATATTTGGATAAGCCAGGAGTGTGGAATACTATCAAAAGCTTTTTTGTAATCTATATAAGTGCAGTGTAAATTCCTATTTTTTGTGGCAGCATGCTTGTGTATGATCGAATCTATGACTAATTGCTCCTTACATCCCATGTGTCCTCGCCGGCATCCTTTTTGTTCCTCTGCTATTATGTTGTGATGTTCTACGTGTTTATTGATTTTTGTAGTTATTGCTGACGTTAAGATCTTGTATATTGTGGGTAAGCAGGTAATCGGTCTGTATTGGGAAGGCTGTGATGAGTAATGGGTTTTTGGCAACATGTAAGTTATTCCTGTAGCAATAAATTCCGGAATGTTTTGTTTACCTAGAATGATTTCTGTTAGATTTTTAGCCAAGATTTTGTGTAAAGATTCTAATTTTTTATACCAGTAATTATGTATTTTATCAATACCAGGGGATTTCCAATTGTGTAGTCTCGCTGTAACACTAGTTATGTCAGACTCAGATAGCTCGATGAATTCCATTTCTTCAAGTGAGCTCCATTTAGTTTCTTCGTCTTGAATCCATTCCGATGTTTCCTTATGATGTACTTGTTCTTCCCATATGCCAGCCCAAAAGGTTTCTAATTGTTCCGTTGTTGGTAGTTCTATGTTGTTTTCGGTTGTCGGTATGACGGTGTCAGTTTCTGGTTGCTGTAATTTTCTATAAAAGTTCTTTTCGTTTGTAGCAAACAAAGCGTTATCATTTTTACGTTCTTGTGCTTTCTTATATCTTCTCAACCTATGGACTTTTAGAGCTAATTTCTGTTTTAATGTATCTAAAAATTCTTCCGGTCTTCTATTGTGGTTTTCGTGCCTAGTATGGACAGCCATGTTTTTGAAAATTATTTCTACTCTTTTGACTACTTTGTTTGATCTATTGTTATTTATATATTGGGTTAGTCTACCACAGTCTGCTCTAAGTTTTTCTATATCTTTTTCAAGCCTCAGCTGCCATGCAGGTTTGTTAACATTTGATTGTCTGGCATTGCCTGTGTATTCTGTGATTTTAAAATTGAGTTCTTCGGAAATAACTAATGCTGTGCAATATATTAAAGTATGTACATCTGTAAGTTGAGTTTCTTCGCTAACATACTGAGTGAGAATATTTTGGTTAAATACATGAATGAGCTGAACAAGTTTTGGTGTGTACCTGAGTTTGGGTAGTTTTGGTCGAGTTATCGGGTCCATCCCGGAGTATTGAGTGAGAGCTGTTTTAAATTTATCGTGTATTTCTCGGATACGCGTATCTGTGGGCGGGTTTTGATTTGTATTTGCTAGGACCTCAATGTCATTTTCTAACGTTATGGTGACATTTTCAGTTTGTGTGGATGTATGCGAAATTTGTGAATATGCCTGTGATGATAGATGATAGTAAGGTTGAGATTGTGTATAAGGTTCTGACTGAGCGTATGACTGTGGTTGTTCTTGTTGAATATTTTCGATCGTGTTATGTGTAACTGCGATATTGTTAGTGTCTTCATCATTTACTGATTCTAGGTGTAATTGTGTGCGTACTTCTACTTTTAATCTATCTATTTCTTCTAGTGACAACAGTTTATTCCTAACGATAGTTCTTCTTTGATCCGAAATCCTTTGTTCAGAAACAATAATTTCTGGATATCGACGTGTAAAATGTTCATGCAGTTGTTGTCTGTAGGTGGTCATATCTGTCTCTAATTTAGTGATGTATAGGTAAGTTCGCATGATAAATGTGTTTACTTCTTTGCTCCATTTCATGCGAACTCTTGCTTTTCCAGCCTTGGTGGACGCGGGTAAAAAGGTAGATACCTCCCGCGCAGCATTCAAGGTTGGATTGGATGAAACAATATTTAAATTAATAATGGGGGATGATGATAGTGCTGGTGACGATGGTATGGATGGTGATGATGGCCTAGAAGGTGTGTATGAGACTGTGCTTGGACTGTACGGTTCTACAGGGGTGTCTATCCTGTGCGTCAATCTGTCACCATCGTCAATGATTTCGGCTGTAGTATCTTTGTCGGTGGGAGCCCGCCTGTTCAACTCCTCACCGCTGACGGTTCGCATGCTGAGACACCCAGCGTCAGCTCCAGGTGTGCCCCGGCGATCGCCCCCGGGCAGCGGCCCTATACGTTTTCTCTTTGAACGAGTCTCCATTTTTAGTGGGTTTTCCAGAGCCACGTTAGCCACGCCAGTAATTTTTCATTCGTGTGTCCGCCCCCCACGTGATTAGATGGTCAATCAGGACGTGTGGTTGTTTAGGGGGCTTATTATTATTATTATTATTATTATTATTATTTGTTTTTATACTTTTACGTATCTCGGCTTTATTGCCGGATTTATAGAATAGCACGGGCCGAAGCCAAGTGCTACCCCGAGAAAGTGGTGATTTGATGAGATGATGATATGATTGAATTTTGCGATGGTGAGTCTCTGTGTCTGTTAAACTGTGTGTGTGCAGTGACTTGATGTTGTGTGTTTGTGGTGGTGACTACAGATTCATTTTCATTTTGCAAAAATTTTCTGACAATCCTGCATGTATTCAGGATTGCGGCTTTCTGAAGACTTTGGTACGTGTATGGTGGTAAGTCAAGAGTTTTTAAAGACTGGTGAAGTTGTTTAGGAATAACTCCTGTTGTTGATAGCACAATAGGGACTATGGCGACATGGCTAAGGCACCACATTCGACTCATTTCTATTTTAAGGTCTACATATTTTGAAAGTTTTTCTGCTATTGTATTTTGAAGATTGTGAGTGTTTGGTACGGCGATATCTATGATTTGTGCGGTTTTGTTACGTTTGTCTAATAACGTGATGTCTGGTCTATTGTAGTGTATTGTTTTATCTGTGAAAATTCCTCGATCGAAGTACAATTTGTGGGTAGCGTTTTCAAGAACAATTTCGGGGTGGTATTTATAATAAGGCACAGGTGGGCTGGAGATTAAATTATATTTTATTGCTAATTTTTGATGAATTATGTTCGCTATTTGGTCATGCCTGTGTTTATAATCAGTCTGGACTACTGCTTTACATGCACCTGTGATATGCTGAATGGTCTCGGATGAACTATTGCATCGCCTACATATGTCTACTGTTTGAGGAACTCTCATTATGTGTTTCTGGTAATTGCGGGTTTCTATGACCTGGTCCTGAATCGCTATCATAAACCCTTCCGTCTCAGGGAACAGTTCTCCACGCCTCAACCATTCGTTCGACGCTAACTTGTCGACGTTAGGTTGATTAAGGTCGTGTCGGTGTCTCCCATGCAGTGATTTTTGGGTCCATTCAGCGATTTTTGTTTGTCGGTCAGTCTGTTGTTCATTACTTTGTGTTGTCCTGTCATACATGTTCAAAGGGGTAAGTTTCTTGTCATTATACGCTATAGCTTTGTGTAGGGTTGAAGTGGAGCTTTTATTATCAAAGTATTTTCTCAATGTTGTTATTTGCTTGTTATGTAGGTTAGTGATATCTATTATTCCTCTTCCGCCGTCGTTCCTTGGTAGTGTGAGTCTCTGTACACATGACCTAGGATGGTGTCTCCTGTGTTTCGTGAGAGTGGTGTTAATAATCCTTTGTAAGTTTTTGAGGTCGGTCTTGTTCCATTTTATGATGCCAAAAGAGTAGGTGAGAATGGGGATAGCATAGGTGTTAATAGCTTTAATGGTGTTTTTAGCATTTATTTGAGTGTTGAATATTGTTTTTAACCTATGTTTAAATTGCTTAGTGAGTGTAGTTTTGATATCCTTATGCAGAATCTGTTTAGCCTGTATATATCCTAGATATTTGTACGTTCCGGTTTCGTCTAATGAATCTATTGTCGCGCCTGTCTGCATTTGGTATGAATGTGTATATGTTTTTCCTACTGTTATAGAATTAATTTTACATTTATCTATCCCAAACTCCATAGCTATATCTTTTGAGAATTGTTCAGTTACATCAGCTAGTTCATATAATTCATCAGGGGACGATGCATACAATTTGATGTCATCCATGTAAAGGAGATGGTTTACTTTACAGTATTGTTGGTCAGTCAGTATGTCAGTCATTGTATCACTATATTGAAGTTGGTAACCGGGTAATAATGCATTAAGTTTGTTTGACAGAGGGTTTAATGCTAGACAAAACCATAGTGGGCTGAGTGAGTCTCCTTGGAAAATTCCTCGCTGGATCTTAATGAGTTCTGTTTCGACTGTTCCTGCTGATGTGTTCAGTTGTAATCGTGTCTTCCAGTTTTCTACAACAGTACCTAAACAATTGATCAGTTGTGGGTGTATTTTATATATTTTTAAAACTTCGAGTAACCACGAGTGGGGGACTGAATCGTATGCTTTCCTATAGTCTATATACATAGTGTGTAAATCTTTTTTGGTACGTTGTACATGTCTATGTATTACTGCGTCTATTGTCAACTGTTCTTTACATCCTTGGCTTAACTTTTTACACCCTTTCTGTTCTTCTGTTACTATTTTCTGTGTTTCAAGATGTTTATATATTATGTGACTAATACATGATGTCATTATTTTATATATGGTTTGCAGACAAGTAATTGGCCTATATTTTGCTGGATTCGCTGTGTCGCTAGGATCTTTTGGTAGCATAAAGGTCTTACCCTCTGTCATATATGTAGGGATCGTTGCGGGGTATTTTATGAAATTGTTAATATGGTTAAATATGTGTGGGTGTGTGTGTGTAAATTTTTTATACCAGTAGTTGTGTATGTAATCTGAACCAGGCGCTTTCCAATTATGTATTTTTGTAAGAACGTCATGAAAAGTTGCTACTTCAACCTGATCGAAGATCATTGCTTCTGTGTTAGTATGAATGACCTGCTCTGTTTTAATCCATTCTGCTCCAGTGTTATGGCAGACAGGATTTTCCCAAATCCCAGCCCAAAATTGCTGTAACTCTTCTATAGTTGGAAATGCTGTATGTGTATTGTTATTAGATATTGTTTCATTTGTTGTTGATTTCTTTAGGGATCGATAAAATTGTTTTTCGTTATTCCTAAACTGGTTATTTTGTGTTTTACGAAGGGTGCATTTAGTGTATCGATTTAATCTACTTTTTACTACTGTTAGTTTCTGTTTTAGAGTATCTAGAAAATGTTCAAGTTGTGTGTTAGGTTGTTCGTGTGATGTATGGATTCTGTAGTCTTTTAATATTATCTCAACGGCTTTGATAAGTTTTCTGCTTCTAACGCCTTGAATATACTGAGTTAATCGTCCAATTTTGGCCCTAATAGATTCTATTTTGTTTTCTAACCTTTTTTGCCATTTAGGTTTGTGAGCTTGTTGTCTACTACTACTGTCTACAGGAGCGAGAGAAATTTTACTACCGTTGGCCTTTGCAGCTGTCCACGCAGCGCAGTATATTACTGTCTGGAGATGATTGAAATTTGTGTCACTGGTAACTTGTTCTGGCAAAATTACTTTGTTTATGTAACTAACTACATTCGCCAGCTTTTTTGATGACTTTTGCTTGGGTATGTAACTCCTTTCTGTAGGCTGGGTGTCTTTGTAGTACTGTAGTGTTTGTGAGAATATTTCATCTATTTCAGGATTTCTAACTAGGCTTGTGTGTTGTGTATTAAGATTTATAGGGTGTTCTGGTCTTAAGTTAATTATACAACCATCATCTATTCCTACTCCTATATTCTCTGTTTGTGGTGGCTCTATATTTTCTATATCTATATTTAGTGATTCTGTATTTGTGTGTAAATGTACATTTCCTACGTCTGTATTTGACATTCTGCTGTCGACTTGCCTTTGGAAAGACTCTGTTTCAAATAATTCATTTTCTACAATTGATTTTAATACCTGTAGCCGTGCTACTGGAATCATGCTATTATTAACTATTACTCTTTTTTGGTCCGAAATGCGTTGTTCTGATAAGTGTGATAAATGGGGGTAACATTCAATGAATTTTTCTTTCAAATTTTTTCGCCAAACTGTCATATCTGTCTCCATTTTTGTTGCCCTAAAATAACATTTCATGAGTGTTTCATTGAGTTCGTTGGACCACTTCATCCTACGTTTAGGTTCTGATTGTGAGTGTGGTTGTGAGTCCGTTTGAGATGACGGAAACTCTGGTGGTGACTGTAATTCTAACTCATTGGTGTGAGTTCTTAAATGGTTGCTTACTTCAAGCCTAATTGCATCGAGTGTGGTGGAAGGTAGTAACTTCTTGGAAACTATTGCTCTTCTTTGATCTCCAATTCGTTGCTTGGAGACTTTCATATTTGGAAATTTTTCTATGAATTGATGATGTAATGATGTTAGATATGCTTTCGTGTCAGATTCTAAGTTTGTGATGATAAGGTAGTTACGCCAAATGAATTCATTCATTTCTTTACTCCATTTTTTTCGCGTAGTAGTTGAGACAGCAGTGGGTGAAGGATTATTGGCCAAATTAGCCTCCGACACATCATCTACTGCCATTGGTGATAATATTGATGATGATCTTGATGAACGTGATAAGTATGAAGGTGGTGATGATGCAATTGATGAAAAGATGGACTTTGGTGACGACGATGAAGAAACCGATGATGTTTCATCATGTGCAGCAGGCATATTTGCCTGAATATTTTTTTTTGTTTTCGACCTTGTTAACATATTATTCCCACGAGTAGCTAGGGACTAACAAAGTCGGCCACAGCAGAGCCCTGCGTTCACTGTGGTAAGGGTAAATAAAACTGGAGGTCCCCTATTATCCAGAGTTGGCACACTAGCGACTAGCCTCTCCCCTAGCCATGCAGCCCTCGGCGTGTGCGACCTTGGCTTGGATTGTATCTCTCTTAGTCTGGCCCCTCACCCTAGACCTATCTCGGCAAAGTATACCCTACCGGCACAAACCTAGGGCTCATCGGAGCACGCAAGCCCCACCACGACGTCAACGTAGAGATACAGCGGTGGGGTTATTATTATTATTATTATTATTTCGCGATTTTGTCACAATTTTTCGTTAAGACTTCGCACATAAGGAAGACTATGTAGCTATGTCTAGGGACCTATCAATTGCTTTTATGTTAAAAACTTTTCGAAATTGTCTGGTAGTCCTCTAATCACGGCCGTGAAAATGGGTCACTGGTGTACTCACGCCTTTTGGCAGACACCACTGAACGCCATCCTTACATACTCCTTTCGCCGCGTCCACGTTCATACATCTGGTCATACACGCTCGCCGGCTGCGAGTACTACGCAGCTGCACTTACTGAAGAACCTCACCAATAAGGTAGGTGTATGTCTACGAAGGAACTAGAGGTATAAGAATAACTCATGCCCTGGTAACATACAACCTATATTGGCTAGCTAGATAATATAGTGATAGCGAGGTTGATTGCCCTGGAAACGACACGTGTAGGCATATATTTGATATTGTCGCCTCATCGTGTTTACTATCGCCGATGGTAGTGGCTATTATAATGGTAGATGACACTTATGCTAGACTGGACATAAAACTGCGTGTTACAGAATAAGCGCAATGATAATTCCGAACATCATCAAATTTTGAACTTCCCATACAAATATAGCATCGGCTGACGCATATTATGAAACGACGCCTTAGAGAAAGTTGTTGTGATGGTCTGAATCACCACCTATGAGGTATTGCAATTATTCTGTTACACCCTGTATACATTATCACCGCATTAACCCTCATTTTCCGATACGAGAAATCAATGCCAATTGATTTAAGGCTATTATTTCAGTCAGTTCACAGCTGATCAGATGAGAGCAGCGTTGGCCCACTGGTTGCGGCCCCGACTTACGGGCGTGGTCTAGAGAGTCGTGGGTTCGAACCTAGGCAGGCTTAGACTTTGTGTAATTTATTACATCACCATTGCACTCAAAACGGTGAAGGAAAACATCGTGAGGAAATCAACATGTCCTAGAACCAAAAATTCGAAGACATGTGACATCTAGCAACCCGCACTGGGCCCGCGTGGTGGATTATAGGCCATTCCTTCTCATAGAGAGGAGGCCGTGTGTCCCAGCAGTAGGAACATTATAGGTCGATTATGCATGGCTAATCACAACATAACTATAACAGACAGCCTGAGAGCTAGTATTATTTTAATTAGCCATTCAGTTCAGAAAACAGTTGCATAATAATACGCCCATCCATACATCCATGGGCAACCTTGAACCTACATTGAATAACTGTTTTTGATATCTTTTGCAATGTATCATTTTTATTTCTATTACACACAAACAGAGTCGTGAATCACTATCGCAATAATTAATGTGCTTAGTGACATAAAACATGTAATCTAGTATCTAGTGTTAATTACTGACGATTTATCTATTATGTTCTTCCTATTATTGTGTTTCAAGAATAAAATTAGAGTAATTCAGGAATAATTTAAAATTAAAACCTTTTGGTTTTGGGACTCAACTGTCTTGAAAATGTGATGAGGTAATCAAACATGTGACTAAAAGAGTGATGAATATAAATGTTGATGGATGGAGAGGGAGAGGGAGACCAAGGAAATGATGGATAGATGGTGTGAGGAATGATATGAAAGAAAAAGGTGTAAATGACTGAGTGATGCAGGGGAGAATGGGAGAAAAAAACATGTCGCACCGACCCCAAGTAACATAGACCAAGGGCAGGAAGATGATGAAAGCTTATGACCTTCAGTGGTGAAAGCTAAAGGTGTGGATAGCCATCCACACAGAAGCAGATCAAATTTAAGATATAGAGATTGTGTAAAGTGTGTTTAAATAGTCATGGCTAGAAAGAAAATAAACCACCCCCAAGGTGATACTCTGACCAGAATATGGCTGTAAGGCATAGGGAACAAAGTACTGGAAAAGTTTACCACAATTAAATTGGAGTATGGACACGGGAGGATAATGACTTTAGTACCTACTGAAGAATTCTGTGACTAAATTATGGCTCCACGATATTTTTAAGAATGCTCTCCAAACCAAAGAAATGCACATGTTCATTTTATTCTTAAATTGTTCTCTTTTTTCTAAGGTTGCATGTTACTGCAACTACTTATTTAAAGCATTATTTTGTTCTGTAGGTAGGTACTTCTTCATGGTCAGTCATGTTTTTAAATTTATGTACCATAAGTATAATAAGTCCTTAAAGACAAAGACAGTACAGTATACTGTATATTATATCAGTCACAGACCTATTGTAAATAGAAGACATCTATACTTATAATATTATAAAGCTGAAGAGTTTGTTTGTTTGCTTGCATGCACTAATCTCAGGAACTGCTGGTTCAAATTGAAAAATTATTTTTGTGTTGGATAGTCCATTTATCGAGGAAGGCTATAGGCTATATAACATTACGCTACGACCATTAGGAGCCGCGCAGCGTGTGACACAGCGGGGAACAGCTAGTTATTAAATATTGCTTTCATTATCAACTGTAACATTTATTTAATACACAAAATAGGTTAAATGTATTATTGCGCGAACTGTGTAAATGTTATCAAAATAAAATAAGTACCTGCTTATAAATAACTATCAATATTTTCTTTTTAAATCCACAATACATCAATTCAGAAAATCGTCATAATAAAAGTAAGCACCATTGGTCTCACGGCAAGAAAAATTACTTTAAACTTTTTTAACGTTACATAAAATAGCACTAAAGTTGATCAGATGTTTAAAACTTTTTAGAGAAAGGGAAAGGCAGCAATGCGTAATACTTTTACCCAATCAGATTCTTACAAGAACACAATTTGAATCTTTGGGAAAATAACCACGGGATTTGTTTATTCATAAAAGTTCCAGAGCATGTCCTTAGAAATATAGTAATTTATTACTTACCAATGGAACGATCGGGTGTAACTGCAATATAATACCTACGCACCAAATTTAAATGATTACACTTCAACAAAATCCTATTTCTAGGATTCAGCGAATATTTTAACACAAATATTACTGCGCTAACACGTTACACGACACTCGCGCACAATTTAAATGCTCTATTATTTATTATTTTACAATAACAAACAATGCAACCGACCATACAATGATGTTCACTGATAATAAAATAAAATGACAAATTGACAAGACGAAAACACAAAGGCTGCGATCAGCGATTGGTGAACTTAGTAACCGAGAATGCTGACAAATCAGGAAAAAGAATTAACACTTTCCGCCAATCACAGCATTAATTGTTACTGACGTTAGACTGACGGTCTAGAGTTGGCAGCGGCAAAAAATATTAAGCAGCTTTCACACTATTTGAAAAATATTTGAAAATTAACACTTCCGTCACTTTTCTGTTAATTATCATTAATTAATTGATAATGATTATTTGTAAATATCTACATTCAGGGTTTGTTAATAAACCATTTTTGATTTCAAAACATTGGTCATTTTACTGCACTTTTTTGTTTCATAATATTCACAATAATGAAGTTATTACTTCAAACTCATCAAATAGTAAAAAAAAAACTAACTTTTCCAACTTTCTCTCTAAACTGAGAAGTTTTGGTTAAAAATTTATTACAGATCAATGAAATTAAAATACAAGTGCATGTATTCTTCGTATTTCGGAACGTAAGCAGACGATCGAAGAAATCTCGATTCATTTTCGTCATAAACTATGTGGACGTTTTGTGAGTTTTATTTCACTGTGAGTGCATATTTGTTATAATAATTTATAAGCAATTAAAATGCTTTTCTGATTTAATTTCAGCTTTACTGTAATTTACTCTTTGAAAATAAAATTATCACTGGATTCGTTTCATAATTTTTAAAACTCCCGCACTCTGGTTCTCACGCCCAGTTTGACGTCACGCTACGGGGTTCTCGTATGAAACGTACCGCACCCTATTTCGTGCCAATCCAAAGGTCGTATGTCCAATCGTATAGAATGTTATTCGGTCTTTAGTGGTGTCAGGACGGTTCGTTTTCCAATAACAGAATTTTTAGTAAAAATTTTGTATCAAGAGATGGCGTTGTTGTATAAAACTACACTAGCGCAGTGAACACCAATCACGTTCCAAGAACTTTGACGCAATTTGCAAATGGCCGTGAAAAGGACTGAACTCGAGAATCGAGGGTGTATGAAAGGCTAATGGTGGATTGTACCGTGATAAAAACTTGTGTATAATTCTATATTCAGTGTGGTGCTGTGCAAGATACAAAATGTGCCAAAAAGTGAGAATCCAGTCTTAATGCTGGTATAGGACGCGCCCGAAAACCGCTGGAGCGACGATCGAAGGGACATTGCTGACAGAAGGGTAAAATCCTGCTATCATTTTTGCCTGATCGTACATAGTTTCTTTGCTTATGTTCTGTGTTCTCGATGCGCAATAGTAATGTGGTAATTTCGTGTGTTTAATAGTTATAAATCGTAGACCAAAGCCGTTATTCGTTTTGGGTGTAAGCGCGTAGCTTCGCCGGTGTAAAACGTCTCGTGAATCGGGCATTAGCGGTGATATGTGAGTGTTATTGGGTTGATTGATAGTGTCACGTACGCCGCCTGCGGAGCGCTAGGACTTCGATTAGGGCTACCGGATGAAAGGATATTGAACATTTATTGGGAAAAGTAGGGGTGTGTACATAGTTATAGGTATGTATGAGAGGCCATGTAGCCACAGCCCTGTTGCTAGACGAAACGACATCGATTCGCAACTTTATTCCGCCTTTTGCCTTACATTACCGCCAATATGCCATTATTTGAGTGTTTCGTGCGTAATGTATGTGCATTTTTGTTGTAAATTGGGTTTTTACCATAGATATAAGTCGATAGATAAGACCGTTTTCTTACGGATACTAATTTGAATTACAATTATTTTTAATCAATCATGTCCCGTTCGAGTCGAATTTGGCACATCGTTTTTATCATTCAGATTATTTTAGTCATAATTTATGGCCTATGACTGATTACCAAGTTTTCAGCCATGCTCCACCTAGTAGGTACATGTGAAATATGGGTACACCTCCCTTCATTACGACGCGAATATACTGAATTAATAAACTAAGTGAGCACTGGTTTGAATAATCAATGGTACCACACCCTATGAGTCTATAATAGTGACCTGTGTTCTACTGTCATATAATTAGAAAAAAATCTGTAACTCTATGCCTATGGGAGAGGCCAGGTGTGGTCATCTTCCACCTGATAAAATGATGAAAATGTCAAAACTGAATAAATTGATGATGAAACAACATTAATACAATGCATGAGTATTGAACAGTTAAATTCAATAAATTATCATGAAATCCTATAGGTAGTAAAACAAGGAAAATTATGAATAATAGGTGTTACACCTCAAACTGTCAATCAAAGTCCACTGCAGAGACTTCCACAGCCATAGCACCTGCTTTACCTAACCTCCTTGGTAATGGCAAAAAAGCACATTACTTCCTTGCCACATGTATGTAATATGCTGATTGTCTGTACTACAAAAGAAACTGAACTGTTGTGTTGTCAGGAAAACTATGTGTCCAGTCCAGGCCTTATGTATTCTATGTAGACTTAGCCATGTGTTCATGCATCTTTTTGCTTGCTGTTTCATATTATTGGTGGCTCATGACTCAATAAATTACTTAAGGTAGTTTTAGTAAAAATGTCAGTAGGGTGTGCATGTTGCTTTAAAAGGGCAAGGAGATTGTAAAATGCTTAACATTAAGTAATAACTAGTTTTTTCCAGTAAGTAAGTATTGTAACTTGTCTTTTACTTTTACTTCTGTACCTCTCTACCATATATGTCTCATATCATGTATTACAAACTTTTGAGTAGACCTTCAACCTAGACATGAGATATTTGATTTCCTCAGCCATGTAACCTGCCCCGTCTTCTTACTCTCAGTGAGAGCAGAATAGCATGTCAAATTCGTCATTTATTCAAATTAAATTGAGAACCAGCTTTAGGACCAAAATTACATGACACCCCCCCAGAATGTCTTCACCACTTCCCATTGTTTTAGCTAGGGAGAAGTGGTGTAACAAGTTTATCCCACCATAGGGGAGTACCCCAGCATTTGAAAGACCTAGCATACCCGTTAGTAGGCACTAGAAGTGTTCAACTTGCCATTTTATAAGTTTTGTGTCACAAATCATTATGACTCATGTTACTTCTCCTGCCACCATCAAATTTGTTTGGGGTCAGCACAGCAGGTATTTTTCTACCACTTCTCTATTAGTTGTCGTTGTTGTTATAGTTAATCACTTTTTAGCCATATAATCTTTCACACTTGAATCATACTTGTAAAAAATATTTCTATATGATTATTATGTCAATAACTGGACTGAATCATTGATCCATTCTTCCTCAGTGATTGGCTTAATAACATTACATTTTCCTCTACATACTTCACTATTGTATTCCCAATGACTTGTTAATCTAGAGTTCTTTTTTACATGACAAGGTGGGGTTCCCTTTTGCTCATCTAGAGTTTTCTTTTCTTCTTTAAAAGACAATTAACATTTTCAGTCAATGATGTGTATATTTTCTCAGAAAACATAAATGTCAATTTCCTTGAAATCTCTCTCCCACACTGGAATGCTTACAAACACAGCCAGCATTATTAAACAGAAATGTGAGTGTATTTGCAGGTAAAATAGCATGCATTCAATCATATGTGACAATCTTAAGATTTTAAATACCTTATCAGGTTATCAGTGAAGAATAGTCTTGATTTTCAAGAATAACTTTATGTAATATTCTTGTCACCTGAAAAAACAGTTGAAAAGTATAGCTTAGGCAATGGAATACTCGTTCAAGTACAATTTTATTGATTTGATTGTAGGGTCTTTGAACTAACTGCATGTTGTACCTTAGATCAAATCTGCAAGCTTAGCTTTTCTTTTTAAAAACAAGCATGTGTTTACTTGATGAAGTACACTACTATTACACGGAAAATCTTGATCTTTTTTAAACATATACCACTTGATGAGTCATCAAGTTAAATAGAAAGTATTTACAGTCATATAAACAACCACATAGTGAAAGCTTATAATGTACAGGTCCTGCCAAAATAAGAGCCCATATTAGTAAACAAATATGGTGGTACAATTTGACAACTGTCATACCTAATTATTGTTTCATAATGCAATTCAATTTTGCATTTGCGTGTAAAATAAGGAGCATGTCTTAAGCAAAAAAATGTAAAGGTATTTGACATCAGCAACCTGCACTGGGCCCACATGTTAGACCTAAGTCCTCGAATAGAGGAAGCTTGTGTCCCAGTGGTAGGAACATTGATGCCTCCCTCACGGCATGTGAGGTTTGGTGAATGAGTGTGTGGTGGATTACAGCCCTTTTGCAGATAGTAGGCTTATGTCCCAGCAAATCCAGGAATGGGTTTTTTTATTACATGATGTTTTTGAATGAATGTAATTTTCCTTTTGATTGGAAGTCACTGTCCTCGTTTCCAGGTAAGTTTCAGTGTGTCATTAAGTATTTATGATGTATGTTATACTTATTAGTTTTTATGTAGTTTTGTATTTTAAATGTATTGTGGTTGCTTGTAGTGAAATGTAGTCATGTCTAATGTTTTGAAGAATTTATTACTCCTCCTCTTTATCTAGGTGATTTGTAATTACTACAAGTGTTTTTGACTTTAAATTTTTTCACAACTGCCCAAAAATGGGGTGTTATGTTTTCAGGGTCATTTTCTACAGTAACAGAATAGCATTTTATATCATAATTTCAAAATGCATGAGTATTTCTACTCTTTAGTAATATTAATAATCACATTTATTGAAACATTCGGTCTCTGTGAAAGGGTCAAATAAAAGTCAAAATGATAACATTGCATTATCACATTTTCTAGTTCAAAAGTTACCACTGATAGTCTGATGCGTTCCTGAACTAAGTTTTGCCTGCATCAAAAAAACATATAAAAATAAAAATATGAGGAATTTAATCATTATAATTGCTAAGCAAACTCAGCAAGTGGTCAACCTTGCTATTTAAGATCAATTCTTTAATCTAGAAATCAAAAACATAGCTGGATAGGAAGTAAATTAAAACTATATTATACATACATATTTGTCTTGAGTTATAATCTTGTCAAGTATTCATTTCACATTTTGAACCACCTATTTCTGTATTTATTTCAAATTTTCAATATCATGATAATTGATTGGCTTCAAATTACAAATGCACATGAATTAATTGGTACTCCCTTTTCCAGATACTTAATTTCAGGGAAAATTAAATAACTTGGTCAGGTCAAATTTTCTAGTTTTCTCTAGATCTCAAAATTCAAAGATACTATGTCCCATCAACCTACCTGCACTGGGCCCACATGTTAGACCCCACTCCTTACAAAGAAGAGGCCCAGCAGCAGGAACAGGAGTATACTGTACCAGGAAAAGGCTTTTAAAATGTCAGGAAACTGTCAGACATAAATCTATGTCCTTAGTACTAAAAATATTAATTAATTAAGCTCAATGAATGGAACCTTTCAAACATCTGACTAATGACTAATTGCCGAAGTAGCCTTGCTATCATTTACCAGAATATAAGGTGCTGCTATACATAATAATTTCATATACTATGTGTTATAAGTACGTAGCTTGTTATGTGACCTTTATAAACTAGACTGACAAGATAAAATCATTACATGTGAGATTTATGATTCTGGCAGTATTATTTGCCTTATTTCTGTACCCCATCTATTTTGTGAAGAGTGCTAGCTCTATTTCAACACTATATTGCATATGATAGAACTGATAGATAATTGGGGATAGATGAAGGTCAGTCACATAATTTACCTTCGCCCTTAATGAAAAATGCGCAAGGTTATTTAAACCATCTAAATTAAATTAAATATCTAGAAAATGTCAAGGAGGGCCACTAACCCCAAGTAAATTGAGATACTAGCCAGGAGAGAGAAGTAGATTATATAGAACACAATCTTGACACACATAAATCATCACCAGCTGCCTGTTCTTGTCCCAAGTTGTCCAAAGAAAACGTGTTGCGCCGACCCCAATCCAAAGAAGAAAAAAGGTGTTGGGTCCTGGGACTTGGTGCAACAATTTTTTTCTGCTTTCTTCCATTCTCTTGGCAACCGTCATTCTATCATATCGTCCTTGAACATGATAATGCAGACTTAAATAATCACAATGATCGAACACAAACTTGTAATGTACGTTAGGTATAATTCAATTTTGAACTGACATCCAACTTACTTATATGAAGATCCGCCATACCCATAATATTGTATCTTCTATTTATACCATAATTCATTTAGCCTCTACTAGATGAGTTACTAAAGAACAAACTACATACAAGATCGTATGTGCGTGATACGAAGTGCAACATCATCTTATCATGGGAAAATATAATACAATGATGATAATGAGATAAGTACTAGGTATTATTTCGGTTATTATACCTGTTACGTATACAATAGTCCGTGTGTTCAATTTTCCTTTTGCTATTAACGTAGGCATTATTTGCAACGGGCTTGTTTCCGGGAAGCTAAGGACCTGTTTGTCCCGGAAGGGTATAATTCCGAAAACTCATCTAGCATTCTATGTGGGACATCAACCCGCCCTGATTGGGTCCCACAGGGTTCAACAAGTACGAGGTACAAGGAATCTACTTCAACAAGTATTTCATTGTTGCAAGTTTACCTCCATCTCTTTACATTATGTACGAAGCCCCTTTCCCACTTAGGCATTAGGCAAGAAGTCCCCGTAAAGAAATTGCTCGCCACGTTGCATTCGCAATTTCCCGGGAATATTTCCAGTCTCGTCAACCGGTAACAAGATACAATTTCCTCGCAGAAAACTCGCACTTTTCAACCCGAGTATCGATCGTCATGCTCGACAGTCGCTTGTCCAACGGTTGCAATACATTTTACAAGCCGTACGTTATAAAAGGCTAGTTTTCAAGCAAGTACCAAGAAACGACCTTGTTTTAGCGTCAATGTGTAAAAAGGTATAGAAAATTGCCGACTGACGGGCATTCTGTACAGATTCTGTTGAAATTCAAATTCCAATATGGCGTACCTAGTACGTGTATAAATAAAATGGAAGTAGACGTTTGTTATTTGAGAATACTGGAACCCCATTTGCTTATTTATATACCATTTGAGTGTAAACAGGTGTTTTTCAAGAAGTTGGTGTTCCGGATCTCGGAAACGGATGGACAGGTTACAAAAGTGTCTAGATTGATCCAGTGTCTGGGAATTTGCAGCTGCGATTCAAATTCTTATTAAGCCAGATAATGAGAAAATAAGAATGTATTTCCAATTTTCTTACAAATTAAATTCGTCTCACGTCGCCTTTATTCATTATATTTTAAGCATACAATACACCAGGGGTTTAGAAATGCGCGACGAATTTTTGCAGATAAATATATCTCCATATTTTCCTCCTTTTAGAAATAAGAATTGCTAAACCGATCAGTAATTCTGGAAGTATACCGTAACATATTATGTAGAGCGAGATATTGTTTATTTGTTGATCGAACTTTAAATATTACGTTACATTACAACGCTATTCAGAATAACACACTACGCTGTAGTTGCAGAGAAAACACGTGAAATGTATTGCACTTTTATACTATTATCGGTGACTAATAAATTTTGTTAACTGTGGAAATTTTCTGGCTGGGATCCTCGGTTTTGTATTTTGTATGAGTTGCCCTAGTTTCTCATGATAGGTTTGGGCTGTGATGTAACCCATTTTTCGCTTCTCCATTAGATTATCTCATCTTTCCGAGAGCAACAGTTTGTTCTTCGGCTCAGTATGAGATCCCCAATAGTGAAAGATCGTGAGCTGATCTTGCCGTAATCAACTCATCAAACGGGTTGTTGAACTCCACCATTATGCAAGTGACATTTTGGCAGTAGTAACTCTCGGCAGCGTGGAAATCGACAGCCACTGAATGTCAAGTTCCTCACAAAGAACAAGAGTAATAAAATGCCCCTAGATCCAAAAGCCTCAACTAATATTTTCGTCCAGCATTCAACTTAGATCGCGTAACAATGATTCAAAACAGGTGCATTAAAGCATTGTATGGGTTTGTATGGCACTGGTGAATGGTCCCATTGTTCCTACTATGGGACAGGTGGTATTAGATGTTAATAATTCTTTAGTTTGCGCGGTGGGAAGACAGGTTCTTCCTGCAGTGTCGCCAATTCTTGGTTTAGTGGCAACTTTGCTGGTGTTTTGATCGAATTGTAAACATTCTGCTAACGCATTTTTTGAAAGAGTGATCTTTTTTATCACATTCGTGTCGAAAAGTCCACTGCTTAGCAATTTTCTTTATGAACTCTTTATAGTTGGTAACTTGAGACCTCAAGGTAAATAGGTAGAATACAACAGAATGGTACAGTCCTTCTGGACTTTTGACATAGCGAGTCCACCTTCATGAGCATAAGAAAAGCTGATGAAGCCTATGGCCTCTTTCTGGCTCTCAGGAATACCAAGCAAAAGCTGAAGGCTTAATTTAATAGTCTAGCTTACGTCAATCTTTTTTCTTACACTAAGAAATAAACTGCGCTCTTTATCGATTTGCGTAAAGAGATAAAAAACCGGACATGTGCGACTTCGACTTACGTGGAGAGGAAAAAAAATAATTGATTAACGTTACGTCCGTCTTTCGGGAAATTCCGCGGCTCATTTTACGCGACTCACAGATCAAAAAATTACGTTCGTTTGGCATCAGCCTAAAGAAATAAGAAAATGGCGTCACGAATGTCTAGCATCTAAACTTACCTACTTCGATACGTTCAATTGAAAAATATATATCACATTTTAATTTCTTGACTTACAAAGCGTGTATTGTTAACTGTTCACATAATAGATCATTATTCCACAAAAAAATTGGACCGAATTTTCCGCACGAGAACTCCAGTAACGTCTGCTCCACGAGCAAATCCTTCGTTAACCTAATTGTCCAGACACGGTCGATCAACACTGCCCTATAAAATACAGACAGCTGTATCTTTAAGCCGAGAGAGCCCGAGGGCTTGAAGCCGTATCTCGCAGATACGGTATTACTGGATCAACTAGTGGGTCGTTAACTTGCACCTGCCGTGTAACGTTCAACAGGCCAGTGCCACCGACCGGATCTAACCAATAAGGTTATCCATTATAACTGCCTTTCTTCCTGCGTATAGGTTTATGTGTTTAGTAAGCCTAGTAAACTAATGCTTGTGCACCAAGACTTTGTTTTTGAAAGCTGAACAATTGAAAACGATTTTTTTAAATATCACGTTCGCTGTGTTGTTTGGCATTACTGGGTCTCCTCTTTCTTTCACCCCCGGACCGAGTGTGGGTTGAAAGATGTCACTTCTCTTCGAAATTTTTGTCTGTGATGATTGGTTGACGGAAATATGAACCGTCAATCCAGAGATTTCACAAGTGGATCAGGCTTTTAGACAACTACTGATCAATGATTATGTTTGCTTAGTCGGAATATTTTTCTGCTTTGTATCTGTTATAGAACCTACTAACTTTAACAATCTATGAATAGTTACAGGGTCTATTAAAAGGCCTCTACGAGTGACGTTATTAATGCACGCACAGCGCCTGTAATCAGCCCCCAGAATCATGTTTGACATACTTGAAAGATAAAGATAGAGATGCGTTTATTTGTATAAACATGTGTGACATGATACATAGATACATGCACATATGGATGGAAACGAGTTTGGATTACTGGTTCAACATGTTTTGCCATAATCGGCGTACAAAATTGTTTACCACGGTTACGAAAAGCTATCATTCTTCTTAGCGTGTCGATGACAATTTAAATCGAGTCAGCCCCGAAATTTGGCAACGAGTTTGGCACTTTCAGTAACGTTCATCAGCTCCTGTGATGTGCAAACAATAGGACTGGCAGGATACGATATCAAGTGTCCCATCGTTTGTAGGGCAGCACCACATGTACACTCCAAGGCAG
Source organism: Eurois occulta (assembly GCA_950022335.1). Classification (NCBI taxonomy): domain Eukaryota; kingdom Metazoa; phylum Arthropoda; class Insecta; order Lepidoptera; family Noctuidae; genus Eurois; species Eurois occulta. The sequence goes on from OX465502.1 coordinate 12,099,675, forward strand.
AGTCATCTATGAATCTCCACCTGAACACGTTTTCCTTGCTTCGGCTTCCTGTATTCGAAGTCGGTTCAAGCTATCATTGTATAGCTAAGACGTACAAGATAAAGAAGAATAACAATAATTAATTCTTTCTAACGATATCAGACTTCATTTTAATTCAAAAACTGTTGAAAATTGCACCACATTGCGTATGAAAACATGGCACGCAGTAAAGCATTCCGATAATGTTTTGATTCAAACAAAAACCGAATTGAACCGGTGTTGTATGTAGGCAAATCCCCCGCTAACCTAATTGGCGAGATCCGGTCGATACGCCGGGTGCCCTATTGAATGCTTGTCAGGCCCAACAGGCTAATAGCCGCGGTTTTATAAACATGCCAATAACAATACACGTTTCGGTGCTAACGGATTACATGGTGTCAATGTAAAGTATTATAGACAGATAAGTTCTTCAGGAAGGTTAGGTGCGTAGTACTCGCAAACCGCGTGCGGCGCGTGTTTGACTGATTTATAAACGTGAATGAAGCAAAAGGATAGTTACAGGTGACGCTATGTAGTTTCTGCCTACCCCCATGGAAAAGGCGTGAGTCTAAGTTAGTATGCGGTTTGCTGACCTGAAATCTACAAATTTTATAGCAGAGATGTTGCTACTTTACCGAGCACATTCGGACGTCTTCATCCATAGCCTAATTAGCATTATTAGCACATCTAAGTGCTCTCAAATTCGTTGTTATTCAAGTAGTCTGAAAATAAACACTTATTAACTCTTATATTTATGTTTCTTAGTGTCGATTGTTTCAAATAGCTATTCGATTTGATCTTATCGTTCGTTATCAGTGATTGTAGCATATTTATGTTTAACAGCTTAACTTTTGTTCGTTACCATAGCGTAACACATTTTTACCCTCTTTCTCTTGACTAAAGCGATTTCTGGCTATGTAGTTCTCCAGTTTCAAACCTACAAAGCAGCCAGCAGCAACCTACGGAGCTTGGACACGTTTTCGAATCTCTTAGGAACGCTTGAGTCTACTAAAGTTTCAGCCAAAAGTCATACCTCGACTACTTAAGTTCTTCATATATTAACACTTCTGAAATTACATAAAACAACCGCTGTAACCTAAAATAAAAACCTTTTTACTTCGATACATCAGACTGACACTATCGTACTCGATCGATAGTAATTTTACGCTGCATAACTACACTAGCAATCGAATTGATTGCAATCGTCATTCATTAGAGACAGAGGAAATGCCAAATGATATCGACTCCGATAACTATTGAAATTGCATGAGTGAAATATTAAATGTAATGAGGAGCTCGTGGCTAAATAAGAACAGCCGCTCGGATAGATCTTTAGGTTAAGCCGTGCTTACCCAGGTTGGTCCGTGGATGGGTGACCACCCATTACATACCGAGTTTCCTCCGTGCCTCGGAAAGCACGTTAAGCCGTTGGTCCCGGCTGTCATTTGTAGATCTTTGACAGTCGTTACAGGTAGTCAGTGGCCCGAAAGTCTGACAACCAGTCTTACCAAGGGGTATCGTATTACCTAGCACTAACTGGGTTGTGGAGGTCCGACAGGCAGTCGCTCCATGTAAAATACTGGTATTCAGCTGCATCCGGTTAGACTGGAAGCCGACCCCAACATAGTTGGGAAAAGGCTAGGCAGATGATGATGATGATGAAATATTAAATGTAACTTGAAACTAACATATTTTTTTTTGCAAACAGCTATATGTTACTCATAAAAAAAATCATAATTGACCTACATCTTGCTATTTATTCAAATTTTGTTGAGACACAGTCCATTTTGGAACGTCTTATATTACAAAAGACAGTTCATCAAAACCTGTCAATTAAAAGAAACTCGTTTCAATTCAGGCCACCATGCCTCGATTGAGGTCCTTTTTTTTCTTGTATAATAATGGTCAAAAGAATCTGTCTGGATATAAGCCAAAATAACTTCAAAAGGTGTTTTCTTGTTAGTCACACCCTATTTCAGGGGTGGAAGTTGTCGAAAATAGGTACTGCCAACTTACACGCGATGGCACACTGACAGCTCACTAACTTTTAAGTGTTAGTTAAGGGTATCAGAGCTGTTATGGCGAAGCCTTGGGTACCTGTCAGGAATGTGAGCCACCCTTTTTACTGCTGACAGTCATCAAAGTTCAGATAGCTTAATTTGAAAGACACTAATGGGACATAGTATCCGCATTGATTTCCGTGACGAAGTCTAAAACTAACAAGGACATTATTACAATGAGTCTGTTTTAACTCAGGATCGTTAATTTACTTAAGGGCCAGTTCACAGTTAGTACCTAATTGCTTTATAAACTAACCCAATCGATCTGTCCAGTTATTGGAGTTATTACTTCATAGCTCCCGCGAGACTGATAAACGGATGTCGTATTAATTCAGTCCTTGGGAAACAAATACCTACCTTTGATCTAAAAGGCTATTCGACTTACATAAGGTTGTAAGATGTAAGTTTAGAAATCCTTTCAAAGCACTCATTGATTGCTAGTGAATTCTACATTATTAAATTCGCTAGCAAAATCAAATGCACAAACGGCTACCAAGTCTTTATCAATCATGAGATCAACGGAGACATTGAAACGCCCAATACAATTCTACTATCAATCTCTGTGTCCCACGCACTTACCAATCTATCTATAACGTTCGGAAGCTGCAGGACCATCCTATAATCCTATTCCCCTCTTATCTGGGTCAGATGGCTTAATCCTGTTATTTGTTGTCTTTCTAATTGAAGGAGATTTTGACTGTTCCGGATTTGGCACGGTTGTAAGAGGTTTAATAGTCGGAGGGTAGTTGACATTTTATTTGGTGTTGATGTTTTGTCTCACTCTTTTTAGTTAATGTGACAGAAACACAATTATGATGATGATGTAATTTTGTGTGTGTGTGTTTTAATGTCTCCAGGGAATGTATCGCCACATATTGCATTGTTTGTCGAATTCATAGATTGACATTACAATGTATTGTTGCGAAGTTACGACTAGTAGCTGTCAATGAATACTTCCCATGCATGATTTGATTCGATAATGGTTTGTCCAAAACTTCATGAATACAATCTTCTCGTCACGGTGATAATGAATGAAATACAGCACAAATAAATAGCAATGTTGAAGAAGGTCTTACACAGTTTGCAATTTGTCTAAATAATTAGCATGCTATCGACAATATTATTCCAGTACGCAGAACAAGAAAAATGTTTTTTTCCTTCGATCGCCATATTGCTATGGAAATGTTTAGAAAGTTATTTACGCACTGACAAATACCGTCAATGTCAAGCATCGACAGTTGTGTATCAGCTTTACATCAAAGACGCGTAAACACTGAACCACGATGCACCATAGACAAGATGCCATTTAGATTGTTACAAAGATTAGAAATGGTGTGAAGGCAGCTAAAGCACACTTTAACAACACAATGTTACAACCAATCCTCTTGCCAAATATGGTGATTATATTTCCAAAACAGTTTCCTTCCTGAACACGCATTTGCGGACAGCACTAAAATGCTCCCAGTTCAAAATGGCATTAGCTTGTAGGTAGACGATAAGTAAGACGTTTGATTTTCGCGCAATTAAAGTCCTATTATCCTCTCATGTCCATGTTTTCCATCCAAATCAGATCGTTTTTGCTTTTAATCACCTTCCATTAATTCGTCAACATTTTCAACATAACTACAGCTCCGTCAATAACCTCACGCTCACATCGAATAGTAGCAGACTTGTAGTTGCATGATCCTACGCCTTCCATTTCAGTTGCGTTTCCGGCTTACATGAGTGTTAATTGCTTAAATAACTCGTCGATTCGCTTAAAACTGTTGTTTTCGTGCAACGTTACTATTTGCACGGTCTACTGAGCTAGTTAATCTTTAAGATGTGCGCAATATCGGATGTTGTGCTGTAGTTAATTAGGTGTCGTAGATGCTGATTGATGCATGCATTGGCCAATTGTGACGGAAAGGCTTGCCTTTATGATTAAGTACGACAGGTAAGGCTGGTTGTTCGCCTTTGAAGTTTCGGGTTACTTACATTAAGTTTCGTAAGGCATGTTTCTATGAAAGAGAACCCACTCATTTTGAGAAATCTAGTTGTATTATTAGATGCTTCTATTTGTTTCTCTTTCGTATAGTCATCATCAAGATCATCCACAGCTTGAATTCACCCACTGCAAGGGGCCGTCTCCACGAGCGAGAGAATCGCGGCGATATTACGTATTTGTATGGGATAATATCGCCGCGATTCTCTCGCTCGTGGAGACAACCCCCAAGGTGTAGGCTTCTCTTTGATTGTTGCAATCTACACGTCCCTGCGCCAGCCTCACCCAGATTTTACCTGCGATGGCAACAACTACATGAAATATCATGTTTTCAGTTAGGTGATGATTAGGGAATGCAATCTCGTACGAGATTTCCGCCTAGCGAGATCTCGCGAGACTCAAAACCCAGTCTCGCGAGATCTCGCAAATTACGGGATCTCGCGGGATTGAGAGAATCGCAATTAAAACATATGCAAATGCTTGTTTTAAGAACTAGTAATTGACATGATATGTAATTAGATAGAAACTGCGTTGCTTAGTTATAAAAATAATGTAAGTTTTATTTTAAAAATCAACAGAGTACTTATTATTTTGTCTCTAACTCTAATAACATTTGTTTATGTCTATAATTATTATACCTACTGTAGCTAATCAGTTCAAATTCTTACAATGTTGGTAACAAAACAATAATTATCTATATTTAGTCCTTTGTAAATTATTACTTTAGTTTCAATAATTAAGAGTAATAGGGACATTACATAATTATGGTAAATAAATACAACAAAACAAAAACTTAACTTCACAAGTTGTTAAATAAATGTTGTGAGATCGTATAAAAAAAGTTTAAAGTAGAAGTCAGATGAAGTTATCAAGGTACGGAAAGGCAAGTTAGTTTGTCTGAAAATGGCTTCTCAAAAAACACATCATGTCGAGAGTATCATCTGACAGACGACTTCTGATTTTGCATGCCAATGTCGATCTCGTTATCTCGCGAGATCTCGTACGAAATTTGACGAGATACAATCTCGTAAAATATGGCCGGGATCTCGCGAGATCGGGATCTCGGCGAGACGAGATTGCATTCCCTAGTGATGATATCGTCATTCGTGGAGGCAATTTTAATAACCTTTTAATGGATGGAAATGGGTCGATTGAAGTATTTATAGAAAATTACTTAATTACTATTGATGATAATGATTGTGTACAATTTAATAGATATGATTAACTTGTCGTTATCTTTGTCAATTTGACAGGACTTTAATTGGAACATGCTTTGTTAAATTGTTTTTATCAATTTGTTTTGTATAAACTTTTTAATCGGTTAGAGATTATGAGATAACCGACAGCATGTTTAAACAGTGAGATAAGGAAGAATTTTGAAAGCATTTATGTATTTGTAGTGAGAATTTATAATAATGAGGAAAATGCACATAATATGTATCAGAAAAAAAAAAAAACGTGATGTTACCATAATTGTACTAGCGATAAAGAAACATCCGGTCTTGATCTAGTTGACATATTTCAAATATCTCTGATCTCAAAAACAAGAAAACCAGATATTTATATTTTTTAATTAAAACATTATTCATACACAAATACTCGTTTGGCACTAACGGACGCAATACCTACGTATTAAGTTATCATCAACAATGTTTTTTTATGCTAGGTACTTAAAAAACTAGTTTAAGTTGATTTCCATTATTTTTTTCTTTATCAATTGATTATAACCAAAATTAAAATTGATATTTTTGTAATGTGGCGTGGGTGAGAATTCATCCATAACAAGCTTGAGCCGTACCTACCATTATGCAACATTCGTTCACCATTTATTTGTGACTACCGTCACTTTAAAACAATTCTAAACTCCGACAGCAAAAGTTTAAATGACGGTAGTTCCATAATTCTATTCCTACCGATGACGTCATTGTCCCCAACTACCCGTATTTGCCTCGACTACTTCGTCATAGGACGCTGTAAACATAACTACTGCAAGATATGGATATCACGTCATGGTTTTACTACAGCAGCACGAAATGGACGTAATAACAGCGTTTAGTTTTTTTCGTGAAACATGTTTTCGTCAATGACTTCGCTATTTTCACGTTTACGGATTCATTCTTGGGAAACCTACCTTTCGTTGCATGTTTAAATTTCCCCTAAATCTAAAAACTTGTGAATAACTTTTTTCCTGTTAAAACCGTTACCATACTTATGGACTCTACTGTAAGTCTTAGATTTTTAACACGTAGACTAATGGTTCTGACATATAATAATCAAAATAAAGCTTGAAAATAACCTTGAAATTGTTCAAGCTTTCCGATTTCCAAGACAGTTTCAGCGCAAACTCATAGACTGAAACAATCGTCTACGCGAATTCGCCAATCAATGCTAGCATTACAATAAACTATCTTTCGGGAATCGTGTTTAGTTATTTACCTTACGTTATTGGCATGCATCGTTCAAGTTTCCACGTACAAGAGAGCTATCAAATTATATTTTTAGTAATTCCGACTAGCGCCGGGTTTCCTCGTTTTTTTCCCTAAAAGATAGATAATTTGTTTGTTTATCTCTTCAGGAAAATGAACATCGTTTCTTATCTTGAAGCGTTTTTCCTATCATCAACGGAGCTTGGAAACGTCCATCACTGAATAGGCTTTTCTCCTAAATTCTCGGAAATAATTTCCTGGAAGCTTAGTAACCAAAACTGATAGCATTATTTTAATTTAAATAGCTTGGTAATCACCAAGCTATTTAAATAGCTTGGTAATCACCAAGCTATTTAAATTAAAATAATGCTATCAGTATAGTTAGAATAGTACGATAAAACTTCATAATCGTTCACTCATTAATCAGTTTCAATTTATGTCGACAAACAAAATTGTTTACAGCCAGTGTTATTGACTCGGACATTTGTGACGTAGGAGATCTACGTAGTAGTTCAAGAAGATATCCTTACATTGGTCAGTCACTGAAAGCTTTCCAGATGGAAACCAGCATGTGATGTATCAAAATTCCACAAATTATAAAGGAAAATTCGGTCTCACACCGAAAAGAAACTTTTCCTTCATAAACATTAAACAGTCTCACACTCTCAACCGACGATCCATGTTATTGCATAAAAATGTATTTTCACAGTTGTTACCAAATCTCAATAGTGTTGCCGCTATGTCGGATGTACACTGTAATCTATTTGCTCTCATATAAATGGGACGATAGCTACAAACTTCCAGAGCAATTAAGGTGGGTTCACATAGGCTTGCTACTCATGCGATTAAGTACTGAGTAAAAGACCAAGAGTCACCCAACAGTTGTGGTCAAAACCAGCAGTTGAACACACCAATGTGGCACGATTTTCTCGGATATTTCACATAAAATTCAATTTATGACACATGCCACTAGTGCGTGCTATGACTGTAAATTCCAGATTCTCCCAGATTTGTGAAAATCGAATCGATAAATCTGATATCCAATTTAATTATATTGATTGATTGACACAAATACCAACATGCCATGAATCGGTTGATTTAGATAGACTTTCCAAATCCGGGGATGACACAACTTGAGTTTTTATTTCACAACTGTAATCTAAATATGGCCGACATGAAAAGGCACGCTAATAGCTGGCGCATAGGTCGTTCACCCAGTCTATCGATCGCTTGCCTGTCTCATAAACAAGTTGGCAGTAACCGTCTGCTTAGCACATAGGCCTCCCCCTATAGGCAGACTTATCGATCCTGGGAAACCCTAACGGGCTCACGCGTAATGCTATCAGTGTCCATGTCCACGCAAGTGAATTATGCTCCTTTCCAATGTTCTAATTTCATGAATTGAAGGGAGAAGCGGGTCTGGTTTGTAACAGCCGCGAGGCAGGAAGCGTTTACAAATTAATGTTCTTGTTTTCTACAGTGGATTGTTATATGTCCGATTGTCCATGGCTAGGAAAGTGACGCCCAAGGGTTGATGGTAACATCACGCAGTTAAATCTTACCTGTCATTATCCGTATGACTGAAAATGTTCCATCACGTTCTAGCTCTCATATTTCCGTAGCGTACGTGGTCCCCGAAAGAAGTCTCTCCAGAAATGATCTCCAAAAAGCTGAAAAATCTTGCATTTGTCCAATATGTATCCTTCCTTACATGTTACTGCCCTGCGTCGTTTCGCACAAACTAAAGCGAGAGTAATCCTCTCTCGTTTCTCTCTTAACGACATTTTACTTAATGTCTTTTTCCTGTCTTACGATTTTCCGACCGAGGATAAATATGTGCGTATCTTACTAGTGCTGAAATGATGTTCACAATACAGAACAAAGTTATTTCAGGGATGCTAAATTGACTTTCGTGTTTACTATGCTTGCGTTCGTAATGTTTTATGGCGTTTACTGAATTGCAAGTGTTGTCATATCTTTTATTAGTTGCGCTCTGAAATATTGCTTGTTTTGCAGCTGTTGTTACGTGTAAATGTTAAATTACTAGATTAGTGTTAACGGAGAGCTTGTCCGTTTTGATGACTGGTAGATTCGAGTATATTGTCATCATCTGTTCGGCCTTTTCCTAAATAGTCGAGGTCTTTTAATCTGACCGAGTGCTGCTGAATACCAGATCTCGAGATTAGATTTGAAATTTTGCGAGTATATTCGGGTCTATTGTATTCTCCAGATTTTCTGGGAAAATTGTGAGTATTTTCTCCTTTCTCAGTCTTCCCATTCTCTCTCACACCAACTAAATTATTATCGCGTTCATAGACATGTTAATTTTGATGACGTCACATCGTTATTCGCCGTGTACGTTCGCACGTAACCGCAACGCATTAGTGGCTCTAAACGAAGCGGAAATATACGAGCATTGCAACCTAGTCGGGTTTTATTTCAACCAGCCGCTTGTACGGTATCGGCGAGACGTCTGAGCTGTTATCAGACTGTTTTTGTTGTGATTAGTCAGAAGACTTGCGTTAAATGATTAGGGGTTATCACATAAACGTGTTACGTCTTATATTTAAGTGAGATCATCATACGTATCCTATGAGTGTAGGAAAAACGATGAATGGATTGCGCGAAAAATGATATGGCTGGAAAGGTGATGACTACTAACAGAGAAGTATGCAACAAGACATGCTGCGCCGACCCCGAATAGACTGGGGTAAAGGCAGGAGAATTAATAATGATGTCCTATCCTTCTCAGAATCGGGGATTAGGGATGCATTATGTACTACTTCTAAGATTGTAAACAAACACGCATGCGCTCGGCGCTCCCCAGGCGGTCAATCTCGCTTCCAAGTATGAGTTTCAAGTCTTCAAAAGCATTAGTTATTCCTGACATAATTCTTGCTGACAAGAAGGACGAAGTGCATAGTTAACAGTCCGAAGACGAGAAATCTTGGAATTTTTGTTCAAAACCAGTAGGTTTCCTTCTAGCATGTTTATGCAGTTAGAATTTCTAACTTGATTCGAACGAGGGGTGGTTTACAGTTCATTTTAATAATGCATGTAGTCTAGCTCAGAAAGTAAAAATAGATGTCCTGGAACTGTGTTGGGTGGGTTGCCACCCCGTTAGTTACAGTTAGCGACATATCATGCGATAAAGGGGTTTAAATATGCAAAGCATGTTGGTGGGTGAGGCCCCTTGATTTACCCCTTTTGTTTACACACTACATGTAGGTGGTAGATCAATTTAGGCCCAGCAGGTATTCATTAGGTTTATTCACAATCACAACCTTCTTAATTCGTTTAAGGAAAATGTCTGCTATTTTTATTGTTTAGGCGAAAAATCACAGAAAAACAGATAAAATCTTGCTCATTTTAGCCACATACGCTAAATTCAGCTGATCCCATACCGGCAGTTGGTTATATAATAGCACCGTCAGTGGTATTCATTAGGTTTATTCACAATCACAACCTTCTTAATTCGTTTAGGGAAAATGTTCTCTATTTTAATTTTTTAGGCTCTGGCGAAAAATCACAGAAAAGCAGATAAAATCTTGCTCATTTTAGCCACATACGCTAAATTCAGCTGATCCCATACTTTACATTCCTGTTTTAGAATTTTATCCGAGGTCACTAAATTGCAATTTTAAAACAATAACAATTACAACATATACCTATTGTTCGTTGCTGATAAGCCATCTTTATACACTATCCTTTTCCACGTTGAGTCGCAAAATTACCATATAAACGGTTGGTTTGATTGTAACCCTGTGTGTTCGAGTTTACCTCGTTTTATTTTATCCTGAGGTAAAATGTGAACGCATTCTATTTTATAATTGCTAGGGCTGCGGTTTTGGTATAATCGTACTTGAGTTCGATGGCTATACATGGGTTTCGTTCAGTGGGCTCGGTATTTCGATGCGTTGACAACAACAAACCTTATTTCGGGATAGGTCAAGAGATTTTCAGTATTGAAATCGTAGTTTTTGTTTGAATCTTATGCAATGAAAGAATAAAATTAGACTACATATGCTAGTAGCCTCTAAAACAATCAGTGTAAATGCGGCGCTCATGACCAGACCACGGCCCACTCGCTGGAATGACCAAAGTATCCTTATATTTGCATTTTCAACCACATGAAAAAAATTACACTGAAGCTGCAACGAACATGGCCATCTACAGGGTTCAAATAATGTGACAAGATACCTCTTGTCACATAATTATTTCTCTTGTACGCAATAAACGGCACGTGAAGGTCCGCGCTCAAGATCCGAGAGAAGATGAAGATAATAATTCACTACTGCACAGGTGCGCAGTAGTGAATTATTATTGGGTCTCTGGTATTTAACCATAAGGCTAGGTTTCCACCAGACATGAGCGAGGATGTGTGTGAAACAACCAATAATTTCGCGTCTTTTTTACAGCTACTCAGGTATTCTAGCTATGTGATTGGTTAGTTTCACACACATCCCTCGCTACGCATCCTCGCTAATCTATGGTGGGAACGGGGCCTTAGTGCCTTAGAGCCATCTATCGCTCAAGATGCAAGCCGATATCTATTGATACGAAAAAAGAACAAACTACATTCTCCAAAAAACAGTACATTATTAACCCCACGTTATCAAATCTTTTGTAACGTACGTCGGTAACCCTACATTCGTAGCGTAAACACATTGAACGAGAACACTTTATATAACAATAACACACGCAACTAATTTTAGACACTTACTGAATGGTTACAAAACTCTCATTTGATTTATGTACTGTAGAAATACAAAGAAAGTTTCAGTTTAATGTTGATTTTTGCTTTTACACCCTGATAATTCTAAAACTCGAGCATATTATAGTCTTCGGAATATGAGGCAAGCTGAGAAAATATCGTAAAACTCTTAGAAATCATAATCACGGTTACAATTTAATTACATATCATAAAATCACGCCTGTAGTTCCCGGAAGCGTAAGGCGATAGGCATTAATAAAAAAATAATTTGTGAAATTTCCATTTTCATGCTAACTAAATTTTTCTGAAAATCTGTGAATGTAGATCAAGATTTCACGAAAAATTATAGTCTCCTAAAACCATTTTCATGTAGCTACCACGGTTAAGGTAGTTCACCTTACTGCCCCGCTGAAAGTTTCTATCCTGTACAATCCCATGAACACGATACATATAACTGTGTTTAAAACAAAATTCCTCATGCATGTTGATCCATCTGCTCACGAGGGTTATATAACCCCATAGGCCTATCCACGTCATCGTCACCTATGTAAACGTCGACTACACTCCAGTGAGCCTCCTATTACGCCGGAGGACGTTACCGAATTGTTTTAGTTCATACGAGTTTGTTATTAAACAAAGTGACTGGTCGAGTTCGTCTGCTTGTGATTATGTGGTTGATTGAGGTACTCGTAACCGGCGTACTTGTATGACCAGATATAAGACCGTGGACGAGGCGAAAGGAGCATGTAAGAAAAATTTTTGTATGACAATATTCTCAATGGCCGCTCAATAATCCTTTTAAGTCTCTTTGGTTCTCTTTGGACTAAAACCGTAACTTAACAAGGTACAAATATGATCCCCAACGTATAATTTTCCATGGAAACTCCTCAAGTACTCACATAATGACACCGCCGTCTCGTTTGCGTTGTGCAACTCTGACGCAACGTAGGACAATCGGCGACGAACAATGGATGGAGATAATAACTGCACTGAGATACAAAAGCTTGGTCCTTCACATTTTAATGGAGCAGTTTTTCTATTAGTATAGGAATCTGTTTGGAATGTGGTCAGGGTGGAATGTATTGTTATAGAACAACTATATCGAACCTGCTAACCCTGCCTGTCTGTCTGCTACAGACAGATACGAGGGGAGGTCAAAAACTTCGACATGAAAGGGAAGGGGTTTAAAACTAAATATTACATTATTTTTCCTTTTCAATATAGTCCCTGTAAAGCCTAATACAGTTCTCAGACCTTTCAAATATATATATATTTTTTTTAAATTGTCAATACTCTCGAAACAGGCAAAAATTTCCGATTGCTCGTCTTTGTCATCAGTGATTTTTTTCCACGAAACTCTTTTTTAATTTTAATCTGAACTATAGGGAGTGTGGTGTGGTGCAAAGTTTCAAATCCGTATGTGTGTAAGGCAGTCATAGCAACATGTTTCTTGTGAACGGGTTGCGTTGTCGTGCGAGAGGAGCTCATCACTTTTCCCTTCCTTTTTCCATAATTGCTTCTTTTAATTTTTGTAGTAATGTGGGCGAAGTATTGTTCCGTTATATTAATATCGTTATCATTGTAATAGATCAATAAAAACCCTTCTGAATCCCAAAAAACTGTACACATAATCTTTTCGGTCGTTTTTGACACCTTCAACTCCTTAGGCGGTTCTGTTTTTTTTGTGCTATTGCATGGACTCTCGTTTCGACTCAGGTTCATAATGATGGATCCAAGTTTCATACCCAGTCACAATTTGGTTCATAAAGTAATCCCTGATCTCACTACACAGCTCCAAAAAATTCGCTCGCGCGAATACCCGACACGCTGCTGTTTCTGTTTTTGTTTTGTGTTTTCTTCCCGATTGACTTGTATATCCAGCGATATCCCAAAGGTTAATGAATTGATCGGGCTAAAACTTAGTATTTATAGTTATATTGAGTCACCGAATAGAACAGTTTAAAAATAAACTTCTCCCCAATCTAACACCTATTGTTTGAACTTTTCTAGCCGCCCTCGTATATATCGCCGGTGATTTGCCCCGCCAATTCTTCTCGCTAACCAAAATACTACGAATTTGCTGAAGGGCGATCGTTTTGGCCGGACCGTCTTATGTAATTCTGATTCTCTGCGCAATTTGAATAAAATTGCTTGTACGATTAAAGTTCGACCGAGTTCAAGACCTACTAAGGTTCTTTTGTGTCAAAAATTCTCAGGCAGTAGTAAGTAAGCTCGCTCCGGTCTCTCCCCTGTTTCAGGAAGCCGGATACATTCCAAAGAATTTATCCTTCAAGAAAAAATGTGTTAAAAGTTGAACGAACTTCGAACAGGCAGCTGGTCTTGAATGTCTCCCAAAAAGAAAGGACACTCGCTCACATTCTTTGAATGGATGGAAAGGCGATCTTAAATCTTAGAGGCTTTATTTATAGCTAGATTTGTAAATCTGACCACTTTATTTATATTCAGCTGGCTTGTAGTATGGCTAAACACAACTGTAAACCCAGAAGCCCTCATCATATTTTAGTTCATGGTCCAACAAATCATGACAAACTTAAAAGTAATAACTTTGTAAACCATGAAACACTCCAGGTCCATAAAAACATCATAGTATGAGTGCAATGTAAATGAAACTACGTTTGTTCAGGGCGTCGTCGCCGGCGTGCCAAGAAACTAAGATTCTGAGTAATCAAACTATATTGACCAAGGAAAACCAACTGGAAATAAATGGACAAGGGAATTTTACGATTTTTACACAGAGCATTTTAATAGTTTCAATTTTGATTTGAAGAAGGAAGTTTATTATTGATTGTGATAATTGTCCTGACAAGGTGTTGGCGCCCAACAAATTAAAGTTTATTTTTGCAAATTCTAATAGTTGTTTGCAATGACTTACCCTAATTAGAAATCTCTTTTTTTCTGTAAGTTCCTGGTTCATGTATTTATTAACAAGTTTTGCTAAGCGTGTCTTACTCATTTTTGTGTATTCACATGTTTGTGCTATCTAAATCCTCCTAAGCCCCTATAAATTACATACGAATAAAAATATATCAAGAACATAATATTAGTCAATAGTAATGGTAAAGCAAACAGAATCGATGCGTTATTAATTACACACGCCCTACTTTTACCTAGCCTATTATACCTTCATTAGATTGCGAATAATCAGCTTGCCAAGCGATTTTATTGATACCATAACTACCAGAAACATCACTTCCTAGAATACAGATCGATGGGTAGGAAAACGTAGCCCGATAATTAGGACTCGCCCAGGCTAACCTCCCTTCGCTGTGCATCCCATCGCATGCGTACTAGCGTCCGGCTTCTGTCAAATCCGCGCTTGCGTACTACGTAGGTGATAGGCCGCCGCCGCGACCGGCGTGGTTGCTGTGTGCATTGTTTGAGACGAAAGTACGGAACTGCATATATTTCTGGGAGATCCTTGACCCCTGGCTGAGGTTTTAGATCAATCTCGTTTGTCACCTAAGGAACATAGAGTATTGTTGAGTTTGGTATGTAGGTAGTTTCGTTGTTGTTTTTTTTTACCCGGCTACGGCGACGCCAAAAGGAAGGGTTATGATTTTAGCAGTCTATCTATGTAAGTATGTTTGTATTTACGTATGTTCCTGTGTAGGGTGTCAATCGATTCGTTATTATGCCTCGGGTAACATTTTAACTTCTGAGTTCAACAATAGGAGGAGTATATATTTTACCTTGTAAACCCCGAATTTAATTAGATCGTGATTTTTCAGTACTCGGGTTTTTTTAGTTGTAGAATACCACGCAAATTCTTGTTAACTTGTAACGGATATGACAGCGCTTGTCCGTCCGCTTAATAATGTGTCTGTATCGATTGATGCAATGATAACTCGTGTTTTTGATTCGTTGGTTCTGTGTCTGAAATTCTGAATAATTAGCGTACTGGAGTTTTTTTACAATTATTTTTGTTCTTTCCTTTTGAAGACAGACTCAATACGAGGGATAGGGAGGTAGGGTGTCTTCTATAACGGGAATCGTAAAGATATGGTGTATTTTAGATGTCTGGCAGTATTCTCGTATATTCACATTGTACTCTTTTAAGTAAGTAATTTATGAGACTCCCGTTTGCTCACCAGTATCACCGAATAGTAAGCCATGTACCCTATTCACTCAAATGTCAGAGACGGAGAGAGGTAACTTACAGATGTGTTGCCGGGGAGTTTGTTTCGCCACTTCTCGTCCCCTACTAAAACACAATTGTTACGTTCTAAAAGCAATGATTCTCGACCTAATTTGATGACTTTTGTATTTTGAGCCGTAACTTGGAGATTCGCTGGTTAGCTATCATTAATATCCCATTTTTCAAGATATGAGTTGACTTGAGAGTATTCCTGTAATAATGTAAAATGTTTTGTCTGTTCCAGAGGTCGTTGCGTTGCGTGAAATCGTACGCGGCGCGCGGTTGTCGAGCGGTATACTTGTGAGGCCAGAGACAAAGCACCGAAAATGAATGAATTAGACAGCCTGCGCCAGGAGGCGGAGACGCTCAAAAATGCTATCAGAGTGAGTATTTACAACTTTTATTTAGACATTTTTATGTAAGAGAAGGTACTGCATAACGCAGCAGTAGTAAGCCCCAAAAAGTGGTATATGGATATGATGCGAGGGAGTGCGAGTCGTCACTCATTTCTGTAGTCGCGTCGTTGTAGCATTGATTTGGGGATGCCTGGCGCTAACTGTGGACATATTTCAGCTGAAAAAATGATGATAATGTGAGATAAAGTTACTTAAAGATGATAATGATCGCAGAATCAGCTTTCTTTGCACTTCTCCTAAGTGTATCTCTAGTCTGCATGAACACCTAGATATCTAAGTTGGGGGACTGGTTTTTGTGAATGTATGGTCAAGATAACTTCACATGTGTGATACAAGACCTTGGATCAACATCAGTATATTCGTGTTGCTTACATCGCGTCCGCGGCGTCGTTGTCGGTGGCAGCGCACAGGTCTCTCGACTGCTTCGGGACTGTTTTCGGGCACAGAGGGCAGCGTTGAACATGGTTTAATGTTGAGCTGCTACATCCAGACCTGCTGCCTTTCAGCATCTGTAACGTTATTTTATAACACTGTTGTCTTTCCGTCCAGGATGCGAGGAAGGCAGCCTGCGACACGTCGCTGGCGCAAGCGACGGCGAACCTGGAGCCCATCGGGCGTATACAGATGCGCACGCGACGCACACTGCGCGGACATCTCGCCAAGATCTACGCGATGCACTGGGGAAGCGACTCCAGGTAAAATTACACAATTTTTCAGAATCCCGCGTAGAAATACGTAACCTTCACAGATGCACATGTCTCCGAGCTCTGCACGCAAACAACGTTATAACCTCGGTCTCACTTATCAGACTTGCGTAACAAAAGAAACTGGCGGTGGTCATGGGCAGTAGGAGAGTAAAACCTTGAGCAGAGAACAGTCTGACCGGCATTTCACCATACCAGGGGCCCAATTCTGCTATTACAATAGACGACAATAGTGTCAGAATGGTCTGTCATTGATTTCATAATTGTTGATTTTGACAAGTTTTGACAATCAAAATCAACAATTATGATATCAATGACAGACCATGGTAATTCTAATGGTCTGTCATTGATTTCATAATTGTTGATTTTGACAAGTTTTGACAAGTCAAAATCAACCATTATGAAATCAATGACAGACCATTCTGACACTATTATAATAGCAGAATTGGGCCCCTGGTTAAATCGTAAGTCTAAACATAACCTATCCATTTTGATAAAAAATGGGAAGCGGTTATGAGTTGAGAATGACATAACGTAATTACATCTGTGACTTTCGGAATCTATGGTACCCAACTTTCATTCAAGCAAATTGTAATCAATGTCGTGGATTTACTCGTTTATGAAACGATCTACTGTGCGTCGTACTTAAGCGGATAAAGAATTTTCAAATAAACGACAATCAATCCACATTTTCGCTCACAACGGAAGCCAACACCTGGTTCCAACATTCACACCTAAACAGTAAACGTCTCATTCGATGACTCAACCTCGTGACGTACCTTCGTGACCGAAATCGTTCAGAATTGAGAGAGGCCATTGAGTTTTATGATCTGATCGTATCGTGTACTGACCTATTTATTGAGGAAAAACAAGTCATCATCGTGACATGGGACGTAGGAAGACACGTCATGAGATTCGGTTCCTTGTAACGATCTTTTGTAGGTAATTTTCTCCATTCGAATCTTCGACAGACAGTCCTTTGATAAAACCAACCACAAATGGTGTTGTTTGCTGACGATACCTCTTTAATATTTAAGACAAACAGACGTGCCACAAATCTTGACGACGTAAATAACGCCCTATTGCTGGTCCATAATTGGTTCACCGCGAATAATTTAGTATTAAATGGGAAAAAAACGAAGTGTATAAGATTTGCTCTACCGAATGTCAAAAGTAGTGATAGTGACATAGTATTGAATCAAGAGAAACTAGAATTCGTCGAAAAAACTGTTTTCTTGGGGATCACGCTCGATTCAAGGCTTCAATGGGGTCCGCATATAACTTCTCTTGCAGGACGGCTGAGTTCAGCAGCATATGCTGTTAGAAAAATCCGTCAATTTACTGATGTAGATACCGCGAGGCTAGTCTATTTTAGTTATTTTCATAGTATTATGTCATACGGTATTCTACTATGGGGACGGGCTGCAGACATTGAGTCTATATTTATTCTGCAGAAAAGAGCTATCAGAGCCTTATATGATCTACGTAGACGCGATTCTCTAAGAGAACTGTTTAAGGAAATTAACATCATGACAGTACCTTGTCAATACATCTATGAAAACATCATGTACGTTAGGAAAAATTTGCATTTATTTAGTAAAAGAGGTGACCGACACCACTATCATACTAGAAATAGGGACCAACTAACTCAACCAGGTTTCAGGCTAGCTAAAGTAGACTCATCTTTCATGGGGTACTGTTTAAAATGTTACAATAAAATACCCCCCCACATTCTACAACTGAATGAGACGAAATTTAAATCTTGTATAAAACGCACACTATGTAGGCAAGCATATTATAAGTTGGGGGATTACATTGATGATAAAAATGCTTGGCTCAATGCTGGTCCTGCTCCACAACCATAGGGGCAAACTAATTGATTACCATGTGAAGTTATTGTGGAAGCTGCAGAAGATTGTAAAACTATCTTTGAATTGTATAGATTCAACATCTTAGTATTATATAATCGCATAGCACATGTGTGAGTACTATGTACTGTAAAGCTACCATTTACATTTAGTTATCTTCATTGACTTGAATGTGCCCTGGTGGCTGAGAGAATGTCATGCTCACACAAATGTCTCGCTGATGGTGGCGGGTGTGTCGGGTCATTTAGCTCCCTTCAATGTGGTTGAGTTGAATGGCGCTGATCCATGCGTCATGTTCGTGAACGGGCGCTGTCAGTTGGGACTGGTCATCTCTTAGCTGTCACGGTTTATTTTAATTACTTTATTTTTAAATTGTTAGTTTAATCTTTTACTCTGGACGCTCTTAATGTGCACGTCTTTGTACATCGTTCTCACATATATGTATAATCCATGAATGATGTAACCAAGATTTTGTAACAATATTTTGATTAAAAAGAGTGTCCATGGAGTTTCTTGCCCATTCTTCTCCATAGAGATCTACGATTTGGAATGTGCAACTACAGTACTTTCGCAAGTTATTATGCCTTGTGAATGTGACTGTAGCTTAGCTTTTTTGTTTTTGACTTTCAAAAGTGCCTGTAATGGTCTAATTGAAATAAATGCTTTGAGTTTGAGTTTGAAAAGCTGCCTTCGTATCGACGAACGCTCGGTCCGAGATTGCGACGTCGACAGAAGTGAGACAAGCAGTCGCTCCATGTAAAATACTGGTATTCAGCTGCATCCGGTTCCACTGGAAGCCGACACGTTTGCCATTGCGAAAAGGTTAAGCAGAGATGATTATTATCAATTTGTTTGTCAGTTTGTCTTGCAATGAGAAAATCTAAGCTAATGAAATACTTAATTGACAGTCACGATTCCTATGTCTCAAGTCCAAGATCTTAGTTCCAAAGTCTAAGTATAAACATACTTAGTTTATTATTGGACGCGCTACAACACGTGCTTAAGTGCGATTTAGCCCGAACAGGAGGGAAACTTGACGTAACCAAACAGTAGTGACTGATATTCAGTACATTAAGTATTATGTATGCAAACTCGGGGTGTGGCCGTTGCTAAATAGGGTGATGCTCGTGGCTGTCTTGATATGGGATATGTAGGCTTTATTTTACACTCGCTTTTCTCCGATTCAGGTGCGGGTAGGCCAAAAATTAAACCCAAAAATTAAATCACATATTTTCAGTTTCATATGTTCATACTGCAAGAGAAAATTTTGTGTTCTTAGATATTATTAGATTTTGAAACTGTCACTAAATTTAGGACCCCTCCCACCCCTTGTCACACAATATCACACTTCGTCGGGTTTTTTCATCAGGAAATTCCCCGTAGCAGCCACGGAGACTGGATTTGTGTCCGGTTGATGGCAATAGGCTCGCCCCCTATTACATGTGACTTAAACATAACTGGCGAAATGTGATTGTACTATTAGGTACACCTCTGCCTAACCCTGCAGGGATTACAGGCGTTATTGGCGCGTATTGTTATGTTATTACCTTAACATTCCTTGGATTTCTTACTAACTCAATACAAACACTGAATCTTACTAAGAAACGTACCCAGATCTATAATAAATCTCTTATTTGGACATCTGTGAATTGTGTGACGTTCGCCCGGCACAGCCAACAATAATAAATGCTAAATTTATAATCATTCTGTTTGTTTTGTCTCGAAACTTTCATCTATTTCTTATAAATAAGTGACCGAGAATTTTTCAACACTGTGATGTATTGATTTTGTTTTGGAGAATGAAGAAAATCACATCTTAAATGGGTTTTCGCTTGGCCAAAACGAAGTCTTAGTCATTTTATGGAGTTTTGATTAATGTCTTTCCACAATAGACATGGCAAATTCAAGTCAGAGGCCCATAGGCGGCATAAAAACTGACACCAGGTTAGGCATTAACCACACGAAAAAGAAAGAAGATAGATATAGCAGCCGGTACCCAAGATTTCTGCCCAGTTAATGGCAATAGGATCGCTCCCTATTACATGGAATTTGAACACACATACCTGGCGAAATGTAGACGTACCCCACCACCACCACCTCCACCCCTCACCCTTTGGCGGATCACGGGCGTGATGTTCCGAAAACAACATTGTTGCAGCTTTGTCGTGTTCTCAATGCTTACGAATGTACGACAAAGCTTGATTTTCGTAATTAACAAATGTCATTAGTTCAACATAATAATTAGTTTTTAGACGTAGGTGCTTTAGTTAATTAAGTAACAACAATATAGTGACGTCAAAAAAGTGACGTAATAGGCCTTAGGGAATTTGTTTATGGGATTGGCAACATTTTCCGTGTTTTAGCAACTAAACAGCAGTCGCTATCTGTTTCTTAAATAATAATATGGAGAAATGGCCATTTCCGTTAAAAAACAATTTTTGTTGTCATTAATTAGGATATTTTTCATGATCTGTTTTATGACTTATCGGTTATCGTAGTATGGACATGACATGCGGAGGAATGAGAAAAATGTCGTGCGGAAAGTTTTGAGATGAATGTGGATGGGTATAAGAGTAGAGGAAGACCAAAGAAACGATGGATGGACTGTGTTAAGGATGATATGTCAAGAAAGGAGGTGACTGCCGAGTTGACGAGTAATAGGAATGATGATTTTACTTGACTGCTTTGTTTATCAAATTATTGATTGGTGGTGACAGATGTCCAGGATGCAATTGAAATTATAATAATATTGTATCAGTGACACAGAGGAAGAACTATTGAAGTAAATATTTAGCCAACCAAATGCTTTGTTTAGAAATATACTTGTTCGGATAATTAATTTGCGTCAGCTACACATAAAATTGACGACACAAAGACTGACACCGTCAAACAATACATCAGAAACAATTAATATCACAACAGAACGTATAGTTTTTGCTCCGTTTTCCTCCTGATAGCAAACGCCAGTAACTAACGTCATGATTTTTCCTACAAATGACGCAAAACACACCAATTTATACCTTATTCCTTAAGCTGTAAGGTCTTAATCTCGACCAACTGTGCTTAGGTAAGGTAATTTGAGTCATAATAACTTCGGCTTTAGTATTTAACAGTCTGTGACGTCAATCAGCATTAATTGGAGAAATCCTAAATGGATTTTTATTAATTTGATAAATAATTAGTGAATTACAATCAGAAGTATTATATCTTTAACGATTCGTCACAACATTTTGATAATATACTAGTAATCATAATAATAACAAACAAAAGGGTAATGACATCTGAAATCTGATTTAAAATATTTAATATTTGCTTTACACTGTTTACTGTACATATTGTGACTAAGAAACACGAATTTATTGAGTTCGTGAAAGAAATATTAAGTCACGACTTATGTATCTGTTTTTAAAGGAAACTCCTGATGAACAACCGTCATCAGAGCATTCTTTCGTAATTAAGTTGACAAACAAGCCGTTTGATAGAAAAAGTCTACAAAATCACTAGTTTTATGAATTAATATCCTTAAAGACAGAATTTAAGTACTAGATCCCCAAAATTAGCGTCGCAAACCTTGAAATCTGCCAATAGACATAGGGTATAATGCAAGCTACAACTTTCAAGAGAGAGTAATGAAATTAAACTAGAAGCTCTATTATTACTCATCTTAATCCTATAGCAGAGCACTTGATATAGGCCTTTACAATCGCACGTTACCGCCGCAATTCTTGGTAGGTCTTACCTATTTACCATGCATCTTGTGAAGATTGTTTGTTGCTCCACCTATCCTTAGGCCAGCCTACCTGACGTTTCAGATTACACATCAAAGTCCCATTTTACTTGGGGAGGTCGCAAGAATTTTTTTTTCATTCGCCCCTGAGCAAGTGAGCATGGCCTGTCTCGACATCCTTGGCTTGGTTTTTTTTTCAACTACTTTGGGGTGGGCTTCTAGTGTGACTAGATAAAACTGACACTAAGTTATGTTGGTCCTTGCGTAGCACTATTGTGCTTTAGATGCACTAAAAATAATGTATAAATATGTATCATCCAAACTAGTAGACATTTTGAATGCTAAATTGCCCCTCTCTAACCTCATCTGTTTTATTTTATGTGTTCCGATTACTTAACTAACTTAACTATTTTCTTTCCATCAGGAACCTGGTATCGGCGAGTCAGGACGGCAAACTGATCGTGTGGGACAGCCACACCACCAACAAGGTGCACGCGATACCGCTGCGTTCCAGCTGGGTGATGACCTGCGCGTACGCACCCTCCGGCTCCTACGTCGCGTGCGGCGGATTAGACAACATATGCTCTATCTACAGGTGAGGAAGAACATTCAATAATTGACACAGGTTAAGGTGTGTTTAAACCTACAGGACTGGAAACCGTCTTTGACAGATACCAATAATCTGTTTGGAGTGTCCAGTGTCTCCAGCCAGTGCGGAGTCTGATCCGGTTTGACTGCACCTTTAAGGCACATACTGCACACAACAAAGATTTTGTAGAATATTTATAGATAAAGCAAGATTTGATGCCTTACAAAATAGGTGTATGATAAAAAGATGATACAATAGTCGAACAGTCAATCAATTGCTGATTAATAGTGAAAAAGAACATGCAACATGAACATCGTTTCTGGGAATGAGTAATGTATTTGACTCCAAACCAAACAGGTGTTAAATTAAACACATGCCTAGGTATGCATTTCTGTCTACTGAAGTGCCATGATCACCGGCATTTCCTACTGATCTTACAGCCTTGACCATTGATCATAAGTTGAAATCAGAAGCTTCACTTTCTGATCTTTTTGTTCTGTTGTCTTTCACTAGAAGTGAAACGTCTGAACACAAAATGAATCAAAAGTAAATGTGAAACCCAGTGGCGAAGGTTCCATACAACTCGTTTCCTACCGGCTTCCCTTTCAAAAATGGCACAGTCAGTATTCTAGACAAATAATAAAATCACATTAAAGATATGTACTCCGGCTTACCTCTTACAAAAATTGACCCTTCGCTACTGATGAAACCAAAATTAAAATCTATTCTAGTGAAAAGTCTAGTGTCTCAATATTAGACTATGTTCCCTTGTCTGTTTCTACAAAAATGTTTCAACTTCTACAAGCAATATGGTCATATTAAATGTCTAATCTTTTCAAACACACCTATTCACCTTCTTACCATAAAATTTCAGTTTGAAGACACGCGAGGGCAACGTGCGCGTGTCCCGCGAGCTGCCCGGCCACTCTGGCTACCTCTCGTGCTGCCGGTTCCTCGACGACAACCAGATCCTCACCAGCTCAGGCGATATGACATGGTAAGCCAACAATGCATCAATTGTAAATTACATAATCAGGCTATAACCTTGAACCTGCTGAGACACAGGGCTCTATTCTGTGTACGGGGGTGGGCCGTAATCCACCATGCGGGCCCAGTGCATGTGAGAATGTCCTTGACGAAATGTTAGCTTTGAGAGCATGGGTGATTGAATAAATTGCACAGACTAAGGTTCCTGACGGGGTGCAAATCCATGACCTACAAGTACGACACCTAAGTCAGGTCTGTTACCACTGCTCTACTGTATAATATAGATGGTCTATGTAACTGGCCTCACATGCCTCTTTGATTTTATTTTAAAGGAATTATAAAGAACACATTATATTACTAGTGTATTCCCCAAAACAGGGATGTATAGTTCACCTTCTTATTCCCAGTTAAGTTTAAGTGAGCCTTTGACCAGGGAGGGACAGGACTTGAGACTCCTACTGAGAAACTATTTGCTGTACTGCAACTGTATGCTACTCTGTAATCGGTTTTTGATCGTGTACTTTGTGTTTGACAGCGCCCTGTGGGACATCGAGACGGGCCAGCAGTGCGGCCAGTTCACGGGCCACACGGGCGACGTGATGTCGCTGTCGCTCGCGCCCGACCAGCGCACCTTCGTGTCGGGCGCCTGCGACGCGTCCGCCAAGCTGTGGGACATCCGCGAGTGCCAGTGCAAGCAGACCTTCCCGGGACACGAGAGCGATATCAACGCCGTCACGGTAACTGCTACATTACTGAGAGATGTCTTACATCTAAAGAAAAATTGTGTTGCGGCAAGCCCAAGTTACATGAGGCATTTAGTAACTAAATTTTCCTTGATTACTAATGTGGAGTCATGCAATCAATAAAATATAAAAAAATCAAAGTGGTAAGAACAAGTCTAAATGACATTCTTACCTATTTCTTTCGCCAAGCAGAGTGGTTTGTGGGTTTTATTGAGGTGCCAGTATAATTACACACTTACAAGATTTCTAACTTTGATATAAGGCACCTCTTATGGTATTGTGACCACTCTTCATAAAATAGGAAATCTGCAAGTTTGCCATCCAATAACATAAAAAAAAAATCATAATAATGCTTGTACCTGTTTACGTAGTTTGTATTTACATAATGTTTTATCATTTCCAGTTCTTCCCATCCGGCTTCGCATTCGCGACCGGCTCGGACGACGCGACGTGCCGCATGTTCGACATCCGCGCCGACCAGGAGCTGGCGATGTACTCGCACGACAACATCATCTGCGGCATAACGTCCGTCGCCTTCAGCAAGTCGGGCCGCCTGCTGCTCGCTGGCTACGATGACTTCAACTGCAACGTGTGGGACTCGATGAAGAGCGAACGCGCCGGTTAGTAGAAAAGAGTTCTTCTGCTTAACGTGTCGATAGCAATCTAAATTGAGTTGGCCCAGAACTTGGCTACGAATTGGAAGCCTGCAGTAGCGCTCATCAGTTTCTGTAATGAGCAAAGTAATCCTCCCTACCGATTTCGATAACGATGGCCAATTTCGACAAAAAATACTAGTCCAAGATCGCCAGAGTGTAAATGACATTGTAGTGTACAAGGGTGTGACCAAAAACAGCTGCACTCCCTCTTCTCTCGCTCAAGTAGTCTCTAGGGACGAGTGGCCATCATTGTTTAGGGCACAAAGACAAGTGTGATATGAGTAATTACTCATACTTCACTAATTAACGAATAGTAAACCAGAAAGGTATGAGTCAGGATGTGCCAATTACAATGCAGGTATTGACATTCTTGTAACCCTATTCCAATACTGCTATTGAACTATCTATGGGCCCAAAATAATAAAGAGCCAAACATACAGGGATATTAATGTGATAAGATGTTAGGATCTTCAATCGAATATCAGGGATACTTGATCGATGATATTCAATGAGACACATAAATCATTGCGAAGTGCACGGTGCAATAAATTAATTGAAGTATGACGATGAACAAAGCAGACGACTAACCCAACCTTTTTCTCTGACCACAGGTATCCTAGCCGGCCACGACAACCGCGTGTCATGCCTGGGCGTCACCGAGAACGGCATGGCCGTCGCCACCGGCTCCTGGGACTCGTTCCTGCGCATCTGGAACTAAACGCCCACCTCACACACACCCCCCACTACCCCGCACACACACCCCCTCCCGCACCCCTTCGCCCCGCACCGACACCCGGATGTACCATCAACTGTCATGTCATCGTAGTCTGTGGTTATAAAATGGGTAGAGACTAGTTTAATGATTATGGTGATTTAAACTATAATACTCGGTTGTGAGTATGACGCATCGAAGGCAAGGAAAAGTCCGCCTTTGTAGAGCAATGACTTTGTGTCATATTTACACCCGGATACTGTATGTTTTCGTTGATCTTTTAGTCCTTACCCACCAGTAGCAAAAGGCTCAGTTAAATTGTGCGGATGGTATATGAATGGATTGTAAAAGTTGATGGTAAGCCCCATTTGAACCGGTGACGACAGTTTCTAGTTTTATATTCGAAAATCAAAAGCGGTGTGTGAATGTGTTAGCTTCTAATTTTATATCTTACTCACTGACGATGGTCCATGTATTTCCTTATTTGGTTCGACCATCGCAGCCATTGAGGAACTCAATGAGTAAATTTTTGATTGTTGACCTCAAAATCAAAGGTCTTTATATTCTAAAGGGGCGGCTGTTACAGTTGTATTACTAAAAACCTGTATAAAGTCCAGTCATCTCATAGTTGTCATTACGTAAATAATTTCTGATCTGATGCACAAATGACTTCGTGTATATAGTGTCGTATTGTGTTGTAAACTTTTAATATCGAAATCGGAAAGAAATTGTACTGTATATCAGATCTTTGCGCACTATTAGCACAAATTTTGTAAGTGCGCAGTGTATAAACGCACTATTATTTGTATCACAGTTCAAAGCGCAAGTTTACGCACAAAAACGCGTCAAACGGCGCACATGTTGAGAAAAAGCGCATCAAATGATACAATACGACTTGGCCGCGTCTATCGGGACAAAATCCCGTACAGAACTCGCTTTATTTATTTATAATTATAATTTCTAACAATATTAAAAGCATTTAAACAACTTTTAGGGAGGTATGTAGTTTACATTTGTGTGTTTGTGCAGAATGAACGCGCGTGATTGTGAGCGTCATCACTGATCCATTGGTCACTTCATAAC
This sequence comes from Eurois occulta, assembly GCA_950022335.1. NCBI lineage: Eukaryota > Metazoa > Arthropoda > Insecta > Lepidoptera > Noctuidae > Eurois > Eurois occulta. The sequence goes on from OX465502.1 coordinate 12,126,518, forward strand.
GTATATAATTATGTATAATTATAATGATGTAATGATATATTAACGATAGAAGCTGCTGACCTTTCCACGGAGGGGTTATGGCTGCCGGATTCATTTTCTGTTTATTGGTAAGTAGATTTAATGATACACTTGAATATTTTCGCAACAATATAAAGTATCACTTTTCGTGCGGATAAGCTCAGGGTAGTCTATAGTGTCTCCTTATGTGCTAAACAAGTAGACAAATCGATCTAAACCACTTGCAATTAAACTGATTACGGTTTTGTAATTACATCTGTATATCTAAATATTAAGTCAGAAATTCAATGATAGCGCCACTGGAAATATCAATGGTGATATAGCGTGTACTTTATTAACTTGCTATATTTCTCCTTGAATAACGAACCAAGCTGCATTTATTTTGTTGCAAAAATATTACAGTTCAAAGTGGGTTAGTAGTCGATGTGAAGTAGCTTCTTCGAATCTTTTATACCTATGACTGCTAACTTAGCGATACAAAACAAACCTGTAATTGGTACATGACTATTAAAACAACTTATTTTGCTGAAAAATTTGCTGACTAAGAGCGGTTACATACGGTTACTTTTTGTCGCGACACTAGCGCGTGACTGCGTCGGGTCACTATAGCGGCTGTATTATTTCTGAGCCTCAACAATACCGCTGTAATACCACTGCAAAAAGTCTCCGTGTAATTTCACTTGATGAACAACAGTCTATACTATGCTGAAGTATCGCTGAGTTAGCGTTATAAGGGGTCTAAAGAGCCATAGGTTATTTATTAAATATTATTATAATAAAATTGTAAATTAGTAAGTGTTCGTGTGGCACATTAATGTATGACACGTAATTCTTTACGTTTCAGGTGAGAAGATCGCACAACAGAATATTAAACTATCTATAAAAAACTATAATTAAAGAACCAAATATTAATTATAAATGTATCTATGCATAACTTATTGAATGAGAACATTATTTTCGTTTCTCGTCACTTAAATGTAATCCTAACGTGGTTGAGCTACTATATATTTAATATATGTTTTAGAATAGTCAACACACCGGTTTGTTATAAGTAAAACGAGATTCTACTGATCTCTATTGACGAAAAAAAATCATTTTTTGTACCTACATAAAGACGTTTCCACACGAACTTTCCGCGTAAAACCGCGCCACATTATGTACGCACAACACGCCACAAAATTACGCTAGCCACTGCCGCACTGGTCGTGTGCAAACGTCTTTACATTGACGATCACGAATTGTAAAATGATATCTTAATCTAGGCTTTAAGCGTACAATTACAATGATTTATACTTTGACATGCAATATAATTTATCTATATCCAATAATAATTCGTATCATTATCCCTTGTTTGCACAGGAATAGGTTACAAGTTGGAAAACAGAAATAAAGTTGTTCGTAAACCAATAACTGATTATTTGCGTAAGGTTGTGACGCGGTGTATGCGCGTAAAATTGTGGCCGGTACAACTTTACGCAATATCGTAAATAATAACTCGTTCAATTTGTATCATTCCAATCTGTGACCTTTTCATCAAAATAAATGACGTTCAAACTCGGACTTTTTCCAGCAACTGGACGAAGTCAAATATTGCTGAAATTCCAAAACAAAGCGCATTACAGCTGTGTGCAGTGTCGTGAAAATAGATGCATTTCTTTTCTCTCCATTCCTTATTTGGCGTACTATTTATTTCTTGTGTAAAAATTGTTTAAATGAAACGTACGTCTTAAAAAAATCTGCCGTTCTTGTGGCAATGAATTAAAAGCCACACTGTTATGGGCTGTATGATAACCATTATAACTATTTAAAAATGGATATTCGCGAACCTATGATATAATCATCAGTTTATTTACGCGAGGCTAACATCCTAGCACAGAAATTGGGAAAAATAATAAAGTAATCGTGCTTATTACTAAAGGACTATTAAAGCTTCAAGACGTGTATTCTAGTCTTAAAAATATACTATGGATGGCAAAAGTATAACTTTGGAAGAACGGCGTGTAGAATATGAGATTTTTGATCTTTTAAAATATAAGGGTATGGTATAATTGTATTGTTAGTTCTCGCGTGAACAAGCAGAAAATTCACCATTATCATTACGCACTATTTTATATGTTTATACCGCTTTCACTATGATTATTACTTTAAATCATATTTACTTTATATTGTACTACTAAAACTACCCGCAGAATATATGAAATAAAACATACTGACCATACTGTGGTGGAATAGTTTTACGAATATAGTTTGTAACGGTAAGCGGTCATTATAATGTAAAGTAAATATGTTTTTAACAATTCATTATAGTACTTAGTCCGTCTTACATTTTGAAACGTTTAAACTTGAACATTTTCAATCATAGATGGTTAATTTTAAAATAAGCATAAACGGTAGCGTTTTTAATGTCATGTAAGGGTTACCATGTTAAATGTTTCGTACAAGATTCGCTCGTATTCACATGCAGGCATGATATGTTATCCCTTAACAACCATTACATGTGGACGAAACAAGATCACCCGTCGTCCTGCAAGTTCATTTTACTAGAGTAAGCTAGCTTTAGGTACGTAAGAATTAATATACATGAATAAAAAAATAGGCATTTGTAACTCGAACGTTCTGTGTTGCTAACTGCAAAAAATTCGATGCCAATATTTTCTTTGTATCACTTAGTTTATATTCGTTGCAGTATTTGTTGGGATTTTAAGCACAAAATATTTTATAATTATTGTTTGTCGGCTTTTTTAAATTATACAATCGATGGATGGTTGTCGCGCTATTGTTTTATTTTTTGTTTAAATTAAGCCTTTTTGTCTTAGATAGGTTATAATATAGATGTTTGTATTAGGCAGACGAAGTCAGACGTGGCGACTGTGAGAGCTAATAGTATGATTTGCTTTCGACAACAAAATATAATCAATTTCATTTCTATAGTTTGTCGTGCTCAATTATCATAATATTTATATTGCACAAAGGCGGCGAAAAACTATAATCAGATTGAATATTTTACAATAAAAAGCTCTAAAGACAGACAGGTGAATGTATTTAAAAAAAAAATGGCATATCAAACGATTGCTCCGCCATTTTGTATCGCAAAATAAATCATCGAGGTATAATCATAATTGTGTGTGAATTATTATGTTGATTAAACACGTTTCGAGGATAATCTATGTTCACGCATGCATCTATTTCTCTATACGTAAGGTAATTTTGCATTATGGGAATTATTTGTCCAACGGACAAAAAGATGGCCGCCCATGTTTAGGCGGGAACGCGGATGAGGCGCAGGCACCGAGCGTATATACAGCCGACGTTGGACAAATAAATAGGATGTAATCTGAAGTTAGCTCCGGTCTGCTAGTTTTACGCCTAGGATAAGACTCTTTTTTAAATAATAATAAAAAATTGTTTTCTACTGTAATGGCTTCTTTTCAGATCAATGTACGATAACTATAATAATATTATAGCATTATATGATATGTATTATATTTAATGGATAGTTTTGATGGCTCATATTCGGTTCTTGTCTATTCAGACCAATTTTTCTCACTTTTACATCATATTATTGAATGGACTGCCATATTTTAACCTGTAAACTACTATATTATACTTAAAAAACGAGGGATAACAGATGGTATAGCTATCAGGGATGTAAATGCCTAATCTTGAAAGGGAACCTACTATTGACACAAGATCCTCGAATTTCTTTAAGACCTATATTATCCCTGGAAATGTTTAGCATATTCCTTTGAAACTTAAAGGATTCGTTTACCTTAGTTAACTTTTATTTGCTAGTCCGCGGTCTTTAATATATTTTTTAAAATAATATAGTGGTATAATACTAATTATAATGTATTGTGTAAAATATTTTTTTTAGTTATTATATCAATAAATTAAAATTTGTTTATTTTAATTGCCTCTTTTATTCCTCTTTTTAAACAAGGTTCAGTAACACTTACTATAACACTCCTTTTTAATAGGCAGTCCTAAAAGAATTATTGTACCTATACGATTGATAGTTAACATAACATCACGCCTATAATCCCCGAAGGGTTAGGCAGAGGTGTACGCATTAGTCGCCCACATTTCGCCAGTGGGGCGAGCCTAAGTTGCGTTTACGACCACTAGATCAATGAGGTGATTGTTACTACACACAATAATTAAAATCACACGCTTTTACACAAATCTCGTCAAAAATGTTGCGTGGAACACCCTGTCAAGGTTCGGTTAAACTGGTTAGATTGCTGACCGGCTGCGAAAGCGGAGACGGACTGATAAATTAATATAAAAAAATAGTTAGTTAATTACTTAGTTCCGTAGGCACAGTTAATCTGATGCAGTCTTTTTATACCATCTGAAAATCCTATCAAATAATAGTTAAACCATAGCACAGCAGTCTGCGCGTCAGCTGCTCCATAAGTGGGGGAATCCAAAGTTATAGCATGTCAAATCAAAGTTTTAAAGTAAAAGCAATTTCATACCGCACCAAAACCTTATGGGACGATTATTGGGGTCACCTTAAACCTTAAAATAATAGTCGGCTGCATGGAGGTGAAGGAAATATACGTCAGCTGCGTAAATGAACTTGGGATTTTGGATGGCATAATTCTGTAATACGGTCCTATTTTCAATGCAGCCAGTAAGTTGCTCGCGCATTTTTCCTTTCAGTATTAATTGACCGTAACGTGGAGCGCCGACCTTAAGCAACGTGGATAAAGGGTAGGGTTATGATCTGTTGATGATTTAAAATCCAGGGGCGTTACTATGGCGTCTTAAAGCAGGAGTAATTCCAGTGTGGGAAAGAGATGGCGCTAGACGACCTGTATAGCTCTGTCTCTCTCCCACATGTTATGGTCCACCTGGACTGCATATTGCACAACTATGAACACTATTATCAACGCTTGGTAAACTTGGCACAATTTGTAAAAGATATAAAATATTTGGGCGCTCAACCTTGCGCTTTGTTATGATGATCTATTAAAATAACACCGCTCCATAGTGCCACTTTGCAGAAACTATCGAAGAAAAGTAACTCAGTAGCAGTGCTTGATCAGAAAAAGGAATTATTTATTTCTACTCCACCAAATACATAGTTCCACTGGTAGGACAAGATCCATGAAGTATACAGGTTCAATTTTTGAAGTGGCCGTGGATGGCCAAATCCGAAAATGGGGAATAGTGAAAAATACTCAAAGGAGTCTCAGGGCCCAATTTTGATGAAAACCATTGGATTTTTGAAACATCAATATGCCTGGAATCGAACCCGTTCCCCGTTGACTTTGAAAAAAAAAACAATCTTTACACCAATCGCGTGTACCTACACTACTCCTCCTGACTTGTTTTTAGTTGGGAGTAATCAACATTAATTATTATTATTCATTAGCGTATAGCAGTCCCATGGCTGCTCAAAACCAGCCTCGCACACTTAATTGAAACGTAGTGAAAATGAAACGTCCATGACCCAGAAACTCCAAGACAGTGCCACATCCATGAACTCGATTTAGGTTTGCGTGGTGGACTACGACCCTTCCCTCTCGCAGAAGCCAGTGTCCCAGCTGTAGAGAGACAAAGGCTGATTAAGTATATTCGGAGTGAACCTTCTACATCTTACTGCAATAGTGGCATTGTGCATACACACGCTAGTTGGCATCAACTGCGCATTTTGTGCGTGTTTACATGCGCAACTGGACAACTGTTAACTGGGTTATTTAAGTTATTTTAAATGCAGTTTAGTTGCGGTGAATTACATTAAAACTGTAGCGTTTTATTGCATTCATGTTTTGCAACCGTTATGTTTGTGCGGATAGAAATGTATCTTTACTAATCATGCCAATGATTTATTTACTAAATTCACATTTCTCAGGCTCCTTTACAGTGAGTGATACCTGGTCAGTATCAGTCACTGGTACCCTGTTACCCTGGGCTCAAGACCAGCAGAACTTCGGACTGCAACTGAAAATGTTACTCGTATCATGGAAAAAAAAACAACCTGACATGGGGAAGATAGATTTAATAGAAATCTATGCTCCTACGCTCAGCAGTCCCACTTGCGACCACACAAACGTCTTTTGGTGCAGAAAGATTGAAGAGCACACTTTAAATAGGTATCCATGTGATAAAAAATTGTGGAGCATAGCATAGGTAACATGTACCTAAGTACTTGACAGCAAAAAATCAAGTAAGTACTGCCAGTACTGCGTAGGAAGCAGGAAGTTTGTAAGTACCTATACGCAGTTTTGTAGGCTCTCTAGACCAAAGTAAGTCCCACCATCCCTCCCAACTCCAGCGCAGCAGTTGGCTACACCCTACTAGCCCATAAGCGACAAGCGAGATCTAGAAACGAATTGTTGGTGTGCGTAGTGCTTGTTAACTAGTTCTCGGCGGCGGGGGTGTTGAGGTTGAATAGTCAGCAATGAAGTCACTACTTCAGTCAGTCCCCTGTGCAGGGCGTGCATGGAGGCGGAGGAAACGGTAGTGCACGTACTCCTCGAGTGCACTGGCGTCACCCAGATCCGCGTGGAGACTCTTGGAACACCAATATCTCTTACGGATGCCCTGAGAAGACCGGGAAGTTTGATCTGCTTCTGGATGGAGTTGGGCTGGTTGGAGTAACGGCCACCATGGCACGCACAATGGTCCACTTTAGAGAGTAAGTGCGGAAACCCAAATCCCTAACATAGAAGTCACTACTCATACGGAGTGGAAGGGACATCGCAGCGAAAACGGTCGACGTATTCAGTACATCATTCTGAGCCCCCCTACATAGAAACGTGGTAACCGTTTTCGCGTTGGTGTCTCTTCCACCTCGTATAGTCAATACAAATAATGAAGTAAGAAAAAAAAAAAAGTCTATAGAAATTGCACATAGAAACCATAAACATAAAATTCAAATTCAGTTCACTAAAGATCCAAAATCATTCTGGCAATATATTAGGTCAAAAAAAAATAGAATAAATAGGCAAAATATTATAAAAGATGGGCAAAATCTCACTAATGAGCAGTGTGCTAGGGAATTCGCCGAATTTTTTGAGTCGGTATACAGTCAGGAACCGCCGCAACTAGACGTTCAGGCGGCGATGGAGGTCAGCAGTGCTACCAGTGCACGGGTACATATAGAGACCTTGAGTCTCAAAGATGTGCAGGATGCGCTGACGAACCTCAAGCCAAAACGATCATCTGGCCCTGACGGTATACCAGCGTTTCTCTTTAGAGATTGTGCTAGAGTTTTAGCAAGCCCGCTGCATTACTTATATAACATGTGCTTAAAGCAATCGACGTTCCCGGATCAGTGGAAGACTACACGTGTCGTCCCAGTGCCCAAGGGTAAGGCAGGTCCCGATGTCAGCGGTTACAGACCAGTTGCAGTGTTGTCGACGGCGGCAAAAGTTTTTGAAGCCGCTATCCAACGCTGTATACAGGGGCAAGTCCGAGCGCAACTGTCGGACGCGCAGCACGGCTTTCGGCCCGGACGCAGCACTTCCACCAACCTGCTTAACTTCATGGCACAGGTTATACCGGCAGTCGACGCTGGAGTACAAGTAGACGCGGCGTACTTTGATTTTAAAAAAGCCTTCGACACCGTGGACAATGATGTCTTATTAAGAAAGCTGGCAGATGTAGGATGTACGCCACACTTGCTACAGTTCTTTGTCAGCTATATGAGAGACCGCCAACAGTACGTTGACTACAATGGGCACGAGTCGAAGCCGTACTTCACCAGGTCCGGAGTAAGCCAGGGCAGCAATTTGGGGCCTCTTGAATTTATTATAATGATAAACAGCTTGCCGGAGGTCGTCAGACACGCCTCATGTTTATTGTTCGCAGATGACCTCAAGTTGCTGCTCGAGGTAAGGGATGAGTCAGACTGTGAGCGACTCCAGGGTGACATTGATAGAGTGGTGAAGTGGAGCCATGACAATAAGCTGTACTTCAACTTGTCCAAATGCTCGGTAATATCCTTTAGTCGTGCGCGCACCCCTGTCCGCTATGAGTACAAAGCTGAGGCGGTACCCATGGAGCGAGTAACGCAAGTGCGGGATCTAGGGGTTTATCTCACTCCAGATCTTACGTTTCGCGAGCATATCATTAAGATATGCAAGAAAGCGTACAGAAACCTCAGCTTTGTACTAAGGCAGTCACAGGGGTTCACTAATATTACGACTATTAGGGTATTATACGACGCTCTAGTCAGGAGTCACTTGGAGTATGGTGCTGTCATATGGGCTCCACATGAAGCCAAGTATTCTGTCATGCTGGAGCGCGTACAGAACAAGTTCGCGCGTCACTTGTACTTCAGACTGTACGGGGTTTATCCATTGTACCCGCTGATGTACCCCACCCTGTTTGTACTGGGCATGGTCGGGTACAATGAATTAAGGGTGCGACGACAGTTCACTCTTGTCGTCTATTTAATTAAATTACTCCGGGGCAAGGAGCACAATCCGGGAGTGCTTCAGTGCTTGCGGTTTTCTGTTCCAGACCGCTACGTGTGGAGGCGGCGGCGCCCGCCACTGCTGGCTGTGCCAACTGCCAGAACCAACCTGCTGGCCAAAGCGCCTCTCACGCGAGCAATTCGTACTGTTAACGAAATTCAGAATAGGTTGGACATTTTTTCGTGTTACTTTAGTGAACTTGCAAAAGTAAGTTTATATATAATATGTTACGAAAGCAACAATTAGTGTATTTTATGTTTATTGTTTATTTTATGTTAATTGTTCTTTTATTGTTTTGTTAATTTATTTTTATTACTTATTTTAATTATTGATTTAGATTTTTATTTTATTTGTCATTTTGATTTTAATTTTAATGATTGACTTTGATTATGATTTTAATTTTGATTTTGATTTTAATTTTAATTTTGATTTTGATTTTGATTTTAATTTTAATCATGATTATGATTTTAATTTTGATTATGATTATGATTTTAATTTTGATGTTGACTGATTTTGATTTTGATTTTAATTTTGATTATGATTATGATTTTAATTTTGATGTTGACTGATTTTGATTTTAATTTTGATTATGATTTTAATTTTGATGTACACTGGTTTTGATTTTGATTTTAATTTTTGATTATGGTTATGATTTTAATTTTGATGTTGACGGATTATGATTTTGATTTTAATTTTGATTATGGTTATGATTTGAATTTTGATGTTGACTGATTTTGATTTTGATTTTAATTTTAATGTTGTTTATGATTTTAATTTTGATGTTGTTTTTAATTTTGGTTGTGATTTTTATTTTGTTTATGAATTTAATTTAATTTTGAATTTAATTTAATTTTGATTTTAAGAGTGAAGATTAGGTACATAACTACATACATTGTTATAATTTTATTAGAAGGTTGTATCGTTTTAGTGACAAGTAATTTTGTGTTAATGTATTGTGTAGTTATTTGTAATTGTTAGTAATAGTTTATTTAAAATAGTTAATATTGTAAGTAGGCTTAGCTATCGCATTAGGTTTCTAAACCTGTAATGATAGTTTAAGAGTTTTAAATAAATAAATAAATAAATAAATAAATAAATAAATAAATAAATAAATAAAGTATGGAAGCTGCGCCGGCCCCAAATAATTTGGGATAAGATTAGGAGAATACTGACCCGGGACCTACATTTACCTATTATATTTCTTGAGCGAGAAATTACCTAGTCTTTAGCTTTCGTCGCTCCCATTCCATGTCGGCGTCGGCGGTGTGCCTAATGCATGGCAATAAATTAGAACCAATTATTTCCTACAAAATCGTTGAAGTAAACAACAGCAAGGTGATAAAATGTCACGTCCATTAGGATAGACAGCATGACGACTGTAACATATTACTACGTGGATATGTTTGGCAATTCTGCGCTATGCCGAGCTAATAATAGTTCCCCTCTTACGTGGGAGGTAAGAGTCAGGTACCTGTATATTACATCAGGTATTTGGACGGTGTTCACCTGTAAATACCAATATGATAACGTGTTCGAATGCCTACAGCGAGTATCCCGGTGTAGTACAGCGTAGTATGTGCAGCCCCGGTCCTGCCCGTTTTGAAACAGGTGCACTATCTTCCCTCTTCGATGGTGCGGCATTCCGACACGAGCGCGGAGATATCAGGCGCAGCAAATCGGTGAGACAGGCGCTTTAAAGTGGAAGCTTCAGGGTAGCCCGCGATTTTTTTTTAAGTATTGAATTGGTCCACTCTAGACCTCAATTTTGTCCTGAGGACAGAGATGAGGTCGACGATGGAACGAACGATGAAGCTAACCCAAAAGTAGTCTATTAACTCGCGACTTAAATAGATAGGGGTCATAAATTATGAACTTGGGGAACACTGACGCAGGCAGGAAATTATTATGACTTATTCATGAAATAGACATTCAATGGATTGTATTGATGATTTTAATGATTTTATCTCTGTAAAGCTGTATTTGTTACGACCGCGAATCATAATCATACAACCTGACACTGACCTTGAATTGCAAAAAACGTAAGATAATTTGAATTTTGCGGGCTACCCTGGAGATTCCCCCTTAAGTACCTTCTTTACTACTCGCCTAATAAGCTGTCGTCTTGTAAGAATTGCAGCATTAAAACGGTCAGTGGGTCGTCTTGGGCTCCTTCTTGACTTAATCATACCTGAAACACTGAGGCCTCTGCTGATGCGACTACTGACGGGGAGTGAAACGGAGCAGTCTTTCGGAAATGCTTCGCATAATTTGAAGCTTTTATTTTCTACAGAAAGTTTTCAGTTTCACAGTTTAAAGTGCTTGTTTAACCTAATTCTGATAGGAGCGTATTTCAAAACAATTGCATATGTTTTCAGTTAACAGATGCCACATGTTGCTTAAATTAGAAACAAATGGCATCTACTTTATAAACACGTAATTAGGTGTTCAGTTGGCTAAGTGAGAGACATCTACTCCACTCCATCATCATCATATAGGATTTGGGTGGATTGTCGAAACTGTCATCCGTGTTTGAGGTACTGGTCACCGGATAAGTAAACACTCCCTACGCTACAAGTACATCTGGTTACTCTCTTATGTTTTTATTTGTTTAGTTGGTGTGGAGCAGATCCCTGGGCTGCGGGACTGTTCGAAAGAGATACCGCGGCCCTGGAACACAAAGGGCAAAAGAAGGAAAAAGGTGTTCAATTTCACTCTCTAACTAAGCCCTTGGCTTAGCTAACTACATACGTCGGTGCTCATCTAGATGCTTACTCTGCGTAGTTACATGATTTAACGAATAGGGTACCTACGTGCGCAGATGCACGTTTATTTTATCACTCGCTTTACCGTTAAGGAGTTAGTTAGTGTGCAGTGTTGGTAGATTGGGGATGTTTTCCCTTACTTGGGAGAAAATCGTTCTAGGGGAGATAGAGCAACACTAAAAAAGAAGTAAAATTCCGGAAAGACATTTTACAGCCGAATTAGTAATTAATACCATGCGTATAATACGCCGATTACATCTTGTTGTGCGTGGCCGGGATGAGGCAATACACAGACACAAAATTCGATACCAACTGGTATCTCTCCGTTTGTTTCACATTCCTATTTGACAGATAAAACGGGGAAAAAAGTTGCAAAACGTGTCATTTTGAGGAAAAAACGATTGAATACGGGGAAAAGAAACTCGATATAGCAACCCTAATTGTGTGACTGTATTACAAGAGTTACAATAGTGACCGTAGATACCTTTGCACCTGGTAGGTACTAGCTAACGAGTGTTACATGCCTGCGATGGTAGCTAATATGGAGTTGTGATGATAATGACAGTTTTACGTTTATAGTATTTAGATTAGTCATGATGATATCAAGTGTGTTTACTGTTTAGACAAAAGAAATAACACATTGCAGGTGGCTGGACTACATCTGTTCAGTTAGGTCTTATTCATTGTTTCTCTGACTGTCATACCCATCATTTAGGACTTAACTTGTCAGCGGCGAAACTTGGAGGCTAAGGTCTAGGCATGGGTAACTAAAATCCACAAAAGCGGCAGTGAAATGGGCGCCTGGGCTGTGTGCATGGTTTTCATCGCAGATAGACCCCGTATGACACAAAGATCGGCTAAAGCATGGGCTCCAACCAATCTTAGTGCTATGTTTAGCCAGTGGCGGTAGTTTTTTATTTATTTAAACTTCATGTACAATTGTGGTACATAGGCGGACTTAATGCCACAAGGCATTCTCTACCAGTCAACCTTTGGGTCAAATAGGACAGCATTGTGGTAGAGTACATTTTTTTTAATAAAATTACCATTTTGTTAACAGTAATTGATACACGTAAATGGGTTCATACTAATACATATATGGATACAGATAAAATAAACTAATATATATTATAATACATACACATAGTCCGAAATACGAAAAACCTTATAATACTCGTAATTACTATGACTAGTAATGACTAGATAGTAAGAAATTTAGTCTGACTTTAAATAAAACTTCCGAACTGCTCTACTTACACAACACTCTACTCTCACTCTCTCTCTCTCTCTCTCTACTTTCATACAAGCTTGCCCTTAGTGTCCTTATTACTTCTCTTCATGATGTTAGGGTTTCTGAACAGTCCGCTTGCCTTATGGGCTTGCCGTATTGTTGGCCCCTAGGACCGACACTGTCGAGCGTGGTGGATGAACAGAATACCTATCTCTATTGTACAGACGCCAGCACATCATGCTAACCTGACGACACGGTTGGCGCAGTGGTCAAGCGATTGACTGCTGCGCTGCATGTCGCGGGTTCGATTCCCGTACGGAACAAATATTTGTATGACCTACAAGTAGTTGTTCCGGGTCTGGGTGTTTTTTCTATCTATAATATGTATGTATTTACAAAAAAAAAAATGTATCTAAGTAGTTTATCAGCCATCTAGTTACCATAACACAAGCATTAGGTTGCTTTTGCTTGATGGTGCTGTGTGAAATGTCCAGGGATATTAAAAAAATATTAAAAAATTAAAAACCGAAACTGTCAAATTTTCCCAATCAAACTTGAATCCAAAGAGATTAAACACTCCTTTTTTGGGCAGTCGTGTAAAAAGATTAGCTCGTAATATTTGAATATCTTTGCTTGAACCTAACGAAAATATATTAAAGAAATTTGACAAATTGTAGTAGCTTGATGTGCTGGCGTCTGTTATTAAATTGGACTTAAGTAGAACAGTAGTAGGTTCCCATACGAAAAAAAAAATAGGTAACTTTATTCCTATCAAATAAGCAGTGGTCTCGAACCTACCGATTTTTCGGTATTTCTACCGATATGGGCTCTGTTCTACGGAAATACCGAAATATAACGATTTTTCTACGATTTCAGAGTATACATGGAAATTCTCCCGATTTTTTTACCGATAATACACTTTTAAGTTGGCAACCCTTTTCATTTATGTTTAATGTTACGGGGAAGCCCTCAATAGTAAGTATGGATGGACCTAGTGCAGAATGTTCCCTATATTTTGAGGAAATACCCTTGTGTCCTACAACATTTCCTGATGTAGAACTATTTTTGGGATGAAGTAAGTTTACTAAAGCGTGGCGATGAAACACAAATGTTTCATTTGTTGTCTAATTTCATCTTTAATATTTTATAACTTCACCATTCATCCGCTAACGTTGCAAAATCAAAATCAAAATCAAAGCATTTATTTCAAGTAGGCCAGTTACAGGCACTTTTGAATTGTCGAAACAAAGCCAACAATGAAATGTAGCTACAGTCCCAGTCACAAGGCATAAAAACTGTGAAAGTACTGTAGTTGCCCATTCCCTAACGTAGATCTCTATGGAGAAGAACGGGCAAGAAACTCCATGGACACTCTTTTAAATCAGAATAGTTGAACGCATATTTTCACATATTAATCTTTTGAAAACAAAACAGCGAAATAGGCTGTCTACTGTATCAATCACTGGTCTATTACATGCAAAACGACTCTTTAATGCAGTTAATTGTTATGATTTTGAAATTAATTCGAAGATGACCGCGGCTATGGCCAAAGAATATTGGTATAAAAAATAATTATACTTAAGTATGGGTGTTATAAATTAGTCTGTAAGTTTTTTTCAATAAATAAACGAATTTGTTTGAATATTGTATTTTTTTGTCAAATACCGATTTTGGGTAAAAATATACCGATTTTAGCTGACAACTCTACCGATCTCGCTCTATGACGTTCGAGACCACTGCAAATATGGTACAATAGAGATACATATTGGTGGGTGTCTATGTAATAGTTGTAGTTAAGTAGGTAGGTACCTTAACCTTGCAGGAAAACCACATGCTCGACGTCTGATGATGTCGGTTTAGCACGTAAACCACATTTTAAGGAGTTGGATGTAAATGCATGAAAACTGCATGCGTAAATAAGCTGAAGGTCGTTTACTAGTCCTCTGAATACTATACAAACAATGACTAGTACCTAAGCTAATGGTGGTCATGATAAAATTTGTCAGGAAATTGTATTTTAACCAATTCGGACGGCTGGATTTAAATTAATTCAAAAGCCCTGACAACAACGCACAGCCTAAACAGCTAAGTCTGCTAGAAGCATACCTTGACCATTATTAATTAATTATTGATTACCTACAGTATGCACAGTTGATCCTTATACATATTATAGCGAAGGTGACGAATACGGGAGGATTTATTAAAAATCATCGCTAACGGGGAATTACAGAAATAGCGCCATTTTTACCGACAACAATCCGATTGGGCTCATGGGCTCATGGCTTGTTTAAGATGTAAATAATATTTTTTAAACAATCTATGAACTTTTTAGACACAAACAGCTCTACGTAGAACTAAGATTTGGTAGAAAATAAACTTAAGCGTATGAATTTCACTCCAAAAATCACATTAGATATAAGAGGTGCTCGTGGCTAAATAATAACAGCCACCCGGATCGATCTTCGGGTTAAGCCGCGCTTGCCTAGGCTGGTTCATGAATGTGTGACCACCCATTACATACCGAGTTTCCTCCGTGCCTCGGAAAGCACGGTAAGCCGTTGGCCCCGGCTGTCATGTGTAGATCTTTGACAGTCGTTACAGGCAGTCAGTGGCCCGAAACTCTGACAACCAGTCTTACCAAGGGGTATCGTATTACCCAGTACTAACTGGATTGTGGAGGTCAGATAGATAGTCGCTCCATGTATAATACTGGTTTCAGCTGTATTCGGTTAGACTGGAAGTAGACTCCAACATAGGAAAAGGCTAGGCAGATGATGATGAATGAAGCCATAGTAGATATCATAACATTCCTTCACACTGCTTCTCAGGTGCATTTTATGTGATGACGAACCTAAAATTAAGAGGAGGCGTCGCAGTCGGTAAGAGTCATCCGCTGTCTAATAAGTAGAATGTTATGGGTTTTACCCGGGCATTGGGTATAGGTGCGCTCGTGTCCAAAATGACTGGGCAAAACCCGCGCTAATCACCCACCTCTCTCTTCGCAAGAATTCCACAAACATGGAAACATCCCTGTGCCTATAACCCTACAGATTAAAAGTAAAACTGTTGATGCATGAATTGAATTCATGTTTGAATTGTAAATAATGCTAAGCGCTTGTGTTTGGATGTTGAAACTGCGGCGCGCCGTCCGCCGGACCAAATTAGATGCTGGCAGGCGACTGGTCCAACTGGGGTGGCCGTAATTTTGTAGATTTCAGAGACAGTCTTGGGAAATTGGTGAGGTTTTCTGTTGACAAAGGAAATTATAAAGGATTCTGTTTATAAAGGACGTATGTGACGTTGCGCAGGTCGTATTATAATTGTGATTTTGATGAATTTCAGCCTCTTAAAAGACAGATCTCAAATGCTATAAAAATACAACCTAAAGGATAACATTTTTTATTAAAGAAATATTATTTTGTATTGAAAGTTTGTGATACAATAAAATATTATTTTATAAACTTTTAATATACTTAAAGAAAACAATTGTCAATCAATGTTATTGGCCCCGACTGACTGTATTATCAAATTTAAGTAAGTACTTTTTGCTCTCTTTTATCTTGAAAGAGATATAGGACTTACCTACTTACCCATAAATTAATAACAAGTAGGAATGATACGGTTTTCCTGTCACGACGCGATTATTCGCCATTGAGTCATGAAAGCAGAATGAACTAACTTACCTATCTACTCAATTCTTCTCTTACATTATATACAGACTACAAATAGAACTAAAATAAATATAAAAAGAAGACTAAAATAAAGTACCTATATATATACAACGATGACAATAGGACACGTCTTAGGCGTCAAAGTACTCCTCCGCATCGCTATCATCTGGAAACGTGCCCAGAAGACTGGCAGCATTGCCACGTTGAATGGCAATGCTAATTCTTTCTTTCTTTCTTTGCTCGGGTCATGGGGCCCGAGTGCGCGTCTGCTTTTCAAGGAAATCTCTCGCCGACTAGTCGACACTTCGCGTGACCAGAGGGCTGGGTCTTTCTTTCCGCTAGTCTCTTGGGGACATTACCAGTTGACAGCGTTGAGGAGGAGCTTTTTTGACGCAATTTTTTAGTTTATTGTTAAACCAGTTAGTTAGTTTCTTTTGGTTATTTTAATTTATAAATGTATATGGGGTGGAAGGGACACTGACGCGAAAACGGTTACCACGCATTCAGTACATCATTTTGAGCCCCTCGATTTTTTTCATTTGAACGGTTATTAAAAACAAATCAGATAATCACAAATCGAATCAAAAACATTTTGACCGTGTAGGTATTGCACTGTTGTAGGATACAGCTGTTTTTTTTTAATAACCGATGAAAAGTTTCGATGATGTACTGTATACGTGGTAACCGTTTACAAGTCGGGGTCCCTTCCACCCCGTATAATACTGCAATAATAAATAAAGCCTATATTTTCAACTTACGTTATATACTTATTGGTAATTGATTGAGCAAATTCATAACAACAACTGATAGGTGTCCAAACTCCATGTTTATGTAAACTAAACGGTGAAAAAAAAACATTAAAAGACAGATTCATCGTAAAACAATAGTTGTACCTACTACTATTATAGCAGAATTCGCGATACCAGAAACTCAAACCGAATTGATATGTAATACAACAATGTAGATACAGAACTAAATACTGATTTTGACTTTGAATTAGATGTAACCTAACCGTGAATAAGTATTCTTAAATGAAAAGTTCGTCGTATACTTTCTTTTGAGAATATCCGTGAAAATTCCCATAGCATGGTCACCGCACTCTGGAGCTTTTCTGCGTATTATGCAATGATGTTTCAGTACTTATTTTAGTTTGTGAGAAATCTCCGCGCGAGGCACACACCGCGCCTCAAATACATACAAATACGGTCTTTTAGTCTTTATCCAACTAAAACTAAGATTTTAAATTGCGTGCGTTAAATAATTAGTGAAAATCAGGTGCATTTTGGTATTAGAAGTGCATTTTTTCTTAAATTTTCCTGCGTAGGTGATTGACAAGCGGCCATGTTGTTTTTTTATTGTTTTGTTGAGTGGGCAGTATTGTTCCGGGGTGACACATTTTAGTGACAGTCATTTATTACTGGCGTATCACACAAGTACTTATTTAAAAAGAAACACGGAAGATAGTCCTAAATATTTTCTTTACAATCGTTTCTGGATTATAAGAA
The DNA here is from genome assembly GCA_950022335.1 of Eurois occulta. Lineage (NCBI taxonomy): Eukaryota > Metazoa > Arthropoda > Insecta > Lepidoptera > Noctuidae > Eurois > Eurois occulta. The sequence goes on from OX465502.1 coordinate 12,144,134, forward strand.
AGCATTTTTAATAATTTTACTGTAGGTTTTTTAATAAATCAAATTTATTGATACATCCCAAGCCTTGAAAGCCTTGTTTGGACATTCAGACCTACATAATATATTGTCATATCACTGTGCTATTTGTCTTACTACTGCGTAGTAAGTGAATGGAATTCGACCTGGCTTTTCCCCACAATATAAACACAATAAAAACAAATATGACGTAAAGTTACAAACGCTCTGACCATCCACACGGCATTTTTTTTATTGAGTACAAATACCTAGTACCTAAATATTATTAGAGGATATAACCAACTTACCTATAGGCTATACATTGAAAAATTATTAATTTATTATTTTAACAAAAAGTTGAACAACAATATTGTGTTTTGTTCCATCTCCGGGAATCCCTCATAGTTTTTGTAGGCAAAATAATGTGTCAAGATTTCGGTAAATTATATTTGTCAATCGATTATTGGAATCACATTTTATAAAAGGATATTTATTATATAGATAGTATCTGCCTACTGAATTAGTTTTTATTTAAATAGTTTTACTGGATTGAAGATTTACTTGTTGCAATTTTTGCCAGCGCGTTTAAGCTCGCTTTATGCATTCCAATTGGAATGCATGACTGATGACTGCTTAGTCATCATTGTTAACTCATCACCAGGCAGCTTAGGTGATAATTGGTGAAATGCAGACTATATCATCATGACTTTCTTTATTACTCATACCTACTAGACAAAATCTTGACTCATGTCTTCTTACTGTACTGCCATATTTGCCATATCGAAGATACAATTTCTAAAGGCAACTACAACTCTATGAAAACACTTGAAGTAGAATGTTAGTGACGTGGCGGTACTGTCATACAAACCAAGAAGCTCAGCTTGTCCTTGTAACTTCATCATCATCATCCATAGCCCGACTTAATCTACTGCTGGGTATAAGCCTCTCTTTGCTTATTGTGCCAAGCTCCACGTTTTTGGGCTAGCCTCATCCAGGATATTCCTTAACTTACTCTTCATAATTTATTGGTTTCTAAACAGTCTGCTTGCCATTTGGCCTTGCCCTAGCTTACCGTATTAATCGCCTATTGTCCCTTAGGCACTCCACTGTAGAGGATGGCATGGCCACTTGCTGCCATTTTCATAGACAACAAGATGTGTTGCTGCCGAGCGGCCATGCTGCTGCGGTTAACGATTGCGGCCGACATCTTTCAATGCCACAAAAAATACTTGACAGTGTAATGACTTACAAGAAACACGAACAAATTCTAGAAGCAAATGAATCATTTGTTTTCTTGCCAAACGATTTCCGATGAAGTACCTATCACTCTTAATTTATGTTGTTAAGATTAATTGTGCCCTGCACTTGCATTCTAGTGGTAGAAGCAACCGATGATGGTATGCACAGCTGGGTATTTAAGCACTATTATTCATTTATCTAAGCGGTGACTGCGGCAGTACTTACCCGAAAAGTATGGCTTGTTACATCACTAAAGATGATGAGTCTGAAGCCATTCAGTGCAGTGCCTTTACTAGCATTGTGTTTAAAATATCCTTCCTGTCAAACATATTTTAAATGCTAACGTTTGCAAAGAATTTTCGGACGCAGTAATCATTCAAAAATGAGAACAAAACATTGTTAATTGTCCAAGAGACCTCAGAACACGTTAAATGTACCTTGTCTTTTCATCTGTTTATCATTTAGTCGGCTTTCAGTTTTTCTGTTAAGCCTCGCACTTTGACGGGTGCAAAATTACGTTGCCTTATTAGCTCCAAAACTTGCGAGAGAGTGAGTGCGTTCATTGTTCTACTTTTCTTTAAATCTACTAAAACTAAAAAAAATAATTAGTAAATTGTGTGTCTATAGCTTGAGTAATGGTGTTGCTTTGGGAAAGATACAGCTCTATGCTCAATTCATAACTACTATTACTATACGTTTGCCTATTTAGTTAAAAAAATCTGATTTGTATTTGTATCTTTGGCACTACTTTTGCTAAATTTCCTAATAAGTATCTTAGTGGGGACCTGGAGTCTTAAAATATAGGCTTAGTTTAGGCGCCAGTCTCCCACAAATACAATATTTGTTGCTGTATAGTATATGTTACAACATAAGTAGGACTGATGGTCTTTATGTGTGGAAGAGAAATAAACAAACAAACAAATTAAAAATTAGTTTCTCGGAAAGAATAACCGAAGACTGATCACAGTTGCACTTATCTTCTGAAAAAATGACTTATTAAAGCCATCGCTTCCTCCACGTGACCTACATCCATGTTTAAACTATTTCATCAGTATAAACAACTGTTACACTGTTTATTCATCCAAGTTTTAAAACCCCAGTCCGCGATGATTCAAACTGCTTTATTTGTTTAGGTACAAAATTGTTCTTATAAATATTACAACGTATTTTGTTAGCTGGCTGAAACTGACCCAGATTTGACCGGATTCGAAGAGATCTTTGTGCGTTTTATGATTTATAAATTAAAATGAATATTTTGAGTTAATATTCGTTGCACATTCTGTGATGTTTACACAGGTCCCTGGCATACGCGCAAATTGGTATCTATTTTATATATTGGTGCAATGTAGCGATTCGTTACAGATAACTTGTGAATGCCTGACTAAACTAAATATAAATTATAAATAGAGCTTACATTTGTAAATGTTCTGTATTTTTACACGACTGTTCAAAAAAAGGAGTGTTATGTTTTCAGAGTTCATGTATGTATGTATGTATGTTTGTGAGTTTCTTTTTACAACAACTTTCAATCACTCAGGTCCAGCCTGTCCCTTTACTGCCCTCCCCAGCGACGCCCTAAGCCGAGGCTTGTACCAGTTGTACCCCACAGGGCCCTTAGCGCGTTGTCGCTTAGTTTATAAGTTATTTGCCTCTGGCTGGAGGCCTTACACTCAAGGCACCCACAGAATAGTCCGGTTAAGCAGAAACCAGCCTCAAAGGCTGACCTGCGAGATGCCATATTGGAAAAAAAATACAACAACTTTCATGTAATGACCACTTCAAGTGTGCAGTTCAGGGTTGTTGTTCCAGTTGCTTGTCAAGAAGATTTGCATCGATATGTCAAACTTGGTACATTTAATTTAGTTCAGCGTTTTCCCGCCTGCACAGATAAGTTGGTTGAAGTTGTGCCTAAGTTTTTCGGTAACTTATATCAATCCAATAAGTACATTTTCAACTTTTCAGTAAAATAGTAAGACACTCTATTTAGGCTCGAGGAACACATGAGATAAGATAACTATCGATTGGTTCTGTAGAATATTTTAGTTAACTAAGATAGTTTTCTAATCATTTCATTGAGTTTTTTCAAAATCACATAAGTTTCCTTAAAATATTCCCAGAAATTGAAAAACAATTACAAATATACAGCTGTAGTCGTAAACAGTACTGAAGACCATCGCCGACGCGGGCAGCAACAGAATTTTTCACAAAATTATTTTTGTACATCGCTCTCTGTTCACTTACGTCAAGACTATTGTACAGACGAAATTGAACTCTGTTGCATTACAATAAGAACTTAGAACTGTTGTAGTTGAGTTTGGCATGGATAAAAGGGGGATTTTGTGTTTAGATCTCGCGTAAATGTAAAGCAGAACTTGCGTTGTATTGAGGGAATGATGAATCGTGTGTATTTTCATGTTTGAAACCTTGATTTTCTTTTGGCTTGAATCTAGAACATTACTACAGAAAAGACTAGAAATAATATAATATCGATATCTTCCTATATCATTTTAACAACGTCTTCGAATTGTTCTCTACTCCTTCCTCAGCCGATAGGAATCTCCTAATTTGGGAGTCATTCAAATTCAATCTACCGAATTCAGCCTTTCCTAATTAGAGCTTTTAGCAACGAAAGTGGACGCGACCAACACAAATCTAAACCGAGTGCAAAAGCAATCAGTGTCATTATTGAAAATTCTTGGAAGGCTTTAGATGTGCTGTTGACGTTCAATATTGGTGAAATTCTCCTTCAGATAGACAAGGGTAGGGCGTTCCCAACATTTGATCCTAAATAGTGATGCTATCGAATGGTGTAATAACACAATGTGTGTTTTTTCATTTTTCCAAAATTAACGGGTTTGAATCTTGGCTAGGAGTGGTGACCTTTAAAATATCCAATGATACAGTTTTAGTTTTCTTCAGAATCCCGCTCGAGACTCCTTTGACTATTTTTCACTTTGGCCATCCACGGCCACTTGAAAGTTCACTCTAAATAGTGCTCTATTTTTGTCTATCCAATGCCTGAAGATTAAGAGGTTCATGCACTTAAATCAAGATATGTAAAACTAAGATAAATCAATCTTTAGTCATACCCAATTCCACATGAATCGGAGTGTGCACCATCTTACAGTCAGACAGTGACGTATGCAGAGTTGAAAAATCGCATTTATTTCAAAACAGCAAGAGTTTTCCAGGTCATTGCAGAAGTAAATCAAACAAGAACACTTACTCTCAATCAACTGCTTCTAAAACTACTCATTAAACATCTGGTTCTCTAAAATAGTTTGATGGTTCTATAAAACGTTGAACGGGAGTGAAATTCTTAGGAAAGCTTGAATTTTCCGAACGTGTTAGCTTTTATGTAGCAGTAATATCAGATGACTAATTAAGAGTCTATTTAGGGTGTTAATTCTCTGTAGAAAAAGCGAGAAATTTAAATGCCGTGAGTCTACTACTCATTTTCTCTAAAGGCGATGACTAAAAGTAAAGCCTGCTCCATCTTATTTGCACATTGCAGCAGTACAAAAATATTAAGGTGTAACCACATTTAAGTGTAACTTATTGTTAGTGCAAACGAGCATAAATCACATTTAGTTACTGCTTGTTTAAGCCACCATGTTTGGAAAATTCTTTTTCTAAAATCCAAACCGAAAATTGTTTTTATAAAAGGAAGAATGTTATAACTGCTTTACGATAACCAATAAATATTACTCCATATTTTCGTCGTAGCCACTACTACAAGACCAAAACCAGAACTTCGTTCAATATTTTTTTATTGTTTTAGGTACCTACACAAAAACATTACCCACACCACATAATTGTTATAACACACACAAGTTCACACAACGCATTTCGCATTGTTTTCAACAATATTACAGATACATACATCAGTAAAAATACCCAAAAATTTCGTAGCACTGACGTAGCTCACGTAGCCAGCCGCTACGACGTTTACTTACATCAACTCCTGCGCCGGTCATACCGGTCACTCCTCATTCAGTCACTTGCAGTCCATTGACACACACGTCGCGATACCGTGTCATTTAAAATAAACGCTTTTACCGGTAAATAAAAAAAGAAAGTACACTCAACTTCATAAATATCATTTAAATCTTTCTAGAACCAGCTGACCAGTAAAAAAAACAAGTGACAGTGTGAAGTGAAACGAAAAACTTTGTCAAAATGATGACGATAAGCGAAAGTCAGTTTTCTTCAAACAAAATGTCGAGTATCCACAAGATTAACGACAGGATCGTTCACAAGGACAGCTTTGATGACACCAAGAGTTCTTCGAGCGTCAACAGCACCTTGATTACGAAGAGAGGATTCAAGCCCTCGGACATGTACGACCCTCAGAAGAAGGAGTTCCTCACAAACCTCAGTTATAAGTTGTTCCCTGTAAGTTGGGTAAGTCGTTTCTTGTCTGATAAGTCGTTGGTGCTTCTAACACACGCGTATTGGGTGGACACGTTATGACACGTATATTGAGTAATTGATTTTGAATTATTTATTTATTTTTTGTGTTAGCGTTGTCAATGTTTGAGATTCGGTCTGAGTTTTTAACACAATAATATGAAAACAAAATCTAAACATTTACGACGTTAACTGTATCTACGTAATGATGGAAACAAAATTGTGTAATTTAATTATATTTTTTTTATCTTTACTGATATGGAAAATACGTTTTGTCTTTTTTTTTAATCCATATTAAAATTGTACTTAGTTTTTACAAATCTTGAGAAATCACGATGCTGCAGAAGACACTAGAGGACAGACATCTTTGTCATTGTAATTAGTGATGATAAATCTTAGTCAGAACTGAGTCAACCATTTCATAGAAATATGCAAAAACGTTATATAGATTATACTTATACGAAAACACAGTAAAATGTATAGAACATAGAATGAATAAAATGCTTTTAACAGTCCAAGGTTGAACTGCTGAAATTTTTGCACAAAATCTTCTGCTAACATATTGATTGGACCTATTCAATATTTATGATCTCAGATTCACAGAATTAAATATTTGATAGCTTTCATATACTCAGCTTAAGAAGTAAGCTCATACATCATCATATACAGTATACAATACAATATCCTACCTTCCTTCTTTCTTTTATCATCATATTCTTGCTTTTATATTAATTCTTATTTTTTTTCTTTATTCCTTCGTATTCTTTCTTTCATATTAGTCAGTAGATCAAAATATTCTCAAATTTTCTTGTATACTGTTTGTTTGTGAGTCACTTTCTGCTTTAGTAATATTATCAGTTTGTTTTCATGGATGTTCCTTCTGAAAATCAAATATGTGAAAAACAACGTATGAATGTACGCGTACATTTTTTGCGAAATGTTTACGCTGCCTTCCATTTCCGATAGAGGAATTTACATACTTCATAAGTTTATTTTACACAATTTTGTTTCACTGATTTTATTATTTATTTATGTTATTATTGAAATTTATTTTTCAGTAGTTAGATTACTGACGTCACTAACTTTTCGGCAACGTTAAAAAAACATAAATGAAAAGCAAAATATTGAAAAATCGAGAATCCATTCAAAAGTAAATTAAAACTTATTTATTTTAAAATGGTTGTATAGTAACATTTAAATAAAAAAACTTGTTATTTTAACAGCAGTTTTTAAGAACGCGGACAATAATTTTCTTTTGCCAAAAGAAAGAGGCAATGACCCGAGGCAGGGTTAGTGCTACTAATGAGGTTCAATTACCTATGATGAGTGACATGTAAACGTAACCGACTGTACTTTGCACTTTTTTACACTCAATAGCCGCTTGGCCGCAACTTATTCTTTTGCTGAAATTGTTTTAGTGAAAAAACCGGTTTACGGCGGGCAAGCAATGGTCATAAACGGTTGATAGAAAATAGGTTTCATACAATCAATTATTATGAATAAAAACCCAGCATAATAAACTCATCAAAGATGTTTGTATTTATAAATTTGTTTAAACAAATCATTATGATTATTTCAACAAAAAAATATTGAATCAGAGGCTAGTGCGGTTTTGACGAGAATAAATAAAAAACAAATTGGATGAGCATGATGAGCCTTTTCCGGTTTTCCCTCAGCAGTTCAGAATGTAGAACTGATGTTGATGATGATGATACTGATGATGTGTGTCTAAGGCTGATATCACATTGATAAAACTGTTTTTTTTTACCGGCTTCAAAAAGGAGAAGGTTCTATGTCCAGTTGTATTTTTTTTATGTATGTTCACCGATTTCTCGGTCAATTGTGGATCGATTTTGAAAATTGTTTTTTTGTTTGAAAGAGTGTACTCCCAAGTTGCTCCCATAGAAATATTGTCATGATCTGATCATGGACTTTGGAGATATAGAACGGAACTCTTCAGTATTAGACAGCAAATCTGGCGTGATTGCTGCAATCGCTTGGACGTTTATTGTTTACACATCATAACATAACATGACGCCTGTATGCTCTGATGGGGTACGGAGATGTGTACAGTGCACCCACATTTCGACGGTTGTTTTAGTTCCATTATATTGGGGATAAGCCATATTACCATGACATCTATTGTTAACAATGCAAAATAAATGCATAACAAATATTTGTATAATTATAATATTACAACTAAAAAAAGAAAAAAACTTTTTGCCAAAAATTAAAACCGACTTCAAAAACACCAACTTTTTTTGTCTTTTGTCACTGATTTCAGAAGCTAAAGTTATTTTTCACTTTTTGGCCTCGTTGGTCTAGTGGTCGCAAGCATGACTGCTGTGCATGAGGTCCTGGGTTCGATTCGCAGGTCGGGCAAAGTGTTAAGTATTGGAAGTAAGTTTTCCATTAGGAATTTTTCATTTTTTTACAGGATTTGGGTCTGGTTGATGGCAATGGGCTTGCCCTCTATTACATGGAATTTAAACATAACTGGTGAAATGTGGTGTACTATTAAATACACCTCTGCCTAACCCTTCGGGGATTACAGGTTATGTTATTTCTTAATTAATTCTAAACAAACAAAAACTCTACTAAAACGTTACGAAACTGTTGAAAGAGCTTGGCGAGACTATTTGAGGACGGACAGACGAACAGATTAACCTATATTACGTTTCCACATGTTTGTAGCTAAATATAATAATAATGGCTGGCAACAACGGGCAAACTCAAATTACTATAGTTTTTATAACTTTATACTAGGAAATGTAATATTTCCAGGTGATCTTAAAAAATAATAAGTGCCTTGCAAAATTTAGAGCCAATATTTGAGCTGAAAAGTATGTTCAGAAACAATTATGTCCTAAAAATAATCTTAAAAAAAACTCAAAATAAGGGTACGTACTGTTAGCTGTAAACACAGAACGAATTGAAGTTGTCATGATGAACACAAATATTTGAGTATGGGTAACAAAAAGCCCATTTCAGAGGAACAATTCAATATAAAATCGGTAGTATTCGTACTTACAAATATAAGCCATTTCTTATTTCACAACACAAGATAAATAAACAGGAAAATATCTTGAATAAAAACACAACTTAAACAAAATAACAACAACAGAAGTCACACACCGAGGATTTTAAATGAAAGGATCCAGAACAAACATTTCCTGTACCCATAACTTCTTACCCATTAAAGCAAGTTTGGCTTATTAAAACTCCATATTTTATCTTAAAATTTTATGACCAGACTCTTATACGTCAATATTGAAATAAAATGACTGCAGCACTGTCGTTGCTTTGATCTCCACCATCTAAAAATAATCCTCATAAAAATACGACATCAATGAATGCCAACATTCCTTGCAGTACGAATGATACTCTTGCCTTCAAAAAGGCCGAATCGTATTGAAATTAAAACTATACACACTTGAACCGAACTCGCACAACGACCTTAGTTTCATATTTTTAGATTCAAACTAAGAGTGGAAATCCCATATAAGAAAAATCAGTGCAAACACGCTTGAGTTCACTAAAGCCTGAAGAGCTAGACAGCTTTCTTCAGTTTTGCTACACAGTCAAATCAAATACCTTTAATATCAACTGGTAGTTGACCAAATGCAGGACAGAGGCTCCTTCTCATTCAGGGAAAGAAAGGGCACTGATCACTACGCTTTCGCAATACTTGTCTTACCTAAGTTACCGATGTTTACCTCCTTTACCTGTTTTTTACGACAAGTCCACAACTTGTGTCTCAGTTTACTTAATAAGATGACTTTGCCGGGGAACCTCAATAACTTGCGGAAAAACCAGGAACCGCCAACCAGCTCAAACCCACGCGAACTCAAGACCAAACACTCACAAGATCTTTATTGATTGGCATTCTGCTCCAATGAGGCAATTTGTATTTTTAAAAACAATAACTGAAATTAAAAGCGAAAAAAACATTAAAAAGCCAACACACGATAGGAACAGCTACAAATAGCCGTGATCCGAATTTGTTTCAGCCGGGCATCGAACCCGTGTCACTCTGCACCTCTGTTCTTGGCCTCCGCGTTATTTAGGGCCCATTTACACATCACCGGCGCAGGCGCAGTTAGCAGACTGTGTTAGTGTGACTTCAGTTAAAACTGGACGTTTGAAGACAGTTTATGGAAGTCTGGCTTCTGTTAAAGATGTTTAAAATCTTGGCTGTCGAGACTTCAAAGGGTTTGAGAGAAAACAAGCTTGTTGGAAGCCACGATTTGTTACAACTGAAGGACATTCCTAATTACAACAAATATTTAGGTACTGGGCAACAACACAAAAAATAACAAGAAGATATTCATTTGCTAGATAACAGTGGCGAAGGTTCCATACAACTCGATTCCTACCGGATTCCCTTTGAAAAATGGCACAGTCAGTATTCTATAGACGTATAATAAAATCACATTAATTCCCTTCGCTACTGCTAGATAATGGGACATGTTGAGTTTTTCTTAAATCCCGAACAAGCAAAAGAAAACGGGTGACGTGACATACCTAAGGGTTATAGGATCTAAAACGCCGAAATAATCTGTATATCTTTCCCTCTTTTGCATTTCTGAAACTGAAAACTCAGAACACGTAAAAACACGCACAAAGCTTGACTTTTATGTGCTTACCTTCGCGTGAAATTATTATGAAATATATTAATTTCTGAATCGGTCCAGCCGTTTCGGACATTAGCCGGTACAAACAGACAAAAAAAATGTGTTTTTGTTGTGTTTTTGAAGTGCCGTATATATTTTCATATGCATTCAATAAAAAGCTCTTATTTTTTTGTGTATAGATTCAAAACTCCTTAAATATGTTCACAATTTACATCGAAATAAATCAACCAGCAAAATATGACCACGCCCTAACAATTAGGGTTGCCAAAATTTTAATAATGATTGTTATACCAAAATGTAATACGTCTGACATGACATTGTAAAGGCATTATTTATGACTGACAACTGCTCATCTGTGATTAGACGATAGACGTATTTTCAAGAAGACTGTCCTAGTATCTAGTCTTTAAATATTGTGTGGGTGATAAATATAATATTAATTAAATAGTTACTTATATTTATACTTGGGGATTTCTTTATTATAGTGTAAGTTTAATATTATTGTATTATACATATAAACCTTTCGCGATAAATTCTATAAATGTGGTGAAAACTGCATTAAAATCTGTTGAGGAATTTAGGAGAACCACGCGGTCATACAGATTCAGACAGACATGAAAAGTGACTTATTATAATTATGTCATGTGTTTAGATGGGAAGGGGATATGCTAAGTGAATTTTATTTCATACGATCTTTTTAGTGTTTTGTGAGCTTTAATTTCATTGACAAACTGTTTTCTTTAATGTTTTGAAGTGATGATTTATTATATGAATACAAGAACACTCTTTTTATTATAGTTTATCGTTAAAAGTTGTGTCGTTTATTTTCTAAGGTCATTTTTGACGTAAAAAGTGATCATTCATCATAGTTGTAGGAAGTGGTGACCGAATTACAATTGTAAATTAAAAGTACTGTAAAACATTTTTATGTTATGTTTGAGAAAAAATAATAATAGTCAAGATCATCGTATGGCGTTTCCGCTATTATTATAAAAAAAAACATCATTCCTGGCCTTCTCTTTATAAGAAGAGGCCCATGCCCTATACAGGGTGTAAACGGACCCTTCACGAAGCCGACAACCAAGCATTCTGTACATCAAACTAAGTAACTTTACGCAAAAAAATATTGCTGGGAAACGACTTTTTTTATGGTGAAAAATCACGTTTTATTGTAAAACCCAATGTGACGAACTAAAACATTGTGCTGATGAATGCATTCAATAGTAAACGGGCCATGGAGGTATTTAGCGAGAAGTTATAACCATAAAAACTAGTATTTTTTAAAATCCTATTGTAACTTTGACCTCCAATATATTTCCGTAACTAAAAGGTTCCCAGGTTTGGTCCCGAACAAAAAATGATCGCAATGACGGAGAGAACAAGTGCCTTTCGGCTTCGTTAAGGGCTTTTTACACCCTTTAGAAAGACCGTTAAAGGCATTAGACAAGTATAACAGTGAATTGGTTCCGTGATAATATAGTAGTTTTATAAGAGACTCTCGTTTTAGACTAAAATCTCATCAGTCCAAGTACCTTCTTACAGAAGCCTATAAAACTTTAGTTCAATCAATAAACTAATATTCTAACTCTTTAATAAACACATTGGCCTCGATTTCTTGTAAAAATCAGTCTATTATAAATTTTCAAAGCAGTTTCAGTTGCCAACGCAATTTGGAAGAGTGCCAACCCTGAATACTGTCACGTTAAACTTCAAAACGTCAAATTCGTGTAACCAATCGATTTAACACTTTACTGCTATTGTTAATAAGTATAAAATTGGATGTAGTTAATAAAAAAAAACTTTTTTTTTTGTCGTCGAAGTTTATTTTTTAATTACTTATAATTTTCAGAGACTAGATACTGGGGAAAATATTTGTTAAATTAAAACTGAAACTATATTATTTTTTGTAATGTTTGAAAGCAAAAACGTAGTTTATCGTTTATATGGCTACTATATTATCTATGCACAGCACATAATATGTAAAAACTATATTTCGTGGATACATTGAAATCTCTCCCATGCATAATCATAATAATTTTGGGGTCTAAGACCAATATAATTTCTATAAAAACGGTTAATTCACTACAAAGTGTGAATACCTATATTTCTAGATATTAATTTAGACTCTGAATTTAATTCGTCAAATATCGAAACATCTATAGGTACAAGCAATATAGTAATATGTTCTGTCTGTCCGTCTATCATATTCGAAATTAATGAGCACATACAAGAAACAGTTGGCATGATCATCGCGTACTTACTGTGTAGTGTGTAACTACCTACTTAGAATTTATTTCTAGAAATATTTTGTTCTAACTGAAACAATTACAAAGACTTATTTTCTGCCCCTTTTTAAAGAAAAAGAAACTCAGCTGCATGTAGGATTTTAACGAACAAAAACTAAGAAAAAAACTAAAATTATAAACGCAAAAGAAAGCGTAATAAATGAATAATTGACGACGATATAAAATCTTGTGTAAAAATGTAGAAATTACAATAAATTAATAGAAAAAAATATGCTAATCACACAGAATGATGGCGACTATTCCCGAGACCCCGAGATATTGGAGCCACTGGACTGTCTCACTGTAAGACGATCCCAAAATATACCCAAATTGCAGACACATTTGTTTCATAAATGTTACCAGTGTAAATAAATACCATACTCATTTAAAACAAAAAAAAAACAGGCTAGTTTTGTGGCCATTTTTTTTCATGAATAGGAAACATTTAGATTTCACGGTTTTTTTATGAATTTTACTTACTTTTTAATTTACTAACTCTTGATTTTTGTTTATTTATTAATAATGTATATTCTGCTTTCGCTTTATCTGTCTGCTTTTATAATTAATTGTTATTTTCTGTTTCGTAATTAACTAATAACCAAAGTATTATTAAGATTATATATTATAATTTCACTGTCTAGGCGAAATAGTCGATTGTCAAGTAGAGAGAACTTCTTTTTCAATGTCAATAACCTATTAAATAATTTTATTTCGGATGCAGATTTAATCTGCAATTTAAGAAGATTAGATGAACATTAAATGTGGTTGTCTGACCGGTCATTCAACTGCAAATCAAGAACTCCAGACAAGTATTTCTCAATCATTAGTTTTTATTACAAATTCTTGATATTCGGTATAGTTAATATTATTTGACAATCAGTTTTGTTGGGTACCCCCCTAGTAAATGGGTTGTCGTGGACAAATAGGGGACTTCTTGACTAAATTCACCTGCGTCTGGTTAGACTGGAAACCAACCCCAATATAGTTGGTAACAGGCTATACAGATGATGATTTTAATCAAGCTTATCATCAGCACTCCCAGCGTTGTACAAATAGACTAACATCAAATCATCAATGCAATAAAGACGCAGCTAGTTGTAATTTCAGTCTCAAAGATTCAGCGCCGCATCGACGCAAGCGCAACATAGAGTCAAGAGCCAAAACATTTCATACTGAATGTCGTTGAGTAATGAGTTACATTTCTGTCTACTACGTGTACGTCTGCCCTCAAGGACGATGATGTATTCTGTATTTTTACATTCTTATCTCATTCTTCAGGAACTATCAAACAAAAGTGACCTTTGTCCGGAAATAGCAGATTTTTGTTTTTGTGCAGAGATATAATGTAACTCAATTTAAAATACTGTTATGCAGCTACATGTGGTAAGACTGGAAGCCGACCCCAATGTAGTTGGGAAAAGGCTACGCAGATTATGATGAAGTGGCAACTTTCGAGGTTTATTGCCGGCTATGAGAATTTTTTCTTTAATTTTTGTCGTGTGGTGCCTAACCTGTTGTCAGAGTTTTTATTTACATGCCGTCGAGAAATACCTGCATGATGGTTTCTTTAATAAAAATTACTATGAACTTCTGATTAAAAAAAAACCTGGAGTTTTCTTATAAAGTCATCTTCATTATGCTCCTGCTCTTCTCCAAATATTTAGGGTCAGAGCAGCATGATTTCTACTTCCAAACTTTTGTAGTCTGTACAAATAATAATTGACTATTTCGCCTAACATTTTTAGTGACAATCCTACTTGTTTCAAGCTATGTATAAAAAATGCTAGTATCTAGAAGATAGACAGGCACATTGTAAAATACAGTTTTTGCAGTATCACGTTTCCCACACACAAACCGCTTTGTCAGACTCTGTACGTCATTAAATGCTTGCTCTGTTTTATTTTAATCTTGCCTCAGAAACGAATCGAATTCAGCTATAATCAAGGTTTTTCAGGGGTTTCAATCAAAAACTCTGATGACCTTGTTATAAATCTTAATAATATGTGTATTTCCTCTTATCTACATCTACACTATCTACACTAATATTCTAAAGAGGAAAAATTTATATTTTTGTGTGTGTATGTTTCTAATGAATAAACTCAAAAACTACTGTGCCGATTTCAAAAATTCTTTCACCATTGGAAAGCTACATTCACCCTGAGTAACATAGGCAACCGTGCAAAGCCGGGACGAGCCGCTAGTACTTTATATAAATAGTACATTTACTTTATTCCCTAAACATATACGATACTTTCATAAGATTGTGAAACGTCCACATCTAAAGTTTGAGAAAAATCACAATTTCAAGAATTGTGATTTTTCTCAACCTTTACTGAAAACATATGTCTGTCCTACTCGTTTTTTAGTGAATAATAAACAATCCCATGCTTATTAAATGACACATATGAAAATATCAATATAACAATATCAATGACATATGTAAATCCCATTGCATTTGTTATTTACTATCACCAGAAACATGATATATCACTCCAAACATGATGATATCACCAGAAACATGATAATATCATAAAACAAAATTAGAACATTACAAAAAAAGACGAGAACACTACAAAACTAAGGTCTTCTCGCCTGATATTTCAGGAGGACATGGAAAACAAGCCAATCCTAGTCGGAGAGAAGGAGGTCGACCTGAACAAGATCTTCACGCCAGCGCCTGATGCTGAGGAGCATATCATCAAAAAGGATCGCAAGTTTGGTAAGTCAAAACATTTATTTCATTGAGGTCGTAAATGGGACTGGTTAACGTAAAAATTTCAAGGAAATAGTAAGAATATAGTTGATAGTTAAAAAAAATAGGGTACTATTTGAGAAAATCACCACTGAGAAAGTGTCGGTTTCTGACAAAAACATATACTGAAAAAAAATCAATCCAGTGTTATTATTAGGAACGCTAAATTATATATCTCAATACTCCTGTGTCTTCGCAGCAAGTAAACAGACATTCACTCCCTCCGTAGGGATATCTAGGGAGGACGGCTTATAGACTCTCTCGCATTAGGTTAAGATGTTATGAACCAAAGACTCACTCAGGAACTATTCTGTTTATTTCAAAGTTCATGTTCTTATCGCCTTCTTAAACGTAGTAAGTAGATTACCCAATGAGCGCAAATCTGTCATAGCATAAGTATAGCATAATCAGCCTATAATGTTCCCACTGCTGGGAATGAGAGAGAATGGGCTATAACCCTACACCACCTACACGTGGGTCCTGCGGGTTGTAGTGTCAGATGTCTTCGAATTTTTGGTAAGGACATGCCGGTTTCCTCACGATGTTTTCCTTTACCGTTTTTGAGAGCAGTGGTGGTAAGTCGGGGCCGCCTTCACTGGGCCACCGCTGCTCTACAAATTAATTAAAGTCTCATCAATGCAAATCTGTCAAATTATTATGGTAGCGAAAATCACAAGACACAAGACAGTATGACGGCGCCACAGTTAGCAGTTCGGAATCGCACTTTTACATGCTCTATTGTTTTCTGTCGCTCAGAACCGTCGTTTGTTAGAGCGAGAGACAGAGTGGGAATGCTAATATGCACGCGGCAACATCGACCTCTTAATCATATGTAATCATCTGCAGTTTAACTTTACCTAATGAGTTATTGATATCCAGCCTCGTAGCGTGAAGCGGGCTAGCATTACGGAAGGCTAAAATGAATCATTACAGTTCCAACTAATTAAACAAAAATGTCGTCACTATTTGTTTACTAATGATTCGGTAACCGCAGTCGTTCACTTCCGTCAACTTTAGTGTAAACCAAAATCGTTTGATGAGATGATCATTGGTTTATGAATTATCCTTTTTTTTTAATTGCCCGTACGAGAAATTTCTCCTGTATCGGGGTGCGTTTACAAACATTTAAATTCACATACACAAACAGCGGGATCCGCAACAACTACCAGAAGGCCATATAAATATTTTTCGTTCCGACGCACGGCACAGGAGCCAATCGCTCAGCCACTGCGCCAACCGTGCCGTCAAATTTTCAAAGTAATCGATTGCAGCGCATGTGTTTAATATTGATGTGAGGGGTGACTGAGCCCCGTAGGGCTTTACCACATTCAGCCTATAATGTGTGCACTGCTAGGAGACAGGACTCCTCTCTGTGAAAGAGATTGGCTGTAATACACCTCGCGGGGCCAGCTCGAGGTCCTATAAATCTTCGGTTTTTTTAATCTCGGAAACATAACATAGTACGGATTCCCCGCCTTCTTTTCCCTTTCTGTTTTGAGAGCAGAGGAGGTGAAATAACATGCAATATGATATGCCTACAAGTCGTTAGTCACGGCCAAAACCACTGGTCTCCATAGGCATTTTTCAGATTGCGCCATTTAAACACAAACTAAGGCGAAAAATTAAATAATAAAAAATGGTGGCTAGAGGACCCTGAACCAAAAACCTCATTAACCTTCTTACTCACAGGAAACAAGATGGGACTTTCCTATCCAGGCTTCAGAGTGAAATAAGCCAGACATTTAGGTTCTCTTCCCAGAGACCGCAACGCACAGCTGTTCAGTGTCAGCGCCATATTTGTTTCATAATGTTGCCATTAGGGTTGCCGCTTCCTTGCAATAATTAATGTCGGATTAACCCTGTTTTATCGAAATGGTGTAAGTAGGTGTAGTATTCTTGTCCCCAATTTTGTTACGTATTAACAATTTAGAGAGTTTTGATGGAGATTCGATTATTTTGATTAATTTAGACTCGAGCAAAATCTTCCAAACTCAAAGCAATTAATTCAAAAAGACCTACACATAAGTACACCTTTGAATAGTCAAAAGGAAAAGAGGAAGCTACAGTCCCAGTTACAAGGCATACTAACTGTGAAAGGACTATAGTTTTTATAGTAGAGCATTTCAGCATGTCCTTAGTTTCTTAACGATTATCTTATACATCATCATATTAGCTGTCAGATGTCCACTGCTAGACAAAGGCCTCTATCATACACCGTCACGTCGATCGGTTCTGTTATTCTCGCGTCCAGCGGATTCCGTGGACAGAGGATATCTTTAGTCTATTTTCTGTTTAAACGTACTTGACCCATTAGAGGCACCCCTACTTCTAAGCTATTCCGGGATTTAGACGCAGTAGCCACGATGTAGTTAAATGCTATTGTTCGCCATGACTCCATGTTGCTTCTATGCCAACTGCTTTTGGTAATAATGTGTGATTTGCGTCAGTAGGATGCTGAGTCAGACGTTTTCTGATAACTGTAGCAGTTTTAGTCATTTATAGGTCGCAGATTTTTGCTAGAGATATGACCTAGATCCAGTTAGGAGCTGTTTATTTCGTTTCGTGGTAAAATAACATTTAATTTTATTAAGATAGGTTAACTTTTCCTTAAGCTGATTACTCACGAGATGTATCATTTGAAAATACAGGTTTCGTCATCGTCTTTACACAAAGCATAGAGTAGGTAAAGCTGACCTTACTCTGGGACAGGATTGGTCCAATTTTTTTTCCATTTCCCCATGTCTTATTCACGATCGTCAGAATTGTTTGGATCTCTATGGAAGCTTGTAGACGGACACGGTGGCACTACGGCGCGAATGCACCATGCAGTAGAATCATACCGTAATACTTTGGTATAGTGGTCAATTTGTAACTATTATTCTTGATCTTGATTCTTGGTCTTGGTCTTGATAATTAATTCTTATCTCTTTTTTTAAATATTAAATGGGCCTACTCTTGACCTCAATCTAGTCCTGGGCTGAGGCCAGAGATGAGGTCAACGATGGAACGAGCTAACCCAAAAGAAGCCTAGTCCTTTTTTCGCAACTCGCAGGCAGATACTAGAGAGAGAGTTCTACTTCGGTTATCGCCGTACACTAGTTTAGTTGAATGCTGCCCACTCACCTGACACAACTTATTCTTGGACAGATAGTAGACTGACCTATTCTACTACCTATTCTTAGGTACTAAATACACGACAAAATACATAGTGCCTAGACTGTGTACTACTGTAGGTGTGGTAGTAGACGATGTCTCTTACGCCATCTTTTGGCATACAAGACAGACACAAAATCTATATCAACTGAATACCTGTTTAAAATTCCTTTCGTTCATAAACCACTGCTTTGAACAGTTCGTATCCCTTCATCACGCCAGGAGAGAACACTGGTGATACGGTATTTTGGTATTTAGTGACAATAATGTCCATCTTGTTTAATTTAATGGTATCCACGCTAGAGTGGTGACACGCCGACCCCAAATTAGCTGCAACGGCAGGATGACGACGATGATGATATCCCTAGGAAAGACGAGAGATAATTATACGATAAAATGTATGAAGTACACCGTAAACAACATACACCTTACTGCTGATCTAGCGAAAAATATGATTTACAGTCAGTCTCTCACTCAATTTTCTTCTTATCATTACCACACCATGTTACCCAATAGATGGCGCTAATCCCAACTTTCAATATTCCAGAGAAAACATTCGCCTCATCAGCATTCTACGTGCCAGGCGTGCACCCGACAGTGAAGGAGCAGATGGACCTGGCGAGGGCCATCTCCAAATCTCTGAGTGACTCCAGCAACCACATGAGCAGAGGCCAGAGCATGTATGTGAACAGGAAGAAGAGGTCCGTCAAATGGGTGCATGAGGGACGAGGTATGTTGTCTTTTTTATTTTGTTTTTATTGTTTTTCTTGTGTAATGATTCTCCTCAAGGTTTATAGTTTAGTCTGGATTCAAAATTAAGGAACTGTTCTGTCCATCTATTTCTTGTTCTCACATTGGACTAACTCTGCCCTTGTGGCCAAAGAGTAGATATACCTAATACACCATTATGTTTAGGTCGTTCTGGAACCGAATACCATTAACTCGATCATCGAACTCGAAACGATTGGGACTATTTTTTTCAAAAAGTAACAATAAAAAAAACACGAAAGAATAAATTTAATGTTTTTTTTTCTTGTGAAATAATGAGAACTCAAATGCATATGATGTGTGTAAAGCGTATCCACGATCGGCAACACATGCGAACGATACCTTGAAAAATTCATTCATCGATCGATTCATTATTTCACAAAAAAAAAAACATAAAATTAATTCTTTCGTGTTTTTTTTTTATTGTTACTTTTTGAAAAAAATAGTCCCAATCGTTTCGAGTTCGATGATCGAGTTATCGAGTTAATGGTATTCGGTTCCAGAACGACCTAAAAATAATGGTGTATAATATCACATCTGAATCCCTAGTATTTTTATCAGGGGGGTATAATAGAGGTGTATAGACACATTACTATTCGCTTGTTATTTAAACATCTGTCTCATGTATTACGGGCTGAACATCCGGAGACAGTTTCGGAGAAACAAAAACACCACACAACTCATCCGCACGCTTAGTAGGTAATCACGATTCAACAAGACTCGTACTAGTTCTACTTATAAATAGTATCTTTTATATCTCAATGTAACAATGGTACGATGTAATCTTCCAAGTTATTATAAAACATGTAATTATTATAATCTGTCGGTCACACGATACATGGCGGCAGCTGATATTGACAGATTGGTCGGCGGCCAGACCGGCGGCCTCGGGGATTTCAGATTATTTATAGGATTCAGAATGTTAATTATTGTACACTGCCTAGAGTTGTTGCAGAGATGTTTTGAAGTCTGGCGATGGTGGATTTATTACTTAGGTTTAAATTAATTAGGTATGCTGAAGAAAAATATGTTACACCATTATTTTTAGGTCGTTCTGGAGCCGAATACCATGAACTCGATCATCGAACTCGAAACGATTGGGACTATTTTTTTCAAAAAATAACAATAAAAAAAACACGAAAGAATAAATTTAATGTTTTTTTTTTTAATAATGAGAACCTAAATGCATATGTGTGTGTAAAACGTATCCACGATCGGCAACACAAATGCAAACGATACCCATTGAAAAATTCATTCATCAATCGATTCTCATTATTTCACAAAAAAAAAAGATTAAAATTCTTTCGTGTTTTTTTTATTGTTATTTTTTGAAAAAAAATAGTCCCATTCGTTTCGAGTTCGATGATCGAGTTCATGGTATTCGGCTCCAGAACGACCTAAAAATAATGGTGTATTTAAAAATATTAAGTCATGCTTTGAATGTTTCACTTCGCTAGGCCCTCTTTCGAGGTTTTGCTAGTAAAAATGTTTCCACATAACACTGTTTTTTTTCTAAATGGAGTCTCCACTTACTTCATTATTAGGCCTTAGGTGTACTAACTGTCCTAAATTGTTTACAGTTAAGTAAGTTCTTACCATGTTAACATGGCCTGTTAATTTAATTTAACTAATAGGTATGTATGTATCGATGTGACTGCAACTTATGAACTGTGCTTGCACCTATCAGTAGTTCAGTACTGTTTCTTAATCATCATCTTCCTGCCCTTGTCCCTTGTTACTTGGGGTCGGCGCAGCACGTTTTTTTCTTCCATTCTACTTTGTTAACTGTCACTCTATCAGTTATTCCTTTTTCTTTAATATCATTCCTCACTCAACAGTTCATCCATAGTTCCATTCATAGTTTCTTTGGTCTTCCCCTCCCTCTCCATTCATCAACATTTATATTCATCACTATTTTAGTCACATTCGATTCATCCCTCCTCATCACAATATAACCATGCATACCTACCCTGACAGTCGATTCCCTTTCAACTTTTCTTTACTGGCACAATTTTGAAATTTCCTCTAGTATTGTTTCACAATGCTCTGGCTAACCAGATTAATTAATTAACGATATCTGATTATGATTTTTGTTTATATTTCCAGGTCGGAACACATCGAACGCCTGCTCCACGCCGACGCCCGTAGCGAACCACGACACGCCGTACCGCCCGCCATCTAGTTTGCGCAACCAGAAAACATATCCCAAGTCGGCGCTCAAAAACTCAAGCAATTGGCCCAAAATGGAGCCTTTCCCTATCTCCCCTCCAACGATTACTGTACAGAACATTGATGTACCAGTTCATATGGCACCTACAAAGCTGAATGATGTCTATGCTTCGCCAAAAAGCCCACGATTGCCGCTAGTTTCTGGACCTAACTTCAACGTAGCACCGCGCGGTTGGGGTGAAATGACAGATTACTACCGACCAGTCGTACTAGATGGCGTTGGCGCATCGACACAGTACACGGACTTTTAAAATTATTTAATTCAGTCTTTTGTTAAATAATTTTAAGCCTTACATATCGTTACGTGAACTTTTTTATTTCAGTTTTTTCTTCGATTGTTAAGTTATTCGTTTTTAAATGTCGTCTTTGTGAGATTTGTTAGATAAAATAAATAATTTATTATTTAAATACGTATAAGTATCTAAAAAGGTTATATTAAGCACAATGACTTTCCATTATATGTGCTTTCATTTATTCAACATCAGGAACATCGAAAAGTATTTATGAATAATTTAACTCTTAATTAAAATAAGCATTTTAATATTATCCATCTTGAATTATGACTATTAATGACTAGTTTTTAGATTTACGTTAAATATAGTCTTTAATTTAAATACCTAATGAAAAAAAAATATAGTCGAGTTCGAGTCCTAGTCATATTAAAGATAGTATAATTTTTAAAATATAAGTATTTAAAAACATACCTAAATGGTGCCTTGTAATGTAAAATATCTAACCAAAGATCTGTTGTAGGTGTTTATTTAATAAAGATAAATAATTATAAGTACTCATTTGCACTTGCAAAGTGAACATTTTTAACCTTGTATAGATTTTTGATACTTTATCAACTCTTTGTAATGAAAAAAAGAACTTCAAAGAATTAAAAAAAATAAAACAAAATGGACTAGGTACTTAATGTTGCTAGTCGAGAAAAATAATAATGATAAAGTTATTAGCATATTGTTAAGATAATTTAAAATAACTTATTTGTATGGAAACTTGTATTTATTTGATATGTACGGCTGCTGTACATGGAGATCAATAAAGTACTTTAAAAACTCATGCATTATTTCATTTCAGTTTCTAAAGTCCTGATCCTGATTATGTCATTACTCTTACTGACCCTTACAGCACTGATTCACTTACCTGACAGACTGACTGCCTCGTTGATCTAGTGGTCACTAGCGCAAATGCTGAGCATCAGGTCCTGGGTTCGATTCAGACCTCCTTGGGTTCCTTCCTCCTCTTTTCTCTGGGTCCTGGGTCAGACATAGTGTTATTGCGGTTTCCATGAGGATTTTCTCAGCAGCAGCTACGGAGCTTGGATTTGTGCCCGGTTGATGGCAATAGGCTGGCCTTTTATTCATGGGACTCAAACATAACTGGCGAAAATGGGTGTACTATTGGGTACACCTCTGCCTAACCATTCAGGGATTACAGTTGTGCTGTTATGTTATGTATGTAGTATTACAACACATTTAAAAGAGAAACTACAATACATAATGAATATCTTTAAACCAATTCGAGAGATATTTTTCGGTAAAGTCGTCCTCTTGCATAATTTCGTCTAAAAGTTTAATCCTGGAGCTACGGCTACACGACAATAATCAGACCATCGAAAGATATCTGTTATGATGATCAATTCTGGTTGAATGCACCCTTGAAATTATACGGCACTAGGGACCTGCCCTTGCTTGGCACAGCGCCACCTATCGGATCTAAAAGTAACCTATGTTTTAAAATTTCATCGAAATCGGTTGGGTGGTTTCAGAGATAAGCGTGTACGAACATAGTGACAAGTGGTGTTGCGTCATGCGCATTTTGCTCGACATTTTAAACGTGCAGCATCAGTGATGCTGCACGTTTAAAATGTCGAGCAAAATGCTTTAAACAGCGTAATCTTGAACTCCGCTGCACATCGCGCCATTCTGCGGGCCAGCATGTTGCAGAGTAGGTACCGACAGCGATATACGTTTAAAAAAAACCATTGAAATTGGTAACAAAATCTGATCCAAAAGCAAAGTATTTTTTTTTAATAATAGTTTCACGCTCTAAGGTCTCAGGCAACAGCTAGTTTCATATAAGACCTGCAACAGAAGCGGTCGTTTAGGACGATGTGATTGCGCACACAAGACGTTCAGTGAACCTGCACACGATTTCATTTCGATAGGCGAGCCGAGCGTGGGGCACTCAGTGTTTGAGAATACTGTTTTGTTTGTTGTTCACCTCTACAATATTCACGTGACTGTCTGGCAGAGACGGTCTCTCTGAAAAGCTCACCGTCCGTCCGACGACAGGCCGTGTCGACGGTGCGTTTGTGTTCCACGCGTGCTTCAAAGAGATGTCAGCAAACAGGGAGGGCCCGCAAGGGTCGATACCTGCCAGGGCTGCGGGACTGTTCGAAAGAGATACCGCGGCCCTGGAACACAAAGGGCAAAAGAAGGAACATGGATGGGTTTTAGTCAGTAAAAGTCTGACACTGCCTTCCGCTCCGCCCAGAGCGGGAGGAGTCATTTGATGATTTCCCATCCCAAAAAAAAACAGACGCTTCGTAGGAGGTGGAGACGTTTTTCCACAATGTCCTTTTCAGTTGGCAAATACGTCAGGAGGAAAAAACTTAAATGTACTGTTATTGTCAGTTCCCAATGTTGAAATCAAATCATTAACAGATAGCGGAACTAAGCCTGGTTATTTAATAACAAAGATGAGCTATTGTCTACTTAATGCCACAAAAACTAAACAACAACAGCAAGTAAGTAAACAATAGCCAATTTGGACGAAGTTTCAAGGACCATTACCATCTGCAAGTTTTTTTCCGTTTCAGCAGAGAAATAAATGAATCTATGAGTTTCAGTCAAAGACATTCAAATATTTACGAGTGATAGACGGGACAAGACGAAGAAAATTGTAATCCAACACTTGTTACTCTTACTACTTAGCTGCTTCGTAACAAGTCGGTCTGTCGAGTGTCATACGTCCGCTCGTCAGGTAGCATTCGCGTGTCAAAATCGAAAATGTTCGGGATCAAAATTTTTGTACGATTTTGTTCCTAATGTCCGTTCTATAATTCTTTTAAAACTCCTCTAAAATCTCTTTGGTTTCAGTATATTACAAAATACAGCATATTACTGAAGCTATTGTTTTCAGAATCGACTTTCAGCTGTTTAAAGGCGCTGCGCTCCACGATGACCCACAGGGGCCACAGGTAAGTTACACCCCGGCCCTGTATTTATAAGCTTAGCTTTGTAGAAAATACAGGGCTGAGGGATCGCCCACTGCGACCGTGCTCATCCTGCGTAGCAATATGTGGTCGACTTTTATACTATAATTTAATCGAGTTTAAGATTGGCAAACGGTACTCCGTAACATTTCATATCACGTAATCGAAACATTTTTCTAACTCTTGCCATTGAGCAGCCTGTCGTGGAATCGAATGACCACAGCCAAACATTAAGCATGAACCTAACTTGGCGAATGACCTACCTACCTACCTGCCTACATACATATACATAGGTACCAAAGCATCTACCTATGTATAAGTACAAACACCGAGTCACGAGACCACGAGTGGTTGCTGCAACTATGCAACGCCAGAACGTTGCGAAACTTAAGCTAACGCATTCACTAGAATGTTTTACAAGGCTGAAGGACGGTCACTATTAGATGTACGATTAAACAATCAAACTGAAGATTAATTTAAGTGAACTATGCTTAGAGAAATATATAGTCGCTAAAATGTCAAAAAAAGGCATTCAGCTGCATTCGGTTAGACTGGAAACCGACCCCAACGTAGTTGGGAGAAGAATAGGCAGATGATGATGAATGATTTAAGGCCTGAGATCGGCCTTTGCCCAGCAGTGGGACACTTGATAGGCTAAAAAAACACATCCTCGACCACACAAAAATACAACTGTCATGAAAAATAGCTAATCGGATCCGATGTCTCGACACGGAAACCACTCAAACCACACTATCTAATCAGTTTATCACGCAAATCGATTTGAGCAGTTGCCACGAGCCCTTCATGGCTACTCCTTCCAATTCCTGGTAGCTATAAATACCGAAAACACGAAGATGATTAGTTAATTGTTGGTAGTCATGAGCATTTGAGCAATGACGCTCAATCATTAACTAGTTACCGAACAATTGACGACGATTACAAGAATGTGTACTTGCCCTAAGGATCGGGTGATATAGACATACCTTGCCGACTGACCCTGAACGAATTATTTTTTGATTACTGTAAGGCTGCGTCATCCAACTGCTGGGCAAAGGCTCTCCCCATGACACTTAGTCCTCGTTGAATTTGGCTTTGTCTAAGTGTCAGCAATTACACTTATTATTTTCATGATTTCTAGAGAAACAGGGTTCTTGCATGAAAGTTTTCCCTTTGCCGCTTATTTGATGGAATATAAATATTAATGGATGAGGGAGAGGTGGGCGAAAGAAAAGACGAATGGATTTTTTGAAGGATGATATGAAAAAGGAGTAAAAAGGGAGAATGAAAGATGAAAACGTCTGATCCCAAGTAACATGAAACAAAGAATGGCAGGAATATAAAATGATTGCAATATAACCTAGTAATAGGTCCACAAAAAATAATTGGGCTGAAGTACACACGAAACTTTTGACATTTTCGATGTTACCTGAGTAGCAGTAATACGTCCATCGATTTCTACCTCTACCGGTAACATATTAACACTTTGGTCCTACCTTCTTACGCTGAAGTGTTTGCTTTCGCCTAAATTCAATAGCTATGTCAACTACTAACTCGAGCCTCGAGAAGCTATACGGTTACAGGAAGCGACAATCTTTCTGAAATATACTGCTAATAATTTGCAGGAGTACCTATTCTTTAGAGCAGTATTGGTTCAACTGTAACTGAGGTCAAGCTATTAGAAATGTAAAATGCTATTACCAGATTTTCAACCAATGACGGTGCTTGGAACCAGCTATGCTATCGCCATTAGTTTCACAGTTTCCATCCCCATTGTAGACTTAAATAACTGATGATGACGGCATATATTAACATGGATGAAAAAGAAAAATGTCGGCTCAGAACTGAGCTACGAGTTTGCCGCTTTCAGGAGCGTCCATCAGTTCCTGTAGTGAACAAACAACAGGACACGCAGGACACGATATTAAGTGCCCCATCGTTTGTGGAACAATACCACATTTACACTCCAGGACAGAGTCATCAAGGAATCTCCAACTGAGCAGGTTTTCCTTGGTTCAAACATATTAGTAGACCACATATAGCAGCACATCTATGTATTACCCATTCCCTAAAGGGTTGGACAGAGGTGTACTTCGTATACTAAACCTACATTTCGCCAGCCAGGAAACATTATTTTATAAAAGAACAGGAGACACAAGAATTTTTGTGGTTTATAACACCCAAAAACCCGACTACTGAAAAATCACGCTCTAATTTAAATCGGAGTTTACAAGGTAAATTCGACTTCTGCTATGGTTGAAGTCGGTTATGGTAAATGTAGCATAATTATGTTACCCGGGCCATAATAACGAATCGATTGACACTTTATTCATCAAAATCGGATGAATAGTTTAGGCGCTACGGAGGAACATACTTAAAAACATACATACATAGACCGGCTTCCTTCCTTTTGGCTTCGCCGTAGTCGGGTAAAAAGAAAGAGATAAATAGAGTAATAAACATTATTTTAAATTAGTGAGGTACCTATTCCAATGTTTAATAATAATAATAATAATAATAAATTTTATTTCATAAAACAGGAGATTGCAGTACATGAGGCATACACAAAGTTTTACATATAAGTTTGTACCATCTCAATCACAATCTGGTGGGTGAAGTTCTGCTTTCCTAGCTAGGTTAAAATAACCTGTATTAAGGAATAACAGTCCCTGTCCCTTACAAAAAGTTACAATAAACTAGTACAATTTTTTTTTTTTTTTTTTTTTTTGATACTACAATAATTTTTATAATTGAATACGTGCGTGTGTGTGTGTGTGTAAGTGATTGTATGTTTGTAAGTGGTATGTGTGTGTGTGTGTGTGTGTGAGCGTGTGTATGCGTACGAGTGTTAGTGTGATAGAGTGAAAAATAGAGAATGTGTTTGTTTTGATTGAAGTCGAGTGAGGTAATATTTAATCTGTCACTGTCACCTAATGAGATAATTTTCAGTTTCATCATAGCTTTTATTTTGAAGAAATGAACGTAGAATCTTTTTACACTTAAAGTTAGATAATCCGTAGATCAAGCAGAGTTTGTTAAATTTATTGTAGAGAGTCGGACCCAATGTTTATTTAATTTGTAATGTTAATCAAGAGCGATAACGTTAATTTTAGTTTTTTTATAATGAAGTAGCAATATAATAAATTAATGTTACATGTTGGATGTATGTATACATACAATTATTTTATTTTACATGACACAAGTTGCTAATTAAAATGTTTATGTTGACTCAGCTTATAAAGAAAAATCTTAAAAGGAGAGTAGCATTTTAAGTGCTCATGAAGTCATGAGTTTATGCATAAACTGTGTTTGTGTGCTTGCGGTTGTGGGTTCGATTTCCGGGTCGGGCAAAGTGTTATTGGATTTGACTAACATTGAAATCAGACTAGCATCCTGGAATCTGTATTTGACCCCGGTACATGGGTCTTAAACATAACTGGTAAAATATGGTTGTAATACTTACATGACTGTCACTTTTGTGTGCAGAGGTGACAGTCCGTGGTATATCTACAGACTATGTAATCAATTAACTACTCTTGAAATGAAACTAAAGAATTTAACAGATAAGACATTCAACAAAACTTAAAATTGAAACAGCTGTGGAACATGACTATCGGGAAGAGTTTCACAGCTAGCCCCGGCGACCGGTCTCAGGCAGGGCACATAACAATACATAACATATAAGTACCTACTATTGCGCATGGCACTGTATGGCCACACGCTTCAAGTTTTGCCAGTGTAAGCCACGCTAGCACACATACCACGCGTGTTTCTGTTTCACCAACGTGTGAATTACACGACAAAATATAAATGTGCCAGTGAAAATGATGACATAAAACTTTGGTGTTACTGTTCACAATGAAGAATGTAAGTGGTTTTTTTAGTAATTTTTGAGCGTTTTCAGTTAAATGAATGTTGTTTTTTGTTTTGTGAAAGAAATGGTAGCGCATCAGCTGATTTGAGCAATTTGTGGGGTGGTAGTACCACAACGGTTCAATTTGGTTTCATGATACTTTGATGACATTTTTTTGTTTATAAAACCTGCGTTGGTGTCGAAAGTGTATTGTTACGATGAGTTTTATTTAAAAACATGACATTCTTAAACTGCCTCACAGTATGTTGAAGCGTACCATGATTAAGTAACTTATTTGAGACAGTTATTTAATAAAGATATTTAGGTACCTAATTGTCCTCCTTGTGCAGAGACTTGAGGCTATAGGGATAAGAGGTAAAGCTCTCTCCCTCTTTGACAGTTACCTCCGAGGTAGGAGACAGCAAGTTAAAATAGGTAACTCACATAGTGGGTAGGAAAACATTGTTTTCGGTGTCCCACAGGGGTTAGTCCTCGGCCCACCACTGTTTCTAGTGTATATTAATGAACTCTGCAACCTACGAAACGGTGGTGGGAAAATCTTCTCTTACGCGGACGACACGGCGATTGTTTACTTTGGGGACACATGGGAAGCCGTCTGCAATAATGCCGAGCAAGGATTGGCTGCTATAGATAGATGGCTCAAAGCCAATCTACTAACCCTTAGTGTTCCTAAAACAAACTATATTTGTTTTTCTCCTAGTAGAAGGTCTAAACCAGGCCTTAATTTTAGAATTCAAATCCAAAATTGTGATTGTCAAGCCATTAAACATGTAACGTCCACAAGATACTTGGGACTTATAGGTAGTTGACGACTGTTTAACTTGGCATTCGCATATTGAGATTGTTACGTCACGGGTGCGAAAATTGTCTCAGAATACATTAAATAGCATCTATATTGCGCTCACGCAATCAGTTATTGCATACTGTTTACCAGTCTGGGGAGGAGCCACTAATACTAAATTCTTTGAGTTAGAAAGAGCCCAAAGGTCACTCATAAAAGTAATGTACTATAACCATACAGATACCCCACAGTCGATTTATATAGAATCAGTGGCTTACTTACAGTAAGAAAACTATATTTTTTAATTACGACTCTTTACCTACAAAAATCTATTCCATTTAACCAAAACAGGCAGGAGAAAAGACGGAAGGACATAGTGGCTTACTCCCCGAGGGTCCGAACCGCTTTTGCACGGCGTCAGTATGCAACCCAATCAGCCTACATTTTTAATAAAATTAACCAAAAATTAAGGTTCCACCATGAGGTCTTACACGTACACTAAAAGTTAATAACCGAGTGGCTTAAAAACATACGAGGAAACTGAGCAACTTTTGGTTAGACTTGGTTAAACAATTTCTTTTTTATTCCCTCCGTATCAATAATGTTAGTACTCACCGAGTACAATCTATCAATTGCTTCGAACTTGCTTCGAACCCATCGGCACTTCAAAGAAGACATACATATACACACATACACACACACATAGACACACAATTAAAAACATGACGCACATACAGTTTCAAATAGGCATACAACTACAGTTACACAAATAGTTGTAAATTAATTAGTTTTTAAGTCATTTACTGTTAATTTTTGTCCTTTTTTGTTCGTTTTGCTTCATTGTTTGTTTTAATATTTTTTTTATTTTTAGTTACCTTTTGTAATAATTTGTGCAATAGTCTCAAAATTAAGGGATAGAGCGAGATAGCCCCAACACAAGTATTATCAATTACTTACTGAGGATATCTCATTAATAATCCATGTTACTGTTTTTGGGACCAATAAACATTTTCATTTTCAATTGTTAAGTTACAATTCGCTGAAAAGAATTTGGTACTAACTCATTGATAATTGAATTGATAATGCCCAGTGTCTGATGATTTAATTATAGAATTTTTTATACTAATTAAGGGGATTCCTTTAATGTGTACCTAGCATTCGTAATTAAACATTTAAAACCAAGTATCTAAGTCCTAATCTTCTATAATTAATTAATTACTCAATTAAGAAACCGGCATTTAGTGTCACACATGCGGGCTTTTTTATCGGCAATTGAGTATTCATATTATGTACATGTATGTATGTACTACCTGTTGTCCGCGACCTTCGCCGTAACCCTAATCCTTTTTCTAAAATAAAAGTATCCTGAGTTACTTCTTATAACGTCAGCAATAGGGAATATGCATAAAATTTAAATTTGTCTCAAATATTTTTTTCTAGATTCTTTATTGTCTTTACATTATACTTAAAAGGTATTTTTTTTATTTAGTTATTATTTAAACCCAGAAAATATTATATAAAAAATGAAAAATAAGGGAGGTAAATTCAAACTTACAAAACGCGTCACCATTGGTCGAAACGAAATGTGACGTCATTGGTCATGTCATTGGATGTATCGGCGTTGATATTCATACTGTGTTAGTAGTGTTTGTGAGAAAAATTGTTTAAAACTGTATTTCTGTGTGATTACTTGTGAATATTATATTTGTAGTCAATCTAGGACGATGACAGAAACTGGTTTTGTCAAAGCACAATCGGATAATCAATCAATCAAAGCATTTATTTCAAGTAGGCCCGTTACAGGCACTTTTGAACTGTCGAAACAAAGACAACAATGAAATTTAGCTACAGTCCCAGTCACAAGGCATAAAAACTGTGAAAGTACTGTAGTTGCCCATTCCCTAACGTAGATCTCTATGGAGAAGAACGGGCAAGAAACTCCATGGACACTCTTTTAAATCAGAATATTTTTACAAAACCTTGGTTACATCATTCATGTTTAGATGGTACATTATGTGAGAGCGATGTAGCAAGATGTGCACGTTAAAAGTGTCCATAGTAAAAACAAGGAAAAGAACAATTCAAAAAAATAAAATAATTAATTCAAATAAGCCGTGGCAACCAAGAGATGACCAGTCACAACTGACAGCGCCCGTTCACGAACATGACGCATGTATCAGCACCATTCAACTCAACCATTTTGAAGGGAACTAACTGATCCGACACACGCGCCACCATCAGCGAGACATTTGAGTGAGCATGACCTTAACCGCCTTAACCGCCAGGGCAAATTCAAGTCAAAAAAAAAAAAAAATGACGTAGGTTTCCAACGAAGGATAGCTTTCTATTACATAGTACTCACATAATATGGGCTATGCGGTTATATAATACCAAAAGAAATTGAATCTATACAATCTACCGAAAATAGATGCATTTATGATGTCAACATATCTGAATTTCTATTAATTAATTATTTTTAATTTAATGAACAACTTGGTGCATAATCAGCGGATGTAACAGAAGAATAAGATGATATATAAGTACTGTCAGCCGGGTTATCAGCGAACAATTTTCTTTTTAAAACATATAGTATTATTGGTGAAGTTCATTTCAGTAGGTACATTGACACCTTTACTTCTGTACTTCAGTTTATTAATATTGACTTGCATAGCTTTGTCGTTTGTGTTGCATAGCTTGTAGATTATATTTTCCTCCTTTCTGTTTCACTATGTTATATTCAATATAATAATTAACTGTATCTTCCCTAACAAACATAAAAATTTCGTAAAACCACAATAGGAATGAGCAAGCTCTATATAGAATTTTTTTATGAACTTTTGTAAACTAGGTTAGGTTAGTTTTAGACCGAATTTTCTACTGCTTAATAGCTAATTCACACTAAGCTGTACATAAATATATCATACTTCCGTTAAAATGATCTTCACAACAAAATACAACCGATAATGGAGATACATTATACTTTCTCATCATCTTACACCATTGTTTTCGTTGTTTCACAACGCGTGGTATACGAAAAAACAGTTTATCGGGTGTACTATTAATAATGTTTTTGCACTTCGGTACCATACAAAAAAAAATCAAATATCAAAATATTTTTATTTCACATAGGCCTACGTGGGCACTTATGAAACGTCGACAAAAAGGTGCACGGTTCGGGTTGGTCGTTTCCTATGGAGAAGAACCGGCAAGAAACTCCATGGTTACTCTTTTAAAATGATTAGTTTTACAATATTATTATGTTACAGCATTAGTACTCAAGTATGGGGGGACAGCATAGGCCCGACAATAAGTCGTTGCTTACTACACAAGAAAAACGGAAAACAAGATAAGAGGTTAACAAAAGTTAACACACATCTAGGAATCTACAAGGCCTACACTGTTCACACATTCACAAACAATCGTTAAAAAGAATCTATACAAAGGCAAGCAAATATTATAAAAGACTAAATTAAACAAGTGACAAAAATATTGTCATCAGTGCTGCAACTATTCTGAACAAAGGGTGTTTAAGTGATGTGATAAACATTGTAAAAAAAAAAACCATTGTAAATTAAAATGAAAAGAAAAAAAAATGAGATTGAGAATAGTTAGAGACATCCACATATTTGTGCTGTTTATGAGCTACCAGGGAAGCCGCATGCGCAGAAGGAACTAAAGCCAAACCTCTTTATCTTCAACGTAGTCCTTGATTTTGTAATATGCTTTTTTAATAAGGACACGTTTAATGTAATTTTTGAACTTTCCATCGGTCAGTTCTATAACTGACTTAGGTAATTTGTTATAAAAACGTATACTGTTAATAAGAAAAGACTTACTAGTTTTTGTTAACCTGAATTTGGGTATTACAATTTCGTGTTTACTGCGTGTATTAATATTGTGGAAGTCGCTTCTAATTTTGAAAAGCCCTCGGTTTTTGCGGACATATAAAATACATTCTAGGATATAATGGGAAGGCAGAGTCAGTACATCGATCTCTTTAAATTTTTCTCTGAGGGACTCGCGAGGACCCATTTTATAGATCGCGCGGACTGCCCGCTTTTGTAAAATGAAAATTGAGTCAACGTCTGCCGCCGATCCCCACAGCAGAATGCCATAAGACATAATACTGTGGAAATAAGCATAGTATATTAACCTAGCTGTAGCTGCATCAGTTAACTGCCTTATTTTCCTTACTGCATATGTAGCTGAGCTTAACCTACCCGAAAGAGAGTTCCCACTGCAATTTTGAATCGATAGTAATCCCTAGGAATACAGTTTCCGCTATAACATCAAGTTTTTTGCCGTCAAGATTTAAATTTATATCCCGTTGAGGTACATTTGGTAAAGAGAATTTTAGACATTTTGTTTTGTTCGCATTCAGTAAAAGATTGTTAGCTGCGAACCATTTCGAGAGAACAGTTAGACTTTCGTTGGCATGTAAGACATCCGTATCCTTTCTATCTATTTTAAAAATTAGCGAAGTGTCATCAGCAAATTGAATTATATCCGATAATTTGGCCATCATGTAAGGGAGATCATTAATGTAAACAAGAAATAGGAAAGGCCCGAGAATTGAACCTTGGGGCACGCCCATCTTTACTAAAGACCCGGAGGACGTCGCCCCATTTACATTTACTTTTTGCTGCCTGTTTGATAAATATGAGAGAACAAGATCAGCAGCTTGTCCACGAATTCCGTAGTCGTGTAATTTACAGATCAGTGTGTTGTGGTCGACGCAGTCAAACGCTTTTGAGAGGTCACAGAAAATACCAATGGCATCCTGGGACTTCTCCCAGGATTCCAGCATTATTTTTTCATAGATTTTACTCAATGCTGGAAGCACAGATATAGGTCTGTAATTAGAGGGGTCACCCTTACAACCCGGTTTGAATATTGGTATTACTTTACTATGTTTCATTAAGTCAGGAAACTTGCCGCTATCCAAACATTGATTGAATATGCCAGTTAGGAGAGGAGCAATAGAGTCAATAATATCCCCAAGAACTTTGACTTTTACAATACTAATAAGAAGGTTTTTTAACTTCTTCCATGATTTGTATAGCAATTAAAACTACAAAATAAGTATGAAGTAACTGAAACGCTATAGTAAACAAACACGGGACACAACCAATGACGTCATCAAAAGCGCGCGCAAAATGGTGGCGTTTGAACGGCTCAAATTTATTCAAAGTTTTAAAAGAGAATGACCAAAGTTGGTACCAAAAAGTCTCGCGCCTCAAAACCAAAATATTATAGTAATTAGTTTCATATTTTTTTACGGCATTACGCGTCGGGGATTTGATTTTTGTACTGGAAATATACTTTTCGAGTTTAAAAGTATGAATATTGTTTTACTCCCTTTATATGACGTTCCGTTTCAACTGAATATAAATGACGTTCCGTTTCAATTGAACAAACCCTTGTCTGTCGAGCGGACTCTAAAATTAATTACAATTAAGTAAGATCAGTACACCAAATCGATTTAGTTTGGTTTGTTGCTATTTGCAACAAAATAGATTTTCTCAGCCTAAAGATTTTGATTTATCGATTACATCCCTAAATCCCGACTAGTTTATAGCACTTACACTACTACTACTACTACTACCTACTACTGCTACTTACTTAGCTCTATGGTTTATAGTTATCTTATCTGTGGCATCTGACATTTGTACTGTACTGACTGACTATTGGCAATATAAAGGTCTAAAATAAAATCGAGTTTCAGTCAAGCATACTGTGGATGTTACTTTAACTCGTAATTCTTACCAATAATAGTGTATTACGCTGTTTTTAGAGCAATAATGTAATGTATGTGTGTTAAAATACGTCGTTGGTAGCGTCGAAAAAATAGACCTACTTTTTAGGTTAGTTTCGATTTTATAAAATAACTCTGAAACGCGGGTTTTTTTTTCAAAAATAATTTTTGTAGGAGTTAATACGATCAGTGTAGTCTATAAAAAACAAAGTTTGATTTTGATGCAGCATGGTACGGGATTCCATATATCCATGAGCATTCTCCTTTCACTTTGAAAAGTTATTTGACTATTTTCAAGCCTATTTATATTATTTTCTATGTTACAAAGATGTTAACGATTAATTTAAGAAAAAAAAAATCATGCATATATCCCTATTTGCCCGTCGTCCTGCCCCGTCAAAATCGGTCCAGCTGCTTCGGAGATTAGCCGGAACAACACTAACAGACACAAAGACAAAAATAAATTTGTATACTTAAGTACCGTATATACTTTCATATGCATTCAGTAAAAAGCTGTTATTTTGAAATTACAAACAGACAATTTATTTTTATGTATTAGACAGAATATTCATTATAACATGGGTATTTTTGCCATAGCAACAGATGACACAATTAGTTATTCTAAGCTTATTGCAGTCGTATTCGTCTTTAAAATATTTTGCAAACAAAATTCTATGATGGTTTATGTACATATAATTGAATGGAGTATGCGTCGTGCCCGCGTTATCAATGATAGCTGTTTAACCTTGCTTTACATGAATTAAACATTAGACGTCAAATAAAAGCAATTCATACTCAATGCTATTTAGAACACATTTTATTTAAATGCAGACTAGAGTACAAAGGAAGTGTCCAAAACAATAGGTACTTCACATTAAGTTACCAAAATCACTTAAGTATCCATTGCTTCGGTGAAGGAAAACATCGTGAGGAAACCAGTATGCCTGAGAGATATTTCTTGACGGCATGTAAGGCCAAGTCAGGGGCCCATGTACGGCATAAAAACTCTGACACCAGGATAGGCAGTAACCACACGATAAAAGAACGAAGAAGTTACCAAAATAACTACAGAATCTTATCGTGTATCGCCTAAGGCATGAATCGAACCTCATTTTGATAGACACACTGTTTTTTTTTCAAGATTCACAAAATTCACCAGATTCTGCCTCATTGTTCTAGTGGTCGCAAGCGCTACTGCTGACTGAGCATGAGGTTCGATCCCCGGGTTAGGCAAAGCGTTATTAATTAATTAATTATTTATTTAACACTTCAAGCACAAAGTACAGAGGTGGACTTGTGCCAGTGGCGTCGGGACAGGTCGCGATCGAGCGTGGAGCACCAGCCGCGCCCTACCATCACCGGCACGGGGGCCAGCCCTCCTGCTGTCACGCGACCTGTCCTTAATGCTATAGGCCGTTACTCGGTTTTTCCATCCAGGAATTTCTCGGTAGCAACCACGGAGTCTGGATTAGTGCACGGTTGATGGCAATAGGCTCGCCCCCTATTACATGGAACTTTAAAACATGACTGGCGAAATGCGGGTGGACTATTCGGTACACCTCTGCATAACCCTTGGGGTTTTAGGCGTTATTTTATGTCATGTTATTAAAAAAAAAAAAGTTTCCTAAAAATACTAATTCGCCAACGTACTAGATCTTCTTTGTGTGATATTCCGCAGTCTGTTTACTGCATCTACTTGATTCTCAGTGCTAACCCAACCTTTTGTGGTGTTCACTAGAAAAGTGTTTCTAGTGAACACCACAAAAGGCTGGGTTTAGAATAAAACCACCAAATTATCAGTAAGTAGATGAACCACTTTCAGGGTAGGTGCACTCGCTGCCCGGGATAACTGAGGACTAGTGGGGACGCAATAGTTAAATAACAAAATCTCGTTGGTCTAGTGGTCGCAAGCGCGACTGCTGAGCATGAGTTCCTGGGTTCGACTCCAGGGTCGGGCAAAGTGTTATTGGGTTTTCCCATCAGGAATTTCTCAGTAGCAAACACGAAGTTTGGATTCAAAACACAATAAAACAAACAAACAAATCTCACCCTAGCCTGGGAATCGAACCCCTACAAATAGACAAACCCCTTGATATCAGCTTCTATTAATTTTGTGAACGATGCCGATGTGGCACACCGTACCACACACAAAACATCACACGTACATTTCAGTCGATAGCAGAAATGCGAAATATTTAAGTACTTACATACGACATGTTGCTTCTATTCTACGAATTGATACGATGTATATCATCATTAGATTTTCGAACATAAAAAAAATACAACAAAAAAGAAAACGTTTTCAAAGTTTATTGACAAGTCTTCTACACGTGCAGCCTGTGGACCAATTATACTCAGCGGACCATCAGCGCCCTACGGTTCCAGCATAATAATGGATTCAGGATGTTGATGGACCTGTTCCGTTTCTGCAGTGCATCTGGTATGTTTGCGCAGGCACAGGTCGACGACTTTCACGCGATCATTAGGAAGAAGTCTGTGTCGTTACTCTGCAGAATACAGTCCAGCTCCAACTCCATCCTGAAGACTATAACAGGGAGGTTCGACTATTGTTTGTAGATGCATCTCGAACAACAAGCTTGTGTTTAAATAAATAATAAGTTGTGACGAACATAGTTTATAAGTTTTATTTTACTAACCTTCTATGGATGTTGCTTGTCCGAAAAAACGGTTTATTTTTTAAATTACTTAATTTATTTAATAACTAACATACTATAAACATTCTGTAAAATAATTTCAACCCCAAAGGGATAGGTTGAGGTGTATACCTAAATAGGGGGAGAGCCTAGAACTATGCCCGACCTGGCAATCGAGCGTAGTAAGCGAGAGTAGTAGCGTTTGCAACTACTAGACCAACGACTTAGTTAATAAGCAATTGATTAGTATAATATGTTTGTCATTTCCGGACACACCATAACTTATAGAACAAAAGACTTGAAAAAAAAATAACAAAGGTGCCTTATTTTACTCAAGGTCATGATTTGCAAATGGAAAAAAAAGATGACAAATTGTTTAAGTACTTACATAATAATATGATTGTTTTACAAATAAGCTAGTAAGTACTACAAAAAAGTTAATACACTACAAAAAAGTTAATACACTACAAAAAAGTTAATACACTACAAAAAAGTTAATACACAACAAAAAAGATTTTTTGTTTCAATTGTATTTTTTTGCGAAGACTGTCTTG
This sequence comes from Eurois occulta, assembly GCA_950022335.1. Classification (NCBI taxonomy): domain Eukaryota; kingdom Metazoa; phylum Arthropoda; class Insecta; order Lepidoptera; family Noctuidae; genus Eurois; species Eurois occulta. The sequence goes on from OX465502.1 coordinate 12,182,433, forward strand.
TCGTATCATTAGTAACAACTACAAGACTCCTCGTCATGAAAACTAAATCCACAAAGTTTATTTTCGACATACATGTGTTACTGAAGACAATACTATGTTTAAGCATTCCATAATTATAACGTGTGAACTAAATTATAGACATCAATCATGTGTATTATGTAATTTAGTATTTACAGTGTGATTGTTTTGTTTTTGTGACCACAAAAAAACCACAACAATAATATCTTGTTAATCTTGATTTATTTGGGGTCGGCGCTGTATTTCTTTTCTTCTTCTCTATTACTGGTCATCTTCTTTCTAGCCATATCATCCTTCACACAGTACATCTAACGTTTCTTTGGTTTTCGTCTATTCTTGGAGCCATCCACATTCATACTCGAAACATCTGCTGAAATAAAGCTGGAGATTGAAAAACACTTACCTCGAAACAACACGTTTGGCGCAGTGGCTGAGTGATTGGATGCTGGACAGCGTTTTGCGGGTTCGATTCCCGCACGGAACAAATATTTGTATGGCCTACAAATAGTTGTTCCGGGTATTTTTGAATATGTGAGATTATATGTTTGTAAACGCACCCACGATACAGGAGGAATTCCTAGTGGGGCAAGGTTATAAAAAAAACAGTATTTAGGTCAGGCAACTTTTTTATATCTATAACCCGCTACTCAAAGTGTACTAAACTCCCAATCAAGTCATCAAATTGATATCGTTAAGTTAGGTTTATGGCAACTAACCTAGATCAATACCTAGACCAGTGTTAGCAAATTCACGAGATCACGGCCATTTGGTCACACGGCCGATAGTCTTGATGCCGGTTAACGGCTCGACCTCTTCGGTTATTTCGGAAACCGGACTTCAGCACAAGCAGCGGTAAGACATCAAAAAAGGTTTAGTAGGTGAGCAGGATTGCCAAATGATCACATGATGAACGGCGAAGACGTAACATGGCGTCAGTGTGTAGGTTCTACTAAAATATACTTCATTGGGAATCTTTCACTTATTAAAAACCCTCAACTCAGTGACAAACGAAGCACAGTCTAAAGCGCTGGGTCACACATTCTAGACCAGAAAGAAGCTATCAAAGTTACAATCTTCACCATCAGTACTTTGATAGTTTAGGTACATTTCGGTAATGAGACACTGTTGAAGATTTTGTCTCTTACAATACTTGTTTGTATCGATGCCAACTATTCATTCAAATAGGTTATAAGCGTAGCTGCTATTTTAAAAACCTGGCCATATTTTTCAAACCCCTTTTTTAAATAAAAGGAGTGGGAAGAATGGATTTTTGAAAATTAAAAACTCTTATGGTTTAACTAGGAGAGAATTTGATTAAAAGTTCGCCATGTTTTTAATACTGGAAAATCATTTTAGGCTCACAGTTATGGGAAGCAGCACCGGCTGTAGCGGATGTAGTTGAATACCAGCATCCGGTTAGACTGGAAGTCGACCACATCATATTATTTGGGAAAAGGCTAGGCATTTAATGATTATGATGTAAAAGAGGACAGGAATACTATGTATATAGTTTCGTGCAATAGTTTAGCTAAGTAGGAAGGTATCTTTACTTGACCTAGGACAAAAATATGGAATCTAGGAAATGAAACTTCCTGCAATACTTAAAGGAGTACAACTGTTGTAATTGTGGAGTGAGTTATTACTAGTTGACAAGATATATTGCTAGCAAGGTTTACGTTTAGAGGTCGAGCAGAGACGTAGCTTAGTACATCTGTAGTAACAGGTTAGTTTAACTAAATTATAGTACCGGTATTTACTTAGAAATAACTATGTTCATCGTTATGGATACAATATGTGTTTAATTAGATAGATCGGAAGTAATGCCCTGCTGTTTCTACTGACTAATTGCTCGTTATTAGGAAGTAAGTAGGTATATTTTAATAATACACCTTACTATAGTAACGTGTATTATTATCCGCTCTGGGCGGAGCGGAAGGGAGTGTCAGACTTGTACTGACTAAAACCCATCCATGTTCCTTCTTTGCCCTTTGTGTTCTAGGGCCGCGGTATCTCTTTCGAACAGTCCCGCAGCCCCGGCAGGCATCGGCCCTTGCGGACCCCTTCCTTTCGCGGGATACCCTGACGATTCCACCTTTAAAATATGTAAAGGAATACCTCATGTAACCTCTGTAGTCACACACATTAATTAACATGAATGATAACTATGATTGTGTCTATTTTTGGCGGTTTGTGTTGTGACCATCATTGTCAAAATCAAAATATTTTTATTTCACATAGGCTCACATAGGCACTTATGAAACGTCGACAAAAAGGTGCACGGTTCGGGTTGGTCGTTTCCTATGGAGAAGAACCGGCAAGAAACTCCATGGTTACTCTTTTAAAATGATTAGATTTTACAATATTATCATGTTACAGCATTAGTACTCAAGTATGGGGGACAGCATAGGCCCGACAATAAGTCGTTGCTTACTACACAAAAAAACGGAAAACAAGATAAGAGGTTAACAAAAGTTATCACACCTCTAGGAATAGTTGTCAGAAGTGAACTGAAATATCTATTTTTAGATTTATTTGACGTCATTTTAGCTTTTTTTTAATAGAGCTTTGATATCCCAGCTATCACAGTTTAGTCCACAATAGCCTTATCATTTACTATTAATAGTTGATTATGTTAATGTATTGCGATAACCTTAAAATTAAAGCAAACATTGGTCATAGTACTACAGTAACTTGTTATCAGTACCCGTTATCAAACTGTTGATTTAGTTGTACCTACCACTTGTATTTCGGTGTTTTCAAAAGTTTAACTGACAGGAAAAAATGGTAGTCTCTAAAAGATTCGTATCCGCCAAAGGGATTCGCCTGCAAAGAGACATACAATAACTTAGGTAATTAATACAACTAAAATATTAAAAAAAAACCGGCCAAGTGCGAGTCGCACTCGCGCACGAAGGGTTCCGTACCATTATCTATAAAAACGGCAAAACAATCATATCTGTTGTATGGGAGCCCCCTTTTTTTTTTTTTTTTTTTTTTTTTTTTTTTGGGGGGTGGGAAATCATCAAATGACTCCTCCCGCTCTGGGCGGAGCGGAAGGGAGTGTCAGACTCTTACTGACTAAAAACCACCCATGTTCCTTCATTGGCCCTTTATGTTCCAGGGCCGCGGTATCTCTTTCGAACAGTCCCGCAGCCCTGGCAGGCACCGGCCCTTGCGGGCCCCTCCCGTTTGCTGACAACTCTTTGAGGCGCGCGTGGAACACGAACGCGCCGTCGACACGGCCTGCCCGTCGTCATACGACGGACGGACGGCGAGCTAGCCCATTACTCGCCGTCCACAGGCCCGCGCCTACGGTGGCCGAGAGCCATCACGGCGTGGCCCCCGACGCCCGGTGCTTCTCCCGCGGCGGCTGGGACGTGAGGAGGTTCTCTCCCTCTCACGTTCCGCCGCCTCCTTCGCTAGCATGACTGCTTCGCAGAAGGAGGCGACGGCTTCCCATTCCCTCTCGCCCCGGACCATGGCTTGAACCAGGGCCGGGCGCGAGAGGTCGCCGCCGCCAATCGCCGCTACGAGGACACGGCGGTGCTCCTCCCAAGCGGAGCAGACCTCGACGGTGTGCTCCACCGTGTCCTCCGGTCGATCCTCGCAGTTGTAGCACCCGGGCGTTTCCTCCCGCCCGATTCGGTACAGGTACCTCCCGAAGCACCCGTGTCCGGTGAGGACCTGCGTCAAGCGGAAGGTGAGGGCGCCGTGGCGCCTCCCTAGCCACTCCTCAAAGAGGGGACTTACCGCCACTATCGTGGCGTGCCCTATGGGAGCCCCCTTAATATATATTTTTTTTTAATTTTTAGTATTTTTTGTTATAGCGGCAATAGTAATACATCATTTGTGAAAATTTCAGCTTTCTAGCTATCACGGTTTATGAGATACAGCCTGGAGACAGACAGACAGACAGACAGACAGCGGAGTCTTAGTAATAGGGTCCCGTTTTACCCTTTGGGTACGGAACCCTAAGAACGGTCAAGTGCGAGTCGGACTCGCACACAAGGGGTTCCGTAGCATCAAACAATACCTACATTATAATAGCAATGTGTTAAAAATATTGTTATTATTTGGTTGCGTCATTCGTAAGTCAATTTACACTTATTAGCAAAACTAAACTTGTTTTTCATAGTATGTTAATGAAAACCAATTTTCGTTTTAAGTTCTTTTTACGTTCCGCAAACCTACAATTTTTCAGAATTTTCCTCCTCTTACTTTAGAAATAAGAGGAGGGGGCCAATTTTACGGCTTTCGAAGCGAGTATCTCATCAACCAGTATTTGAAACCTTTATATTTTTTAAGACTGACTCTCCACACAGTTATACGTACTTATACGTGGATATTTTTTTCAACCTTCAGTTACATGAATGGAGGGCCACCCCTGTTTTTTAGGGTTCCGTACCCAAAGGGTAAAACGGGACCCTATTACTAAGACTTCGCTGTCTGTCTGTCTGTCTCCAGGCTGTATCTCATAAACCGTGATAGCTAGAAAGCTGAAATTTTCACAAATGATGTATTACTATTGCCGCTATAACAACAAATACTAAAAATTTAAAAAAATAAAAATAAGGGGGGGCTCCCATACAACAGATATGATTTTTTTTGCCGTTTTTATAGATAATGGTACGGAACCCTTCGTGCGCGAGTCCGACTCGCACTTGGCCGGTTTTTTTTATTCGTAATTTCTCATCAGTTACGTGTAGCGGTGCATAGAAGCCTGCTCTTCAAATTTCAAATGTGTAGTAGACAGACAGACGGACAGGACAGAACTTAAAATTATACAAAAGCTACTACAAAATGTTTCATTGTAGCAAACTGCATTGTTGCAAAGATCTACTCCATGATAGGTACTCCATAAAGTGTTGTACTTACTTATTTCTTACATGACAATTTTCTTGGCAATTTTCAATTGTCTATTTCTGCTCTCAAACAATCTTTGCTTATTATTCGATGTAAATCTCTCAAAACCGTGTAGAAAACGTACAGCGAACAGACTAAAAAAAAATATCGAAACAATAGGTAGCAGAAACCGATATGAATACAATACACGTGCTTCGAATAAAAGGTGTTGCTACCAAACGGTTTTACAGTTATATGGTAAACGGGAAATCATGTGGAATTTCTAATTATTTTAAGCGGAATTAAAAAATTATATGACCGTAGATGTTGAGACTGATTGAATAAATATAAATTCTGTGATTTTTGCGTTCATTGACTGATTCAGTCACATTAGTGCAGTGTATTAAACGAGGAAATAGCACTCAGAATTTGAAGATTATTGGATAGGAAATTGCAAGTAAGTAAGTAAACAAGCCTACTGCAGTTTGACAATGAGATTATTATGTGCTCTCCTGGCAAAAAATTCGCTACTTTACTCAACCTATTATAAATTGCAACTGAAAAGGTGTCTAATAGAAATTAACACCAGGCATAGATTGCAGAATCTTCAAATAACATCACGCCTGTAATCCCCGAAGGGTTAGGCAGAGGTGTATCTAATAGTACGCCCACATTTCGCCGGTTAAGTTTAAAGTCCCATGTAATAGGGGGCGAGCCTATTGCCATCACCCGGGCACAAATCCAGACTCCGTGACTGCTATTGAGAAATTCCTAATGGAAAAACCCTATAACACTATGCCCGACACGGGAATCGAACCCAGGACGAACATGGTCAGCAGTCACGCTTGCGACCACTAGACCAATGAGGTAGGCAGCAGAGTCTTCCTTTATGGTAATATCAAAACTAAGGCGACACTCGGACCAAACAGAGTTCACTAATCCGTCTACATAGTAATTAATCGACTTATTCCGATCTCTTGAAATCGTATACATTGATGGATTATAATTTACGGTAGATCCAATTTGGGGATCAGATCATCAGACTGGAATAACTCGATTAGTCAAGGAAAGCCAGCTGAATCGGTATAATTCGGCAAACAAACAATTATAGCAACAGCTAATTAAATCTTTCAGGGGCTCTCAACGATAACCGTAGTAGGTGGATGGGTATGGGCCCAACATGACTTTTTCTCGATTACGAAATTGCTCTTATCACAACATCCTTAATCATATGACCACATCTTACCTGGGAACCTTCTAGTTACGGAGATATTGGAGGTCAAAGTTCAAACTTTTCCACTATTTTTTTAAAACATTTTTTAATGTTATAATAACTTAACTTTAAACACCTCCACGACCCTCGTACTATTTAATCGATACATCAGCACCATGTTTTGAGTGCGTTACATTGAGTTCTAACGTAAAATATGATTTTACACCCCCAAAAAAAAAAAGTCGTTTCCCAGAAATAATTTTTGCGTAGAGTTACTTAGTGACTTAGACGGCTACGTGTAGGGTCCGTTTACATCTTGTATTGTATTTCCTTCAGTAAATGAACATAGAGCCTATCTCTTTGCAATTACATAGGTACTTACTATGATTGAATTTCTGATAGATATAATGTGGTATGTAAGTTAGTTAGTACCGCAACCTTGTCTGTTCAATCAAATGTTATTTCAAGTACTTAGTGAGGTTTGTAATGTGCTTGTTGCAATCTCGTGTGATTGTGTGGTAAATATGAATAAGTATTTTATTCAAGGCGATGCGTCACGTGCGTCTATGGGAGTTGAGCTGACTTGCACAACATAGTTTTTGCAACACGTAGTAACTTAAAAAAGGGCCAATTGCAAGTCGTACTCACACGCACACAGGATTCCGTAGCACCAAACAATATAATAAAATTTCATTGAAATTTTTGTTTACGGTTCAACTTGATTCAAATGAATTCATTTATCTTATTATATTAATGGTAGATATACATATTATTTATTAAAACTTCATGTACAAGAGTGGTACATAGGCGGACTTAATGCCACAAGGCATTCTCTACCAGTCAACCTTTGGGTCAAAATTAGCACAGCATTGTGGTAGAGTACAAAAAAAATAATATTATAATAAAATTACCATTTTGTTAACAGAAATTGATAAATATAAATGGGTACATACTAATACATATATGGATACAGATAAAATAAACTAATATTTATTATAATACATACACATAGTACGAAATACGAGAAACCTTAACCTTACCATGACTCTAGTAATGACTAGATCGTAAGCAATTTAGTCTGACTTTAAATAGAACTACAACACACACACAACATACACATAACGAACATATATACTTATCTTTAAAAACATTCTGTACCTTATTTACGCAAATAAATGATTTTGACAAAGAGATTAACGTAATATTTGAATGTCTTTGGATTTTGATTAAGTAATTGTTTGAAAGATAGAATAATTTCGGACCTGACCTGTGGCGCCATACGAAGTACGAGTCCTTAGTTCTGAAATAAAAAATCTGCTTTCATGTTTTCAGCTTTTCCGTACCTATTTACTTAGACTAATTAAAAATAGCGTACCCTCTGTAGTTCATTAATTATGTTTGACTACGCACATTCGTGATTTAATGTCTTATCTGTCTCACGCGATGACCTCATCAAATCAGGAAACCGTAAAGTTCATGTCACAAGAGCAAGGTCAGGAACCTTTCATAATACTCGTACATAGCGTTATGTAAACCATGTGACAGAGAAAGTGAGAGAAAGCTTTACACAATATTGGAAACATTGCAAAACACAAACTGTAGGTCATCTATTGTGAGATCTGCGTGTTCAATGCTTCGACATATTGTAACTTCTAGTTACAAATTCGTCTTCCATAGCTATTCATATTATTAACTGTATGATGTCGTTTCTGTTTAAAAAATACAGTAATACTTTTATTCCAAGAAATTGCGTGTTTTGTCACCATAAAAACGTTGAAAACAGGGGTGGGTCGCTAGCATATAGGTTTGTCTAGTCCTGCCTGGGTTAGGTTCCGGGTGAGGCAGTGTCATTAACATGTGACTAAACTATTAATATTAACTAGCATGCGTGTCATTTTGTTATTATATCTACTACACCGCCTGTAAAGCGTAAGTAGAGAAGTTCATCTATACATATAATAAATCTGTAGACGTGGCGTTTCTGTACATTGAAAATATTTAGATAAAAAGTAGTAGGGGTGTTAAAGGAGCACTAACAGAACCCATTTCTACCATTTTTAGAATTTTTGTCTGTTTGTCTGTTTGTCGGTTTGTCTGTATGTTTGTGCGCGCATCACGTAAAAATCCCTCATTATATTCAAAATCGAAATATTGAAATATAAGAAGCATTGTTCCGAGTAACATTTAGTGTTTATTTCATCAAAATTGACCAACAGACGCAAAGGATATTAATGTTTAAAATTTAGTTAGTAACCTCATACGCGATTTCTATGATAAATTTAATTATTTATGTAAATAGGTTTTAGTCGAAGTGTAGTCGGAATAGCTGATAATGAATTTGGTTTTATTTTTCCTTTTGTGTTTACGCTTTGCATGGAAGTAATAAGTACTACGTACAACCCATTCATCATCTGCCTAGCCTTTTCACAACTGTATTGGGGTCGGCTTCCAGTCATGCCGGATTTAGCTGAATACCAGTATTTTACGCAGAGCGGCTGCCTACCTAAAAATTAAAAAAAATTAAAACAAAATTAAAGGACAATGACCAAAGTTGGTACCAAAAAGTCTCGCGCCTCAAAACCAAAATATTATAGTAATTAGTTTCATATTTTTTTACGGCATTACGCGTCGGGGATTTGATTTTTGAACTGGAAATATACTTTTCGAGTTTAAAAGTATGAATATTGTTTTACTCCCTTTATATGACGTTCCGTTTCAACTGAATATAAACGACGTTCCGTTTCAATTGAACAAACCCTTGTCTGTCGAGCGGACTCTAAAATTAATTACAATTAAGTAAGATCAGTACACCAAATCGATTTAGTTTGGTTTATTGCTATTTGCAACAAAATAGATTTTCTCAGCCTAAAGATTTTGATTTATCGATTACATCCCTAAATCCCGACTAGTTTATAGCACTTACTATACTCTATGGTTTATAGTTATCTTATCTGTGGCATCTGACATTTGTACTGTACTGACTGACTATTGGCAATGTAAAGGTCTAAAATAAAATCGAGTTTCAGTCAAGCATACTGTGGATGTTACTTTAACTCGTAATTCTTACTAATATTAGTGTATTACGCTGTTTTTAGAGCAATAATGTAATGTATGTGTGTTAAAATACGTCGTTGGTAGCGTCGAAAAAATAGACCTACTTTTTAGGTTAGTTTCGATTTTATAAAATAACTCTGAAACGCGGGTTTTTTTTTCAAAAATATTTTTTGTAGGAGTTAATACGATCAGTGTAGTCTATAAAAAACAAGGTTTGATTTTGATGCAGCATGGTACGGGATTCCATACTTCCATGAGCATTCTCTTTTGATAAAATCCACGACGTTGTGTGTGTGCAGCGCCACAGTCAATTGCTCAGCCACTGCGCAAACCGTGCCGTCACATAACTGTGGTTGTGACTTCGTCGGGCATTGATGCAACTTTGCTTAAGGGTGGCCGGACTGCACATTCAATTTTCAAATTGCCGCTGAATCTTGCAAGCGAAGATACCCCAACATGCAATATCACCAAAAACGGGGGAGTCCTTTTGCAGCAGTGGACGTTAAGCCTATAGGACGAGTGCACAATGTCGCAGAAGCATGCATTAGAAGCGTTGAACCGCAGCTTGCAGGACATCCGCGGCAACCAGGCGCTGATGTGTGGCGTCGTTCGGCCGCTTCAGACCCTGTGGACGGTGAGTAATGGGCTAGCTCGCCGTCCGACCGTCTTATGACGACAGAACACTGACACACTAGACACTGATGGCTACTGACGATAGTACTGCCTACCCCGTTGACTTTCTCAACTCCGTGGAGTTAAAAGGCGAGGCGTCCCATCAGCTGGAGCTTAAAGTTGGCGTTCCAGTTCTGGTGATGCGAAACCTTGATGCAACCAGACTGTGTAACGGCACCAGGCTTCGTATCACAGAGCTGGGCAGTAACATTATAAAAACGGAGCTGCTAAAGGACAGAGCGTTTTAATTCCCCGCATGCCCACATTTCAAATAACTTGCCATTTCAATTTAAGAGGTTACAATTTTCCTTATTGGTTTTTACAATGACGATCAACAGATCCCAGGGCCAAACCATAAAAGTGACCGGCATTCAATTGTGCACTCCATGCTTTTCAGACGGTCAATTTTATGTGTTGGTTGTTCAGTGCCCAAAATTTGCACGTGCTTGCGGAAAATAATAAGTCATTTAATGTTGTATACAAAACGGTATTAGAATAAATAGTGCCCAACAAGGCGTGTGATGGTTCACTTTGAAAATAAAGTTATATAGCGCTAAAATAACGGTTTTTAATTTTGTTTGGGACTTCTTTTTGTAGTCATCACCAGCCAGTCAGTTCTCACACATCACGCCATGTAATCCCTAAAGGTTTAGGCAGAAGTGTACCTAATCGTACACCCACATTTCGCCAGTTATGTTAAACTCCTATGTGATAGGGGCCGAGCCTATTTCCACCAACTGGGTACAAATCCAGATTCCGTGGCTGCTATTGCGAAATTCCTGATGGAATAACCCAATAACACTATTATTTATAGTATTTTTTCAATTGCATACATTGTTTAATGTTAAGTGGAAGAGCGGAGTCACACAAGCATCGCCTTGCTCAAAAGGTGATCTCTAAGTCATGTGCAATATAGCTATATGTAATTTTTTTTAATTTTTTTTTTTAACACAGGACTTCATGCTTAATAGTCGCACTTGCGACCACTCGACCAACGAGGCAGTCTCTCACATACATACAAAATTTCCACGCGAACGAAGTCGCGGGCAACAGCTAGTCGCTAAATAAAAACAGCCATGGATGGGGTGACCATCCATTACATACTGAATTTCTTCCGTACCTCGGCTGTCATTTGTAGATCTTTGACAATCGTTACCGGTACCAGTGGCCCGAAAGTCTGACAACCAGTCTTACCAACGGGTACCGTATTACCCAGTACTAACTGGGTTGTGAAGGTCAGATAAGCAGTCGCTCCATGTAAAATACTGGTATTCAGCCGCATCCGGTTGAACTGGAAACCGATCCCAACATAGTTGGAAAATGGCTAGGCAGATGATGATGATGTCGCGTGATAATAATTATGTTATTTATTACACTCCAGTGCGTGTGTAAAACGTACCTACATGCGCAAACACAATTACGTTACATATTGAGCAATTTACGAACCAACTTAAATCTTTTACACGCGGAAGAACAACAATACAAAAGCATTAAAATAAAAACTGCACATCACTTTAGTAAATGAAGGGTCAATTGTTGGAGTCAAGTGAGGGAAACTGATAGGTTTCAACTAGAAAATGTGCACGAGACACGCGATCCGTTGACAGGTTCTATCAAATCAATTTTTTATGACCATGTCTCGTTGGCTAGTGGTCGCAAGAGCTACTGGTGAGCATGAAGGTCTGGGTATAATTCCTAGGTCGAGTAAAATGTTTTTGGTTCTACATTAGGAATTTCTCAGAGAAGCCTGGAAGTCTGGATTAGTGCCTGGTCGACGGCAATAGGATTGACTTAAATGTTACAAAAGCTTTGAACGACAGGCGCGATGTTACAGTGCTTGGCAGATATACAGGGTGTAATCGGACCCTTCACAAGCCGTCAACCAAGCATTCTGTACATCAAACTAAGTAAGTCTACTCAAAAATGATTGCTGAAAAACGACTTTTTGAGGTGCAAAATCACGTTTTACGGTAGGATTCAATGTAACGCACTCAAAACATTGTGCTGTTGGATAGATTGAATAGTAGGGGAGGTCGTGGAGGTGTTTAAAGAATCTTGAGCTGTGCTTATATGAACGCCGTGAGTAGTACAGGACTCATGGAGGTATTTAAAGACAACTTATAACATCCATATCTCCGTAAAGTAACTACAAGTTGCCCAGGTATGAAAAAAAAACGCAATGTACAACAGGGAGAACGAGTGCCTGTAGGTGAATAGTATCGGACCGAAACCGGGTTCCGCATGCCCTAGCGAATAAATAATTAGGTGATCGCAATTTGTTGATATTATAAGACAGGAGATAACTATATCCTGCCAGGGCTGCGGGACTGTTCGAAAGAGCCTGGAACATAAAGGGCAAAAGAAGGAACATTGATGGTTTTTAGTCAGTAAAAGTCTGACACTCCCTTCCGCTCCGCCCAGAGCGGGAGGAGTCATTTGATGATTTCCCAAATTCCCATCCGAAAAAAAAGGAGGTAATTATACACCATTATTTTTAGGTCGTTCTGGAGCCGAATACCATGAACTCGATCATCGAACTCGAAACGATTTGGACTATTTTTTTCAAAAAGTAGGTAACAATAAAAAAAACACGAAAGAATAAATTTAATGTTTTTTTTTGTGAAATAATGAGAACTCAAATGCATATGTGTGTGTAAAACGTATCCACGATCGGCAACACATGCGAACGATACCCATTGAAAAATTCATTCATCGATCGATTCTCATTATTTTACAAAAAAAACATTAAATTTATTCTTTCGTGTTTTTTTATTGTTACTTTTTGAAAAAAATAGTCCGAATCGTTTCGAGTTCGATGATCGAGTTAATGGTATTCGGTTCCAGAACGACCTAAAAATAATGGTGTATATTCCATGCCTACATCATCATCATCTCATAGGGTAATTTTACCCCCACGATACATCCAACTAAACGACTGACTTATTAAATGCTACATGGTAATGCAAGCGTTAAAGGCCTTTGGCACATGAAATATGGGACAATCCTAATCAACAATCCCATACAAACACCTGATTAATTTAGTTGTTTACTCAAATAAACTATGTATGTAGGAAAGTCCGTTAACAGTTTTCCTCGTATAATGTAGAGACGGTAAATAACCCGGTTTGTTTCTGTTCCTGTCTAACTTCAGTGCAGTGTCGTATTTTGTCCCTTTCTGTCACTTGACAAGCACTTCACTTTCTCTGTAACACTTGGGTCTTGACTGTCTAGGAGAGACTATAGTAATGCAAACACTAGGAATAAACTTAAAATCTGAGTAATTTCTAGGCAATTGCTATAATAAATATGCTATTCTAATACTGTGCCTAGACTGTAAACTGAAACGATACTGAAATGGAAACAAGTTTTATCATTTGAGAAAATATTATTTCAAAAATAGTTCTTAAGTCTGAATTCGGTGCAAAATCAAAGAATTGCCTCGTTGGTCGAGCGGTCGCAAGCGCGACTGCTGATCATGAGGTCTTTGGTTCTATTCCCGGGTCGGGCAAAGTGTTGTTGGCTTTTTCCATCAGGAATTTCTCAGTAGCAGCCATGGAGTCTGGATTTGTGCCCGGTTGGTGGCAATATACTCGCTCCCTATTACATCGGACTTAAAACATAATTGGTGAAATGAGGATATAACTACTATAAGGTACTCCGCTGCCTAATCCTTCGGGGATTACAGGCGTGATCATAATTGAATTTATGCAATGGTTAGATAGTTAGATTACGCACGCGCCCTACCGCTGCAAAAAAGTGGTCACTTTTCTGTTTCATGGACAATGACCTTTGAATAGTAAATATACACCATTATAATTTTTTAGGTCGTTCTGGAACCGAATACCATGAACTCGATCATCGAACTCGAAACGATTGGGACTATTTTTTTCAAAAAGTAACAATAAAAAAAACACGAAAGAATAAATTTTATGTTTTTTTTTGTGAAATAATGAGAATAGATCGATGAATGAATTTTTCAATGGGTATCGTTCGCATGTGTTGCCGATCGTGGATACGTTTTACACACACATATGCATTTGAGTTCTCATTATTTCACAAAAAAAAAACATTAAATTGATTTTTTCGTGCTTTTTTTTATTGTTACTTTTTGAAAAAAATAGTCCCAATCGTTTCGAGTTCGATGATCGAGTTAATGGTATTCGGTTCCAGAACGACCTAAAAATAATGGTGTATAGTCTTGCTCACCCATAATCATGATAATCATGTTTGTGTTCCACGCGGGATGTGCGAACTCACCCTCTTTAGATGAAATCTTTAGCAATACTTATATTATAAAGATTATAAGTTTGGATGTAGAGGGTATTTGTCGGAACTACTGATCCGATTCCATTTTTTTTTCATTAATGGTAGGCATTATCCCTAAGTTTCATGGGATATATTGAAAACGTTCTCCTAGTTTACGACTATAACACGAATGAAGCCGCGGGCTGACACTAGTCATCATCAGCATCATCACCTGGCTTCTCCCAACTATGTTGCGGTCGGCTTCCAGACTAACCGGATGCAGCTGAATACCAGTATTTTACATGGAGCGACTGCCTATCTGACCTCCACAAGCCAGTTAACTTGATATAAAATGCTATGTGAATTTTGGGTTATTTTTCCTTATTGTTTCACTGCTCATTTGATATTTGGCTCCAATCATATTTAAGCCGTGTCTGTCTGCATAGGACATTATGTGCCAAATTATTAATTGTCGCCTTTCACTCGCAAGTTTGATGTAACATGTATCATGTGATTATGACTACCTAGTCAGGCTAGTCCTAGCAACGTCGCAGTGAGTAGCAAAACCAGGATTGTGGATTAGAAAACTAGTTATTTGCAACGTTTCACGTGCTTCTAGCGATTAACGCTAAGCAAAATATAACTATTTTCCTGTTTCTTTAACAGAAGTCGCTTTTTGAGTCAAACTGCACGGACCACAATGTTTTTTTAACGCAGCGGATTCAATTCAGTACTAATCGCCATCATCTTGAGAGTATATTTAATGGATAGTTTTGTGTATGATAAATGAAATTAACCTCTCGGTCGAATTTCCGCTACGGCGCGGCGGCGTCGGCCAATCTCTACGGAGATTAGCCAAGTGGACAAAGGAGATATTATACAAGTAGTAGTGTACATGTATGTGCACAAATGCCGCAAGTGCCCTCTCTGTGCCTTTTCTCCCATAGTCCGGTGGTGCAGCAATCTGACACGACCGGCGACCGGGGAGACATTAGACGCATGAACATCGCCTTGACGAGACAAAGGGTCGTCGCTTTAAAACTCCGTGGCTGCTACTGAGAAATTCTTAATGGAGAAACCCAATAACACTTCATTCACTTAGATAAACGCATTGGCTCACGATAATGAGAGATGAGTTTCAAAATTGATTAAACTGTTCCATCACCCACCTCTATTTTTTTGTACTACCGTCATTTCAGACTGCCTCGTTGGTCTATTTGTAGCAAGCGTTACTGCTGGGTAAGGGTTCCAACTTCCAGGTTTCACAATTCCTTTCCCGGGTCGGGCAAAATGTTAGGTTCTTCCATCAAGAGTTTCTCAGTAGCAACCCGGAATCCTTTCGCCCTCTATACCAATGCTGAACCCTGCTGGGAGTATCCCCGGCGCGATGTTACGTATATGCCATTTTTCTTTCTTTATTTTATGGTTAGTGCCTCACCTGGTGTCAGAGTCTTTATGTCGCGGCCTCTGACTAGGCTTTTAATGCCGTCGAGAAATATCACAATGTTTTCCTTCACCGAAGCAAGAGATAATTATGCAATACGCACATGAATCCGAAAAATCGGAGGTGCATGTCTTGGGTTCGAATTCGAGACCTGGATCCTGGATATCCCATTATATGTATATAGTGTGTGTTTACAAATCTATTATTTATTTAACACTTCAAGCACAAAATACAGGGGCGGACTTAATGCCACAGGTATTTTCTATCAGTCAACCTGTAGCCACAGTTTAGTCCCTCAATAAGCCTAATTAAATCTTTATTAAACCTCATTTCTTTTTTCAACAGATGTCCATAACATAAGAAGACAGAAGTTAACCTTGGACGTTCCGAAAGAAGAATCTTAACTCCATCATCATGACAGAAGGAGCGTACCAGAGGGTGTCTCCGTTCCTGAGACAGGTTTGTACCTATTAGTTACTACTTTAGGTGCAAGTTATATGGCCTGTGGACGGTGAGTAAGGGGCTAGCTCACTGTCCTTCTGTCTTATGACGACAGGCCGAGTGAACGGCGCGTTCGTGTTCCACGCGCGCCTCAAAAAGATGTCAGCAAACAAGAAGGGGCCGCAAGGGCGCGATGCCTGCCGGGGCTGCGGGGCTGTTCGAAAGAGATACAGCGGCCCTGGAACAAAAAGGGCTAAGAAAGAACATGGATGGGTTTTAGTCAGTACAAGTGTGACACTCCCTTCCGCTAAGCCCAGAACGGTCATTTGATGATTTCCCATCCGAAAAAAAAGGTTGCAAGTTGTATCTTTTTTCAATGACTTAAAAAATCACAATCAACGCATTAACCGTTACAGCGTTGATTGTGTTTATAGTAGCTTTTGTACACCAAGAGTTTTAAATTCAATTGAAAGTGAAGATTTCTATATTTTATCTTTGAACTGTAATATTACTCTATCCAAAATTCAAAACGAATTGAATTGTTTTCATTCAAACATCTGTACTTTGACTGCATGCGAGGGTCACCTCTGCAATAACAGGTTTGGCTCGTGCTCTCCGGAGCCTCTCCGGTCACCAACCCGTTCGACGCCAGTGCAGCGACTATCCAAAGCCATTGCCTCCTATTTCAGGAGCGACCACCATTTTGATTGACTGCATATAAACAAATCCAAAAACGTGCAGTCAATCAAAATGGTGGTCTCTCCTGAAATAGGAGGCAATGGCTTTTAACAAGTTTGGTGAAAACGTTATGCATAACAGTGGTTGCGAAACCTACATCACATGACTTTGGGTGTGTGGGTCAATGGCCAATGGCCACTTATATCACGGTCGGCCATTCTTTGCAATCCAAAGAAAACAAAACTTAGAATGAGTTGAATTACATATGGATGACATTGAGATATGTGACAACATAGCTCACAGAATAAGCAAGCTGAAGTGGCAATGGGTTGGCCATATCAGCCATAGAACCGATGACCGTTAGTAGAAGTGTAAGATGGGACACCCTCAGGCTAGGTGGAGCGAAAATCTCTGCAGACGGTGGCTGATGGTAGCTGCTGGATGCGAATTGCCGAGAATCGAGCAGAGAGGTGTGCATTTGGAGAGGCCTATCTCCAGCAGTGGACTGCTGTAGGCTGATGATGAGGTTGAAAAGGCATCCAACGCTCTAGTGAACGTTCAAAGCAAGCACAAGAATTAGAACTGCACGAGATCGAGATCACCACACTTTATTCCAGTTTATCCTGATCCGAGGTCTGATCCCGAGGCGACGCCAATGATGTACCATATTTCATACAAATAATGGCGAAAAGTAGACCCATCTACTTGAGGCGGTGCTCAAGCGGTGCAGTGCTATATGTTTTTGTTGAGCTAACAAAACGGGAAAAGGACTGGAGTAATTGCTGTTATTTCACCAGTTTTACGTAGTAATTCGACCTTTATTATCTATTTCCGTCACACACAAAATTGGTGAGGGGAGAGAACTTGCCATAACTACAGAGCTGGGCTGTTAGGATGCTGTTATCCGTCTTCTTGACGTAATCCTTTCATCTGAGTTTGTTTGTATAAGTTAATTGTATCGTGTGAAATAGAAAGCATAAAATATTTATATGCTATAATCGATTGTCTTGGAATGAGCATATCGTGACGCCGAATGAGGAATATATCGTGAGCAAAGTTTTGAATATAAATGTTTTAGCTATAAGAGTAGCGAAAGACCATAAAGATGATGAACTATTAATGCAAATTCCATCTGGTCCATTAAATGTTTTTTTTTCGTGTATGACTTACCCTTTCCCACCTAAATCCTTGTCTACATTCCAGCTGCTGGCAGTAAGCGGAGTGGTGATGTACATGATCGGCACTGGCGCCAACATCGCGTTCCCAGGAGTGCTGCTGCAGCAGCTTCGAGAGCCAGGGTCTGCGCTCCGGCTCACTCCGGAACATGAGAGCTGGATAGGTATGTTATTCTTCTTCTTATGGGTATGGTGCCTCTCCTATTACTGAAGTTCCGAGTTGATGACTATCAACTCGAAATTCGGAACTTTTGCAACCTGGAACAGCTCAGTTGCACTCATAATCCCGGTCTTTTCGCGGATTTTATAAGAGAATACAGCCTAGACTTTTTTCTACGGTCAACACAGCGTTTCCCCATTACATTATAACATTATTTACTTACAAAAAAACGTGTTCAAACACATGGTGTGTGATCACTGGGGTGGCTATACATCACGAATTAATCATCATTCTCATCCAAATTAAAATTATTATAATGCTTTATTACCTCTGTCCGTCAACCAGTCTTACAAACACATACATGAGTCTGTAAGATGACTGAGGTGCCAACACATAAGGCCTTACATACTCAATTCAATTATTCTTCATGTGTTTATAAAATACCATACTGTACTATGGAGGCTAGCACAGATCAGGGATTGTATTTAAGCATTGTAAAACTTTTCTACATCATTTTTGTTCATTTTATTTATAGCTAAATAATAACAGCCGCGCGACTCAATCTTTAGGTTAAGCCGCGCTTGCCTAGGTTGGTTCGAGGATGGGGCCACCCATTACATAGCGTGTTTCCTCCGTGCCTCTAAAAGCACGGTAAGCTGTTGGTTCCGGCTGTCGTTTGAAGATCTTTGACAGTCGTTACAGGTAGTCAGTGGCCCGAAAGTCTGACAACCAGTCTTACCAAGGGGTATCGTTTATTATCCAGTACTAACTGGGTTGTGGAGGTCAGATAGGCATTCGCTCCATGTAAGATACTGGTATTCTGCTGCATCCAGTTAGATTGGAAGCCGACCCCAACACAATTGGACCAAGGCTAGCTAGGCAGATGATGGTATGAATTATCGTTCAGGCTTACTAGAAGCGGGCAGCAGCGCAACGCACTGGCGGTGGCGAATCGCTCGTCAGGCCTATTTTTGCGACCGCTGCTATATGCAATGCATTAAAATACGGTGATGCTTCCCACCTATAAGATTGTTATAAATTGATGCAAAAGCATATTTGCAATGCGCCTAAATCTGCGCTAGCCTTAAACATGACCCACGTGACTGAAAAACATGTGTGTGGAACTGTGGATATGAATTACCAGTAAATAACTGTTATTATCTGTGGTTAGGTTATGATCCTTTTGTATGAACGCGAAGCGGAATGCGTCATATACGATTTCCTTGTTGAATTTTTAATGACGCATCTTGTGAAAGGATTGAAGTTATTTTTGTTCCATATGTCAAGTTTGTGAATGCCTTAAATTCTTAGTTATCTTTTTATCTATGCTTATCAAAACCAAAATATTTTATTTCACAAAGGCCTACATGGGCACTTATAAAACGTCGACAAAAAGGTGCACGGTTCGGGTTGGTCGTTTCCTATGGAGAAGAACCGGCAAGAAACTCCATGGTTACTCTTTTAAAATGATTTGGTTTTACAGTATTATCATGTTACAGCATTAGTGACAGTATAGGACCGACAATAAGTCGTAATTAATAGTTATATTAAGAGTAAGCAATATCTGTGTAGTTCTTTCAAAAGACCATCCCAGACACTGATCTGCATATTCCTCATGTCAGTTGACCAAAAAACTACCAATGCAATAATCTAGAACTTTAGGGTTTACGTCACAAGTTCACAACCTCTCTATCGTAAGTCAGTCGGTCAAATCACCGCCTAAGGTTAACCTAGGTTAAGAACGGTGTCCAAAGTGCGCGATAAGCCGAACTGAACAAAAACGAGGAACTTAAAGCAAACACAATAGAGGGCAATGGCTTTAGTTGCTGCTAGTGTTATTTAAATTAGGTATTATTATGTACATTATTATCGGATTAGGGTGTTACCACACCAATCGATCGATGGAATCGATGGGAGAATGGATTAGTCGAAAAAGCGAAACTATCGATCGACGTCGATTAATCCCTTCTACCATCGATCGATGGCATCGGTCGACGATCAATAGATTGGTGTGGTAACACCCTTAGATTGGGTACAATCTTTTGAATGAAAATCAGCTGTCTCGTACAAAAATGTAATACCTACCCACATGTACGAAAAAATCAAAGCTGGGGTGTCTAGAATCATTTTACTCGTCTTTTTTTTCGTGTGGTAAGTGCCTAACCTGGTGTCAGAGTTTTTTGACGCCCATGGGCTTCTTACTTGGCCTTACATGCCGTCAAGAAATATCTCTCAGGCATGCTGGTTTTCTCACGGTGTGATTCAGATCATCAAACTGAATAACTTACTCCATGGGACCACCACCGAAATCGCGAAAAAAACATCAGCTGTCCAGTACAAAACTTCAGTACCTTATCATCTTCCTATCCTTGTCCCATGTTATTTGCGGTCGGCGCAACACGTACCTATTTTCTTCCATTCTCACCTGTCAGTCGTCACACTATCTTTTTCATTCATATCTTTCCTCACACACAAAACTTCAGTACCTACTCGACCCAAATAGGATAGCTGGTGGTGGTGGTGGTGGTGGTATATAAGTTCCACGATAGCTATCTAACTATCTAGATTAGTTCTCACACTGGGAATGTTATGTTTCGATGGGTACAATGTTTAATGGTACATACGTCTCATAAACAACTTGTTAATGTGACCTTGCACTGTAAATGTCAAGGTTTTATAATGCAACAATAGACTTGTATTTATTTAAATTTGCACTTTTTTTATACCTACTCATACGTATAAATTCCCGTAGCCTAGTTGTTTTTCTCACAGCCTGTTTCTTATCAGACCAGTCGACACGTTCAAAAACGTGTTAATTCTTGATATCCTAGCTCCTAAAAATATGAGCGATTGCTCATTTGATTCGGAATGACGTCTAGAAAAATGTATCGAAAGTGTGTATTAGCACATAAAAAATTGCAATTATTATTAACAAATTAAGATGAAAAAATGATGGCATCTAGTTTTTCGTTAATGACTCAAAAACTATTAATATTTAAGGAATTTTAAAAAGGATCCTTGAAAGAGGAGGAAATTTCTAAAAAAAAAGTTCCGGCTCCCGGAACTCTTATCTCCATTATTTATAATTTTAATTCTATGCCGAAAACGGCTCCGACCAGCCGTAACAACATGGGCGCACTGCGCTAAAGACAATGTAAATAAACACATTAACACATACAATTTTTTTTGTAACAAATATTAATATAAATGTTTTAATAAATTATGGTATCATCCAGATACATGAACGAATAAATTCCCGTTGGAAAAAAATCAGTCAGTTTTTCAAAAAGTTATACTATTGTTAATTTTTTTTTTGCATATGCATATATAATAATATACCGTAAAGTTTATTATTTTGTTTTCAATATTTTTTTAAAGTTAACAACATTTCTGGCACTTTTAATTTTTTGTTAACTTTAAAAAATATTATAAACAAAATAATAAACTTAAATTAACTTTTATCACGTGATCTTGTTAAGTATAATTTATACGTATATTATTTATACTTAAAAAAATACTTTCGATACATTTTTCTAGACGTGATTCCGAATCGAATCAGCCATCGCTCAAATGTTTAGGAGCTTTATCAAGAATTATCACATTATTGAACTAGTTGACTAGCTAGCTTGTACTTAATTAATGAAACTAGGTGATCCATCGGGTAGAGATTAATATCTGTATACAGGGTGGAATCTCGGCACCGAAGCTAAAACGGTTACCACGTATTCAGTATATCATTCTGTAAAAAAACAGCTGTTCCATACATTTTCATCGTGTAGGTATTGCAGTTTTGTAGGAAACGGCTGTTTCTTTTTAATAAGAATGAAAAAGTGAAAAAAGAATAAATTAATAAATACGTGGTACCTTACAGTTTTAGCGTCGGTATCATTTCCTCCTTGTACAGTAACGATTATTACAAAAGACGCAATAATTTGTTGTCACAAATTACATTTCCTGCTATTTTAATACCAGTCTAGTTCTTAGCAATATTAAAGCAATAGACGCCATCTTGAAAGTAGAGCAGACGTGATAGTTTTTCAGTATGAACAATTAAGGGAGCCTTCATTCTGAACTCCTTATATTGGACAACTATTGCCAAACCAATAAAAATCACGCGTGTAATCCTCAAGGGTTATAAGGCAGAGGTGTACATAATAGTACACCCGCAATTCGCTAGTTATGTTTTAGTCCCAAGTAATAGGGGATGAGCCTATTGCCATCAACTGGGCACAAATCCAGACTCCGCGGCTGCTACTGCGAAATTCGTGATGGAAAAACCCAATAACACTTTGCCCTACCTGGGAATCGAACCCAGGACCTCATGCTCAGCAGTCGCGCTAGACCAACGAGGCAGTCACTCATGTACTCGTGTATTCTTTCATGTACGTAATAAATAAGCTAATAGGTCAGTGACTTGGTGACGCAAAAAGTTAAATGCTATCGTATTGTTGTGACTTTTTTGTAGAGATAATGTTTTAGTATGTTATTGCTTTTCAGACTAATGTAATTTCTAGTTTCATTGGGTAATAATTGCCAAAAATTAATCTTTTGGTTTGGTTTGCGGGATATTTGATTGCTATTAAACGTGTTTTTAACCGACTTCAAAAAAAAGGAGGAGGTTCTCAATTCGGCAGGTATATTTTTTTTTTTTTTTATGTATGTACACCGATTACGCCGAAGTTTCTGAACCGATTTACGTAATTCTTTTTTTGTTTGATGCGGAATAGTTTCGAATTGGTCCCATAAAAATTTGATTCAGGTAGGCCCATTAGTTTTTATTTTATGAGCATTTGACTCTGAAGTCTGTTACTTGTTTGTTGTTGTGGAGTTACTTTCGCATTTATAATATTAGTAAGGAAGTAAGAATAAGCCTATTACCATGAAATGTATGGTTTACAATGTAAAATGAACGCATAGAAAATATTTGTATAGGATATTGCCACTAAAAATGAAAAAATAAAAAAACTTTTTGCAAAAAATAAAACCGACTTCAAAATCACAAAAAAGTGAAAAATAATTTTAGCTTCAGAAGTCGGTGCCAAAAAACTGAATCAAACAAACTAAAGTCACCGACTTCTGAAGCTAAAATTATTTTTCACTTTTTTGTGATTTTGAAGTCGGTTTTATTTTTTGCAAAAAGTTTTTTTATTTTTTCATTTTTATCGAATTCGAGCGCTTTATAAATACACTAGCTTTTGCCCGCGGCTTCGCCCGCGTGCAGTTCGGGAAGTGCCCACGGGATCTTGCCTACTTCTGGGATAATAAGTAATCTATATCTAATTGTATCAGACTATAATCTATCTCTGTGCCAAGTTTCATCCAGATCTGATCAGCTGTTCTGGCGTGATTGAATAACAAAGATCCATTCATCCAAACTTTCGCATTAATAAATAGTTTATGTAAGATATATATGTAATATTAGTATTTAGGGTTCCGCACCTCAAAGGGAAAAACGGAACCCTTATAGGATCACTCGCGTGTCTGTCTGTCTGCCTGTCCGTCTGTCACAGCCAATTTACTCTGAAACTACCGGACCGATGGAGTTGAAATTTGGTACACATATGTAAGTCATTGATTCAAAGACGGACGTATAAATTAATTTTAAACATGGGCGCCACTTTTGGATCGTAAATTAAAAAATGAAAATAAAAATATTTCTAAACTATATCGCGTTATATCAAAAACTGTGATACACGTGTCTCATAATTTTAATTGAAGAGTGATGTGTACATTAAGTTTTGAGTCAACCGACCCAGAGAATATTAAGTTTCACAGAAAATTCAACCCCCATTTCAAAACAAAGAATACATCCTTCAAATTTCATGTCATTAAGACCAGTGGTTGATATATCATGGCAGTCAGTCAGTCAGGACTTTGATTTTATATTGCGGGATGATTTTGGAAAAACTGTAAGTAGAGTATGTAGACTTTCAAGTCTATCGACACCTAGAATAGAAAGTTTCACAGAAAACTCAACACCCCATTTTGTCCTCTTAGGGGTGGAATTTCGGTGCTATCATTGCGAGGATCGCCCGGAGGACACGGTGGAGCACACCGTGGAGGTCTGCTCCGCTTGGGCGGAGCACCGCCGTGTCCTCGTAGCGGCGATTGGCGGCGACGACCTCTCGCGTCCGGCCCTGGTTCAAGCCATGGTCCGGGGCGAGAGGGAATGGAAAGCCGTCGCCTCCTTCTGCGAAGCAGTCATGCTAGCGAAGGAGGCGGCGGATCGTGAGAGGGAGAGAGCCTCACGTCCCAGCCGCCGCGGGAGGAGAAGCACCGGGCGTGGGGGGCCCCGCCGTGATGGCTCTCGGCCAACGTAGGCGCGGGCCTGTGGACGGTGAGTAATGGGCTAGCTCGCCGTCCGTCCGTCGTATGACGACAGGCCGTGCCGACGGCGCGTTCGTGTTCCACGCGCGCCTTAAAGAGATGTCAGCAAACGGGAGGGGCCCGCAAGGGCCGATGCCTGCCAGGGCTGCGGGACTGTTCGAAAGAGATACCACGGCCCTGGAACATAAAGGGCCAAAGAAGGAACATGGGTGGTTTTTAGTCAGTAAGAGTCTGACACTCCCTTCCGCTCCGCCCAGAGCGGGAGGGGATCATCAAATGTGATGATTATCCTACCCTCCAAAAAAAAAGGGGTGGAATTTTGAAAAACCCTTTCTAAGTGGACCCTTTGCCACTGGTAGGTACCAGTGGCGAAGGGTGAAAATTGAGTCAGGGGAAACCGAAGAAAAAAATGAGAATTGTTTTTTTTTCCTATGTTTATTTGGACCTCATTTTCGTTATCAGTGACCTCAAAAACTATGAAAATGATAACCCTGATGAAAAATCTAAACAAAATGGTTGGTGCCATTTAGAATTTTCATTTTGACCTAATTTTCGATATCAGCGACCCTGAAAACCATGAAAATGACATCCATGACGAAAAAACCAAATATTTTCGTCCGCACCATCTTGGATTTTCATTTTGACCACATTTTCGTTATCAGCGACCCCAAAAACCACGAAAATGACATTCATGAAAAAAAAACAAAAATTTTCATCGGCGCCATCCTGAATTTTCATTTTGACCTAATTTTCGTTATCAGCGACCCCAAAAACCACGAAAATGACACCCATGACGAAAAAACCGAAAAAAAACAGGACTGAATTTCATACTCCCCAGTATGAAATTCAGTCCTGTTTTTTTTCGGTTTTTGATGATGATTTTGGAAAAACTGTGATACACGTTTCTCATAATTAATCTCTTCTTAACTGAAGAGTATGTACACAAATTTTCAATTCAATCGACCTCGAGAATAAAAAGTTTCATAGAAAACTCAACACCCATTTTTACCCTCTTAGGGGTAGAATTTCGAAAAACCTTTTCATAGTGGATACATACTCTTCACAAAGAATACGCCCTCCAAATTTCATTTCTCTAGGATCAGAGGTTTGGGCTCTGCGTTGATATATCAGTCAGCCAGGACTTTGAATTTTATATTGGGGGATGATTTTGGAAAAACTGTGATACACATCTCTCACAATTTTAACTGCAGAGTATGTACACAAACTTTCAAGTCAATCGACCCTGAGAATAAAAAGTTTCACAGAAAATTCAACACCCCAATTTACCCTCTTAGGGGTAGAATTTCGAAAAACCTTTTCTTATTAGATATCTACTCTTCACAAAGAATACACCCTTCAAATTTCCTTTCTCTAGGGCCAGTGGTTTGGGCTGTGCGTTGATATATCAGTTAGTCAGGACTTTGAATTTTATATTGGGGGATGATTTTGGAAAAACTGTGATACACATTTCTCATAGTTTTAACTGAAGAGTATGTAGACTTTTAAGTCAATCGACCCGAGAACAAAAAGTATTACCGAAAATTCAACACCCCATTTCTCCCCTTTAGGGGTGGAATTTCGAAAAACCCTTTCTTAGTGTATACCTACTCTTCACAAAGAATACACCCTTTAAATTTCATGTCTTTAACACCAACAGCTTAGGCTGTAAGTTGATATATCAGTCAGTCAGTCAGGACTTTGAATTTCATATTGGGGGATGATTTTGGAAAAACTTTGATACACGTTTCTCATAATTGTAACTGCAGAGTAGGTACACAAATTTTCAAGTCCATCGACCGCGAGAATAAAAAGTTTCATAGAAAACTCAACACCCCATTTTACCCTCTTAGGGGTAGAATTTCGAAAAACCCTTTCTTAGTGGATACCTACTCTTCACAAAGAATACACACTCCAAATTTCATTGCTCTAGGACCAGCGGTTTGGGCTGTGCGTTGATATCTCTGTCAGTCAGTCAGGACTTTGAATTTTATATATATAGATAGATAGAACACTCCATGACAGATCACAATATTGCTACAATAATGACAGTTTGTGAAACCAAAAATTTTATGTAAAAATTTTACTTGTTACGATTATTCATAGCGCTAACTTAGGTTAAGAAAATATTTGACAATTTTTAATAAATTTATTCTTATTAAATAATTTGTGTGCCGAAAGGTGCATAGAAAAGGTATTTCAATGCAAATAAATAAATTCGGAATATTATTCTCTTGAAAAGTGACGGAACATGGGTTATTTTTTTCCATTTGGCTACTCATCCAGTCATAGCTAGAAGGCAGCTTACTGTAAGTTCAAAGCATATACCTAACCAAAATATAATACATTAAATAGATAACTAGATACCCATTATGTTCTACCACTCGTATAATAATGAGTATCGTTTTGGTGGTTCTCAGCTTATAATGTATGTGTCTTCAGGTTACCAATTAACTAGGTGTTAAGTAACCCGCATGCGTTGCGTATACGTTGCAATCAAAATCGAAGATGATCATCTTGGTTATTTATACAGCCTGTCCACGAAAATACGAAATATCTTCTAAGAATACGGCTTGTTAGCATAGCAAATTGAATGTGAGATTAAGTTGATTGCAAATATATCAGGATCGTGTGTAAACATTTTACGGGCGAAGTGTTCTTGTGATCTGCAATTATTTAGAACTATGCCACACACAGGTTTGTTTTTCTAGAGATTTCTTTCTTCTTCATCGTCTCGATGATTCTCATCATCTGCCAGCCTTTTCCCAACTATGTTTGGGTCATCTTCCAGTGGTAGTAACCGGAACCAGCCCAATACCTAATAGCGACTGTCTATCTGACCTCCACAACCCAGTTAATACTAGGTAAAACGATACCCCTTCGTAAGACTTGTTGTCAGACTTTCGGGCCACTGGACTACCTGTAACGACTGTCAAAGATCTAAAGATCTATTATTATTCAGATCTGTTATTATTTCGCCAAGAGCTCCTCGATGATCCTCATTAGCTTTGACCAGAACTCGGCCACATCAGCGTGCGTTGTTAATGGCTTCGGACAGGTCCCTTAGAGTGCAGGTGGAGTTGCACAAAGAGCAGCTCAGGGGGTGGGATACCGTTTGTAATAAGTAATGAGGCTTCGAAGTCGCACCCTGC
The DNA here is from genome assembly GCA_950022335.1 of Eurois occulta. Taxonomy (NCBI): domain Eukaryota; kingdom Metazoa; phylum Arthropoda; class Insecta; order Lepidoptera; family Noctuidae; genus Eurois; species Eurois occulta. The sequence continues at coordinate 12,209,851 of OX465502.1, forward strand.
TTCATTAAAATACCCCCACTGGACCTGGTTGTGCCTGGATTCTAGAAATAGTACATGGCTTTATAGTGTGATTTTAATTTGTGTAATATATCTCGTTCGCTATGTTTTTATAGATTCACGTAAACTACTACCCTACTTATTAGACCCCGAGACTTCTTTGGACATATTTTGACATTTTATTTTTCAATTTTATTTTTGACATTTTTTTTTGATATTTTGGGTCATTTTTGATCATTTATTTATGTTATGTACACGGGGCAAACTTAATCGGTTTGCAGGGCACACCACAAAGATGTTGGTGTGCGTAAAATCAACTGGTGTATTACTTCGCCTATTTATTAGTGTTTGCTACCCGTTGTCCACGCACACACAATAAAATTTCTTGTCACTAATGTTGCAGGGAATATGACGCATAAATTTAGCTTATCATACAATCGTCTCCGTGGCGCATTAGTCGAGCGTGCGATATATAATTACTTACTGCGCCGGCGCCGTAGGATCGAATCCGACTGCCAACAGCTTAATGTTTTTGTATGTTTTAATAAAATATTTTACATTTGTTTGTTCAATTTATTGCTTAACTATTAGCAAGTCTCTTTATATTTGGGTTAGAATGTATTAGTTGTCTACCCTCTAAAAATGACAAATCATGTTTAAGTTAGTAGTTTAAGTTCATCGTCATAATGCTATTGACTATTGGGGTTTCGTTACGTTTTTAGACATTATACCCTGCGTTTTTTGAGAAGTGCTTTTATTTGTGAATCAATATGAATCATTGAACCACACTTTTATGAGCTGAAATAATTCTTTTGCATGAGCAAAATGTTTCAATTAGTGAAATTGCGAGACGTTTAAAGATATCGGTGAGTAACAAAATGTTATTATGATGTTTAGAAGTTTAATATGTTTAAATAATCCACATGTTATTGATTGTTGTTTTTTGTAACAATATTTTATTATTGTTCACAGAGAAGGACTGTGCAATTGTGGGTCCATCGTTATGCAGATTCGGGAAGCATTGATCCTTGCCGACCGGGACCAAAGGCTGGATTTGCATTCACAGATTGGCATCTGATATAGTTGCTACGCATACCGCTGAGCCCTTCCTCACTACTCGTTCCACGGCAACTAAACATGACGTGACATTACAAACTGTACGAAACCACTTGCGAGCAGCTGGTGTGAAATGTTGTAGGCCAGCCAAGAAAATTTGAATGTCAGATATTCACAGGCAAAACCGGGTACGCTTCGCAAGAGAATATTTAGATTTTGATTGGTGCAATAATATAGTTATATTTAGAGATGAAAAATGTTTTAAATCAGACAAGGACGGTCGCAAAATATTGTGGCGAAAAGATGGTGAGCGCTATCATAAAAAAAAATATTCTTCCATGCAGGTCTAGTGGAGACATTTACTTCGTGCATGAATAAGTCATAGATAGCGAAGGCGCACCAATAGGATATTAATAAAAATATCAGGGGGTAATTCGATTTGTTTTATGTGAGTGATGTTATTGTTAGTGAGATAACAATTTAGGATACCTGTATCTTAATATCTATCTTATTAACATGTTTATTCATTTCACTAATAAATAAATTACCCACTTGAATAAGAAAAGTAACGTTATTTCTTGTCCGACTTAGAATATTTGTCATGCACAAAACTTTTTAATTTGTGATTATAATATAAAAAAAAACCTAGTCAATAAATGTTGTTGATTTCTTAATACAAATTGTTTAATTTTTACTTCCATATTTTTTTTCGAATAATGTTCTTATTATCAGGTAAATTACAATAAAAATTCAACAAAATGAAAATAAAAGTTTTTTAATAATGCAAAAAGTTGACGCCAGCGGCGCAGATTCGATCCTACGACACTTGATTTACCAGCCGAATGATTACACATCTATGCCACGACACCGGTTAGTCATAGGGTTAAATTGATGCTTCATATTCTTTACCTCATATTATACATATACTATAGTGAAGCAAACACTAACAAATAGGCGAAGTAATACACCAGTTGATTTTACGCACACCAACATCTTTGTGGTGTGCCCTGCAAACCGATTAAGTTTGCCCCGTGTACATTATATACAGACTACAAATAGAACTAAAATAAATATAAAAAGAAGACTAAAAAACTAGAGATGTGTCAAGGGACACCCGGATGGAACGAAGTTCCTTTCGATTAAGTAGTGAAGGAATTGTCAGGTGTCAATCCATCAGTAGTTAAGGAGGATTCGCAAAGGTAGCCCGCGAAATTTAAATTATCTCACGTTTTTTGCAATTTGCAGGTCCGTGTCAGGTTGTATGTTTATTACGTAGCGGCACTACAAAAAGTACTTCAGCAACATGGAACAAAAAGTACTACAGCGACATCTATGACGCAGAGGATAAACTAAACATAAAAAAGTCTAAATCCTGCATCGCGCAAGTAAAGTTATTCGCGACTTAAGACTATACGTATAGAAGAACCCGACAACAACTGTCGGGCAGTAGCCCACCAGACATTACACCCGTCTGGTGGGAGGATCCTCCCTTTTCTATGGAGGTTGAAGAACTTTCACCCTGTTCTTCATACTCCCAAAACAATATGATTCGCGACCGTAACAAATATAGCTTTACTGATTTATAATTATTAAAATTTTTCAGTACAACCTCTAAGTTCATTTAATCCCATCATTATCATGGAATAGTCATTCAATGGGATTCATTTGAATTTGGCTGGCTACCCTGGCGCTTTTACCTTAAGTACCTAAACAATCTGCTTTGAATACTTTACTAATGACATGTTCCATCATGTTTCCAGCGTCAATCCTGGGCCTAGCGCTGATCTCCGGCATCATCGTGGCGCCCTTCAGTCTTCAAAAGCTCGGCAGGAAGCTGACCAACCAGCTTAGCACTTTGCCAACTCTTGGAGGATGGGCACTGCTGGCTACGGCGAGAGGGCCGGCTGCGTTGCTGATCAGCAGATCTTTACAGGTATATTTGCTAGTTATTACAGTAAAAAAAACTTACTAACAAGGAAGATGACACTGTGTCTCACGCCGGACACAGTTCAGCGAAATGCCGGGCAACTACTGCCCGACGCTGATTTTGAACTGCATCTGCTGGTTTTCAAGAGGATGTTTGTCCCAGTTCCTTGCAGTGGAGTGGGTGGTAGTATGTTGCTTTAGTTATGCTACATAAACGACATTCTTCCCATTTCACCTCCATTTTATCCTTGCTATAGGTACATCTTTTTAGCGCAAGTGTTACTTTGAAGCCCTCAATCCACTTTGCTAACTTCATCGTCCTTCCCAATCAGATGAGTCCGAGCACAAAATTTGCGCTAAATTGTCAATGTTTAGCGCCAATAAAAGCAATTGCTTCCAATATACTTAAGTTCATTTTGATGAGCAGCAAATTGAGCCAGATATATGGAGACCATCGAAAGATTCTAAAGGGTATCAGTTCATGGCAGTCACGTGGTTGACTTGATAAGTAGTCTTGTGATCGGTTGTTGATAAATGAGGCATATCTATGTTTATTGTGCTTTAATTACTAGGAAAGACGAAATTGCTTACTTTACCTTTCATTTCCGCCGCGTCTGTCTGTTTGTTCGCAATAAACTCAAATACTACAGAACGGATTTTCATGCGGTTCTCACCAACAGATAGAGTGTTTCATTAGGAAGGTTTAAGTATATAATTTGTCTAAGTTTAGTGTGAATTGATTTAAATATGGCGATAATTGTTAGAGGTGTCGGAAAAGTTAATCCGCCTGGGAAGCGAATACGCTGCCTAATCCCATTGAGATATAACAAAACAATGCTTGGTGGGATATTCCTCTTTTATAGAACTACAAAAAGTCCGCGATAGCTTACATCGATTTTTAAAGATAGCTTAATACCCATTTTATCTTCTAAAAAAATGGTCATGTAAAATGCGGTAAATTCTCAACTTAAATACGTTAGTGACCATAAGCATTTCATTCACATTATTATAATCTTTTACATTGACACCACATAATAAAATTAACGCGCGCGAAAATAAATTCAAGTGTGTTTCTCACACCTACTCGTATGTCGGGGCTCGCTTGATGTGATCACCTCCGCGCTGCACCGCACCCCCCGCTGTCGCCCTCTGTTTCTGCTAGACATTATATTAAATCCGGCTAAGCAGAAGCCATTTAGCCATAATATGCTCTACTAGCCGTGCGAAGCCGGGGCGGGTCGCTAGTCTATACTAAATGCCAAATAATAAATGTTATATCAGCCTGTTACGTCCCCCGGCAGGGCAAAGGCCTCTTCCTTACAGAGAAGGCAAGGACAAGGACGTTTTCTCGAGCTGGATTGACGATTTCAGAATTATATTAATTTTAAGCACAAGTTTCCTCACGATGTTTCCATTCACGAATTTTATGACCATAAAATTAGAAAGTACATCATTCTGAATGCATAAAAGTCACATGGGTTACTTGCCCAGGTTTGAACCCACAACCTCGTGCTTCAGAGACGAGGCGTTAACCATTGGACCATCATGACATTCAACCAGTTTATTAAAGAGTGTAAAACACCCTTAGGGCTCATTAACGGAGAGGCAGCGCAAGCATAATCAGCCTATAATGTTCCCACTGCTGGGACACAGGGCCTCCTCTCTAGAGAGGGAATGGGCCACCACGCGGGCCCAGTGCGGGTTGGTAGATGTCACATGTATGCGAATTTTTGGTTCTAGAATATGCCGGTTTCCTCACGATGTTTTCCTTCACCGTTTTTAGAGAACAGTTGTGATGAAATAAATTACACAAAGTAATGCGCCTGCCTGAGTTCGAACCCACGACTTACTGTTCATAAGTCGGAGCCCCCACAACTTGGCCACCGCTGCTCTCTGTATAATATGGAATCATGTTATTTATTATTTTTAAATTCCAGGGTTTCGGCATGGGCATCCAAGCAGCGGCTGCTCCAGTCTCCATAGCTGAGTACTCAGCTCCCAAGCACCGAGGAGCTTTCCTGGCAACCATCGCCTTCTCCTTCGCCACCGGTATGCTGATCGCGCACGTCTTCGGAACCTTGCTGTACTGGAGAGCAGCTAGTTTCGCCTGCGGAAGCGTATACGTCCTGTCCTTCATCCTGATCACTTTATCACCAGAAACTCCATCATATCTAGCCTCAACAGGCAAAACGGAGCTGTGCAGGAAGTCTTTCCATTGGTTCAGAGGTTACGACCCACAGTATGATAAATGCCTCGAAAATCGGACATCGCTTTTTTATTCTTCTAATCGATAGTATTCTCTATTTCGAATGCGAGAGTAGAACTCCCGGATCTTAAATATACTTTAAAACAGATATATAATTTTTATTAGATTTTTCTGGATTTTCATAAAAACTCAAAAATCAACGATGTGGTAAACATATTTGAACATTTGTTTCTGAAGTTTATTGACAATATATACAAGGTATTCTATAAGCGAAACAGAAACGATTTTTATGTAATAGAAAAACAAATATGCGTGATTTTATTTTTTTTCCTTTTTATTTTTTCCCTCGGACATCTTTTGCAAGTAGCACCTTATATTTAACTTAAAATATTCTTCCGAACTCTACTATTAACTATAAAAAAACACAGTTGCAAAACTATAAGGAAATCGAAGATATGATGATTCTAAGGTTTTCAAAATTTTCTCTGATAATAGGGTTATCACTCTCAGAACACAAAAAAAATAATTAATAATTTCTATGGAGACAATTAATTTTCTATTTTAATGCGGGTCCCGGCGCTCGCCTGCGCTACTTATCGATGTGTATAGGTACTAGTTATAAAGAGATAAAATTTATGATAAATGATATTTATTTCTGTAAATAGGTTTGTATAAATATTTTTCCAAGTCAGTCGTAATCGTTTTTTTTACTAGATGAGGCCGATGATTCGTATCTGATTACTCTGAGAAGAAACATCGAAACAAACTCAGAGGTCACAGTCTCTTTTAAAGTCCAGACATTATCTTGGTCGGATCGATCTTATGAAGACTATGTAGATTGGTGTCTGAGATGGTATTTTGAGGAAAGAACCACACAGATTTGAGTGGACCTGTCCAGTCAGTGCACGCATTTGTCAGTGATCATGTAGCTCAACTCAGAACATAAGGAGCTCAATGATATGAATTTGTATAGTAAGGGGTAATATCCAAAACTACTCATTTGATTTCAAAAAATCTTTCACAATTATTAATAGAGAGCTACACTATTGCCGAGTGCTATAGGATGTTTTCTAGCATAAGTATGTGAATTAAAGAAGAAAGTCCTCGTTTTCTGTCACAAGAGTTTGTGTGTCAATATGTTCAAACTCTACAAGGCTTGTGACTTGGCTGGAACTAGATTCCTCTGCTTGGGGTTCTTCTATATTACTATGGACATGAATGGGTTTTAACAAATTCAAAACTGTGATTGACAGAGGTTGGCGTTTTAACTTCTTTAATCTCTGTTGAAGCCTGATATCGGAGATGTATGGGTCTGAAGACTAGTGCTCTATGAAATAAATCTAACATGGTCTTTTCGCGGTCAGATTTCCTACTGTGATGTTCGCGGTCGTGTCTCCAAAATTTGTTGCGTGATTCACCGGCTTGCTCTGATAGGACACCTACAGGTAATGCTGAATGCGTGATTATTTCCTTGCCGTGGACCAATATTGTGTGTAATGTTACTGTCATTGGGTACCATTCATATTCCGTAACATATTTACTCGAAACAGATTTGGAGAAATTACCGAATTTGTCAGCATCTATTGGCAATTCACAGGATAAAACTACTAATATAGTGTGTAGATCGTCTAATAACCACTGTGGAAGCCCTAATATTTCAGCAAACACATTGCGGTTTTTGTCAGACAGAGCTGTCCTAGCAGTGTTCCCGTCATTTGTGGTGCCAGAATTAGGCCGAACCACATCCACCAAAAGTCCTAATTTAGCCCTTATTTCTTGCTGAATGATGTTTTTAGTATTCTTTACTATTAGAGCTTCCGGAGAATTTTGAGACACCCTCCACTTTTTGACTGGATTTTTGTAGGCAAGATGTAGCAAAAATTCGAGTACACGAATCCACGCGTGTAAGGGGCTTAATCCATGTTTCATGAGCAATTCATTTGTTGGTCGGGAATAAACTAAATCTAACTTATTAAATTCCTTTGAAGTGGCCTTACAGAACGGGCACCTTAGTTGTGATGAAGTATCGGTTATAATATTAAGTACTTTGCCATCAATTATTGTGAGATAAAGTTGGCTTTTTGCTACTACTTTATGGCCTTTAGACGTTTCTGCAAAGCACAGGAGTATGTCCTTAATCTGGTCTTCAACCCATTTTTTTTCTGACAGTATCAGATCTTTGGTTTCTTTACGGTACTGTATATGGATTGGTCGGCAGTACCGGTAAGATTGCGGAGCTGGATTGAACCACAGAACCCGGCCACAGTGTGTTTTAATTCGCAGAGGAATATAAGTTGTAGCAAAAAGGCAACTTTCGTCTTCGTGACCTTGAGAGAAGCTTTGTTTGTATAAGGATTGGCCTGTACTGCCATCAAAGCCCCAAGATCCTTCAAATATGCAGTTCAGTGTGGTAATATTGTTTTGTAAACAGTAAAATAAAATGGCTTCGTCACAAGACTGAATAATTCTAATAAAAGTGTGTGAAAGTAAGCTCGATAACGAAACAAAGGCTTCTATTTCAGACACTTGAACTGGATTAATAGGGTAACATTGTTTTTTTGCGTTTCGAATACGGTAATATGGTGGAAATGCGTTGAAACCTCTATCCTTGAGATCTTGTTGTAAAAAATGATATGTATCGACAGAGAATTTCCTATCTATATAGATTGCTAAGGCTTCTTCCGGACTATAAGGCTTTGGATCTGTTTTGAGTTTTGTTGGGCTTAACAGAGATGAACTGATTACGTACTCTAAGTCTTTTGCTGAACTTTTGTCTAATTTTTGCCCTCTAACTTCTACTGTGTCTCCAAAAACTTTGATAATTTTTTCAGCTGGTTCCTTTTCTAAAAGCAAAGATAGTCGTTTGCGAGTTCTTAGTTGTTGTCTCTTACCTAGGTCTTTATAGAATGAACTACTAGATTGAAAACTATCACTAATGGCTAATCTGGATCACACATTTATTCTCTGTCGATACATATCATTTTTTACAACAAGATCTCAAGGATAGAGGTTAAAAATATTATTATATTAAACAGTTTTATATTACAATACAATATACATACCTACAAACAGCCACTACCTATGTGACTGAACCTAACCTACCCTAGGCCTTTACTGTTGGAAAACGAATCCAATAAGCCTCTTATGATTTTGTACTGTTTCACAGAAGCTTACATACTGGTCTTAAATATGTATTTTTGTTAACAACAGGACTAAATTACAAACAGTCACACCTACGAGAATTTTTTGAATTTCACAAAATATTTTTTTTGAAAAAAAAAATTATCCCATTAAATTACCTATGGGTAGTTGGGTACCTCTCTCTATACCTACTGTTTATAATTAATGAGTAATATCTACTTCAATTTAAGACTTAAAAAAATTTGGCTATATATTTTTGATTAGTGATAACCCTAACAAAAAAAATACTGAACTCGAAAAATCCTAATTCCTTCGTGATATTGTTCTGATATTTTACAGGCAGGTTGACGTAACACTAAACAATAATGTGTGTGAAAATAAAATGCTACTACCCTCTAGAACCTGCGCAAAAAAATAATTTCAAAATTACAGAAAAAAATACGTAACTTGCTTTAAATTACATCTAAAAAATATTTGTTTGTTTCTAAAAATAGCAGATATTTGACTTTATCGCATACTATAATTAAAACACAAAAATTTTACATACATAATATGTTATAACAATTCTTTTGATTTCTATGGATAACCAGAATAAAATATTAAATAAATTATAGCTCTGGTTTTAAGTTGAATTCGATTATGGGAGTTCTACTCTAGCATTCAGAACAGTGTTTACTCTCGATTAGAAGAATAAAAAAGCGATGTCCGATTTTCGAGGCATTTATCATACTGTGCGACCCTAGCTCAGAGAAAGAATTGGAAATTCTCCTTAACAGTCAGAAGAAACCTACAGGAACAAGAAGAGGATCTAGATGGCAAGCTTACAGACAGATAGTCAGGAAACCGGAGTTCTATAAGCCAACCATCATCATGATGTTCATGTTCGTGCTGTTCCAGATATCTGGGATGACAGTAGTTCCATCGTACACTGTCCCGATGATGGAGGAAGTCAGTGCTGGAACCATTGACTCTAATGTCAGCATGCTGATGGTGGATGTGGTCAGGTTCGTGACAGCCTGCCTCTCTTGCCTCGTGGTCAACAAACTCAATAGAAGAACCGTCCTCTTCCTTGGAATCAACATCAGTGTTGTATCACTACTACTTGCCGCACTTCTCCTCTACCTCAGAGACTTCGGCTATATACCTGCTGACTACAAATGGACCCCTGTCATACCGACCCTAGTCTACATCTTCGGAAAGACTTTAGGCATCCTACCAATCCCCTGGGCTATCGCTGGAGAGGTATTTCCTCTAGAATATAGGAGCTTAGGAAGTGGAATTTCTGGCATGTTCCTTTCGATCATGTTTTTCGTTGTGGTCAAGACAGCACCGTTTACTTTCGAGCACATTGGTGTTAGGGGCACCTTCTGTGTCTACGGAGTCTGCATCGCAATCTGCGGGATTTTCCTTTACTACTTATTACCAGAAACTAAAGGAAAAACACTATATGAGATCGAGTGTCATTTCAAAGGAATTAAAGGTGATATCGGGCAGGTTGAGCTGCATGAAGGGGAGAAGATGTTGGAGCTGAAGAAAGTGGAGTGTGGATGAAGAGGGACGGGAGACCACAGGATGTGCTTTACTGCTTCGGTGCAGTTGGGGGGGGGAGTTGCTTATTTAACACGTTCAGTGCTCCGGCACTGTATTTTGAAGTGTGTGGTATGATCTGGTTCAGTTCCGAACAGGTAATCGTTGTAAAGCCTACCATGCATGAGTAGCCCACGAAGTTGCTGTAGATCGACCTGATCGAACGAGTGCCATCACTCGAAAGACTGTCCCATTAGTTAAGCGATAATTGCTTCACGAAGTGATGGTTCCCCGGTTGGAATACTTGCAATCTGGGCACACTTGATTCGGCACTTTAGAAATGAAGTAAGGTCTCATCACGTATGATAGTTTTTACGCTTGCTTTGCGATAAATCTGTGACATTGCTGACGAATTTCAAATAAAATATCTAGAGCATGCAACAAAATTAAAAACCGCAAATGGTTTAGCCAAAATATAAACCATAAAACCAATAACATTGAGCCTTCCTAGGGCACTGAAAGTGTTAAAACATAGCTATGAGAGAAATAAACAGATTAGAAGTAAAACTAGTTTTTATTCACTTATCTGAGATTTAATTTCACAATTCATAAATTACGTAAAATTAACTTAATAATTAATATAAGACCCTATTTAAATTCATCATCTTATTGATTAACAGTAACACTGCAAATTGTTTCTAATTCTCAATTATTCTTCAAGGTCTTTGCAGAATTACTGTACAGTTTTAATACATAATAACAGAACTAACTCTACGCATCATCAATTCTCTCTTCGGTTCGTTCAGAGGTTCTCTAATGCTCGCGTCTCCATGAGACAGTCCTCGGAAACCGTCCTCTATCTCCTGCAGAGTCTTGCCTTTCGTCTCCGGCATCATCCACCAGACTACTGCCATACACAATGCAACCACAGTAGCATACAAGTAATACGTTTTCGCTAAACCGATTGAATATGTCAACATGGGGAAACACTTTAAGGCCACAAAGTAAAACAATGACAAGCCAAGGATACTGATGCCACTGCCTAAACCACGATACTCCAACGGGAATATCTCCCCAGAAACCGCGAACGGTATCGAAGAGATACCTATAGTTAATGAAAACATGTAAATTGCTATCAAACCGATTGGAAGCCACTGGCCCTCAATCGGCAACTGGCCATTTTGCTTCGCATAGACGTAGTATCCTTTCGCAATGTAAGAGGAGATGCAAATCAACCCAGTGCTGAATAACAGAGTCCGTCTCTTCATAGTCTTCATCAGGTAGACAGCAAATATGTTGCAGATAAGTCTCTCGAAGTCCAGAGACACCATAATGAGATTAGCATCGGCTTCAGGACCTACAACCTGACTTATAATATCCGTAGCATAGGAACTGATGATATTGATACCAGCGAACTGGAACATCGTATATAGGAACACCATTATAATGATAGGCTTGTAAAATTCCGGCTTTTTTATGGTATGTCTTAAATGTTTTAAGTACCATTTTATCTTTGCCCCAAATGTCAGATTCAATTCCATCACACTGGTTTTGATCGACATCCTCTGGGCCAATATCATTTTGTCTAGTTCATCCATTTGTTGATCACCGTCTCCACGCAGCCAGATGAAGACTCTTCTCGCTTCGGATATCCTTCCTTTTGAGATCAGCCACGATGGTGATTCAGGGGTGAAAATGATAAGGCAGAGACTTGTAAATGTGATGAAGGAGCAAATTAAGGCACTTTGCTGCCAACTGAAGAATGTGCCCAAAGAGTGACAGAACAATACTCCTATTGTCAATGACAACGACACGCAAGTAAGAAATGCGCCTCTGTTGACTGGGTCCGTCATTTCACCTATGATGATGGAGCCGAGAGGTCCCAGCATGCCCATAGCAATACCCTGAATGAACCTGGCTGCGATGAGACCTGCCACGTTGTCCACTAAGAGAAGGAGGAACCAGCCGAAGAGGACTGGCACGATGGTCATCAGATGGCATTTCTTCCTGCCGTAGGGGTCCATGAGAGCGGTGATGATTATGTTGCCGGTGATTAGCGCGAAGCCAATGATTGATGCTGGTCAAATAGAAAAGGTTTACGTTAGTTTTAATTTTAAAACATGCTTTTGAAACTCTCCGTTACAATGTTACACAAACTAGTTTTTCGACCTTTATTGTAGTACAATTCTTACCAATCCATGATTCTTCGCTGGGTGTGGCCTGTATGTGAGACTCTGGGAGACGCAGAGCGGGGATCAGGATCGCTGAGAAGCCGATGACGCAGCCGTGAGCTATGATGTTCGTCGACACACTCGCTGTGACGAAGGCCTGGAAACATTAGGGTAGTGTGTTATTTTAATAATATAAACATAATATATTATACAGGTTTATTTGTAAAACACCAGAAACCTCTTAAGAGGTCATTGTACTCATCACTATGAACAACTGTTACTATGGGACCAAACCTGAAATCGCGAAAAAAAAATCAGCTGTTCCCTAATACATTTATGATCGATTAACTCGTCAAAAGGTAGGGAACAGCTGATATTTTTTTCGCGATTTCAGGTTTGGTCCCATAGTAAAAGTTGTTCATAGTGATGAGTACAATGACCTCTTAAGAGGTTTCTGGTGTTTTACAAATAACCCTGTATACCTATATATGTACTATAATATAAATACATAATATATTAACATGACGCCTGCAATCCCCAAAAAGTTAGGCAGAGGTGTACTATAGTACACCCACATTTCTCCAGTTATATTTAAGTCCCATGAAATAGGGGGTCGAGCCTATTGCCATCAACCGGGCACAAATCCAGACTCCGTAGCTTTAAGAAATTCCTATAACCCTGGGAAGCGAACCCACGAAGTCATGCTCATCATCGCTTGCGACTAGCGACGAGCGCTAGGTCGAGGACGCAGTCAGATCAATGTTACAGTTCGTATCGTACCAATTACAAATATTATTACGCGAATTATTAATAGCCGCGGAGTCTGGATTTATGCCCGGTTGATATAGGGCATAGGCATTAGACTCGCCCCTTATTACATTGGGCCTTAATTATAACTGGCCAAATGTGGGTGGATTGTTAGGAACCTGGATTGTTAGGACCTCTGACTTACCCATCTGGGACTACATGCGTGATGTTATGATAATATTATGAAACGTTGATCAATTTGTCACAATATTTTGATTTAAAAGAGTGTCCATGGAGTTTCTTGCCCATTCTTCTCAATAGAGATCTACGCTTTGGAATGTGCAACTACAGTACTTTCGCAAGTTATTATGCCTTGTGACTGTGACTGTAGCTTAGCTTTTTTTTTGACTTTCAAAAGTGCCTGTAATGGTCTAATTGAAATAAATGCTTTGACTTTGACTTTGATCTGGAGATAGTAATGGGCCTATTTTACCAGTATTGGAGATTGCAATGGTAAGATACCATCGCTTTGCTTCGTGAAAACAAGATATAGTATCGCTGAAAACTAACCTTGGGAAAATTTCTAGGCTAACACGTGTTTGTGTCGTCATCTATTAATTATAAGCACAGATTAACAATGTAAATGAACTACAAGTGATTGGCATCTACTGAAGTATTTTACAACGACTTTTCAAGATAACATATAAATCACCTCACCCGTTTTTTCTCGAAGGATTGGGCAGAGGTAGACATTACCATTGGTACCTACACCCTCATTTCGTCAATTGTGTTTAAGTCTCATCTAATAGGGGCGAGCCTATTGCCAGCAACGGGGAAACAGATCAAGACTTTAAGCCTGATACTCCCTGCCAGGGCTGCGGGACTGTTCGAAAGAGATACCGCGGCCCTGGAACATAAAGGGCAAAAGAAGGAACATGGATGGTTTTTAGTCAGTAAAAGTCTGACACTCCCTTCCGCTCCGCCCAGAGCGGGAGGAGTCATTTGATGATTTCCCATCCGAAAAAAAAAAGCCTGATACTTAGTAGTTCCTGATGAAAACGCCCTGCCCGACCTGAGAACCGAACCTAGGACGGAGGATCTCATGCTCAGCTCATGACCAAAGAAGATAATTGGGAAACAAAGTAAGTTTACCGGGTGTACAAAATCGCATGACTGCATTTAGTCGTAGACAATATACAGCGTCTCTCAGAAAAAAATGTTCATATTTTACAGTATGGACAACTTTCTTCACGTAGTCGCCATGAAAATCAGCTACCCCATACAATTTGATCTACCAGGTATTGACCATAAATTTATGATACATGCTGTATCATAGATGATGGTTTATCTGCGCTTTTAATTAAAAACATTTTTCTACGTTCTTAATAAATAGAAAACTGATTAATTAACCTTAACCGACTTTACAAAGGTGAAGTGCTGTTTCATTACAAGTGCATATTCGATAAGATAAAATGGCGGATTTAAAAGATTAGCTATTACCTTTTTAAATACATTGTGTTTATACTTAGTGAATTATTTATTACAATACTGATGTCTTAATTTTTAATTACTATCTTTTGATTAGATATTTTTAATCTAATTATTTGATTATTAAAGACGCAGTCTTTAGTCAAATGCGTGTTAGTCAAGAGCTAGACCGACACGTGGCAAGCAAGGGCACTGAAAACGAACGAACTGAACGAATCAATTTCCCAAAACTATCGCGAAAATGTGATGACTGATGAAGTTATTGTTTCAGAAGCGATACATTTCCATTTCAAATCACAGGTCACACTGATATTTTAATTACAGAATATAAAAATAACCAATCTTGCCAAGGGTAATCTATTAGGTTACTGGATTATCAAAAATCAAAATCAAAATATTTTTATTTTACATAGGCCTACATGGGCACTTATAAAACGTCGACAAAAAGGTGCACGGTTCGGGTTGGTCGTTTCCTATGGAGAAGAACCGGCAAGAAACTCCATGGTTACTCTTTTAAAATGATTTGGTTTTACAATATTATCATGTTACAGCATTAGTAGGTACTTAAGTATGGGGGGACGGACAGCATAGGCCCGACAATAAGTCGTTGCTGTCGTTGGAGGTCAGATAAGCAGTCGCTCCATGTAAAATACTGGTACCTATTCAGCTGCATGCGGTTAGACAAGAGCCCGACCCCAACATGATTTGGAAAAAACTAGGCAGACACCACAACAGTTTATAAAAACATCAAGTTTTGCCCGCACTGATTTAAAATTATTATCAGCCAACAAATCAGTTGATTTGACTCGACTAATACCTACGTTACGAGTACACGGGGCAAACTTAATCGGTTTGCAGGGCACACCACAAAGATGTTGGTGTGCGTAAAATCAACTGGTGTATTACTTCGCCTATTTATTAGTGTTTGCTACCCGTTGTCCACGCACACACAATAAAATTTCTTGTCACTAATGTTGCAGGGAATATGACGCATAAATTTAGCTTATCATACAATCGTCTCCGTGGCGCATTAGTCTAGCGTGCGATAAATAATTACTTACTGCGCCGGCGCCGTAGGATCGAATCCGACTGCCAACAGCATAATGTTTTTGTATGTTTTAATAAAATATTTTACATTTGTTTGTTCAATTTATTGCTTAACTATTAGCAAGTCTCTTTATATTTGGGTTAGAATGTATTAGTTGTCTACCCTCTAAAAATGACAAATCATGTTTAAGTTAGTAGTTTAAGTTCATCGTCATAATGCTATTGACTATTGGGGTTTCGTTACGTTTTTAGACATTATACCCTGCGTTTTTTGAGAAGTGCTTTTATTTGTGAATCAATATGAATCATTGAACCACACTTTTATGAGCTGAAATAATTCTTTTGCATGAGCAAAATGTTTCAATTAGTGAAATTGCGAGACGTTTAAAGATATCGGTGAGTAACAAAATGTTATTATGATGTTTAGAAGTTTAATATGTTTAAATAATCCACATGTTATTGATTGTTGTTTTTTGTAACAATATTTTATTATTGTTCACAGAGAAGGACTGTGCAATTGTGGGTCCATCGTTATGCAGATTCGGGAAGCATTGATCCTTGCCGACCGGGACCAAAGGCTGGATTTGCATTCACAGATTGGCATCTGATATAGTTGCTACGCATACCGCTGAGCCCTTCCTCACTACTCGTTCCACGGCAACTAAACATGACGTGACATTACAAACTGTACGAAACCACTTGCGAGCAGCTGGTGTGAAATGTTGTAGGCCAGCCAAGAAAATTTGAATGTCAGATATTCACAGGCAAAACCGGGTACGCTTCGCAAGAGAATATTTAGATTTTGATTGGTGCAATAATATAGTTATATTTAGAGATGAAAAATGTTTTAAATCAGACAAGGACGGTCGCAAAATATTGTGGCGAAAAGATGGTGAGCGCTATCATAAAAAAAAATATTCTTCCATGCAGGTCTAGTGGAGACATTTACTTCGTGCATGAATAAGTCATAGATAGCGAAGGCGCACCAATAGGATATTAATAAAAATATCAGGGGGTAATTCGATTTGTTTTATGTGAGTGATGTTATTGTTAGTGAGATAACAATTTAGGATACCTGTATCTTAATATCTATCTTATTAACATGTTTATTCATTTCACTAATAAATAAATTACCCACTTGAATAAGAAAAGTAACGTTATTTCTTGTCCGACTTAGAATATTTGTCATGCACAAAACTTTTTAATTTGTGATTATAATATAAAAAAAAACCTAGTCAATAAATGTTGTTGATTTCTTAATACAAATTGTTTAATTTTTACTTCCATATTTTTTTTCGAATAATGTTCTTATTATCAGGTAAATTACAATAAAAATTCAACAAAATGAAAATAAAAGTTTTTTAATAATGCAAAAAGTTGACGCCAGCGGCGCAGATTCGATCCTACGACACTTGATTTACCAGCCGAATGATTACACATCTATGCCACGACACCGGTTAGTCATAGGGTTAAATTGATGCTTCATATTCTTTACCTCATATTATACATATACTATAGTGAAGCAAACACTAACAAATAGGCGAAGTAATACACCAGTTGATTTTACGCACACCAACATCTTTGTGGTGTGCCCTGCAAACCGATTAAGTTTGCTTTGTGTACATAATGAAGTAATTACATAGTAGTTTTAATTATTGCTAGTAGATAAATTAATCAGTGCGACAATCATTTTGTGTGTAAAAATAATAATTATGCTTCATCATTATGATACACCAACATCCACGTGATCTTCCTGACACGTTGTAAACTACTCTTCTCTGACTGTCATAGTCCGACGGTTCGGCAAGTTGACACGGCCGGCGGCGGCGGCGCGGCGGCCGGAGAGACATCAGGCGCAGGAACAACAGCTTAACAGACTTGTCACGTACTTTCTTAGGCATGGGGCAAATCATACTGCCAACTTTCAATCTCTGGGCTACTACTGACAAATTCCCAGAAGAATAACTCAATATCACTGCCCGGCCGAGTGTAGGATGCGTGCGGTAGCAGGCGTAGTAAGCGTAGGATGGAAACAAATAGCAGTCTCGTTGGGGCCACCAGAAGAACCCTACGGAGAAGTTAAAATTTCAGGATTACTCCTGAGGTACCGAAGCAAACCTAAAAAACCGGCCAAGTGCGAGTCGGACTCGAGCATGAAGGGTTCCGTACCACCGTAGTAGGAAATAATAAAAATAAATTAAAGGGTTATTTGTTGTTATAGCAGCAATAAAAATACACATTTTGTAAAAAAATCAAGTGTCTACCTATTGTGTATCATGAGATACAGCACGCTGACAAACAGACAGCTGACAGACGGACGGACGGCGGAAGCTTAGTAATAGGGTGCCGTTGGTAACCCCTCGGGTACGGAACCCTAAAAATACGCTTGGCAACTAGACAACCGCATATTAATTACGTGCAAAATAACAATCATTCGATCGTCAAGTGATAAGAGTAGAAAATTACGCATTTACGATATGATACCTTGGGATAATACTGATAAAGGCAAGTACATAGTGATACGATCTTATCTCGACATCTATTAATTTTGATTCATGATAGTGGTCAATGAAACATATTATTTTTGTGTTAATGTTACTAAGTTACGTCATATTGTAAGCCAAGCCCTGTGATGATATGATCAGTTTCAGGTTTTGATTTTGAAACATGGAAATTATTATTTATTATTATTGCTTATTTATTTCAGAGAAATCTCCATAGTAACATTACAATACATCACGAAACATAAAAATATTAAAAAAACATAACATAAAAAGTTAGTGTGTTAGTAACACAAAAATGTACCTAAAAATATGTCAGTTTTGTTAGTAGATACCTATATCTAACTGTTGCCTATGGCTGTCCTTATCCACTGATTCTGGAAAGGACAGTCAAAACGGGCAGCAATCACATTTAAAATGCAGGCTGTTACTGCTGCCTCGTAGACGGTGCAGCAAGGAGTTTGCTTTCTTGCGCATGATGGCTTGAAAACCATCCGTACGCGCTTCAGCAAACATACCAGACGCGCTGCAGCGCCACGACAGCCCCAACAGCATCCTAAAAGCGATATTATATTGTCTGCGCAGGGCTGTGTAGGTTCGCAGCGTATGCTTCACCCACAGGCCGCTCGAGTAAAACGACTGGCAGTACGCCTTAAAAAGTGTTATCTTCACCTAGAAAGTTTCGCGGCAGACCTCTTAGAATATTTATTTTACACATTAGACCTGGATCGAAGGAACTAGAAGCCATGGACCTTTACCCAGCCGTGGAATCATGAAGGCTAACCGTAAAATTTAAATTAATGTAAAGTCCAAAAGTACTACTTATATTTACTGTTTTATGACTTCATCATTTTACGGGATATCTTCCGTGATTGTTCGTTGTTGTTGTCAACCCGCGATCATGGCGCTTGCAACAGCGAAATATCGGGAGCTCAAAATAACGAACAATTACGGAAGATATCCCGTAAGTGACAGTATAAGTTGAGTTTTAAACCGTGAAAGCTTAAAAAAGTGTTCCATCATTCTTGTTGAAGTGCACGTTGTTAAATTCCCTCACATAGCTTGGCGAAGTAAGCAAGCTGAAGAGGCAGTGGCTGGCCATGTTTGTTAAAGGACTGATGGCTGGTGGAGCAGACAAGACTTATAGTGGAGACCGTCAAGCGTAATATGGGACTTCCTCCCCCCCTCCCCCTGTATGATGGGACAACGATCTCAAAAAGGGACAGACTGGATGCGGTATACGGATGCGCAGACAGGGCGTAGTGGCGTAACTTGGGTGAGGCCTATGTCTAGCAGTGGACCCCGATAGTCTGAGTTGATTAATGATATTGACCCACTGAAGATCTCATCTTAGTCAAGAACAAAAAAAAATACTGCCTATCTAGTAAGACTAGCAACATGATTTAAATATCCAATAGGAAAACACCATCACCCAAACAAGATCAAGCTTTAAAAAATCCATACACATATTTATGTATGTACATACTTCCATGCCATATTAAAAATCTGCCTGTCAGTCTGTCTGTGAGTCTGTCTGACAGCCTGTCTGTTAGTTTGTCTGTCAGTCTGTCTGTCATTCTGTCAGTCTATCAGTCTGTCTGACAGTCTGTAAGTGAATATGTCTGTCAGCGTGTCTGTCTGTCAGCGTGTCTGTCTGTCAGTCTGTCTGTCAGTCTGTCTGTCAGTCTGTCTGTCAGTCTGTCTGTCAGTCTGTCTGTCAGTCTGTCTGTCAGTCTGTCTGTCAGTCTGTCTGTCATTCTGTCAGTCTATCAGTCTGTCTGACAGTCTGTAAGTGAATATGTCTGTCAGCGTGTCTGTCTGTCAGTGTGTCTGTCTGTCAGTCTGTCAGTCTGTCTGTCAGTCTATCTGTCAGTCTGTCTGTCTGTCTGTCTGTCAGTCTGTCTGTCTGTAAGTCAGTCTGTCAGTCCGTCAGTTTGTCAGTCTATCAGTCTGTCTGACAGTCTGTAAGTGAATATGTCTGTCAGCGTGTCTGTCTGTCAGTGTGTCTGTCTGTCAGTCTGTCAGTCTGTCTGTCAGTCTATCTGTCAGTCTGTCTGTCAGTCTGTCTGTCTGTCTGTCAGTCTGTCTGTCTGTAAGTCAGTCTGTCAGTCCGTCAGTTTGTCAGTCTATCAGTCTGTCTGTCAGTCTATCAATCTGTCTGACTGTCTGTCTGTTAGTCTGTCTGACAGCCTGTCTGTTAGTTTGTCTGTCGGTCTGTCTGTCAGTCTGTCTGTATGTCACTCTGTCTGTCAGTGTGTAACATAGGGAGACAATAACCTAAGTTAGGACATGAATAATTGATCAGATAGTTCTGTTTTTAAATTTGAGTATGATTGTGGATGGGTTTAAGAGTAGAGGAAGAACAAAGAATGTGAAAGATGAATGGACTGTGTGAAGAATGATATGGCACGAAAAGAGGTGTCTGATGAGATGACGAGTAATAGAGAAGGGTGGAAGAAGAAGACATACTGGGCCGACCCCAAATGAATTGGGATAAGGGCATGAGAATGATGATGAGGTCTGTTTATCCCGTTAGTATGTTCCCGTAAAATACACTCCAAGCTTCTCAACAACATCAGCAGTTGGCAACAGTTAGTAGTCGATAGCTGACAACACTGTGCTAACCAAAGACTACTATATATTGGTGCTAACGTCTCGCAAATCAACACAACATTATAAAGATCTATACATCTACTTATAATATCATAAAGATGAAAGTTTTTTTGTTTGTTTGTACCGAACAAGATCCGAAACTACTGGATCGATTTAAACCATTTTTTCACCAATAGAAAGCTAAATTATCAGGAAGTAACAGGCTATAAATTTTATTTACATATCATGGAAATTAGCCGAGCTATCACAATTGTTGCGGACGAAGTCGTGGGCGAAGTGCTAGTAACATTTTAAAGATGTATTGAATTTTCCACTTTACAAGCATGTACAAAGATTACAATGGATACTTGATAAATATTGACTTTGCTACAAGCTACAAGAACTTATTGAGCAATCAATCTTCATTCATTAGTTTAGCTGTTGTGAGATTATCTTCACTTGTGACAAATAACGGGAAACAATAGGGTACTTGATGGAAATCGTCACTAAGTACTTAAGGACACGAGCCACTTGAGAAAAAGTTTTTTTTCTTTGTGTAGCAGCAGTAGCTGTAGCAGCCAAACCACGGAGTCTGGATCTGTGCCCGGATGAGGGCAATAGGCTCGCTGACTTGTTAAATGGGACTTAAACATAACTGGCGATCCTTCTGGGATTCAGGCGTGATGTGTTGAAAGACAAATCAATGATCCTCATGCGCGAAGCTTGAAATTCAAACAAAATAACCGTGAAACATTTTACAATACCTATTAGATTAGAAAGAATTTCGTAAAATGAATAGGTTTTTATCATTCACTGCCTACATCATCTGCCTAGTCATTCTCTGTTCATGTCGGCTGCTAGTCTAACCAGATGCAGCTGAATACCAGTATTTTACTAGGAGCGACTGCCTATCTGAGCTCCGCGATTAAACGGTACCTCTAGCATGGTATAGAGCGGTCAGACTTGCAGGATTGTCAAAGCTATACAAATGACCAACTTTCCGATGTACGAAGGGAACTCAGTGTATAATGGATGATAGTCACTCATCCACGAACGAAAACCGTAGCTTAACCTTGAAGATCGACTCTTACGACTGTTGATTAAATGAAGACAGGTAAAAAGGCATGCCATTGAAACTCATAATGACTACCAAGAAACATCAAGAACATGTGGTGATAAGATTAATTAGTGAGATTAGCAAAGACAACAGGTAATGAGTCGAAAATGTGACATAATAACACTAATATGTAGCTCTAAGGATAATATGGCAACGTGTTTTATTACACTGAACTATACGCTGAAAGAAGTTGTGTGAAAGATGAAATGGCTACAAATTAAGAAGACTCGTGATCAAGACTAATAGAGAAGTACATATAACGTAATCCTTTTTTTTGAAGTCGGTTAAAAATGGAAGATGACGACATGCTGCGCCGACACCAAATAAATTGGGATAAGACAGACTATAAGTTGAAACTAAGAAACTATTTAATTGCATGAGGTCCTGGGTTCAATTCCCAGGTACGGCAATGAGTGTTCTTGGGATTTCCGTCAGTAATTTCTCATTAGCAGTCACGGATTTGGCAATGGGCTCGCCCCCATTACACGGGACTTCAACATAACTGAAATGTGGGTATACTTTTAGGTGCACCCCTGCCAAGTCCTTCGGGGATTACAGGTGTGATGTTGTGTTATGTTAAAAACAAGAAATTTTTAGGGTTTTAATTAATAAAATTACACTGACCTGTCGCCAAAACGGAGAGTAACTCTGTTTAGGTCCTGTTGCAACTTTGGTGTCCTCTTCTTTCTTGATTATTGTAACCTCTTCTTCAGTAGTCTCACTTTTCTGTAATTCATCCATTATTGTTATAGTTTCTAATTAAAAAAAAACACCTACAACGCAAAGTTTTTCTTAAAATATTCTGATTTTCATTGTATTTATCGACACGTTCACTCCACAACACAGCAGATGGACAAAGGTTTCTGTTATCAAGTAATCGAAGTGATATTACTGTGTAGATAAGATTATATCTTAGAGCTATACTGATGATTAATTTTAAAACGGTTCGTTCGAGTGGTAGACGAGCACTGTTTAGTTAGTTCTTTCTAAATGCTTTATCTCTTGGGGATGGACATACGCCACTGCATATCAAGCTACTACAATCTGTCAAATTTCTTTAATAGATTTTCAACTTAATCGCTAAAACATTAGGTTCAAGTTTGATTGGGATTACAGTATCGGGTAGCTTGATGTGCTGGCGTCTGTACTCTAATGTACAGTCACGGGCAATAATATGTAAACGCTTAGCAAAATTTAAATGATTTTTTTGTGCAATACGGATTCCAATTCTGCGAAAAGACATCCATCCTAATTGAGTAACACACTTTAAAATGATTATGAAAATGTTTGAAAAAATCATCTGCTCAGCTTTGTAACTACATAAAATTTGAATCAATACAGTCATAGAAATTCACTGTTTGCTATGCTGCAGATATGATTGGCTTCACCGGGGACGCATTTGAAGGCCGTCTGACCTTAAAGGTAAGGTTCCTCGGAAAGGTCAGGTGCGTAGGCGTGACCTGATGTATGAACGTGGACGAGGTGAAAGGAATCTGCCTTAGCCTATCCTGTTTCTCAGTTGTTTCTGTCTGCCCTCATGGGTTTATGCATGTTATAGAAGTTGCTAAGTGCACCATACTAGTGCTCATGCGTGTACATCGATTCGTCATTGACAGTAATGTTTAAGTTTATGATGATTTATCAGACATCTTGTAATCCTTTGTTTTTCAGTGTAGATGTACGGCTTTTGTTTTAGAAACGTGATCTTGAGGTATATTGTCCTTTTCATAAACAGTGTTGACTACGTTAAAATGAAATGAATGTGATACTGGTTCATTTATGTTCAAGTTTTAGCGCAACCTTCACTGGAGACAGCAATTCTCCTTGCTGAAATTTATATTGTATTTGTAGTTTCATTTAGAATAGGGTAAGTTACGATGAGGCTGACTTGCCTTTGAGGATAAAAGCCTCCGATAAAATATATAGGATTTAAAAAAAAATGACTCCAGCGTCAAAATGAAAGTCAAAGCATTTATTTCAATTAGACCATTACAGGCACTTTTGAAAGTCAAAAACAAAAAAGCTAAGCTACAGTCACAGTTACAAGGTATAATAACTTGCGAAAGTACCTACTGTAGTTTGCACATTCCAAATCGTAGATCTCTATGGAGAAGAATGGGCAAGAAACTCCATGGACACTCTTTTAAATCAAAATATTGTTACAATCTGAATTGTCTGCAGTTTTCAATAGGTGGGTAGAAATACCAGATGCTGCTATTATTGAAGGTTGATTAAAAACTAGCCGGGTATTTTCTAACCAATTTCGGAATTACTAAATAACGATATGGTTCGTTATGAATCCGTCCGTAATTAGACCTGTCGTACTCTATGGATCGAAATGGTGGGCTGTGAAGAAGATGGATGAAAAAAGATTGCATGTGGCGGAGATGAGAATGTTGAGGTAGATGTGTAGTGTAACAAAAATGGATAAAGTAAGTAAGGAATGAGTAAGTATAGTTAGAGGAAGTTTAAAAGTTGCGCCAGTTACAGAAAAGTTGAATGGAATCGACTGTCTTGGTATGGGCGCGTGTGATGAGGAGGGACGAATCGCACGTGACTAAAACAGTGATGAGTATAAATGTTGATGGATGGAGAGGAAGACCAAAGAAAAGATGGATGGATTGTGTGAGGAATCATATGAAGGAAAAATGAGTGAATGATAGCGGAACGATTGACAGGGGAGAATGGAAGAAAAAAACGTGTTGCGCCGACCCCAAATAACATGGGACAAGGGCAAGAAGATGATGATGTTCGTTTTGAATCCCGTGTTTTTTAATCGGTTTTAAAACATGAAGAATGTGTTCTTATTATTCATACCACAATGGATATTTTATACATTGCAGTTTCTATTCATTTATAGGAGTTTCGAAGCTATCTTGAATGATCCATACAACTTAAGTAATTGATCTAATAATGCAGTAAAAAATCGACAAGTGTTACACGTGCCACTTCAGACTTATAAGCTTTCTATTCTAATCAATTAAGACAATGCATATTTATTACTAGGACTACATCTACACATTATTTTTTTTTTTTTTTAATGTTTAATGGGCCTACTCTTGACCTCAATCTAGTCTTACAGTAGTAGTGGTAGTTTTTGTCTTAGTCTTTAGTCTTTCTTTTGTCTTTTAGTCTTAATTCTACTTATAAAGAACGGTCTGTCACTCAACCGGTTTTTCCTCACGAACCCAGTCTTTTTTTGGCAGAGTCTCAAGTTTCCTATCCTATAACTAGATGGCGTTGTACATTTACGTCACGTTTCTGAATCGCGGTGTTAAGATTCTCCGCGGTCGAACGACCTTCACGAGGTACTATAGAGAATTCATACTTACCTGGCATAGGGGATACCGTGATCAAATAGGCGGTTCCCCCAGGGCGAGGCCTTCCCATTGCACTGCGGTTAGGTTGACCCTTGCGATTATCCCTAATGTGGATAACTCGGATGCGAAATTTTTGATAGTGGGGACTGCGTACGCGCCGTCCCTTCAGAATTCTTTGGAAAATAGGTCTATAGACTACCTACATATTATTAATCGTGTTTTGATGGCATGGCACCGTCCAACCACCACTGTAAGCAAACTCCTTAACATATTCCACGGTAAGAAACATTGTTATATAGTAAGAAAGCATTGTATTTTATATTATCATGGTAGGTAGACATCAGAAAAACTGCATTACTTGCTTTGGATCATAGAGTTCATTTACATAAAATAGATTGACTAATACTTATGTACATAGGTACTTACTCTCATACTCTCTCTCTAAATATTATAAAAGGAAGCGAACAACTAATTTTAGGTATCTACCTGTTTGTTTGTTGAAGACGCATTTTCAGCGATTTTCATAAAATTTCACAATATAGCGTAAATAGCGAGATAACCTCAAATGTCAAAAATATAATACACACTACAAGCGATTGACAGCGTTTTGACGTCCTTATTATTTTTTGACATGTTCATATTTTTATTTAAAGTCTGTAAATTACATAATTGTAGATAAATATAATTATCACTAGTAAAATAATTTCACTTATTATACAAAGACATTCAAATATTACGAGCTAATTGAAGCGAACAAATATTAGTCTACGACTAAAATAAAAATAAACACAGACTAAAAATAGGAGATTTTTTTAAGGAGGTCTTAACCTAGGAAGTTATTTAATGAAAAAAGTTTTAATCCGTTTCTATACTTAAATTGCAAAAACAGCAAGTAAACAACTACATTTTTATAAGTAGGTAGAAAAGTAGTAAATAATTTACTCATAAAAATTACAAACATTAATATTTTCAGTTTTATAAATTAAAATAATAGCATACAACATCCTAAAACACAAGACTCTCTCTCTTCTTCAGCCTTTGGCCACCCAATGCAGAGGGTAGCATAGCATAATCAGCCTAAAACGTTCGCACTGCTGAGACACACGGCCTCCTCTCTATGAGAGGGAATGGGCTATAATCCACCACGCGGGCCCAGTGCGGGAGATGTCACATGTCTTCGAATTTTTGGTTCTAGGACATGCCGGTTTCCTCACGATGTTATCACCGTTAAATTACACAAAGTAATGCGCCAGATTGGGTTCGAACCCACGACTAACTGTTCGTAAGATGGGGCCGCCACCACTGGGCCACCGCTGCTCTCAGAGTGCTCTCTTCCAAATTTCTCCACTTTTGGCGGTTTTGCGTCATGGCTACCCAGTTTCTTCCGGCCACTTTACTGAGATCGTCTGTCCACCTAGTCGGTTTTCTTCCCACATTCCTTGTTGTTAGTTTTTGGGTGAAGGGTCGGGGCCCAACGGGGCCCTATTACTATGCAAATCAGTCCGTCCGTCCGTCTATCTGTCTGTCAGTTGAAATGTTCAGTGTTTTTTTTATATTAAATGGGCCTACTCTTGACCTCAATCTAGTCCTGAGGACAGATGAAGTCGACGATGGAACGAGCTAACCCATAAGAAGCCTATTCACTCGCGACAATAGATTGGGATCATATTAATTTGGAAACACCGACGCAGGCTAGGAATTCCACTCCTGAGTGTATTTCTGCAGCCGGTATAACGACAAAATACAAATGGTAAAAATAAATTATTATTAAAAGGAGGCTCGCCCTTACGTTGGTACGGAACCCTTCATGCGCGAGTCCGACTAACACTTGACCGGTTTTTAATTTGATATTATAATTCGTTATTAAAGTCAAATAATCCGTTATTATGATTGAAGATATTCTCAGAAGCCTCCTATCACAAAACGTGCTAGATCGAGAAGTATTGCTAATTCTGTTATCTTGTTTACGCTTTTTACAATTACCTACTAAGTAAGTATGTGTACCTAAGTAAGTTTTACGTCCTTTAAGCGCCCCAATGCTGCAATGGCTGACTTAGCTAGCTAATCTTGTAATCATGTTTTCTTTGTAAAAAAACCTGTTAATCCGCCCAATTGACCGTGGAACATGTTTGTTAGGTAATAATGTGAATACCATCGCAAGTCTATACTGAAAAGATAAATTATGTTTTTGGGGTCCGTACCTCAAAACGCACCCTTAGGAGGAACCCTTAGGCCGCGGCCTCGAATTTTGCGGGCAGCGGGGCGGCAGCGGCGGCGGCGCTCGTTGTATGGAGTGCACCGCTCGTTGCCCGCTCCCGCGCCGCTGTTTTCGAGAACCGGTCCTGCCGCTCCCGCGCCGCCGCCGCCGCCGCCCCGCTGCCCGCAAAATAAAACTCGGGTCTACGATAACTTTCAGCAAATCAAACTTGTAAGTCAACGCGATTAGAAGATATGACCGTTTTACGTGTAGGTCGCATATTTTTCTATTTCACGGGAGAAATCAAGACCTAGGCTAACTACTTCCAGTTGACTTAAAATCATGAAATTTGGATCAAGTAGCAATGTCTTACAGCACATGTAAACGAAAAAATCTGAAAATCATAATGTAGTTTAATAACGAAATACCTACCTACAAGTTTGTACCGAACCCTCGGTGCGCGAGTCCAACTCGCACTTTTCCGGATTTTTTACTTCATTTTAAAACACGAATGGGTATTGAAGTAATGCAGTGCCATCTGCGTTTTAGTGGACTCAGCTATCCTTTTCCTGATTCTTGTAAGGCCGCAGCTTTGAACTTAAACAGTCACATTGCTTTGTCTATTTATTTCGTTACCACTGCTCTTCATACAAAAGCAGTCAAAAAAAAAAAGTTAGTTATAAAGCAGTTAGCGACCACACCAGTTAACTCTACTGGCCCCTCCCTCTCCCAGGGAGAAGGGCTGTGGCCCATCACTCCCAGCAGTGGGAATGTTACAGGCTGATTACTGATTAATCTATCTTATTAAATGTTAAATGATGTGGCGCCAGTTTAATCAATACTTATATGCAAGATTACATACAGATAATATGTGTCATATTAACGAATAACGACCGCCAGGTGTCAGCCATTGTGATAGCGAAACTAAATCTGTTGCTTACTACGATGACATTATCAATCCACCATTAATTTAACATACTGCAGTAAAAGAGGATAAAACAACCACTTATTGGTGTGTTTTAAGGCTGGCCATGATAAACTGATTATCAAATGTAATTGTGGCACGTCATTCGTGACATATTATCTGTTGGATAGTGTAAAGTCTACTATCTTCAGGCTGTTACTAGGGTTTTATCTTGTGGTAGTAAATCACAACGGGACTGGGAGTTATAGATAGGTTAATACTTGATAATAAGTGCAACACTAAAGGGGCACACGACGTTATACGGTTTCTATCTATATTATTAATTACCATAGTAGCCACAGTAGGTAATTATGTAACTAAGAAGGTAGCTGTTTGTTTACGATGAGCTGCCTCTGTTGTAACTGCGTACTGAAAAGTAAAGAGCAGTTACGTTCAACAGCTTTTTATTGCTCACAGGACTTGATCAGGCGCTCGCGTGCTTATTACCACATACGTTATTTAATAATTAATTAACTGTTTTGTTTTTGTGAATATTTATAATACATTTACATCCTGTTTAAAAACTATTTTTCAACCAAGATTTTAAAATGTTAACGATCTACTAATAGTACCTAATCCTAGTGAATGTTTACTATAAAACCACCTATATATCTACCTATTTTTAGTTTGGGTACATTAATTCTTGTTTAACTATCGTTGTGAATGTGAACTTGACATTGTTAAGTATTATAAATATCTGTATTAGTAGTATAATAATTACAAAAATCTTACAAAAATCTCTTTGTCCAACCAGCGTCTATTCTAGCCTAGTAGGTACACATTTGATAAATTGTCCTGGACGAAGGTAGTGACTATATAGGTATTTAATTGTTGAATCGGTGAACGAAATACTAGGTGTAAAAGCACATAAAAGTACCATTTGACGAAGCTGAAAGGCACTTGTTCTCCCCGTGCGTCATTGCGATAATAATATTTTTTGTTCTAGACAATACCTGAAAACCTGCCCACGGAGAATACGGAGAAATTGGGGGTCAAAGTTTTTTAAACAAATCAACTTTTACACAAGTTTTTTTTTTTAAATACATGTTAAAAAATCACGTTTTACGGTAGGACTCAATGTAAGTTATTCTTAAGAATACCCACGACCCCCGTACTTATTCAATGCTTTGAGTGCGTTTTTTGGGGTAAAAAATCACCCCAAAAAAAGTCGTTTCCCAGCACAAATTTTTGCGTAGAGTTACTTATTTTAAGGTACAGAGGTTGACTGCTTCGTGAAGGAACAGTTTGCACCTTATATATATTTGGACCTTGAACGAAAACTACCACAAAATGGTCTAACGCAAAAATTGGCTTCACTGGCTCTCACAAGACTGAAAATAGCAGACTGGGTGAATTTCCTCTTGATGCAATACCGCCCTAATTTTGACGATTGTGCGTCTATTTTCATCTAGCTGTTTGCCCGCTCCATATTAATTTTAGCGAGGACTGTCAGTGTCAGTGTAATTTATTGAAAGGGCCGAATTCATGTAGGAGTTTCTGGCGTTATGTTTGCCTTGACTGACGGCATCCGTGACTATTTTAGGTACTTACTCGCAATGTTTATTTGGCTACAATTATTTTAGTGAAATTGTGTATGATTTCTGTTTTTGTGTATAATTCTCTAAGGTCTTACTATCTTTCTAACTGTGTGTCTGTTTATTACAACAAATTATTCGGTCAGTATTGTGATTGTGTATCTATTTCAAAACATTACATGGAAGTAACCATGTAATGTTTTGAAATAGATAAAGGGTGCAACAAGACCCTTAACGAAGCCGAAAGGCACTTCTCCCCGTCATTGCAATCATTCTTCAAGTTATGGAGATATTGGGGTCAAAGTTTCCACTTTATCACAAGTTTTTTTTTTAAACACCTCCACCACCCCCGTACTATTCAATCCATTCATCACTCATCAGCACCATGTTTTGAGTGCGTTTAATTGAGTTCTAACGTAAAACGTGATTTTTCACGCCAAAAAAAGGTCGTTTCCCAGCAAAAAATTTTGCGAATACTTAGTTTGATGTCATGTACAATAATGCTTGTTTGACGGCTTCCTAAAGGGTCCGTTTGCACCCTGTATTTATATAAGAGTTTTTTAATGTAACTTATGTTCTGTGCCTATGGTTTAAGATTGAAAACAAGGTGTGATGGTAATTGTGTGTAGCTATATAAGTGTATAGCAACAGGAAGATATTTCTTGTTTAGAAATAAAACGTGGAAATCTTATGAAACATATTTTATTTACACATTTATACTAATAACTGCCTTACACTCAAATTAAAATAGAACTTAACATAATTCAACAGAGGATCATGTGTTGACAAAATAAACAATTCAGTCTTACAAATTAATATCACAATCAAAATTTAGATGACTTATGTTTTTGGTCTAATCTACTTCCTCCACGGTTGGCCCGTTATTTTGTTGGTATCCTCCGTAACCGCCAGGCATTCCTCCGGGCATGCCTCCGGGCATACCACCGGGCGTACCTCCAGGCATGCCCCCGGGGTTGCCACCTACGCCATGCATCTTGCTCATGAGCGGCGAGCACACGCGCTGCACGTCCTTCAGCCGGTGCTCGTACTCTTCCTGCTCCGCCAAGGTGTTGTTGTCGAGCCACTTGAGCGCGTCGTCGCACGCGCTCCTCGCTGTGCTCTTGTCCTGCTCCGAGAGCTTGTCTCCGGCGTCATCCAGCGCCTGCTTCACGCTGAACACGTACGCTTCGAGCTGGTTCCTCGCCGCGACGCGCTGCCTCTGCTTCTCATCCTCGTCTTTGTATCTCTCCGCCTCGGCGAGCATGCGCTCGATCTCAGCCTGTGACAGACGTCCCTTGTCGTTCTTGATGACGATGTTCTTGCTTCGGCCGGTGCTGTTCTCTTTGGCCGACACGTTGAGGATGCCGTTCGCGTCCAGGTCGAAGGTGACGTCGACCTTAGGGACGCCGCGCGGCGCGGGCGGGATGCCGGTCAAGTCGAACGTGCCCAGCAAGTTGTTGTCCTTCGTCATCGCTCGCTCGCCCTCGTACACTTGGATGGTGACCGCCGGCTGGTTGTCCGAGTACGTGGTGAACGTCTGCGACTGCTTGCACGGGATCTTAGAGTTGCGCTCGATGATCTTCGTCATCACGCCGCCGGCGGTCTCGATGCCGAGCGACAGCGGGGCCACGTCCACTAGTAACACATCCTGGATCTTCGAGTCTTGCTCGCCGCTCAGGATAGCTGCCTGGACGGCCGCGCCGTACGCCACGGCTTCGTCGGGGTTGATGGACAGGTTGAGCTTCTTGCCGCAAAAGAAGTTCTGCAGCAGACTCTGCACTTTCGGGATCCTGGTAGAGCCTCCGACGAGGACGACGTCGTGAATCTGGCTCTTGTCCATCTTGGCGTCTTTGAGCGCCTTCTCCACAGGTTCGAGGGTGCCTCTGAACAGGTCTGCGCACAGCTCTTCGAAGCGCGCGCGGGACACGCGAGTGTAGAAGTCGATTCCCTCGTAGAGCGCGTCAATCTCGATGGTGGCTTCAGTGCTGGACGACAGCGTGCGCTTGGCGCGCTCAGCGGCTGTGCGGAGGCGGCGCAGTGCGCGGGGATTCATGCACATGTCCTTCTTGTACTTGCGCTTGAACTCGTCCGCGAGATGGTTCACTAATCTGTTGTCAAAGTCCTCGCCTCCGAGATGTGTGTCGCCCGCCGTCGCCCTCACTTCGAACAATGAGCCTTCGTCGATTGTTAAGATTGACACGTCGAACGTTCCGCCGCCGAGATCGAAGATGAGGACGTTCCTCTCGCCCTTGAGGCTCTTGTCGAGGCCGTACGCGAGCGCGGCGGCTGTGGGCTCGTTGATGATCCTGAGCACGTTGAGACCGGCGATGGCTCCCGCATCCTTGGTGGCCTGGCGCTGAGAGTCGTTGAAGTAGGCCGGCACTGTGATGACCGCGTCGCGTACTGTTGTTCCGAGGTAAGCTTCCGCCGTCTCCTTCATCTTCGTCAGCACCATGCTGCTGACCTCCTCGGGCGCAAAACGCTTCGCTTCACCCTTGAACTCCACTTGAATCTTTGGTTTGCCGCAGTCGTTGACCACCTTGAAGGGCCAGTGTTTCATGTCTTGCTGAATCTTGGGGTCGTCGAACTTCCTTCCGATGAGTCGCTTGGCGTCGAACACTGTGTTGCTGGGGTTGAGGGCGACCTGGTTCTTGGCTGCGTCTCCGATGAGGCGCTCCGTGTCCGTGAAGGCCACATAGGATGGTGTTGTGCGGTTGCCCTGGTCGTTGGCGATGATCTCCACGTTCCCGTGCTGCCACACGCCGACGCACGAGTATGTCGTACCAAGATCTATTCCTACAGCTGGCATTTTGGTTTCTTCTTGTAGATTGTACTTTTCACAATAAACTTGTTACAAAGTAGTTATAGTAACGTATAACGTTGAACGTAACTTGCGAGTCTAGTAAACTTCTCCCGGTTTGCACCGAACTGTCTTCGTCTGCTTTGTATCGCGTTTCAAATAATTCTGAGTTCGCGCCGAGCGGCCGCCGCTTATATAGTCAACAAATGAGATTCGAGATATTTCTACCCCTTGCTCGATGTTACTGGATATGGCCAATCACAGAACAGAAACAAAGGAACGTTCCAGAGGGTCAACAAGTTTCCACCAATCAGAGCGCGTGGGGGAAAGAGATAACAATATATTTGCTATCTCAAAAGGGTTGTCACTGCAGAATTTTTCCCTTAAACTAGGGAGATTCTTAAACTGCTTAGCATTGGTTTGTAAAATAAGGTAACTCGTATTCAACTTGAACTTATAGTTGGGCAACTGAATGTAAAAATAAAGATATATTTATTTTGTAAAAACATGAGTAGGTAGGTATGTATACACTATACCAGGTCTTATAAATAAAATAAAGTGGCTACATGTCTTGCCATATAGGAATGGCGTAAAAAAATATGTTTGTTTTAAAAAAATAGGGTAAACTCAATTAACATAAAATTTAAAAAGAAAACAATGGCTTAGAGATAAAAAATGGCTTATTAAATAGAGTAAACTTAATTAAAAAATAGAAGTTGATACCTAAAAATATTAAATTTAAAAGAAATGTCTTACCTAATTGCAAT
This sequence comes from Eurois occulta, assembly GCA_950022335.1. Classification (NCBI taxonomy): domain Eukaryota; kingdom Metazoa; phylum Arthropoda; class Insecta; order Lepidoptera; family Noctuidae; genus Eurois; species Eurois occulta. The sequence goes on from OX465502.1 coordinate 12,242,950, forward strand.
ATTTATTTATTCATGCAGTTATTTATATCATACGTAGGAATACTACTGCATATTGTTTGCAATAATATTCATGAATAATGCGAAGTGATTTAAAATAATTGATTGGTTCTTTTAGATCACGACACAGTTTAATTAAAAAATTAATCAATTACAATGTCAAAGTTCCCGTGTAATTTTATTTAGGCTGATTTTATAGTCACGCGTTTCAGCAGCGCCGTCGGAAGCGCGCGCGCTCGGATATGTATTGGGGTAGTAGTAGCGTTTCAAATTCGCGCGCTTGAGCAGCGCCGTTCGGTGTTCCTGTTCAACAGCGCGCTGCCCAACGGCGCGTCTAGCGGCGTGACTATAAAACCAGCCTTAAATGCTTAATATTTAATAAACTATTAGGCCTTTGTTTTTAAAACGGGTCTATTGTGTTTTGGAGATTTTACTTTACATGCTGGCAACTCAGTCAGGGAAATATCTAGAGCGTTCCAGACGTCACGCATGCGCACTACCAACCTTCTCGACTGTTCGTCGAGTTGTTTACTAACATATTTTTTCTAGAAAATTACACAAAAATGAGAAGTTTTAATGCTTAAAATTACGAACCAATTAGTACCGTAAGAACTAGGTACCTACCTATGTAGTATCTAGGAATTCACAGTTGTAATAGGTAGTCTGAAAACATTCTGAAAAGAAAAGAAATCCTAGTTGCCACACTTCTTAACACCTAAAACAAGGAATAGTTGAAAGGAACATTCAAATTCATTTATTTTGTGAACATAAGTAAACAGTAAGTCGTATAATATACATATAAAATTCAGAAACTATCTATGTCCCGCCGTTAGGCATACAAACTGTTTCTCCAATTAGGTACATTATGTACCTACCTAATTCAAATCAAATCAAATCATAATTTATTTGTTAACATAGATTTAACAAATACAGATCTTATGTTTGATGAACAGAGCGCTATGTTATGCCAGGAGGCGTAGGTAAAAATATGGTGTGCAAATCTAGCTGAGGATTACAATCATTTACTAAAACAAAACAATTAACAAAATAATTGGAGAAACAGTTTAGTTTAGAAGAACAATTTAGCAATTTAGTTGTATGTACCTACGGTACATTCAACTAAATTGTTTAAAAAAAAATGATCGATTAACTCGTCAAAATGTAATGCTGATTTTTTTTTTCGCGATTTCAGGTTTGGTCCCATAGTAAAAGTTATTCATAATGATGAGTACAATGACCTCTTAAGAGGTTACTGGTGTTTTACAAATAACCCTGTATAGATAGAAGATGAAGGGTAGGTAAGAACTGTAGAGATGTTACCTCAAAACAAACTAATATACTTAATTGGTTTGGTTCATAACAAGATGATTAAGTACGACATGTAGCTGTACCATTTACCTACTTGCTGAAAAAAGTTCTATTGACAATACCACTTTTTTAACACTATAATTTCCAATTTTCTTCTTAATTATTTTTAGGTTCATGGAATTTGAATTTTGTAACAAGATTTTCATTATCGCCCCAGTCGCCTTTCTATGAATAATCGCGTTAAAACCCCTAAATATAATCTATCCAATGAGTTATTTTCATGATAATAATATACTATCCAATGAGTGTATGAAATAAAGATCGAAATATTTTTAAAGATTTAAATAGATGCCATATGAAAACTAAATATAACAAAGTCATAGCATAATTGCTCGTGGTGATTTTTTCAACATAGATTTGCCTGGTATAATCATGCTCTCATTTTGTAAAACGAACGTTACCAAAACAACGAATAGTTACGATGATTCTGGAAAGATGTTCTCTAACGAAGGATTTGGCGGTTACTTGTATTATTACTTCGACATCTGCTCACCCTTGTCGCTATTCAATACACGAGGGTACACAACACACAAAGAAGTAGTTTCGGAACTCTAGCATCTTCCAAAGCTTGCAGAAATACGAACGTCCCACCCCGGTTTCGTAATGGCGGCTTTTTAATTGTATCAATTCCCTATGTAATAATAAGGAAACTTTCAGGTTTCAGGTACTCACGTAATTACCTAATAATGGTGAAAATCATATGAAACACCGTAAGAGAAAATTAAAAAAATAGAGTACTTAAGTATTAAATTACGTACTTAAGTATTAGTAAATATATCGATTTCATCTGTGTTAATTGAATTATATATCTGTGTCCAACCAAAGGTCAGATGGATGGTCTTGAAAAAAAAAGATTAATTACCTATTAACTTTATTCATTTTTTAACATACCTAATCCTACCTACTGTTTATTAGTACTCCAAGGCTTTCAATACCAACTAATTTCCCCCGCTGAATTCTATTACTGAAATGCTTGCAGAAATAAGTTTGGTCTTAGTTACATCCAGTTCAGCTGTATCATGTTTGTAAACAATACTACTACTTACCTTACACAATAACATATTACACAATGAAAATGATCAATGTCAATTAGACTGGACCATTCTGGAATTCCCGCCACAATACATTAGCTATCTCTTTCACATTTATCGTGTCTTTCAAGAATGCTCTGGATGATTCCCCCAGTGTTGCTAGCTTTCAAAATTTGTTCTCCCGTATAACCACGATGGTTTTACCTTACTGTTATATTTCTAGATAAACTCTGTACCTATCTCTGATTTAAAAAAATGGGGAAAATATAAATATCTTTGTACTAACGAAAACGATAATAATCTGCTTCATCGTCAATTTTGTAATTCTACCTACTAACTAAAAGCGAAATGGTCATCCACTGAACAATCATAGGCTACTTTTTATCCCGGTAGGGGGTCCCTATAGAATAAATTTACAACTTCCACTAGTGGTCACAGCTAAAGCTAGAGAGATATATCATATTTACATTGTCTTAAAACTTTATTTCACAATAACTATTTATGCCAGAAGCTATAATTAAATTAATATAAACAAAGATCTCTGTCTGCTTACACAGATAATATAAAATAGTGAAAGCAGAAACTGATGAATCTTTTTTACTTATTATAACACAGGCTACATTTTATTTAATCATCTCCCATGTTTTAGGGACAAAAAATACAATGACAACCCTATTGAGACCGCAAATGTCTTGTTGTCTCTTTCCCGCAAGCGCTCTGATTGGTCGAATCTCTCTAGACATTTCCCTGGCTGAGTTGCCAGCCCGTCAAGTAATATCTCCAAAAACACCAGACCGAATGACAACAAGAACATGAAATTTAAAATTATTTAGTATTTCTTATCAAAATTACTTAAGTACCTCCTTGACACTGAAATGGATTGATTCTGTTTCTCTGTGTTAAATGACTGTGTAATGACTTGTTACATGGATATATCATTAAAATTTGGACACAAAAATACTTATCAACTGAAATTAAAAATAACACTTGATAACATTTTCTAAAAAGATTATGAACGCTAACATTATTATTATAAACCAACACAATTCATATGAATACATTTTCATAATCTCCCCAGTTTCGGGGTAAATTTCTGCAATGACAACCCTTTTGAGACAGAAATGTATTGTTATCTCTCTCCTTCAAGCGCTCTGATTGGTCGAAATGTGTTAACCCTCTAGATAATTCCTTCGATACTGTTCTGTGATTGGTCGCATCTAGTGACGTCGAGACAGAACTAGAAATCTCTGGAAATTCATTTGTTGACTATATAAGCGGCGGCTGCTCGGCGCGAACTCAGAATTATTTGAAACGCGATACAAAGCAGACGAAGACAGTTCGGTGCAAACCGGAGAAGTTTACTAGACTCGCAAGTTACGTTCAACGTTATACGTTACTATAACTACTTTGCAACAAGTTTATCGTGAAAAGTACAATCTACAAGAAGAAAACAAAATGCCAGCTGTAGGAATAGATCTTGGTACGACATACTCGTGCGTCGGCGTGTGGCAGCACGGGAACGTGGAGATCATCGCCAACGACCAGGGCAACCGCACAACACCATCCTATGTGGCCTTCACGGACACGGAGCGCCTCATCGGAGACGCAGCCAAGAACCAGGTCGCCCTCAACCCCAGCAACACAGTGTTCGACGCCAAGCGACTCATCGGAAGGAAGTTCGACGACCCCAAGATTCAGCAAGACATGAAACACTGGCCCTTCAAGGTGGTCAACGACTGCGGCAAACCAAAGATTCAAGTGGAGTTCAAGGGTGAAGCGAAGCGTTTTGCGCCCGAGGAGGTCAGCAGCATGGTGCTGACGAAGATGAAGGAGACGGCGGAAGCTTACCTCGGAACAACAGTACGCGACGCGGTCATCACAGTGCCGGCCTACTTCAACGACTCTCAACGCCAGGCCACCAAGGACGCGGGAGCCATCGCCGGTCTCAACGTGCTCAGGATCATCAACGAGCCCACAGCCGCCGCGCTCGCGTACGGCCTCGACAAGAGCCTCAAGGGCGAGAGGAACGTCCTCATCTTCGACCTCGGCGGCGGAACGTTTGACGTGTCAATCCTAACCATAGACGAAGGCTCGTTGTTCGAAGTGAGGGCGACGGCGGGCGACACACATCTCGGAGGCGAGGACTTTGACAACAGATTAGTGAACCATCTCGCGGACGAGTTCAAGCGCAAGTACAAGAAGGACATGTGCATGAATCCTCGCGCACTGCGCCGCCTCCGCACAGCCGCTGAGCGCGCCAAGCGCACGCTGTCGTCCAGCACTGAAGCCACCATCGAGATTGACGCGCTCTACGAGGGAATCGACTTCTACACTCGCGTGTCCCGCGCGCGCTTCGAAGAGCTGTGCGCAGACCTGTTCAGAGGCACCCTCGAACCTGTGGAGAAGGCGCTCAAAGACGCCAAGATGGACAAGAGTCAGATTCACGACGTCGTCCTCGTCGGAGGCTCCACCAGGATCCCGAAAGTGCAGAGCCTGCTGCAGAACTTCTTCTGCGGCAAGAAGCTCAACCTGTCCATCAATCCTGACGAAGCCGTGGCGTACGGCGCGGCTGTCCAGGCAGCTATCCTGAGCGGCGAGCAAGACGCGAAGATCCAGGATGTGTTACTAGTGGACGTGGCCCCGCTGTCGCTCGGCATCGAGACCGCCGGCGGCGTGATGACGAAGATCATCGAGCGCAACTCTAAGATCCCGTGCAAGCAGTCGCAGACGTTCACCACGTACTCGGACAACCAGCCGGCGGTCACCATCCAAGTGTACGAGGGCGAGCGAGCGATGACGAAGGACAACAACTTGTTGGGCACGTTCGACTTGACCGGCATCCCGCCCGCGCCGCGCGGCGTCCCTAAGATCGACGTCACCTTCGACCTGGACGCGAACGGCATCCTCAACGTGTCGGCTAAAGAGAACAGCACCGGCCGAAGCAAGAACATCGTCATCAAGAACGACAAGGGACGTCTGTCACAGGCTGAAATCGAGCGCATGCTCGCCGAGGCGGAGAAGTACAAAGACGAGGATGAGAAGCAGAGGCAGCGCGTCGCGTCGAGGAACCAGCTCGAAGCGTACGTGTTCAGCGTGAAGCAGGCGCTGGATGACGCCGGAGACAAGCTCTCGGAGCAGGACAAGAGCACAGCGAGGAGCGCGTGCGACGACGCGCTCAAGTGGCTCGACAACAACACCTTAGCGGAGCAGGAAGAGTACGAGCACCGGCTGAAGGACGTGCAGCGCGTGTGCTCGCCGCTCATGAGCAAGATGCATGGCGCGGGCGGCAACCCCGGGGGAATGCCTGGAGGTATGCCCGGTGGTATGCCCGGAGGTATGCACGGAGGCATGCCCGGAGGAATGCCTGGCGGGTTCGGAGGAATGCCTGGCAGTGGTATGCCCGGTGGTATGCCCGGCGGCATGCCCGGAGGAATGCCTGGCGGCTTCGGAGGAATGCCCGGAGGAATGCCTGGAGGAATGCCTGGCGGCTTCGGAGGAATGCCCGGTGGCTATGGAGGATACCAGCAACATAAGGGCCCAACAGTGGAAGAAGTCGATTAAGCGAATTTGATACCTACGTTCAAGTACCCACCTACCTGAAACAATGCTTTAGTTTGTATCATTTCTGAAAGACTGATTTGTTTAAGTATATTAGAAATATAAACACGATTCAACAGAGGAAATGTACGTTTAAATAACTTATATTAAGTTTGTAAATGTGTAAATAATAAATAAACACGATGTTTTAGTTTATTTCGTAGTTTTATTTCTTAGTGTGAAATTAATATCCCTCAAATACCTTAGTAAGGATTGCGGCACATCTAGCAGTACGGAATCGCACTTTTCCATACTTACTACTATTTTTTTCTGCCGCTCAGCAGAACCGCTACTTGCTAGAGTGAGAAACCGAGTGTGTTGCCGACCCATGAGGTTCAACCCTAATTCACTGTGCATATACATCGATGCGTTATAAAACATTTTATTGAGTAAAGTCTCACTAGCGCAATGAACACACATAGATACAACCGCACACATCTTAAAAAATTAACTTTGTTTTATGAAAATTAAGACTTTCTCTAGGTAGGTAGGATACATTAACGGCCGTTTTTTTGGGACAACCCCGCCACACTAATAATCATTTTCTTTCTTGTACGCTTGTACAGACGCCAGAACATCAATCTACCCGAAACTGTCAAATTTTCCCAATCAACCTTTAACCTAATGCTATAGCCAATCCAATTCCTCATGATTTTTAATTTTGATTTAATTTTGTTTTTTTTTTTAAATTTTGATTTTATTTAATTAAGTTTCTATTTAATTTTAATTATAATAATGAACTATTTTTAACCGACTTCAAAAAATGGAGGAGGTTTTCAATTCGGCCGGTATTTTTTTTTTTTTTTTTTTGTATGTACACCGATTACGCCGAAGTTTCTGAACCGATTTACGTAATTCTTTTTTTGTATGATGCGGAATAGTTTCGAATTGGTCCCATAAAAATTTGATTCAGGTAGGCCCATTAGTTTTTATTTTATGAGCATATGACTCTGAAGTCTGTTACTTGTTTGTTGTTGTGGAGTTACTTTCGCATTTATAATATTAGTAATGAAGTAAGAATAAGCCTATTACCATGAAATGTATGGTTTACAATGTAAAATGAACGCATAGAAAAAATTTGTATAGGATATTGTAACTAAAAATGAAAAAATAAAAAAAAACTTTTTTGCAAAAAATAAAACCGACTTCAAAATCACAAAAAAGTGAAAAATAATTTTAGCTTCAGAAGTCGGTGCCAAAAAAAAAACTGAATCAAACAAACTAAAGTCACCGACTTCTGAAGCTAAAATTATTTTTCACTTTTTTGTGATTTTGAAGTCGGTTTTATTTTTTGCAAAAAACTTTTTTTGCACACCAGTTAGGGTAGGATATGGTCCTGAGCTATATTGTTGTTTCATCCTTGTATGTACCCATATTCAGCAAAATAAATGATTTGATTTGATTTGATTTAGCAATAAAGCTGATAATCTATTAAAGAAAAGAGAATGACCAAAGTTGGTACCAAAAAGTCTCGCGCCTCAAAACCAAAATATTATAGTAATTAGTTTCATATTTTTTTACGGCATTACGCGTCGGGGATTTGATTTTTGAACTGGAAATATACTTTTCGAGTTTAAAAGTATGAATATTGTTTTACTCCCTTTATATGACGTTCCGTTTCAACTGAATATAAATGACGTTCCGTTTCAATTGAACAAACCCTTGTCTGTCGAGCGGACTCTAAAATTAATTACAATTAAGTAAGATCAGTACACCAAATCGATTTAGTTTGGTTTATTGCTATTTGCAACAAAATAGATTTTCTCAGCCTAAAGATTTTGATTTATCGATTACATCCCTAAATCCCGACTAGTTTATAGCACTTACTATACTCTATGGTTTATAGTTATCTTATCTGTGGCATCTGACATTTGTACTGTACTGTACTGACTGACTGACTATTGGCAATAGGTCTAAAATAAAATCGAGTTTCAGTCAAGCATACTGTGGATGTTACTTTAACTCGTAATTCTTACTAATATTAGTGTATTACGCTGTTTTTAGAGCAATAATGTAATGTATGTGTGTTAAAATACGTCGTTGGTAGCGTCGAAAAAATAGACCTACTTTTTAGGTTAGTTTCGATTTTATAAAATAACTCTGAAACGCGGGTTTTTTTTCAAAAATAATTTTTGTAGGTGTTAATACGATCAGTGTAGTCTATAAAAAACAAGGTTTGATTTTGATGCAGCATGGTACGGGATTCCATAGTTCCATGAGCATTCTCCTTTGACAGATCACCGGCCTACACAATTTTTGGTGGAGTAATTTTAAGGCGCGAATTATTGTATTTAATAAATCGCCTTAGACTTGATTTTGAGGGTAACTTGTGGTGCCTTCTTCACTGATTCCAAATATGCATTTAGTTTTTTTGTATCAGCTGTAGTTTTAAAGATATTTAAAAAAATATTTGTATGAAAAAAAAAATGTTTTTAATTCTGAATACAAAAAAAACGTCTCTAACTTGATTACACGGTTTGTGTGCTTATCCTTTGGGTTGTCTCTCATAAGAAGCCAGCAATAATCATCAGCCATCATGTGAGTTTCCCAGATGGTAGATAGATACCCTGGTAGTCCTGGTACCGATTCTCCATGACTTTGATGTCTCGATAAACCGCTGTCGTTGTGCTTCACTTAAGTCGCCCAGGTTATGTGGGAAGCAGTCTGGTGTGGCAGGCAACTCTGATGCTCATTGACATCATAAGTTTTGAAAAGATCAAAAGCTTTTGGTTTACAGAACTTCCATAATTTCCTGCATTACCGTCGTGAATTTTTCATCTTTAACCTTCTTTAACTGTCTTATTTGAGGACTGTCAAATATTCCAGTCTTAAGTTTTTCTTTACTTAAAGCTGGAAATGCCTTTGTGATGTACTGAAAGCATAGTACCCAATTTGTCTTATACTTTTACGAATTTCATTAGACCAAGTTTCGGAAGAAACTTTCGGAATGAGGTCTTTTCGCTGATGGTCTATCAGGAATTCAGGATACGTCCATTTGCTTCGATTTTTACGGCTTATGCGAAAGATCCTAACCAAACAGAATAACGGTTGTCGAAGTGATTTTGTTGTTCTCTCCAAATCATCGGTATCCCAAACTTCATACACCTTCCTTTGCAATTTGTCCCTTGCCTTTTTTTTTTTTTTGGGTGGTGGGAAATCATCAAATGACTCCTCCCGCTCTGGGCGGAGCGGAAGGGAGTGTCAGACTCTTACTGACTAAAAACCACCCATGTTCCTTCATTGCCTCGAATGTTCACTGCATGTTTTACACACAAAAGGAGGCACCCAAGGCTTGTCTTTATGCTCCAAAGCAAAGACTATCAAATATTTACGATAAATCTCTTTGTTATGCTCAATACCCAAGTTGAAGTAAAAGAAAAATGCTTTTTTTCACGAACTCTGTTATGGTTTTTCGATATTCCTCAAATATATGTTCGCCGCATATATCACAAAATGCACCTGGATTGGTCAAACAACATCTTGAAGAGCTCGCCATATAAAAACAACGAAATAGTAGATAATATAAAACTTGTGATACTTAACTGAAGTCAAAGTGAAGAAATTTTAAAATTGAGGGTATTTGTTAAATTTGAGCTATAAAAGTATGACAGTTGTAGGTAACTCATCAGAAACACGTCCAAAAACAATATGTAAACAAATTTTAACTGCTCCAAAAAAAAATTGTCGGCCTGTTTTAGTAGCTTGATGTGCTGGTGTCTGTATAAACCACCTTCGATGATTCTAGAAAAGATTCTTCATTGCGGTAAATCAGCCGTCACTTGAATTATTACTATTATTAGTTATTACTTAAACATCTGATCAACTGTTCATCCTTGTTGCTATACAAAATACACGAGGGTAAGGGTGCGTTCCCATGTCGTCCAGGACTTTTCTATATATTAACCAACGATAAACTAATCGTGTCGTCCTATATGTGAACACGTCCACTTAAATACACAAGCCACGACGCTTTTTTTAAACGATACTAAGTATAACCTGTCGTCACGACATAGTGGGAACGCGCCATAAGGGTAACACACAACAAAGGTTCTGTTACGTACTTTGAGAGGAAATTCTAATATTTTCTACAGCTTGCGGGCAATCCACCTGACTTTGCAAAGGCCGAACTTTATAAATACAATTGTTCTAAAATAACACAAAGAATGTGCTCACATATACTTCTAGAAAAAAATAAGGAAATAGGAAGGTACCTAATTACCTACCTACATTATGATAGGCAACAATGTTTATGCGTATAACAAGTTTATTGAAAAAAAAATAATTAAAAATTGCTTTCATAGCGGTAGCTGTTACTTTTATATATAAGAAAGAAGTAGGGATGTATCCGATCTTTTAATTTTGCAAAATATGATAGGTACTTATCTAGTAGGTATACTAATCTAAGTATACAAAATTCTAGCCACCACTGATAAGTACATGGTGTATTTCTTTGATTTCGAAGACATAAAAAAAGTTCTATACTCATTTGATGCCAGCCAAAATAACGTCGTCCACTCAATGATAATAATATAAACCACGTCATTGCGTCCACTGCTAACATAGGGCTCCCGATAAGGGATTAGGTTCGGCCAAAATGGGGGAGAAAGAAGAAGCCTTGGGGCACAATATAAGATATAAAAATCTACCAACCCACAATCTCATATAAAAGTAGATAAAAAGATACTTACTTAAGTCAAACAAATAAAACAGTGCAGTCATTTTAATGTAGTTATAATTATTACTACCCAGTCAAATGAATCCTATTTCCGAAGTCAAAAAACTTAGGTCTCTTGCGTAAGAAATAAAATTTTGAATAGGTAACATAACTATAACAAGCCCTAATTGCAGTTACTAAAAGACATTCAAATATAGTTTCTGGACCTTCAGATTCTTGCTGTTTCAGAAATAAAAAAAAATAGATACATACTGTCGCCGTACAAAATTTCAGTAGTTCCTACCTACTCGATAACTCGACCCAAATGTATGGGGTAAGTAGCTGATTATTTTTTCACGATTATGAGGTCGTCCCATGGATAAAGTTGTGCAGTGACTAGGGTTGCCATATTATTTGACTAGGGTCTCGTCGGGACGTTCTAGGATTTAGTGAACAAAACGCGCAATTTTTAAAATAAATCACTTATTTTTATACTACCATACATAACAACGTTTCATTTAATGTTCTAATTTCTTGAATGGCCATACTTTTCAGAAGATTTTTCAACAATTCTTTGTGATTATTAACATATTTGTAAAACTCTGTGCTAGTCATGTTATAATTAACTTGACACTGTAAAATAGACTCCAGTCTCTGGCAGAAGACGATTTCGTTCATCAGTCCACTGGGCCGACACGCCATTACCGAAAAATTTCTTTCCACTGTGGCGTTGTGGGAAGGGATTGAAAACAAATACTCGCATAATTTCAACAACTGGCATTTTCTTTCAGGATTTTCAGTTTCCTTAAAAAAGTGAATCCATTTCACTTCCACCGAATTGACCGAATTCCAGTCTTCCGAGGCAAGTTTAGCTTCTACGAAGCTCTTGAGACACGTATATTGCTCAGAGAGTCAATCGGGACATTTTAGTGTTTTGTCGGGACGTCGGGACAGTGAGCTTATAGACGGTAACAGTCCCGATACATCGGGACGGATGGCAACCCTAGCAGTGACTCAACGTGTTATATTATATCAGCTGTTCTTAATACCTACAGTGTGCCCTAAAATATTATGTCCACACATTTGTGATATTCCTCATAATATCATAAATGTGTGTGGTCATAATATTTTTGGGCTTATAGCATGAATGCAATGCCTAATCATAAACGATAAATAATTACTTAATAATATTAATAACATTTATGTAGTTCGGTTGCTGAATATTCAATTACCCATAGGTACCTACCTACCTACTTACAAAAATAAGTCACAATGTAGGTAGGTAGGTAGTTCAGTTTTTGTAAACCACCATGGAGACTTTCTATTAGGTAAGGTTAGTAGGGCTTATTCTAATCTTTAAGGTTTTAATTGTGTTCTTTTTAGGGTTCCGTACCCAAAGGGTAAAACGGGACCCTATTACTACGACTCCGCTGTCTGTCTGTGATCTGTCGGTCTGTCTGTCTGTCTGTCTGTCTCCAGGCTGTATCTCATAAACCGTGATAGCTATAAAGCTGAAATTTCACAAATGATGTATTTCCGTTGCCGCTATAACAACAAATACTAAAAATTAAAAAAAAAAAATTAAGGGGGCTCCCATACAACAGATATGATTTTTTTGCCGTTTTTATAGATAATGATACGGAACCCTTCGTGCGCGAGTCCGACTCGCACTTGGCCGGTTTTTTATTTTCTATTTCTACATTGGTGAGTAAAGAAGCAACAATATTGTACCGAGGACTATGTAATAGGCATCCAACTTGATTTGAAAAGAGTGTCCATGGAGTTTCTTGCCCATTTTTCTCCATGAGATCTACGATTTTGGAATGGGCAACTACAGTCCATTCACAGTTATTATGCCTGTGGCTGGACTGTAGGTAGCATATTTTTGACTATGCAAAAGTGTCTGTTCCCGTAACAGGCACTTTTCTATTTGAAAGTTTGAGTAAGCAGGTACATTCAGTAGCTGTTTCATGTGTGTAAACAATATAAAGTTCGTACACAAAATATACTGCATTGATTAGACCATTGTGTGCCCGCCATTATGGCTAACGTTATTGTTATCTCTTTCACTCGTGTGTGGAAAGCCGAATAGGCGAGAAGTATCTCGAATGTCTGGATATTCCCTCGTTGTTGCCGGTCTACAAAGTTCGGTCTCCCTGATAACCATAAAGTATCGAGAGTTAAATAAAAATCAAATTGAAAAACATGAACAAAACAAACATAACCTAGTTACAGACGCCAGCACATCAAGCTACCCGAAACTGTCAAACAAATTTGCCTAATCAACCTTGAACCTAATGCTTTAGCGCTGTAGATGAAATCTATTAAAAAAGTTTTCACTAACATAGTATTTTGGAAGCCATATTATAACGAAATTGGTGTTAACTCAACGAAACAGTTATTTAACGAGAGTATCGATTTTGAACTTTGTTAACTGCTTAAGGTGAATGCTCCAACCAGCCCGCGAAATTCAAAATTTCTTGCGTTTTTTGCAATTTGCAGGCCAGTGCTAGGTTGTATGTTGATTAAAATATTATTCGCGGCTGTAAGACATATGTAGTTACAGAATTATAATCATCAAAATCATCAATAAAACGCTCTAAGTTCATAAAGCTGTAGGAATGACTTTTTTTTGTTCCTACGCCTTTATGAACTTGGAGGGTTGTATTGGTGATTTTGATGATTATAATTCTGTAACTACATACGTCTTACAGCCGCGAATAATATTTTAATCAACATACAACCTAGCACTGGCCTACAAATTGCAAAAAACGCAAGAAATTTTGAATTTCGCGGGCTGGTTGGAGCATTCCCCTTAAGTACATTTCAATGCTCATGGGTGTACAAAACGTTAATAGTGTAAAAAGGTTGTGTGTTAGTTTTGTGGATCGCCACACAAAGATAAAAGAAATAACTTTTATGATTTCGGAAGAAATAACACGTAAAAAAAAAATTATGTATAGCCGACACATTTAGCACCCAAATACATTTTTTGCGAGTCCAATCAAAGTTTTAAACCGTGGTGATTTATTTTCGGTATATCCCCAGATGCAGGGAACATTTCTACAGTGACAACCCTATTGAGACAGCAAATGGTTTATTGTCTCTTTCCCGCAAACGCTCTGATTGGCCGAATTTTTCTAGACATTTCCATAGCCAAGTTGCCAGCCTGTCAAGTAAAATCTCCCTAAATATCCGATCAGAAAATTGTACATATAAAAAATATAAAATGTTTTTCTTAACTATTAACCTTTCGTATGCCGGAACGTAGATCTACACGAGACACAATCACTTTTTAATTGTGTCTATATACTCGGCATACGAGTGGTTAAGTACCAACTGTCGCCCGCGACTTAATTCGCTTAGAAATCGTTTATGTGTGTATGTAAGAAAAAAAAGTAACCCACATGGGTTACTTTTTTTTTACATTTTTTCATTCTTACATTAAAATTGATTGCTTTCACGAATATAATTGAAAATAGACACACTACTTACACTTATTGTTTATCTACATAAATAAAATAGAATACTTAAAAACATTTTCTGAAAAAAATATAGATTTGATTATGTCGGATTACTGTGCACATTACAAACTGATGCAAAAAAATCATGATACATTTTCATAATCTCCCCAGTTTCGGGGTAAATTTCTGCAATGACAACCCTTTTGAGATAACAAATGTATTGTTATCTCTCTCCTTCAAGCGCTCTGATTGGTCGAAATGTGTTTTCCTCTAGATAATTCCTTCGATACTGTTCTGTGATTGGTCGTATCTAGTGACGTTGAGACAGATCTAGAAATCTCTGGAAATTCATTTGTCTACTATATAAGCGGCGGCCGCTCGGCGCGAACTCAGAATTATTTGAAACGCCATACTAAGCAGACGAAGACAGTTCGGTGCAAACCGGAGAAGTTTACTAGACTCGCAAGTTACGTTCAACGTTATACATTACTATAACCACTTTACAACAAGTTTATTGTGAAAAGTACAATCTTCAAGAAGAAGACAAAATGCCAGCTGTAGGAATAGATCTTGGTACGACATACTCGTGCGTCGGCGTGTGGCAGCACGGGAACGTGGAGATCATCGCCAACGACCAGGGCAACCGCACAACACCATCCTATGTGGCCTTCACGGACACGGAGCGCCTCATCGGAGACGCAGCCAAGAACCAGGTCGCCCTCAACCCCAGCAACACAGTGTTCGACGCCAAGCGACTCATCGGAAGGAAGTTCGACGACCCCAAGATTCAGCAAGACATGAAACACTGGCCCTTCAAGGTGGTCAACGACTGCGGCAAACCAAAGATTCAAGTGGAGTTCAAGGGTGAAGCGAAACGTTTTGCGCCCGAGGAGATCAGCAGCATGGTGCTGACGAAGATGAAGGAGACGGCGGAAGCTTACCTCGGAACAACAGTACGGGACGCGGTCATCACAGTGCCGGCCTACTTCAACGACTCTCAGCGCCAGGCCACAAAGGACGCGGGAGCCATCGCCGGTCTCAACGTGCTCAGGATCATCAACGAGCCCACAGCCGCCGCGCTCGCGTACGGCCTCGACAAGAACCTCAAGGGCGAGAGGAACGTCCTAATCTTCGACCTCGGCGGCGGAACGTTCGACGTGTCAATCTTAACAATCGACGAAGGCTCGTTGTTCGAAGTGAGGGCGACGGCGGGCGACACACATCTCGGAGGCGAGGACTTTGACAACAGATTAGTGAACTATCTCGCGGACGAGTTCAAGCGCAAGTACAAGAAGGACATGTGCATGAATCCCCGCGCACTGCGCCGCCTCCGCACAGCCGCTGAGCGCGCCAAGCGGACGCTGTCGTCCAGCACTGAAGCCACCATCGAGATTGACGCGCTCTACGAGGGAATCGACTTCTACACTCGCGTGTCCCGCGCGCGCTTCGAAGAGCTTTGCGCAGACCTGTTCAGAGGCACCCTCGAACCGGTGGAGAAGGCGCTCAAAGACGCCAAGATGGATAAGAGTCAGATTCACGACGTCGTCCTCGTCGGAGGCTCCACCAGGATCCCGAAAGTACAGAGCCTGCTGCAGAACTTCTTCTGCGGCAAGAAGCTCAACCTGTCCATCAACCCCGACGAAGCCGTGGCGTACGGCGCGGCCGTCCAGGCAGCTATCCTGAGCGGCGAGCAAGACGCGAAGATCCAGGATGTGTTACTAGTGGACGTGGCCCCGCTGTCGCTCGGCATCGAGACCGCCGGCGGCGTGATGACGAAGATCATCGAGCGCAACTCTAAGATCCCGTGCAAGCAGTCGCAGACGTTCACCACGTACTCGGACAACCAGCCGGCGGTCACCATCCAAGTGTACGAGGGCGAGCGAGCGATGACGAAGGACAACAACTTGTTGGGCACGTTCGACTTGACCGGCATCCCGCCCGCGCCGCGCGGCGTCCCTAAGATCGACGTCACCTTCGACCTGGACGCGAACGGCATCCTCAACGTTTCGGCCAAAGAGAACAGCACCGGCCGAAGCAAGAACATCGTCATCAAGAACGACAAGGGACGTCTGTCACAGGCTGAGATCGAGCGCATGCTCGCCGAGGCGGAGAAGTACAAAGACGAGGATGAGAAGCAGAGGCAGCGCGTCGCGTCGAGGAACCAGCTCGAAGCGTACGTGTTCAGCGTGAAGCAGGCGCTGGATGACGCCGGAGACAAGCTCTCGGAGCAGGACAAGAGCACAGCGAGGAGCGCGTGCGACGACGCGCTCAAGTGGCTCGACAACAACACCTTGGCGGAGCAGGAAGAGTACGAGCACCGGCTGAAGGACGTGCAGCGCGTGTGCTCGCCGCTCATGAGCAAGATGCATGGCGCGGGCGGCAACCCTGGGGGAATGCCTGGAGGTATGCCCGGTGGTATGCCCGGAGGCATGCCCGGCGGTATGCCCGGAGGCATGCCCGGCGGTATGCCCGGAGGAATGCCTGGCGGGTTCGGAGGAATGCCTGGTGGTATGCCTGGCGGGTTCGGAGGTATGCCCGGTGGCTATGGAGGATACCAACAACATAAGGGCCCAACAGTGGAAGAAGTCGATTAAGCGAATTTGATACCTACGTTCAAGTAATGACCTGAAACAATAGTACCTATGTATCATTTTGAAAGACTGATTTGTTTATATTGTAAATATTAGCATGATTCAACAGAGAACATAATTATGTATGTTTAAGTAACTTATATTAAGTTTGTAAATAATAAATAAAAATAATGTTTTTGTTTTATTCTTTGGTTTTATTTCCCCGTACTAAATATTCCTGATATCCCTGACAAGAACTCAAGCAGTGCAAACAGCGAAAATAGCGTATCAGCTCATAATGTCAACTTCTCAAAATGACAACCGTAGATACGCAAAATGTCCACTTCTCACAATGTCAACTTCTTAGAATGTCAAATTCGCATTACATCAATTTCTCAAAATGTCATTGAGTAAAGGCAAACTGAAAACAAAAGGTTCATGAGTAAAGGCAAACTTACAAAGAACACTCACCGTACCGACACACATACAAACACCTAAAGTTTACAGAGTATGTAAAAGTTTTTACTAAGTCTTTTTCCCTATAAGTCTTATTTCGCAAGGATTTAAAAAATGGGCCCTAACCTAATCCATCTGCACGTAAAAATGTTATATTTAAATGGCTGCATCCCAAAAATTATGACCAAACAGAACATCTTTTGCATATTATACAGTCGTAATATTGTAACAAAACAAAATAAAACACAACCATGCACGTACTCACCCACCATCATACACACCACACCCACTCACATACACCATACACACACACTGACACACAGACTTCTAAAAGCACCAGATCTCTTGTTATCAAACTTTCTTTTAAAATTAGTTATAAATAAGTTTTTAGTTTAGCTTATTGTTTCTCTTTATGGATCGTAGCAGGTGGCGTTCTATGGTTTCCCATGTGAAAAAGGCGTGATTTTATGTATTTCTCTTTGTTATAATTTTCTCCGTGTTTCATTTGTAATTAGTTCAGTTAACATGTTAGCCTTACTTACAAAGAGACTGGACACCACGACACAGGGTAACCTAGTAGTAGGGGAGCCCAAGCGGGGATTTCAGGATTTACTAAAGCGCGGCAGATTAATATACAGGGCGATACCTTGTATCCGGTTAAGTACCTCCACCAAATATGAGCCCCATATATAATGCCGCCCGTGAAGGATAAAGGATCAGATTAGTAAAAAAAAATTGATCATTAGAAATTCTCGAGCGCGTCAGATTAAGGTAGGGTGAGTTAATTACATGCTAAAAAGTGTATATTCCACTAATCTGACAATTTGAGAGTGACGTAAAGAAAGGGGAGGGCAGCAAAGTTGTAAAAAAAAAACGTCATCTCGACATTCTCGAGCGTAGCCAAATTTTTTTTTATTTTGAAGGAAATAATTCAAGGATAACGAAAAATATATAATCTGACGATTTCCGCAAGCCGAAATAATAAAAAATCGTCGATAAAGTGTTAGCATTTCTTGCTTGCCAACAAAATGAAGATTCTACTATTACTATCAGAACTTCTGATACTGATATAGTGGTCATCATGTTAGCGAATATGGAACACCTGCAAGCAAGAGTAGAAGTTTGGATGGATCTTGGAGTTGGCAATGCACACCGATACATCAACGTATCCGCTCTCTACAAGAAATTAGGCCCAAAAATTTCGAAGGCGCTTCCAGCTTTGCATGCGTTCACTGGTTGCGATTTCAACCCAGCATTGTACCGACGAGGAAAAAATAAACCTTTGCAATATCTGATGAATTCAGAAATTTTCCAAGAAGCATTTCTGGATTTGGGATCAAAGGAACATAATGTGCAGGATTCTTTTAACATCATACAGTCTTTTACTTGCCACTTGTATGGGTTGAAAAAGTTAGACGATGTCAATCAAGCCAGGATGGTCATCTTCATAGGAAGTACAAGGTAAAAGACAAATCACAAGCTTTCTCCTTGAGTGTACCGGAATTACGATGCGTGCAACTTGCCACCCTGTGAATCGGAGTTACTCCAGCAAGTGTTACGCACAAGATTCATTCCATGCTTGTAGAGTAATGCCCATAATGCAAAAATTACTGATCTTTTACCAACGGACTATGGATGGAAAGTTGTCGACGGAAAATTCAAAATGATCTGGTGCTACTGATGAAGATGAAGATGATGATTAATTAATCAATTAATCATAAAAAATATTTTTTTTTGGGCATTTTTTTTTAAATTATTTTCTGATAAATACAAGTATTCTACTTAATAAAACATACACTTATGTATTTGCATGCTATTTCCTGAGCTTCTCAATAAATTAAGTTCAATGATTTAAAAAATTAAAAAAACAAATTTTTTTTGTCAGATTAGGCGAATCCCTTCATATAATTGTCAGATTATGAGACAGCACGTCTAGAACATAAAGATGAACCATATATATCTTAATCTGACGCGCTTGAGTATTTCAAAATGGCGAATTTTTTTTGCACATTAAAATAATGGCCGCGAGTTTGCGTCAGATCGAAATCGTCAGATTATTGAATGAGCGCTTTTTTTTTGGTGCACTTAACACCCCCTTATAAAACCTGACGCGCTCGATTACATTTTTTTTCTTTTCATTTTTAACCCTTACGTACAACCACCCGCATCATGCAAATAATCAGATTAACATACGTACATTATTAAAAATACGTAGGACATTGATGCTATCAATATCTGACGCGCTCGAGTATGTCCATGCAACAGTATTTTTTTACATATTTAAAAATCTATAGCCGCTTACCCCACCGATTAAAAGGTATATATTATATTTTTTTCTTTTTATCATCTAAGCTTTGCAACCTAATAAGTCTCTATGACGCTCGAGTAAATCCCCATTTAGCATCGTGGGCTCCCCTACTATAGTGTGGAGTC
Organism: Eurois occulta; assembly: GCA_950022335.1. Classification (NCBI taxonomy): domain Eukaryota; kingdom Metazoa; phylum Arthropoda; class Insecta; order Lepidoptera; family Noctuidae; genus Eurois; species Eurois occulta. The sequence continues at coordinate 12,262,520 of OX465502.1, forward strand.
CCGGGAATGTGTAAAAAGGTTTCGCTTAAGGAAAATTTTGTTTTTTGCTACTGGTTTTTCAATATTGTTTTGAAGTGTGTCCATAAGGATAGGTGGCAAATGAAAACAACTGTTCATTCCATAGTTCCTTTTATTAATAACTAGCTGCCCAGCGCTACTTCGTTCGCGTGGTGTCCTACCCCTTATCCTACCCTACTCCTACACTACTCCTACCCTACTCCTACCCTACTCCTACACTACTCCTACCCTACTCCTAACCTACTCCTACCCTACTCCTAACCGACTCCTACCCTACTCCTACCCTACTCCTACCCTACTCCTACACTACTCCTACCCTACTCCTACACTACTCCTACCCTACTCCTAACCTACTCCTACCCTACTCCTAACCTACTCCTACCCTACTCCTACCCTACTCCTACACTACTCCTACCCTACTCTTAACCTACTCCTACACTACTCCTACCCTAATCCTACCAAAACTTACTTATCCAGGCAATTTTTAAAATTTTTCTCGCCGTAAAAACCATCCTTGAACCTCAACGAACATTTAAAAAAAAGAATTGGCCAAATTGGTCCAGGCGTTGTTGAGTTATGCGCTTACCAACACATTTTGCGATTCATTTTTATAATTTAACATACTATGTTAAATTATAAAAATGTTAAGTTAAATTACTTAGTTACTAGAATATTAGGTAATGCTTTGCTTGCTAATCGTGACATGTTATTGGACCGACGACTGTCTTAATGGAGATCAGCAAAGGCAAGTCCTAAAGTATGTACAGACGCCAGCACATCAAGCTTCTACAATCTGTCAAATTTCTTTAATAGATTTTCAACTTTATCGCTAAAGCATTAGGCTCAAGGTTGGTTGGGAAAATTTGACAATTTCGGGTAGCTTGATGTGCTAGCGTCTGTACCATGTTATGCGAACTGAATATTTTGTTTTGACGTGACAACGTCTTAAATTAGGTTGCGGCTGGGAGTCACTTATGAAAAAGTGTAACGCTCGGTAACGTTACGATGAGTCACCGAACGAGAGAGAGAAACAAAATATATTTCTATAGTTAAAATTTGTGCAATTCTTATTTTCATTCAATTCCTTGTTCCTATTGTGCAATTTAATTATATTCATATCAATAAATATTCTACCGAGAAAAAGACGTTGTCACGTAAAATCTTCGCCCGTAAAACCGACTTTACAGGCAACCATTTTTTTTTTATATTACTTTGTTTTGTTCAAAAAAAGTTAGAAAAATAAGCTTTTCCAAATCACATTAAAATGTCAGATTAACATCCTGCAAATAAGTACCTCTGCTTGATTTTGAGGTACCGTTTTTGACCGATGCGTTGAACGCTTGGAAAATGGCTTGTCCCAAATTCCCAATACGGATTTGTCCGGCAATCTGTCTTGTCTGTAACCCGGCACGCATAATGAAGGAGCACTGCATTATCGTATAGTCCTACCCATCAGAGATCCCAGAGGACCTCATCCATCGCTTTCCACCAGGCGTGATCGAGGTCAAGAGCAGGCCCATTTTGTAATAAAAAAAAAAAACAAACGAAACTTGGGAGTCTTATCATATTAGAAATCGGATTTTAAACATTTTTTTACAAGTTTTGCCAGGTTTTTTGCATTGCAGCATCGCCATTTCGTGTTCCCCATTAATGACGTGCGTGATTATGTTATGATGATTATGATTATGATTATGAATTATATATACTCGGCCATAAAGAGTAGAAAAAAATTGAGGTCGCTACTATCGTTTATATGGTATCATTTATACTATAACATAAATGATTTTGATACTTGAAGTATTTTTAATGATGAATCAGAATAGGATAATTTTTTAATACAATTAATATAATAATACCAGCCTATTACTGTCCCACTGCTGGGCAAAGGCCTCTTCTCAACAGAGATGGCACGAGCATTGATCACCACGCTTGCTCAAGACGGGTTGGTGATTTTAGACTTATATTAATTATAAAGTCCAGGTTTCTATGTCTCTGATGTCCAAGATAAACTTATAAAATTGTCACTTAGCTACAATACAAGCAGGTACAATGATTGTTGTAAACTGCTGCGTCGCTGCTGTTGTTTGCTACTGTTGTGTTGCTGCGTTAGCAAGTGTTCAACCGAACACTTGCTAACGCAGCAGTTACCATCATTACCTGCATCATTATCTTGTACCTGCTTGTAAATTATAATTAAATTAAATGCAAATTATAATTTCTAAATTCTTTTAATAATTGGAAAATAAACGAGTCCGTTAGAATACCTTTATTTATATGTAGGATCAGGAGTGCCGAGAGGTATATCTTCAGGGTTTGGAGTTCCCATTTTGTTGGGATAAACAAGACTGTATAATCAGTTACAGAATTTTTATTGCAGTAGATACTAATTAACACACAATACACAATACAAAATGGTACACAACACAAAAATGGTAAATAGTAAAAAGATAAAGGTAAACAGTTAGGCGAACAGACCTTTTAAGGTCACAGTTCGTATAGTGGCCAAGCCATTCAAACACAAAGTGTATCGCTCGCTACCAGCAAGCTAAATACAGCTATGTGGCAAAGGACAATGACCAAAGTTGGTACCAAAAAGTCTCGCGCCTCAAAACCAAAATATTATAGTAATTAGTTTCATATTTTTTTACGGCATTACGCGTCGGGGATTTGATTTTTGAACTGGAAATATACTTTTCGAGTTTAAAAGTACGAATATTGTTTTACTCCCTTTATATGACATTCCGTTTCAACTGAATATAAATGACGTTCCGTTTCAATTGAACAAACCCTTGTCTGTCGAGCGGACTCTAAAATTAATTACAATTAAGTAAGATCAGTACACCAAATCGATTTAGTTTGGTTTATTGCTATTTGCAACAAAATAGATTTTCTCAGCCTAAAGATTTTGATTTATCGATTACATCCCTAAATCCCGACTAGTTTATAGCACTTACTATACTCTATGGTTTATAGTTATCTTATCTGTGGCATCTGACATTTGTACTGTACTGACTGACTATTGGCAATGTAAAGGTCTAAAATGAAATCGAGTTTCAGTCAAGCATACTGTGGATGTTACTTTAACTCGTAATTCTTACTAATATTAGTGTATTACGCTGTTTTTAGAGCAATAATGTAATGTATGTGTGTTAAAATACGTCGTTGGTAGCGTCGAAAAAATAGACCTACTTTTTAGGTTAGTTTCGATTTTATAAAATAACTCTGAAACGCGGGTTTTTTTTTTCAAAAATAATTTTTGTAGGAGTTAATACGATCAGTGTAGTCTATAAAAAACAAGGTTTGATTTTGATGCAGCATGGTACGGGATTCCATACTTCCATGAGCATTCTCTTTTACAATACCAGCCAAGCATAGAAAAGGCCGACCAAAAATAGATTTAGATGATTTTAGTCTCGGTGCGATTCGTCAGAAAATTATAGAGGCCTCATTAAGGTTTGGGATCAGTTTTTCTGTCACCCACTTGGTAAAATTGTGAGAATTCATTTCTGAATGATAATCTTCCATTTTGTTGGTGCCACTAAATATTAGCAATGCATTGGGTACAAATCCATTGGCAGTTCCAGCATGGACAATAATCCAACAATGATTTCCCTGAAATCAAAATAAAACATGAATTTAGAATGACATGCGTGCGTGATGATCAAAATTATGCAGTCGCTCTATACAAAGGCACTTAACAAAGTACTTTCTATTATGTAAACATAACCTCTAAAGTTATATTAAATCTGTAGAAAACGTCGATAATGTGGCATTTTCTATAGACTTAACTGACGATAACTGTAACTTATACCGTGAAATACGTATATTGAATAAATACCTGTAATATCAGCAACTCGTTTGTAGAGGTCATCCAATTCTGTTAAAAGTTTCCCGGCATTATATTCCGCCAAACATCTCTTAAACACATTGTAAATAATTCCTCTGGCGCCACTTTTTATCGTCTTGCCCATTTTCAATTACAATTCACTGAGTAAAACGATTAACCAACTGAAAATCACAAGAATTCACACACAAACTTTTTTTTTTGGTAGTTTGAAGGATATTTGACATTTCTTTAGAGTTGCTATGTGGAGAAAAAATTTATTTCCTATTTATTTAATTTCTACTCTTTCTGGCCGAGCTGTACATGTATCATCTGGTAGTCTTATCGAACTAGGTTTAGTGTCGTGGGCTCTTAGACCATTAATGTTACACACCGATATAGACAGCGACATGCAGTACGTTACATGACTGGACAGCAATTTGTTTCCGGCCATATTTTGGTTCAAATTTGGTTCTGTGGTGTCTGTCTTCTCCATGTCTTCTTCCATGGGAAAAGGCGTCAGTTCAGTGTATACATATCTATGAACGAACTGGCAACACTGTCAAATGTCAAAGTCAAACATTCAAAATCAAAATAGTTCAATCAACTTCAAGCAAGAGTTTGCTGGTGTTTATTTGGGGTTGTTTTATCGTTGTGTTATAAAAACTACTTTTCTCGAACTGTTAAGGAATATGATGATAGCTCCGACGTCGAAGCCGAAAATGGAAACAGGTTTCGAACCGGGCGATAGCGCGAACTTGCCTAGAATGGACTGTTTTATGGTAGCTGCCTATTTAGTCACCCTGCCCAAACACGATCTGAGTGGTAAAACATCTAAGTGAGACCCTGTATCTAATTTCCTAAGGCTACCCACTGACCAATAGTTATTTTAAATCCATAAACCTTAAGTAATATTACAAAAGCGAAATTAACTCTGTCATAAAATTTGCCGCACGTAGACCATGACCTCAGAACATATAATATACCAGGTACTTTTTATGCCTGTAGTAAGTTTCCGTTTCATTATTTTTAACCTCTACAGTGGCGAAGACACTAACAAAAGCTATTTTACAATAAAAAAAAATAGTAATAAATAAATTAGTAGTTTCAGAGTGGCACCCTCAAAAACCCTATTTCTTTGCCCTCAGGTCTTCTGAAGAATGTTACGGCGATGACGCGATAGGTTACGTGCAGCTGCGCCGCGATGCTAGCTTGTGCACCTTGAAGGCAAGAGTTTGCCCTAAACCTCAAGCCTATGCCAATGTAACACTGACATTGAATGAAGTTGAAGATGAAGTCGTGAATATTCAGTGTCATGGTTGTGAAAGAGATAGTGGTTGTATGCATGGGGCTGCCTTCTTGCTGTGGCTACATAGACGGAGTGAAGAACCCGACTTTCGACACAGAGAGTGCTATTGGAGAAAACCTTGGATGGCAGAAGTATAGTGCTCTTGTTCATTTCTCTAATTGTTCTTGGGACAAATGTATAGTTATTTATATAGTTTAAAATAGTTCAGTCTAGCTGTACACTTAATCTGTTCTAAAAGCGTTTTTTGATTGAGTTTTTGAAGGCCCTGTAACATTTTGCGACAGTACTCGGCACTGTGTAGATATATTTCATATTTATGGTTTAGCATCAAATTTCACATTTTATTATTAAGTATTCATGATACGAGAGCAATGATGGCCTAGCAGTGTGACCGTCGGAATACCAAGTCATAGGTCACGAGTTCGAACCCAAGGCATGCACCACATTATTGGATTCATGTGCATATTTTATAATTATCACACACAGTTTCATTGAAGGAAAAACATTGTGAGGAAACCAGCAGGCTTGAGAGATATTTCTCAATGCCAAGTCAGAGGCCAATGGGCAGCATAAAAACTCTGACACCTGGTTAGGCACTAACCACACGATAAAGAAAGATAATACAATGAGTTACAAGTTGCAAGACATTTGTGACCTATCTACAAAACTTTTCCAAACATGTGGCTATGTTGATCTAAGTTATATTTATTGTAGAGTAGGTACCTTAATTTTTTTAGTTTGCTGTGCAATCATTCATGACACTGTTTATTTTCAATGCTGATAACTGTAACATATTTTCTTGTTGCAGCCTGTGAAATTCATTACAACTAAAGAGCTTTCTAAAACAAAAAGGGTACCTAAATCTAAGAGGACTGCTGACCCTGCTGTACTTAATGAGTTCTTAGCAGAAGCAAAGAAAAGAAACCTTGATGGCCCCTTAATTAGGTAAGCAGCAACCTAAGCACTACCATAATTATTATAATTATATTGCCTTTGAGAAATTAAATCAATGCAATAAGAATGAAAAGATTTTTTCTTTATCGCTGAGCAAGCACAGTAAAACTAAAACTAATAATTAACTATTTTAAAAGAAAAGCTGCTAATTTGTATAAAATCATACTGTAATCATCTCATTCTAATAAATTTTGGTTGATCCGAGCAAACATCTCATGGCCTCATCCTGTACACATTCAATCAACAAAAAGTTTAAAATATTACTTAGGTTTTTCCATCTGGAATTCTGTTGTAACAGCCCAGAGTTTGGATGTATGCCTGGTTGGTTGATGGTAATGGATGATGATGATAGATGGTGGGGTGCACCTCTGCCTAAACCTACAGGGAAAAGAGGTCTGAGGTTTTATGTTATTAGTTAACCTTTTGAAAGCCACAGTTGGATATAGCACACAAATGAAAATGTGCCCAACACCCCACCGGCCGCTAAAGCCGACAACTGTAACTGCTGTTTGTGTAGTACCTATAATACAAAAACTGTAGTCAAATTAAATAATGATCTTAAGAGTGATATTTAAAGAATATAGAACGAAAAGCAATGATTAATTGGTAATCGATAAGATGTTGGAATCCCTATTTTTTGTAGGTATGTGTGAATCGCTGCATTTGTGGCTTAGCGTGGGAGGGCCGATACGTTAATGCGTTAACGCCCTTGCATTCAAAAGGTTAACCTTCACTGTCCCACAAACACAGGGCTCCCACAAGTCCTACCAGGGGCTCTTTTCTCATATGATATAATAAGCGTATCAAATAAAAGACCTATGTATTCTTTTTTCAGATATTTTTCAACTGAAGAACAGAATAGTAATTGAAAGACCAGCTACACTGCCAGTTGTACTTATAACCAAGGAAGTGATTAAGTTAATAGGAAACGACCAACCCGAACCGTGCACCTTTTTGTCGACGTTTCATAAGTGCCCATGTAGGCCTATGTGAAATAAAAATATTTTGATTTTGATTTTGATTTTGAGGAAGAAAAAAAAAGAAATGCCATTTGAGCTGCTCTGCAGAGGACTTGTTTCCACTTACAGCTCCAAGACTTAACTATGATGTAATATTTTTTACTACCTCAACCTCGACTGCCTCGTTGAGGAGTATGAGGTCCTGGAGTTCGACTCCCAGGTCGGGCAAAGTGTTATTGGGTTTTCCCATCAGGAATTTATCAGTAGCAGCCACGGAGTCTGGATTTGTACCCGATTGATGACAATAGGCTCGCCCCCTATTACATGGGACTAAAACATAACTGGCGAAATGTTGGTGTACTAATATGCCTACTGCCTATCCCTTCGGGGATTACTGGCGTTATGTTATGTTGTTATGTATAATATTTTTACCTTTAAAAACTACGTATTAAAGTTTAAAACATAGAAGAGAAGATCACCTTTCAAACGGTCTGGTGCAGTTGGTGGCATAATTCCTGAGATTGAACTAAATGAACTACCACCAATAAACTGAATCAGCCTGCTTAAAAGTAACCTTGCTTTGATGCTTGTTAATTGTATTTCACAAACAGTTTTCTAACAAACTGATATAAATAATAACAAACAAGGCGGCTATGGGCAACTCAGTCCCTTCATAGTTATTATGGCTTGTGGCTTTGCAGATACCTACTTTGACAATTAAAAAGTACCTGTAAATAAAAATAAATAAATTCTTTATTTCACCAAAAGCATTACAGTACAGGATACTCAGACTAAGAGCATAGAAGACTTATAACTAGGTCACAATAATGTTAATACTCAGACTCCTAAACTAGGTGTATGTGCCTGTGTCTTAGGAGTCAGGAAACTGATCTATTTGAAGAGGCCATTTGTAAAAGTGATGTACTGATACTTATATCCAAGTAAATGCTTTGTTTTTGACTACATTGTCATATTGTAGGATATTATATTCTACTGTGGTAATCGAGATGGCAGATTAAAAAAATAGACTGTCTCGTTGCAGTAGTGGTCGCAAGCGCGACTACTGAGCATGGAGCCCATAGAAGTCCTAGGTTCGATTCCTAGGTCCGGCAGTGTTATTGGGTTTTGTGCATCAGGAATTTTTCAGTAGCAGCCACGGAGTCTGGATATGTGCCCAGTTGATGGCAATAGGCTCGCCCCAGATTATATGGGATTAAACCTAGCTGGCGAAATGTGCGTGTACTATTAGGGACACCTCTGCCAAACCCTTGGGGGGCACAGGCGTGGTGTTATGCTTACTTGATTACCACGGCAGTATTTCTCTAACAGTTTACAAGGGTGAATTATTACAACATTTTAAATAAGGTTTCAATGTCTTTGTGTACAATGGAAAAAATATCCTACTAATATTATAAATGTGAAAGTTTGTGAGAATGGATGTGTGGATGTTTGTTACTCTTTCACGCATAAACGGCTGGACCGATTTGGTTGAAATTTGGTATGTAGATAGGTTATACCCTGGATTAACATATAGGCTTTTTATCAACACACCACGCGGGCGAAGCCGCGGGCGGAAGCTAGTATAATTATTAAAAAAAAACAAGTTTGTCAATGATAATTTAAGTTATGGAAGAGTGGAGTCTTCTAACACAGGCTTTTTAGACGCCTAAAAGGAAACCCCAATCACTAGTTTGTAACAAAAACTTGCTAAAACCAATAAATTATTTTTCATTTTCAATGTGTTAATAATTCTCTTTACAATGTGAAGAATTTAATTTGAACAGGGTATGTTATGCTTTCCATTTTTTTTTATGACCATAATGTGTTGTGTACTAAACTTGTGTGTTATTATTACTGTGATAAGTGTATGTACCATTATTTTATTTGTTACCTATGGGTAAAGTTAAAAGGAGGATTTTGTTAAATAAAAGAGAGAAGTAATGTTCTTTTTTTTGTTTTCTTATTTACAAACTTAATCAATTAAATAGTGAGAGATTCATTACATAATTCAACAGAGGATCTTTTCTATCATAATGTAACAAGGATCATGTCATTGTGCTGACAAAATAAATAATCAGTCTTACAAATTAATATCACAATAAGGATTTAGGTGATTGGAACTTTAACATTTAATCTACTTCTTCAACTGTGGGCCCTTTGTTTTGCTGGTAACCACCGGGCGTACCTCCAGGCATTCCCCCGGGGTTGCCGCCCGCGCCATGCATCTTGCTCATGAGCGGCGAGCACACGCGCTGCACGTCCTTCAGCCGGTACTCGTACTCTTCCTGCTCCGCCAAGGTGTTGTTGTCGAGCCACTTGAGCGCGTCGTCGCACGCGCTCCTCGCTGTGCTCTTGTCCTGCTCCGAGAGCTTGTCTCCGGCGTCATCCAGCGCTTGCTTCACGCTGAACACGTACGCTTCGAGCTGGTTCCTCGACGCGACGCGCTGCCTCTGCTTCTCATCCTCGTCTTTGTACTTCTCCGCCTCGGCGAGCATGCGCTCGATCTCAGCCTGTGACAGACGTCCCTTGTCGTTCTTGATGACGATGTTCTTGCTTCGGCCGGTGCTGTTCTCTTTGGCCGACACGTTGAGGATGCCGTTCGCGTCCAGGTCGAAGGTGACGTCGATCTTAGGGACGCCGCGCGGCGCGGGCGGGATGCCGGTCAAGTCGAACGTGCCCAACAAGTTGTTGTCCTTCGTCATCGCTCGCTCGCCCTCGTACACTTGGATGGTGACCGCCGGCTGGTTGTCCGAGTACGTGGTGAACGTCTGCGACTGCTTGCACGGGATCTTAGAGTTGCGCTCGATGATCTTCGTCATCACGCCGCCGGCGGTCTCGATGCCGAGCGACAGCGGGGCCACGTCCACTAGTAACACATCCTGGATCTTCGAGTCTTGCTCGCCGCTCAAGATAGCTGCCTGGACAGCCGCGCCGTACGCCACGGCTTCGTCGGGGTTGATGGACAGGTTAAGCTTCTTGCCGCAAAAGAAGTTCTGCAGCAGACTCTGCACTTTCGGGATCCTGGTAGAGCCTCCGACGAGGACGACGTCGTGAATCTGGCTCTTGTCCATCTTGGCGTCTTTGAGCGCCTTCTCCACAGGTTCGAGGGTGCCTCTGAACAGGTCTGCGCACAGTTCTTCGAAGCGCGCGCGGGACACGCGAGTGTAGAAGTCGATTCCCTCGTAGAGCGCGTCAATCTCGATGGTGGCTTCAGTGCTGGACGACAGCGTGCGCTTGGCGCGCTCAGCGGCTGTGCGGAGGCGGCGCAGTGCGCGAGGATTCATGCACATGTCCTTCTTGTACTTGCGCTTGAACTCGTCCGCGAGATGGTTCACTAATCTGTTGTCAAAGTCCTCGCCTCCGAGATGTGTGTCGCCCGCTGTCGCCCTCACTTCGAACAACGAGCCTTCGTCTATGGTTAGGATTGACACGTCAAACGTTCCGCCGCCGAGGTCGAAGATGAGGACGTTCCTGTCGCCCTTGAGGCTCTTGTCGAGGCCGTATGCGAGCGCGGCGGCTGTGGGCTCGTTGATGATCCTGAGCACGTTGAGACCGGCGATGGCTCCCGCATCCTTGGTGGCCTGGCGCTGAGAGTCGTTGAAGTAGGCCGGCACTGTGATGACCGCGTCGCGTACTGTTGTTCCGAGGTAAGCTTCCGCCGTCTCCTTCATCTTCGTCAGCACCATGCTGCTGACCTCCTCGGGCGCAAAACGCTTCGCTTCACCCTTGAACTCCACTTGAATCTTTGGTTTGCCGCAGTCGTTGACCACCTTGAAGGGCCAGTGTTTCATGTCTTGCTGAATCTTGGGGTCGTCGAACTTCCTTCCGATGAGTCGCTTGGCGTCGAACACTGTGTTGCTGGGGTTGAGGGCGACCTGGTTCTTGGCTGCGTCTCCGATGAGGCGCTCCGTGTCCGTGAAGGCCACATAGGATGGAGTTGTGCGGTTGCCCTGGTCGTTGGCGATGATCTCCACGTTCCCGTGCTGCCACACGCCGACGCACGAGTATGTCGTACCAAGATCTATTCCTACAGCTGGCATTTTGTTTTCTTCTTGTAGATTGTACTTTTCACGATAAACTTTTTGCTAAGTAGTAGTAACGTATAACGTTGAACGTAACTTGCGAGTCTAGTAAACTTCTCCGGTTTGCACCGAACTGTCTTCGTCTGCTTTGTATCGCGTTTCAAATAATTCTGAGTTCGCGCCGAGCGGCCGCCGCTTATATAGTCAACAAATGAGATTCGAGATATTTCTACCCCTTGCTCGATGTTACTGGATGTGGCCAATCACAGAACAGAAACAAAGGAACGTTCCAGAGGGTCAACAAGTTTCCACCAATCAGAGCGCGTGGGGAAAGAGATAACAATATATTTGCTATCTCAAAAGGGTTGTCACTGCAGAATTTTTCCCTTAAACTAGGGAGATTCTTAAACTGCTTAGCATTGGTTTGTAAAATAGGATAACTCGTATTCAACTTGAACTTATAGTTGGGCAACTGAATGTAAAGATAAAGATATATTTATTTTGTAAAAACATGAGTAGGTAGGTATGTATACACTATACCAGGTCTTATAAATAAAATAAAGTGGCTACATGTCTTGCCATACAGGAATGGCGTAAAAAAATATGTTTGTTTTAAAAAAATAGGGTAAACTCAATTGACATAAAATTTAAAAAGAAAACAATGGCTTAGAGATAAAAAATGGCTTATTAAATAGAGTAAACTTAATTAAAAAATAGAAGTTGTTACCTAAAAATATTAAATTTAAAAGAAATGTCTTACCTAATTGCAATATTTATTTATTCATGCAGTTATTTATATCATACGTAGGAATACTACTGCATATTGTTTGCAATAATATTCATGAAAAATGTGAAGTGATTTAAAATAATTTCTTGGTTCTTTTAGATCACGACACAGTTTAATTAAAAAATTTATCAATTACAATGTCAAAGTTCCCGTGTAATTTAATTTAAATGCTTAATATTTAATAAACTATTAGGCCTTTGTTTTTAAAACGGGTCTATTGTGTTTTGGAGATTTTACTTTACATGCTGGCAACTCAGTCAGGGAAATATCTAGAGCGTTCCAGACGTCACGCATGCGCACTACCAACCTTCTCGACTGTTCGTCGAGTTGTTTAATACTAACATATTTTTTCTAGAAAATTACACAAAAATGAGAAGGTTTAATGCTTAAAATTACGAACCAATTAGTACCGTAAGAACTAGGTACCTACCTATGTAGTATCTAGGAATTCACAGTTGTAATAGGTAGTCTGAAAACATTCTGAAAAGAAAAGAAATCCTAGTTGCCACACTTCTTAACACCTAAAACAAGGAATAGTTGAAAGGAACATTCAAATTCATTTATTTTGTGAACATAAGTAAACAGTACCCCGCGTCTCCGTAAATGAGGCCTTAGTCGTATAATATACATATAAAATTCTGAAACTATCTATGTCCCGCCGTTAGGCATACAAACTGTTTCTCCAATTAGGTACATTATGTACCTAGACCTACCTAATTCAAATCAAATCAAATCATAATTTATTTGTTAACATAGGTTTAAAAAATACAGATCTTATGTTTGATGAACAGAGCGCTATGTTATGCCAGGAGGCGTAGGTACAAATATGGTGTGCAAATCTAGCTGAGGATTACAATCATTTACTAAAACAAAACAATTAACAAAATAATTGGAGAAACAGTTTAGTTTAGAAGAACAATTTAGCAATTTAGTTGGTTCACTAAATACTTAAAATCATCAAATAACACAACGCAAAACAACAAACGAAAACATTACATAATTTCACAAAATGATGATTTTCAGCCTCACTTAGGGTTTTTCAGCAAGCATAATTATTCAGCATGAAATCTTAATAGCCGAGTAGGTAGGGCGTATGAGATAACGCTGAAACTAAAGGTACTCACTGTAAAAGATTCGGACAGTTTTCAAATGGGCCAAAAATTATCAACGGGATAAAAAATCCTCTGGGTACCATTTAATGATAAGTGAAATAACTTTTGTCTTTTATCTTTTTAATAAAAGTTTCACTGTTAAGAAAGTGACATTTTCATTTTTTTTATTTTAATCGCGAAAAAATAAAATCAGCTGTTCCCTACATTTATGATCGATTAACTCGTCAAAATGTAATGCTGATTTTTTTTTTCGCGTTTTCAGGTTTGGTCCCATAGTAAAAGTTATTCATAATGATGAGTACAATGACCTCTTAAGAGGTTACTGGTGTTTTACAAATAACCCTGTATAGATAGAAGATGAAGGGTAGGTAAGAACTGTAGAGATGTTACCTCAAAACAAACTAATATAGGTACTTAATTGGTTTGGTTCATAACAAGATGATTAAGTACGAAATGTAGCTGTACCATTTACCTACTTGCTGAAAAAAGTTGTATTGACAATACCACTTTTTTAACACTATAATTTCCAATTTTCTTCTAATTATTGATAGGTAAAGAAGATGCCATTTCAATTTCAAAATGCTCATGTCTTGGTTCATGGAATTTGAATTTTGTAACAAGATTTTCATTATCGCCCCAGTCGCCTTTCTATGAATAATCGCGTTAAAATCCCTAAATATAAACTATCCAATGAGTTATTTTCATGATAATAATATATTATCCAATGAGTGTATGAAATAAAGATCGAAATATTTTAAAAGATTTAAATAGATGCCATATCAAAACTGAATATAACAAACTCAAAGTTGCTCGTGGTGATTTTTTCAACATAGATTTGCCAGGTATAATCATGCTCTCATTTTGTAAAAGGAACGTTACCAAAACAACGAATAGTTACGATGATTCTGGAAAGAAGTTCTCTAACGAAGGATTTGGCGGTTACTTGTATTATTACTTGGACATCTGCTCACCCCTTGTCGCCATTCAATACACGAGGGTACACAACACACAAAGAAACAGTTTCGGAACTCTAGCATCTTCCATAGCTTGCAGAAATGAAAACGTCCCACCCCGGTTTCGCAATGGCGGTACTTTTTAATCATAGTAATTCTCTGTGTACTAATAATGCGGAAACTTTCAGGTTTCATGTACTCACGTAATTACCTAATAATGGTGAAAATCACATGAAAAGCCGTAAGAGAAATTTAAAAATTAGAGTAATTATTTCTGTGTCCAACAAAAAGTCAGTAATGGAAGGTCTTGAAAAAAAAAGGATTGATTATTATCTTTATTCATTTTTGAACATATTATTTACATGTTTAAATATTTTTACTAACAAAAATAATATAAAACATTTAAAAATATAGTAAATAGTAGCCCACCGGCATCGGGAACAGGGTCCTAGCTTCTGGTGGTCAGAGCTCTTGAGAGAGGAACCTCCTAACAATACGCGCCTTGTCCAGAAGAACTGCCTTCTGAATCAAGCCCTTGATCCAGCGAAAGAAGATGTTGGTCGAGGCTATTGGCTATTAAGCCATTTGCCGATACGACTATCGGCACAATGACTGCTGTACTCACGTCCCACATGTCAACCAGCTCGCGAGCCAGATCTAGATACAGTGCCGGCGTAAGGGCCACTGACACCCCGGGCGAAAATATTGTGGCGCCCACTTGAGGGAAGCAATATCAAGTGTTAGTTTTGTGACTCTAACGATATCGTTAGAGTCGCTCCTCGACCACAAACCATCAAAAATCCATCTAAAAAAAATCTCAATAAAAAATATGCACAGAGCACACACACACACACACAGCACACACACACACACACACACACACACACACACACAGAGCACAGTTTTGAGTGTTTGCACCAGGGGAGGCCAGAGACTCCAACTCCAGACCTTGGCGCCCCCCAGAATTTGTCGCCCTGGGCCGTCGCCCCATCGCGCCCCCCCCTAACGCCGGCACTGTCTAGATATTTGAATTGTTTATCTTTCTCTGCTTTCACGAGGTTCTCGTCGTTAATATTTAGTTACTGAATTGTGCGATTTACGAGTAATGGCCAAATTGATTACCGATTTAAATATTACGAAATTAGTCTTATTTGTAAGGGTGATTCATTTATTAGGCCGCGTGCTTATTACTTAATAGTTAAGTAAGTACTTACCTACCTAATTAATAAAGAATACCTAAGTACCTATCGCTAGTGCTCGTGGCTAAATAAGAACAGCCGCTCGGGTCGATCTTTACGTTAAGCCGTGCTTACCTAGGTTGGTCCGTGGATGGGTGACCACCCATTACATACCGAGTTTCCTCGGTGCCTCGGAAAACACGTTAAGCCGTTGGTCCCGGGTGTCATTTGTAGATCTTTGACAGTCGTTACAGTTAGTCAGTGACCCGAAAGTCTGACAACCAGTCTCACCAAGGGGTATCGTATTACCTAGCGCTGACTGAGTTGTGGAGGTCAGATAGGCAGTCGCTCCATGTAAAATACTGGTATTCAGCTGCATCCGGTTAGACTGGAAGCCGACCCTAATATAGTTGGGAAAACCCTAGGTAGATGATGATGACCTAAAGTACCTATACCTACTACATAAGAAGTAGGTTCCCGTTCCGACAACTTTAGAAGGTTAGAATAAATGCTATAGGATATCTAGTTCTAGGTAGACATCTCCTCTAACTAATAATAGTTTATGGGTACATTGCCTATAACCTGTGCTGCCTCCAGCCTGTGTTAAACTTTGGGAAAAGGCTAAAGGCAGCAGATGATGATGGTTAGATCTTGATGTGCCGACTGCACTGATCTCAGATCTCTCTTATCATCACAGAAAAGTATTTCTAATATTCGGCTAGGTAGTCTATTTTTTGTTATTAATTAAACCTTTAGTTAGGAGAAAAAGACTAATTACCACTTAATGCATTATTTAGGTAGGTAATAAATAAACAGTAGGTACGGTAAGTAGGTACCTACTGTTTATTATAACTCCAAGGCTTTCAATACCAACTAAGTTCCCCCGCTGAATTCTATTACTGAAATGCTTGCAGAAATAAGTTTGGTCTTAGTTACATCCAGTTCAACTGTATCATGTTTGTAAACAATACTACTACTTACCTAATATACAATAACATACCTAATACACAATGATAATGATATGTCAATAAATTAGACCGATAAGACCATTCTGGAATAAAATTCCCGCCACAATAAATTAGCTATCTCTTTCACATTTGTCGTGTCTTTCAAGAATGCTCTGGACGTTTCCCCCATTGTTGCTAGCTTTCAAAATGTATTCTCCCGTATAACCGCGATGGTTTTACATTATTGTTATATTCTAGATAAAGTCTGTATCTCTAATTTACAAAAATGGGGAAAATATAAATAATAATAATCTGCTTCATCGTCAATTTTTTAAATCTACTTACTAACTAAAAGCGAAATGCTCATCCACTGAACAATCTTAGGCTACTTTTTATTCCGGTAGTGCGTCCCTGTAGAATAATTTACAACTTCCACTAGTGGTCACAGCAGCTAAAACTAGAGAGATATTTATCATAACATTGTCTTAAAACTTTATTTCACAATAACTAAAATTTATGCCAGAAGCTTAAATTAAATTAATATAAACAAAGATCTCTGTCTGCTTACACAGATAATATAAAATAGCGAAAGCAGAAACTGATGAATCTTTTTTACTTATTATAACACAGGCTACATTTTATTTAATCATCTCCCATGTTTTAGGGACAAAAAATACAATGACAACCCTATTGAGACAGCAAATGTCTTGTTGTCTCTTTCCCGCAAGCGCTCTGATTGGTCGAATCTCTCTAGACATTTCCCTGGCTGAGTTGCCAGCCCGTCAAGTAATATCTCCAAAAACATCAGACCGAATGACAACAAGAACATGAAATTTAAAATTATTTAGTACTTCTTATCAAAATTACATAAGTACCTCCTTGACACTGAAATGGATTGATTCTGTTTCTCTGTGTTAAATGACTGTGTAATGACTTGTTACATGGATATATCATTAAAATTTGGACACAAAAATACTTATCAACTGAAATTAAAAATAACACTTGATAACATTTTCTAAAAAGATTATGAACGCTAACATTATTATTTTAAACCACCACAATTCATATGAATACATTTTCATAATCTCCCCAGTTTCGGGGTAAATTTCTGCAATAACAACCCTTTTGAGATAGCAAATGTATTGTTATCTCTCTCCTTCAAGCGCTCTGATTGGTCGATATGTGTTAACCCTCTAGATAATTCCTTCGATACTGTTCTGTGATTGGTCGCATCTAGTGACGTCGAGACAGATCTAGAAATCTCTGGAAATTCATTTGTTGACTATATAAGCGGCGGCCGCTCGGCGCGAACTCAGAATTATTTGAAACGCGATACAAAGCAGACGAAGACAGTTCGGTGCAAACCGGAGAAGTTTACTAGACTCGCAAGTTACATTCAACGTTATACGTTACTATAACTACTTTGCAACAAGTTTATCGTGAAAAGTACAATCTACAAGAAGAAGACAAAATGCCAGCTGTAGGAATAGATCTTGGTACGACATACTCGTGCGTCGGCGTGTGGCAGCACGGGAACGTGGAGATCATCGCCAACGACCAGGGCAACCGCACAACACCATCCTATGTGGCCTTCACGGACACGGAGCGCCTCATCGGAGACGCAGCCAAGAACCAGGTCGCCCTCAACCCCAGCAACACAGTGTTCGACGCCAAGCGACTCATCGGAAGGAAGTTCGACGACCCCAAGATTCAGCAAGACATGAAACACTGGCCCTTCAAGGTGGTCAACGACTGCGGCAAACCAAAGATTCAAGTGGAGTTCAAGGGTGAAGCGAAGCGTTTTGCGCCCGAGGAGGTCAGCAGCATGGTGCTGACGAAGATGAAGGAGACGGCGGAAGCTTACCTCGGAACAACAGTACGCGACGCGGTCATCACAGTGCCGGCCTACTTCAACGACTCTCAGCGCCAGGCCACCAAGGATGCGGGAGCCATCGCCGGTCTCAACGTGCTCAGGATCATCAACGAGCCCACAGCCGCCGCGCTCGCGTACGGCCTGGACAAGAACCTCAAGGGCGAGAGGAACGTCCTTATCTTCGACCTCGGCGGCGGAACGTTGGACGTGTCAATCCTAACCATAGACGAAGGCTCGTTGTTCGAAGTGAGGGCGACGGCGGGTGACACACATCTCGGAGGCGAGGACTTCGACAACAGATTGGTGAACCATCTCGCGGATGAGTTCAAGCGCAAGTACAAGAAGGACATGTGCATGAATCCTCGCGCACTGCGCCGCCTCCGCACAGCCGCTGAGCGCGCTAAGCGGACGTTGTCATCCAGCACTGAAGCCACCATCGAGATCGACGCGCTCTACGAGGGAATCGACTTCTACACTCGCGTGTCCCGCGCGCGCTTCGAAGAGCTGTGCGCAGACCTATTCAGAGGTACCCTCGAGCCCGTAGAGAAGGCCCTCAAAGACGCCAAGATGGACAAGAGCCAGATTCACGACGTCGTCCTCGTCGGAGGCTCCACCAGGATCCCGAAAGTGCAGAGTCTTCTGCAGAACTTCTTTTGCGGCAAGAAGCTCAACCTGTCCATCAACCCCGACGAAGCCGTGGCGTACGGCGCGGCTGTCCAGGCAGCTATCTTGAGCGGCGAGCAAGATGCGAAGATCCAGGATGTCTTACTAGTGGACGTGGCCCCGCTGTCGCTCGGCATCGAGACCGCCGGCGGCGTGATGACGAAGATCATCGAGCGCAACTCTAAGATCCCGTGCAAGCAGTCGCAGACGTTCACCACGTACTCGGACAACCAGCCGGCGGTCACCATCCAAGTGTACGAGGGCGAGCGAGCGATGACGAAGGACAACAACTTGTTGGGCACGTTCGACTTGACCGGCATCCCGCCCGCGCCGCGCGGCGTCCCTAAGATCGACGTCACCTTCGACCTGGACGCGAACGGCATCCTCAACGTGTCGGCCAAAGAGAACAGCACCGGCCGAAGCAAGAACATCGTCATCAAGAACGACAAGGGACGTCTGTCACAGGCTGAGATCGAGCGCATGCTCGCCGAGGCGGAGAAGTACAAAGACGAGGATGAGAAGCAGAGGCAGCGCGTCGCGTCGAGGAACCAGCTCGAAGCGTACGTGTTCAGCGTGAAGCAAGCGCTGGATGACGCCGGAGACAAGCTCTCGGAGCAGGACAAGAGCACAGCGAGGAGCGCGTGCGACGACGCGCTCAAGTGGCTCGACAACAACACCTTGGCGGAGCAGGAAGAGTACGAGCACCGGCTGAAGGACGTGCAGCGCGTGTGCTCGCCGCTCATGAGCAAGATGCATGGCGCGGGCGGCAACCCCGGGGGAATGCCTGGAGGTATGCCCGGTGGTATGCCCGGAGGTATGCACGGAGGCATGCCCGGAGGAATGCCTGGCGGGTTCGGAGGAATGCCCGGAGGAATGCCTGGCAGTGGTATGCCCGGTGGTATGCCCGGAGGAATGCCTGGCGGCTTCGGAGGAATGCCCGGAGGAATGCCTGGAGGAATGCCTGGCGGGTTCGGAGGAATGCCCGGTGGCTATGGAGGATACCAGCAACATAAAGGCCCAACAGTGGAAGAAGTCGATTAAGCGAATTTGATACCTACGTTCAACCCACCTACCTGAAATAATGCTTTAGTTTGTATAATTTCTGAAAGACTGATTTGTTTAAGTATATTAGAAACATAAACACGATTCAACAGAGGAAATGTACGTTTAAATTAAGTTTGTAAATGTGTAAATAATAAATAAATACGATGTTTTAGTTTATTTCGTCGTTTTATTTCTTAGTATGAAATTAATATCCCTGAAATACCTTACAGAGTAAGGATTGCGGCACATCTAGCAGCACGGAATCGCACTTTTCCATGCTCCTATCCTTTTCTGCCGCTCAGAACCGCTATTTGCTAGAGTGAGAAACCGAGTGTGTTGCCGTGAGGTTCAACCCAAATTCACTGTGCATATACATCGATGCGTTATAATATAAAACATTTACTGAGTCTCACTAGCGCAATAAACACACATACATAGATACAACCGCACATACATTTCTTACAAAAAAGTTTTCAAAAGTAACTTTGTTCTATAAAAATTAAGACTTTATGTCCAGCGCTCACCGAGGCTGTCATTTGTTGTAAAGATAAAATGCTCTGCCATGCCGTCCCCGGTGCACGCTGGACATAAAGCCAGAAAAAATACTTTTCCACCCAAGATTTCAATGTCAGACTAACTTTCTGTAAGTAGGTAGGATACATTAACGGCCGTTTTGTACCGCCACACTATTTCCAAACCACTGTAACTCCTGAAAGCCAGAATCAACAGTGGCCACCACCAGAAAAGCGCGCGAGACAATGAAGCTCGACGAAGTCCCAGTGAAACAACATTAAACTGTCTTGAATCCCGCAATGAAGAAATTAATCAGAAAAGTATAGCGGAGGAGTAGGAAAACCATAATTTCCTACTTCCCTCCATATCAGCAGGAGATAGAGCAAAACAAGGCCAACAGACACAAAAGGACGTTTACAACTGGCATAAGCCCAGTTGCCTCGCACCACGGATAAATATGTATTATCATTAATGGGTCCTAAGTTGTGAGCTGTTATATTTGATTTCAATAATAGGTATGGCAAAAACGCTTGAACTCACTGTTTGTTCTAGTTTCTACAAGGTCTGTAATAGTCCGTATAGTAAATAACTCCGGATGTAGCCTGTACACTACCCAACATAATATTGCGGACAGACAGACGGGCAGGGCGAATCAAGGGTTCCGTTTATGATATTTTGCAACGGAACCCTAAAAAGAGAAATTGGCCATGGCCAAACTCTTTTACTATATTAAACTTTAAACTGTATTTGAACCTATTTATTTACAAAAATCTTATACTTCTAGCTCTTGTGTTATTTTTTTTTAGAACATTAACGAAAAAAAGTATCTCCCAATATAAAGTGCAGAACAATCATTTTCTTTCTTGTACGCTTGTACAGACGCCAGAACATCAAGCTACCCGAAACTGTCAAATTTTCCCAATCAACCTTTAACGGCACGGTTGGCGCGGTGGTCAAGCGATTGACTGCTGCGCTGCAAGTCGCGGGTTCGATTCCCGTACGGAACAAATATTTGTATGACCTACAAGTAGTTGTTCCGGAACAACTACTTGTAGGTCATACAAATATTTGTTCAGGGTGTTTTTCTATCTATAATATGTATGTATTTACAAAAAAAAAAAAATGTATATATGTAGTTTATCAGCCATCTAGCCACCATAACACAAGCATTAGGTTGCTTAGCTTGGGACTAGATGGTGTTGTGTGAAATGTCCAGGGATATTTATTTATTATTATTTATTAACTTAATGCTATAGCAATAAAGCTGATAATCTATTAAAGAAATTTGACAGATCACCGGCCTACACAATTTTTGGTGGAGTAATTTTAAGGCGCGAATTATTGTATAAATCGCGCCTTAGACTTGATTTTGAGGGTAACTTGTGGTGCCTTCTTCACTGGTTCCAAATATGCATTTAGTTTTTTTGTATCAGCTGTAGTTTTAAAGATATTTAAAAAAAATATTTATATGAAAAAAAAAAATGTTTTTAAATCTGAATACAAAAAAACGTCTCTAACTTGATTACACGGTTTGTGTGTTTATCCTTTGGGTTGTCTCTCATAAGAAGCCAGCAGTAATCATCAGCCATCATGTGAGTTTCCCAGATGGGTAGATAGATAGATACCCTGGTAGTCCTGGTACCGATTCTCCATGACTTTGATGTCTTGATAAACCGCTGTCGTTGTGCTTCACTTAAGTCGCCCAGGTTATGTGGGAAGCAGTCTGGTGTGGCAGTCAACTCTGATGCTCATATGACATCATAAGTTTTGAAAAGATCAAAAGCTTTTGGTTTTACAGGACTTTCATAATTTCCTGCCTTATGATTACCGTCGCGAATTTTTCATCTTTAACCTTCTTTAACTGTCTTATTTGAGGACTGTCAAATATTCCAGTCTTAAGTTTTTCTTTACTTAAAGCTGGAAATGCCTTTGTGATGTACTGAAAGCATAGTACCCGATTCTCTCAGTCTTATACTTTTACGAATTTCATTAGACCAAGTTTCGGAAGAAACTGAATGAAGTCTTTTCGCTGATGGTCTATCAGGATACGTCCATTTGCTTCGATTTTTACGGCTTATGCGAAAGATCCTAACCAAACAGAATTAACAGTTGTCGAAGTGATTTTGTTGTTCTCTCCAAATCATCGGTATCCCAAACTTCATACACCTTCCTTTGCAATTTGTCCCTTGCCTCGAATGTTCACTGCATGTTTTACACACAAAAAGAGGCACCCAAGGCTTGTCTTTATGAGGGGCCCGCAAGGGCCGGTGCCTGCCAGGGCTGCGGGACTGTTCGAAAGAGATACCGCGGCCCTGGAACATAAAGGGCCAACGAAGGAACATGGGTGTTTTTTAGTCAGTAAGAGTCTGACACTCCCTTCCGCTCCACCCAGAGCGGGAGGAGTCATTTGATGCTTTTTTTTCACGAACTCTGTTATGGTTTTTCGATATTCCTCAAATATTATGATCGCCGCATTTATACCTATCACTAAATGCACCTGGATTGGTCAAACAACATCCTGAAGAGCTCGCCATATAAAAACAACAAAATAGTAGATAATATAAAACGGGGCTGCGGGACTGTTCGAGGGCTGCGGGACTGTTCGAAAGAGATACCGCGGCCCTGGAACATAAAGGGCAGAAGAAGGAACATCCAGGATGGTTTTTAGTCAGTAAAAGTCTGACACTCCCTTCCGCTCCGCCCAGAGCGGGAGGAGTCATTAAAATTTGATGATTTCCCATCCGAAAAAAAAAGAAGGGTGTCGTCTAGGACTTTTCTATATATTAACCAACGATAAATTAATCGTGTCGTCCTATATGTGAACACCTCCACTAAAATACACAAGCCACGACGCTTTTTTTAAACGACACTATAACCTGTCGTCACGACATAGTGGGGTTCTATACTAATCTATACAAAATTCCAATATCCAACCACCACTGATAAGTATCATGGTGTATTTCTTTGTCTTTCGAAAACATAAAAAAACCGCCAAGTGCGAGTCGGACTCGCGCACGAAGGGTTCCGTACCATTATGATCTACCTATAAAAACGGCAAAAAAATCATATCTGTTGTATGGGAGCCCCCCTTAATATTTTTTTTTTTAATTTTTAGTATTTGTTGTTATAGCGGCAATAGTAATAGTAATACATCATTTGTGAAAATTTCAGCTTTCTAGCTATCACGGTTTGAGATACAGCCTGGAGACAGACAGACAGACAGACAGACAGACAGCGAAGTCTTAGTAATAGGGTCCCGTTTTACCCTTTGGGTACGGAACCCTAAAAAAGTTCTATAGGTACTCATTTGATGCCAGCCAAATAACTTCGTCCACTCAATGATAATTATATAAACTACGTCATTGCGTCCACTGCTAACATAGGGCTCCCGTTAAGGGATTTAGTTTTGCCAAAATGGAGGAGAAAGAAGAAGCCTTTGCCCAGCAGTGGGGCACAATAATATAAGATATAAAAACCTACCTACCCACAATCTCATATAGAACTAGATAAAAAGGTAAAACAGTGCACAGTTATTTTTAATGTGGTTATAATTATTACTACCCAGTCAAATCAATCCTATTTCCGAAGTCAAAAAAGTTAGGTACCTAGGTCTCTTGCGTAAGAAATAAAATTTTGGATAACATAACTATAACAAGCGCTAGCTATCATTAAAATTGCAGTTACCCAAAGACATTCAAATACACTTCTCATCAAAAAAATCGAAACACCTCGCAGTTTATGATTTGATAAGGATTATCAGAAAAATGTGTATATTTAGGAATAAATGTAAAATGTCATTTAATAGTGAGTAGTATGAGGTTTTTAAATCCTAATGTTATTGTTCTAAATTCAAATTAAGTCTTCATAGGTTTCGTATTTTGTATAATGAGTAATTTTTACCCTGTATGGAATATGAAGGAAATGGGTAAAACAACACGCGTAAATGAAAAAAAAATGTAAGAAACGTTTATTTAATAACTTGTATTCCCTCCGCGAGCTCTTATTACTGCTTCCATACGGTTCTTCATCGATCGGATGAGAGTCACGATCACATGTTGTGGTATATTATCCCATTCCTCTTGGATTGCATTTTGCAGCTGGCTAAGTGTTTCTGGGGCTGGATCTCTTGCTCGAATTCGTCTCTTTAATTCATCCCATAGATGTTCAATGGGATTCATGTCCGGGCTTCTTGCTGGCCATACCATAATGGAGATACCGACTTCGGTAAGATAATCTCGTACGACGCCCGCGGTGTGAGCTCTAGCATTGTCGTGCATGAATATGAAGTCGTTGCCAATAAAATGTGCATAGGGCATCACATGAGGTTCAAGACACTGTTCGATGTACCGATGAGAGTTTAGTGCAGGCAGCCGTGGCCCAGACACAAAGGCAAGTTCTGTCTTACCGTCGGCGCTGATTCCTCCCCAAACCGTCCACGAACCGCCACCATAGCTGACCTTTTCTTCAATGCAGCATTGTGCAAAGCGTTCTCCATCTCTTCTGTAGACCTTGTTCCTTCCGTCGTTACCATACAGCATAATTTTACACTCATCAGAAAACAGTACTTTGCTCCACTGAAGGTATGACCAAGTTAGGTGCTCGCGTGCAAAGTTAAGGCGCGCTCTTCGATGGTCTGCAGTTAATTTCGGCCCATTCGCTGGCTTATGCGGTGCCAATCCGCGTTCCTTCAACCTTCTTCTTATTGTAGAGTCACTTACAGCTACTCTTCGTACAACGCGAAGCTGCTGCTGCAGTTGAAAAGCGTTAAGGCGTCGATTTCGTAAAGAAGTTGTTACAATAAATCGATCATCTCGCTCAGAAGTGACCCGGACCCGATTCCTGCCAGATCCTGAACGGCGCGTGAACGAACCAGTCTCCCGATAGCGTTTGTAGACTCTATGAACAGATGATAAGCTTAGATGCAATCTTGCAGCCACAACACGCTGACTAAGTCCAGAATCCAGCAATGCCACCACTTGGGCGGCTTCTGCGGGCGAAGTATCCATATGTTTTAGAAAAAAAAGTTTTTTCAGACGTCCCAAAGTCACAGTAAATGAAATAAGAAACAAAAAGTTTAAAGACAAGCGCAAATTTTTAGTTTTTAAACGAGAAACGTACTCCAACCCTAAATACACATTTGTCTCAAAACAGTGATTAATTTCATTTATAGGATAAACAAATGAAATTCTAATTTCGAATTTTGATTTTTTTCTTCTTACTGTAATGACCAAACTGCCAGCTACACAATAATGTTTTTTTTTTCATGGAATTAATTCTCTTTTGTAAAAAATTAGGACAAAAACAATAAAAACGAAAGTGTTTCGATTTTTTTGATGAGAAGTGTATTTTCTTATAATAAATCTCTTTGCAGTTACTTATGTAGTAACTCCTACCTACTCGATTCCGTCTATCCAAAATTTGATTTCTTTCGAAAGATACTTACCCAAGTTTTTTTTGGTTGATCGGTATATTTTGACAGAACCAAGCCTATGATTTATTGATTACTAGATGCTTAGACTAAATGGTGAATAGTTTCTGGACCTTCAGATTGTTGCCGTTTCAGAAATTAAAAAAAAAAACTGTCGCCGCTCGCCGTACGAAATTTCAATAGTAGGTATACTATGCCTAATCAATCATAAACATTAAGCTCGCGATCAATAATTATTAATATTAATAACATAATTATGTAGTTCGGTTGCTGAATATTCAATTAAGTACCTACCTATACTTACAAAAATAAGTCACATTGTAGGTAGTTCAGTTTTTGTAAACCACCATGAAGACTTTCTATTAAGATTAGTAGGGCTTATTCTAATCTTTAAGGTTTTAATTGTGTTCTTTTTTCTTTTCTATTTCTACATTGTGCTCACATATGTAAAGAAGCAACAATATTGTACCCAGGACTATGTAACATCTAACTTTATTTGAAAAGAGTGTCCATGGAGTTTCTTGCCATTTCTTCTCCATGAGATCTACGATTTTGGAATGGGCAACTACAGTCCATTCACAGTTATTATGCCTGTGGCTGGACTGTAGGTAGCATATTTTTGACTATGCAAAAGTGCCTGTTACGGGTCTATTTGAAAGTTTGAGTAAGCAGGTACATTCAGTAGCTGTTTCATGTGTGTAAACAATATAAAGTTCGTACACAAAATATACTGCATTGATTAGACCATTGTGTGCCCGCCATTATGGCTAACGTTATTGTTATCTCTTTCACTCGTGTGTGGAAAGCCGAATAGGCGAGAAGTATCTCGAATGTCTGGATATTCCCTCGTTGTTGCCGGTCGACAAAGTTCGGTCTCCCTGATAACCATAAAGTATCGAGAGTTAAATTAAAATCAAATTGAAAAACATGAACAAAACACACATAACCTAGTTACAGACGCCAGCACATCAAGCTACCCGAAACTGTCAAATTTGCCTAATCAACCTTGAACCTAATGCTTTAGCGCTGAAGATGAAAATCTAAAAAAGTTTTCACTAACATAGTATTTTGGAAGCCATATTATAACGAAATTGGTGTTAACTCAACGAAACAGTTATTTAACGAGAGTATCGATTTTGAACTTTGTTAACTGCTTACATTTCAATGCTCATGGGTGTACAAAAACGTTAATAGTGTAAAAAGGTTGTGTGTTAGTTTTGGGGATCGCCACACAAAGATAAAAGAAATAACTTTTATGATTGCGGAAGAAATAACACGTAAAAAAAAAATTATGTATAGCCGACACATTTAGCAGCCAAATACATTTTTTGCGAGTCCAATCAAAGTTTTAAACCGTGGTGATTTATTTTCGGTATATCCCCAGATGCAGGGAACATTTCTACAGTGACAACCCTATTGAGACAGCAAATGGTTTATTGTCTCTTTCCCGCAAACGCTCTGATTGGCCGAATTTCTCTAGACATTTCCACAGCCAAGTTGCCAGCCTGTCAAGTAAAATCTCCTTAAATATCCGATCAGAAAATTGTACATATAAAAAATATAAAATGTTTTTCTCAACTATTAAGTACCAACTGCCAATCTTAACCATCGACGAAGGCTCGTTGTTCGAAGTGAGAGCGACGGCGGGCGACACACATCTCGGAGGCGAGGACTTTGACAACAGATTAGTGAACCATCTCGCGGACGAGTTCAAGCGCAAGTACAAGAAGGACATGTGCATGAATCGTCGCGCACTGCGCCGCCTCCGCACAGCCGCTGAGCGCGCCAAGCGCACGCTGTCGTCCAGCACTGAAGCCACCATCGAGATTGACGCGCTCTACGAGGGAATCGACTTCTACACTCGCGTGTCCCGCGCGCGCTTCGAAGAACTGTGCGCAGACCTGTTCAGAGGCACCCTCGAACCGGTGGAGAAGGCGCTCAAAGACGCCAAGATGGACAAGAGCCAGATTCACGACGTCGTCCTCGTCGGAGGCTCCACCAGGATCCCGAAAGTGCAGAGTCTTCTGCAGAACTTCTTTTGCGGCAAGAAGCTTAACCTGTCTATCAACCCCGACGAAGCCGTGGCGTACGGCGCGGCTGTCCAGGCAGCTATCTTGAGCGGCGAGCAAGACGCGAAGATCCAGGATGTGTTACTAGTGGACGTGGCCCCGCTGTCGCTCGGCATCGAGACCGCCGGCGGCGTGATGACGAAGATCATCGAGCGCAACTCTAAGATCCCGTGCAAGCAGTCGCAGACGTTCACCACGTACTCGGACAACCAGCCGGCGGTCACCATCCAAGTGTACGAGGGCGAGCGAGCGATGACGAAGGACAACAACTTGTTGGGCACGTTCGACTTGACCGGCATCCCGCCCGCGCCGCGCGGCGTCCCTAAGATCGACGTCACCTTCGATCTGGACGCGAACGGCATCCTCAACGTGTCGGCCAAAGAGAACAGCACCGGCCGAAGCAAGAACATCGTCATCAAGAACGACAAGGGACGTCTGTCACAGGCTGAGATAGAGCGCATGCTCGCCGAGGCGGAGAAGTACAAAGACGAGGATGAGAAGCAGAGGCAGCGCGTCGCGTCGAGGAACCAGCTCGAAGCGTACGTGTTCAGCGTGAAGCAAGCGCTGGATGACGCCGGAGACAAGCTCTCGGAGCAGGACAAGAGCACAGCGAGGAGCGCGTGCGACGACGCGCTCAAGTGGCTCGACAACAACACCTTGGCGGAGCAGGAAGAGTACGAGCACCGGCTGAAGGACGTGCAGCGCGTGTGCTCGCCACTCATGAGCAAGATGCATGGCGCGGGCGGCAACCCCGGGGGAATGCCTGGAGGTATGCCCGGTGGTATGCCCGGAGGCATGCCCGGAGGAATGCCTGGCGGCATGCCCGGAGGCATGCCTGGCGGGTTCGGAGGAATGCCCGGTGGCTATGGAGGATACCAGCAACATAAGGGCCCAACAGTGGAAGAAGTCGATTAAGCAAATTTGATACCTACGTCAAATACCTACCTACCTGAAACAATAGTTTGTATCATTTTGAAAGACTGATTTGTTTATATTGTAGACATGATTCAACAGAGGACATAATTATGTATGTTTAAGTAACTTACCTATATTAAGTTTGTAAATAATAAAATAAAAAATGTTTTTGTTTTATTCTTTCGTTTTATTTCGCCGTACTAAATATTCCTGAAATCCCTGACAAGAACTCAAGCAGTGCAAACAGCGATAATAGCGTATCAGCTCATAATGTCAACTTCTCAAAATGACAACCGTACGCAAAATGTCCACTTCTCACAATGTCAACTTCTTAGAATGTCAAATTCGCATTACATCAATTTCTCAAAATGTCATTGAGTAAAGGCAAACTGAAAACAAAAGGTTCATGAGTAAAGGCAAACTTGCAAAGAACACTCACCGTACCGACACACATACAAACACCTAAAGTTTACAGTGTATGTAAAAGTTTTTACTAGGTCTTTTTCCCTATAAGTCTTATTTCGCAAGGATTTAAAAAATGGGCCCTAACCTAATCCATCTGCACGTAAAAATGTTATATTTAAATGGCTGCATCCCAAAAATTATGACCAAACAGAACATCTTTTGCATATTATACAGTCGTAATATTGTAACAAAACAAAATAAAACACAACCATGCACGTACTCACCCATCATCATACACACCACACCCTATACATACACCATACACACACACTGACACACAGACTTCTAAAAGCACCAGATCTCTTTTTATCAAACTTTCTTTTAAAAATTAGTTTTAAATAAGTTTTTTGTTAAGCTTATTATTTCTCTTTATGGAAATATGGATCGTAGCGTTCTATGGTTTCTGCCTACCCCCATGTGAAAAAGGCGTGATTTTATGTATTTCTCTTTATTATAATTTTCTCCGTGTTTCATTTGTAATTAGTTCAGTTAACATGTTAGCCTTACTTACAAAGAGACTGGACACAGGGTAACCTTGTGTGGAGTCCCGGGAATGTGTAAAAATGTTTCTTTTGCTACTGGTTTTTCAATATTGTTTTGAAGTGTATCCATAAGGATAGGTGGCAAATGAAAACATCTGTTCATTCCAAAGTTCCTTTTATTAATAATCAATTTAACATACGAATCATATTGCTAACTTAAATTACTTAGTTACTAGAATATTAATGCTTTGCTTGCGAATCGTGACATGCTATTGGACCGACGACTGTGTTAATGGAGATCAGCAAAGGCATGTCCTTATAGTATGTACAGACGCCAGCACATCAAGCTTCTACAATCTGTCAAATTTCTTTAATAGATTTTCAACTTTATCACTAAAGCATTAGGCTCAAGGTTAGGGAAAATTTGACAATTTCGGGTAGCTTGATGTGCTAGCTGTCAGGACCATGTTATGCGAACTGAATATTTTGTTTTTATATTACTTTGTTTTATTCAAAAAAAGTTAGAAAAATAAGCTTTTCCAAATCACATTAAAATGTCAGATTAACATTCCGCAAATAAGTACCTTTGCTTGTTTTTGAGGTACCGTTTTTGACCGATGCGTTGAACGCTTGGAAAATGGCTTGTCCCAATACGGATTTGTCCGGCAATCTGTCTTGCTTGTCTGTAACCCGGCACGCATAATGAGGGAGCACTGCATTATCGTATAGTCCTACCCCTCTCCTGTTCCGAGGAACAAACGAAACTTGGGAGTCTTATCATACTAGAAATCGGATTTTAAACATTTTTTTTACTAGTTTTGCCAGGTTTTTTGCATTGCAGCATAGCCATTTCGTGTTCCCCCATTAATGACGTGACTGATTATATATACATGTATCATCTGGTAGTCTTATCGAACTAGGTTTAGTGTCGTGGGCTCTTAGACCATTAATGTTACACACCGATATAGACAGCGACATGCAGTACGTTACATAACTGAACAGCAATTTGTTTCCGGCCATATTTTGGTTCATATTTGGTTCTGTGGTGTCTGTCTTCTCCATGTCTTCTCCCATGGGAAAGAGGCGTCAGCAAAGAGTAAAGTAATATAATGGGCGTCAGTGTATGTATGTATGAACTGGCAACACTGTCAAATGTCAAAGTCAAACATTCAAAATCAAAATAGTTCAATCAACTTCAAGCAAGAGTTTGCTGGTGTTTATTTGGAGTTGTTTCTTGTTTTATGTCGTTGTGTTATAAAAACTACTTTTCTCGAACTGTTAAGAAATATGATGATAGCTCCAACGTCGAAGCCGAAAATGGAAACAGGTTTCGAACCGGGCGATAGCGCGAACTTGCCTAGAATGGACTGTTTTATGGTGGCTGCCTATTTAGTCACCCTGCCCAAACACGATCTGAGTGGTAAAACATCTAAGTGAGACCCTGTATCTAATAGTTATTTTAAATCCATAAACCTTAAGTAATATTACAAAAGCGAAATTAACTCTGCCATAAAATTTGCCGCACGTAGACCATGACCTCAGAACATATAGGTAGGTACTAGGTACTTTTTTATGCCTGTAGTAAGTTTCCGTTCCGTTCAGAGGAGCTCGTGGTTTAATATTAACAGGCGCTCGGGTCGATCGAGGTTAACCCGTGCTTGCCTAGGTTGGTCTGTAGATGGGTGACCGTATTACGTACCGAGTTTTCTCCGTGCCTCGGAAAGCACGTTGGTCCCGGCTGTCATTTGTAGATCTTTGACAGTCGTTACAGGTAGTCAGTGGCCCGAAAGTCTGACAGCCAGTCCTAGCGCTAACTGGGTTGTGGAGGTCAGTTAGGCAGGAGCTCCATGTAAAATACTGGTATTCAGCTGCATCCGGTTAGACTGGAAGCCGACCCCAACATAGTTGGGAAAAGGCTAGGTAAATGATGAATGGAGTAAATTTCCGTTCCATTATTTTTAATCTCTACACGAAGACACAAGCAAAAGCTATTTTACATTAAAAAAAAATAGTAATAAATTAAATAAATTACTAGTTTCAGAGTGGCACCCTCAAAAACCCTATTTCTTTCCCTCAGGCCTTCTGAAGAATGTTACGGCGATGACGCGATAGGTTACGTGCAGCTGCGCCGCGATGCTAGCTTGTGCACCTTGAAGGCAAGAGTTTGCCCTAAACCTCAAGCCTATGCCAATGTAACACTGACATTGAATGAAATTGAAGATGAAGTCGTGAATATTCAGTGTCATGGTTGTGAAAGAGATAGTGGTTGTATGCATGGGGCTGCCTTCTTGCTGTGGCTACATAGACGGAGTGAAGAACCCGACTTTCGACACAGAGAGTGCTATTGGAGAAAACCTTGGATGGCAGAAGTATAGTGCTCTTTTTAATATCTCTTAATTCTTCTTGGTACAAATGTATAGTTATTTATATAGAGTTTAAAATAGTTCAGTCTAGCTGCACACTTAATCTAAAAACGCTTTTACTACATAAGCGTTTTTTGATTGAGTTTTTGAACGCCCTGTAACATTTTACAATAGTACTCAGCACAGTGTAGATCTATTTCATATTTATGGTTTAGCATCAAATTTCACATTTTATTATTAATTATTCATGATACGAGAGCAATGATGGCCTAGCAGTGTGACCGTCGGACTACCAAGTCATAGCTCACGAGTTCGAACCCAAGGCACGCACCAGATTATTGGATTCATGTGCATATTTTATAATTATCACTATGAGTTTCATTGAAGGAAACATTGTGAGGAAACCAGCAGGCTTGAGAGATATTTCTCGATGGCATGTAAGCCTAATTCAGAGGCCAATGGGCGGCATAAAAACTCTGACACCTGGTTAGGCACTAACCACACGATAAAGAAAGATAATACAATGAGTTCCAAGTTGCAAGACATTTGTGACCTATCTACAAAACTTTTCCAAACATGTGGCTATGCTGATCTAAGTTATATTTATTGTAGAGTAGCTACTCTACAATAAATATAGCTTAGGTAGGTACCATTATTTTTTTTAATTTGCTGTGCAATCATTCATGACACTGTTTATTTTCAATGCTGATAACATATTTTCTTGTTGCAGCCTGTGAAATTCATTACAACTAAAGAGCTTTCTAAAACAAAAAGGGTACCCAAATCTAAGAGGACTGCTGACCCTGCTGTACTTAATGAGTTCTTAGCAGAAGCAAAGAAAAGAAACCTTGATGGCCCTTTAATTAGGTAAGCAGCAACCTAAGCACTACCATAATTATTATAATTATATTGCCTTTGAGAAATTAAATCAATGGAATAAGAATGAAAAGATAAAATGCGCGGGTGCACCATCGAGCTGAAACCACATACGCCGACGGTATGATAGAGGAATGGCCGAAGAAATTAGATCCGATTTGGATTTAATTAGGCGTTCATCAACCCAGGTGGCACAGAGAGCCGTAGTGTGTCTACAAGCTGGAGGTGGCCACTTTGAGCAACTGCTTTAGATATTTTAATCGGCATTTAATATTGGAAAAAACATTAAATAAAATTCAATATGAATGTTATGTTTTTTTAATGATTTCCTGTTTAGGGTTCCGACAAAGGCCTTATTTCGCTTGCGCATACGCTATGTTCAAACAACAATAACTCTTAAAGTATTAAACATACAGTTGTGAATTTTATGTTGCATTGTAGCTTAGCTCAAAAACTGTCGATCTAGTATAAAAAATAAAAAAGTTCTCAGGGTTGTTTTTGTAGTAATTAACAATTATTGGTTGAATTGCATAATTTTTTGTTTTTTTTTTCGACTTTCACATTTTTTTTCAAAAGTTGTGGAATTGTGAACACGTTGCTTTGTAATGCAGACGGTAGACAATATTATTGCCTTTCGAATAAGCCTATTTTTATCTCAGTATGACTAAAACTTTGAGATTTACGATGTTTTTTGTACTCGCATAGAGCATATTTCAACAAAAAAACAAAATGGCTGCCACATAGCGGGGAAGTGTATTGGACCCAAGCCTAGAGTGTTATTGTACTTTAAAATAGTTAATATTTAAGTATTTAGAATATCGCTAGTCCATGACCGGACACACTGTATAATAATACAAAAAACTGTTGTCAAATTAAATTAAATAATGATGTTATGAGTGATATTTTATTTAAAGAATATAGAACGAAAAGCAATGTTTAATTGGTAATGGATAAGATGTAGGAATCCCTATTTTTTGTAGGTATGTGTGAATCGCTGCATTTGTGGCTTAGCGTGGGAGGGCCGATACGTTAATGCGTTTACCCTCTTGCGTTCACAAGGTAAACCTTCACTGTCCCACAAGTCCTACCAGGGGCTCTTCTCTCATAATAAGATGTTAAATATAATAAGCATAACAAATAAAAGACCTATTTATTCTTTTTTTTTCAGATATTTTTCAGCTGAAGAACAGAATAGTAATTGAAAGATTGTTACCAGCTACACTGCCAGTTGTACTTATAACCAAGGAAGTGATTAAGTTAATAGGAAGAAAAAATGCCATTTGAGCTGCTCTGCAGAGGACTTGTTTCCACTTACAGCTCCAAGACTTAATATGATGTAATATTTTTTACTACCTCACCCTCAAGGCAGTTCGTTGAGGAGCATGAGGTCCTGGGTTCGACTCCCAGGTCGGGCAAAGTGTTATTGGGTTTTCCCATCAGGAATTTATCAGTAGCAGCCTGGCGTCTGGATTTGTACCCGATTGATGACAATAGGCTCGCCCCCTATTACATGGGACTAAAACATAACTGGCGAAATGTGGGTGTACTAATATGCGTACTGCCTATCCCTTCGGGGATTACTGGCGTGATGTTATGTATAATATTTTTTACAAAGTTTAAAACATAGAAGTGTAGATCACTTTTTAAACTATCTGGTGCAGTTGGTGGCATAATTCCTGAGACTGAACTAAATGAGCTGCCACCAATAAACTGAATCAGCCTGCTTAAAAGTAACCTTGCTTTGATGCTTTTTAATTGTATTACACAAACAGTTTTCTAACAAACTGATATAAATAATAACAAACAAGGCTGCTATGGGCAACTCAGTCCCTTCATAGTTATGATGGCTTGTGGCTTTGCAGATACCTACTTTGACAATTAAAAAGTACCTGTAAATAAAAATAAATAAATTCTTTATTTCACCAAAAGCATTACAGTACAGGATACTCAGACTAAGAGCATAGAAGGCTTATAACTAGGTCACAATAATGTTAATACTCAGACTCCTAAACTAGGTGTATGTGCCTGTGTCTTAGGAGTCAGGAAACTGATCTATTTGAAGAGGCTATTTGTAAAAGTGATGTACTGATACTTATATCCAAGTAAATGCTTTGTTTTTGACTACATTGTCATATTGTAGGATATTATATTCTACTGTGGTAATCGAGATGGCAGATTAATAAAATAGACTGTCTCGTTGCAGTAATGGTCGCAAGCGCGACTACTGAGCATGGAGCCCATGGAAGTCCTAGGTTCGATTCCTAGGTCCGGCAGTGTTATTGGGTTTTGTGCATCAGGATTTTTTCAGTAGCAGCCACGGAGGATATGTGCCCAGTTGATGGCAATAGGCTCGCCCCAGATTATTATGGGATTAAACATAGCTGGCGAAATGTGCGTGTACTATACTATTATGGACACCTCTGCCAATCCCTTGGGGGGCACAGGCGTGGAGTTATGCTTACTTGATTACCACGGCAGTATTTCTCTAACAGTTTACAAGGGTGAATTATTACAACATTTTAAATAAGGTTTCAATGTCTTTGTGTACAATGGAAAAAATATATAATTATAAAAAAAAAAAAAAACAAGTTTGTCAATGATAATTTAAGTTATGGAAGAGTGGAGTCTTCTAACACAGGCATTTTAGACGCCTAAAAGGAAACCCCAATCACTAGTTTGTAACAAAAACTTGCCAAAACCAATAAATTATTTTTCATTTTCAATGTGTTAATAATTCTCTTTACAATGTGAAGAATTT
Source organism: Eurois occulta (assembly GCA_950022335.1). NCBI lineage: Eukaryota > Metazoa > Arthropoda > Insecta > Lepidoptera > Noctuidae > Eurois > Eurois occulta. Next base: position 12,298,031 of record OX465502.1, read on the forward strand.
AATTTGAACAGGGTATGTTATGCTTTCCATTTTTTTTTATGACCATAATGTGTTGTGTACTAAACTTGTGTGTTATTATTACTGTGATAAGTGTATGTACCATTATTTTATTTGTTACCTATGGGTAAAGTTAAAAGGAGGATTTTGTTAAATAAAAGAGAGAAGTTATGTTCTTTTTTTATTTTCTTATTTACAAACTTACATCAATTAAATACTGAGAGATTCATTACATAATTTAACAGAGGATCTTTTCTATCACAATGTAACAAGGATCATGTGCTGACAAAATAAATAATCAGTCTTACAAATTAATATCACAATAAGGATTTAGGTGATTGGAACTTTTAATCTACTTCTTCAACTGTGGGCCCTTTGTTTTGCTGGTAACCACCGGGCGTACCTCCAGGCATGCCCCCGGGGTTGCCGCCTGCGCCATGCATCTTGCTCATGAGCGGCGAGCACACGCGCTGCACGTCCTTCAGCCGGTGCTCGTACTCTTCCTGCTCCGCCAAGGTGTTGTTGTCGAGCCACTTGAGCGCGTCGTCGCACGCGCTCCTCGCTGTGCTCTTGTCCTGCTCCGAGAGCTTGTCTCCGGCGTCATCCAGCGCTTGCTTCACGCTGAACACGTACGCTTCGAGCTGGTTCCTCGACGCGACGCGCTGCCTCTGCTTCTCATCCTCGTCTTTGTACTTCTCCGCCTCGGCGAGCATGCGCTCGATCTCAGCCTGTGACAGACGTCCCTTGTCGTTCTTGATGACGATGTTCTTGCTTCGGCCGGTGCTGTTCTCTTTGGCCGACACGTTGAGGATGCCGTTCGCGTCCAGGTCGAAGGTGACATCGATCTTAGGGACGCCGCGCGGCGCGGGCGGGATGCCGGTCAAGTCGAACGTGCCCAACAAGTTGTTGTCCTTCGTCATCGCTCGCTCGCCCTCGTACACTTGGATGGTGACCGCCGGCTGGTTGTCCGAGTACGTGGTGAACGTCTGCGACTGCTTGCACGGGATCTTAGAGTTGCGCTCGATGATCTTCGTCATCACGCCGCCGGCAGTCTCGATGCCGAGCGACAGCGGGGCCACGTCCACTAGTAACACATCCTGGATCTTCGCGTCTTGCTCGCCGCTCAAGATAGCTGCCTGGACAGCCGCGCCGTATGCCACGGCTTCGTCGGGGTTGATGGACAGGTTGAGCTTCTTGCCGCAGAAGAAGTTCTGCAGCAGGCTCTGCACTTTCGGGATCCTGGTGGAGCCTCCGACGAGGACGACGTCGTGAATCTGACTCTTGTCCATCTTGGCGTCTTTGAGGGCCTTCTCCACGGGATCGAGGGTGCCTCTGAACAGGTCTGCGCACAGCTCTTCGAAGCGCGCGCGGGACACGCGAGTGTAGAAGTCGATTCCCTCGTAGAGCGCGTCAATCTCGATGGTGGCTTCAGTGCTGGACGACAGCGTGCGCTTGGCGCGCTCAGCGGCTGTGCGGAGGCGGCGCAGTGCGCGAGGATTCATGCACATATCCTTCTTGTACTTGCGCTTGAACTCGTCCGCGAGATGGTTCACTAATCTGTTGTCAAAGTCCTCGCCTCCGAGATGTGTGTCGCCCGCCGTCGCCCTCACTTCGAACAACGAGCCTTCGTCTATGGTTAGGATTGACACGTCAAACGTTCCGCCGCCGAGATCGAAGATGAGGACGTTCCTCTCGCCCTTGAGGCTCTTGTCGAGGCCGTACGCGAGCGCGGCGGCTGTGGGCTCGTTGATGATCCTGAGCACGTTGAGACCGGCGATGGCTCCCGCGTCCTTGGTGGCCTGGCGCTGAGAGTCGTTGAAGTAGGCCGGCACTGTGATGACCGCGTCGCGTACTGTTGTTCCGAGGTAAGCTTCCGCCGTCTCCTTCATCTTCGTCAGCACCATGCTGCTGACCTCCTCGGGCGCAAAACGCTTCGCTTCACCCTTGAACTCCACTTGAATCTTTGGTTTGCCGCAGTCGTTGACCACCTTGAAGGGCCAGTGTTTCATGTCTTGCTGAATCTTGGGATCGTCGAACTTCCTTCCGATGAGTCGCTTGGCGTCGAACACTGTGTTGCTGGGGTTGAGGGCGACCTGGTTCTTGGCTGCGTCTCCGATGAGGCGCTCCGTGTCCGTGAAGGCCACATAGGATGGTGTTGTGCGGTTGCCCTGGTCGTTGGCGATGATCTCCACGTTCCCGTGCTGCCACACGCCGACGCACGAGTATGTCGTACCAAGATCTATTCCTACAGCTGGCATTTTTTCTTCTTGTAGATTGTACTTTTCACAATAAACTTTTTGCTAAGTAGTAGTAAAGTATAACGTTGAATGTAACTTGCGAGTCTAGTAAACTTCTCCCGGTTTGCACCGAACTGTCTTCGTCTGCTTTGTATCGCGTTTCAAATATTTCTGAATTCGCGCTGAGTGGCCGCAGCTTATATAGTCAACAAATGAGATTCGAGAAATTTCTACTCTTTACTCGACGTTTCTGGTCTGCGTCCAACCAGAGAACAGAATCGAAGGAATTATCTAGAGCGTCGCGCGGTTCGACCAATCAGTGCGTTTGTGGGAAAAAGACAGCAAGCCATTTGCTGTCTCAATCGGGTTGTCACTGTAGAAATTTTCCCTGCATCTAGGGAAATACTGAAAATAAATTACCATAGTTTGAACTGATTGTATTCGCAAAAATGGGTACTTGCCAGCTAAATCATTCAGCTAAACACAAAACATTTTACGTGTTAATCCAGTCACGAGAAATAAAATATTAACAAAATTCAAAAACCATTTACTCGTAAAATAACGGTTTCTACTTTGAGTTAAGACCTATTTCGTTACAGTTTGGCTTCCACCTACTTGCTTTGGGGTGTGATTAAAATGTTTATTCCTACCATTTTGAAAAACAAGAAAAAAATCGGTCGTGTCTGAGGCTTCTAGGGAAATTATACTTAGCGCACTGACAATACCGGGGAAATACATCTAGAATCCATGACGTGATGATGACGCACACTTACACCCGCGCCTTTGGTGAGTTTGAAAGGGATAGCAATAGTATTGGATTTGTTTACAAACTACGAAACTGTGTGTATGTTTCCGCTGGGGCTAGAAAATACCATGAACTCTAGAATTTTCCACCCCTGCTGATGAAACAACGCAGTATATTCGTACATTCCTTTGCAATGTTTCCAAAAAAAACAATATTTTCGTTAATTCTTTTAAAAAAGAGACAGCTGTGCTGTTGTTTTTCAATAAGGAGAATTTTATTGATCTAAGTTCGTTTACCTTTGCCCACACATGTCTGATGATAAGACTAGATTTCTTCAATATTATGTTTCCACACGTTACTAGTCTAAGGTGATTTATTTTTAGACGGCGGAGCTATATTTGGGAAGACTTGTTAGTAGGAATTCATAATTCAGCTTGAGAATGAACGAACTGAAATAACGTAAAGATAGGAATCTTCGAAAATAGTGTGTCAAAATGTACCTATAATAAAGACTAATTACGTTATCTTGTTCCATTTTAATACATAGTTTCGCCACAATTTTTAAACCGACTTCAAAAAAAAAGGAGGAGGTTTCTCAATTCGACCGTATATGTTTTTTTTTTTTTTTTTTTTATGTGTGTTCGCCGATAACTTCGTCGTTTATGAACCGATTTTGATTTTTTTTTTTTGTTGGAAAGGAGATACTTCAAGGGTGGTCCCATGATAAGGAAACCGGGATCTGATGATGGCATCCAAGAGAAATTGAGGGGAGCTTTCAAAAATTGTAGTGGCGACTAGTGCGTTTGTAAATTTTTTGATTAAGTATTTTAAAGCACTACAATTTAAAGAAGGTCTGGAGTCGCTCTGATGATGGAACCGAAAGACAGTCGAGGGAACTCCTCAATGGTTTACAGCAGTCACCTTGTGTTTGGGTTTGATTAATTTGTATTGATGAGAAATTTACACCTAGATGGGTTGTGACTGTCATAAGGGGTCTGATGATGAAGACGAAGGACAGTTAAGGGAACTCCTCAACTGTTTACAGTAGCTACCTTGCGTTTGGGCTTAATTCATGTATATGGATCAAAACTTTGCACCCATCCGGGTTACAAGTGCCATTACAGGTCTGATGATGAAAAATATTTCTATGGAATATTGCAACTAAAAATAAAAAAACTTTTTTGCAAAAAATAAAACCGACTCCAAAAACACAAAAAAAGTGAAAAATAATTTTAGCTTCAGAAGTCGGTGACAAAAAACTGAATCAAATAAACAAAAGTCACCGACTTCTGAAGCTAAAGTTATTTTTCACTTTTTTGTGTTTTTGGAGTCGGTTTTATTTTTTGCAAAAAAGTTTTTCTCACATACAAACATAACATAACGCCTGTAATTACCTTGGGTTGGGCAGAGATGTTTACATTTCGCCATGACATGAATGAAATACATTCCCATCAACCGCTCACAAGTCCTACATCCAGCATCCAGGATGTTAATGAGAAATGATTGAAAAACCCAATAATACTGCCCGACCTGAGAATCGAACCCGAGACCGCATGATCAACAGCGCTTTAGCTATTTTCTCTTTATTTATCAAAATAATCGAAATAACCTAAGTAAAGGTATTAATAAATTGTGATTTAGGTTAATCACAAACTTTAACTTTATAAATAAATAGGTGTACCTAAGTACCTACCTATTTACATGGAGTAATTACTTTCAAGTTTATATAAGAAGTAAAATTTGAACCTTATTAAGTTATTACTTTACTACGCAACAAATCAATCTCGAAACTTCATTGCATGAGACGAGAGTAAGACGGCTCTCGCTCGTTCGAGAAAATTCACGTCTCGCCCTGCGGGGTGGCTCGGTCGCGCCGTGCTCACCCCTTTGTGATAACTGTTACTGCTATCATTAGCTATTGACTAGGTAGGTTAGGTACACCACTTTTGCTGACTCCATCTAATGTTATGACTGTTATGAGCTTTAAAATCATAACTTTTATGATTCTGACTTAGTACTTGTATGTCATGTTAGACCAAAGTACGTTGTATTTGTGTGTCACTGTGAGCAACGTACTGCTTCATCTCACAGTTGGGTGAAGACCTCTCACCATGACTCCCAGTTTTTAATCCAGGGCTAAACTGGCCTCCTGCCAGGGCTGCGGGACTGTTCGAAAGAGATACCGCGGCCCTGGAACATAAAGGGCCAAAGAAGGAACATGGGTGGTTTTTAATCAGTAAGAGTCTGACACTCCCTTCCGCTCCGCCCAGAGCGGGGGGGGGGGTCATTTGATGATTTCCCACCAACCAAAAAAAAAAAAAGGGCTAAACTGGCCGTAAGTTTAGCTCAACTCGTTCCGCCATGCATCTTTCCACGAGGTCTGCCGCGACGTCTTTAACCAGTTTATTGGGTGATGATTCGCCTACAAATTAAGTGGTCAATATAGGTTACCAGTTACCTGTAAGCAATCTGTAATCCATTGTTTTTTTTGTAAAATTTTAGAATAAAAAGCCTTGTTGATCAGTCAGCAGGCGCCCTTTTATTCTCGATCTTTTATATTTCTAACAACGACGAATCTAGAAAAACCGCTCCTTATAGGGGAAGCTAATTCTTTGTTCGTAAGTTACATTATTACTTGCAATGAACATCTGCGCTACAATGATAACAAAAGAAAAGAAACTGGTTGAAGATTCTAGAATTTGCTACTCAGTTTCTTTTGTGTTCGTCGAGTTCAAGCTGAGTAGGGGATCTGCAGACCCCTTACCTACTTGATTCATCTTTTATCTTTATTATAATATGTGAAATAGCAACTGGTACAATATGGGTATTAAATAAAAGGTCACCACTTTCTTAAATTCTTTTCCTTCGGTGAAAATGGATTTGGTAAAATAATAGCAATAATACAAACTCGTATGTCTTATTGCTATTGTATTTTTTTAGGTCCTAAAAGCGCATGCTCGTTCGTAATTTTCTAGACATAGGTAGAGTTTAAACTCGATATAACTGCGTTACATAATGCAGGTAGATTAAATATGACGTTTATGTATTGATCCAGCGTCAATGACATCAATCTAGGTCGCTCGCGTCGCATTATTATGTAGGTACGCCAAGTTCTGGAAGGCTCTGGAGAGCATTGATTTATCTATTATCAGTTGTAGGAATATAGTTGATGTGTCTCCGAAGTTCATAATAATATAAAACTGAAGTTTTTATCATTTTCAATTATTCATAGAAATATAAAAACACTTGAATATTTAGTACCGCTACTCGATACTAGAGGGCACTTTCATACATTTTGAAAGCGATGAAAACTGTTTTATTGTACTCTGAGATTTTGCCAGTGTTTTTAATTGAAAACCTCTTTGGGCATTGGTGAAAAACTAAACAAAGGCAAAATAACCCAACTATCCTTTTGTCAAAATGATGTCAAATTAACGTTGTACAATTTGTGTTGTATTATTTTCCAAATTCTAAAATTATTGTGTGTTTTCTTGTGATCGTTTATTTATAGCCCAATTATTTGTAATTTATCTGTAGGTGAAATTTATAATAATGGTTCGCTGCAGTGTCCCATTTTGCTCCCACGAGGCTACCCACCGCTTTCCAAAAGATCCTAATCTAAGAAATTCTTGGGTAAAAGCTATAGGACGCGGTAATTTTGTTCTAAAAAATGGATCGAGGATATGTCGCAGACATTTCCATAGTAGCGACTATGTTCAAGTCAGTCGCGCTACTGGTTAGTAATTACACAAATAACCTGGTCTACCTACTCACGCCACAAAAATATATTTAGAAAAGATACTAAAAAAAATATATATAATCAAGTCAGCCTCTCGCAGTCCACAGCTAGACATAAGCCTGTCCCAGGCACCAGTAAAAAATAAAGTAACTAAGTAACTTATTATTTACTTATTGTTATTATTTATTCTCAATAATACAAACATTACTAAAGTAATGTGGATGATTCTAGCGTTGCGCTGCGAGTAGCCCGCCTAAATGTACGCAAACCTTTAATGAGTATTATAATTATGTTGCCCTTTGCTTTGTTGCACAAAAAATATATTTAACAACCCACCCAGCCAAATCTACAACGGTGGTACCACTGAATAGCCGGCCCAGCGTTTTACGGAGTTTCAATGCAATAATATGCCTTATTATGTTACAGGACAACCTCTTCAACACAGGCATCTAAAGAAGTCTACTGTCCCTTCAGTTTTTCCGTGGAATAGAAAATTAGTTTCAAGGCGGCATGAAGTCAGAGAGGGACGAAGGCAACACCTTCACACCTGTAGAAGCTTTGTTGAAATTCCATGTCGGAGACACCATGGAACTCATGGAAGAGATCCCAGAAGTGTCTCATCCGAAATAAAATTATTTTGGCATAAGACTCTAGTTTCAAGACCCGGAAGAACTTTGAAAAATAAACATTCGAGTCAAGGAACACAAACACAGAATTGCTTGAGATTGTTTGCTACCACAGAACTGTTACTATCTGATGATGAGTCCGTGGTATTCTACACGGGCTTAGATAACTATGCTCAGTTCACTCTTCTGTTATCCACCCTGATGCCAATGGCCAATGAGATCAAATACCAATCGAAATTTGTAACCAACTTAACTGTATCAGATCAGTTCTTGATGTTACTCATGAAATTACGAAGATGCAAACCTGATTTTGAGATAGGTAAAATGTTTGGTGTCAACAAAACTGACGTGTCTAATGTTATCGTCACATGGGTAAGCTTCGTCACTGATCACTGGAGCCTTCTAGAGAGCTGGCCAAATCAAGATATAGTAGATTCGTACATGCCTGAAGCGTTTAGAGGGAATTGTACCTCCAATGGAGCTGTCGGAGATGCTGGAATTCTTATAAAAGACGGAAATGTTCACAATGCTGTGAAGGCTTCTTTTAGTCAATATAAACTTAAGAAATCATTGAAATTCATAGCTGGGTGTTCTCCTGAAGGCCTCGTATGTTATTGTTTAGAACAGAAAGTACGAGCTGCAGGAGAACTTAAAATAAGAGATGACGACGATTTACCTGTTCCTGATGTCATGAGTGTTGACCATAAACTAGCTAAAAGTATACCCATGGAGAAACTTATAGGTTTGACCAAAACGTTTAAAATACTAGCAAGTGCACTGAATCAGATGTATGCACCTTTGTCCCCGAGAATATTCAGTGTTTGTTTAATGATTTGTAGTTTCAAGGTCGGTATTGTAACTGTTAATAAAGCTAATTCATGATGAGTAATGAAGTTAGTGTTTCAACTTTTTCAGGCATAATATGATTGCATGACTGTATTATGTTGTAGAGGTTTGTCGTGTTATTCACTTTTACAAACATTTTAAAGACGCTAAGTTGGCGGGCTGAGTCGCATTGCTATAATAACTCGGTAGGAGAACATCACTTTCCTACATTCTTTGGAAATAAACCATCGTACGCTACAGGCGTGTCGCACCGGGATTTTTGTACTGAGATGCGATACGATGCGGCTGATGTATGGACAGCGACCACGACTTGTCGTATGACCAGCCGCTATCTGGTCGGACGCCCGGTTGTGCGAACAAACCTTCCCGTGTCGAATCTTCTGCGTCCAAAAGTCGCGGTCGTGGCCGTGTAGTGTGTGAGGTCCCGTAATGTGCACTTACCCTAATAAAACGCACATTTGGGACACATTGATAATTTTATGAATATCGCACACTACAGGCGGAGCATTTTTGTATTGCAATGTTATGCGCTGCGGATAGTTGCGACTGTGCTGCATCAGGCAATATTCTTCAAAGAAACGAATACAATATGACAACTAACCAAAAAAACGATCGTCGTCATTACCATCTTTTGGCTCGCCTGCAACGGGAAGCCTCGTGTCGTCAGGGTCGCCGTGCGTACTTACGTACGCATTATGAATGCTTTTTAGGGTTCTGTTGTGAAATGGCAAAAATTGAACCCACTTGACCTAAACGGAACATAAGTAACTGAGGGTTGATAAAATAAATACTACGTAAATACTTCACTGTCGATGTAATAAACTGTCTATCTTCGAAAAATTATATCGAGGTGCCTAAAATTCTTTCTTAAGTCATTAGTTGATGACACAACAAAAAAAAAACCGGCCAAGTGCGAGTCGAACTCGCGCACGAAGGGTTCCGTACCATTATCTATAAAAAAGGCAAAAAACATCATATCTGTTGTATGGGAGCCCCCCTTAACATTTTTTTTTTTAATTTTTAGTATTTGTTGTTATAGCGGCAATAGTAATAAATCATTTGTGAAAATTTCAGCTTTCTAGCTATCACGGTTTATGAGATACAGCCTGGAGACAGACAGACAGACAGCGAAGTCTTAGTAATAGGGTCCCGTTTTACCCTTTGGGTACGGAACCCTACAAAGACGCTGCCGCTCGTCGTCGTATCGCCCCCCTCCCCCCTCTAACTTTTAAAGGAAGAGGAGGAAAATTCTGAGAACATAAAAAGAACAACGAAATTCTATGAAATTTTTTATGAAAAAAACAAATTTAGTTTTGCTGTTCACTGTAAATTGATATCTTTATATATATAATTCTTCTGTGAGTGTGTATGTCACTGAACTTCTCTCAAACGACTGGACCGATTTTGATGAAATTTTTTGTGTGTGTTCAAGGGGATCTGGGAATGGTTTAGATTCACAAAAAATTAGGGTAGGTAGGGTAGTAGGTAGGAAAACATGCATTGCAACGCATTCCGGGCACAGCTAGTACCTCCATATAATTAATGATTGTTAAAAATAGTGTTATTATATTGTTTGGTGCTAAGGAACTCTTTGTGTACGAGTCCGACTCGCACTTGGCCGGTTTTTTTTACTAAAAGGGCCGTGAGCCAAGTAGTGCCATGTTTTGATACCATTTATTAGCTTCAAAAAGAAAAACATGCTGAGAAGCTGAGGGCATTCCCCTTGTTAGCGTAGAAACCAACTTCATGAATAAACAGGTGCTTTTTTAACACACTTTTATTAACTTCAGCTGTAACTAACTATGTGTAAGTAACAAAATCTTAGAAGTTTTGACCCACTTCCCGGTTTCCGATTGAGCTGAAACTTTGCAAACATGTTTAGTTTGGATGACGATGCATGGTTAGCTAAGTGGCATCATTCAAAATCCAATATGGCAGACTCCCACAGATAGTTATTTTTTATACATTTCCATGGTTTTGGTATCCAATGAAAGAATATGCTGAGAAGAAAACGAGAAATAAAATGACGTCGCTGTAAAGCGTCTTTTTTAAACTATAATATCATTATACCCAGTACAATGTGAGTATCGACCAGATACTATCAACAACCTGTTCTCGTCCACTAAAATAACACCCTTAGGTACATCTAGTGTGGCTATCCGATGCATAAATAAATAAAATAAAGATATTTAAACCGATACAATTAATCACCAATTAAGATTATCGACCTGGGCCTCAATTCTGCTATTTTTATAAAATTCGACATTCCAACACGATCCCATTGTCATTTTGCTTAAAGTTCGTAATCTGCTAAATTCATAATGGTCGATCATTGGTCGGTCAGTGGTCTCGTAATAGAATTGTGTTATAATGACATTGTAGTATTGCCATTATTATAAAATTCCTTGGTAGAAATGATTTTCGAAAAACTACTACTAAATTTGAACATCTATTCATGTGAGATTTTATTTATATATATTTTTACATATTATTTATTAGTATTATAAGCAATCTGAAGTAGTAAGAAGTTCGTAAATAGCAAAAAAACATTAAATTTATGTTATGTTTAGCTGTCAAAGTCAAATGTGACATTACTTTGACGTTTATCTGTTTATTTATTTCTAGCAGCCGGTGTTTTGTTATGTTTTTACATTTAAGTGTTTTTATTAGATTTTTGTTTGTATATTTAAATTCCCTTTACAGAGAAGCCTATATTTATTGATTTTATACAAAATGGTGCTAATTGAGCAAATGAAGGGCGAAGTTCATCGAAACGATATTGTATGAAGTGCGCCCAATTTTTAAATTGGGTGTCGGTGGACTGCCCCAATAAAACGCCGGCAGAGTGGCGCACAGTGAGTACCTAAATACAGTATAATCAGGTATGCATTATAAAATGTATCATTATTGTAATGTTTACACTTTTTTTAGTTCTAAGTTCAGTGAATATAAGAGTAAAATGTTAAAGAAAATTAAATCACAGAAGAGTCACATAAGTGCAACAGGTTACTCATTGTATGTACCTACAAACATACCCACAATAAGTATTAAGGAGCATTGAAATCAATACAATAAAAATTAATATAACCGCTCCAGCTAAGCTTAAAACCTTTGTTAGGTGTAGACTCACATCAGTGGTAGTACATTGGGCAGAATTTGACATCTTGATTGTAACTCAGATCAGATACTGAGCGCTAGGTTACACATCCTATTGAAGTGTTGTAACTATTGTATTAAAGTTAAATTTGTTTTTATAGAAACTCCGCAGAATTATAATGTCATCAGATTCTGAGTCTGACTAATGTTTTCTAAAGTATGCAAGAGGTTTTGTCAGATTATTAAAAGATAAATGAAATCTATTTAAGGAGGAGTCTATGTCCAGCAGTGGATTCCAAATGGCTGTAATGATAAATGATTAAATGAAACAGTGTTTATAAAAATAGTATTAATTTATTTTAAATCATATTTAGTACAATACTGTGGATCTGTAAAAAAGAATTAAATCATTTTAATAATAATTAGAGCATTTTCGCACTTCACTAGAATATTGAGGTGGGTTTACATTACATATCTGCTAATTTAATTTATGTATTTCTCCACAGTCTGTCAACAAGAGCCTGCTGCAGTGCCCGACCTTCAAGAAGATCCCGATTCACCCTTTGATGGTCTTGATGATTAGGTGCTGCTTAATTATTTTCCTCCTAAATTAAAAGACTGATTAGTGATTAATGACATGACTGTTATTATTTTCATTATATATGGTAAAATTTGTTATTTGTTTTTGAAATGATGATTAAAATATTATGATAATTTAACTTGGATTTGTTTTATTATTTAAATGATTTTCACATTTTTCAATTGGCTTGAAAGTCGTCTTAAATATTGTTAAATAAATATTTAGTTTATGATAAATAAAAAGTAATTGAAATGTTGATTTTTTAACATAGTAGTAGTATCATTTAAAATTCCAACTTCATTATATTCCAAAATAATGAAATAGAAATCACATACCTATTGCAAGGCCAAGTGCTTCTGCATAAACTTCATCAGGCAGGTGGCAACGGTGCTCTTGCCATGTTTGCAATATTGTGCAATATGCAACATGCATTCACAATCTTGCCTGCAGTTGTTGGACTATAACGTAAAGCATGTGCTGCAACGCTGCAAGCAAACACCTGCAAAAAATAAATTTACTTTTATACAACCCCATTTTACTGAACGTCTTATTACTTTTATATACTCACTGTTCTTGACATATAGGTACAAGAACTGTTGCATCTAAAGTTCTATAACAAGAAATTCATTCAATAGGTACCTCTCTAATGCCTGTTACTTCATTAATTGCTCCTGATACAGTAATTTGTGAAACATTATGGAGGGCAATCTGTCCAATCAAATTTTGGTAGGACCCTGATGCATAAAATGCAAGTGCTATTAGAATCTGCAATAAAAAATATAACATTAATCAACCTATTTCGTGTATATAGCTATAGAATAATAAATCAATGTCAAATTCAGTTTTCTCACCTTCATTTCTGCCGTTACGCTATCGTTTCGGCGCGGTCTGGCCATAAGGGGAATGAGTTCTTTAATTAACCCCCTTACTGAATCCTTTCAAAGGCGAAAAGTTTTTACAAATTCCGCCTCGGGTATATCATGGGTTCGTATTCATTCTCGTCAAGTTATGGGCACGACGACGTCTTCTGCATTCCGCCCATCTTCTTTATCTAACATCCACTGCGTTGGCTAGCTCGAGAATACATTGTCTCCATTCAATATTCCACAAACACTTTACTCGTAACTAAATAAAAGCAATGACTGCACGATGACGTTCTAATGGTAGGCAGTGTTGCCAGTGTGATTTCCCAAAAAAGGACGGTTGTCTTTCTGAAAAGGTACGGTTTTTAACTTCAAGGTACGGTTGGGTCGGAATACTTCTGCAAGAACTAGATCAGTTTTTTTCTTCTTCGAGTTGGCTGTCTGCGACCATAGGTTGGAAAAAAAGCGATAGGGAATCGAATACTCAAAGGGATATGGTAAAGTAGAACATTATTACCGATTGCCAATATTGAACAAATTCATTTGTAAATCAATTATATGTAGAATGAAGTAAAGTCATTAAATTCCTTAATGATGCAATGAATAAAAAAAAAATTTGATAATAATTTATCATAGGAATAATGTAATGAGGAAGTTCAGATATGAAGCGATATTATTCTCTATATTTAAAGGAACAAAAGGTATTGTTTTATTTTATTGTTTTTAAACAAGTGTGCAAAATTCTGTTGTTTACATACCTGTCAGAAACTTGAAACGAACGCACGCAAAATACGCGCATTGGACGTGGAGTTGCGGACACCAGCCCGTTATACAATACAATACAACTTGAAACGAAATTACAATAATTTTGTTTAATTGAATTATAATACCGGTAAAAAAAATTTGATGTAATTTGACATTTTTAGGTCTAAAAAGACTGTAAATCGAAGTACAAATCAATCGCAATTCGAAGAAAAAAAACATCTAGGTCTTGCAGAAGTATTCCGACCCGTACGGTTTTGCTAGAATTTAGAAAAATGCTATAGTCTACTCATATTCTACAGCGAAAACCAGTTGTTTGTCAAAAAAAATATGAAAATAATGTTTTAGGAACTAAGAAAATTCCATTTAAGTAATTTAATTTTAATAAATCACGAGTATAGGAAAGGTACGAAAAAGGTACGGTCTACACTGAGGTACGGTTGTGGTACGATTGTGTGATGAATAGTACGGAAAACCGTACTTTTTGGTACGGTCTGGCAACGCTGATGGTAGGTCAGTGATCAAAGGAACTGTCAAGCAGATTACCGCCTAAGTCAGTCATTCATTTGTCATTATGTACAAGATTACCATTCTATGCCATTTCTTTCAATGGACTGTCAGTGGTTGACCATTGGAAAGTCATAATGACGCCATTAAATTAGTAGATTACCAAACTTGTCAAAATCAACAATTATGAAATCAATGACAGACCATTCTGACACTATTGTAATAGCAGAATCGGGCCCCTGATGTAACTATTCACTAACCCTCCCAATGATGTCACTGAAAATCGTCACACATGAGTTCATCCACAAGATCTGCTTATCCCCCAGAAACATTTACCTTCCTGATGTGACTCTCACTAGAAAAGCTCATGTTATATTAAGATACTTTCACCTGATTTATGATCATCCGCCTGACGGCCTGACCATTAAATTCAACAGCTAAAATAAGATGTGACGTTTTAGACTCGGACAAGGCAAAACAAAGAAAATTGGAAAGATATGGGGAGGCCTTTGCCCAGCAATGGGATAGTAGTGGCTAATTTAAAAAAAAATCAGGCCAAATGCAAATCAGACTAGCACGTGTAAGGTAGGTGAGCCCCCTTTAATTTCTTTTTTTTTTTTCTTTGTTTATGATGGAATTTGTCCCTCCACTGACATTCAGCATCTTTGTGTCAAGCCTTTGTATGTCATGCTTGGTATGCTCCCAGCGGTGCATCCACATCAATCTATTTTATGTTGTGTCAGTTGTCATAGAACATATTGTCAGAAAGATTCTATAATTTATTTAATATTTTATTTGTTGGTATAGCGGCAATAGAAATACCTACACATTCTTTAAAAATTTATACTAGGTACCTATTACGGATCATGAGATACAGCCCGCTGACACACGAACGGACGTATGTACGGAACCCTAAAAAAGATCATCCGGAGTCATATTGTACTGAATAAAGAATTTTCTCTCTCATTTATATCAAACTGATTTCATAGGCTTGCTTTTGATCAAAAACGGGAATTAACTTGAACAAACGTAGACTCAGTTATTCTGTTTCAATTAACTGCACCTTTATCGGGGAATGCACTACCATAAAGTATAGTTCTAGCATGCAAAAAAAAATGGTGGAACAAGGGTCTGTTGCGGCGTGGCGTGGTCAAAATCGGAACTAACGCAGCCGCCGCACGTCTTGTTTTTTCAATTCATTAAAACAATGAGGAGAAAAACTCAAAGGTCTACTTAGATGTCGCTAGCATCGACCCTACCTTGTCAGATAAATGTTGACGATTTAGTGAATTTGTTATTGCTGTTTTCGAATAATTTTATATTTAAAATGTATTCTTTTTGTACTGTTTCACAATTAAAAGTGGAGTTACGTAAAAGAAATGCATCAACAGCAGGGAAAAATGCAATTTTGATTGAAAGGTAATCAATAAATAATTTTAAGGTTATATTGATAAATAATTGATTTTCTCATCGAATCTATTATGATGTATGTTTTTGACTTTCAGATTAGAAGCATACGACCGAAATTTTAATTTTAATGTCAACCTAGAGCCTGGCACATTTCTCAGTGACCCACAATATCGGTGCCCACCAACTTCTTCTTACAAAGACATCAATGCCGATTCGCCGATTCCGGCTCTAAATAGGCAAGAAATACAGTCGTACTTCGAAAGGTGAGTTCATTTATAAAATCTCTTGTAGCATCTCTTTAATGATACCTTTATATTTAGACCTTAGGACTAAAATTATAGGCGATACCTTCTATGTTACATGATTTACCAAAGTGCCTAAAGTGCTATTCTATTTCTTTCAGCTTCAATGCTCTGAATGCTCAGCCGAAAGGACAGGCTATACATGAAGCCAGGTGTTTGTTGACTGCACGGTATAGCATTGAAGGTGCATACACATACATACAGGGCCAATGCAAGGCCCAAATGAAAAAAGTTGTCTATATTGTAAATATTCTGTTGAGCAATGAAGGCAACATTGAACAATGTAATTGAAGAAATTAAAGAAAAGATTGAAGGCACTGCAGTTTTCTTTAAGAATTTAGCCTTAGGCTCATACACTGAAATAAATAACATATTATCATTACTTTCTATGCAAAATGATCTACAATTATCCACGAGTTATTATGAATCAATCACACGTACCGGTATATTTACTTTGGCCAAAATAATCATCAGCTTTAAAATGAGCAGGGCACAACACAGAGTGCTCGGTTGCTTTAAAGTTTTTGATTCTCAACGCTATTTCCCAGGCTTTTCGGCGTTTTGGATCCTTTGGAAATATATGTCTTCCTTGATTTTTGCAGTTTGGAGCACAACACTGCGTCATATTTATAGTATTTAATTATTTTCGACATTTGTTTATTTAAAAATCGTAAATTAGTATGGATTTTGACAGGTGACAGAACACAATTAGGCAAAGTTGATTATGCGACATCTGGTGGGATAAAAAGGCAGTTTTTCACCCCATTATTAAAGATGTAGGCATCTTTACGCCCAAAAGATTCTTATAGCACTGTAAACCGGGCTCCAGCTATAATAAAACTATTTAGATTTTATAGCAAAATATCTGATTAATATGAAGTACCTAGGTCTGTAGGTAACTACTACTATAGAGTAGGTGTTTAGTCTACAATAAATTATTTTACATTGATTGGGAAACCCCCAAAACATTAAAAACTTCTCGAAACAATTTTTTTGCTCACTCAAACAATGTAAGGAGAAAGTTCCCAGTAACTTTGTAATGAATAAAAAATTTTTTTGTTAGGTACTTTAGAACATTGTAACAAAAATGTTCGGTCAAAAATTACCCTGAAAACTCACTAACTGACCATTATACTTTGCGCCTAGTGTTCATGAAAACGGGAAAACGCGTTAGCATATTTCAGACACCCAACTACACAGTTGACTTGATGGACCATCAATCATCATCCACGACTCACCGCTGAGCATAGGTTACTTTTCCAGGGACAACCCTCCACGTTCCTGTTGCCAGTCGACCTAGATATTTAAGCTTAGCTACCTAGGTCATAATGCAATACCTAGGTGCCAGTCTTACCTCAGATAGACCACCATACCTACATAGCTGTATTATTGTATCTCCACGTTCCTGTTGCCAGTCGACCTAGATATTTAAGCTTAGCTACCTAGGTCATAATGCAATGCCTAGGTTCCAGTCTTACCTCAGATAAACCACCATACCTACATAGCTGTATTATGTACCTACCTAGATGTTGTTGAAGCTCATGGACACTCGGCAGAACTGGGGTTGTGGTCTGCCACTGACAAGGGCTATTTGTTTGACTGTGTGCGTGTTGTGTTGAATCTCCACACAATGGGCTATGTTAGTATGGTCCAATGACCCTACTGAAAGTTCCTAGCTTTCTCTGCATAGGTATCTAGCAACATTATTAGCTGTGTGCATTTACTCGTGTTTTCTAAGTGGCAAATAAAAAAAAAAAACAATTGGGTAATAATAATGCTATTAGGTATAATTAATTATTATTTACCACTTTTTATTAAGGGTGTGTAGGGTAATGTGTAAGGGTTCGGGAAATGAAACCAAGAAAATAAGTTTGTTAATTTTACCATTTATTTTCAATAATGGAATTTGAACTAAATCAGTCTTTGGCTGTACACCAGTGCACAAAATAACTTCGCGATACAATCACATAAACACACCATTACAACATGGCTAAAAGCTGAGATTTGAGATTTTAATCCACTTCCTCCATGCGCGACGCGTCATCAGCATCGCCCTCTAGTGGGGGCACGTCGCCGACGGTAGTCTCCTCGACCTGGACAGGCTCGTCCTCATCAATGCCAAGACCCAACTTGATCATGCGGTAGATGCGGGAAGCATGCACCTGGGGCTCATCAAGAGCGAAGCCAGATGACAGCAGAGCAGTCTCATACAGCAGGATGACAAGGTCCTTCACTGCCTTGTCGTTCTTGTCAGCCTCTGCCTTTTGCCTCAGTGTCTCAACAATGGAATGGTCAGGGTTGATTTCGAGGTGCTTCTTGGCCGCCATGTAACCCATGGTGGATGTGTCGCGGAGAGCCTGGGCCTTCATGATACGCTCCATGTTGGCAGACCAACCATACTGAGCGGTGACAATGCAGCAAGGTGACTCGACCAAACGGTTGGATACAACAACCTTCTCAACTTTGTTGTCAAGGATGTTCTTCATGACCTTGCAGAGACCTTCGAACTTGACTTTGTCCTCCTCACGCTTCTTCTTCTCTTCCTCATCCTCTGGGAGTTCCAGACCCTCCTTTGTGACTGAGACAAGAGTCTTGCCATCATACTCCCTCATCTGCTGTACTACATACTCATCGATGGGCTCGGTCATGTATACAACTTCATAACCACGCTTCTTGACGCGCTCAACAAATGAAGAGTTGGCAACCTGGTCACGGTTCTCACCAGTGATGTAGTAGATGTGCTTCTGGTTCTCCTTCATGCGGGAAGCATACTCCTTGAGGGAGCATGCCTCGTCACCAGAGGCAGATGTGTGGTAGCGGAGCAAGTCAGCCAGTTTGGACCTGTTCTGAGAGTCCTCGTGGATTCCAAGCTTCAGGTTCTTGCTGAACTGTTCGTAATACTTCTTGTAGTTCTCCTTGTCTTCAGCCAACTCCTCGAAGAGTTCCAAGCATTTCTTAACTAAGTTCTTCCTGATGACTTTGAGGATCTTGTTCTGTTGGAGCATCTCACGAGAGATGTTGAGGGGCAGGTCTTCACTGTCAACCACACCCTTAATGAAGTTCAAGTACTCAGGGATGAGGTCCTCACAGTTGTCCATAATGAACACCCTGCGCACATACAGCTTGATGTTGTTCTTGCGCTTCTTGTTCTCGAACAGGTCAAAGGGAGCACGGCGGGGCACAAACAAGAGTGCTCTGAACTCCAACTGACCTTCAACAGAGAAGTGCTTGACAGCGAGATGGTCCTCCCAGTCGTTGGTGAGGGATTTGTAGAAGTCACCGTACTCCTCCTGTGTGATATCGTCGGCGTTGCGTGTCCAGATGGGCTTGGTCTTGTTCAGCTCCTCATCCTCTGTGTACTTCTCCTTGATGGTCTTCTTCTTCTTCTTATCTTTCTTGTCCTCCTCCTCATCTTCTCCCACATCCTCGATCTTAGGCTTGTCCTCCTCCTTCTCTTCCTCTTTCTTCTCCTCCTCAGCCTCGTCGTCAGAAAGCTCCTTCTCGCGTTCCTTCTCCACCATCAGTTTGATGGGGTAGCCGATGAACTGCGAGTGCTTCTTCACGATCTCCTTGATCTTGTGCTCTTCAAGATACTCGGTGAGGTCTTCCTTGATGTGCAGGACGATCTGTGTGCCGCGGCCGAGGGGCTCGCCGTGGTCGGGGCGCACCGTGAACGAGCCGCCCGCAGACGACTCCCACACGTACTGCTCGTCGTCATTGTGCTTGGAGTGGACTGTCACGCGGTCAGCAACCAGGTAGCATGAGTAGAAACCCACACCGAACTGACCGATCATGCTGATGTCAGCGCCCGCCTGAAGAGCCTCCATGAACGCCTTTGTTCCCGACTTTGCGATGGTACCAAGGTTGTTGACGAGGTCAGCCTTGGTCATACCGATACCGGTATCAATAAGAGTGAGTGTACCTTCGCTCTTGTTGGGAATGATCTTGATGTAGAGCTCCTTGCCGCTGTCCAGTTTCGACGGGTCGGTGAGTGACTCATACCGGATCTTGTCCAGGGCGTCTGACGAGTTGGAGATCAACTCACGAAGGAAGATCTCTTTGTTGGAGTAGAATGTGTTGATGATCAGGGACATGAGCTGGGCGATCTCCGCCTGGAAGGCGAAGGTCTCCACCTCCGCGACATCGGTCTGCATTTCTTCGGGCATTTTGACTGTTTCACTTATTATAAAATAGTCCTCAAGTTAAACGTTTAAACTAAGCACAGAATTGAATACTTTCTAGACTTGACTAGCGCGGTTTTAAATACACGTGTTGTAAGATCGCGTGGAATCGCAGCGTATCTCTCACTTTGCTTTTCTTGAATTAAATGACGCCGGGCGAAATGTCAGAAAGCTTTTATAGACTCGATACGCAAGCGCCATCTCTGAGCGAGTAGAAATTTCTTGATTTTGCGTCAGGGGCTCGAAACATCAGGCGATTTACCATCATGAAGTACCAAAACAAGCACAATGTTTTCTAAACGTTTTATGAACCATTATTAAGAAAACAAAAATATATTGATTTTAGCACATAAACAACCGAGTAAAATTTACTAGTCACTATACATACAAAAACACACGTAATTATGTGACTAACCACAGCAGAGACTAAAATAATTTGACAATAATAGAATAATAGTATTATCATCCATAAATAAACCTTTGCAAATAGTCAAACAATTATATATTGTTCGACTATTTCCAAATCTTTATTAATAACTATAAAATGATTTTTCAGAAAATACATTTAAAAATATAAAAATTTAAGACTATAATATTCCAAACACGACACAAGTGTAAATAGCTTTATAAAAAAATATTAATTTTTAAAATTGACCATTCAAAACTATGTTTTAAAAATAAACCACATATTTTTTGGAAGTTCCTACAAACGAATTCTTTGAAAATGTTTAGAACTCCACCTTCGCTTTTTGTAACTACGCTATTCGACGAGTGGTGGCGCTAGCATCGCAGTATCGACTTGCTGAGAAACGTTCTAGAACCTTCGCGATTCTTCTAAGGAATTTGTACAAACTTCTGCATTTTGTATGAAAGTATAACAAAATATGAGCTTATTCAATAGCTTAAACAAAACTACTGAATTAAAAAATATCGCATTTAATAGTTTCATTCAAGAATACAGAATTTCGACTACTTTACTGGTTTCTACTAGAATGTTCGAACCAGATCCGGTCTGTAGTTCGGCTTTTGCCCGCCGTTGGCGCTAGTAGCATCCGGGGTAGCATTTATGTCAAGTTCAGTGAAGTGTTTGGGGATACCAGAAAATAATGAATTGGTATTTATTTTTTTAAGAATAGGTATGGAATTTTATCGCATCACTTTCATTGTTCATAGAGAAAATTGTTTTATTAGGTTCTGTGGGTAAGAATTAGTGGATGAACTTTTGAAAGCTGCCAAAATTTTGGCTCGGCTTTTATCGGCGGGATCCACAGTACTCTTTATTTTTTTTTTTGCTCTAAGTACTTATTATCTTGAATCTCATGAAGTTTCAAACAGAAAAAAATACTTTATTATCCATTTTATTGAAATTTTATGACTTGGGGCTCACCGACTCAGACAGGTTAGGTTAGAAGGGGATGTCCTTCGTGGCTATTATATTTTATCGCAATCGATCAGGTATCTAAGTAAAATATACTAGTCATATGTATGGAGTTCTTCAGATAAATTCATGTTTTGCAGATTCCTCAGTAAAGACATTAATGAATTGAGGGACCTAGATATAATAATTATGTTATTCTACATAATAAAAGTTACCTTAAATATATATATATATATAGATGTAAATGTTATTCTACACATTTGGGAATTTCTTAAAACAAATTAAGAAAATATTAATTAAATTCTTAATTCTTAAATAAAAATGATTAACCCAGAGATTGTACTTTCTGAAATTTAGGCTATGCCACTTTATGCAAGCGTCTGGATTGAGGGCCCAAATTATTTAGTCATATCAGTTTTAATTCACGTTTAAGAAATTCATGGCCCTTTGTTTTAAGTTTTTACTATTTTTTACTTATTTCCCTTTAAGACGTAAATCGTTTCGCAAGGATTAAAAAAAAATGGCTCTCGATCGAGATGCACATCGTCTTTTGTTTCGGCGACAGGCTATGTCCTACTTATGCAAGTTCAGCCTTAGTCGTGGGCGAATGATTACCAGTAGGCGTCTCTCTGAGCAAGTTTGATAACGCTATCAATTTTTGATGTGTTTTTTTATTCCCTTAAAAACGGTTGCATTTCATATGTTTTGTTTCCAAGAGAGAGTTAAGTTAATTAAATCTTCTTACAAAATAACGCCGAAATAGTATTGTTTTTAGTCATTTTCAATAAACTCTACGTTTTCAAGAAAAAAAATCAAACCTACGTTTTTTTTATCAAAGGCTGGCAACTTTAGTGCTAGACAGTGTATTGATTATTACCTAAACATTTTGCAGGTGTTTTATTTTTGAATCATGCCCTTTGCAAGTACACAATGATCCGTATGCACCTAAATATTGCTTATTTTTAGATGAAGCGGCTTATACTTTGCAAAACGTGGTAAATTATGTATTTCCATAGCATTCTCGAAAAACTGATTTGCCGGCACCGGAAACAATGCGTTTCTAGACAATTCTTTATAGGAAATAAGTTTAATAGGTAGGTATTTAGTTAAATTACAGCAAGACACTTAGATAACTAACGTAGGTAGGTGGTTAGGGTATGTATTTAAGTACCTAAATTATTCTAATTATTTAATTTATCTGTTACACACAGTAACACGTGTCGATTTTATGTTGGATGGTTATTTATAGGGACATCACAATTTCCATGTTGGTTCCTACTTATTTAGGTACCTAGGTAGTTAGGACCTAAGTACTTAGTGACGTTAATCCTTATAATAATATAGGTAATAAAAGGCTACCTACCTATTTATTGTAACTTACCTACCTAGTACATAACGTTTCATTTTTATACAAAGCTAAGTACGAGTAGGTACCTACCACACTAGTCACAAATATCTAGCTATAACTTTCATTGCAATGTCTGGAATCGAAAGTTCCATGACCTAAAATCAATAAAAGCCGACCTAGGTAGGTAGGTACCTATTCTAGAACATTATTCTGCAGCAGCGGCTGCTAAGCGCCGCGCCGTTGGGAGTGTGATACTTGTGAGGTAGGTAGGTATGTTAGGTACCATGTCGTTCATTTCATGTGATTGAATTGTAGGCCAAACTACATGACTAACACTGGAATGTGATAAGGAACATGAAATGAACGATATACTTGTTTCCATGTAGGTACCTACCTACTTACAATGTACAGTTCTAGAAATTGTTTTAACCCTGCAAGCTGGTAGTACCTACAAGCTCCCATTTTAATTATGTCATGTACAATGTTTCATTTCATTCATGATGTTGAACATTAGACGTAGGTAGGTACCTACCTACCTAAGTAGTTAGTCCGTAGGCAATGCCGCATACATAGCCGCCGGTTATTCTTATTATTAGATGGTCCGAGTACTGAGTAAAAACCTTATTGTACTCCCTTATTTATTAAAAACACGTACCTACTTACCTAAATTTCAATTAATTTAATTTTATGTCACAATGTTCTCGAAAATGTCTTAAGTACAACTCATCGTCATCGCTTGATCAAAAAATTCGCGCGGTAAAATACCTACCTAGCGGTGCGTTCAATGCCTGATACACACGTGGTGATTATTTTTAGGTTAAATTATGTATAAAAATGAATTAAATAAAAATTGAAATATACACAAAAGAATAGCCCGGAAAGTCTTTAATAAATTATAATTCATGAGAACAATGAGGTCTAAAAGCATAGGTATAATTTTACATTGCAAGTTCAAGGAAGTCTTACTTTTCATGTAAATGATAAGAACTAGCCGGGGCAAGGTCAATGACATGACTTCTAATAGAATCAATAGGAGCAATCAAGACAAATCGAATGGTTTTGCATCGTGCAATTCATGTTAGCATTTGTTTCTTTCTGATTTCCATTTTATCCTTTGTTGAAGATGTCAAAAGATGACAATGCATTTTGATGGTGAGTCAACAGCTCTTGTCTCATCTTTCAAGTATTGATTCATTGCGCAGTTGTTAATTAGAACAGGGAGGGATGGGGTGGCGTTCTACAGATTTCTAGATTGTTCCCAGTTCGTGGCATCTTTCCATAATGTTCTATGGAAACGGAAGCCCCTAATATGCCCGTTGCAGCATTCGATTATCACGCCCTCTAGTGGGAAGTAGAGTAAACATTAGATCCAGCCAGCGCAGCGTTGAGTTACAGATATTTTATAAATAGAATGAAATACTAAATAACTCAAAGAAACTATTGTTTCTATTATTTACGTTAAAGTATGAATCCTTTTGTTTAATTGAAATTGTCAATTAAACAAACTTGTTAACAGCGTCATCTATTGGCGAATAGAAATCAAGTTAAAGTTGAATACTTTTAATAGTAAACGCCACTCCCTAATAGATGTCGCTTATCTTAGAATCATCCACAACATTCACCAAAGTTCTCGACGTTTTTCGAATTCTCCTACTCCGTTGGCAGGAAATATAAAACTGATGCGCGCCTCTACCGGCGACAGTATTGAACTTAACGCAAGCGAGTACGAATAGAACAAGTGAGTACGAATCTACAAGCAAGTAGAGCCTACAAAACAAATTCCAACAAGAGATTTGAGTGATTTGAGATTACTATAGAGTTTTGAACATCAAGTTTTAAAGCAATGGTGTAGTGTGCAGCTCACCTAACCTTATATATGTAACTGCACACACTAATTATTGACATTATTATACGAATCGTGGAACTAAACAGTTCTCTTTTATTTCGACAACATCATTATAATACATGGCGACCCTTAGCCAGCAATTAAAATTTTGCAATCTACGCAATAAGAAAGACTGCGGACGAGTCAAATAAATTATGAAGATATACCGATAAAAGTTGAAGTTTGTGAAGACGGAAATTAGAAGAAAGGAAGCGAAGAAGATTTTAAAAATTTATAGAAGAATCAGAATCCCAACAGAAGAATTAGTTTGAAGAGGTGAAATCGTTAATTAAGAAGACAGAAAAGGAACGTTGCTGCCGGGTGCTGGGAGAATGCTCAAGCCTTGTGATGAGAGGATATGCAGGGCGCTGGGAGTTGAATTGTACGGGTCCGATGTGGAGCAGCTGGGAGTCAGTTCCAGACCAGTGCTGAGGAGTTCATTCGTCCAAGCCACGTGAGACGTCGTGACCTACATAATCGTTGTCAGTAAAATAAGTAACTACTGCAATGTAAGTTTTGCAACGCTAACATTTTTTATATATTCTACTATACTTCATGTTATTGTAACTGGATCATAATTTTTTTTATATTTTGTTCTGGAGATTAGGAATGTCCCAACAATTACAAGATGTGCACGCTAGATTAAAATATCTAAGAGAATATTTAGTAAAACTAGGTCCAGATAGGCGTAGAAAAGATTTAGCTTTAAAGAAGCTAGAAGAAGCAGAAAAAGAGTATAGTAAATTGGATTGTATTTTGACTCAGTTGAACCAAGAAGTTATAGATCGCAAGTTAAGCAAAGATGCTCGTGAGGTTTTCCAAACATTAATTAATGAAACTCAATCAAATTATCAGAAAATAAAAAGTTTACTTTCTTTAGTAGATAGTAGTTGTCAAACTAGTTCTAAAGATTTAATAGAATACGAATATACTGATTGTCTTACAAAAATGGCTGACGCATTTGATATTAAAACTGCAATTTCCCTGTTGCCAGTGTTGAATGGTCAGGAGCAGGTGACAAATCAGCTTATAGATGGTATCTTACTTTATAGTTCGCTTATTAATGAAGCCAGTAAAAGTCAATTAATACAGTTTGTGTTAAAAACGCGTCTCTCGCCTAGTGCAAAATTGCGACTTAAAACTAACTACACAGATATAGAAAGTTTGGTAGAAGATATTCGTGTTTATTTGTTACCGAAGAAATCGTATGTAGCTTTACAAAGTCAATTGCTTACGGCGACTCAAGGCCGTAGAAGTATAGAAAAATTCGGTACGGAGATCGAAGAGTTATTTGTCAATCTCACGATTGCGCAGGCTAACGATAAGCGTGATGCATATGAGGTTTTGCGTCCACTCAATGAGAAGACTGCAATTAAACGGTTTAGTGATGGGTTGGCTGATAAGCGGCTCAGCACTATCATTGCCTCACGTCAGTTTGCATCATTGCCAGAAGCTATAACGGCTGCGGTAGATGAACAATCCCTGTCAGTCCAGCCACAAGATCAGGTTATGCAATTTAGGGCTAACCAAAATTATAGACGAGGTAGCTTTAGAGGCTCTCGAGGCCGGGGAAATAGACAATTTTACAACAGAAATAAAACGTATAACCATAATTATGATAAAAATAATGAAAACAGCACAGGTCAAAGAACTTTAAGCAGCGTTAATCGAGGTAAAAACTCAGGTGAACAACGTCAGCAGTTCCGCGGACGTCCGGTGCGTTGTCAGCGTATTCAACATAACGCGCAACAGTCCAATGTTCATGACAACTTGCGCAATGATCGCACAAGCCAAGCAAATGAAAGCCTAGAATTTTTTCGTACCTAAATCGTACACGCATTCTATTTATAGTTTTAGTAATTTTTGTATTATTAATTGTCAGTTAACAAATAGTGATGTTGATCTTAATTTACTGATAGATAGTGGAGCTAGCTTATGTGTGCTAAAGTATGAATGGTTGTCGCGACATAGGAATTTATTGAATTTAGTAAAACAGGATAAGATAGTCATTAAAGGAATTAGTGGTAATTTAGAGTCCATGGGATACATTTATTTAGATATTATGATTAATAATGTAACTTTTCAACAAAAGTTTTACATATTTGAACACTTATCTTGTGCTGCAGAAGGTATACTCGGACAAGATTTTTTCGAGCGGTATAACGCAGTATTAAACTATAAAGATGGTACTCTGAGCTTGGAAACCCGAGACCAGTCTGTTAGTGTTCATGTTAATAGGAATTTATTTACAATTCCGCCTCGTTGTGAAGTAATTAAACACATCCCGACGTCACACAACAGTGATTGCGTCGTTTTGTCAAAGGAAATTTATGAAGGTGTGTTTACAGCAGGTGTAGTATCGAAGCCACATAATGGACTTATTCCTGTTAGGATATTAAATACAACTGATAGTTCGGTTGACATAAATACTTCAGATTTAAGTATTAGTTGCTTAAATAATTTTTACGTTTGCAAGTTTGACCACGATAACATTTCTGTGGATAGAGTTAAAACTTTACTTACTACGTTACAACTAAATACCTATTTAAATAAAGAGGAACAAAGAGGTATTGAAAACGTATGTGCCAAATATGCAGATGTTTTCCATTTGCCAGGAGATACGCTCACAACAACTAATTTAATAGAGCACTCAATTAAACTAAAAGAAAATACTTCACCAGCATACGTTAAGCCATATCGATTGCCTAAAGCATTGAAAGGCGAAGTACAGAGACAAATAGATGAAATGGTTAAAAATGATATTATTGAAGAGACTATTTCAGAATGGTCAAGTCCAGTTCTATTAGTACCTAAAAAGACAGATAGGTCAGGAGAAAGGAAATGGAGACTTGTAGTGGACTATCGCCAACTCAATAATAGAATACAGGATGATAAATTTCCATTACCTAATATCACTGAGATACTAGATTCATTATCTAATAACATCTATTTTTCAAAATTAGATCTTAGTCAAGGTTACTATCAGCTATCCTTAGAAGAACAGTCTAGGAAGTACACTGCATTTACAACAGACAAGCAGTATCAAATGAAACGATGTCCAATGGGACTTAAAACATCGCCTAGTGCTTTTGCACGTCTCATGACAATAGCAATGTCAGGATTAAATTATAAATCATGCTTTTTATATCAAGATGATTGCATTGTCGTAGGAAATTGTCTCGAAACGCATAACAAGAATCTTATAAAAATTTTAGAATGCCTAAGAAGAGTGAATCTAAAACTAAATCCGCTAAAGTGTGAATTTTTACGTAAAGAAATCGTTTATTTAGGACATAAAATAACCTCAGAAGGAATATTTCCCGATCCATCGAAGGTAGAATGCCTACAAAAATATCCAGTCCCGCAAAATGTAGACGACGTCAAGAGATTTGTAGCATTCGCAAATTATTATAGACGTTTTATTCCAAAGTTTGCTGAAATAGCCTATCATTTGAATGCGTTATGTAAAAAAGATGTAGCATTCGTATGGAGTGATGAATGCGAGCGAGCATTTTACAAGTTAAAACAGATTCTTATTAGTCCGACAATACTTGACTATCCAGACTTTAGCGACAATAACACTTTCACGTTACAAACTGACGCATCAAAACTAGGATTAGGCGCCGTACTGTCTAATAGCAATGGCAAGGTAGTCGCGTACGCAAGCCGTAACTTGAAACCAGCTGAGACGCGGTACCCTGTGATTGAGTTAGAATTACTTGCCATTGTTTGGGCAGTTCGACATTTTAGACCTTATTTATATGGGAAAAAGTTTTACATAAAAACAGACCATAAGCCATTAATTTACTTATTTAATATGACCGATCCTTCAAGCCGGTTGACAAAGTTTAGATTATATCTTGAAGAATACGACTTTGAAATCAGCTATGTCCCAGGACGGCACAACGCAGCTGCAGATGCATTGAGCCGGATACCTATTACATCCAACAGTTTAAAGGATTTGAACAAACATGCAGTATCAGTCATGACAAGGGCACAGACTCGAAGGTTGCGCACTGACTGTGACAACAACGACATAACTACTGAGGTATCCTCTACTCCAAGGCCTGATCAACCTAAGGTAGTGGAAATCCTCAAACGACCGACTGACAGCATTGAATTGATATTATTTAGTAATAAAAATACTATACAGCAGATAGAAAAATCAAAATATTACACTAGTGACAATGGCAACTACAAATTCGTTCCTGAAAAATCAGCAATTTATGTGATATCTCGATCGTTATCGACCGTAAGTGTGTTAGCGAGAGAATTACAACGTTTTTGCAAGCAAATCAAAATAAATGAGCTCATAATAATTAAAACGAAGCGCTATGAAAATTATGGTAACCATTTTTTAGAGGAAATGAGTCATTTGAATGATATTCCGAAGCTACTTGTTATAAAAGATGTGACAAGAGTTTCTGACAAAGACACGAAAACAGTGATCATGAATGACTTCCACTTATTACCCACCAGCGGCCACGCAGGAATAAACAGAATGTTAAATAATATTAGGAAGTACTATTACTGGCCAGGAATGACTAATGATGTAACAGAATTCGTAAAGAAATGTAGAAGTTGTCAGATTCAAAAGCATTCCAATAGACATACAAAGGAACCGATGGTTATAACATCAACGGCATCCACTGCTTTTGAAAGAGTAAGTTTAGATTTAATGGGTCCTTTAGATGTAGATAATTTAAATTATAAGTACGTACTGACATTACAGTGCGATTTAACAAAATACGTTGAAGCCTATCCTTTAGAGAGGAAAGATACTATTTCTGTAGCTAGGTTATTTGTAAACAATTTTATTCTGAGATATGGTATCCCTAAAGGAATAATAACAGACCAGGGAACAGAGTTTATGTCATCAGTTTTTACTGAGATTTGCAATTTGTTGCATATAAATAAACTGCATTCAACAGCCTATCATCATGAAACTCTGGGAGGATTGGAAAACACTCATAAGGTTCTAGGAGCTTATCTTAGGATTCAGTGTGACAACAATAAATCAGATTGGAGCAGTTGGCTTCCATTCTGGTGCTTTTCATTTAACACTGCAGTACACTCTGAGACAAAATACACTCCATTTGAGCTAGTATTTGGAAAGAATTGTAATTTACCATCCAATATTGCACAAAGTTCTTATGTTGATCCATTATATAATCCTGATTCTTACCCTTTGGAACTAAAATACAGACTACAAAGAGCACAAACTGAAGCTAGAAATAATTTATTATTTAGTAAGGAATTAAGAAAATATAATTTTGATACAAATGAAAACGGATTAAAATATAAGAGTGGAGATTTAGTTCTAATTAAAAATCAAGTAGGAAATAAGTTAGATAAAATTTATTTAGGACCATATAGAGTGATTGAAGATGTATCACCAAATGTTAAAATTTTAAAAGGTGACAAAGAATTATTAATTCATAAAAACAATACAAAACTGTTTGTTACTTAATATACTTGGTTTTGATAAGATGTTATTTTTTTTTATAATGAAATGGTAAAAAGTATAATTATTTAAAAATAAGTAGTCTTGAAAATATTGTAAAAAAAAAAAAAATGTTTTATGTACTAAGATAACAAAGCCATTTTTTTTTTTTTTAAAAAAAGGGGAGGTGTAGTGTGCAGCTCACCTAACCTTATATATGTAACTGCACACACTAATTATTGACATTATTATACGAATCGTGGAACTAAACAGTTCTCTTTTATTTCGACAACATCATTATAATACAATGGCGCTTCTACCCTACTTATTGGATGACCTACGGCCTCGTCGTCTCCGAGACCAACTGTTCGGCCTAAACCTTACTTCAGACGATTTTCTAACGGACATAGTCGACCGTCCAATGCTCTCCGTGCGAAAGTACCTTCGTCCGTGGAGGAACCTGGCTGCGGTCACCCGAGACGTCGGATCCACCATTAAATCCGACAAAGACAAGTTCCAGGTCAACCTGGACGTCCAGCATTTTGATCCGGAGGAGATTTCTGTCAAGACATCTGATGGATACGTGGTGATTGAAGGGAAACATGAAGAGAGGAAAGACGAACATGGTTTTGTTTCGCGTCAGTTCAAGCGTCGCTATGCCTTGCCTGAAGGTTGCAACCCTGAGACTGTGGAATCTAAATTATCTTCTGACGGTGTTCTAACGGTTGTGGCTCCGAAAGTTTCAGAGAGTAAGAACGAGAGAGCTATTCCTATCACCCACACAGGACCTGTGAGAAGGAAACAGCACGATGAAGAAGAACAAGAAGTCATTGCTAATGTTGAGGAAGAAGCTAAATCTCCGCAAAAGAAACGAAGAAAGTAGCATTAACTAACTAATTTTTATTTTGTTATTAAGTACTTTACTTTTACTTTCAACAAGACTGATTTCAGTATTCATAAGTTTTTAATAAAACAGTTTTTTTTAAGTCGTTGTTTTCTTTGATCTGACCCTGTAGCGCCTTCCAAAACGTGGGTATGCAGATTGCTCAGAATACTTTTATAGGCGTTAAAGAAGGTAACAATTTATTTACAGATTTACTGAGGCGATAGATTATTTTTCACTAAAATTAAATTAAAGTTCCCTTATGAAGCTACACACTAATAGCCCGTGTGTGGTTTTTGGATTTCTGTAATTTCTAGCTGGAAATTGGCTTGTTGAGAATGGGTTCACAACAAGCAAAATATTGCTTCGTCGGTCGGGCTTTTGAAATTCTAAAATCTGTTCTCAAAAGCCTGTTGTCAGATGACCGGTGCTGGCGGGCCAGGGGTTGTGCAGACTTGTGCTACTGCACTGCATATACTGGGTCTAGCTGTAATTTGCCCGGCCTCCGGAATGTTGGTAGTGATTATGAATATGTAGTTAAATAACAATATTTGCATGCTGAATTTTAGTACCTAAGCGGAATATGTAGAACCTATTTAATTTTAACACCTTAATGTACCATATTTCACGCAAATAAAGATTATTCTTTCGCCAGTACTCAAGTAGATAAAAAAAATAATGCCCGGGCGCGAAAGCGTTGAAAAGAGGTTGAGAGCGGTTGTTAAAACGTGTGTCTCAACTCGAAGATGGTTAATGACAGCCGAAAGACAATGTTTTTCTCTCGAAAAAATTTTATTGTTTCTCAAAGTTACATAGCAAATAATAAAACCTTAACACTTTAAGGGCCAAATTAGAAAACACGCTCCGAGCAGTACAACTTTACTTTTGACGTCTATTTCTTTGGGAAAGGTGACTCCAAAGTTAATCGCGTCGACAGCAGGACATTGATCCTGCATTTCGCCGATGGAAGGCTGTCCGTAAGAAACCAAGCACACCTTGTACATGTATCGGCACACTCCTGTGGCGCGGATCTTGAGTATTTTTGTGCCAGTGTCGTCCTTTATTATAAAAGTCCTGGTGCACCTAGGTCGCTCGCATACAGTTCCCAGTAAATTCCCTGGAGGAGCCCACACTAACACTTTGTTCGTACACAAATGGAAGGGCCTCTGAATGTGCATAACTTCATTGCCATAGTTATTAAATATCTTCACATCGAACTGTTTAAAACGCCTTGTTTGGACTGCTAAGAACACTTTCTGCCCTCCGCTGTTAAATATTGTGAATGCGTCGCCGGTTTTGCTTATGACATCGTGCAAGATGTCTCTTTTTTTAGCCACAATCAGTTGGTCCAAAGGACAGACAAAGGCAAGACCTGGATGGACATCATCTTCATCGTTAGCAGGACATTGCATCCAAACAGAGCCAGATGACCCCACACTTGTTGTAGTTGTAACGGTGACCATTTACGTTGGACTGTTGGCGTGGGTGGGTTTCCGCTTCATGATAACTATATGTACCGTTATTCTGAACGGCTTACATGATTTTGTGATTACATTTTTCATTGAAACATGATTGATTGAAATGTCATGTTTGACTTATCATTGACAGTTAGGGATAAGGAAGAATGTCTTTGGTTTTAAATCTAGAATGTCTGTTACAATGATTAACAATTTTTTTAACGCCTAGCGCTCGCGCTCGTGTGATATTCTGAAGAATACAAAGTAAACTGGTTGTGTATAAATTGGTTTTAGTGACATCTCTTTACCTCAGTAAAAACGTTGTAGATTAAAAGTACATGCTTCAACTAGCGTCATCTATTAAAGTTGTAAAATTAGAGGTAAAAGGAACAGTATAGTGTTAACTGTTCAAGCTAGATGGCGTTACCTCAGTCAGGCTGTGTTGTTGTGCTGCTGTCCTCAAAAGAGATAGCAGTCGTGAGTGTAGTTATCTTAGGAGGGTGAATAATTTTTAAAACGATGTATAATTTTATCAACGCACGTACGTTTACAGTCACTTACGTGGCGGGTACGTAAGTGCCGTATAACTTCTTAAGGTGAGTTTTGTTTATGTAGCTACCCATAGGTTCTAAGTAATCTAAGTTTATATAAATCTACGTTTTAATTTTATTTGAATAATTGAAACCATATTGAAACATACTGTAAAGTATGTAGCCGCCTTGAAAAGTGTTATTATTCAAGTAGCTGTGTGTGAACCATTAAGCATTTTGACTTACAAGAAACGGCTAGCGAAAATCACGTTACTGTAACATAACTACTCATGGAAACCATACAAGTATCAAGCTTTCTATAGAGACGTGGGGTAAGCAGTAATCAAGCGTCTTTAATCAAGAAAAGAAGTGTGCCTATAGACGAATTCGGAGTTACCCTAAGCTTGGGGACTTGGGGGCCCGCGTCCCGTAGGGGCCAGTCAAGGCTATTGTATGGGGGCCATGGGGAGTGACTGACACGTAACTTCCGTAAGACTTTGATGTAAGTGTGGTGTCATGTTGGATTGGCGGTCTGAGGGCCGTGGGTTTGAAAGCTGGCCTGTGTATAGAAATGTTCTTGTCTCTCCTGCTTGTGTCTTGTCTATACTTAAGTTTCTTGACACGTATTCCAAGAACCAATTTATAACTTATATTGGTAGACCATTCAGCACTTTACGGTAAGCTTAATTATAAGATTTGTAAACAAAAGTATTTCATGATTTTTATGAGTTAACGATATCGTCAAAATCGCGGGAAACAGTTGGATGAGGGACGCACAGAACAGAGAAGTATAGAAGTAAGGGGGGGGGGCTATACCCAACAGTGGGTGATTCCGGGCTAAATGATGATGATGGTTCTGAACAGATCCAAATGGAACTTTTTGTACTTAGTACCCAACAATCATCGAATTTTGACATTGAAGCCGGCTTTCAGTTTCTTATTCTCTACAACTGTCTAGCCCATTTCCGCTTAAGAGTGAAGATACTGACGGAGACAGCATACATTAGTCACTTGAAGAATGTATACTCAATCTTTCACCAACCGATACCTGTCAGAGTTTAAGGCAACTCCTTACATCTGCGATCTCATCAACCATAAACAAGAATTTTACGGCACGGATTTTGAAGAGAAGCCAACATTACAAAAATCCTGCATTGCTAAGAAAATATAATAATATATAACGTTAGCAAATCTTCAAGATTCTTATTAAGGGAAACTGTTTAATTGAGTTTCCTCCCCATTGTACGTAGACACGCACACTACGACAATTCTTTGATATATAAATAGTTGCTATATATATAGTAATAAAGTATAAATGATGGAACTAACATATAGGAAAATATAATATATTTGTTCGTATAGCTACGGCCTGAGCTATATATATTGCTCGGTGATGGAATATGAAATGAGTGGAGAGGGTTGCAATTTTTTTTGAATTGTATTTTTTTTTTTTAGAATTGTATTTTTTTTTGCATATACCTAAATTGGCAAAATCGTGGCAAAAAGTACAGTACTGGCGATCTTTATCACAACAGATACTTCTAATAAGCGGTTTTCAGAAAACTTTCAAAATTACAATTTTTTACAACGAACAGAATAAGGAAAAAATAACCCCTAATATCACTGATTACTTGATTCGTTTGATAAAGTTATGGTGAAATACACGAACGTAGGTGTAATTAAGTACAAAACAAAGCAAGCAGATTACTCATGTAATCTATACTAATGTAAGTACACAGGGTGAAAGGGACACCGACACTACGGGTTCGGAATGATATGCTGAATACGTGGTAACCGATTTCCACCCTGTATAGTTAT
Organism: Eurois occulta; assembly: GCA_950022335.1. Lineage (NCBI taxonomy): Eukaryota > Metazoa > Arthropoda > Insecta > Lepidoptera > Noctuidae > Eurois > Eurois occulta. Next base: position 12,332,664 of record OX465502.1, read on the forward strand.
TATGAGGTAAAGCTTGAACTAGTATGTGTGTAAGGAGTAATTTCCGGAACTACTGATCCGGTTCCGAAAATTCTTTCACGAAATGATAGCTACATTATCCCCGAGTGTCATAGAATTCATTTAAAACATTCCCGTCAGATAATATCCGGCCATAACGCGAGCAAAACTGCGGGCACAAGCTAGACAAACAGATTACCATGACTAATATCGCAAAATAGGTAAAACTAGAAGGATAACGCCTAAGCGCCCTGTTGTTTATTTAGTTAGTTAGTTTACTTTATATAAATTAATCCCTTTTTTTGCATGTGACTAAAAGAGTGATGAATATAAACGTTGATGGATGGAGAGGGAGAGGAAGACCTAATAAACATTGGATGGATGGTGTGAGGAATGATATGAAAGAAAAAGGAGTAAATGATTGCGTGACGGTTGACAGGGGAGAATGGAAGAAAAAACGTTTTGCACCGACCCCCAGTAACATATTATGGCAGGAAGATGATGATGAGTCTATTTTTTTGTAAATATTTAGTTTTAATAATTATTATTTATGTAGCTTTCATTCATTTATTTATATTCACTAAATATATTATTAAACGTTTTTATTTTTTGGTAAAACTTGTTTAGCTAATGATAGTGAAGTAGCATTTTTCACTGTTAATGTACTTGTGGAAAAATGCATTGCAATTATGCCTGACGCAGTCTGACAAATGTTATTATGTTAAAATGACTGTTTTGTGTATGATTAGTTAATGGTTTTTCGATGTACCTACTAATGTAAAACATGGCTAACTTAATTACATAGTATAGTTCACCAATAACGTCATACACACGTTTGCCAAAGTCAAACTATTTATTTCATTTAGGCGATTAAAAGATTCTTTTGAACGTCAAATTTTTTTGTTGTTGCGTGTGTCATATATAACCTAAAGATCTGGAATTCCAAAAAAAAAACCATTTCACGAAGTCCGATACTGATTGCTGTCAGAGGTAACATTTAAAATGTTTTGGTTATCATTTTACTTTAAAGATTACATGATTTACAGTGACAGATACACATTTTAATTGAGATTATGAATTGAAATCAGCCGTTCTTGCAAAAACATTGGCTTAAGAGCGCTATATCATGCATTACGGTGCCTGATATACTTTCACTACAGAGTACAGAGCAAACTAAGCCGAAAACCAAAGTTTGTAAAAAAAAAACAAAAACTCCAGTCAATGACAATAATTAACAGCGACTCCATAGCTCCCATGTTCGCAACACACATACGAAGCGCGGCGCGCTCCGTCTTAAGGACGACATATGAAGTAATTTTTTTTCCAACTCACCAACACCGGAAATTCAACCTTAACATCCAAACAACAAAGTCCAAATCCCCTATACATGCGAAATATTTTTTCCATTTCATATTTACGAATATGCCCCAAATTCCCCAAAAATTAGAACCGTGAAAGCGGCGGGGGGAGGGGGTGGCCCTATAAGGGTAGCAAGTACGAATTTTTCCACACACACAGATGTATTGTAGGGGGTTGAAGGGGGGGGGGGGGTGAGCTAGTAGATAGTTTTAGAGAAAGAAAATATTATATATGTTTGTTGCGATGTATTCGGAGGAACACTTCATTTAGCGTTATTGTTAATTGTGAACGCGAAACTGGAAGGTCTGAAGTGGAGGTCTCTACGGGAACCGCGCGACCATGTGCGGAAACTGCTGTTTTATTACCTAGGATTGACTTGGATGACGTTTGAAAAAGTTCCCGTTAGGCAGGACAGAACCTTGTTCAGTTCTGATATCAACATAACATAGTACAATAATAAAGAGTCTGGTAGAGGTGTCCTACCTGTGGTGCACTCACATTTCTCCAACGTTTTTTAGTTCTATTATCAGAAATCAGACCAGAATATACCGCGGTATACTAAGTGACCTGTAAAAGTTACGCTGTGACCTCCTACACGGCCTATCTTTCAGAACCATGATAGCGATCACCACTCTTTAGCTTTAGGGCAAGATTGGTTATTGCAGCAACATTTTATGACCAGCATGTAATGTAACAGTCTATCTGAATTCAGATGTGAACAATCATCACTATGTTGGGGTCGGCTTCCAATCTAACCGCATGCAGCTGAATACCAGTATTTTCCATGGAGCGACTCCCTATCTGACCTCCACAACCCAGTGAACAATAAACTAGTTATAAAACCGATATATACTTCAGTTCCTTGTCAGACTGACGAACAGAATCCTAAACCTACATGCCATGAAACGGGGCGTAAATATTTGTAGGCAGATGTAAAAAAAACTGCATTTCTGAAATCCAAACAAACAAAGCCACGAGCAAAGCTAGTGTCATGATAAACCTCCACTTTTAAACCCTCGCAGTAAAGCATGCTAACTCCATATTTTATTGCTTACTTCTGCTACGGTTAAACTCATAAGGTTAAAACGGAAGGACATTAAAATCACATACAACTGCACGTTACGGACATTTTTAACGGCACCAAGCAGCCATCGTTAAAATTAATAGCTCATTTACATGGAGTAACTTGTACATTCTTATGTAAAAAGCTTTATCTGTACGAAATAAAAGTGGTATTTGAAGTCATGTGGAAGGGGTAAGGGGCTTATACATGACGTATGTAAAGGAACGATTATACGAGATGCTTCCTTATTGATTTAAGTCAATATCTTTAGTTGTAAGTTACTATCCGGTACCTATAACCTACCAAGGCTTATCAAGTTAAATTCCTAGTAGATAAGGTTTAAAAAAATATCTTGTAATCAGATACTTCTGATATAACATGAAGCTGGACTGTTTTTCTTACACCTCCGCTATTCCTTTCTGATTAATTTCGTTGCGGGATCCATGACTTAAATTGGGACTACGTCGAGCTTCATTGTCTCGGCGCTTTTCTGGTAGTCGCCACTCTTGATTCTGGCTTTCAAGAGTTGCAGTGGTTTGGGAATAGTGTGGCAGGCTTGTCCCAATTAAAAAAAAATTAAGTCGGACTCTGGGATAAATCTAGTTGGGAATGCTTGACAGGTGATAGTAGCACTTCAAAAAGTACTTTTAGGAATGTTGTTTGAACCTATCGTACACGTAAGTCACCCGTGGAGTATCATACCCTTAGCTTATTAGCTTACATGAAATATTTCTAATATTGGCTCTTCAAATGCATTTTTCTGATAGGTAGTGTTACATGAGTAATTATTTCTAAAAGAAAACAGAATAAATTGTAAACAGCTAATAATTATTTAATGCTAAAGCTAATTGCGGTTTAAAGACGTCAGTTTACAGAAAACTCCATGCTCTTGTCAGTAAAATGACGTACATACTAGTAAACAAATAAACATGGATATCAATGTTTTGATTGCAAATAACATTAGCATTGTAACTATTGCAAGTCATCGACACGGTTGTGTACATTTTACTGTTACATATGTACCTATTAGACACCCAGGACAAGTCAATCTCGATACCCAGCCAGCACTCTAATTGCATAAAACACTTTTTATCACAATCCGAAGGGTTTTTAGGCAGCCTTCTAGAACTTTCCATCTGTATATGTTCGAAAAACTATGACACAATGTTGCTGAGTTGCAAAAATGTTGGACAGTGGACTTATGATGAGGCTGACGTACCTTTGTAAGGTAAAAGCCTCTAAATAAATAAAGATAAAAAAAAAAAAAAAACTTTCCATCTGTATATGTTCGAAAAACTATGACACAATGTTGCTGAGTTGCAAAAATGTTGGACAGTGGCATAAAATAAAAGATGGTCATATTCAAGCAGCAAAAACGCCAATGTTTACGAAAATTTCACATTGAGGACGTTTTTTGCATTAAAGTAATTCTCTTTCAACGTAAGTAATCGTCTACAAACGCACGGTATCGTCCGAAGCGACACAACAAAGCAAGTTTCCTTGAGCCCAGGAAGTACAAGTGTTTGTTCACAACACGTAAATACGAAATAAGGGTCGTTGTGCGTCAGAGGGTGCAGTCCACGGAGGGTGGGCAGATCTATAACGAAATGATAGACAGGCTCTTATATTTGTAGATAACTATTAGAAGAAATATGGATTGCATTGAAGGTATGAAAATACTTATTCTGGGACAGAAAACTGGCAAACCACTGGACTGACTGTTGAGCATAATCAGCTAAAGTATAATGTTGTAACGCCCCACTGCTGGGATTCAAGCGGGCCAAACGCCCCACTGCTGTGATACAAGAGCCAATTGGTGGATGTAACGTTTTTCGAATTTTTGTTTCTAGAAAAAAACATTGAGAGGAAACTGGCTTGCAGTTTCCTCTCAATGTTTTTCTTGTAGTGATGAAATAATGAACACAAAGTGGGTTTGACTCCACGGCATACAAGTGATAAGTCGTGCTCCTTACTCCGGGGCCACCGCTGGGATACACCTCTACACTGAGTGACTGTGGTGCTGCATGCTATTTGTATTTTTGTCGTGTCGCCATAGCTGATAATACAGATTCAATAACAATTTCCACAAACAGTTTCACAAACGGTCAACGTTTGTGAAACTGCGGCCTTCTGACAATGTCATTAAACTGCTAGAGTTGCCTAGGTTGGTCCGTGGATGGGTGACCACCCATAACTTACCGAGTTTCCTCCGTGCTTCGGAAAGAACGCTAAGCCATTGGTCTCGGCTGTTATTTATAGATTGACAGTCGCTCCTTGTAAAATTCTGATATTCAGCCGCATCCGGTTAGACTGGAAGACGACCCCAACGTAATTGGGAAAAAGGCTAGGCAAATGATCAGGACTGCTGGACTATACCAAAAGAATAGTCACCTCACTGGGCACTTTGTTTGACGATTTCCTCTTGACAAAATCTTCATTTTGCACGTTAATACGAACGCGGAGCTAAAAAGACATTCATTTCACGTCATGTTTCGTAGACCCTGCTACGGCGTAGCACTTTCTTCATCATTGTTTTGCTTGTAAATAGTAGTTAAGTAGTACGAACATCAAATACGAAAATATAGTAGTGAGGAGAATTGTAGCTATCTGCAGTTTGTGTTCCCAAGTTCATATGACCCCAATCTATTTAAGTCGCGAGTTAATAGGCTTCTTCTGGGTAAGCTCGTTCCATCGTCGACCTCATCTCTGTCCTCAGGACTAGATTGAGGTCAAGAGTAGGCCCATTTAGTATAAAAAAAAAGTGTATACTTTTATGGAAAAAAAGTCTCTCTTTGCTAAATACTGGTATACTGAGATCCAGCTGCATCCGGACTGAAAGCTGACCCCAATGTAGTTGGGAACAACGCTCAGCTGATGCTGATGTGATGAATAGATTAGTCAGCCAATTAGTAAAGTGTACGAACAAAAACATGTACTAAAATAATTGGTTATATTCACGGATTAAAATAGTCTGAAAATTAGGGATTATTTAATGAATGCAGGCATTCCTACGGTACAAGAAAAACAAAAACCAAAATAACTGTTGTTTTATTTACTTTAACCCTAAAACAGTAAGGAAATAAACGTTTAATATATTTAACAAATATTCACATGTATATTTATGAGTTACAAGTACAATGTATGTTATGTTTGTAGTCGAACGGGCGCCAAACAGTACAGTCAGGAGCATTTGTAAATAACAACATTTTTATTTTAGGGAAAATGTTGTTTTATTTTACATGCAGACATAAACTGCGGTTTCTTTCCCGTTGGCAGAAACTACGTCTCGTCCACGTTCATACATCAGGTCATACGTTAGTTGCGAGTACTGCGACCTGACCTTTCTGAAGAACCTCACCAGTAAGGGTGCTAATGCTATTTTTAAGGATAGCTAAAACGACGACACTACATTTTTTATCTGCATTATTTGAGCGAGTTTTATAAACTCAATATATATTGTCATGTGTTCGGAACACAGAAATGCTCTTTGTGGGCAGAAACATATTTCAATTTCTAAAACTAGTATTTCAGAAGGAGCTCTAAAACTTACTGTTAAAAATCATACACAACGTGCAAAAGGTAAAAAATAACAATTTGAATGATCAAACACTGCATTTTGATTTAAAAGTCTCTTGAGACAGGAGTACAAAAAAATATGTAAAACTCTTTTATTGGTTTTTTTGCACCTTAAGGTTCAGGATTTTAGAATGCTCACACTTTATTACACGTAATAGATTAACAAAGCCAAAGCAAAATAACTCAATTATGAACCTAAGAAACTTACCTACAAAACTATTATTTTCTAATCAGTATCTTATCAACATAAAAACCAAATGAACCATCAATGAAGTTCAATAAAAAATAATCGCAACATAAAACACCGCACCCCGGTACCAGTGCGAACCTTTAAAAAAAATTGGGGGCGGACTGTACCCCAAAAAATATAGGGCAGTAGGAAATTTTTAAAGTGAGTCAAATAAGCGTCTTGGGAGCGAAAGGGTCGCGTTTTGTAAGGGGCTGCCCTCACAGGGGGTGGCTAGAGAACACGCGGAATGGTAAAAAATAAACAGGTGAACGGATTTTTTTAAAGTTTAAAAAGAAATTGCTTAAAAATACGTGCTTTGCAGTACCTCTCTCGCAGGAAATAGGTCAACCATGGAAATTTATTTGTGCAAGTAACAATAAAAAGTTTTCAAAAATGTTTTCACTGACGCATTTTCACATCAGTTATCTAAAGTTACTTGGAAAAATAACAATGATTGTAGTATCTATAGATAAGTTGACTAGCACTTTTAACATGGTAAAAATGCTGAGGAAAACTAGTATAAATACAAAAACAGATAGGACTAATTTTGATTGCGATTAGCGCGCAGTCGCTTAGTTGGCGCCTGGCTGGAGGCCTTACATTACACTCAAGGCACCCACAGGATAGTCCAGTTAATCAGAAGCCAGCCTGAGCCTCGTAGTTTGACCAGCAAGATGCAGTTTAAAAAAAACGATTTCTAGACAATTTGTGCATCTTCGTAACTCCTGTAGAATTATTACCTTCGTACCTCTCCCCCGCCGACCTCGTAGCTTGAAGGTATTACACTTATTTTCACGCTTTTTATCTCTAACAAGGTCAGCACCGGTTGAAGTAACACGTTACACACAATAACAAACACGCATAAAACCTACTATTATCATAAGCTGTACAACGGGTAAAAAGAGTAACCTTCGGCTTGTGAATGGTTGGGAGGACGCTGATCGGAAAATCTGCTGTCAAATGCCATGTTGGGTGTTGTGATTGGCACAAATTGCATCCTGAATGGAAAGGCTGGATGGGCCCACAATTGTTATGTTTGTCAAGCTACACGTCATGCGTAGGGCTTGATAAACTTACCTAAGATAATAATCCTTACTAATATTGTAAATGCGAAAGTAAGTTTGTTTGTTACGTTTTCACGCCTAAACCACTGAACCGCTCATCCTGAAATTTTACATAAACGTTGTCAGGTGTACAGATACTGACGTAGGGTACCATTCATCCCGAAAAAAAAATACTGTTCCTGAGGAAAACTACAATAAGGTTCTTATGATAATAGATGGCGCCACGTGTTTTTCGAATCATGATTGAATTCTATTATTACAAGCAGAGTACAACCCGAATAAAATTGATTGTCGAATTCTAAATTAACGCGAGCGAAACCGCAGGCATACGCTAGTATTTAATATTCTGATTATAATCGTGTCTACTATCATATTTTAAGCAATTATTTATTAACACTATTGGCCATGGTCACCATGTTGTATGAAAATAAAAGTTTTATTTATTTATTTAGTGAATTGAATACTCAACTACGAACTTGCATTTATATTATAGTATGTTTCATTCTCAGTATTTTGATTGTAAATGCTTTCAAATTCCGGATATAGTGTCTGACTGGTGAAAAAGTCTTGCATACTTACTGACTGCCGCAGCGAGAAAAGACGAATATAATGTAAAGGTTTGCTTCAGTGTCGCTTTATCTTTTGGAGTTAGTACATTGACGCTTAGGAGGAAGTCAGAGAACTCGTGCTACTACGTGTATAAAACTCGTGCTACTACGTGTATAAAGCTCGTGCTACTAGGTGTATAAAACTCGTGCTACTACGTGTATAAAACTCGTTCTACTACGTGTATAAAACTCGTGCTACTACGTGTATAAAGCTCGTGCTACTACGTGTATAAAACTCGTGCTACTACGTGTATAAGACTCGTGCTACTACGTGTATAAAACTCGTGCTACTACGTGTATAAAACTCGTGCTACTACGTGTATAAAACTCGTGCTACTACGTGTATAAAGCTCGTGCTACTACGTGTATAAAACTCGTGCTACTACGTGTATAAAACTCGTGCTACTACGTGTGTAAGCTAATTTTACTGTTTTCTACTGTAATCCAAGTTTTTGGCAGGGCAAACTTTCTGACTACGAAATCTTCAAAGCCAATTTAGACGTTATTTCCACCACCTTAGTTAATATTATTTGTAAGGGTCGAACTTCCTCCCACAAGGTTCGCACCCGCCGTTTCAACATTTACACCACTACCACTTATATACAATGATTCAAAATTAAAGTTACTGATACTTATCACGCGTATTTCCATGAGTTATGAGTTTTTTTTTCATTCTTTCATGGAAATGACCTAGTTTGTTCTCTATTATGTTTTAAAACATTTCTATTGTTCGTTTTTAACTTTACAAGTATCTATAAACCTCGTTGCCTGACTGGCTCGTTGTTTGAGTGGTCGCAACTGCTGAGCATGAGGACTTGGGTTCGATTCCCGTGTTTGGCGTAGTGTTATTGGGTTTTTCCATCTTCAGTAATTACTTTGTAGCAGCCACAGAGTCTTTGTGCCCAGTTGATGACAATAGCTTCGCAATCTATTACATGGGTCTTAAAACATAACTGGTGAAATGTGGGTAAACTATTAGGTACACTTCTGCTTGACTCTTCGGGTACCTATTACAGGCGTGAGGTTATGTTATGTTAAGTATCTATAAAGACATCAAAAAGGTGACATGGATATATTCACCAAACGTAGATATCACACACGTCAAAAATAATATTTTTCCGAAGACGATTTTTACTCTTCTATTGATTTACAAAAAAATAACTAGTTTTCTGTACAATTTTGTAAAAAATTACAAAAACAAGAAAAGAGAAGGGTTTCTATAGTGTACTGTGACATTTAAAAATCACGACCTTTTTATGAGTAAAGGCGTAACCACACCAACGCCGTAGCGCGCGGCGTAGCGCTCTCGTAGCGGGGTCTACGCGGGCCTACGAAATTTTTTAATGAAAGTTTTTCTTTCAACCCGAAGTATTTTTTATCAATTCCTGGTTTGTGTTCTTACTAGATTTTGATTATATTATGTTCTTAGACATTTTTGCTGGATTTGGACCTCTAGAATGGTCGTAAAGGGATTCCAATGACGTCACAATTTAGATCTCAGTGTGTTGTTATTTTCTCGCAGGAATATGATAGTATTTTTTACCTTTCGGCATTGAAACAACTCACTTAAATAAGTTTAGTCTATTATTTGATTTAACTGAAAGGGAATGACTGTGGTTTAAAAATATGGGACCTATGGGTGTTCTTCATTGTATTTTTATTATAAAATAGCTTTTGTTTGCAACTAAGCCCGCGTAAAGGTCTAAAATAATTCTGCGAGTATATAGTACCGGGATAAACAGTACGAATGACCTAACCCAGGTTATAGTCTATATCTAGACGTGAAGACACAGCCAGACAGAGTTACTATCGCATTTATATTGTTATAGTATGTATATTGTACCTATATTATTGGTCACTGTCTCACCCTGAATGATAAATGGGTGTGTTCTTATTGTGCGTATGTTTTTTACGTCATGGCCAGTATCAGTAGAGAACAGTGCACTAAATGTGGATTTTAATATATGACACAAACAGTATAATACTTATCTGTAAAGCAGTTTGATATAAATGTGTAGTAGTAAGTAATTTTTCAAAACAATAGTTATGATCGCATAACTATTGTTTTGAAAAATTACTTAGTTGTGGAGAGCACAATATGTAACATCACGCTAGTAATCCCCGAAGGGTTAGGCAAAGAAGTACCCTATTATACCCCACATTTCACCAGTTAAATCCCATGTAGTAAGAAAGGCTATTGCCATCATCAATTACTTATGTAGAGTTACGCAAAATAAAGCTTTCAACAAGAATCGTGTCTGAGAGCACTCCCTTACAGCTAAATATTTTACGATGTGGTCGTGATCGTTACTGATGCACCTTACATTGATATTGCATGTCAGGGTTACGACCATTTGCCATCGACGAAACATTACGACATCACTTGAGGCCCTGCCTACCCCGGAACGAAACTAAATTCTTCATACAGAACGGAACCAATCCGAATTCAATTTTAAAAAAAGACGCCGAAAAAAAACAATATAATTTTTTTTTTATTCAAAAACCTACAGCCTACACAGGGTGGTTTAAAAATCGAATCAGTCCCCCGGCCTTGAGGGGAGAAACGCGTTGCCGTCAACACATAAATCATATTTCTGGAGAATTTTTAAAAGTCCTATTGCTTTCGCGTATTTGCCATGTACTCCCCCACCGGGGTGGTGGGTGTGTGTACTTACTCCCTCGTTTCCTAGTTCTGCTGTGTACACAGGGTGTTTGAAAATGGTGGTTTGTTGCTTAGTGATTTGTGATGAGATAGCGTTGTTGCTATGATGTGAGGCTTTTGATGTGTTGGGTTTCCGATTATTTTGTCTTTTCCGTATTGGGTACCTTGTACTATGTAAAACACTTGGTTTTAAAACGGTTTCATACTGTTGTTGTGTACAATAATCTAAAGCTGTTTTTACCGTAAACAAATAACAGAAATTTAGATTTTGCTTTAAAAAAAAAAAAAAAACTCAGAAAAAGAGCAATGTCGACTAATTACTATTAGCAAGCTACTGTGAATACACAAATAAAACATTAAATGTTTTTATTCAGAAATTATTCACATCTCTCCCTCATCAATTCACACCCAACTTCAATTCCAATCACACCACCAGAATCCCAACCCACCACACCAATACACATGACAACAAAAGGCAATAAATTACAATTAATTAAAATAAAAATAGGTTGGTACAAAACAACACGCTGTACATCTGTAAGGCGCCACGGAGGAAGGAGGCCGGGCGCCCGCGAACTCACTGTTGTATATGTTGAGAAAACAGATCAATTGTGTGAAATGTTTTGTTGTCGGGAAGTGGGAAGTAACGAATAATAGAAGTAAGAGATTCTTGTTCAATCTAGATCTACCTAAGCAGGTAGGTCATGCTATAGTTTTGAAAAATTACAGTTTTCTAAAACCGATATGTAATTAGTAAAGGAGGTTTTCCATTCAGTTTTCAGAATGCATCAACTGAAGTAGTCAATTGTCATTGTGCCAGGAATGTAGTGTAAATGATGGGCTACAAAACTAACTCAACCAAAAAGTCTTTGATAAATAACTCAGTACGTATGTGTTCATATTATAGATATGTATAGATTCGTCATCTATTTATAATTCTTATCATCACGTTCAGTTGATATGACCTGAAAATATTCTTAATTTTCAGCTGTAACAACGTGGCCAAGATAAGATAAAATGAAAAGCAGAAATGTAAAAACAGGTACTTTTCCAAAGCTGTCAGTAGTCTAAGCTCCAGATTTGATAAAAGATAACAGGCATCACGTATGAACACCACGCTCACCCACAGAGATAACAGATAGAGGTTCTAAAACAAGAGGCAGATGAAACCGGAAACGCTCGGTTTTTTATGTGAAAGCTTCGCATATACTGTGGCCAGCACACATGTGGTGGGGCACAAGGAAGAAGAAAGCGGGCGAAGAAAAAATGAGGGAGACGAAAAACTAGAGCGGGACGGAAAAGTGGGCGAAAAACGAAAAATTTCGCCCCCTCCCCCCGCGACGCCGCGCCCCCGCGCACCCCGCTCGCCCCCTAGCACACGCACACATGCGTGTCTGTAGCGCGCTTGGAAAGTCTTGATCGTTTACACTTTCACTCGCACTTTCGCTTTCTTTTTCGAAATTAAAAGTGTTCTGGTCTCTGTGTTTGTGGGTTCTGGAAGCTTTTAAAGGATTGATAGAAGTAACGATGAGTACAAAAAATAGGAAAAGGGATTGTGCATAAATTGGTATTTTTAAAGAAAGATTTTAAGGTTTTCTGTCATAGTATGATTTTATGTGTTGCTCTTTTATGGTTTTCTACTTTTTCAGTAATTGAAAAAAACTTTTCAAATATTTTTGTATCGTATATAGTTTTTGTTTGTTATTTTTTTAATTAGATGCAGATTTATCTCTCCATCTACTTGTAAAAACTTCTTTGAGTGTGCTTAATGTAACGACTTGATACGAACATTTTAAAATGCCATCGTTACTGTTTAAAACGAATGCAAACTAAAGTTAAATTAAATTACAATATTTGTTTGAAATATTTCTTGATCAGGAAATATTCCTTACTCCTACATAATTTCTAGTAGAAAAGCAAACGATCAACAATTACACACATTACATCTTAGGTCGTAAGTCTTAAAGATCAAATTGGCTCGCGCTTTCCTTAACATTTTTCTCTATATTCCGCGATGCGCGCGATTTTTCCGGCCGGTGAAAGTATCAAGACGGCTCACTCCCGCAGGAGGCTATTGTAGCATGTTTTTATACCCAAAAATTTTAAGTCAGTAGGCGCTCGCACTCAGAGCCGCTAGTACGTTTATATTATTATTAATATATATTTATATTTCGTTTTAATTTACAAGTTTTCCATCGTTCATAATTTTAATATTTTTATACCGTTTTATACAATAATAAAGTGTTTATAGATAGGCGTAATTACAACGTAAACATAAAGTTACTACACCAAACAGGAGTTGAAGCGCAAAATATTACGAGAGGGAGTTTTTCGAGTATTAGGCGGTTTAAGTTCGACCAAGTTTCGGCCGGCCGGAGTTTGACAGTTCGCCGATTGGAAAATTAAAAAAAAAATTGACGTTTTGAAATACAACATGGCGGCCTGTGTGTTTGTCATCGTGCTCTGCGGGTTCGACGACCTCGCCGGGGTCCACTAACAATGCTCAACTTTCATAACATTTGACGGCTGCTGTATCCGTGAGTACTTGTTTTTTTTCATGGAATCAATCGCGTTTACGAATTATTGATGTGCGATATATTACATAAGGGCGCGTTCATAATGTGGCATGAATATTGTAGCAGTTAATATGATACGTTTGTTGGGGCACGAAGCGAGCCACGCACACAGCGGATTGTTTTTATCGTAGGTAGTAAATTAGAGGGGCTGCGATAGTGGCCGATATCCACTGACTAGTGTTGGTATTGATTTTTTTCCCTCATTCTGTTAAATTTCATTTATTGGGGGAGAGACCGGACACGCCGCGATGACGTGTGCGAATGCCCGCGATAGCCATTGTGGACCGTTGCTAAGAAATTGAACTTTACGAACGGCGGGTATTCCGAACTTTCGGAATGGTTTGCTGTCGATTGCGCTCTCACTACAGTTTTATTGTAATTTGCTGCGGAAATGCAGCGATGTGTGACGAACCCGGAAGTGGTGACGAATTTGACTTTATGGTGTCACGAGGGTAGTTTTGAATTTGTTGTAAGTCTAATTGTTGGGCGCCACTTCCGGTTTGCCGTTTACATGTGTTTTTACCCAAAAATAGCTAATTTTATAATAATAGTTGTATCTTGAATGTTAATTTATAATCGTCCTGCCATATTTGAAGGGTAAGTAGAGATACTCCATCTTTGTTAATAATTGATATTGATTGTCCATATTGGGATTGACGTCATTATTGACATTTTATTGCGTAGCCCTTATATTTAATTATTTAAAATTTCTGCTGTAACATGGGAAGACTTGCCATTTGAAATGTTTATATTGCTGGAGTATTGTAGAAAATGTTCCAGGATTCGATTCCTTCCTTCGACGATATAAGATTACTTTCAGGAGGTGACTGCTTATGTTTTATTGGTTCTATCTTTTTAGCATTATTTTGAATATGGATTAATGCAGATTTCTTGGCGTTGTTCCTTTGTAGCTATTAATGCTTGTTATGGTAGGAAGGGTGAGCTAATTTTACGAAATAAGAACTAAAAATAACATGAATATGTATAACGACGCTTAATTTTTTTTATTATCTTTATTTTGCATGCAGTATTTGTTGGGCGCCAATAAGACACGGCGTCATTTATAAATCCAATAGCCTCTGCCCATGACTTCGTCTGCGTGACAACAGTCGTTAAGCCACGACATTTAATGGGATAAAATATCCCCAATATGTATCAATCTAAGTTATAAACTATTTGTATGCTAAACTTCATCCGAATCCGTTCAGCCGTTTGTGCGTGTAAGAGTAACTAACATTCCAACTTCCACATTTATAATATTATTTTGTAGGATTGTACAACTTGCATTTAATGATCAACCTAACGTTTACTAAAGGGTCAATATTATTCAGACCTACAATAGCCTGATGGCGGCAGTGAGCGGTTGACTCATTGCGCTGTTCATCATGACTGCCTCGTTAGTCTAGTGGTCCCAAGCGCAACTGCTGAGGTCCTGGGTTCGATTCTCAGGTCGGGCAAAGTGTTCTTGGGTTTTCCATCAGGACTTTCTCAAACGGCAGCCTGGATTTGCGCCCGGTTGATGGCAATAGGCTCTTAAACATAACGGTCGAAATGTGGGTGCACTATTAGGTACACCTCTGCCTAACCCTTCAGGAATTACAGGTGTGATGTTATGTTACATTCATCACGGGCTTTTAGCACAAAAAAGTATTAGTTGTTCTAGGTCTGGATACTTATGCAATGTGGGATGAATACAAATAAAATATCTATCAGCGTGTAATGTTCCCACTGCTGGGACACACTGACTCAGGCATCTTCTCGTGCAGAAAAGGCATGAGCATGCACCACGTTTGCTCGTGACGGATTGACGGTGACTATTAATTTAGAAGGAGCTCGTGGCCAAATAGTAACAGCAGCACGGGTTGATCTTCAAGGTTAAGCAGCACTTGCCTAGGTCGGTTAGTAGATGGATGGCTATCCATTACATACCGAGTTTCCTCCGCGCCTCGGAAAGCTAGCTAAAGTCTGTGGCCCGAAAGTTTTACAACCAGTCTTACCTAGGGGTATCTTATTATCCAATACTAGCTGGGCTGTAGAGTTTAATAGGCAGTCGCTCCATGTAAAATTTTGGTATTCAGTTGTATCCGGTTAGACTGGAAGCCGACCCCAATATAGTTGGGAAAAGGCAGGCAGATGATGAATTTAGATGTAGGTGGTTATATACAATATACATATAGCTTAGATCTTATTAAGAGTCCAGGTTGCCTCCTAATTTTTTCCTTCACCGATGCCTATGATGTCCAAGACAAACTTGGAAAGCACATTTTAAAAAGTGACATTGTTACTTGCCCTTGAACCCGCCACCTAGTGCATGAGAGGCAAGCCCTTAACCACTGGGCCAACACGGGGAATTAGTTTTACATCAATAATAACTAATTAGCTTATCTGTAACGTTCTCACGGCTGGGACACAGGACATCCTGTCGTGATATGTACACCATGTAATATAATTATACACCATGCTGGTCCAGTGCGTATTGCTAGATGACACATTTCTTCGAATATTTGTTCTTGGATATGCCGGGTTCCCTTACTACGTTTACCTCCGCCGTTTGAGAGCAGTGGTGATGAAATAAATTACATGAAACTGCTGTCTTGGGTTCTAATTCACGACCCGGAAGTTGAAGGCAGTAGGCCAGCACTGCTCACTCTGGGCCACCACTGGGCACACTCAGCCATCACGAGCTAATGTGGAAACGGCTTCCGCACGCGAATGCTCGCGAAATTCAAATTTTCTTACGATCATTGCAATTTGCAGGTCAGTGTCGGGTCGTATGTTTTTTAAAATTTGATTCGTGACCGTAACAGTATGTAATTACAGAATTAGAATCAAATCAAATGAAATCATATCAAAAATATTAATTTGTTAGAATATGGTACGAATAGATGTTATAATATTGGTTCCAGCATATCCTGCCATAATATGTCGTACAAATATTTTAATACAAAAACAAAGCTTATATTACTAACCTATTAATAATACCAATTAGAGAATACAATATGTAAAATATATTAATAAAGTTTGAGATTGTATTGTAGTAATAATCATTAAAATCATCAATACAACGCCCTGAAAGTGTTTGTGGAAAGCTTAGTAGATTTTCATATGCTCTTACATGCTGGGTAAAATTGCGAATAAGACCGCCCTAATAGCAGCTTACCATGGATATGTCGCCTCGGCTCTGCGGTATGGCCTCAGATTCTGGGGTAATGCCACTAAGATTCAAGAACTACTTATAGCACAGAAAAAATGTATCCGAGCTATTTGTAAAATAAAACAAACAGAATCATGCAAGCCACATTTTCATAAGCTAGAAATATTAACTTTACCGTCACTCTATAATTTATTTATGAAGTTAATTATGAAGCCGAATAATTAATTACGAAGCCGGTATTTATATACAACAAAACATGAATTGATATAGATTTGTAGAAAGTAAACGGCGTTCAAAAAAGTAGCAGGTGTTACTTAGCAACAAAAACAAAATGTCATAGCAAAAGCTTTTATGCAATGGCTCACAAGTTATCTCAAGTATGACAATAACGAATTTAAAAGAAATCTGTTCAAAGTGTATATGACTTTGGTAATTTTGATTATTGTGTATTAGTGACATTATTATTTTGTATTTTTTGGTTCTTTTTAGTTTATTTTATTTGACATTTTATCAAATTTTGACTTGATTTATAAGTAATGTGGTTGTACCTACTTTTGAATTTATAAAATTAATTGTTTAAAAAAAAAGCGTCACACACTTTACCCTGTGTTCACGAAATAAATGAATTTAATTTTGCTTTAAGTTCATATAATCCCATTCAAAGACTATTTCATGAAGCAGTCAATCTATGGGATATTTTGTTTAACATTTGGCCTTGGCGCTTCTATATTAGAGGCACTGGAATTGAAAGTAGTATATAATCTAAGGCTACACTCTGTAAGCGGACCTGTTTATATCAGGTCGGTGTTCTACAGTCAGCTGCATAAAGACTAATAGACTGCATAATCAATCAATGACACACGTGCGCTCAGACCTGCCCCAAAGCAATCAGTGTACTATACATTACATACTGTAGGTAGACTATGTATGCACTTAATTATGGTTAGGGAGAGGTTATTCCTCTCGCTGTTGCAAGTTTACACCTGACTGTCTCGACACACCTTAGGAGTTGTTCACAGTTGTTAATTGTAAATTGGTTTGATTGGAACGTCACACTGGCCCGAAAGTCGGATAACCTGCAGTATTACCAAGGGGTATCGTATTACCTAGCACTAACTGGGTTGTGGAGATCAGATAGGCAGTCCCTCCATGTAAAATACTGTCATTCAGCTGCATCTGGTTAGACTGGAAGCCGACCAACATAGTCGGGAAAAGGCTTATAGGTTGATGATGGAACATCACCGCGAAAAACCTTACTTTTAAAGCTTATAATTAAGTGAATGGGCTCCTTTCTACTTAAAAAAATGAAGATATTAATGACATCATATTTTGACAGTTTTCTTTTGATAACGGATAAAGGATAAAGTTATATTACACGATATTTTTGTACATTATACTACTGATTCAAACATTCTTGAACTGAATCTTCTTAGCGTGTGGATGGCTATCTATATACAAAATACGTTTTCGACATTCCAACTAGTTTGGCGCCTTTAGTACTCAGCGTCTCTATCAGTTGCTGTAACATGTTGCAATACAAAGGGCTTGCACATAGTGAACATCTTTCAGCGTTGAGACTGAAAGAAGGAGAAAAACGCACTTTTTCTGCAAAAAAAGCCTGTCATTGAAAACCGTTGTATGAATACGAAACTCTTTGAAAGCGATGGCCACTTATCCAGGTCCTCAGGAACAATTTGAACTTATCCCAGCTCAACAATCTTCGACATTTCTGCGTCTGTAGATCCTCCCAGTACTTCTTATGTCTATATAGGTCATTCGTAGAAACCTAAGCGGATCTAGAAGTTTCTCGGGCACATGCAGCAGCACTGTGACTAAGGTTACCATTTCGTAATTTAATAGTTCCGGACAAAGAACCGGACTTTGCAGAAAAGTCCGGTTAGTTTACTTTTCAGTCACTCTTTTTTCAGTACTAATTTTCTAAAAGAATCTCATCAGGTCATCGGACTTTATGTCCGGAAATATACAAATACATGGCCGGACAAAAACTGGGCGGAGGCCCAAAAACTGGACATGTCCTGACAAATCCGAACGGATGGTAACCCGAATGTGACGAAATAAGACATGTGCAGACAAGTTGTAAATAGTATATCTGTTTGTCTGTTCAGCCCGGGGACTTCCTATGACTAAGTGTTTTTTTTTTGCATAGATAATCAAAAAAATTCAGCGAATTGCTGGCGTAATCAGTTACTGTTTGTTGTAGTTTTAAATTACCTGTAACTGAAAAAACCCAAGAATCGAATAGACTTGAAATCGGTTGCAAAGATACGATACTGGCCTACATTTAGTTCTTCGCATGTTTTGAAGTCGACTAAGATATTTAATGTTTGTAAAAATCTCGCTTCTCTTAACTTTTAACTCTCTTTTCCTAATATTCATTAATGTGAAATTTTGTGTAAATGTGACAAACTCTAATAAAATGTTTTTAATCTTTTCAAGTATTTGGGTAAGGGGTAAAAGCACAGGAGAACTTTGTCATAATTGCGCATTTGTAAGGTCCAATATTACCAATTTGTTCAATAATATTGAATAATTCTGATTCTGTCTCGTGTAGAAAACGTGATTAGAAACTCGTATCTCCAGCTTATTTATGTAAGTCAATAAATAAAGCTAGCATGTTGCAGTCCACAGCTGGACATAGGCGTCTCCCACTAACGCCCTGGTCTCCGTCTGCTACATCCAGTACGTCCCAGCTATCTTATAAAGTCACTGGCTCATCTAGCTCCGAGGCAGCCCACACCACACTTGACTTGCTCCATCAGCCATCAGTCTTCGATAAACAAGGTTTGAACGAGCAAAAATACTCGCAAAAAAAACAAAGTATGTTAAAAGAATACATAACATCACACGTGTTGTCGCCAAAAGTTTATGCAACGGTACATACATTTCTCATAACCGCATATTGCCAGTTATGTTTAAGTCTTATATGATAAAGCGAGCCTATTGCTATCAGTAGGAAACTAATCTCGGCTCTTACTGAAAAAAATCTTGATTAAAAAACCAACAAGAATTTGCTCGACCTGGGAATCGAACATTAGACTTCAATTTCGGTAATACCTACCCAGCTCTTGTGAGCACTAGCCCAATTTGGCAGTCCTGATCAGTCATGCGAAACTACTCGTATACGGCGCCGTTGAAGTTATAACAAGTAAATCTTTGGCGGTTTTGACATTTTGATGCGGTTTCAGCCAATCAGAAACAAGTACAAATAAAAAAAAGGTTTTGTACTAATAACTAGGCATAATAATGCAGTTTTTCCACTCTCCTGTAAAGTTGCTGTTTTTGACTTACGTGGAGTTAGAACTACAACGAGGATAGTTCCAACTTTTTGACCGACTCTTTGACCTTCAACCAAAAATCCTACCTGGGCACCTGATGGCTAAGCTTAGAAAAGTCCTTGTGAACTCAGCCTTACATATCGGTCGCGATGCACCCACATTAGCATAGCAAGCATCAGCAAGCAGTCGTGACCACGATCGACACTCCTTTTGTGTCGCCTGTGTACGTCGGGTGCCCTTTTGAAGATTCTAGCAGGTCTTATAGGTAGCCATTGGATATGATTGCTGTGTCTTCATGTGACTAATGGCTTCTAGACTGACGGTGTTCCTGTTCGAAAGTGATTTGGATATGGAAACCTATTGTTTGCGGATGTGTTGGCAGTCTTAGAGGTAGAGTTGAATCTCGTCATACCTGAACGAACTGTTCCTAGTGTCCGACCGTCGAGTTCGTGGCTAAATAATAACAGCCGCTCGGGTCTATTTTCAGGTTAAGCCGCGCTTGCCTAAGTTCGTCCATAGATGGGTGACCACTCACTACAGTCACTACATACAGAGTTTCCTCCGTGCCTCGGAAAGTACGTTAAGCCGTTGGTCCCGGCTGTCATTTGTAGATCTTTGATAGTCGTTAAAGGTAGTCAGTGACCCGAAAGTTTGACAACCAGTCTTACCATGGGGTTTAACCTAGTACTAACTAGGTTGTGGATTTCAGATAGGCGGTCGCTCCATGTAAAATACTGGTATTCAGCTGCATCCGGTTAGACTGGAAGCCGACCCTACATAGTTGGGAAAAGGCAGGCAGATGATGATGGCTGTCCGACCGAAGGTCGATTTCGAAGTCGAAGGTAAAACCCTAAGAAATTCAGTTCAAGATTGGCCAAATGTGAATAAAATAATGAGTTTTAAATTAAAAGTTTTTGTTAACTGTGTATAAACAACTGGAATTATAATTTTGCAACAAAAATGACAACACTTCGAAATGCGTTGCTTCTTTCAGCACGCTCCCACGTATTCGTAACATTTCGTTCAGTTTCGGCGCTTGCCTACTAAACCCTCGGCTTCGACCAAAACTTCGGTCCGTTTTTAAACGAAGGTGACCAAAACCAAGGCTTCGGTAGGTAATGAAATGAAATTGTTTATTGAAATAATTGAATTAGAAAAATATTCACAACATGGCTTTAAGGGCATTTACTACTGCGGGACTGTTCGAAAGAGATATTGTGGCCTTGGAACACAAAGAGCAAGAGACGACGTAAAGACGCCTAGAGCGGGAGGGGTCATTTGATGATATGTCATTCGAAAAAAAAGAAAGGTAGGCACTTACTACTTATACATTAACTGGACTGGTCCACTTAAAACTCTGTAGTTCCAAAGCAAAGGACTAATAGACTTTTTAAAATGGGTTCTAATCTACTAAAATAAACATAATACATTTGTTTTGTTTATACTCTCTCATACTTTAAACTGAAATAAAGCAATGCTATTTGAAAAGACTCGGTTGGGACTTATAAAGAAACTAGTGGATTGTATTTAAATATAGGTGTAATACCAAAATTAACATCGATTTAACTTGAAGACCGTACAAAGAAATGCCCGGAGTGGCCGGCGTCTGTGAGCTCAGTGAGTGGTAGGGCGCGCAGCGACGCTCGCGCAGCCGGGTTCGGTACCCCGAGTCCCGCGCCCTCCCTGCGGTTGTCCACGCTTATGTGAGGCGCCGACAATATTGCTGATAGTATAAGGAGCAGCTATACTAGCTATAGCGAAAGTAATAGACATTGTTTACATCTCTACATTAATATCACAAGAGCCACAACCGGCTGGTAGTTCACACAACCTGAATTTCACAAGTTTTTAAGTACAAACTTGAAATCTTTTAAGTTGGCTGCGCAGATGATGACAATGACATAGAAATTCTATTTCTAATCTATGTTGGAGCCGGCTTCCAGTTTAAACGGATGCAGATGAATACCAGTATTTTACAAGGAGCGACTGCTTATCTGACCTCCACAACCCAGTTAGTACTGGGTGATACGATGGTTATTAAGACTGGTTGTCAGACTTTCAGGCCACTGACTACCTGTAACGACTGTCAAAGATCTATAAATGACAGCCGGGACTAACGGCTTAACGTGCTTTCCGAGGCACGGAGGGAACTCGGTATGTAATGGGTAGTCACCCATCCACGGACTAACCTAGGCAAGCGTGGCTTTACCTGAAGATCGACCCGACTGACTGTTATTATTATGCAACGAATTGTATTTACTATAAATACGAGTAAATACTTCTTCCGTGCGAGTAAATAACTGGGCACGGCAGATTTGAATGTTCTAATTTGAGGTCGATAATACGTGGCCTGCCCTTTTGTACCGACTACACCGGTACAGATAGGAACCTGTCTAGTATCTGTATAATACCAAATCCTATTAGGTGGCCCACTTTCGATCAGCTTGAGGTCGATTGTACAAATTTTCCAGGAAAAATATGCGCTTCGGAAGTCATCGTCCATTTTTGGAAATACGAAGACGCGCTTTTCTGTTTTTCATTCTTTTTCGCAATTATACCTAAAACTTATTCAAACCTCTGATTGTCTTACGTTCAATATTCGTAAATGGGAATCTTCTTAAAATAGGAATCTAGTCGTTTTCATTTGGAACAGTTTTCCCAAATTAGATAAGTAACGACGTTGATGCTTTTTCAAGTACAACAATTTTAAGAAAAGCTTAAAAGTTTTTTAATATTTAGTCCCAGATGGTAATTTTAGAGCTACATATATGATTAAACAAACTTCGTTTATTTTCCCGAGCTTTTGTCTAATCTAGGTAAAATTACGTAAACAGTAGTTTTTGGCTCGTCATTCAAAACGTCATAGAACGACCAGATGACTATCGAAACATTGTCAGCCATCACGATGACGAAACTAAACAAAACCACAGATCTTTGAACCCGACGATTAACTATTTAAAAACAACTTTTGGTAGACAGGGTACCTACCTGTGCACTGTGCCACCATCGAAAACGCGAGAAACCAGAAAAACTATCAACTAAAAACGAGTTGTTTTGATGATAGTGTTCTCGGAGGAGCTCTTGGCTAAACAATAACAGCCGTTCAGGTCGATCGTTAGATTAAGCAGCGCTTGCCTAGGTTGGTCCGTGGATGGGTGACCACCCATTACAAGAGTTTCCTCCGTGCCTCGGAAAGCGCGTTAAGCTGTTGTTCCCGGCTGTCATTTGTAGATCTTTGACAGTCTTTACAGTGACCCGAAAGTTTGACAACCAGTCTTACCAAGGGGTATCGTATTAGCCTGTACTAACTGGAGGTTAGATAGGCAGTCGCTCCACGTAAAGTACTGGTATTCAGCTGCATCCGGTAAGACTGGAAGCCGACCCCAACATAGCTGGGAAAAGGCAGACAGATGATGATGATTAACTATTAAAAACAAGCTTTGGTCCGTGAGGTACTACCGCGCTCACTGACGGTCGACTACTTTTGAACTTTATAACTCAAGGCATTAGGGTGAAAAGTGGTGAAGGAGGTGGCGGAACGTGAGAGTGGACGGTGAGTAATGGGTTAGCTCGCCGTCCGTCCGTCTTATGACGACAGGCCGTGTCGACGGCGCGTTCGTGTTCCAAGCGCGCCTCAAAGAGATGTCAGCCAACAGGAGGGGCCCGCAAGGGCCGATGCCGCCGATGCTGCGGGACTCTTCGAAAGAGATACCGCGGCCCTAGTACCTAAAGGGCAAAAGAAGGAACATGGATGTTTTTTAATCAGTAAAAGTCTGACACTCCCTTCCGCTCCGCCCAGAGCGGGAGGAGTCATTTGATGATTTCCCATCCCAAAAAAAAAAGGGTGAAAAGTGGTTGACCGGCAGACCGGCAACAACAACTAAAGAAACGATGAATGGACTGTGTGAAAGATGATATTGCTAGAAAGGGGGTTGCTAAAGGTGACTAATAGAGAAGCCGAACATAACTGGCGAAACGTGGGTGTGCTACTATTGGGTACACCTTTGCCTAACCCTTCGGCGATTACAGGCGTGATGTTATGTAATTGAGAAGTATGGAAGAACATGCTACGCCGTCATAAATAGATTGGAGTAAGAGAAGGAGAATGACGATGATCTCTTTTACTGACTCTTTAGTCACTTCCAGTCACTTTTGTACGTATCCTGAGTGTGGAAGTAGTCGATAGTAAGTTGCTTTCTTGGACAGTGGCCTTGAACCTAGCGATCAACTGTACAGGGTGAAAAGGACATCGGCGCAACCCCACATAGAAATAATTCATCGGTAAATTAAAAAAAAAAACAGCTTTTCCGGGTAGGTATTGCACTTTTATAGGAAACGCAGATTGTTTTTGTTTATTACCGGTGAAATATTTCTATGTCCGTGTACCGATTGTATGTGGGGACATACAATCGGTTCGGAATGCTGTTCTGAATGTGGTAAGCAATGATATTAAAAAGAAAGATATGTTACGTTCATACTGAGCGGCGTTCAAATATTGTTGCGTTGTTACGATTGCGATAGATAATACGTAACGTATGGTACAGAAAGAGATAGCTGTTGCGCTTGAAGTACTTAAATTACGACAATTGTCTGAATTTGTCTGCAACAATTTACGCGCGCTAGTGCGATATATATTGTACCTCTTTTTATTTATAATATCTTTGGCGGTAACCGTTTGTGCATCGGTGTCCCTTCCACTTTAAATTTAAAAACAAATCGTAAAAAAAACTTAAACCATTGCTATGTACGGGTCACTGATGACTATAAAACCATAGTGAATTATCAATGACGCCGATGTGACGACAGCTAAAGAACTTGTTGGTAATGGTATGCAGGAAATACGTCATCACTGTATCGTATAGGTAAAGAGTAAAAGGTTAAAACATCTGCAAGAACATTAGCTAATTTAGTATTGTCACCGTGATAAAATAATAGTGTCTCCGACCCCAACATAATTCGGAAAAGGCTAGGCAGAGTGATGATGTTGGGGTTGGCTTCCAGTCTACCGGAAGCAGCTGAATAGTGATGATGTTGAGTACTGTTGGTAAATATTTGAGAAATGGTTTTTTATTAAAAACAAGATGGTAGTGTTCTGATTTTAGCCGCGCGCCAAAAGATACTTGTACAGTTATACATGGTGAACTGTTTTGGCAATTAGAGATTCTTGTTTCATTAAAACCATTTTGGAAGACAATAAAAAAAATAGGTTAACCGCGTGTTATTCATAAAATGACTGAAACTGACTAGATTTGTTTGGTATCAAGACACTTGAGCGAAAGACATTTGAGCGAAGGACACATGCGCGAACCCACTTGCGCGAAAAGACATATGCGCCCATGGACTTTTGCGCGAACGGACATTTGCGCAGAGGAAAATTTTTGGTTTTTCCGTCATGAATGTTGTTTTCATGATTTTCAGGGTCGCTGATAACGAAAATGAGGTCGAAATGTAAATGCAAGATGGCGCCGAGGAAAATTTTCGGTTTTTCCTTCATGGGTGTCGTATTCGTGGTTTTCGGGGTCGTTGATATTGAAAATGAATATTCAAGATGGCGCTGAGACTTACTAAAGAGTAAGGCCTCCAACCAGGGGCTAAAACTATATTGACCTTCTGCGCTTATATCTTGTAGTTTGACCTCGTAAGCGAAGCGCGTGCGCAGCTCTCGGGTCAGAAAGTGGGTTTGTCCACCAATCAATGGGTCGATTGTTACGCTCATTCGACAAGTGTTTTTTATTAGATACTAATGTTTTGAACTCATTAATGAATTATGCATGCTGTTCTTGTATACACTTGTAGCGGTTGTATCAAGTTTTATAAAGATTTGAATTAATAAATAAGCGTGTAATAATAGAATTTTAATTTCTTCTTTATTTTTTATCATTTGTGGGTTTTTGGAAACAGCGAAACCAGATGAGGAGTTAATAAATACATAGTTACTAAGAATATTTTTCTGCTTCCTTGGTCTAGTGGTTACAAGAGCTACAGTTGAGCCGAAGGTCCTGGGTTCGATCGTAAACAAAACTAACAACATTTGGGTGTATGTTCTAACCTTTGCCTATTCCTTCTGATATATTTTATGTTATGTTAAAATCATCATCTGCCTAGCTTTTTCCCAACTATGTTGGGGTCGGCTTCCAGTCTAACCTGATGCAGCTGAATATCAGTATTTTACATAGAGCGACTGCCTATCTGACCTCTACAACCCAGTTAGTACTGGGTAATATATATACCCCTTGGTAAGACTGGTTGTCAGATTCGGGCCACTGACTACCTGTAACGACTGCCTAAGATCTACAAATGACAGCCGGGACCAACGGCTTAACGTGCTTTCCAAGGTACGGAGGAAACTCGGTATGTAGTGGGTGGTCACCCATCCACGGACAAACCTAGGCAAGCGCGGCTTAACCTAAAGGTCGACCCGAGCGGCTGTTACTTTAGCCACGAGCTCCTCTTTTTATTATGTTAAAAATCGATCAATAAATAGGGAATATGTCAAAACCAAAAAGCCTTCACCCCAGTGAAAGTAAATCATCCGTAACCGAGCAGTTTCCGAGGTCAATAGTGACACATGACTAGACTGCTCACAATAACATACCCATCGGAGCGCACTGGGGGATTCCCCGGGCAGACTGTGAAATAGAAAGCGATTGCTATTAGGTAATACCTGTAATTCGTTAGGTATTCATTAATTATTTAACTAGTTTAAGCTGATTGTTTGAGATCATGTAGTATCAGATATTATAATTAAATAGAATAGAATAATAATTTATTATTGTTGTGGGTGGGTCACAAATAAAGATGGTAAGTATTTTTTTTTAAAGTATCTCTTCAACACATCCATAGGTGTGTTAGATGTACAGTTGTCTTAATCCTAACTTCTTAACTTAATATTATAAATGTGTAAGTAAGTTTGTTTGTTACCTTTTCACGCCTAAACCACTGAACCGATCATCCTGAAATTTTGCATATACGTTGTCTGGTGTACAGAAGCGGACATAGGGTACCTTTCATCCCGAAAAAAGAACTGTTTCCGAGGAAAACAACTATAACGTTCTTATGATAAGAGATGGCGCCACGTGTCTTTCGAATCATGATTTGAAATATATATATTATTACAAGCGGAGCCGAAAGCAAGCGGAGCGGTAATATTTTATTACCTGTATTGATATTCAAATTCTTAATTAACGCGAGCGAAGCCGCAGGCAAAAGCTTGTTAACTATAAACTAACATTGATAAACTAAAAAAAAACTTTTTGAAAAAATTAAAACCGACTTCAAAAACACAAAAAAAAAGTGAAAAATAATTTTAGCTTCAGAAGTCGGTGATTTGTTTGATTCAGTTTTTTGTCACCGACTTCTGAAGCTAAAATTATTTTTCACTTTTTTTTTTGTGTTTTTGAAGTCTGTTTTAGTTTTTGCAAAAAGTTTTTTTATTTTTTCATTTTTAGTTGCAATATCTTATACAAATATATTATATGCTTTTATTTTACATTGTTAATAATACATTTCATGGCACCAATCACGGCAGATTTGCTGTCTATTATTGAAGAGTTCCATTGTATATCTCCGAAGATCAGCATCAGATATTTACCAAATTTAAATGGGACCACTTCGTAATAAACCCCTTTCGAACAAAAAAAGAATTTTGCAGATCCGTCCATATATGACGGAGTTATGCCCGAACATACTACATGTTATTTTACTAGCTAACACCATAAAAGTATTGTTCACTTTCTACAACAAGGTGACACAACGGTGGAACAACAACAACAAGGTGTTATTGAAATAACAAAAATTTCAGGGTTGGTTCCGTAGTAAATGTTGTTCAGCCAGGAACCACCCACTGCAGGTATAACCCCTCCACCACACAGGTTCCTCTTCAACAACCTCCAACCTCCTCTTTTTTCTGCCATTCTTTCTGATACTCACCCAGATGTTGCGGGTTGTGCAAACTAGTAAAACCCACCACCACCCCCTCACCAAACACACCACCTTATCAGCTACTGCTCAGGTATCTCCACATCTAACCATCATCATCTTCCTGCCCATGTCCCATGTTACTTAAGGTCGGCGCAACACGTTTTCTTCTTCCATTCTCCCCTGTCAGCCGTCACGATATCACTGCTTTTTTTTTTCATATCGTTCGTCTCACAATCCATCCATCGTTGCTCTGGTATTCCTCTCCCTCTTTATCCATCAACACTTATGTTCTCTCTTCACTGCTAAACATCTGCTAAAAGCTGACAGGTACTGTAGGTATGTATGTAGAATAGAATAATATTTAAATTTGCTGGAAAACATGGTATAAAACAAGAAGAGCACACATGTTTTTTACAAATCACTAGCATATTTTGAACATTTATTGTCTAAGTCTTTGACACTATAAAAACTATGACTACACAACCATTCATGCGGTGTCATCCATGTAGTGAAGCGTCTGTCAGTGTCTCCGGTCCGTAGTCACTCCGCTATGTCCGTACCAATCAATCAAAGCATTTATTTCAAGTAGATCAGTTACAGGCACTTTTGAATAGTCGAAACAAAGATAGCAATAAAATGTAGCTACAGTCCCAGACACATTATAATTGTGAAAGTATTGTAGTTGCCCATTCCAAAGCGTAAATCTCTATGTAGAAGAACAGGCAAGAAACTCCATGGACAATCTTTTACACAACCCTGGATTTAGCAAGACGTGCACGTCAAAAGTGTCCATAGTAAAGACAATTCAAAAATAAAATGATTAATTCAAATGTTGTAGCAACTAAGAGCCAGCTTCATGTGCTATAACTGCGGGAACTTTTATTACCAATCCATATAAAGCCTACATGTCTTCAAAGATTAATCTGTAAAACCTATTTAATAGTCCAGTTTTAATAAACAAAACTAGCTTAAGAACCACAACTATTAATAGAGGCGCAGTGAGCCAACAAGAATTAAATTAACATGTACAAATTAACTGTAGGTTCAAACCGACGCGCGACGGTTCAGCGAACCTTTACGACCCTTACACATTTTTACACTCCCTGTTATAAACTAGACTTTGTAGATAACATTTTAGTATGTCTAGCAATTTGGCTAGTTTTGCTGTTACCAGTTATAGGGCAGGGTGTGTTCTCCAGAACTGTTTTGTGCAGGTCAGAGAAAAGGCAGTCGCTCCATGTAAAATACTGGTATTTGGCTGCGCCCGGTTAGGCTGGAAGTCGACCCCTATATGTTTTGGGAAAAGGCTAGACAGATCAGCATCATCATGACATCCATCTAGCAGTACTGGGCCCGCGACAGTCTGA
This sequence comes from Eurois occulta, assembly GCA_950022335.1. NCBI lineage: Eukaryota > Metazoa > Arthropoda > Insecta > Lepidoptera > Noctuidae > Eurois > Eurois occulta. Next base: position 12,361,535 of record OX465502.1, read on the forward strand.
GTGTGCTTCAGAGTAGATTTTTGTAAAGTTAAAAAAAACTTTATTATGATAGGTAGTTGATTCCATTTACGTTCTGCCTCGTTGTTAATCATATTAGTTCGATTCTAGGTTCGGGCTATTGAGTTTATCTACATTTTGTACCTATAATACTACTCTGTCAAGCAAGTGCCGGGAAACGATCAATAATACACAAAATGTTAGTTATTCATCCAAAGTTATTTTATCGCCTTCAAAGTATGCTCCTTCAGAAACGATACACTTACGCCAGCGAATAATACAATCATCCAAATATTTTTTAAACGCTTTTCCGGAATTGAGTTCAGTTCTCGCCGCGAATTCTTCTTTATGTCTTCTACCGAAAGAAAACGGGTGCCACGAAGTGGTAATTTGAGTTTAGAAAAAAGAAAGAAGTCAGCTGGAGTCGTATCTGGTGAATAAGGTGGTTGCTCGATGGTATTTATTAAGTTTTTGGTCAAAAATTCGTTTACTATGATGGCCTTGCGAAGCCGTATTATCGTGGCAAAATCCAAGAATTTTCTTTCCACAAATCTGGCCTTTATCGTCGAATTTGCTCTCTTAAACGCCACATAACGCTTAAATAATATTCCTTATTTACTGTTTGACCTTCCGGAAATAATTCTGAGTGCACAACACCGCGATTGTATAAAAAAACGGTCAACATGACTTTGTCTTTTGATCGACTTTGGCGTGGTTTTTTCGGTTTCGGTTCAGTTGGAAGGCGCCATTCCGAAGTTTGTTGACTAGTTTGCATGTCAAACTCGTAAACCCACGTGACGTCACCAGTATCAATGCGTTTCATGAATGTTGGGTCGGAATTGACGGATCGACTCGTAAGACACGGAGAGTTCAGCGGCTATCTCTCTCAAACTTGAATGAGGATTTTCAGTCACCATTTCCTTAATTTTTGCGATGTTAATTTCAGTTGAGAATGTTGATGGCCTACCAGAGCGGGGCAAATATTCCATCACGTTGTCATCTCGACTGCTTTTGAACGCTTTGTACCACTCATAAGCACGTGTTTTTGATAAAGTCGATTAACTACGCCTTTCGTAATATTCGTACGCCTTCTGTAATATTTTCAGGGACTCCGAATAAGAAATTCCATTGGCGATTCAAAATTTAAGACAAACTTTTTGCTCGATGTTTTTGTCCATTATGAAATTCGCAATACACACTAGATCTGATCTTACTAACAAACAGCACTAAATCTAAATAATAGATGCAACTCAAACTCCGCGCCAAAATGGAAAACAGTTCTGCCAAACCAACAATAAAAAAAAAATCCCAAAATTGAATTTGGAATCTTATACAAATCATCCATTCCCGATACTTTTTTGACTGAATGTAGAGGATGTTATTTTGTCATCGACACAGGATGAGATTTTCCAGATTCGCAAAACGTCATTTTAAAAAGAAATAAATCCCGATTCGCAGAACGTCCCATTCGCAAAATGTCAGATTACTATGTGTAGGTCATACAAAGATCGGTATGGGAATCGCATCAGTCATCATCATCACGCTAACCACACCTTCATTGCGTTATGTAACAAGACAGTACATACCTAATAAATGTGTCGACTCATCATAACTTACAAAAAGATGACTGCCTTGTACTATCAAGGTCGGTCTCAAAACCGGTATTATTTCCGACAGTAACCACGTTCTATATGGTTTATCACATCACAGATAACCATGAGAGTACGGAGATGTGGGCGTTTTTGTAACGTCCTAGTAGAGAGAATGCGGCTCAAGCACTCTTGAAATTTATTCTATTGTTTTCAATAGGACCAACCAATTTGACCAACCAAAATTGAAAGTACTGGTGGTACAGTGGTATGGCTCTCGGCATACGGCTTATTATTAAAATTAAATTATTTATCATTATTTCATCAAAACTGCTCTCAAAACGGTGAAGGAATACATCGTGGTACCCGGCACGCACCCATTAGAATAAAATTTCGGAGACTTAACATCCTGGTGGATTATCCCTCACTCTCCTCCTGAGAGAGGACGCCGGGGTACCAGCTGCGGGAACATTACAGGCTGATTATTAGATAATATATAAAGGTGCATAACATAACATAACATCACATCTTGGTAGTGCCTCTCAACTTTATTTAGGGTTTTTACACCTGCTAGATAAGGTTGATCATGGTTTTCTTAACCTAGACCATGCAGATACCTGTTTTCCCTAAATGAAATAAATGAATTTAATGAAATCCAAAAATAACTCAACAATAATATCTGACGCAAACAATGAATCATTTTACACTTTTCCCATAAGATAGGCGTCATAAAGGTAGAGGAAAAACGTAGGTATTACATTAAATGACGTATATATTAATGGACTGCCGTAATACTGAGATGTGTTGCCTAAGATCGGACGTAGAGGACCGGTCCAACGGCCTCTATGATTGTCTATGAAATAAACTGTTCTCTAAATAAAGTTTGTCATGACGTTTAACTTTTCGACACTTTTAATAGGAAACGGATCTTGGTTTTGTGGCCTTATTTTAGTTGTAAATTAATGAAACTCGATTGACAAAATCTATACTTTATATAATATTATAAGCTGAAGAGTTTGTTTGGTTGAACGCGCTAATCTCAGGAACTACTGGCTCGAATTGAAATATTCTTTTAGTGTTGGATAGCCTATTTATTGAGGAATGCTATAACATCAATGCAAATCCATGCATCAATGAAAAATGTTGTAAACGGGGAAAATTGTATTTTTATAATAATTTCACGCGGGCGAAGTTCGGCAAACGTAAGGTGGGACGCCCTCAGGCTCGGTGGAGTGACGATCTCCGCGGGGTGGCTGGTAGCAACTGGATGAGAGTTGCTGAGAATCGAGTTGAATGGCGTGCGATTGAGGAGGCCTATGTCCAGCAGTGGACTGCTATAGGCTGATGATGATGATGATGAAGGTCGGGGGCAACAGCTAGTGAATTTATAAGATGCAGGCCAGGTGCTGGACATGTAAGTTCAGGGCGAAATCTAAAGGAAAAACAAGTAGAGCATAGTAATACAAGAAGCCATTCATGAATCTTTGATGGCGGATAAAACAGAAATGCATTTTAAGTTTCCCCCAAATTCTGGGTCAAGGTTCGTCATTAAGATCTTTAGAAACAGGGTGTTTGTCTACCTACATTTTAGTCGTGAAAAAAGATTATATGAAAGTCGTAGCCCGTGGCGTACTGTCATTTCTGCCTACCCACATGGGCACTAGTCCATACCTTCATGGACTCCTGCTTGATATGTCCGTACCTTCATGTTTTATGTCCCGAGTACATACCTGTACAGTATTACATTCAAAATATCTATCCCATATTGCTTTGGTACTACATAATATTATGACATATTCATACTTCAGTACGTGTTCGAATGCAGATATACATAGCACATCGTTATACAGTGTGTGTGTTTGGCTATCGGTTACCGATACTTTAAGGGCATTATTATATACTCATTTCTATCGAGAAATACAAGTTTATAAATACTAGCCTACACCCGCGAATGGCAGCCATCTTGTTTTTTTAATCGCTTGATCTAGGGTATGTTCAATGAAATGCTAATATCTTTAAGAGACGTAGAGACGTGCAATTGATCTTAGTGCAAGCGTAAACGCCAAGGCTATCAAATTATTAAATATTTTTTTCCTGAAAAAGGAGCGAAAAGAGTATAAACAAATGAGAAATTACGAAATTTTAACGTCTAACTAACAAGATTACTGCCATTCGCGTGGTGAGGGGTTAGGAGTCTTTATAAACGAGTATTTGTCGATAGAAATGAGTATATAATATGCCCTTAGAGTATCGGCAACCAGTAACCAAACACACGGTAGAATGGTGATCTTTCCTTGGGTTTTTTAATCGACTAATCCTTAGTGGCAGGTTTAGGTAATGCATACCAATATGGTGGACTCATCAATGAAGTAGGTACCTACCTATTAAAACGTTTGGAAAGATTATAATGTAGAGGCCACCAACAAAAGTCGATGAATACTTTAGCTTTCCAATCTTGAGCATAAACATTGATAAAAAATCGGAACTTATGTGAAACTAGTTAAATAAAAGCATTTATAAAGGGAAACTCTTAGCTATTACCTGACATGCTGAAAAGCAATAATTTCTTCTAATTCAATATACTTAACAAATGAAAAAAAAAACAGTCTGTCTATTCTAGTGTCTTCTTCTTCGATACTTCACTATTACTGGTCTTCTCAGAAGTCATTTTGTTTCTAGCGTTACCATCCTTCATATAGTCCGTCCATCGTTTATTTAGTCTTCTTTTACTGTACTCTTGTTTTAGTAGTATAAACATTAGCATAATAGAAGAAAAAAAAAGAAAAATAGTTATTTGTCTAAGGGACATGAAGTACATGACGTGCATACAAAAAAAAAGTTGACAGCTTGCATGTCATGACTGTGACGAGCAGGTTATCACTCAGTATGATAATGTGATATAGGAGCCCACAGCACAGCGCTGGTTTTCAGTGGTCACCCGAAAAAACACGTAATCAGCCTATAATCTTCGCCCTGCTACAGAACAAGCCTCTGGGAGAGGGTCGCCATAATCTAGTACGCGGGCCCAGTTCAAGTTGGTGGTAGTCACAGGTCTTCGAATTTTTGCTTCCAAGACGGCATGGCTTATGTTTCCTCACGATGTATTCACCATATTTTCCGTCACCGTTTTGGGAGCAGTGTTTTTACCTGCCTACGAAAAAGCCAAAACTAAGGGTTATCATCATTCACCATTCTCTTGCCCTTATCCCAAAGTCGGTTGGTGCAGCATGTCTTCTTCTTCCATATTTCTCTATTACTCGTCAGTAGATGATTTTGATGAGCGGGCTACACGCATAGTGTTTGTGATCGTAAGATGAATCAGCTTTCTCGTACTATAAAAGAGGTGACCCTGAAGGACGTGTTCATTCATTCGTAAAAGGAGATTACTCATCCCGTACTCCCCATGACTAGTGGCGACAGTTACTGGAAGTCATTGATATTCTAATGAGAATTATACACCATAGACACGACAGACTGTTCAGAATATTTAACGCGCAAAACACACGCTAAAAAAAAGAAGCATATAATTATAACATGTTTTACCCCGTTTTTCTTTTAATTATGAACCTGGAGTTGAATGTAATACTTAAAATTCAAAGGTTTACACCCATTTTCTGAATTGACAACTATTAGTCACTCTGCTTAAGGTGATTCCTTCGATGTAATGTAGTACTCGTTTAAAACTTATTTAGAGTGTGACACTTCAAATACTGAATTCAGAAACCGACAATTAAGCTTTCCATCTTTATGATATTTTTCTCTCAATCCAGTCAGCTTTTATGAACAAGTTTGTGTCTTGACAACGAGTTTCATTAACGGTAATTTCCGCGTAGGCATTGCCTCTCAGACCGGTTCACAACAATGCAATGGCGGCAGATATTGGTATGGTGGCCGGACTTCCCCACAACAACAATTACTAAAATTAAAATTCTGACCTATGCAAAATGCAATGTTTTTGTAAGGCGACCAGTTAATATGGTGAAAACCGTCTATCTTAGAATCAAAATTTGGCATCCGTCAACCAGTACCGGGCCCGGGTGGTGGATTTCTTCTACAAGGCTCTCTTTGTGAGCGACATCTCACAGTTTTCTTCCCAGCAGTGGGAACGTATAGGTTTTTATGCTTCTTCTTCAAAGCTTCAACAGTCAGGCAGGACTAATATCCTTATAGAATTTTACAAAATAATAACAATTAGGAATACGTATTGTGTCACGGCAATCGTAACTGCCGTGACACGAGTTAAGTAGAGTAACAATTAACGCACAGGCAAGTGACCTTGAAGGTCGCGACCTCAAACACGATACATTTTTAACAGGAAGTTTTTAAATACAGTGATCTTTCACAGGCCTATCTTTGACAACGGAAATATGAATGAATGAAAAATTGATCTGAATGGTTTTCAGACTGAAGTCGTGAGACATGATGCGCTACTTCTACCGGAAAAATAATAAAAAATTATAGGTATATTCGAGAACCTATCGGCATTCCCAAAACAATCTGTGAGCGGTTCCTACGTACCACTTTTCATCCGATAGTTTACATTTCCCTTTGATTCATTCATGAAATCAGAGCTTATTGTATAAACTATCGAGTTTTAGAATCGAATATGGGTCAATCATCCCTCGAGGGATGTATGTGCAGACAGATGCGCTCTCTCTTACCTCACTCTCATAGTTATAGACGACCATTGATTGGAAGCGGCCGTGGAGAGATCATGCGCGGGACCAACGGCTTGAAGTGCGTTCCGAGACACTGGCTACTAAATAGGCATGTGGAAATGCTTTGTGGTTCTTTATCGGCAGGCATTCAATTAAACTATGGCATTAACAAAATATTAACTATCCATTAACTCTATACTATCTAAACCTATCATATTCCAGAAGACGTTCAAAATGCCGTTGAGATATTCCTTATTTGAAAACAATAACGTTTACCCCGACCTGGGGACTTGGGACCTGGGAATAGACGCGCTTTCAACCACGACAAATAGAAGAGTATGTTGACGAGATATTGACTGAGTCTTTGGTGGTTCCGTAGCTAGCCATGATTTGTCTCATGAAAGAAAGAAAAAAAAAAGTAAAAGTAATTATTAGTGAAAGTAATTATTAGTCTCGCACAGGACAAGACAAAAAAATGATTAAATAAACATAAAAAAAATATGTATAAAAATACAACAAACAAAATTGGTCCAGTAAGAGGCCAACAGACCCCTATCTCAGCATGCTGCTGTAACATGGTTTTAAACTGTGATACGACCGTGTCATGGATCATACATCAGCTTGTAGGTTTTTGGAAGAGAAATGACTAGAGGTTAAAGAAGAGAAGACACTAGAGGATATAGACCAATGATGATGTTAATCATAAAAATGAACAAAAAAAAAAATGAAAAAAAAGATTGAATGAATAAATTAAAAAAAGAAATGAATGACTATGAATAATGAATGAATGATTATAACAATCACTTTGGGTTAAAACATCGCGCTGAAGTAATAGTTACCTTCCCGTAGAGTTGACTGTTGTTGATTGAAGTAATTACATGACTACGATACCAGATGACGGGATTCCTTCAAATCTTCAAGCTACATACTTCTTAACAGCATAAGCTGGAGTTTTCAATGTGACTGTGCCATTTAGCTTGACTGTACTCCAGTCAGGGGTGAGCGCGAATGTTCGTGTATCTCCCGGGCTTCTGACTCATACTGTTGGTGGGGTTTCAGTCGGTAGGAGTCATAAATTTGACGGAAGGTAACCAAGACACATTAAAAAAAAACATAAGTAAGTACTGGAAAATTGAAATTTTGATGATATCAACAAGATCTTTAACTTGATCTTTTAAGATTTTATTCGTTTGCCAAAACATCAAATAAAATGTAACTTTTAAATTGTGTATTGTACTGTCGGATAAGAAAAAAAAAATGCATAACTTTATATAGGTTTGTTTAGGTCTAATGAAAGTCTCATACGTAAATAGATTTTACCCTTTAAGCCGCGTTGACACGATCAGAGTATGTCACCCACTAGACTGACATGAAAATGAGTGTTTTAATGAATGTGTTAAGGGGGAATCATAGTTTAGTACCTTATATGCAATATGCATATTAACGGTTTTTCCTATATTCACGATTCAATATGAAAGCATATATTTTATGGTCAGCTTCCGTTTAACGTTGGATCCTGGGAACCCCATAGTGATGCTTAAGCATATCTCTACTTACCCGTTTTTCCTGTTACATCAACCGTTACGGTACAACTACGTATTTAGATGAACCTACGTGCAGAACCATATTCAACATTTTCCTCATCGTCGATAAAAAGGAAAATCTCAGCATTTAGCATATTTTAAAAGTAGCAATTTAAAAACTAAAAATGTATGAGTCATACAATATCTTTTGAATATTTATCACATGTTTAGGGATTCCCCTCTAAAATACTATTAAGTAACGGTTTCTAAATATTTCGGTTTTGATAAACCCAGGCTGACCTTAACAGCTTGTTTTAAAAAAGTGCATCTCATTAGAAGACCAGCGAACGGCAATGAATTAGTTTAATTTAATACTTAAAACAAAAAAAACATACAATACGATAACGTTTGAAGTGAGTTAAACGACATACAGAATAATTACTTTTGTTTAAGTTAGTCACCTTTCAAAAAAAAAAACAAAAAATTCACATTGTCCTTTTTTCAAAGGAGGTGTGTTAAAAACTTGAAAAAAAAATGAAATTGTTTTAAAAAAACCCGCACATCATTAAACGACCAATGGCAATGAGGCTTAGTAGACTATAACACTGGCTAATTATCCTAAATACATAATAAGTTTCAATGTTAATCACCGACAGATTTCATAAGGGCAATGTGGGCACTGATTAATTATTGCAATTATTTATCACCAATGTTAAGTACATTAGTGATAAATAATTAGGACAATATTGGAAATAAATAAGACGTTCAGCTAATGCAACTGTTTTAAACATAACATCACGCCTGTAATCCCCGGAGGGTTAGGCAGAGGTGTATAACAGTGCCCCCACATTTCATCACTTATGTTTAAGTCTCATAAAAAAGGGAATGAGTGTTCTAAATAAGTATTAATTAATTAATATACTATTATGAATGTGAAAGTTTGTGAGGATGGATGGATGTTTATTACTCTTTCACGCAAAAACTACTGAACGGATTTGGATGAAATTTTGCACACAGATAGTTGCACCTGGATTAACATATAAAATACTTTTTATCCCTGGTAGTATGATCCCGTGGGACAATTATCGACATTCACGCGGGCGACGCCGCGGGTATAAGCTAGTAAGTAAAAATAGTAAAGTATTTATACATTATCTTAATGTTCTGTTTTCTATAAGGTGACAAAAATGAAACTATATTTTTTGGCAGTATGACTAATATCGTTCATAGGCCTCGATGACTCTTATATCGTGCAGGAGGAAGATTCTTAGAATTTTTTGTGTGACACATGTAGAATAGTCTAATATGCTAGTAGGTTGTGTTAAGTATCTAATAGTTACAGTCGACGACATTATGGTTAACACTGAACTAGAGCTGACCTAGGATAGCACGGAGTGTCAATAGAATAAGAGGCCAGCTGATACTGGTTTTGTTACAACGGACGTGCGACTGTACAAGTGACTTCGTCAAAGTTTTTTTAACTACATACGTACGTCTTGATATCAAGCTTTTATTGGTCAATAGATTCCTGTCTAGACTTGTCTTATTACAGCAGCCATTAATTAATGACAAGTTAAAAGTTGACTCATAAATTCTACGGTCGTAATAAATATACCTGGAATGCTAATATAAGTAGAATGTTGTGTCTTCGTTATTTTAATGTTTACTACGCCAGATTTATACACATATTATATGTGTGTATTGAAATGCAATATTTAATATATTATGTTAATTATTTACTCTCAAAACGTGTTGGTAAGAAATTGTGAGATTGGAGAGCAAATAAATAAATTTGTAAAAAATGATTTCATAAAATTTCATGAAACGAGTACATTATACAGCATTTGTCATAAAGTATACGAAAACAAAAATTTAGATTTGTGTCATCTGTTTAACAGAGGTGTGTTGTGTGTTTGTGGTCTTTTGGTAAGGAATGAAAAAAATGCATAAATTATTTTGAATTACTTTTTTATTATTTAAAAATACTTAAAACTAAAATACTTGGAATGTCACATCCCTAACGGGAAATCTTACATTTAAATAAAGCGACTAGTATTGGTATATCATAAGTTAGGCTGACATTTACATACAATCGTGTCTAAAATAATTTATAATACCTAGAGCATTGGAATTGCACTGAATCCACATTTTAAAAACAATAAGTTAATTTATTTAATTAACTAAAATTATTTACACAAATTAAATGCATTTTCTCGAACACTTAAAACAGTGTTGTTAAATTGTTGATAATTAAACTATTTTACCCTGAACTGGTAGACTGGAGATCATAAAACACCATTTAGGGTTCTTTAGGGTTCTTTAGGGTCACTTAGGTTCACTTGTCCATCACGAACTTCTCGTTCACACACATGATCCCGAACCAGACGTATCCATGAGGACATTTCGGATCCCTTCGCTCGGCGAGGGATTCTTCGCTCATGTAAGTTTCTTCAGAGACCTCAGGCATGACCTTGCGTTTCCTTCTTGTCTTATCTTGCAAGCAGTTGCAGTCGAGAAGTGGTGATAGTACGGCAGGAAGAACAGCATCCAGGTGTTGGTCTTCGTTGTCAGGCACTTGTTCCGACAGTTTCTTGAGGAACTCCCAAAGAGCCGAGTTCTCCGTTTCACTTGGAGGGTCGCACTTGCAGTCGGTGTCAGCTGCATAGGCGACTGCCGCGAAGAAAGCGAGAATGAAGAATACTTTGGCGGCCATTTTTAGTTGTTTACTTTATGAGTATCGCTACTGGAATGAATTAAAGTTGGCACACGCGCGCTTATATATACCTCCATTCTCTGAGTCAACTCACCTAGTGTCCATTATCAGTGGGGTATGGTCAGCATATTCATCTTTAATAATAATTGTTTGTTTGGTTTACGTATATTCTAATCAGAGTACGTCAGTGGAGCTGTGGTTCGTTCAATAGTCTTGTTTTATTTTAATCTGCATTTAATTGTTAAAACCAGTTATGGAATCAGGTTATTTTGCGGAAATCCATGGCATTAAATGTTCTTTAAATTGTTTAATGTTATTTTAGAATTTCAGGTGTTTTGTGTTGCATTTTGAACGAGCTTTTCTTTCTTTTTTTTTCAATGAGCTATTTCAATTTTATATATTTTTTAAATGGGTGTCTCTGTCTTTATCTTACCCTTCAGTGGTTACACGCGTGATGTTATGTTATATTTTAATACTTTTTAGTACTCATCTGATTCAGCACTACATAGTATAAAACAAAGTCGCTTTCTCTGTCCCTATATCCCTATGTATGCTTAAATCTTTAAAACTACGCAACGGATTTTGATGCGGTTTTTTTAATAGATAGAGTGATTGAAGAGGAAGGTTTATGTGTATAATACATGCACCCGTGCGAAGCCGGGGCGGGTCACTAGTTTTAAAATGAATCAAAGCAAATATTAAAAAGGAGTAGTTTTTTACTCTTGTCTTCTCCCATTTATCTCTTGTTGTTGGTTTGATATTTTTTTGAAGTTACTTAATATGCTACTGTTATTTATTTGTCCTACAAATAAAAAAGGCAAGTAACGCCGAGGTAGTCCATAGTATGAAAGTAGGAAAGAGAATATGAAACATATAGGTATAAAAAGAGTATTTTTTTGCCAAATTGCCGTCTCCTGCTGTTACAAAATTATATTAAATTATTTCTTGTATCTGTTCGTCTAATGATATCGAAAACATTTCTGAGAAATGTATGTGTTACATGTACTCGTAGACATATGTAAGTACATATTATGTTATGTGTTACTATGTATTTGTTATTTATTTTATTTGTGTCTCGGAATATATGAAAGTTTTCTAGGCTATCGTTTTTTAGTACTTATTTAAGCACTTATACGTAATTTTTACAACTGAAAATAGACTTATCCGTCAAATTAATAAAGTTAATAGTCGAGGTTAGCTTTCAACTTTATAAAATTATGATACTTATTTCTTATGTACTTATTTTATTACTTATTACCTATTGTCTGCGATCTTCGTTCGCGTGAAATAATTATAAAAAAAAATACTTCCCATTTTGAATCGAATTTTGTTAAGTACCAGTTTCAAGGGTTTTTTTCACGGAATTCTTATTTTTATTCAAAATAAAAGTAGCCTTTGCTACTCCGTAAAACATCAGCTATCGTCCAGTAAAAGTCCCGTCAAAATCGGTACAGCCGTTTCGGAGATTAGCGTGAACAAACAGACAGACAGATAAAAACTAAAAAAAAAAAAAAAAAAAAGTGTTTTTGTTATACCTAACTACTGTACACCATTATTTAAAAAAAAAACATTAAATTTATCCTTTCGTGTTTTTTTTATTGTTATTTTAAAAAAAAGATGGTCCCAATCGTTTCGAGTTCGATGATCGAGTTCATGGTATTCGGCTCCAGAAAGACCTAAAAATAATGGTGTAAAATGAATGAGTGAGTGAATGGTGTATTTTCATATGCATTCAGTAAAAAGCAATTTTTTTTAATATTAAAAACAGACACTTCAATTTTATTTATTTGTCTATATTAGATGTATAGACTATCTATTAGTTGACAGATTTCTAACAATTACCAATACCTATTGGCTTCCATCTGATATAACTTCGGTGTGATTCAAAGTAAGTATGAAAAGAGATAAAACGATGCCTCGCGCGTTGTTGAGGTTGGCTTCCAGTCTAACCGCATGCAGCTGAATACCCGTATTTTACATGGAACGTGTACATATCTGAACTCCACAATCCAGTTAGTAAGACTTGGTGGCAACCAGTCTTACTAACTGCATTATGAAATTCTGAAATTTCGGGCCATTGACTACCTGTAACGACAGTCAAAGATCTACAATGACAGCCGGGACCAACGGCTTAAGCTTTCCGAGGCACAGAGGAAACTCGGTATGTAATGGGCGGTCACCTATACACGGACCAACCTAGGCAAGCACGGCGTCACCTAAAGATCGACCCGAGCGGCTGTTATTATTAAACCAACCAACTATGAGGGCCTAAGTTGTCAAAAACATAATGTCACCTTTTATTACCACCACAAATCGTACATATGTTATTGGTTCGCACGCAGTACTAACCTTAATGTTACGGTCCACTTGCCTGATTATCAAATCGTATTAATTATTGTTGTGGTCCACTTGTCTGAAAAAAATATGTTTTAATCCACATATCGCAGAATTGTTGTTATAATCCATTTATATCAGAATAAAAAAGCATAACCAATTTATAAAATAAAGTGGGTGTGGAACACAATCTCGTGTGGTCAGGGTATCGGTCCAGACCTGTCCAGACATACATCCAGATTCCAGACACGGGCTACTACTGAGAATTTTCTAACAAAAAATGTTAAAATCCACATTCGACCAGAGTAGGGTTATTGCCTTCTCACTCCACTCTATTGAAAACGAAAAGAGACAGGAAGAATATCTGACTTGTTTAGAAATATCAAGTTTTTATGAATAAGGGGTGCATACCTGGATGAAGAATTTGGATTTCAGGAAATGACTAACACCAAACATGTCTCAAATAACTTGGTTTCCGATTGTAATTTAGTTGAAATTAATGTCTGGCCCAATATCGTTTTGGGCAGGTTCTCCAAAATAATAAGATATCCTTTGTCTGTATTTCTGCCGACAACATTAAGATGCCATCCATGGCCGTTTTTGTACGATCGACTTATCAACTAATTTTTAACCGACTTTCTTCAAAAAGGAGGAGGTTCTCAATTCGGTTGTTTTTTTATGTTTGTTACCTCATTACTCCGTCATTTGAAAACATTTTTTTTTAATGTGAAAGTATTTACTTCCCAATTGAGCCCATAGAAACTTCATCAAAATCGGTTCAGTAAATTCGTTTTTTTCCTCACGTTAATTGCCACTACACGCGACGTCGCGTGTAGTGGCCTGTTATGCTAATGCATGGCCGTTCACGCGACGTCGCGTGATGGTGGCTCAAAATAGCGCCAAAAAATAGCGGCAAATGGAGCCAAAAAATAGCGGCTGTAGCGCACTGGGTTCAGCAGGCCTAGCCAACTTACAAAACTGGTATTTGTTTAGGTCACTAGCGAATACATCTACGTAAGTTCAGCATTTTGGCTTGGCAATGAACGTGTTAATATGTATTTTGTTTGTTTATGAACCTAATTTTGTCACACACTTTTTAGCTTGCGAATGATTACAGTATACCATCATAGTTAATGTGCTGTCATAAGTCAACCATTTATGACGGGGATCGGAACTGTTTCTCCTAAACACAGGTTATTTTGTAACCTATCTAAGAGAGCAGTACGGCACCCACTAACTAGATTAAGAAACTATTTGCTTGTGCTTTATTTTATACAACTTTGCCTACATGGCATCTAGTTCTAGTTCAACAATAGAATCTTTATTATTTATTATTATTTCTTATTGGGCTATCTTGATGAGATGATGATCTCTTAATAACTTCTAGTTACAATGTAAAAATTTTATTCATCAGAAAAATTTGTGTGGTATGCTACAACTAAAGACCGTAAAATAAAAAAAACTTTCTGGAAAGTCACCGACTTCCGAAAGTCAAGTTATTTTAGACTTTTGGTGTTTTTTTTGGAAGTCGACGATTTTCCAGCAATGTTCAGGTCAGAATCGAATACACCGGCTTCATAAATATCGTTACCACTGTCGTCACTGAACAAATCCATTTTGTAACACTTGTTGTCTTCAATTATACAACACACACTTCGTGATAGAGTCGGTTATCTTTTGATTATCTCCCGAAATAAAGAGATAGCAATCAACAGTTACCGTTTGACATTTAGCTTATGTACTGTAAGTAAGAAACAAAACGTCTTCGAAAAGCTTTCTTTGTTTTTAGGGTTCCGTACCCAAAGGGTAAAACGGGACCCTATTACTAAGACTTCGCTGTCTGTCTGTCTGTTGGTCTGTCTGTCTGTCTGTCTGTCTGTCTGTCTGTCTGTCTCCAGGCTGTATCTCATAAACCGTGATAGCTAGAAAGCTGAAATTTTCACAAATGATGTATAACTATTGCCGCTATGACAACAAATACTAAAAATTAAAAATAAATAAATATTAAGGGGGGCTCCCATACAACAGATATGATTTTTTTGCCGTTTTTATAGATAATAGTACGGAACCCTTCGTGCGCGAGTCCGACTCGCACTTGGCCGGTTTTTTCTATGAATCAACTTATCTGTAGTAAGCGGTCGACCCTCCGAGAGATAGGTAGAGGACGTGGATAGGATATTCCTATCTATACATTGCTAACTTTGTTCATAGAAACACCGATAGCTACTAGAGATAGGCATATTAACTAACAGTTATACGTAAGTAAGTTATAGAATACGGCTTATGGGGATACTTAACTAGACGTTACTAGATAGATGTTTGTCTTTTTACCCGACTGCCTCAGGAGGGTAATGTTTTTCGAGCGTATGTATGTATGTCCATTTCTTTGGCACGCCCTACAGCCCAAACGGCTGGACGGTTTTTGATATATGAGGTGTCGTTGAATTTATCAGAATTGTGGTAGTGACATAGACTATATAAACTTATTCGCCCGAAACAAAAAGGCGGGACAAGCAATACTTTGTTACCTACTGGGACAGAAAGATCTACCAAAACTGCGTTTGTCACCGCATGCGGCACCTTACAGTATTTAGTTTAACTTTAGTATTTTACAAAACAATGCATGGTAAATTATACATTACTTAGTCGAATTTAATATACGGAAATATAATTGTGATACTTGTTTTTCCCTTTTCAGTTTATTATTTTTTTTACCTATAAACAGTATTGATGATTTAAATTTTATTTTACGACGTTACTACGATATTTATAGAAACGGATTTATAAAAAGGATTTAAATTAAGTAATTTTTACAACGTAAAATTACCAATGAGTAGCCAGAATGACACTACTCGGAAGAAAAGACTTTCGAGTAGTGTCGTGGACAGCGGGTTCTAGGGCTACTATGTTCATGATCCAACATTTTATAATTTTGGAAAAGCAGATACTTTTCTTTTGGTAATGGATCTAATGGAAAATATTCAACTTTTCTCTATTATTTTTTAATGTATTATTTTTATAATAATTCATTTATTTCAGGTAAAAAAACCCCTTAGAAAATACCTTAACCTAAATATACATACTAGTAACATTTTTGTTAGTATTAGCAACTTAAAACTATGTTAGTATCACTGCACTTGCACGATGCTTTGTGCGTTCTTGTGGAATCTGTCCGAGGAAGCGACGGAACACCACATCCTGCGGCCAAAAACTGTCTTCCAAGACCAAATGGAGCAAACACGTTGGTATGCGCACCACAAACGCCTTGAAATCGCCGTTGCTGCGCGACTTCCAGTAGCTACCTTTGGCGCATGGACTCCTCGATGTCCTCTGCCTCAGAGGTGTATTGTAGGCGAGAGATATACACTGGGTTGTTCGGCTTCGCGACTCGCAGTTTAACTTTGGGCTCTACAGGAGCCTTGCTGGAGCGGTTCTTAAAGCTTCGCTGACGGCGTTTCCTCCTTTGCACCGTCACGAAACCGTCATCATCAGCCCGGTCCGTTGCCTTTGCAGGCACGGGCTTTGCGGGGAGAGCAGCAGGGGATGGCCACTGGCCCAGGTTTAAGTGATGATGTTTACTACAGGAACTGATGGACGCTACCGAAAGCGCCAAACTAATAGTAGCTCAGTTCTGGGCTGACACAATTTAGATTGCCATCGACACTCTAAGATGAAGAAGAATTGATGATATCATAATTTCTCGGTGCTATTGCAAAATATTACGCAAATATTTCAATAACTAATATTTACAATGGAGTTGCAAATCGTCCCAGGACATAATGAGCATCTAGAATATACGCGAAGAATAATAAAGCGTCTTAATTACAATAATTGTAAGCAACTATTAGCCGTGATTACCTAATTGAGGAGATAAACGACACTAGGTATATACCAAGTTTATTTAAACATGTTATTTAATCTACGAAACAGTGCATAGTGCGCAGACACAGTTGTACTCTCTCTTCCCTGACTGCCATAGTCAGTCAATGCGGAGAGAGACCAGGCGCAGGGCCGACAGCTTAACAAAAGTTTTCACGAGGATATCACTCCGGCAACTTCTAAATTCATGCTGATATTCAGAAATTCCTAACGGAAAAATACAATAGGTAAAACTTTGTGCGGCTTTTTATCGCGTGTGGAAAACCTCAAGGACAGCCAGAATGCACCCCAGGGTGGACCCTGAGGTGGCCGAAGTGGTCTGTGAAGCTCTAACTGACTAACAACCACACGGTGTTCTTTGACTATCATTTGCCCGGCATGGGCATCGAACCCAAGACCTCTTGCTAAGCAGTAGCGCTTGCAACCACTGGACCAACGAGGCAAATAATCTTTACAAAGAACAAAATCGGAAGAGTTTTCGTGGAAGACTTTTCAACGTGTATCTGAATATTATACCCAGTGTCTGAATATCATACATCAATATTTCTACACTAGATAATAATAGGTGAAATAACCCTTAACGAAGCCGAAAGGCACCTGTTGTCCCCGTCGTTGTATTCATTTTTCTGTTCTGGACCATACGGGAACCTTGTAGTAACGGAGATATGAGGGTTCAAAGTTCTAAATTTTCACAGGTTTTTTTTTTAATACAAGTTTTTAATGTTTGTCATTTAACTTTAAATACCTTCATGACCACTTACTATTGAATGCATCCATCAGCACAATATTTAAAGTGCGTTACTTTGAGTCTTATCGTAAAACGTGATATTTCACCCCAAAAAAAGTCGTTTCCCAGCAATAATTTTTGCGTACAGTTACGTACAGAATGCTTGGTGTCCTGAAAGGTCTGTTTATACCTTGTATTTTATACGTGAAAGTAACTCTGTCTATCTAATACCTTTTCACGCCTAAATAGCTGAATGGATTTCGATCTGTGGCACACAGATAGATCGTGATTTCGTGACCTCGGTAGGATACTTCTTATCCCAATAGTGGGTACGTTCTCATGGGATAATTTCCAAACTATACACAGGCGAACCCGCGGCCAAGAGCAAATAGTTACATAAACATGAAAATATAATAATTTTTGACACTCCCAACTCGACAATTTGACAGGCCAATGATGAGACGCAATAAAAATTAAGCAAACAGGGCTCGGTTACCACTTCAATGGTAAAGGCATAAAAGTGCAATTCTAGTTTATTGTAACGGGCACTAGGCGAGCCAGGAAATTGGGCAGTCGCGGGGGGGTATGACGTCACCGAGCGAGGAGGAGGGGGCGCAGGGAGGGGTAGACAGAGTATATTTTTATAGTAGGCCAGTATTTCAGGCAACAGAAATGTATTTAAAAATAGATTGTTGGTGTTATGGGCGGTTTTGTTAGTGTTGTCAGAAGTGGTGTATACGCAGTTCTGTGAAACTACAGGTAGTGTTTTAGTGACTGTCGAAGGTCGATGAGTTGTGTTGTGGGGTTCAATTGATACCATGAATCACATCACATAACATCACGCATGTAATCCCCGAAGGGAAGGTTTAAGTCCCATGTAATAGGGACGAGCCTATTGCCATCAACCGGGTCACAAATCCAGACTCCGTGGCTGCTACTGAGAAATTTCTGATGAAAAAACCCAATAGCACTTTGCCCGACCCGAGAATCAAACCCAGGACCTGATGCTCCGCAGCCACTAGACCAACGAGGCAGTTCATAAATCACGGTTGGAAAAATCAGCTTCTCTACCTGCGGAGAGTGGAGAAAGTTGTCAAGAAATTAAAAAGCAATGCTTTTTACATTGCCACCTGGGGGTCTAAAATGGCCGCTTTAGCAGAATCATAATAGAATAATAATATGAATTACGTTTAAATTCGTAAAATGGTCACAAGGTGACAATTCATAATAATAGGTACGTCTATGACCATTTTAAGAATTTAAACGTAATTCATATTGTTATCCATAAAACTGACCACATTGTCGCCTTGTCGAAACTTCGCGTGACCGATGGCCAAAGAATTAGCATTGCCATTCAATGTGGCAATGCTGACAGTTATATTATGGGTATGTTTTTAGATGACAGCGATGTGGAACAATATTTAAACGATGCTTTTAAAAGTCATGTTGAATTGACGATTTATTAAAACTAATGATATTTGGAAGAAGAAAGACAAGGCCTTTGTCCAACAGTGGGACACAACGTGGGCTTGCAAAAGAAAAAAATAATGCAATAACAGAAAACAATTTATAATATCACTATAATATAATAAATAGAATGTTAGCGCCTTATCATATTCTAATAATTCTATTTGTTTAAACCAGACAGCAGTCCCTCACTATCAAAAGGTCAGTGCTGATAACCTAAACTTACTGTAATTATTATGTTTACAAACAGTTTCTTAATTTCATAGTAATCTTGATTGACTGCGAAATCCCCAGTTGAAGGAATACAATTGATTATCAAAACGGATATGGGGTTTCCCTCAAAAGATAAACATAACTTGAATTAAGGACTTAATATTATTCAATTTAAAAACAAAGACTTCTATTATTGAAAAAATGTTATCATATTGACGAATTCCTTAATGATAAATTGTAAGTTATTTGATATTGATATTTATTTAATTTTGACATTGTAATATTATCTTTATTTGAATTCATTGTTTATATGTAGGTATATTCAATTGTTAATGTTTTGCTTGTATTTTCTGTCTTAAGATATGTTGTGTTTTGTTGTAATTATTTTATTTTAATGAGTTGATTTCATTATTCTTTTTAAAATAATTACTAATTATGTGAAAGAGTGTACACCTTTGAGGTAGATTTTTGAGGAACTAACTATTTATTATTACGATCTCATGTAAAATGTACCAAAAATCACACCAATAAATGAATTTGAAATGAATTTGATTATCAAATATGGATAAACATGTTTTGGGATAAATACATTATTATTATGTAAATGAACATAAAAATCTGATGTCTGACACGCTAAGACTCCAGACAGTTTTTCTGAATTTTATTTCTTTAACTACTTTTACTCCATCAGGAATTTCTCAATTGTAGCCCTGAATCTGGATTTGAGCCCGGTTGATGGCAATAGGCTCGCCCCCTTTTACACATTATTGGCAAAATGTAGGTGTACTATAGGTTCTGCGTAATGCTTCGGGGATTACTGGCGTGATGTTATGTGCTGTTTATTATGTATTTATTCAAGACAGTAGGTAAATGGCAGCCAGTTAAGAAGAATAAGAATAATTTATTTCAAAAAAAGGAGGTATTACAAAAATGTACATTTATGTGCAGTAGTGTTATTTCTAAACAATTGTATAATTAGTGCTTTTATGTAAACTATAACTAAAATAAGTATAACTGTTGCAAGTTACGATAATGACGAAATCAAATGTTAGGTAGCGACCTGCCTGATCTAGGTTTATTTAAACCTGTGTTTCAGGCCATCACTTTACATTGCATAATTTAATTAGGACAGGAAAAGTTTTAAAATAAAGTAAATCTAGGAAACAACAACAGTTATGTTAACGATGGGCATTTAAAGTTTATTAAGTTAATTATAGTTTATTTATAACTCAATGACGGGACCACTGTTGACCAATTAATGTAATAGTTGGATCACAGTGTTATCACCATAATAAGTACAGGAAACCCCCTTTAGTAAGCCCCGTTTAATTCGTAACCTGGGACTTTCCCTAAAAAAAATCCACCATAATATGTAATTATAAAAGCTGTTTCTGGCTTCATCATCAGATCGCTACCTAACATTTGATTTCGCTATTATCGTAACTTGCAACAGTTATATATATATTAGTTATAGTTTACTTATAAGCACTAATTATACAATTGTTTAGAAATAACACTACTGCACCTAAATGTACACTTTTGTAATACCTGCTTTTTTTGAAATAAATTATTCTTATTTTTATCATCTGCCTAGCCTTTTCCCAACTATGTTTGGGTCGGCTTCCAGTCTAACTGGAATAGGTACCAGTATTTCACATGGAGCGGCAGTATTTGAGACGAATTTAAAACATGCATTAAACGCACACTATGTAAGCAAGCATATTACAAGTTGGACGATTATATCTCTGATAAAAATGCTTGACTCAATGCCGGTCCTGCTCCACATGGACAGGGGCGCATAAATGGATTAATGGATAGCATTAAATAGTATTATTGGAGTAGCTGAAGACTGTACAACTATCTTTGCATTGTATAGATTCAATTTCTTTTGGTAATAACCGCATAGCCCATATTATGTGAGTACTATGTAATAGAAAGCTATCATTTGCTGGAAACCTACGTCTTTTTTTACTTGAATGTGCCCTGGCGGTTAAGTGTATGTCATGCTCACTCAAATGTCTCGCTGATGGTGGCGCGTGTGTCGGATCATTTAGTTCCCTTCAAAATGGTTGAGTTGGATGGTGCTGATACATGCGTCATGTTCGTGAACGGGCGCTGTCAGTTGTGACTGGTCATCTCTTGGTTGCCACGGCTTATTTGAATTAATTATTTTATTTTTGAATTGTTCTTTTCTTTGTTTTAACGTGCACATCACATGCTACATCGCTCTCACATAATGTACCATCTCAACATGAATGATGTAACCAAGGTTTTGTAAAAATATTCTGATTTAAAAGAGTGTCCATGGAGTTTCTTGCCCGTTCTTCTCCATAGAGATCTACGTTAGGGAATGGGCAACTACAGTACTTTCACAGTTTTTATGCCTTGTGACTAGGACTGTAGCTACATTTCATTGTTCTCTTTGTTTCGACAATTCAATAGTGCCTGTAACTGGCCTACTTGAAATAAATGCTTTGATTTTGATTTCGATTTTGAGCGACTGCCTATCTGTTACACAACAACTACCCAGTTAGTGCTGGATAATACGATATCCCTTGGTAAGACTGGTTATCAGACTTTAGGGCCACTGACTACCTGCAACGATTATGAAAGATCTATAAATGATTGCCGAACAAGCGGTTTAAAGTGCTTTCCGTGCCAGGGATGGTCACCCATCCACGGACCGACCTAGGCAACCGCGGCTTAACCTCGACCTGTGTGACTGTTATTATTTACCAAGAGCTCCTCAACACCTTAGTCATCTCATATACAAAACTGTATGACCCATCGTCTCTCGAACACGCACTTAAGCGCACCAATTACCAATAATCAATAATAATTAATTAATTAATTAAACAACACACGTAGCAGACGCACATTATAGAGTGACTCAACTGCAGTAGGTCATAAGTGACGGGCGCCATTTTAATCAGCGACTGCTCGTGCGCATGTGCGCGGCCTCACTACGGGAGATAAGACTACGAGATTTCCCCGTCACATTGCAAGGGGAAATCTTTGCTTTACAGTGTGAGGGGATAATGAAATAGGTTTTACCACTTTGTGTATTATTTTGACCAAATATCATCTTTCATTGTCCTTATCCCAATCTATTTGTGATAGGCGAAGCATGTCTTCTTCTAAAAATATATAGTAATTAGGGATTGCAATCCATCAAAGTGGGATCCCGCAATCTAGCGGGATCCAGTATAATTTTAGGTACTGCGGGATCCCGCAACGGCCTGCGGATCCGCAGCCCGTTGTGACGTGTAACATCACGCCTGTGAGCCCTGAAGGGTTAGGGAAGGACCTAATTGTACACATATTTCGCACGCAGACATTTCACAGTTATATTGAAGTCACAGTATAGGGGGCGACCCAATTGCTATCAACCGGGCACAAATCTAGACTACGAGTATGTATGGCTGCTACTGAAAAATTCCTGTTTTCATGTTTTATTCTTCCATACTTCTGTATTACTCGTCATCTCAGCAGTCTCCTCCTTCCTAACCATAGATCATCCTTCACACAGTCTATCCATCGATTCTTTGGTCTTCACCTACGCTTTTGGCTATCCAAATTTATACACAAAACTTATCATTTTCGATAAAGATTTTGCATCGTATTTTTGCTAAAAGAAATTGAATAATAGTAATTTATTTCTTGGCATAAACAAGTAACTTACATAGTAGTGAATCACTGGTGCCTGTGGTAGGTAGTGAAACACCTGTATTACAGGTCACCAGTTTTCCACTCAGAAAACATTTTAAATCATTTATGATTAAACAATATTATGTAATACTAGCTGTTGCCCGCGACTTTGTTCGCGTGGAAATTTTGATGGCTATCTGTGAGAAATAGAAAGACCTATGTTCCACGCCAGGATATAATCTATCTCCATGCCAAATTACGATCCGATCAGCCGTTTAGTTGTGAAAAGGTAACAAACAAACAGAGTTACTTTCGCATTGATAATATCAAAAGTATGGATTTGCAATAGGTTGGTAATACATAAAGGTATCGTAATTTTAGAAGTTTATTTGTGGTATTTTTGGGTCATTCTGGTTATTTTAGGTAAAATGATAAGAGTTACTTTCCTGTCTGGTTGACGTCAGGCGAGGAGGTACTGGCTTTATGTCATCATCTGCCTAGCCTTTTCCCAACTATGTTGAGATCGGCTTTCAGTCTAACCGGATGCAGCTGAATACCAGTATTTTACGTGGAGCGACTGCCCATCTGACCTCCACAACCCAGCTAGCACTGGGTAACACGATACCCTTAGGTAAGACTGGTTGTCAGACTTTCGAGCCGCTGACTACCTGAGTAAGTGATTATCTTTGTGGTACTGACTTTATGTGGTCTTTATTAATTTTCATTAATAGGCTGATTATGCTAAGTGATGTCAATCATGGATTTGGATGCCTACATGAACTTTAAAAGATTAGTAATCATTAAATAGGCATCCCAGAATTGTCCTACTACCCTTTCTTAGAAAGAATATATAGCCATATCATCTTTCACACAGCACATCCATGGCTTTTTTGGACTTTCTCTACCTCTTAGAACTATCTACGTGTATTCGTACTCAAGGTTTTCCCCGCTATGGAACACTTTATATGCTACTCAGTCACTGGTGCTACGTTCGGAGCCTAAGCGTTTATTTTTTATCCTTTTAAGCATTTTTGCAGTTTGATAAATCCCAAATTCTAAGGCCGATTTCATAAACGTTACTTAACACGTTTTTTGTCTGGTGTGTACAGTCACGTACACCAATATGTAAACACTTAACAACTTTGAAAAGTGTTTTTCTCCTACTGTTCTGATTAAAATTTAATGTTGTTAGGAACATAGTATTCTGGAACACATATTTTTATGAAAGTAAAGTTACAATCGTTATTTCTCGCGAAAATTGCTTTTTAGGTTAGGAAAGTGTAGACATATTGGTGCTCGTGACTGTACACGTACGGCTATGCATGACCGTTTTAAATGTGCATGCAAAAACACCATGGAAAACCGTTTTCCGAGTCCGAGTTCCATTCAAAGGGAAAACTAAAATTTTCCCTGACATACCTACGTTCATGCATGCCTGTATGCACGCTTGGCCAAAGCAAAATTTCAAGCTTTGCAAAACTAGTTTAAACGGATCTCTCATTGTACGGGAAATCTGTAAAAAGCGAGGCCATGTAATACTGGAAATGTAAAGCTTGATATGTCGCCGTGTGTACAGGCAAAACTGCGCATGCACCACCTATCGGCTATGGCTGGCTCGTCAAGTTGCATGATGTTGCTTTTGAACACCATGTAGTTTGACAGTTGGCTTTATGAGTAGAGGAAGACCAAAGAAATCATGGATGAACTGTGTGAAATAAAACTAAAATAGAGGTTAACTACTGAGCTGATAACTAATCGAGAAGTATGGAAGAAAAAGACATGTTGTGCCGACCCCAAACAAATTGGGATACAGGCAAGAGATTGATGCTGATAATTATGTCATATGACAGTTGTTCTTAAAACTGTCACTGTCAGCGGCTGAGCATTATTCTTGCCATTGTCATCAGCGACAAGAATAATGCTAAGCCGAAGCAGGTGCTAAGTAACGTTCATAGATCCCAGCCTAAGTTATACACGTAAAATCCCAGAATTAAACCTAATAGGAACAAGCTAGAAGTAATACCATAAAAGAATACATAATTTAATCCTCTGGCATTTTGTAATAAGGCTGCCTTTCCATCGAAGCTGCGAAGCTATAGATTCAAGCGAATAAAATGTTCCCACTGCACACGGGGCTCACGGGGCTGGGACACGGGGCTCTTCTCTATGGGAGGGGGTGAGCCGTATTCCACCATTTGGGCCCAGCACGAGTGGGTATCATCTAAAGATCCGTTTGATTTTCATAGTGTATCTTGGTTTAGATCTAGTAGAAAAAGATACGACGGTGCTTAGGTGTTATAGGTTTTTAGATTCACGCAGTGTGCATCATATCATACCCATTCCGCTATTCCTTGCTGCTTTTTGGTGGATTTAGACATTTATGCTGGTCTTCACAAACACTAGGCATCATCATCATTCTCTTGCCCTTGGCCCAATTTATTTGGGATCGGCGCAGCATGTCTTCTTCTTCCATACTTCTCTATTACTCGTCATCTCATCAGATACTTCCTTTCTTGCCATAATATCATCCTTCACACAGTCCATTCATCGTTTCTTTGGACTTCTTCTACTCTTTAGCCCACCATATACATACATATAGTGCTCACATGCATTGATCTAAGTGTTAATTGAATTCAATTGGATTTTCAACTTTCGTTGTGGACCCAGACAGTTGAAAATCGCACTGCAATAATATTTTAGCTTGTGTTCTAACACCAAACGCCACCTGACGTGCCATGTTTGGAAATTGTGACAACGTGCTTCTATTAAGGCATTCTTGTAGAAAACGGGCAACGCTTTCATAGTTTACCTTTACAGCATAGCTCCATCGCTCGCTGGAGAGGCACCCTAAAGCTAGCTCAGACGTCGCGTGCGGCTGATCGGTGCTATATCGACCAATAACATGGGACCTTACATCTAGCCCACGATTACCACCACTAACTATTTCAGCTAATTTTAATTTAATTGAAATTATACTTTTAGGCCTAATTTTTTCGGTGAAATTACTTGTAGGTATGTGTGTTGGTTTAGAACTATGGTGGAGGGAAATATTGTGAAAATTGGCGTAATAAACACATTCATTTCTTTCTTTTCTTTCCAAATGGTCTGAACTGTCTCGCGGGGCGCAAGACTGGCGATCAATCGTTCCTTCTCTGTATGATACTGCCTAATGTCACAGTACACTACTTTTTTGTAAATCATAGTTAGCATAAGTATACGGCCATGATATGGAAGCGCGGC
The DNA here is from genome assembly GCA_950022335.1 of Eurois occulta. Taxonomy (NCBI): domain Eukaryota; kingdom Metazoa; phylum Arthropoda; class Insecta; order Lepidoptera; family Noctuidae; genus Eurois; species Eurois occulta. The sequence goes on from OX465502.1 coordinate 12,387,523, forward strand.
GTCTCCTAATACAGGCAATGTTTTCTTAAAAGGAGGCTCTAAACACGTTTATATGTACTGATTTTGCTAATTGTGACAATAAACTAGTTTGTATTGTATTTTTTGTATTTTGTATGAGAAGCTGTAATAGACCTTTGTGAAGTAAAGTTGATGATAAGTTAGGTTAATTTGTTTAAAAACTGATAAACTAATAAACATACAAACTAATCTGTATAGAAGAAACTGTTACCCCATGTCAATTAAATTATTTAACAAATTACCTAGTGAACTGAAAGACCTACCCATTACTTTATTTCGAAAAAAAATGTATACCTGGTTAGTCAATAAATGTTTCTACACGACCCAGGAATATCTTAGATATAAGAATTGAAAATTATTGTAACACCTCACTATGCTCCTATTAGTGCAGTAGCTAGTTATGTTAGTATTTAGTATCAAATCAAGAAGAGTACCTATGTATAGCTATATACATATATACCTTATGCACTCATTTCATTTCATTGTTAAGTAAAGTTTCGTTTACCAGAAATGGTTAATAATTATGTTATTTTGTAATGTAACATTTATGTACCATCTATCGAGTTTTCTACCCATATTATGCGAATAAATTATTTGATTTGATTTGAAAATGGCACACGTAAGGCACGAATAATCTCAACTTGAAATGTGTTGTGGTATGGACATCCGGCCCTCGATTGCGTAGCACAATTTAATCACAATCCAAAATAAAAAAACTTCTCTTATCCATTGCATGATATGTTTGAAGAATTCGTCTGCTCCACACCGTAAATATCGCGATGTATATTGTTGAGTTGACAAAATGAATGGCAATGTGTGTGTAACGCAATTAGGCTGCAAGACACTAGACCCAAATATCTCAGAAAGTACATTACAGATTCGAACTGCGTGAGATGCCTAGTTTGAGAGATTTGATACGTTTTATACTGCTGCATGAGGAATAACTTAGTATCTTTCGTTTTTCACATGTATGTAGCAAAAACATACACTGACCGTATGGGTGAGGTTCTTCAGAAAGGTCAGGTGCGTAGTACTCGCAACCAGCGTGCGTGTATGACCAGATGTATGGACGTGGACGAGGTCAAAAGGAGTATGTAAGGATTGTGACAGGTGGCGTTATGTTGTTTCTGCCTACCCCCATAAGAACAAGTCGTGAGTTTATGTATGTATGTAACAATAACTGATACACTAGGATTGATTACGTATTTATTATCAATCAGCATTCTCTTGCCTTTATTTCCATGTAATTGGGGTAGTGTGTCCTCTGGTTCCACACTGAATACGCATCCTAAAACGATTTATGTTAACACCACTGTGTATATTAGGTATCCTAGCTACTCTAGCAATCTGAAACATATCAACGATAGGCTTCAAACTTGCTAATATGTAGATAACAGATAATTTTGTTTTTTTAGATAAAACATCAGTTTTGGGTCTAGATAGAGAATCTGCCTTAATGCTCTCGTTCGTCGTCATTGTAAGCTCTACTTTTACTTTTACTCTACTACATGAATGCCGAATAAAAGCGCGCTTTAGGATTTTCAAGCTTCGTTACCACAACGAAAGTGAGAAACCGGGCGTTTTTGCTTATATCCCTTCAATATCGTCTATTGTTGATGAAAATAAGCATTAGTGTTTCTTCTTATAGCCCAAATAAGGCTAATGACGTAAATGAATTACTTCTAGTCACCACGATTCTTTCAGATCTCCACATAAATCTCTTAGGGATTTATTAATTTTTCAACAACGAAACCAATGACCATCCCAACTATGAGTTAATCAATAAACTACCATCGCTGGCGCTTTATTGCAAAATATTAATCTCGATTTATACATACATCTATATACAACACACACAGCCGTATCTTCGCTCGCTGTAGAAAAATCTTAGTAGCTCCCCCTACGGCCGCTCACAATAATTAGTTTAACAGTGTTCGTACACCCCCACCCGGCACCCCCGACACCCCAAACACCCCCAGAACACCCCCTCATTGGAACACACACGATGATGCGAGGATGTGTGCGTGCCAACTATTGGGAAAATATCCAGGAAAATTGGGGAAAATAGTCATTTGTATTTAGCCAGTGCTTACGTAGAATTGTAGGTTTTTGTATGACAAACACGTTTGGATTAACTAGATACGATAGATCTGTTCTCATTAACATTGAGGATTTAAATTTTGAAGAAATGCATGTGATAACTAAAGTTGTGTACAGAGAATTTATTTTAGTAACTCTGGACGAAAGCCAGAGAAAAGAAGATGGCCGATCTCTGCAGAGTTAATCATAATAAATCTTGGTCGTTCAAGAAGTGAATTTTTTCACTTCCGGAAATGTGTAGAATAGTCCTTACTTCTAGATGTTAACCTATCAAACTGATAACCTTGCAACTTCAAGTACTCGAGAGCAATGAATCCGGGTCACTTAAAGAATCCTAAAAATCTCGGAAACTAAAAATGCTAGGTCAATGCAATAAATTGTATTTAATAGACAATGTAATACTCCTTAAATAAAGGTATTAAAACTTCTTAGTTATTGTAAAGTTATATCATAAAAAAATCAAATTTGAAAAAGGGCCACTTTCGAAGATGGAACTACGAAATTACAGCATTTGGTTTTGCTTTTGTTTGTAATCTGTCATTTATGTGGGTATATAAACCATGTTGATAGTGCTCTATATTCATTATTCAAGCTGAAATTATGTCGTAACGCCTGAAGAATGCACCAGAATACTTACAATGCTGGAAACCGGCCGGAGTCAGCGCGATACAGCCAGGACTGTCGGTGTGTCGCTGTCAACAGTACAAAGAGTTCTCCGACGTTACGAAGAAACTGGTTCTAACCTACGCAGACCAGGAACGGGCAGAACCAGGTGTACCACAGCACGAGAAGACCGATACTTGGTGAACACCATGCTTCGAAATCGCTTTCTCACAGGAACTGAACTCACAAATCAGTTTCGACGCCTCGGAGGAAGTAACCCAAGTGCATGGACAGTAAGACGTCGGCTTGCTGAATCTAACTTAAAACCCCTTAGACCTGCAAACGGCCCTAAACTGGAGCGTGGGCATCGTATTTCAAGACTAAGATATGCCCAGAGCCACGTAAATTGGAGTATTGAAGATTGGTCAAAAGTTATGTTCTCCGACGAATCAAAATTTATGCTCTACAAGCACGATGGAAGACACGAGTGTATCGAAGACCAGGGGAAACATTCAAGCAAGCATGCATCGAAGAAAAAGTAGCCTACGGTGGTGGGTCTGTACTTGTGTGGGCCGGAATTTCTTCTGAAAGTCGCACAGAGCTGGTGATCATAGAAAACGGCTCTTTAACTAGCGTAAGATATGTGGAAGAAATCCTCAATGATCACGTTGGTCCATTTATGGTCAATTTAGGTGAGGATGCTATATTTATGCATGACAATGCCCGACCTCATACAGGTAGGATTGTGAATGACTACCTTCAAGAGATGAACATTACTCGTATGGAGTGGCCAGCGCGCAGCCCGGATATCAACCCGATCGAGCATGCTTGGGACGAGCTAGGCAGATGCGTAAAACAACGAAACCCTCCCCCAATCACGCTTCGTGAGCTCAAAATTGCTCTCACAGAGGAATGGGAGAATATTCCCCAAAATCGTATAAGGAACTTGGTGTACAGCATGCCAAACCGCGTAAAAGCAGTAATGGAAGCACGAGGAGGCAATACGAAGTATTAAAATTCAAGAAAATCGTAATAAAGTTCAAAAATTTCATGTTTCCTATTTTTGTTTTAAGGAGAGATCAGCAGTTTTTTTCTTTATGTAATTTTGTGTTAATAAAATGTATGGCGACTCATATTTTTTTTACTTTCATTTAAGGAGTATTACATTGTCTATTAAATACAATTTATTGCATTAACCTATCATTTTTAGTTTCCGAGATTTTTAACATTCTTTAAGTGACCCGGATTCATTGCTCTCGAGTGTAATTAGTGCATTGGTGATCATGAAGTTTCTTGCCAGTTGTTCTTCATTGTGATCTACTTTGGAATGAGATGAGCACTACCTTCAACTTTCTGATTAACTGATTGACGTCTTATTAATTGTAAAGTGCCTGTAAATAGGTTAATTGAAATAAATGCAATGAATTTGCGTTTAAGTAGAACATTTTACTACTGTTTCAAATCCGAAAGTTTGTGATCATGGATGTTTGTAACTCTTTCACGCAAAATCTACTGAACTGATTTGGGCAAAATTTGGAACAGAGTTAAATTATAACCTGAACTATGGACACACGATAGGTACTTTTATCTACGTGTGGACGAAGCAGCGGGCATAAAGCTAGTGTGTTTACATAGCCTTCATGAGTGATAATAATTAACTATGTCATAAATCTTTATTTCGATATTTCCGAATATCATCTATCTGATGCTGTTACAAGGACATACGATAATGAGTTGTGTTGTTAGCAGTTTTAATCGACTTTTCGATGACACATGTCCTCTTATTCATCAATATGCTGCATCTTACAAGCATAAGTCAAGGCTACTTTAGTAACCACAGAAAGAAATTACGAAGAATTGAAGTTTCAAAACCGACATAACTTTCTAAAGTTGCATCACTGCACACTTATGACTCTTTAAGAGGCAAAGCCTGATTTTTTAAGAGACATTGAGAGTCTTTCTAGCGGCCTATAAGTGATCATATCTACCTATGGCAATATCAAAGTACCCACAGAGGCGAGATAACAGAGACAAAACTGATATGTACTAGTATGTGCCAACTTGCTCCTACACCCTTCATAATGGACCTTGAACTTACTGTCTCTCTATGCCTACACAGTGGCAAAACTTACTAAACTATACCTCAATAGATTAGCTGCACTGCCTGCCTTCAAACACCACATATAATAAGACATGACCAATCCCCTTTTAGCCAACTAGTCATAGTTAAGAGAATAGCAATTAAACCAATCTAGACAATTAAGTCGATAATGATAGTTCCATATCTGGTTGACCGAAAATCTTCGCAGAATTTTGACATAACGCTGATGTTGGTAGATATCTCTTTGATTCGTCATCTACATTCTTATCCTGATATCAAATTGTATATTATTATACAAAGTCTTCTATGGGTTTTCCTCCATAGCTATGGTGATGTAATTGGCCATTTAACGGTATATTTGTGACTTCACATCCTTTAAACGATTTCCTGTATGATATGATATAAAATAAGATATAAGTTATAAAGTATTGATACTACCGTTATTTTGTTATTTGAACTTTTGTGTTTTATAATGAGTTGTTGTTATTTTGTAAAAAGTTTTTTCTAACTTGAAAAGATCTTTTGAACTGGAAAGGTATAACATTGTTTGTTTTGTCAAGTTGTGTTCGCCATGACGCAGGTTATGTCGCTATTTTCTATTTAACAGATAATATCGTGGTTTGTACGTATTCTCCTGTTCCTGTTTAAAGTAATTAATAAATTTTCCAATCGTCCACAAAAGAAAGGAAATAGCTATCACATTTTCCTGAAAATAGATCACCAACATTGTAAATTATTTAACGCTTATTGTACTCAAATACATTCCCTGTGGTGATGTGGTCTGACGCATTACCAGGTGATCTCTCAAATAATTTGTAGTGGTAGTACAGGAATGAACTTGAATATTTCAATCTATAAATGGATCTAAGAAACTTTATACCGTCGAGTTTTTCGCAAAATATCATCATCCAAAATTTAGTTGGGATACTTGGAATCGGCGTAGTACGTCTTCATTCATCCATAAAAACATCACTACCAGCTGTCCTCATGAACTATCTACTACGCTTCTAACCATGTCATCATTCACAGAATCTATCCATCGCTTCTTTGGTCTTATTCTCTTGGCGATTGTTATAATTTCTACAAAACGACCAGTAGTATTTTAAGCAAATTGATATTCTGTGTGTGCTAGGTGAACTATACACTTTCTTTTACCAGGACACGGAATGGGCTACTTAAATAATTTTAAAAGTACACAACATAGAGTAGCCTAGACTTAAGTTAGCAACCAAGCGGTAATCAGGCGTCTTTGTTGTCAATGTTGTGTTTACTTGTAATTGGCACATATATAAGAATATTACCGTATGATTTAGTATAATGTATTTGTACCTATGTATGTGCTGTGGGTGAACCTTAAGTAAATAAATAAACATAGGCACCGACTATTTTTTGAAAGTGTTTTTTTTCGTTATGCAACTGTTAACCTGATGTTTTGGACACGTTTCACTGATGTCGTCTCTCCTGCGTAAGAGCACAGTTATTAAGTATGTAACGCACGTTAAAGATGCAGATTGTGACGTATTTTCCTCATAATATCTTTGGAAGCTCGTGCTTTTCTGTGGTCGGGCTTAACTGCCTACGTCATAAGGTGAATAAAATCAGAAGTTTTGACGTAAAACTGTTTTTGGGGTAGGAGGTACCTACCTGATTACTATGGTACCAACGCAGTAGCAATGATATGAGGATCAGATGTCCTTTTATATATTTGGCAGTGTTTTTGGTTTCATAATTGTATTTCTGATTTTTAGAGCAGCTTTTAGCAATGAAGCTGCTGCAATCAAGAGCTGTCAGTTTCAACATTGATAAGGAATATTGATACTGACGGCTCTAGAACTCCGTTAAAATGTATTGATCGCGTTCGGCTGCTGCATTGGTGAAATCCGCTCTTAATAATTAAGGTTATGTTTTACAATAGAAACCCGGAATCTTCATTTGTATCAGAGTTATGGCGGGGTGATAGGTTCACCCCTTATTAGATAGGACTGGAAAAATGTGAGAGTTTTACGTTATGTTACCCTGGGATGAGTTGTATATTAGATTATCAGTTTTTATTGAACACTTTCAATTATAGATTCGTATATATTTCTATGTGCTGCTTATCAAATCCAAACACAAAATCTACGATATCAAATAAACTTTCCTCCCATCGGTTCTCAATTCCACAAGACACACAGCCATTGCCCTTTAAATAAAATTCAAGCAAATCTACCCAACTTTACTACCCCACCCAGAAAGTGAACCCTGGACCTTTTGTTTTACTGTGAACCGTTTAATATTCCTCATCGAGGCTGAAGACGCACATAAATCGTTCCCCGGTTAACAATACGGGTTCCGTACTGCAACTACATATTTATGAGGTGTCTGCGGAACCCTGAAGATGGCCAATCGATATCCTTGGCTGTTAATTGGGCGCTGAGATTGGAACCTTTGTGTCGTACGAAGTTATATGACATGTGGAAATGGAGAAGAATGAGGGGTTAGGAAAATGGAGACGGGTTCAAAAAAATCTTGTATAGGGGTGTTCAGAGTGTGTGGCTGTGAATATTGCTTCCAGACTTCCGTATGAGGCTCTGAGAAATGAGCTATTCTTAGCATTTTGCAGATTTCGGTTTAAAACGACTAATTTATTTTTATTCACATTTATGAAAGCACCGGCTGAAGATTTTTCGATTAAAATGATTTGTCTGTCTAACAGGACCTCTCGTATGAATATTGAAGTTGGACCAAAGGACACCCTTCTTTTAAATCGTAGAGCAAAAATTCTTCGACATCCATTTAATAATTAAATTAAGGAGTAAATTACAATTGTTATACTCTCAATCGTTATCATCTATATCTAAACAAATAAATAAAATTGAAGTGTCTTTTTGTAATATCAAAATAACAGCTTTTTACTGCATGCATATGAATGTATATACGGTACCTACATGTACAAAAATAACATTTTTACAATTTTTGTATATCTGTCTGTTTGTTCCGGCTAATCTCTAGAACAGCTAGACCGATTTTGACAGGACTTTCACTGGCAGATAGCTGATGTAATAAGGAGTAACTTAGGCTACTTCTATTTTACGAAAATTAATAAGGGTTCCATGCAAAAAAAATTAAAACCCTTGAAATTTTGGTAATAAAATCCGATTAAAAAAGGGGAGTTACATCTATCTATATATATAAAATTCAAAGTCCTGACTGACTGACAGAGATATCAACGCACAGCCCAAACCGCTGGTCCTAGAGCAATGAAATTTGGAGTGTGTATTCTTTGTGAAGAGTAGGTATCCACTAAGAAAGGGTTTTTCGAAATTCTACCCCTACGAGGGTAAAATGGGGTGTTGAGTTTTCTATGAAACTTTTTATTCTTGCGGTCGATGGACTTGAAAATTTGTGTACCTACTCTGCAGTTACAATTATGAGAAACGTATATCAAAGTTTTTCCAAAATCATCCCTCAATATGAAATTCAAAGTCCTGACTGACTGACTGATATATCAACTTACAGCCTAAGCTGTTGGTGTTAAAGACATGAAATTTAAAGGGTGTATTCTTTGTGAAGAGTAGGTATCCACTAAGAAAGGGTTTTTCGAAATTCCACCCCTAAAGGGGAGAAATGGGGTGTTGAATTTTCGGTAAAACTTTTTATTCTCGGGTCGATTGACTTAAAAGTCTACATACTCTTCAGTTAAAACTATGAGAAATGTATATCACAGTTTTTCCAAAATCATCCCCCAACATAAAATTCAAAGTCCTGACTGACTGATAAATCAACGCACAGCCCAAACCACTGGCCCTAGAGAAATGAAATTTGGAGGGTGTATTCTTTGTGAAGAGTAGATATCTAATAAGAAAAGGTTCTTCGAAATTCCACCCCTAAGAGGGTAAATTGGGGTGTTGAATTTTCTGTGAAACTTTTTATTCTCGGGGTCGATTGACTTGAAAGTTTGTGTACATACTCTGCAGTTAAAATTGTGAGTGATGTGTATCACAGTTTTTCCAAAATCATCCCCCAATATAAAATTCAAAGTCCTGGCTGACTGATATATCAACGCAGAGCCCAAGCCGCTGGTCCTAGAGAAATGAAATTTGGAGGGCGTATTCTTTGTGAAGAGTAGGTATCCACTGTGAAAAGGTTTTTCGAAATTCTACCCCTAAGAGGGTAAAAATGGGTGTTGAGTTTTCTATGAAACTTTTTATTCTCGAGGTCGATTGAATTGAAAATTTGTGTACATACTCTTCAGTTAAGAAGAGATTAATTATGAGAAACGTGTATCACAGTTTTTCCAAAATCATCCCCCAGTCTGAAATTCAGTCCTGTTTTTTGTCGGTTTTTTCGTCATGGGTGTCATTTTCGTGGTTTTTGGGGTCGGCAATGACGAAAATGAGGTCAAAATATAAAAATTCAAGACGACGCCCATGAAGATTTTAGGTTTTTTCGTCATGGGTGTCATTTTCATGGCTTTTGGGGTCGCTGATAACGAAAATGTGGCCAAAATGTAAATCGATGATGGCGCCAGCAAAAAAATTCAGTTATTTCGTCATGAGTGTCATTTTCGTGGTTTTTGGGGTCGCTGATAACGAAAATAAGGTCAAAATGAAAATCCAAGATGGTGCGGACGAAAGTATTTGGTTTTTTCGTCATGGATGTCATTTTCATGGTCTTCAGGGTCGCTGATATCGAAAATTAGGTCAAAATGAAAATTCTAAATGGCACCAACCATTTTTTTTAGATTTTTCATCAGGGTTATCATTTTCATAGTTTTTGAGGTCACTGATAACGAAAATGAGGTCCAAATAAACATAGGAAAAAAAAACAATTCTCATTTTTTTCTTCGGTTTCCCCTGACTCAATTTTCACTCCTCGCCACTGGTACCTACCAGTGGCTTCCACTTAGAAAGGATTTTTCGAAATTCCACCCCTTTTTTTTTGTTTTTTTGGAGGGTGGGAAATCATCAAATGACCCCTCCCGCTCTGGGCGGAGCGGAAGGGAGTGTCAGACTCTTACTGACTAAAAACCACCCATGTTCCTTCTTTGGCCCTTTATGTTCCAGGGCCGCGGTATCTCTTTCGAACAGTCCCGCAGCCCTGGCAGGCATGCTCCGGTGCTTCTCCTCCCGCGGCGGCTGGGACGTGAGGCTCTCTCCCTCTGACGTTCCGCCGCCTCCTTCGCTAGCATGACTGCTTCGCAGGAGGAGGCGACGGCTTTCCATTCCCTCTCGCCCCGGACCATGGCTTGAACCAGGGCCGGACGCGAGAGGTCGTCGCCGCCAATCGCCGCTACGAGGACACGGCGGTGCTCCGCCCAAGCGGAGCAGATCTCCACGGTGTGCTCCACCGTGTCCTCCGGCCGATCCTCGCAATGATAGCACCGAAATTCCACCCCTAAGAGGACAAAATGGGATGCTGAGTTTTCTGTGAAACTTTCTGTTCTAGGTGTCGATAGACTTGAAAGTCTACATACTCTACTTACAGTTTTTCCAAAATCATCCCGCAATATAAAATCAAAGTCCTGACTGACTGACTGATATATCAACCACTGGTCTTAATGACATGAAATTTGAAGGATGTATTCTTTGTTTTGAAATGGGGGTTGAATTTTCTGTGAAACTTAATATTCTCTGGGTCGGTTGACTCAAAACTTAATGTACACATCACTCTTCAATTAAAATTATGAGACACGTGTATCACAGTTTTTGATATTATAACACGATGTAGTTTAGAAATATTTTTATTTTCATTTTTTAATTTACGACCCAAAAGTGGCTCCCCTGTTTAAAATTAATTTATACGTCCGTCTTTGAATCAATGACTTACATATATATGTACCAAATTTCAACTCCATCGGTCCGGTAGTTTCAGAGTAAATTGGCTGTGACAGACGGACAGGCAGACAGACAGACACGCGAGTGATCCTATAAGGGTTCCGTTTTTCCCTTTGGGGTGCGGAACCCTAAATACTAATATTACATATATATCTTACTTATACTATTTATTAATGCGAAAGTTTGGATGAATGGATCTTTGTTACTCAATCACGCCAGAACGGCTGATCAGATCTGGATGAAACTTGGCACAGAGATAGATTATAGTCTGACACAAATAGATGTAGATTACTTATTATTCCAGAAGTAGGCAAGATCCCGTGGGCAATTCCCGAACTGCACGCGGGCGAAGCCGCGGGCAAAAGCTAGTTTTTTATACAATAATTTCACGCCAACGAAGGTCACGAGCAACAGCTAGTATCAAATAAATATGATGACGAAGTCTTTAGACTCCGGGCGGAGGGTAAGGTAGCCGAAGCAAGGAAAACCTGTTCAGGTGGAGATTCATAGACGAGCTCTGGAGTGTCAATGTGGTGTTGTCCCACAAACGATGGGCTACATCACAGGAGCTGATGAACGCCACTGAAAGTGCCTAACTTGCCTCAAATAATCAAATCTTGGGCTGAATCAATTTAATTTGCTATCGACGCGATAAGAAGTAGACATCAAATGATGTTCAATACTGGACAGAGGTCTTCTCCAAGCGTCTCCACCACCGGTCCTGCGCTGATCATTATTCATTCGAATGTACGTTTTGTAAATGGTGGAATATTTCCGTTTTTTACAAGCTTTTATTTTACTTGCAATGTTTGTTTGTTTGTTTGTTTAGTCAAATCTTACAACTGTATTTTAAACCCGATTGAGCTGAAATTTTGCATACACGTTTGGATGACAATATATTGCATGGTTAGTCAAGTAACGTCATTCGGAACGCAATATGGAGGACTCCCAAAAGATGGCGGACTAGTTATTTTTAATGCATTCCCATGATATGGGTATCGATTAAAAGGGTTTGCTGAAAAGCATACGAAACCAGCGAGCAATAAAAAATAAAATAAAAAACATATTTAAAAACAAACTTTTTTTTAAATATTCTAAAAAGAAAGAACTGAACTTAAAAATGAAACAAACCCAAAGAAAAATGTCACTACCGTTTGTAGAATATACATATACTGACAAGGCAAAGTTTACATGAAAATTAAACTTATTATCATCTGTCAAGCCTCTTCCCAACTATGTTGGGGTCGGCTTCCACTTTTTTAACATGGAGCGACTGCTTATCTGACCTTCACAACCCATTTAGAACTGGGTACTACGATACCCCTAGGTATGCTGTCAGACTTTCGAACCACTGACTTCCTGTAACGACTGTCAAAGTTCTACAAATGTCAGCCAGGACCAACAGTTTAACGTGCTTTCTGTGGCACAGTGGAAACTTGATATATAAAGGATGTTCACCCATCCACGGACCGATCTTGGCAAGAGCTGCTTAATTTTCAATCTCGACCAGTGTGGCTGTTCTTAATTAGCCTCTCCTCATTAAAATTAAACTTATAAAATACTTACTTATCCTACTTATATTATTATTATTATTTTTTTTATTATTTATTTTTTGACATTTTCATTATATTTTGTATTTTATTTATAATTCTAAATTTAATTTTAATTTCTGTTATAATTTTGTATGTTTAATTGATTGTAATAGTATGTAACATTTATTGTGCAAGCATGGATAAGTCTAAAAATAATTCTTTTAAATTTTATATGGGTTAAAGACCTGAAATAAATGAATTTAATTTAATTTAATTTATATTATAAATGCGAAAGTTTGTGAGGATGGATGGATGGATGGATGGATGGATGTTTGTTACTCTTTCACGAAAAAACACAGAGATAGTTTATAGCCTGGATTAACACATAGGATACTTTTTATCCGGGTAGTATGATCCCGTGGGACAGTAATCGAACTCCACGCGGGCGAAGCCGCGGCCATGAGCTAGTTATTCCTATAAAGGAGTAACGAATGTTTTATCAAGTTGCAAAAACCGTGTGAAGCAGGGGTCGCGTCGTTAGTTGATTGTAATTTTTTTTTTAAGGTAACCACAAACCACTATAATTTTGAAGGAGGTACTTAAAGACATTTCATCAACCTCGGGTATGTTATATTATTTCAAGTTGAAGTTTGTAGCTTTGCCAGGAGGGACAGTTTTGTGGTTAAATACTTTAAATATATTAAATTAAATATATTTTTTGAATTGCACTTGAAAATTATTAAGTGTTGGGAAAATTTTACAATCATAATGGTCTTATTCTTGAGTACGTACACCTATTGGCTACTGGTGGAATCTTGAGGCTTCTTGACATGTCTTAAGCATGGCGTATGGACGTAAATACCTACTCTTGTGACGTTTTTTAACGGTCGTTGTACTTTCTAAGTGATCAGGTTACACGTGTAATGAGCATGATGACATCAATTTAGTCCAGATTAATATCAATGAATTATTTTTGTTCAAAAACATCATCTGCCTAGCCTTTGCTCAACTATGTTGGGGTCGGCTTCCAGTCTAACCGGATGCAGCTGAATACCAGTATTTTACATGGAGCGACTGCCTATCTGACCTCCACAACCCAGTTAGTACTGGGTAATACAATACCCCTTGGTAAGACTGGTTGACTTTCGGACCACTGATTACCTGCAACGACTGTCAAAGAACTACAATTGACAGCCGGCGGGACCAACTGTTTAACATGCTTCACGAAATACGGAGGAAACTCGGTATGTACTGTGTGGTCACCCATCCCCAGAACAACCTACACAAGCGTGGCTTTTACCTGAAGATAGACACGAGCTGTTTTGTATTCGAAAACAAATTAAACAATTGGGTGATTCCGAAGTCACCAACCCGAACCCGGCTAGGGACCAGCAGTGGCCCAGTGGTGGTGGCCCCTGGTGGGTTTGAACCCAGGCAGGCGCATTACTTTCTGTAATTTATTTCATCACCACTGCTCTCAAGACGGTGAAGGAAAAAATCGTGATGAAACCGGCATGTCCTGGAACCAAAAATTCGAAGACATGTGACATCTACCAACCCGCACTGGGCCCGCGTGGTGGATTATAGCTAATTCCTTATCATAGAGAAGAGGCCGTGTGTCCCAGCAGTGGGACCATTACAGGCTGATTATGCGGTTATGCAACCCGGACTATGCAAGTCTCGTGATCTCTGCTCGTTGTTTCTTTATAAAATGTTTTTTTTTTAACTTGAAGTATGATAAGTATAAATCTAATCATGCTCACTTCAAGTTATTAGCAGTCACGGTAATAATTATAAGCTATGTCCACCATATACTATAGAATGGATTGCTATTCATCTTACCAAGGACTATCGTATTACTCAGAATTAGCTGGGTTGTAGAGGTCAGATAGGCAGTCGCTCCATCTAAAATACTGGTAATCAGCTGCATTTGGTAAGACTGGAGGCCGACTCCAACATGGTTGGAAAAAGGTTAGGCAGATGTTGAGATAGCTATTCGATATGTTTATTATTTGATTTTAAAGTAAAGAATTAAGTGCGATAGTGAAAAACTCGTTAGGATTTCAGGATTTTACAGCTAGATACTGGTTTTGTCACGCTGAAGGGACGTGGTTACGGAAGGGGGCGTATTACGGCACCGCTGTATTATTTTTCTGAATTACTAGTTTTCTTTTCCTACTTTTCAACCACTATTTGTTAAATAAATGCTTTTTAAAGTATAACATTTAAAACTGGTTTGAGAATCAGCTCATTTGATCAGTATTGCAAAACTATCAGTGACGTATGAATAGGAAATCATTCAGCATTAAACATAGAAAGTAATGTATGAGCCACAAGAGCTACAACAATCTTATTGAAGTGTTTCTCCGAACTAGCGCTTCCGTGAGAGCGAGACCGCGAGCCTCGCTACTCTTCCACCCCCGACCTTTCAATTTTCGTCCGGCGTTTCTTATTTAGTTTCTCGCAAATTATCTCCAATTCTTCATATTATTAAACATCCAAGGGGAGAACTAACCTCCCTTCACCCCCAGGGGGTGGCGGGGGGCTTAATGACGGGGAGCGGTCAGTTCCCCCTCCCAGAGCCGGCACACTTGTTTCTTGTAAAATTTTTCCCCAATCTTTATTTTCTTCGTGGACGTATATAATTAGAGTTTTGGTGCGTGCGTGTGTGAGTGGCCGGCGCGCGTGTGTGCAGCATGTAGCGTGCGTGTGTGCGGCATGTAGCGTGCGTGTGTTGTATACAGGGTGGTGTAAGACGGGTTATTAGTTTTCTTACCAGTTTCGGTTCGGGATGCTTTTGTTAGATTTCGATAATTTCGCAACGGCCGTCCGTGGGGTGGAAAAATCAATATAGTTGTTAGTATGTTGGATATGTTTGAACTCGCGTTAATTAATATATGAAGGCGTTGTGTTGGCAACACTGAGACTAGGTACCTTAGACGTAGGTAGGTACTTATCTCGGATATTATCATAATATAGGTGGAGACTTCATGGAACTTAGTTTCTTGGATATTATTAAGAATATAAGATGAGCACGTGTAGCGAACATTATTATGTTTGGAACGAGGATAATATATAATTTTGTTAGCTTTACTTGTACTGTTTGGAAGGAAAACATGAAATATTTAGGTACCTACCTAATATCTCTATGAATATCAAATTTCATATTAAAATCAATCACGAAAGTTCTTGGTACTTACTTGAAATCAACTAATATTAAAACTTAATATTGAATTATTTTCGATTTTATTAACTAAACTTAATAATTCAATTAAAAAAAAAACAGTTTATATACAGTGTTTTTTTTAGTTAAATATACTTAAACTTAATTATTTTTACAATTTATTGATCATCAATTCAATTTGAGAGCATAGAGATGTGTTAACGGAAACAAACCATTATTATATGCATAAATTAGATACCTTTTAAATTAAAACTTCCATTCGAAGTTGTAGTACCTAATTTTGTGGTGAAGGATCAAGACGAGTTGGGCGGAGGTCGAGACTACGGCGACTATGATGAAAATAATTTAGACGGACAGTCCTAGTTGTAGGTGATGAGCGCATGGCTAAATAATAATATCCGCAGGGTCAAGGTCCGTCCGTGGATGGGCGGCCATCCATTATATACCGAGTTTTCTCAGTGCTTCAGAAAGCATGTTAAGCCGTTGGACCAGGCTGCCATTTGTAGATATTAGATTTGATGTTCGTTTCAGGTAGTCAGTGACCTGAACGTTTGATGAACTGTCTTACCAAAGGGTATAGTACTAACTGGGCTATGGAGGTCGGATAGGCAGTCGCTCTATGTAAAATACTGGTATTCGAATAAAATAACTGAATAATATTGGTTAGACTGGAAGCCGATACCAACATGGAAAAAAGCTAAGCAGATGATGAGTCCTAGTTGCAGGTACCTAATCTTAAAAGTGTAATAACCCCGGGTCAGATATATGCAAGAGGGATGGCTAAGGGGGATCAATAAGCAGATTACAAAAAAAAACTAACCGTCTTATTGCAGTCAAGTAACAAAAAAAAGCAAGATTGCGCGAGACGTACAACAGTTTGAAAAACCACTAAAACTCCGTAACCGCTTTGATGTCAAGACGAATCAATGGTCCCCTAAAAAACTAACAAATAACTTAAGCTATTGTTACAAACAGTCGCGACCCCGCCTTTCTTACTACGTCTCTGAAGGTAAACATCCCTGTTCTCGTGACCCTCCACCGCAATATTTATTGTATGACAAGACAAGTTGTTTTTTTATTACAGTATTTATAATATTGCAGTTGATAGGTTTTAAGTGAGTCGTCAGTGTCTGTCTATTGCATAGAGGATCGTCTCAGGAACTAGATTTTTTCAAGTAGTTTGTTGATTTTTAGGCGAATAAGACTTCTTTGTCCACCACAAAGAAAGAAAGATTAAAAGAAATGTTAAAATTTTAATAAATAAGTAGTGGAGAAAAAGTTGCACCTGTTTCTTACAAAAAGACAATTAATGTTATTTTGATAGTGGTGACTCTAGTACAGTACACGAATGAACATATTCCTACACAATATTTAATATCGCATCAAATACCTATTTAATGACATCTTTAGTGTTTCATGACAAACCCAATAAAATACTTGTTTTAAAACCCTAGTTTTTTGTTAAACTGTACAGATAATAGGGATAAAAAACGGGAACTACTAGTAAAAGGCCACGTATAAAAATCTGACATCTGAACCCATTGTACGAAAGCGTGTCGATTCGACCCCACCTTTCTTACTACGTCACTGAAGGTAAATACCCCGTTGTCCCGCAATCGTGGTCACCCTACTACACCGTAATATGTATACAAGTTGTTTTTTATTGAAACAGTTATTTCACCACCGTTTTGTGGTATTATTGTCAATTGTTTTTAGTTTTTTTTTCTGATAGATTTTGTCACTCAGCTAAGTACGATTTGCATGTATGTGTAGCTTTTTGCAAGGGACCTTAAACAGGTTCTAGATATAATATAGACGAGAGACCCATGGACAGAAGTAATGTACCAACTGGTTTTGTTAGTTAATGCTACAGATCAGGAAAGGTTGATTATTGGGGTAAAATGTTGGTTTCTACAGTTATGGTTCGTCTTGGCTTAGATATTGGATAGTTTGTCACGCGTCATATCCGAATCTCCGACACCTCACGTAACACATATGTACTTTAGTGGACATCCAGTCTTACTTTAGATTCATCATCATCTGCCTAGCCTTTTCTTTAGATTATTGGTATTTTATTTAAAGATTGAGGATGTCAGATGTCATAGTAGCAGTAGCAGTTGGGGACGATAACGACACTGAATGAACTGATTAGTACACCAGAAGTTGATAGATTCGTCTCAGAATTAAGTTTTAGTAGTTTTACTTGTTTATCTGTCTTCAATTTATATAGAAATGTATTTTAATTGTATTTTACTGTGTATTGCTTCTGCATCACCCTGAGGTAGACTTGTAGAAAATGGCCAAGGCATTAAGTCCGCCTTTGTACAATTTTACTAGTGCATAAAGTTTTAATAAATAGTTTTCATTGGTAAAAAGGTGGTTCCAAAACTGTGATAACATAACAGAAATCAGTAGTAAACAAAACGATTAAATAGAAAATTGAAACTGATTCACCAATCTGTTTATTCCAAGATAAATGTAACAAGAAGCAAGTGGCCACAACAACCGATGTCTACCGATACGGACCGAATTGAGAAAACATTCAAATGGCCGAAGGGGACAGATGTAACGGTCTGATTAAACCTCTTTTGTTAACAATCTGTTATTTGTAAGCTAGTAGTAGTTTACATAGCCAAGGTCTTAGCTAAGGTTTTAAAGTGATTGTATGGCTGATATCAGGCTATCCACCTGATGGGAAGTCGTCACCGCCTCCTACATGGCTTATCATGAGCATAATCAGTCTGTAATGTTCTAACTACTGGGACACAGCCTCCTCGCTATGGCAGAGAGTGGACTTCCATCCACCATGCGGGCACAGTGTGATAGATGTCACATATGTCTTCGAGTTTTGGTTTTCTCACGATGTTTTCATTGACAAATTACCGCGCTTGCCTGCCTGCTTGAGGCATCGCAGATGAATTGCATACTACGTACAAAGCCGAAATGTCTTATGTGCCTATCACTGCTGGAACCTATACTCATGACACTATGTCACAGCACCACTTTTTCCCCTGAATTGTCTTGCTTGTTTGGAACTCGACTGATGTGAAGCGATGACGCGGCTTTAGGTGGAGCATGCTTGCCTAGAAGAAACCGATTCGCTCGAACTTTGAAGAGATCTAGATTATAAATTAAGCAGCAGAAATATGTATGGTGATGGTAGTTGGTAGTGGTACTTCCAGGCAAGCTCTTCCACAAATTAACTTCTATTTAATTAATTCTATAACTTCTAGTAGAAGTCGTAGTTACAGTACTGAATGATTCTAAAGTAGGTTCTCTAAATAATTCGTGGGCTCTATTTTCGCACGTGGATGGAGTGTTTATTTGTCAAGCCTTCAGATATTCCCGCGGAGGGTTTAGCATTGAATAACGTAGTAGGAAATAAGCATTATTATGAGTACTTTGTCTTTTAGATCTTGGATATTTTGGATGAGTTATCATGAGAGAATTTAATGTCTAAACTTGGTATATTTACTGAAGAATGTCTCAATTATTTAGCTGTCAGCGATCTAGGTAATATCTACTGTCTTTTCATAGGTGTTTTACCTCTCACCGCAGTAACCCAAAAGCAACCCTAGCACCTTTTCGTAAATATCTCTGTAATTTTGACGGACTTGTCAGCAACCTTAGGAATGACAATATTTATATCTCTGCTGTGATTTTGACAGTGACGTCAGAGTTATTATACTTGTGAAATTACTGTAGAGTTCGTAGGTGCTCCAGTTATGCTCGTCTATAATTTAAATGGAAAACTTACTAGATATAGGTAATTTCAATTGCTCTTTATTCAGTAGAAATAACTTCGGAACGCCTATGTTCAGCATTATGCTATAATAGGCTGAGTTTGATACATGAGCACGCGTCTCGTTACCAGAGCACAAAGCAAATATTAAAGATCAGCGAAACTTTGAAATAAATATATCAAAGTTACTCTCTTTTCCTTACACGTGTACACTTTTCAAGGACAAGCGACATTCCGAGCAACAAAATGTAATAAATTGTCTACTACTGAAACATTATATTTTTCATGTTATTAATTCAAAGAAACAACAATTTTCACAAATATAAAACTCTAATCGCGAAAAATTCTTCAACAAAGTGATTTGTACGTGAAACATCGTATTTTCCACAAAATATACAACGAGGGAAAAAGGCCAAAAAAGCATATTTTAAGGCGCGCGTTATAATTTCAGAGCGACACAAATGTAACGTCGACGAAAATTCGATTCGGCTACATTGTCATCCGAGGCTCCGCTACGTCAAAGAAAATATAATAAAAGTGAAAAAAAAAATACTACATCACATACGGAATAAAATAAAGTAAAATGAAATAAAAAGACATGCGTAGGAAATACATTGCCATTTCTACAGGGCGCGCACACATACGCGCCGTCCAATTTATAATATTGTTTTCCTTAGGATATATTTTTTCACTAGTGGGGGAGGAGGGTGGGTTCCTCCCCGGGTGAGCCTCCCCACAGATATTATTAAAGACGTATACTCACACATTCTTGCCGAAACGGAGTGTGATTAGATTAATATACGTTCGTGTGTTTGTGTTCGCGTCTTGGAGAGGCGGGGGACGATTTGAGGACGGACAGTCGACCTAATACAATGATATGAGAACCTTTTATAACCTGTGACGGTGAGTGTCAGATTTCAAAAGATGGTTGTAATATTGTATAATTGGTGGAGGCGCCGAGGATAGAGGGCAGAGGCACACAGTTACCAAGTGAGCCACTCCCCGGTTACTCAGTTTTAAAGTTGTTATTTTTGCTGTAGCGGCTCACTATCAATCAAACTTGTTCCCTTCCGCATTGTCTATGTATGAGTGTAAAGGCACTGTTTTTCTACTACGAATAGAGGAAAAGATGTGACTTTTTTTGTACGTATTGCAATAGAGGGCTGTTATTTCTGCTTGCAAATCAAATTACACTCCGTATTGTGCCTTTTACGGATATCAACTCGTACCAAATGTAATATTTTGAAACCACGTGTTTTGAAACCTTACGAATTTAAATGATTCAATTATAGATTATTTTCAGTTACGTCTAGGAAGGAATTAATTTCTTATACGTAGAGGAAGACCAAAGAAACGATGGATGCACTGTGTGAAGGATGATATGGTTAGAATCACAGATATTGTCTATCTATATCTGTGGTTAGAATGGTTGACGAGTAATAGAGGAGTATGGAAGAAGAAGACATGCTGCGCCGACCACAAGTAAATTGGGATACGAGCAGAACAATGATGATTTGTTCTTATGTCTAAAATAATCACTAATTCTTTATAAGCTTATCTATAGTCGTAACTAGACATTAAACGATCGAAAGTTTTTTTCGTAGCAGAAATCATATTCTTCCAAGCTTTTTACTTCGAACTCATTGACAAGTGACAAGGACAGGTTTATTTTAGTTTTATCTAGGTTATTAAGGTTATTGCGATAACGTGGAACATGGAAATTCATGGGAAAATGTTAGAAAAGCTATGAACATAGTAGGGCTGACTGCATACACCTTCAAGCGTAGCATGAGTAGGGCATGCAATCTCGAAATTGGTCTTTTGAGATCTCGCCTGGCTATCTGATGGGATATCGGTCTCAAGATCGAGATTTCTGCCTGTGTTTCTTTTTCTGTATCTGCAATGGTTATGCTGCGTACGCGTGCTGGTGTACTTAAGTATACTTAGTGAATAGAGGTTTTATAACACAAAAAGTCTCCACGTACTCCCTGAACGAAGTAATACACCTTATCATCTGCCTAGCCTTTTCCCAACTATGTTGGGGTCGGTTTTTAGACTACCCTTAATGGGGGTAATACGATACCCCTTGGAAAAACTGATTGTCAGACTTTTGGGCTGTTCCCCAAATATGTTAGAGAATTTTGTTATTATTATGATCTTAAGTTGATTAGCCCTTTGATAGATCTTCAAACAAACGATTTATGTCCTCGTAAAAATCCTTAGGACAAATCATCCTTATATGCGAAAGTGGGATGTGGGCCAACAGTGTGTGCTGTGCAATTCTTGGAGATAGATCCTTTGAGATGTAGGTTATGACACATTTTTGATCAGGTTACTTTAATACAATGCTCTTGTGTATGGTTTCTGTATAGTCAGGATAAACTTCATTAAATATTTCGGGAATTAATTATTGATAACAATTTTATTCGTGGGTGTTTCAAAACAAAAACAAAACCTTCATAGTCATAGTATTCCTTGTTTGTAAACGAGTAATACTACTTACAAAAAGTATTCAGTTCCAGTTTAGTTTGATCGTGTTTTCCGGTAAAATATACATAAAAATATCTACGGGCCACTGATTTTCCTAGTTGCTTTATATTTCTGCCTGCATGTCTCTATATCATCACTAAATCACTGGCTGCTTATATCATGTTTTAATTCAAAGCATCTATATTGTATCAAATGAAAAACTAAGACCGAACCTCAATTACATTACGAAACTATGAAATTCGCTACCATTACAATATATTTATGTTCATTCCGCAATATCTTCGTCAACAATAACAATTTCATAGAAAGTGTCGTAGTTAAGATGTAATGGACTGTAAAATGTTATTCCTATCGTTTAGTTTGCCGGCCTTGGATCGGATGTTCATGTGTTTGACCCCAACATTGCGATTCGTGAATCTGGAAGACGGATATTACGTATAGCTTCTATTGGTTTTAATACTTTTAAATTGGTACAGTCGGAAATAATGGAGTGATCTTTGGATCAATATACTTTTAAAATAGTTGGTCATATTATGTCATCATCTGCCTAGCCTTTCCGGCTATGTTAGGGTCGGTTTCCAGTCTAACCGGATGCAGCTGAATACTATGATTTTACTTTTTGTAATATGTAGCAGTGTGTGATGTAAATATGTTAGCATTATTTTTTTGTATCGAAATTTATTCTTTTGAAGTATCTGTGCAAACATACGTTTGTAAACATACTATATGTAGCTTTGATCGTATCCATTAGCTTTTTTTTTTAAATAGTTACAAGATGTTAGTGACGCTGACAGTACCACTACCTTCGTGTACCTAGCTGTTAGCCTAGTGAATAAAGCACTATAAGTAAGCAGGTACAATCCGAACAATACAGGTTTACTTAACATAAATCTCTTCCTGTTCGTGGTACAGAGGCATTGCTACAAAACAAAACACTACCGAAGCTTGCTTGGCCCCACAAAATCATACAGTGTGCCAAATACTTAGATAAAACTAATCGATGAATGATTTACTACATTTTTAATTTCGCTTATCGCTACCACTTTATCTTAAAACTAGGCAGTCCACAGATAAAAATATAAACTTTTTTCGACGCAAAATCAATACCGTTCACCGTCACATATGAGAGGTATACATACATACTGACGTATACATATTTATGTCAGCTTGTCTGTTCCCGCGACGTCGCTCGCGATTTTTATCTAAGAACGTGTGCAGATGGGCCATTTTTCTGTGTTTTGAGAAATCTTTTTTAGTGACGGGTGGTTTGTTAAGGTGTTTTGGTTTAGTGCAACTGCTGGGCATGAGGCCATGGATTTGTGAATCCAACCGGTCGGGTTAAGTGTTATTGGGTTTTTCCATCAACAATTTCTCTCGTCGAGTCTGAATTTGTGGCCGATTGATGGCAATAGGCACACCCCATTGTACATAGGACTTAAACGTAACTGGAAAAATGTGGGTTTACTATTAGGTACACCTCTGTCTAAGCCTACGGGGATAACAGACGTGGTATGATGATTTTATTTTGAAAGTTGAGTTGTATTGTTCTATGGGAAGAGCTGTGCTTGGAGTATGTCTGAGGGATCGATTAAAAAGAGTTCATCGTACACACAAGCAGAGATCGGTGAGCCAATGACTAGCCTTCCTATAGTCAGTGGTACGTATCTAAGAGAGTCTGGAGTGTTGTCAGCGAAAGAAATATGTCATAAGAGCCAGAATTCAAAATAGATGAAGCGCCGGAGGGAGAAGCTGAGGATGGTGTGCGATTGAAGAGGCCCATCATATGACCAGCATTCTTTGATGATTGAGATGTTCAATGTTGAAGTTTTAGTCTGGTATACTAAGGTTTTCGGGAAAGTCGCCTATGTTAGATTATTTCCGGGTTTTTAAATACGATAGTCGATCTGACATGTAGGTCATTTTATAATAATTCTAATATTATCATAAAAAATTACATTTATGAATAATGACCTTCAGAAAGGTCGCACGTGTATGACCAGATGTAGGAACGTGGACTCAAAAGTAGTATTAAATAAGATTAGGATCGCAGCACGTGTCGTTCTGTAGTTTTGAGCTGTTCCCATGGAAAAGGCGGCGCGTGTTTGTTCATAAAAACTCCTAATATTCCCTCCTCCTCCTAATATTATAAATGCAAAAGTGTAGTTACTTCTCTATTACTCGTCATCTCAGCAGTCCCCCCCTTTTTTTTTTTTTTTTTGTGGTTGGGAAATCATCAAAAGGGAGTGTCAGACTCTTACTGACTAAAAACCACCCATGTTCCTTCTTTGGCCCTTTATGTTCCAGGGCCGCGGCATCTCTTTCGAACAGTCCCGCAGCCTTGGCAGGGTCACCCCCTTTCTACCCACATCATCCTTCCAACAGTCTATCTATCGTTTCTTTGGTCTTCTTCTACTCTTATAGCCATCTACATTCATACTTAACATTTTCCTCACTACATTTTCATCTTTCCTCCGCATCACATGTCCATACCACGCCACCGACCACAAAACTTTTCAGTCACCGGCGCCACTTTCAGACTTCCTCTTATGTAATCAATTTTTATTTTATCAAAATCATTTATTTGCATAAATAAGGTACAGAAGGTTGGTAAAATGTAAAGAATTGTTTTCGTATTCTGCACACCCCCCTTAGCATTCTCAACTCAGCAATGCCAACAACACCTTTAAAAAGATTGCATTGTTACTAAAAATAAATTCTCAAGTAACTTTTCAGACGCCTCGTTGCAAAATATCGTCGTCTGAACAAACCATTTGTCCTTGATTGTTTGTATATCGTTATACATAAATAGGTTCAGGGCCAGCTAACTTTGGGATGTTCAAGCTTGCTAATACTGGGAGTAGGCTGGTTGATGGGTCGTTTTTAAGCCGGATAGTGGGAGTTAGTATATGGAAAATTAAGTCTGACAACCAGTCTTACCAAGGGGTATTGTTTTACCTAGTATTAACTGGGGTGTGGACGTCGCTGATAGACTGTCGCTTCATTTAAAATACGCGTATTCAGCTGCATCCGGTTAGACTGGAAGCCGATCCCAACATAGTTGGAAAAAGGCTAGGCAGATGATGAGTGGGGGTTGGGATATGGCGGATGGGTGACGATCATTTTAGGGTGCTAGTTCAGGCAATTTATTTAATGTCTGATATTTTACAATTACATATAAACCCTCATCTGAAAAAGGATATTTTCATACTTACTTTTGTAAATAACAAGTACTTCAAGTCAGGCATGACTGAAATAATTCCCTATGAATTCTCGTAATTTTATAAAAGAACGTTTTTTATTGAAGGTAAGCTAAGCTGCATGCATATTTGAACACACATACATACATAAAATGACTCAAAAAGTTCATAAACATTAAGTAAGAGTGCTGTTTACCCTCCGAATGATAACGGCGACATAATCATAATAATATACTGTAAACACTATGTGGGGACATCTCTGCCAACCGCTCTTAGCCGTTGATTTGTGTTTTCGGGTTCAGTAGGTAAAGGAGGAAAACCTTTGTTAGATTTTTGACCCTAGTTTCGTGAAGTTTTTTTGTTGAGTTTCTGCAATGATTTCCCTTATAAACATCGTAATATAGTCCCCCCCAACACATAGAATTCCTATTTCTTTCTCCCCTGGAATCTACCCACTTACCTTATAAATTAATTGAATTTACTTACATAACTGAAAAGTGTAAAAATGTTAGTGAATAATGGAATTACACTCGGCTGGATGGAGAGACTTAATTATAAGGATTCCTTACAAGTATCGTATTCTAATAAAGTCACTAATGAGGCCGCTAAGTGCCACATTTTAAAGAAAACGAATATAAGGTTTCGCGTAAAACCCTGGCTGAAAATAAGCCACTCTTATACCACTTGTGAGCGTGGTAAGATTGGACAATCGGTTTAAAGTTTTACGTGTAAAAATTACGGCAACATTACTATTTTAGGTGCCAAAAACATTGTTTTGTTGTTTATGTTTTCTTTTTCTTAACGTGTCAGAATGTTTCCATTGCCATCAGATATTTTCCAAAGTTTAAATGTAAATGTGGATAGGCACCCATAATATATTTTATGTTAGTAAGTTTTTTTATCCAAAAGTGTTTCTTGCATCTAGAACTCGGCTAAAAAAGTGTTCCATTCTTTCTTTAAAAACAAAATTGTCTACGGAACCCTTACAAAATGCCCAATTTCGACCACAAGTGCAGCTTTAAAATGTACCCGCGTCAGTCACAGGCATCAATTATAAAATTATAAGCCCTTAGCACCTGGCAGCGGGGGTGTGGGTCGCGCGTTCGACTCCCGCCCCGACTGATTGAATATAAATACACGGTGACATGTCTGTTGAATCGGAAAGGGATGGAGAGGAATTGTAAATTAAAGTTTAAAATTTGATTGAAATTTTTGTACGTCTGGTATATTGCTATTCTTTAACTGCTAACCGTTAATTGTTTCTTTGACTGTTAGATGAATTGAATTTGGTAGCCCTAAACACTGTAGATCAATTTAGACCTTTCAAAATCGTCTGCACCTAATTCAGTTTTAATATAAATTCGGGATCCAAAGTCAAAATCTCGTTGATAATGAAAAGTTGTGCAAAAATAAATTGGTAAACCAGTTTGTTGATTCATCAGCCATGTCATAAATTTAAAACCCCAAACTGCTAACACAGAAACCAAGCCCAACAACCAGAACCTTTAACAAAATAGTTCACTGAAATATAACAAAACAAAAAATAAAAGCTGAAATCGCCAAAAAATCACGCGTTGACATTTAGGAAGTCTCTAGCGCGCGCCTCGTCGGCGCCCGCATGTCATTTCATCGTCCATTATAAAATGTCGGCCGTAATCGGCCTTTATTTTTATTTTATTTGCCAACCACCCCCCCGACCCACACGCCTCCCCCGCGACCGATATTTCAAAGTTAACGACTTCGCAGTAAAATATAGCACTTGACTCGAAAAAATGAATGAATATTGAGTGGTGTTCGTAAAATGGAACCACAGTTTGTTCAGTGATCACATTTTTGTAGTTGTAATTATTTCGGCGCCATGTTGTCTCTGTTTTGTTTTTAGAACGTCGAGTAAGTAGCCAAAGGCATATCTCTACTCAGCCTATCCTGCCTTTCAATCAACAAAAAAGCGATTTATTAAAAAATGATAACCTCTTTTCTGGTTATCAATTTATGAACTTTTTTTATAGATACATGGTGTCTATCAGTTGTTATCTTTATCATAATAAAGCTAAAGTTGTTTTGTTTTTACTTAATTGGTGAGCTCGCCCCAAATTTTCGCTCTAGTTACCAATATAAAGTCCGCAGCGAATAGTGAAACCATAAGAGGCCTTTGATTTGCATCCAACTTTGTTTAAGGAAAAGGAAAGTTCCTTATAGTGGACTTCTACGGGTTCCTATACGTTTATGTTTGGTGTTAAACACGTTAAATGCTAAGCCAAAACCTGAGCCCTTAAACTGACACTAACCTAATATGGATATCCCCTATTGTTGCCCATGGCTATTTAGGCCACACCAAAGGGCGCGGCGCCCAAGGAACTCATAATTAGACCAGCCAAAGCCATTAACAAAAAACTTGTAAAAGGAAGAAAAACTCATTAAAAATATTTGGGAAACATTTTAAAATGAATGGAATCTAAATGACATCGCGAAACCGAGGTATTCCGACAATCCACTTTTTAAAATGATTAAGTGTGAGTTCAAGTGGAGTCAGACAGTGTTCCGTACATTTTCGGCTCAACTATTTAATGAATTGAAAAATTATGGTCTTAGGATAATTTTTTCTTTCTTTTATGCGTAGCGTAGGAAGCTGTGGAGGGTTGGGTTTTTTAGGGGTTTTATATTGTAGATAATTCTGGATATGGGAAAAGTGCTGAACTTATACCCTTATGATTTTCTTCTGTCTTCATTCTTACTTGTACTAGAACTGCGGGTATAGGTAGCAGAAGACCTAACTTTGTCAATGTAATCCTAATTAATTATAAAACAAGCAAGATACAGTTTTTTTTTTAAAACGACTGTTTTTTTTGTAATATAGTAATAGTGACATTAACGATCGATGCCGAGAATATCACATAGGTACAGACGCTAACAAATCTAGCTACTACAATCCGTCAAATTTCTCTAATAGATTTTCAATTTTATCACTGAAGCATTAGGTTCAAGGTTGATTGGAAAAAATTGACAGTTTTGGATAGCTTGATGTGTTGGCGTCTGTACATACACAAATCCATTATTTCTTTTTTAAATACGAACCCAGAAACCAAACAATAAATGAAGCTGGCTTTCTTAAATTACAATAACACTTTAATAAGGCAAATTGATGTCGGCCCGTCCACTTCCTAAAGAAGTAATTAAACTTGTTTTTTCTACTTTTTAATAAAAACTTTTTAGATTGGTGGTGAAAAAATGTTATGAGAAAGCGTTAGCGCGCTCCTTGTTTATATCAAATAATACTTGTCTGAACTTTTCATGGTTTTTTACTGATATTTTTATATTTCTTGGCCTTTTTTCTAACTTGTCTATTCAGGGCTTACATTTTTTTTTACTAGCTTATGCCCGCGGCTTCGCCCTCGCCGATTTCGGTAAATAATTATCCCACGGGATCGTACTACCGCGATAAAAAGTATCCTATATGTTAATCCAGGTTATAAAGTATCTGTGTGTCAAATTTCACCCAAATCCGTTCAACCGTTTTTGCGTGAAAGAGTAACAAACATCCGTACACTCTCACAAACTTTCGCATTTATAATAATAATACGTAGTAGTAAGGTGGTTTCTTGATCAGTGACAACTAACTTAAGATGTGTCTTCAATGTACTCTTATATTGAACCCTAAAAAGAAGAATATAGAATGTATTTTTTATTTATTTAGTTTTCCATAAATTCCATGGTTTTAAAAAGTTTACCCAAAAAATAGAACAACAATTCTTCAAAATCGAAAGTAAGATTTATAACACCATAACTCATAATAACCATTACGTAGACACTACAGTGAAAGAAAGAGAAGAACACATCGTATAGAATGAGACGGAGATAGAAGAAACACATATGTGTGAAAGAGAAAGAGCATGTTGTTTGATCAGAGACGCCCTTTTGATAGTGTTTCCAAATTTTTGGAAAGTAACGCGTATTGTTTGGTGTTAGATTTGGTTTACATGGGACGGGGTTGATTTACTTGGTCGGGTAACTTGGATGAAGTTATTTTGTTTTTAGAGTATGCTATGTGAGATAGAGTTTATAAAAAAAAGTAAGTCTATTTGCTGAAGTATGCTAGCTGAAGTTTTTGCAAAACATAAAATATTGATAACTGACATCATCTATGTCTTAATAAAAGTTATGCAAACATTTAAAAAGATCTTAAAACAAATAACAGAACACAACCAGTGGGTAGTACTTAGACACTGAAAACAAACGCCAAATTAAACTTTTCAAGATAGACTTAACAGTAGATACGGCATAAATTAATGCAATCGTGCTCAATTTGGCGATAACTCATCATTTTAGATATAATTACAAGAAAAAAACAAAAGCAAGCCACAAAATCTAAAACTAGCTCAAAACTAGAATCTGCAACAAAATTTTAGCCGTGGCATGTAAACCCGCGCTTCCCCGTAATGCACCGGCCCCCTGTCAAATAATCGACTATGGTAGGGGTGGCCGGGTGGGGAACACCATTTTTGCTATTTTCTAACAAAAAAAAAAGAAATGCAGCACGCGTTTTTACTTAAAACATCAGTTTTAAACGCGCACGCGCAAGCGAAAGCACGTGCCAAATAATAAAAGAAAAAGATCAGAAGTTTTCGCGAGTGACTGTACTTTGCGGTTTTTGACTAGTAGTTTTTAACACTGATGATACTATTTTTTTTGTGATGTGTGAGTGTTGATTTTGAGATGGTGATTATTTTATAATGGTGATTAGGACTAAGTGATCAATGGAGGCGATTGATCTGAGACAGGATAATAATAGGTGAGGAGTTTTCTTATTGGAATCTTTTACGGCATTAAACTAAGAAGTAACCTGTACACCGAAAACTATTGTGACGATAACATTTTTATTATCTTGTATGATGTTGGTCTTTCACCACTTACGACAAATGAAATTATAAGTCTTTCTTTCTTCATCATGAGGTTAGTGCCTAACCTTGAGCCAGAGTTTTTATGCCTCTGACTCGGCTTCACATGCCGTCGAGAAATATCTCTCAGGCATGCTGGTTTCCTCACAATATTTTCCTTCACCGAAGCAAGTGATAATTGACAATACGCACATGAATCCGAAAAATTAGATGTGCGTGTCTTCGGTTCGAACTCGAGACCTATGTCTTTGCAGTCCGACGGTCACTCCACTAGGCTATACTGCTACTAGGCTATCACTACTAAAATTACAAGTAATAAATAACAAACTTCTTTTTTTACTATTAAACTTTACATAGACCAGTCTGATTCCTACTGAAATTGATAATATTATATTCGTGTCGAGGAATATATTGTTAAGTTCTGGTTCTCAATATTTTCTTAAATTGTTTAGGTTAGGATTGTAATCAGTAATTAAATACCTATTCATTGTTTTATTAAGGTTTGGGCTCGTGAAGTAGTGATTTCAAGCAAAGTATTAATTAACACTTTTTTATTTATTTATTTAAACTTCAGGTACAATAGTCGTACATAGGAGGACTTAATGCCACAAGGCATTCTCTACCAGTCAACTTTTGGGTTAAATAAGAAAACATTGTGATAGGGTACAAAATAAATATATAAAAAATAACTTCTTGTTTTCGAAAATTTATATACTTATATTGATAATAGTACACATATGTAAATAAAATAAACTAATAAATATTTATTTTTTATTGTTAATACAACTAATGTATGAATACATGGTGGAAAGGACATCGACATACAAACGGTTACCACGTGTATTCAGTCCATCATAGAATTTTTCCAAGGGTAATTAAAAAAAAATCTACTGTTTCCTACAAAAGCGCAATAGGTACATGGCGAAAATGTATTGAACAGAAGTTTTTTTTTAATTACCGATCAAAAACTTCTATGTGGGTTCAGAATGATGTACTGAATACGTGGCTACCGTTTTAGCGTCGGTGTCCCATCCACCCTGTTTCGAGTTAACTTATAATATACTAGCTTTTGCCCGCGGTTTTGCTCGCGTTGATCTCTGCTTGTAAACTTGCTTGCTTCTCTCTTTTGAATTTATTCAGTACTAGCTTATGCCCGCAGCTTCGCCCGCGTGAAGTTCGGTAACTGTCCCACGGGATCCTACTACCGGGATAAAAAGTATCCTATATGTTAATGCAGGGTATAAACAATCTGTGTGTCAAATTTCATCCAAATCCGTTCAGTAGTTTTCGGGAGAAAGAGTAACAAGCATTCATCCATCCATCCATCCTCACAAACTTTCGCATTTATAATATTATTATATTCTGTTATATGAAGTAGTGGCTATTCGGACATCGTAAAATAATCCCATAGTGCCTTTTTTGTGTCTGCTCTATTAAAATAGTACTAGGCCCTACCTTTTAGCCATATGTCTAAATAGCTAAAATTAGTCGCCCTAACCCTGCTATATTATAACTCCATCCATAAATGGTGAATCTTATGACTCTAGCAATAAATATAACTGTTTTTGAATAAATATTTATTTCTTTGAATAATTAGTCTCGGCGATGACAGCAAATATCATTCATTAGAAAATGACTATTGCTATCGTCTACTATATAACTATTGCTATAGTCATTTTCTAATGAATGATTTCATTAGAAAATGACTATTGCTATTGCAGACCTTCATTTAAAAACAGCTCTGTAGAAAAATATATTTTTGTTGTAATTATTATGTTGATAAACAAAAACAAATTAAATTGCAGTCAATTTTATTTTACAAAAATAAAAATTGATCACTCAAAAATCCATTTTGTAATAATTATGATATTAATTATGATTTTGTTTACTGTTTTTTCTTTTGTTAGAGATTTTCGAAGAAAAGAATAAAAAAATAAATGAATTTAATATTTATCGAATTCAATAAAATCTTAAAAGTTAATAGTATATTTAGATTTTGAGAAATTCTCCTTCATCACTTTCGTGTATTTTGCATGAATAGCGCAAAAATCACAACGCAGCCGGCCTGCTAGGGCTGTATGCAGACAGCAGTGCAATTTTTTTGTACTGAAATGTGATGTGCTGCAGCCCGATGCGGGAGAAATCAATGAAATTATAACTTTTCTTTCGGACGGAGGCTATAGTATAATATGCGTCGGCCTTTATAATGTTAAGCACGTTTATGAAATGAGCACAATGTTTCCTGTGAACAACAGCTAAATCCCTTAATCAGATGCTCATTTGATGTTGTACGAATTGTAATCCTCGTCATAATATATTTGGAGTATGGCCGCTATCCCGCAAAAACACCTCATGACTTGTGTTACTCTTCACCTATAATAACATCCTGTCTGTATCATTCCAGATGCGGCGGTGACGCGATGTCTGTCGCGCCAGCGGTCAAGCGCGAGCTGGACCTGGAGAGCGGCGGCAGCAGCCCAGGGCGCAAGCGGCGCAAGCAGGCGGCGCCCTCGCGCGCCACGCCGCAGCACCTCGCGCCCCCGCCCCTCGACCTACACGCCAAGATGGCCGATATCTACAAGAGCGCGCTCGCCTTCGGAGAGCTCGGCCTGCCCACCTTTGACCCCCTCGCCGCCTTTCGACTCCTGCCGCGACACGAGCCCCCGCGCATCTTCAACCCCGAGGCGTACTGTGACCTCTGCTGCAAAGAGTTCTGCAACAAGTACTTCCTGAAAACCCATCGCGCGAACAAGCACGGCATCTACGACGGCGGTGACCCGCAGCCTGCGCCACCGCCACCCGCGCAGTCGTCACCACCGCGCCGCTCCTCCGACGAGGAGTCGGGCGGCACTCCTCGCCGCCTGTCACCAGACTCGGCACGGCGCGCACGGGAGTCCGGCTTTCAGCCTGACGCGCTGCGCAGGCTTGGTGTTGTTAATCCAGAAGCGTTCTGTGAGATATGCTGTAAAGAGTACTGCAACAAATACTTCTTGCGGACGCACCGCGAGCGGCGGCACGGCGTGCCTGTGCGGCGCTCACCCATCAACGAGCACTCGCCACCGTCCGCCACGCCACCCGCGCTCTGCACGCCGCTGGGCACACCCCTCACCACGCCGCTCACCACGCCTCCCGCGCTGTCGGGGCCACCGCCTGACACGCCGCCGCGTTCACATTCGCTGCCACCACCGTTAGATCCTGAAGAAATGGCTGAAGTGAAAAGAGAATGCGAAGATGAGCTCGAAGCAGCCTTACGTGACGGTCAAACGAGTCCACTCAATCTAATAGTAGAGGAGCGCGGGGTAGCATCACCCGGATCCGCGAGTGAAGAGCTGCGCAAGCTGCAGACGATGATCTCTCAGCTGAACGAGCTAGCAGCCGAACGACTCGCCGACGAGCCGAGCGAGCCAGGTCCGCGCCCGCCCTCCGCGTCACCGCCTCCACCCGACGAGAGACGAGCATCTTCTTCCGGCTCGAGTTTCTGCGAGATCTGCAACAAGGAGCTGTGCAACAAGTACTTCATGCGCACGCATATGCAGCGCATGCACGGCATCTCTCTGGAGAGCGGCACGCAGCTCGGCGGTGTCACGTGCGACATCTGTCACAAAGAGCTGTGCAGTAAGTACTTCCTGCGTGTGCATAAACACAACACGCACGGCATCCCCGCGCCTCCCGCACCCGCGGCGACCGCGCCCGCCGAGCCGTGCCCGCTGTGCGCGCGCCGGTTCCGCGGCCCGCGCGCGCTGCGAGCGCACCTACTAGCCGAGCACGCACCACCGGCGCGACCGCCACCGCCACCGCCTCGGCCTCTAGACCTACTCACGCGTGATAAACCCTACGCCTGCTCGTACTGTCCATTTACCACTGACGTGCTCGCGTTCCTGTTTGCACACGAGCGTGCGCACGCGCAGCAACAGCAGAACGAGCCACCGGAGATGCCGCCGGAGCCACCGGGCAGCATGTGCGGCAGCGAGATGGAGAGTGGTGAGGGGGGCCCGGAGAGCGGGGAGGGCGAGGGGGACGCGGACGCGCAGTACTCGTGCTCGCGCTGTGAGTTCCGCGCGGAGGGCTTTGCGGCGCTGGAGGCGCACCTGCGCGCGGCTCACGGAGGCGCGGGCGCGCTGCTGGCGGTGCCGCGCGCTCCTCAGGCGCCGCTCACGATGCAGCCGTTCGTGGTGGAGGAGGCGGGCGGTGCGCTGAGCCTGGTGCCGGCGCTGGTGTTCCTGCCGGTGCGGCGACGCGCCACTCGCCGCGCCACCGTGACGCTGACGCTGACGCCGGCCTAGCCGCCGACGTCGGCTCGGCTGCCGGACGCGGCGCGCGCGCGCGGCCCGCGACTACACCGCCGCGTGCGCGCGCCTACGATCGCTGAACTGTACTAACTACATTTAACGCTGTGTGCCTTCAAGCGATTGCTGAAATATTATGAGACGTAATTTGTAAAGGGAGAAGCTGTCAGTGGCCGCCCGCTCGAGCGCCACACCGCGTGGCGGCCCCCGGCCTCTTTTTTGTCAGAGTCTAACTTCATATATTGAGAATTATATTGAACGGGTGATATATGAAACGTTGCCGCTTATAAATTCGATTATTTATTATTATCTCCTCGATGTTCCGTCGGGTCGGTCCGAGACGAGTTTATGAAACGTCGATTTCGATCGGGAGAAGAAATACACCCTAGGAGTAATTATTATTTAAAGGTATTTTATCGGTGAGTGCGCACTCACGATAGCGTCGTAGTACCGGTGCGATGTTGATCACTGAGGAGCGCCGCGCCTGCGCCCGCGCGAGCCGAGCGGTCCGAGCGGGTCGAGCGACGCGAGCGCCCCCACTGTGCTACACTGTACCAGCGCCTGCCACGTAGTACTACGACAACCGCTCTACCTCACGACGTTAGTTTTTATATTAGCTGTTATTGTATAAATTATATTTTGGAGTTACAATAAAGTACAAATATAGTTAGTGCGTTACCTCGCCGCGCCGGACGGAGGCCGCGCGCATGTTAGCTACTCGATACTATTTATTGTTGTCTACGAGTGACTTAAAGCACAAAGATACGTACTATTGGGCAGTGATCAACATTAAACGTAATTTAGTATTAAATTTGATTAGATATGTGGTCGTGGGGCTCGGTCAGACGGGTTTTGTTGTGTAACACACCAATATTTATATATACGGGTCATTGTTTGGGGCGCGCGCGGGCTGAGCTTGGCGCGCCCGCTGTAGCCCCGCTGCATTATACTTATTTGTATTGTAATCGTAAACATAATGTGTTACTGCGGCCGGCGCTCGCGCCGTTCCGCTCTGCACGAATAATAAACAGTTATAAACCGCTTTAAATTTAAAATAATATTTTGAAAACAGGATTTTGAGATGTACATTTTTAATAGTTATATTTACTGCCATCAAGAAAGACTGAACATTTAATAAAATCATGGCTACTGCAGAGCGGAGCGAGGCGAGCGTCGCTTAAATATTATTATCTTGATAATCAAGACTTATTTGATGGGTAAAATGGTAACAAAGTTTGTTTAAATAATTCATTATTGGTAGATCAGTGTGGAGGTTAGCTTGTACAAACCATGCAGCTTCTAAAGAAAGTTCCTATGTATGTACGTAAGTTGTAATTTAAATTTAAAAAACTAGAGGTCGCTCTCGTAA
The DNA here is from genome assembly GCA_950022335.1 of Eurois occulta. NCBI lineage: Eukaryota > Metazoa > Arthropoda > Insecta > Lepidoptera > Noctuidae > Eurois > Eurois occulta. The sequence continues at coordinate 12,422,856 of OX465502.1, forward strand.
CGGCTCCGGATAGGGCAAGCTATACCTGATTGTTATGATAATAATTGTGATTTTGGATCAGGGTAAACCTTATGAGGAAATAGAGTAACTACGTTTATGTAATGGTTACGTCATCCAATAAATCGTAATCAGATAAAAATGAAATATGAAACAGTAACAATATCTCATTGTTAAAATGAAAAATAAAAAAACGTAAAAATTGAAAAACATTTTGATTTTTGTATAAGTAAAATGCAAAAATCATTTATGTATTAATTGAAAATGAAATAAAGTATAAGCGGTTTTTAAGATTATTCTGGTTGTAGACAACGAATTTCCAAGGAGTCTAGTATATTTTCGAAGTTCCTAAGTATAGTTCCAAAAATAAGATTCCTACTCCAAAACGTCAAAAAATTAGGCATAGAGTTCAAAATAAGGGCAGAATTTATTTTGAAGGTCCATCTTCCTATTAGTCTTCCTGGATGCTGAGCCAAACGTCACCTTATTCGGAGCCGAGACGCGGGCGCGCGATACAACAAATTATATTAATAACGTTTTAAATATAACAAATTAATACAATTGTACGCGTGGTAAGATCCCAAGTCATCGTCCATTCTCTATGAGCATTCGTGGAACAATAGTAGAGAATGCCGGGTTTTTATTATATTTGGAGAATGGCCGGTCACTCAGATCGAAGTCATTGGATGTAGTGAAAAAAATGTATTAAAAAATTGTGTTCGAGACGTTTTGTTTTCCAAAACGCGTTGTACTTGGTGTGGAGACCAAATTAAGGTTGGGGACGTAGCAAAGATAGGAATTATAAGCAATTTCCTGTTGTAATGTTGATGGAAATTACTTGGATATAAAAATATATATTGTAACAAAAAAATATTCACATATACGTATATTCAGTGCTAATCAAGTAGTAGGGTAAAACATTTGATGACCCCGTAAGAGATTTTTATTATATTATATCAGTTATATTACATGTATAGTATAAAATAGGCATATGGATAATATTTATGTATAGCTCTGATAACTGAAACCAGTAAAATAATAAACCAGAATGTTAGTTCGAAAGAAAACGTAGATTTACACATTAATGGCCATTGTTGGAGAAAAAATATTATTATACTCAAGAATTATGGCATCGAAGCCCATGAAAAACAAAAGTACTTTTTATAAAACTATATGTATTTAACTAATATTAGTGAATAAAGTAATTTGACCGTCACACCAAAAATAAATGATAAATGATTGGGACTTTATAAAAAGAAAACATTAATTTCAATATAATTCAAGTTATTCATTAATAGTCAATTAGAATTATTCCCTCATTTGGATGCACTAGTTATTAGAAAACATTAAAAAAAAACACATTTTCTCATCAGCATATATTTTATTCAAATGAGTTTTTGGCAAACATACATTTTATTGAATCTACCCTTTTGGTGTATTTGTTGTAACTATTTGGGATTCCAATGAAGGGTTAAAATTATACTATGAAAAATAGTACATAAAAATCAACCAAAATCTTCACCTTTATTTTACAAATTATTTGGTGCTAACAATTTTTGTTAGCTCGCTGCTCTCTAACGAGAATATATTGTAAGAAAATATATATTATCTACCTATATCAAAAGTTTTTATAAACGTGTGCAATACAGGTACATGATATTTGTCCGTCTGTCCCATCTTAGCTACGTCTGCGATGTAACAATAGTACAAATTTGTTAACCAAGTGTGTAAGGTATCGGAGATTGGTAAACAAATAATAAAATACAGTACAAATTAATTATTAAGATTAGATGAAAGGTTTACAGGAGTGATATTAATAGTTAACAATAATTCACTCAAGTACAACGCTTAGAAGCAGGCAATACAGTCGCACGTTTTCTAAAATAATAAGGTGTATTATTATTTTCAAAATCATTTTAAGTATTAGATTTTGCTGTCATAATTATTGTTATTGCAAAAAATGATTTTAGTTTTTAAAGTTAGGATATTTTGTAGAGCAAGGTCACTATTTATGTTTTTAGTGGTCTTATTATTCAAGTTTTTAATTCATGATTTGCGCTGGTACGCAAATATACCTACGCTCGTTGCATGTAAGATTTATAAAACAGAAATAGAGATTTGTGGTTTAGTCCAAATAAATATTGACGAAACCAAACTACCAATAAGTGCTTTACAAGAAGAAAATACGTACCTACGTCTGTCTACCTATGCATTCACTGTTTATAAAATAACGCGAAATGAAAAATACTTTAAAACGAAACGGGTAACTAATAGTTAAATAATGTGTTAAAAATATTTTTTGCAAAAATAATATGTTCCTAAGTTAACATAGTTAATTATTTTAAATAACAAGTGGACAAACGTTTTTTTGTGATTGATTTCAGATCAAAGTTTTAATATTTTGTGAAGATCTGAGATAAATCCCTGATAACTTTGTTACTCATTTTGTCAATTTCAAATATTTAAGAGGTTTATTATTAAAAATAATATTTGATGTTGACAGAAACGTTATGATCTCTATACAAAAGTTCCTTCATTCCAAATAATATGTAATTTGTTCTAGTCGTTCCTATTTTTAGTTTTAACATAGTTTTAGTGCGACTGTATTTTGTAAAACGTGAAAATAATTTTTCGAGTTATATAAAAAACTGTGTTGTTTCTAGTCAAATTATTTTATAAAAAGTTTTACTAATGTGGATGGCCATTCGTTGGAAAATATAAGAAATATATATTTAGGAAATTACAATATATAAAATTGGAGGAGAACCTACGTGATTAATTTTCAATTTAAATTGCAATAGCGGTTTAAAAACTTCTGGCGTCCACATTGGATAAAATTATATTTTAAAGTATATAAAGAGAATTATATTCTGGCTTTAGGAGAAAGCCAAACCTTATGCTGCCGCCATTTTGTAGAACTTATTATTACAGGAAGATAAAAAAATGTTTTGTGTTTAAAAAAAAAATGCAAGTATTTTTTCACTGCATTTAAAAATGTTGAATATTTTTTTGGGTCGAAATATTTCTAAAAGGAAAATCTCCTTTCGTCGCTTTTGGAAGGTTAATTAATTAATTATAGTTTTTGGGGACTAAGAGCTTTGTTGGGGACGAAATATTACTACAAGGAAAAAGTCCATTCGTCACCTTTTTGAAGTTATATTGTCCAAGTAAAAATAACATGTAAACTGAAGTATTTCTCAGTATATTAGTAATAAGGGCTACAAGATGGTTTGCGGTCGGTATATGTTCCTAGCTCCGTCTGTTCGTTATGTATTTGTTTTCCATTAATTACTACGAAGCATTTCTACCGTATTCAATAAATTAAATATACAAATAATTTATGAGTTTTTATTTTCCTTCCTCAAGGGGCGATCACCCCGAAGTTACTTTTTGTGGAGTACAGCTAGGAAGTGTTAGTGCCCAACAACGGATAGCAAAAAGTTACAGAAAAAACTACAAAAGTTTCAAAACATACGTTTACAAAAAGTAAGTCCGGTGTGGATGTGCCATTGGTCAAGTAATTATAGACATTAGTAAATTTTCCAAACGTAAACTTCGAGGAAAGTGAAATTACCTACTAATTATTATGTAGGTAGGTACTCCTTGGTAAATAATACTGCCCAGGAAACCACAGGTCAGTAACTCTTCGTATATAAATATAATTTCACTAGGTTTTTCCCGTGGCTTCACTCGCGTTATGTTCGGAAATGATTCCACGGTGATAATATGTGAATTTTCAGGATGTAATCAATAGTTCTAAAGATTATCCGCTACGTCTTACTTAACTAACAAACTTACCTTCTTAATAATATTAGGGTAGATTTTTAATCCCAACCTGATGCCATGGCACTTAACTGTGACCACCAAGATGACACAAAAAAGGGGTAATTTTCATCATCATCATCAGCCCACAATAGTCCACTGCTGGACATGACAGCTCTCTTCAATCACACGCCACTTAACTTGATTCTCGGCAACTGTCATCCAGTTGCTACCAGCCACCTGCGAAGACAGTCGCTCCACTGCACCTGAGGGCCTCAGCCGATCGTCCTTTGCCGATTCGCGATCTCCACTCAAGAATATATCTACGCCAACGGTCATCGGTTCTACTGCTAATTTCGCCAACCCCATTGCCACTTCAGCTTACTTATTCTGCGATCTATGTCGACAACTGAGGTTCTCTGTCGGATCACCTCGTTCCGTATGCGATTCCTCAGAGAGACTCCCATTAAAGTCACCCGGAAAGGAGACACTGCATCATCTATCCTCGTCAGCCAACATCACTAACACGTAAACCTAAGAAGAACCTAAGTTCTAAACGTTCCTCAAAAAAATGAAACTGAAGCCCAACAGATGGCAGCACCGGAGATGGAAGGTTATTTAGTTAGTGCTGACTGGTTTATTTTTTTTAATGAAATATTTTTAAACTGGCAAATAAATCCTAACATCGAAATTAAATATAAATGTTTTTTTCAAACAAACTAAATAGCTGTCAAACTGTTAATAGCAAATAGGACCATTTATAATTATAGGTTTAAGTGCCTTGTGTATAATTTTCAATCGCTATAAATACTAGACTAGATGCGAATGTCTGGAACTAAAATTTAAGGAACCAATTTGGTAAAGGCTTTTTAATAATGCCAATTGG